>CM057343.1:495778702-497043444 GCA_030015575.1 Agapanthus africanus | reverse complement strand
ACTGCCTCCATGTGGCTCGGGACTGTACCCAACTAAAACCTGTTTGCACGACTCCTTTGAGCCGTGGTAGGGTAGTAATCAAAGTACAGTGGGAACTCACACGAGACAAATGACGATCTCAGGTCGATGAACTAACCTGTACATATGTCACCAGGGAACTGCTATCTGACGCTAGGTATAATACTAACTAGCATGTTCCCGGCGAGTCCTGTCCGGTGTACTCATAACCCAATGAGCACCTGTATACATCTTAGATGAACCAGCTGACACCAGTGGCTTGTGAGACCGGCCACCGCCCCTCGTCGGGGTCTCGACTGTATACACTAGTCTACTCCGGAGTATCGATGCCCTGTCTCGAAACTCCCACGACTAGGGACCTTTTAAGGATGTGCTTATAGACCCCAGCTCCCACGTATATGATCGCCATCATACTGCTGGCCGTCAAGCAAGAATCCTAAGGGCTCTATCAACGTGTAATAGTGACCTGTAAGGTCACCTAAAGCAGTACACGATGATAAAGATAAACCAGATAGCATACTATCATCTTGAGTAAGACTGTCCTACCGGCATAGGTCCTCCCTCAATCATTGCAATCACGTGCCTGTGATCCAATAATTGACTCTGAGGGCACTATATCCAACAATCTCCCACTTGCACTCAAGGCTAATTATTGCGATGTCGCATACTCACAGCCCGTGTGATACCGAACACCCAACTCCTCTACTAATCAGTATCACAAAGCCCGTTTGCGAAACTATTGCGTTTGAGGAATAGCCTCAGTGAGTGGATCCATCCTGATGTTTCTTTCTATGTCTCTCTTTATCTCAAGTTCACGGAGAAAGCCATCTCCCGAAATGAGCAATACCTGTCTTAGAATATGTCTGGATATCTGATGGGACCTAGTTCATAAATGAACTCCAAATCCAAACTTCTTAGACTGTATCGTCAACTGAACTTAATCAGTATCCTGCGTCATGCCTCCCTCAGTATCCGCCTGGACCACCTGTCCAAAATACTGCCCCTCGTCAGAGGGAAAACTATAATTCTGACAGTCACTCTGTCATCCAGGTCACCTTGGAAGCCTGGAATGATAACCGTCTCCCGAATGAGGCTGTCGTTATCATATCCCTAGAACATCCACTTATGTTCTAAAACTGCTTCCGAATGTTTCTCCAGGATTGGATCAATATCAACTTATTGCATCTCGTGCAAGAACAACATCTGGTGTGGTACTTGACATCTCATGATCAACTCAATTGCCTAAGCAAGTGATCTGCTGATCATGCACATCCCTCTCCCCTTTAGTCTGTAAGACACCTTTAGAGAGGGTGACTCCATTACCTGCAGGTACACTACCGTGCCAGGAGTCGTCCATTCTAAAACACCTTTAGAATGCTGTCTAAATACCCTGATTGGGACACTTCCCAAATCTAGATCTAAAACCATAGATCTAGTAACCAGAATGTCTGATATTATATTTATATCCTATGTGGAGAAACTACTGTGTGACAACCAAAGTATAACCGACCGTAGTATAGGAATTTCACTTCCTACTCTGTGTATGTCATCCAAATACTAGGACATCACACCCTACTACCTTCTTAACAGATCCATCCCCTATTCTGATGAAGTCAAACCTATGATTGTTACATCAAAAATAGATGATCTATCTCCGCTATATCTGCTTTAGTCTATAAATAGACATAAGCTACCTGTCCACTATACTTCCGCTGCTCCCACTGACTACGACAATCCTCTGGCAGAATAATATACACGTACACTTCTAAAGCTAGTTTAGAACGACGCTATACTCATCCTCCTGCCGGGTCTCATAGCCTGGAACAACAGTAGTGTCAAGTCCCCACTTAGCTTCCGTTGCTCCCACTGACCATGACAACCCTCTGGCGGAGTCATATAGACGTACACTTCTAAAGCTAGTTTAGAACGACGCTATACTCATCCTCCTGCCGGGTCTCACAGTTTGGAACAACAGCAATGGAAAGTCTGGGTAAACAAGAACCTCCCTATCACCGTCTTTGAGCATACCGAAGTACCTCTCGAGTGCCTGAGGCCACCATATCTGCGGAGTGGCTAATGGAATGTCAAACCAGATTGAATCTTTAGGTCCTTATCAAATTTTCAGTAATCGTTTGCGGTTCTGGAATCACTTCCAGTTCTACCATACTCCCACTACTGTTTTCTGAAAAAATCCATTTTTATTAAAACTGTGGCGAGTCAAGAACAATATCACTATTGATCTTCCAGATGGTAGAAAGTCAACCCTCATCATAGCCCGGGTCAACCCACAAACAGCCATTACAGAAACGTGCCTTGAGTTATCCAGAGTCTGGTTTTAAGCATAAGCCGGACAACTCCCCGTACCTTAACAACGTTAAGATATGAACTATTCTATATCCAATATAGAAATAGAGGCACTGATTTAATTGGAACCAGATTCAAATCATGCAGCTGTCTCCAGTGCATGTCAACTAAATGGAAGGAGGCTGATCAGCATTACTCAACTTAGGAATGCTTCCAGATATGAGTAACCTGAAAGAGAAACAAGTTTCTCAAAACCATTACTATCAACTGAATACCATACACAAGTATCTACATCTTCGATCACCTTGAAGAATCGCGATACTTGCAACATCTGGTTCTCTACTTTACTCTTATTCCTATAACTTCTCAAAACTTAGACCTTGTGTTTCTACGAAACACATGTCTAAGAACTAGAGAAGTCACAAGTAAACAGAATATAGTACGAGTACCAACCCCTCTGTCCTCATGGACATTGGACAACATACAATACTCTGTATAAGTCCCTTGAGTCTAATAACTCATTCCCTGTGTGCCGTAGGTTGAGAATTGTACCATGGTTATGAAGAATTACACCGCTGTTGAATGCTCCTTACCTAACCATCCACTGATATAGGTAAATGTCATAGACATAATTTCAAAAAGTTATATCTCACTTCATAAAAATGAACATACAGATATATCAATTTGAAATTGGTGCATAACAACGGATATTCAAAACCAAATATTTGCCGTCCGACAAACAGCCCAGGCGATTTCCTCAAATATCACCAATTACAACGAATTCCGATATAATGAGGATGATCACCTAATTCCCAATAACTTACTCCCACTCATCATCTATAAAACCATACAGATGTGAGAATCATACCTGGTAAATACATACCCTGGAGCAAGGGTTCATTGGGAAATCAATTTTCTTTTAACAGTACACAGTGAAACTGAAACATTGAAATGTTTCGTAGGGGTATCCGGGTATTCCTAGTAATGCCTCTTCCATTATCCAGATTCACAACTGTAACCGTATATTTTTTTGCCATCTCTCCAAATCCCTTCATATGTCTTTAGTCATTACCTTCTGTACACCCTCTTAGGCTAAATGGTTTTCTTTCTTCCCTACCTTTCGGCACCAACCTATGGTTTGGAAGAAGACTATCCAATAAGCATAATGGATGTACTGTCCTAATCCTAGGAACACTCGCAACGCGAGAGAAGGTGAAGATAAAAGACAACTGAATAAACCTTATTCCTATTTCTCCTGAACCAGAATCCATCCCCGAACTGGAACAAGTCCTTTCGAGTTCGTATATAACCATACGATGGAGTATCCAATAAACTGTGGATCTTTGTAGTGATACGGAGTGTTCTGGAGAAATACAAAGGTGAAATAGAAGTGGCGATGAAATACTTGGTTTGGTCGTGAATAGCAGTCGCAGTTTACTTTGCCCTCTTACTAATCCCTTTATTTGTCTTTACTTAATACTTTCTGTACACCTTTTAGGCTAAATGGTTTTCTTCATTCCCTACCGGTCGACACCTGCCTATGGTTTGGAAGAAGACTATCCAATTTGCGTAATAGGTGTACTGTCCTAATCCAAGGAGCACTTGCAACCTGAGAGAAGATAAAAGGAAAAGACAACTGAATAGTCATATTCGTTTTCTCCAGAACTGGAAACCATCTTCGAATAAATTCCTTCGAGTTCGTATATAACCATACGATGGTTTTATCCAATGGAAGTGGACGTTCGTAGTAATACGGGGTGTTCTGGAGAAAAAGGGTAAAAGTAGGAGTGGCAATGAGGTATGCAACTCTGACAATCCAAATGCCAGTGTTTAAGAAGGTTCGGTCAACTTGGTCACTGAGTCATAGTCTAGGGTCGGGCCATGGTCGCTGCCAAAGAGAGAGAGAAAAGAAACAATCTGCGTGCACTCTAGCCTAGATCAGAATGGTTATCAATTTAACTAATCAGGAAACCTCCCACTGTAACCTCAAATTCTCCTCCAAACCTGAAAGAAGAATTAGTCGGGATCACCCGAGGAGTAAACCAACTCATCAGTGGGAATCGGGATCCAACTATCATCGCATGATAACGTGACGGAATCCACTCACGTTATCACACTCCAGAAGGTATGCGCATGCCTGGCAAGTTTCAGTTCTTTAGAAACCCCCGATGTGATTTTTACCCCATGCTCTTATGACCTTGACTAAGGCCAAAAAATCATAAGTCACATGTCAAGTTCTACCCGTCATTGTCCAGGTTAATTTGAACCCACCCGTACAAGCCCTTGACTAGGGCCAATAAGGCTGTACGACTGTCCCAAACCAACGCATCTATCTATGCAGCAGAAAAGTAACAAATAGCTACCATACACTATGCCTTGACTAAGGCCAACAAACACAGCATGAATACTAAGTGCTACCTTTCTGAAATGACGGAGGGCTACGAATGGTTTTTGGCGAAAAACCTTTAACGTAATGAACTTGATATCGTTGAAGGAACCGGATAGCTTTTATAAAAATATAGTGGCGAAAACCTTTACTAAAGAGGTCACTCCCGGTGAAGGGATCTCGGCTCTTTCCCCGTAGAATGAGGTGCAGGATGTTCCAACTGAATACCACGATGCAAAGCAAAAGTAATCGACTATAGTGAAGTTATTGCCCTGACGCAAACTTCTGTCCAAGGGGTCACTCCCGGTGAAGGGATCTCGGCCCTTGCCTCGTCGACTGAGGTGCTGGATATTCATAACCGAATACCACTGTGCAAAACAAAAGAGAACGCCCTTGCAATAACAGCTTTTTTTGAAAAATTGTTCCAACAACATCAGAATAGGTTTGTTTAGCTTGCATTGATCCGAATCAATACAGTCCCATCAATTGATCACACCACAAAAGAACGAAAATAATGATGTACGTATATGCCATCCGCATTCGCCACTGGGTCCCGTCATCACCCGTTAGGTTACTTAACTAACGACAGAGCGGGGACTGGACTAGCGCGGATGTAAAACATATACAACATCTACTAGTATATATATCAATATATAATATTCGCTCAAGGCGTGATAAAATGCAATATCATAGAAATGTAATAAGCATCACAGAACAATACAGATATCTGGGATCCCCGGGTTTCATAGAGCCGCTACTGAAACCCGACGTTCCTCTGGTCGTGTGGATAGCCTGTGCAATGAAATCCTAGACCCCTACGGGCGCGGCAAGTTACCCGTCAAAACTTGAAGCGAGGCAGCCCCCTTCAACAATGTGAATGGACCACCCAGCACTTCACGGAATCTGGTAACTTGAGCACCCCTCCTTGGGTCAACCTATACCCCCTACGAGTGCGGCGAATAGCCCTCCAATTCTAGAGTAAAGCCCCCTCCGTCTCAAAGCCATGAGATGCGGGCCCGTTGCCCTCTCGAACCCGGCTATCCGTGCACC
The DNA here is from genome assembly GCA_030015575.1 of Agapanthus africanus. Taxonomy (NCBI): domain Eukaryota; kingdom Viridiplantae; phylum Streptophyta; class Magnoliopsida; order Asparagales; family Amaryllidaceae; genus Agapanthus; species Agapanthus africanus. Next base: position 497,037,686 of record CM057343.1, on the reverse strand, counting down.
CCACCGCGGGGTAATCCTAGTACAGAAAGTAAAATATATACAACGGGTACATCGACCTCATCCCGGTCGTGCCCCAAAAGAATAATATACAAACAGGCAGTAACGGCAGTCCACATGTCGGACGCTCGTCCCGCAATATCTAATGTACATATACAACCAAACTGTACTACCATTGCATCCAGGCTATTCACCACGACAAATCCGCAACATCACAGCACAACACAGAACATCAACGTGAATGTCACGTTCGCAAATCCGTCTAAAAGAACTATAGCAATTAGACAGGATTCACAGATCAAATGACATTCACGGTCGCAGATATAATGTAAATACTGTGAACTAACATGTTTAAAATTTTCGATTGACTAAATTTCCCAAAGTGGGCCCCAAGCATAACTGTAGCACTCAAAATAAATCTGGGCCCAAACAGAATTTACCAAAAACCCGAACGCAGATAAATTCATTCGGCTTGGGTACTATGGAGGTCATACTGATGTGTATAAGCCCATGTTCTTTGAGCGTTTTCTTGCGAAAGTCAACTAATTTCCAAGTCATGAACCCCTGTAGGAAAAATGGCGCACTGTTGCTACAGTCCTGCCGCGGAACCGCGGCCAAAACCAGGGTACGGCCACGGTTCCGCCGCGCTACAGTAACAACAGAACACCAAATTTTCTCAGATTTCATAGAAAACCCTGCCTGAATTTCTGCAATGCACCAAATAATTTTTTGACGATAAAAAAAACTCGACAGAAACTCAGAATTTGGAAATGCAGTTTTTGGAAATTTCGTTCGATCGAAGTTCTAAACACGTTAGAGCAAGCTAGTAAAGGTTAATGGTGTGGCTCTGATACTATGTAAGTCTACGGCAGTGCCCCGGCCGTCTGTCCGAGGCCAAAATGCGGAAACGAAACTTTTTCAAAACTTGTAAACCGGCGCTACCGCGGGCCTAAAACCCGGATCGGACCATTAACCTATTACAAGCTAACAAGAGAAGGGATAGAATGCTATACCGAGCGATCCGTGTCCTTCGTTCTTCAGCTACCATCCCAAGCTCCACGCGGCATCTCCGGTCTTCATCTCCTCGTCGGAAAGGGCACCACATCGAGAAGTCTTTTTACGGGCTCCCGCTGCATCCGAAGCAACTCGGGCATGAAGTGTGCTAGCCGACGTGTCTAAGGTGTTGTAGAGAATGTTTGTGATCACTTTGTCTCTTTGCATCCATGGCTTGGATGGAGGTTGAAGGTGTTGCCATTGGAGGAAGACAATGAGCTAGAGGAAGAAGAAGAAGAAGAGAATGCTTTCTATTCTTTTTCTTTTCTTGAGTTGTATGATAATGAGAGTGAGAATGAGATCAAGAAAATAATACAAGAGTAAACCTCAACCATATGGTTGCCTTTCTCTCTCTCCTTATCATTTCAACTCACACATCCAAAACAAATGTGACATTTGCACAATAAAAAAGACTATGAGTCACTAAACTTGGTCATGTCACATTTAATGCATGTCATGATTAATTCTAGCTCATTATTTCCAAATACAAACATTAATCCAAATGTTTGTAACAATAAAAAGATACGGCAACATCTAAAGTAAACTCGTGACGGATCACAAGGATACCCCTCACCTGTATATACATACCTGCATTCGCATTCCTACCGAATGCGAATGCGATGAGACTAAAGTAATCCAACAAATCTATTACTAGGATCCGGAATAAATCAAAGCCCACCAGTATGATCCGTCCGATCATGATCCGTGCAATACCGCACGTATATGATCGAACACTGCCCTATATCATACGGCCTCTACAACGTTTCGCCCGAAACTTGAGAAACCGTCTGTGGGGGACTCTAAAGACTCGTCAATACTTTGGCTGTGGATTTAACCACTAGCACGTCAGAGGTACTAGCTATACATAACGGGCTACCAAGTATTGACCAAAAGGGAGGTCAATGTGCGAACTCATCCTGACTCCCCACTGAGCCTGTCAGTGACAATATCCGTACAGTCCGGTCCGTTCGTTTATGAGCATCGCATGGCGGGCCTAGGGGGTTGGTAAATGTCAGACCCCCAAAAGCGGTACAAGTCGTGTCGGAGTGTAGCCCAGAACACCCTGAGATACTACTGGAATACCTACTAGTAAATCTCCTGCCTTGGCCAAGGAATTCGTGTAATGGCTCTCCTAGACACAGCGCGACCTCACCCCCAATACCGGGAGAGACGAACCCCTGCCGATCCACTCACTGCCTCCATGTGGCTCGGGACTGTACCCAACTAAAACCTGTTTGCACGACTCCTTTGAGCCGTGGTAGGGTAGTAATCAAAGTACAGTGGGAACTCACATGAGACAAATGACGATCTCAGGTTGATGAACTAACCTGTACACATGTCACCAGGGAACTGCTATCTGACGCTAGGTATAATACCAACTAGCATGTTCCCGGCGAGTTCTGTCCGGTGTACTCATAACCCAATGAGCACCTGTATATATCTTAGGTGAACCGACTGACACCAGTGGCTTGTGAAACCGGCCACCGCCCCTCGTTGGGGTCTCGACTGTATACACTAGTCTACTCCGGAATATCGATGTCCTGTCTCGAAACTCCCACGACTAGGGACCTTTTAAGGATGTACTTATAGACCCCAGCTCCCACGTATATGATCGCCATCATACCGCTGGTTGTCAAGCAAGAATCCTAAGGGCTCTATCAACATGTAATAGTGACCTGTAAGGTCACCTAAAGCAGTACACGATGATAAAGATAAACCAGATAGCATACTATCATCTTGAGTAAGACTGTCCTACCGGCATAGGTCCTCTCTCAATCATTGCAATCACGTGCCTGTGATCCAATAATTGACTCTGAGGGCACTATATCCAACACTGCGTTGATTCTGATCAATGCAAAGGAAAACAAACCTGTTTGATGTTGTTGGAACAGTTTTCAAAAACTGTTATTATAAGGACGCTTTCTTTTGTTTTGCACAGTGGTATTCAGTTGGAATATCCTGCACCTCTTCCACGAGGCAAGTGTTGGGTTAACCTAGCACCTCATGAAGGGTTTGGAAGCATCACATGTACCAAAGATGGAATTTTTAGGGTGCTAAGTTAACAAACAAAGAATCGTTCCTAGAAAAATTTGGGTTTCATAACTTTACAAGTGACAAAGGCTTGGGTTTTGAGAGTACAACCTTTGTAGCTCCCTACGCTGGACTCCTTAGCCACTTGAGGGTTGGAGGAGGGTTCGCTTGAAGTCTCCAAGTGTCCACGACGATCCACCCGAAGCTCCTTTGTCCAAGCTATCAACTTCACTTTTCCAAGAGAATGAAATGAAGCTAACACTCCAAACAAGTGGGCTAGACTTTTGTAGAATGATGTTGTGGTTCTAATTCTCACTTCAAAATCCTATCTTGTTAAGTATATTGCTCACTACAAAAGTCTAGAGAGCATAAGAGGAAGGAAGAAGAAGATGATGGCTATATTTTAACAAGAGTGAAAAGAATAACCCTTGTAAAGAAAAAAGAAAATATATGTATATATATTTTCTTATCCTCATCTCAAACCATGGTTAGTTGATAAAGATATTATTGTATTAGAGTTTAAAACACCAAAGGAAAAATAACCAAGGGTTAATAAGTAGGTGAGCATGGTAAGATGTAGAAGAGTGTAGAAACAATGCATGAATTAACCCTTTTTCTTTTCCTTTTTGTTTTAGCATAAATACAATAATAATCCATATAAAAACCCATGGTGTGAGTCTTATATTGCCACCATTTTCCATGTATAAGCAACCATGAAGGATGATGCATGTATGTATGTGTGTATGCATATCCATGTGTGCATGAATCTAGAAAGAAAGAAAACATACATGCATGCATACATCCATCATATACAAGAAAAGATTTCAAGTGAGAAAACTAATGGTTAAATGATAAATCAACACTTGATTTATCAATCCGGCCATATCACATACGACCCCATCAAAAGCAAGCCGCCCGATCAATATACGGTATCCCATACGCGCATTTTAATCTGGTCCATGCGCATATCGCATATGCGCACCACAACGTTTCGCCTGGACTAGGTAACTCCTTTGTGGGACTCTAAGACTCATCAATACGCTGGTAGTGGGTGATGATCATATCAAACACCCTCAAGCCGTAAGCGGTCAGCTAAACGTAATGGCCACCCGGGTATTGAGCGATCAGAAGAAGGCAAGCGAACATGCTACAACTCCCGTCGAGCCGACCGGCAACACTACCGTGCAGTTCGTTCTCTTTGTCTGATATGTCGCATATCAAGTCTAGGGGTGGTAATCGTCAGACCCTAATAACCGATAAGTCGTGCCGATGTGAGGCTCATAACGGGTCGAGAAATTACTGGTAACACTTACCAGTAAATCTCCAATCAGCCCTGGCTAGGGACTTCCCTGTTATGACCAATCGAGCACAGTGCAACATTGACCCCCAATACCGAGAGAGACGAAACCCCTCCTATCGCTCATTGCCTCCATGTGACTCGGGACTGTACCCAAAAACCACCGTTTTTCACGCCCTCATGGACGTGGTAAGGTGGAAATCAAAGCACAGTGGGAATCACACAAGACTCTATGACGATCTTGGGTCTACAGACTAACTTGCATAAGTGTCACCTGAGAACTGCCATCTGATGTGAGGTATAATACCATCTGGGAGTTCTCGGCGAGTCCGTCCAGTGTACCCAGTCTCCACTGAGCACCCGTATACCATCTCTGATGTCAAACACCAATGGATATGGCATCATCCATCGCCCATCTCATGGGTCGAGAGGCGTATACGCTAGTCTACACTGGTATATCGATGCCCCGTCTCGATACACCCACGACTAGGGACCTTGAAGGATGTACTTATGGACTACCATGTCCCCACTAGTATGATCCGCATCATAGTCCAGGTAGTCAAGTACACATCCTAAGGGCTTTACCAACATGTAACTCTAAGACAGTATAAAGAGACAAGTATACATGTTAAGATAAAGAGCAACCAGATAGCATACTATCATATCGAGCAAGAAAGTCGTCTCTATATATGTCCCACTTGCACTAGGGCCAGCTGTAGTATCGCATACCGAGCATCCCGAAGAGTCTCTCAAACTGTGTCTGGGGAATGGCCTTCGTGAGTGGATCCGCTGTGTTATTCTTCGTGTCAACCCTCCTGACCTCGATCTCCCGGCGATCAACTATCTCCCGGATCAGATGATACCGTCTCAGAATATGCCTGGATCGCTGATGGGACCTGGGTTCCTTGGCTAAAGCCACCGCTCCATTGTTATCACAATACAAAGGTATTGGATGCTCAATGGATGGAACCACTCCAAGTTCAGTAATGAACTTCTTGATCCAGACAGCCTCTTTGGCAGCATCGTTGGCAGCGATGTATTCAGCCTCCATCGTCGAGTCTGCCACGGTTTCCTGCTTGGAACTCTTCCAGCTAACCGCCCCTCCGTAAAGGGTAAAGACAAATCCCGACTGCGACTTAGAGTCGTCCTTATCACTCTGGAAGCTCGAATCGGTAAAGGACTCCACTTGGAGTTCTCCGTTACCATACACCAAGAGCATCTCTTTAGTCCTTCGTAAGTACTTGAGAATGCTCTTCACAGCTGTCCAGTGACTCTCTACAGGATCAGCTTGATACCTGCTCACTACACTTAGTGAGTATGCTACATCGGGTCTGGTACATAACATCGCATACATGATAGAGCCTACAGCCGAAGCATAGGGTATCCCTTGCATGCGAGCTCTCTCCAAATCAGTCTTGGGAGACATCTCTTTGGAGAGAGTGACTCCAAAGATCGTGGGTAAGTTCCTACGCTTCGATTCTTCCATACTAAATCTCTTTAGTATGGTGTCAATGTACATGGATTGGGACAGTCCCAATATCCGTTTGGATCTATCTCTATAGATCCTAATTCCCAATATGCAGGAGGCATCACCAAGATCTTTCATTGAGAATCTTTGTAATAAGAAGAGCTTGACCGATTGCAGCATAGGAATGTCATTTCCTATCAAGAGTATGTCGTCCACGTACAATACGAGGAAGACAACCTTACTCTCTGCTACCTTCTTGTAAATACAAGGTTCATCTACGTTTTTGACGAAATCAAACTCTTTGATAACGACGTCAAAGCAGATGTTCCAACTCCGCGATGCTTGCTTTAATCCATAAATGGATTTAAGCAGCTTGCATATCTTCCCGCTGCTCCCACTATCTACGAAGCCCTCTGGCTGATTCATGTACACGCACTCTTCTAAATCACCGTTTAGAAAGGCGGTCTTAACATCCATTTACCAGATTTCGTAGTCATGATATGCAGCGATGGCAAGCATGATCCGGATGGATTTAAGCATAGCTACTGGAGAAAAGGTTTCGTCATAGTCCACACCTGGTCTTTGACGAGAACCCTTTGCAACAAGTCTAGCTTTGAAAGTCTCCACTTTCCCATCTACACCAAGTTTTTTCTTGAAGATCCACTTGCTCCCAATGGGTTTTACCCCTTCAGGAGCAACTTCCAAAGTCCATACTTTGTTGGTGTACATGGATTCCATCTCAGACCGCATTGCATCCAGCCATTTCACTGAGTCCCTACTCGTGATGGCCTGCTCGAAGCTAGTCGGGTCATCATCCTCCATGATGCAATCCTCGCTCCCACCATCCATGAGAAAACCATAGTATTTCTCAGGTGGGCGAGGAACCCTACTAGATCGGTGGAGTGGCTGGGGTTCATTGGGAATTACTGAATTCTCTGGTTCCACTAAATCTTCAGTTTGAGTTTGTGTAGCCGGAATTTCTTCCAGTTCTACCTTGTTGCCACTAATTTCTTTTGTAAGAAATTCCTTTTCCAAAAAGGTGGCATGTCGAGAAACAAACACTTTTTGTTCCTCAGCATGGTAGAAAAGATATCCATGTGAATGTTTGGGATATCCCACAAACTTGCATAGAACTGACCGCGCCTCAAGTTTGTCCGGATTTTGCCTTTTGACATAGGCCGGACAACCCCATATCTTAACTCGTTTAAGACATGGTCTCTTCCCACTCCATATCTCATACGGTGTGGTAAATACAGATTTAGTTGGAACTTGATTCAATAGGTATGCTGCTGTTTCCAGCGCATAGCCCCAGAAGGAAATAGATAGCTCAGCTGTGCTCATCATAGAGCGCACCATATCTAATAGGGTGCGGTTCCTCCGTTCCGACACACCGTTGTGCTGTGGTGTATATGGAGGAGTCAGCTGAGAGAGAATCCCATTCTCTTTTAGGAAGTCCAGGAATTCATTGCTCAAGTATTCACCTCCTCGATCAGATCGAAGGATTTTAATACTTTTTCCGGTTTGGTTCTCGACTTCTTGTTTATATTCTCTAAATTTCTCAAAAGCTTCTGATTTGTGTTTCATCAGGAACACATATCCGAATCTAGAGAGATCATTAGTGAATGTAATGAAGTGCGAAGAACCATCCCTGGCATGTGTAGACATGGGACCGCATACATCACTATGTATCAGTCCCAAGAGTTCGATAACTCTTTTTCCGTGTCCCGTAAACGGAGTTTTGGTCATCTTGCCTTTGAGACATGACTGGCAAGTGTCATAAGATGAAAATTCAAACGGATTCAAATATCCATCCTTATGCAACTTAGCTAGTCGTGTCGCATTGATGTGACCCAGTCTACAATGCCACAAGAAGGATTCATTTAGTTCTGAACTTTTCCTCTTGTGTGTGTTTGTTATGCTTGGAACTGTTGATTGATTTAGAACATAAATGCCATTGCACAACGTGCCTGATCCAACCAACTTTTGGTTACGGAAAATGTTCATAACATTATCCTGTAATGCAAAATTATATCCCTCTTTACTCAGTAAAGAAACCGATATAATGTTGCATATCAGGTTCGGCATGTAATAGCATTCGTTCAGAACCAATGTATTACCAGTTGGCAATACAAGGTGATATTCCCCGACGGTTTTAGCTGCAACAATTGCACCATTTCCAACCCTTATGTCTTTATCATCTTCTCCAAGTTCTCTACCTTTTCTAAGCCCATGTAACTGATTACATATATGGGATCCTGACCCGGTATCTAATACCCAGGACATAGGGCAAATGGAGAAACAGTTCTCTGTAACGAACACACCCGAAGAAAATGCATCAACATGTACTTTCTTCATTCGGGTGGCATGGGAATCCTGGTATTCCCCTATATCCTGTTCAGTCCTATAACTTTTATAAGAAAGAATAGAACCAACGTTCCCCAGCACAGTATAACATGCGGGTTCGGTCAATACATCCATATTATTATCTTGATTAAGGCATGATATGGTCGCTACCTGGAGAGAGAGAGAGAAGAAAACACTTTAGCGTATGCTCTTGTAAGATCAGATTGGTTATTATCTTATCTAATCAGGATGGCTCCCACTGTTTTTTATCAAATCTTCCTTTAAACCCTAAAAGGAAAGACTAGCCGGGATTAATTACACCCTACAACTTCGTCGATCTTTCAGTCAGGCCAGTGTCGGTACTTTGAGGGAGGTTCCCCGTGCTTTCGCACGAACCTAATTAAAGTAAACCTCGTTTTCCCAGAGGCATAACCCCGTTGACACCTTTCTAGACACCTACTTGATCGGCTAATTGTCCTGTGTAAAACTCTCCCAGGAGTAACAATTACTCGCAGTGGGTATCGGGATCCAACTATCTCATAGAAGGTATGCAATCTCATTGCAAATTTCAACACTTGAAATTCCCGATAATATTTTGCCCCTAACCCCCATGACCTTGACAAAGGCCAACAAATCATAGGATGTTAGTCAAGTTCAACCCGTCATTTCTTGATTGAATCAAACCCACCCGTACGACCCTTGACAAAGGCCAACAAGGTCGTACGACTACCCTGAAATAATCTGCATCATATGCATAAGCAGATAAGCACTATTCAGCTACCGCACACTACGCCTTGACAAAGGCCAACAAACGCAGCACGAATACTAAACAGTTCTTATCTGAAATGACGGAGGGTTACGACAGGTTTTTCTGAAAACCTATTGCGTAATGAACTTGATATCGTTGTAGAATCAAGTGAAGTTTTGAAATGGAGTGATTTTGAGGCTTTTATTAGTTTTGCTAAAGAGGTCACTCCCGGTGAAGGGATCTCGGCTCTTTCCTCATCGAATAAGGTGCGGGATATATCATATATATCACTGTGCAAAGCAAAACTCCAAAAGCAATCAAAAACAAACCGAGTGTTGTAGCATCTGCCAGTTTCGCTAAAGAGGTCACTCCCGGTGAAGGGATCTCGGCTCTTTCCTCATCGAATAAGGTGCAGGGTATATCATATATACCGCTATGCAAAGCAAAACTGTAGCTACCCTTTTATTTGAAAATTTGATTCTACAACATCTTTTAGGTTTCTTTTCTTTCATTAATCACATTAATGGAGTCCCATCATTTAAGTCACCTAAACATCACAGATAAATACGACGTATACTTATGCCATCCGCATTCGCCTCGATGTCCCCTCGTGCACCGTTAGGTTAGGTAACTAACGACAGAGCAGGGCAGGGCTAGTGCGGGTGTAAAACATAAGTAACGTCTATATAATATATCATATATACTATATACTGTATCCATCATCAAATGATCACATCACAGATATCGCAGCAGAAACATAGATATAATGTGGGATATACTAGGACGTCCGTATTTAGTATTTAGCCAACAATAGAAAATACGGATTCTACAGTCGCGATGAATAGCCAAGCCCACACCCTGGACCCCTACGAGAGCGGCAAGTGACCCTACCAATTCTGGAGTTTAGGAGACCCGGTCTCGACTCCTCGAGATGGCCTCCCACTGAACCCCAGAACCCGGTCACCTGTGCTCCCCTCCTTGGGTCCATCCTAATGCGAAGAAGTAAATAATATACAACACTGGTGGCATCAACATCAATCCGGAAGTGCCCCAAATAAAAGAATATTACATTACATTTGAATTTACATGAATGAAAATATAAAACTCTCATCTCACATAAAACCCCCCGGCTATTCAGTCGTGACAATCCTGCACATCATATCTCAGCAACACATAATATCTCATATCATCAACGTAAGTAAGTATGCATACACCGATTGTCGTCAACGTATAGCAACGACAATCGGCAATATATCTACATACTACACTTACGGTCACAGAAAAGAAAGTGTAAAACTGTAATATCTGGAATCCACATTCTCTTTAGACATCGTAAATGCGAAATATCACATACTTCGTATTTCATGTCTAGTAATATGAATTCCACACATTGCATCAAATTCCAAATAAATAGACAGTATTAAAGTTTTTGAACGAACGATCAAATACCCAAGATTCGCTAAAGCTCAACACTTGAGCGGAGTTCAAAAACCCGGAGTGTGACACAGTAGTAGCGGTCCAGCCGTAGAAGGGTCAAGCCAACGCCTCACATGTGGCACGCCGTACTGCCCCAAACCCTAAGGTTCAAAGGGCAGTTCAAGACGGTCACATAATCGAGTTAAGGTTTGTTGTCTTCTAGAGGGTCCACCACAAAACTTGCACGTATCTCCAAAATATTTAGACCCCGTGAAAAGTGAGCAAATGATACTTGTTCAAACACTTCAATACTTTCTAATTTATCCGGAAAAGTCACGAAATGAAAATTCCGATCGAATCGACGGGTCCAAGACCATCTCCAGAATATACAGAACTAAATTCAGATTAAAAATAGCCAAAACCATATACAAGCAGACAAGAACACACTGTACAAAAATGAAGCCTTAAAGGCTCTGTACGGCCGCGGAGCCGCGGCCTAAGCAAGCTATGGTTGCGGTTCCGCGGTGGAATAGGCGAATTAGGGTTTCATTTTTCACAGTATTTCTTAGAATTCCCTGCTTTATTTTTTACATATTTTTAATTCTGAAAATAACCAGGTTCGGAAAAATGTCCAGAGAGGGTTCTAAAAAGCCGTATTTCGGTTCGATCGGAGTTTTTACTTCGTTAAAGTGTCGCCTAATGTTCTAGGTCGTCTCTGATACCAATGTTGGGTTTACCTAGCACCCTATGTAGAGTTTGGAAGCATCACATGTCACAAAGATCAAATTTTTAGGGTGCTAAGTAAGCATACAAAGGATCTATCCTAGAAAATTAGGGTTTCGAAACATTAAAGGCAACAAAGGCTAGGGTTTTGAGAGTACAACCTTTGTATCTCCCTACGTTGGACTCCTTGGCCACTTGAGGGTTGGAGGAGGGTTCACTTGAAGTCTCCAAGTGTCCACGACGATCCACCCGAAGCTCCTTTGTCCAAGCTATCAACTTCACTTTTCCAAGAGAATGAAATGAAGCTAACACTCCAAACAAGTGGGCTAGACTTGTGTAGAATGATGTTGTGGTTCTAATTCTCACTTCAAAATCCTATCTTGTTAAGTATATTTCTCACTACAAAAGTCTAGAGAGCATAAGAGGAAGGAAGAAGAAGATGATGGCTATATTTTAACAAGAGTGAAAAGAATAACCCTTGTAAAGAAAAAAGAAAATATATGTATATATATTTTCTTATCCTCATCTCAAACCATGGTTAGTTGATAAAGATATTATTGTATTAGAGTTTAAAACACCAAAGGAAAAATAACCAAGGGTTAATAACTAGGTGAGCATGGTAAGATGTAGAAGAGTGTAGAAACAATACATGAATTGACCCTTTTTCTTTTCCTTTTTGTTTTAGCATAAATACAATAATAATCCATATAAAAACCCATGGTGTGAGTCTTATACTGCCACCATTTTTCATATATAAGCAACCATGAAGGATGATGCATGTATGTATGTGTGTATCCACATCCATGTGTGCATGAATATAGAAAGAAAGAAAACATACATGCATGCATACATCCATCATATACAAGAAAAGATTTCAAGTGAGAAAACTAATGGTTAAATGATAAATCAACACTTGATTTATCAATCCGGCCATATCACATACGACCCCATCAAAAGCAAGCCGCCCGATCAATATACGGTATCCCATACGCGCATTTTAATCGGGTCCATGCGCATATCGCATACGCGCACCACAACGTTTCGCCTGGACTAGGTAACTCCTTTGTGGGACTCTAAAACTCGTCAATACGCCGGCAGTGGGTGATGATCATATCAAACACCCTCAAGCCGCAAGCGGTCAGCTAAACGTAACGGCCACCCGGGTATTGAGCGATCAGAAGAAGACAAGCGAACCTGCTACAACTCCCGTCGAGCCGACCGGCAACACTACCGTGCAGTCCGGTCTCTTCGTCTGATATGTCGCATATCAAGTCTAGGGGTGGTAAACGTCAGACCCCAATAACCGATAAGTCGTGCCGATGTGAAGCTCATAACGGGTCGAGAAACTACTGGTAACACTTACCAGTAAATCTCTAATCAGCCCTGGCCAGGGACTTCCCTGTTACGACCAATCGAGCACAGTGCAACATCGACCCCCAATACCGGGAGAGATGAAACCCCTCCTATCGCTCATTGTCTCCATGTGACTCGGGACTGTACCCAAAAACCACCATTTTGCACGCCCTCATGGACGTGGTAAGGTGGAAATCAAAGCACAGTGGGAATCACACAAGACTCTATGACGATCTCGGGTCTACAGACTAACCTGCACAAGTGTCACCTGAGAATTGCCATCTGACGTGAGGTATAATACCATCTGGGAGTTCTCGACGAGTCCGTCCAGTGTACCCAGTCTCCACTGAGCACCCGTATACCATCTCTGATGTCAAACACCAATGGATATGGGATAGCCATCGCCCATCTCATGGGTCGAGAGGCGTATACGCTAGTCTACACTGGTATATCGATGCCCCGTCTCGATACACCCACGACTAGGGACCTTGAAGGATGTACTTATAGACTACCATGTCCCCACTAGTATGATCCGCATCATAGTCCAGGTAGTCAAGTACACATCCTAAGGGCTTTACCAACATGTAACTCTAAGACAGTATAAAGAGACAAGTATACATGTTAAGATAAAGAGCAACCGGATAGCATACTATCATATCGAGCAAGAAAGTCATCTCTATATATGTCCAAGCTGTTAGTGTATATGCCCTAGAGGCCATTACTGTATCATACTAGTTTGTATATTACTTAATGGATGCTTGGGATATTCACCTTGTATATACAATCTTGCTCAAAATAGTAGTATGCTACTTGGTTTGTTTCTACTTCAATGTGTACTTGTGTTTATTTCAGTATATCACTTATACGCATTAGTGGAGCCCTTAGGATCTTTGCTTGATTACCAGCGTTGTGATGGCAGTCACACTAGTGGGGGCTGGGTAATCTATAAGCACATCCTTATTCAGGTCCCTGGTCGCAGGACTATCGAGACAGGGCATCGATACTCCGGAGTAGACCAGCGCATGCGCTTCTCATCCCAGTGTGGGAGACGGTCTGTCCCACAGCCGTCAGTACGTCGTACTTGAGATAGTATGCGGGTGCTCGTTAGGTTACGGGTACACTGGACAGGACTCGTCGGGAACTGACTAGTTGGTATTATACCTATCGTCAGTTATCAGTTCCCAGGTGACATGAGTACAGCTTAGTCCGCTGACTTGACACTGTCACTCCGCCTCGAGTGTGTTCCCACTGTACTTTGATCACTACCCTACCACGGCTCAAAGGAGTCGTGCAAACAGGTGGTGGTTGGGTGCAGTCCCGAAGCACTTGGAGGCAGTGACGGTTAGACAGGATTCGTCTCTCCCGGTATTGGGGGTTGACATCGCGCTGTGTCTAGGAGAGCCATTACACGAGTAGTCCCTGGCCAGGGCAAACGAGATATACTGGTAGGTTTCCAGTGTTATCTCAGGGTGTATTGGGCTTCACTCCGGCACGACTTGTACCGCTATTGGGGGACTGACGTTTACCGCCCCCTAGGCCCGCCATGCGATGTATCAGACGAACAGACCGGACTGTACGGAGAATGTCACACTCAGGCTCAGTAGGAGTTCAGATGGGTTTCGCCTCGTCGGTCTTCTTGTCGGCATTACCTGGGGACCGTTACGCACAGCTAGTGCCGCTTGCGGTCTGTGGTTAAACCCACTGCCAGCGTAGTGTCGAGTCTTTAGAGTCCCACACAGAAAGCTTTTCGCCTTTAGGCAAAAGAGTAGAGGTCGCATGGTATTGCGACAGGTCGCATGGTTTTGCGACAGGGTTCGGTCACATCCGTGCACTTGTGCACGTACAGTGTCCGGACAGTTTACACTAGCGGGCTTTGGTTTAAGCCAGATCCTAGTGTACCTTATGGGATTGGATTTATCCAGTTTGCATTCGTGTTCCTCGGAACGCGGATGCGGGTGTGTATGCACAGTTGACAGGGAGGCAGAGGTAGTGGATTCTCATTAGGGTTGTTGACAGTTGACCGTTGACTTTTGACTTTTTGCTCAACCCTAATGAGAATATGATATGTGATTAACTATTATATTAATTAAGTATTATGGTGATATGGTTGTTGACTTGTTGACTTTTGTTGACTTGTTGACTTTGGTGACTTGTTGACTTTTGTTGACTTGTTGACCGGTTGACTAGGCTTGACTAGTTGACCATCATGATAACCATGGTTATCATTTCATGCCAAAGACTTTTTTCTTGCTTGCTTTTTGAATAAAATGAGTGCATGATATGATAACATTATGGTTGCTTCTAACCATCACCAAAAGACTTTTTTGATATGATGAGTTATGATCACTTTGGATAATGAGAGGGTGAGAGAGAAAAGAGAGCCTCATTTTCTTTCTTGCTCATTCTCTCTCTTGTTCTTGAGCTCTCCCCTTGCTCTCACCCTCAACCTCTTGCTCCCTCTCTTGATCTATGGTTCTCTTGTCTCATGAGTTGAGAATCAAGAACCATAGATAAAATCCCATTCTACTTCCTCTCTACTCATTCTAGTTCACTAGGTTTAGCAAACCAAGTGAACTAGTTTCTTCAAAGACCGAAGAAGGAGCTAAAGGTTGGAGCTTTCAAGTGGATCTATCTTCGGCGTACGGAGACGACGAGAAGGAGCCATCGGACCACCACCGGAGCTTGAAGAGAAGGAGTTCAAGTTTAGGTATAACCATCTTCATCCGAGTAGCTAAACATCTTTAGCTTAGTTTGCTAGTTTTAGTTTAGGTAACGATCCCGACCATAAGTTAGTCCATGTTGCCTCTTGCGATAAAAATTTTGATTTTGTACCGTTTCCGCCTCCCCGTAAGAACCGGGGGTCGCAATATGGACTTACAGTGGTATCAGAGCCTAACTAAACTTAAACTAGCTAGGTAGTAAAGTGTAACGAAGTTCGGAACCGAAAAAATCACAAAACCGGAAAACTACAAAAACTGAGTTTCTGTTGAATTTTTTTCTGGTCAAAATGAAAAACTTCATACTCCTAAATTCGTCTCAGGGTTTTGTTAGAACACCCATGAAAAACGATTCACCAATTCGTCTAAACCGCCGCGCTTCCGCCGCGTGACCCTTCTTGGCCGCCGCGGAAGCGCCGCGGTTTGTTGTCTTTAGTGCGTCGTTTTTCGTGCAGTGTGTGTCTGTGTTGGTTTTGGGATTTTTGAGATATATTATATGTGCCCAGATTTTACAGAAAAGAAATTTCCTTTTGGGGTCCTATAATTCCGTATTTTTTCCGAACTTCATTGCACTTTGACTATGATGGTTATATCTGTGATGTTTGCATGTATTGAACGTCGGCTAATCGCTATAAGTCGATTAGTCGGGGTTATACATGATCTGTAATGTGCTGGAATGTGTATATAAATATGTTGGATTGTCGCGGGTGAATAGCCGGGGGTTGTGAGACGAGAGTTTACTTTTCTTGCAATTCATGTAAATTTGTAAATTGATGTAATAATTATTTGTTTGGCCGCACAACCGGGTCGGGGTTGTAGCCGTCATTGTATAATTTCTTTTTACTGTTTTTTGCTCCTAGGATAGACCCGTGGAGGGGTGCACAAACTACCGGGTATGCCGAAGTGTCGAGTGGCCTACTCATGGAGATGAGGGAGGTTGCTACGTTTCGGGTACTTGGCGGGTAGTTTGCCGTACCCGTAGGGGTCTTGGGTGGGGTTTTGGCTATTCACCGCGACCGTGTTATCTGTTTTTGTTACAGGCTCGTACAAATTACAGATTACTAGTATATCCAATGTATTTATCTGTGATCTGAAATGTTTATCATTGCTTACTATTTAGGCGTTGCTTATGTTTTACAGACGCGCTAGCCCAGCCCCCGCTCTGTCGTTAGTTAAGTAACCTAACGGGTAATGACGGGGCCCAGTGGCGAATGCGAATGGCATAAGCGTACGTCATATTTTGGTTGTTTTCTGCAATGGTAGGGTTAAATGATGGGACGCATTAAAAGTACTAATGCAAGAATATCACGCATTAAAAGAACTAATGCAAGATAATAAACCAAGTTAAAGTCGTTGGAACACTTTCGAAAAACCACTCGGTTCTTTTCAAAATAACTTTTAAATGCGGAGCTTGAGCCACTCCTTCTAAAAGCTATCTCGTTCCATCGATTAAATCAAGTTCACTACGTTCACGGTTTCGCCAAAACCATCCGTAGCCCTCCGTCGTTTCACATGAATAGTCAATAGTATTCAAGCTGTGTTTGTTGGCCAAAGTCAAGGCACAGTGATTGGTAGCTATTGGGTATTCATGTGCAGCATAGATAGATGCGTTGGTTTGGAACAGTCGTACTGCCTTGTTGGCCAAAGTCAAGGGTAGGTGCGGGTGGATTCAAATTAACCTGGAGAACGACGGGCAGAACTTGACATGTGACTTATGATTTGTTGGCCAAAGTCAAGGTCATAAGAGCATGGGGCAAAAATCCACATCGGGAGTTTCATAAGTACTGAAACTTGCTAGATTTGCATACCATTTGGAGTGTGATGATTCTGGTAGGATTCCTTCAGTTTCGTCACGCGATGATATTTGGATCCCGATCCTACTGTGAGTATATGCTACTCCTCGGGAAATTTCTCACTTAACGATCAATGCTATAAACCTAGTAGGTGCCTAGAAAGGTGTTAGCGGGGCTACGCCCCCAGGGAAAAGAGGTTCTCTAATTAAGGAACTTCGCGAAAGCGTTGGAAAACCTCCCTCGAAGTACCGACACCGGCCTGGCTGAACGGTTAAGCAAGTATTATACGGTGGGATTGATCCCGGCTAATTCTTCCTTTATGGTTTGAGGAGGGATTCGAGAAACAGTGGGAGCCATCCTGTTTAGACAAACTAAAAACCACTCTAAACTTGCAAGAGCATCATGCTGAGTGTTTCTTCTTCTCTCTCCTAATTGCAGCGACCAATCAACATGACTGGACTTAAGTTACTCCTAGATAAAAACAAACTGACAGGGCCAAACTACAAAGATTGGCTCAGGAATGTCACGATAGCAATCACTTATGACAAGCTGGGGTATCTTCTTACCACCAAAGCTCCCCCTGTCCCTGGTCCAACTTCCAGCGTCGCGGATAAGGAAATCCGCAAGACTTGGGAGATTGATAGCGCGAAGGCCAAGTGCCTCCTGCTTGCCTCGATGGACAACGAACATCAGAGGAGGCATGAGAATATGGACATGGAGTCCATATTGCTCCATACAAAAGAACTGTATGGAGAGCAATCACGTATCGCAAGATACGAAGCGTCGAAAAAGTTATTTTCGACAAGAATGGCCGTCGGATCATCAGTAGCCGAGCATGTGCTAAAGATGATCGGCTTCATTGAGGAGCTCGCTGACCTAGGGATCACATTGGAGAGTGAGCTATATACGGATATAGTTCTCCAGTCCCTTCCTTCCACTTACGCCCAGTTTATACTGAACTTCAACCTACAAGAAAAAGAGGTTGAACTATCAGAGCTCCTCAACATGCTGAGGAGCGCAGAGGGCACCCTACAGAAAGGTAGGGAAACATCCACTTTGTTTGTAGGAGGATCATCTTCTTCTAGGTCCAAGGCGAAAGCCAAGGGAAAGAAGAAGAAGGCCCCCGCCAAACCAAGGGGCGGTGTTGGTAAAGTGGATACGAAGGGAAAAGGCAAAGCAACAAAGATAGCGGGGAAGCTTGTGGATAAGGAAGAATGCTTCTATTGTCATAAGAAAGGACACTGGAAGAATGATTGCAGGGCCTGGAAGGCCAGAACACAGGAATTGAAGCAGGTTGCAGCTTCAGCTTCAGGTGTGTATGTTATTGAAAATTGTCTTTCAATAAACTCTACTTCCTGGGTATTGGATACCGGATCAGGATCTCATATCTGTAATTCTTTGCAGGCGTTGAGAAACCGTAGGGTTTTGAAGGCAGGTGACATGACCCTCAAAGTTGCGAACGGAGCTAGCATGGATGCTAAAGCCGTGGGGGACTATCACCTGGGAATGTCAGATGGACATGTTTTGGTTTTGCGTAATTGCTTTTTTGTACCCAACGCAACTTGTAATATCATTTCTGTATCTTTAGTTTCTAAAGAAGGTTATGAATTTGCGTTTGTAAGTAATGTTGTAAACATTCACCTTAATCAAGTTTTGATTGGGTCAGGTACATTGAGTAATGGTATATACGTGTTAAACCAACCACAAATTTTCAACGTCCAGAATACACACAAAAGAAAGTCTCCGGAAATAAATCAGACTTTCTTATGGCATTGTAGATTGGGTCACATCAATGAGAGAAGGTTGACTAAGTTACATACAGAAGGATATTTGAATGCGTTCGAATATCAATCGTATGCCACTTGTCAATCTTGTCTCAAAGGAAAGATGACAAAGACTCCGTTTACTGGACATGGAGTAAGAGCGAGCGAGCTCTTGGGACTCGTACACAGTGACGTGTGCGGTCCAATGTCTACACATGCCCGAAGCGGACATTCTTACTTCATTACTTTTACGGATGACTTCTCAAGGTACGGTTATGTCTTCTTGATGAAACATAAGTCCGAGGCCTTTGGAAAATTCCAGGAGTATAAGAATGAAGTAGAGAAACAGACCGGCAAAAGTATTAAGATTCTAAGATCGGATCGAGGTGGAGAATACTTAAGTGCCGAGTTCCTGGACTATTTAAAAGAGAACGGAATTCTCTCTCAGCTTACTCCTCCATACACCCCGCAACATAACGGTGTATCGGAGAGACGGAACCGCACCCTATTGGATATGGTGCGGTCCATGATGGGTAATGCTGAGTTACCGCGATCATTCTGGGGGTATGCGCTAGAATCAGCAGCGTACCTTTTGAACCGAGTTCCGACTAAGACTGTGCCTTCCACACCATATGAAATGTGGTGTGGGAAGAGACCCTATCTTAAGCACATTAAGACATGGGGATGTCCGGCTTTTGTCAAAAAGCAGCATGCGGACAAGCTCGAGGCACGCTCAGTACAGTGCAAGTTTGTGGGGTATCCAAAGAACTCAAAAGGATATTTCTTCTACTGTGAAGAGGAACAAAAAGTTCTTGTTTCTCGTCATGCCTACTTCTTGGAAACTGAGTTTTTGGAAAACCAGATAAGTGGGAGCACAGTAGAACTGGAAGAAATTCCAGAACCACGGACTGTTACTGAAAGTTTAGTGGAACCAGAAGGTTCGGAAGAACAGGACATTCCTACGCCGCTCCGCAGAAGTAGTAGGCAGTCTCATCCGCCTGAGAGATACTACGGTTTTCTCATAGACGGGGATAGAGAGGATTGCATCATAGATTATGATGAGCCTACTAGCTTCCAGCAGGCCGTTCAGAGCATTGACTCAGTGAAATGGCTGGATGCAATGCGGACCGAAATGGAGTCCATGTACACCAACAAGGTATGGACGTTGGACATTGCTCCAGACGGGGTAAAACCCGTAGGATGCAAGTGGATCTTCAAAAGGAAGATTGGTGTAGATGGACAGGTTGAGACCTATAAAGCTAGGCTGGTAGCAAAGGGTTTTCGTCAAAGACCTGGCTTGGACTACGACGAAACCTTTTCTCCGGTAGCCATGCTGAAATCCATTCGGATCCTTCTTGCCATTGCTGCCTTCCACGATTATGAGATCTGGCAAATGGACGTAAAGACAGCTTTTCTAAATGGAAATTTAGAGGAGTGTGTCTATATGGACCAGCCAGAGGGTTTCATTCAGAGTGGGAGCAGCGGAAAGGTGTGCAAGTTGCTTAAGTCCATCTATGGACTAAAGCAGGCATCGCGGAGTTGGAACATCTGCTTTGATGAGACGGTCAAAGAATTTGGCTTTATCAAAAATCCAGATGAACCATGCATCTATAGTAGATTTGTAGCGAGAACTGTAGTATTCCTCGTTTTATACGTGGATGACATTCTCTTAATAGGAAATGATATTCCTATGCTACAATCTGTCAAGGGGTTCTTGTCACAAAGGTTCTCCATGAAAGACCTGGGTGATGCCTCATACATCCTGGGGATCCGGATCCATCGTGATAGATCCAAGAGGATATTGGGACTTTCTCAGTCCAGGTACATCGACACCGTACTGAAAAGATTCAGTATGGAAGATTCCAAGCGCGGTAACCTACCGGCTTGTCACGGGATCACCCTCTCTAAAGAGATGTCTCCCAAGACTGATTTGGAGAGGGATCGCATGTCTATTATACCCTACGCTTCTGCGGTAGGCTCTATAATGTATGCGATGTTGTGTACCAGACCGGATGTAGCTTATGCACTGAGTGTAGTAAGCCGGTATCAGTCAAACCCTGGGGAGAAACATTGGATAGCGGTAAAGAACATTCTCAAGTACCTGAGGAGGACTAAGGAGATGTTCTTGGTGTATGGCGGAAAGGACCTCCAGATCGAGGCCTTTGCTGACTCCAGCTTCCAGAGTGACAAGGATGATTCCAAGTCCATGTCGGGTTTTGTCTTTACCCTCAATGGAGGGGCGGTGTGTTGGAAGAGTTCCAAACAGGAAACCGTTGCAGACTCGACGATGGAAGCGGAATACATCGCTGCATCTGATGCCGCAAAAGAAGCTGTCTGGATGAGGAAGTTCTTGAAAGAACTTCAGGTGGTTCCGTCCATTGTTGATCCAATACCTCTGTATTGCGACAACAACGGGGCTATAGCTTTAGCGAAGGAACCCAGGTCCCATCAGAAATCCAGGCACATCTTAAGGCGGTATCACCTGATCAGGGAGATCGTAGATCGCCAGGAGATCGAGGTTCGGAGAGTCGCTTCAGAAGATAACACTGCTGATCCATTCACCAAGGCCCTGCCCCAGACTCAGTTCGAGCGGCTGATCGAGATGATAGGTCTTCGATACGCCAGTACGTGGCCTTAGTGCAAGTGGGAGATTGTTAGTGTATATGCCCTAGAGGCCATTACTGTATCATACTAGTTTGTATATTACTTAATGGATGCTTGGGATATTCACCTTGTATATACAATCTTGCTCAAAATAGTAGTATGCTACTTGGTTTGTTTCTACTTCAATGTGTACTTGTGTTTATTTCAGTATATCACTTATACGCATTAGTGGAGCCCTTAGGATCTTTGCTTGATTACCAGCGTTGTGATGGCAGTCACACTAGTGGGGGCTGGGTAATCTATAAGCACATCCTTATTCAGGTCCCTGGTCGCAGGACTATCGAGACAGGGCATCGATACTCCGGAGTAGACCAGCGCATGCGCTTCTCATCCCAGTGTGGGAGACGGTCTGTCCCACAGCCGTCAGTACGTCGTACTTGAGATAGTATGCGGGTGCTCGTTAGGTTACGGGTACACTGGACAGGACTCGTCGGGAACTGACTAGTTGGTATTATACCTATCGTCAGTTATCAGTTCCCAGGTGACATGAGTACAGCTTAGTCCGCTGACTTGACACTGTCACTCCGCCTCGAGTGTGTTCCCACTGTACTTTGATCACTACCCTACCACGGCTCAAAGGAGTCGTGCAAACAGGTGGTGGTTGGGTGCAGTCCCGAAGCACTTGGAGGCAGTGACGGTTAGACAGGATTCGTCTCTCCCGGTATTGGGGGTTGACATCGCGCTGTGTCTAGGAGAGCCATTACACGAGTAGTCCCTGGCCAGGGCAAACGAGATATACTGGTAGGTTTCCAGTGTTATCTCAGGGTGTATTGGGCTTCACTCCGGCACGACTTGTACCGCTATTGGGGGACTGACGTTTACCGCCCCCTAGGCCCGCCATGCGATGTATCAGACGAACAGACCGGACTGTACGGAGAATGTCACACTCAGGCTCAGTAGGAGTTCAGATGGGTTTCGCCTCGTCGGTCTTCTTGTCGGCATTACCTGGGGACCGTTACGCACAGCTAGTGCCGCTTGCGGTCTGTGGTTAAACCCACTGCCAGCGTAGTGTCGAGTCTTTAGAGTCCCACACAGAAAGCTTTTCGCCTTTAGGCAAAAGAGTAGAGGTCGCATGGTATTGCGACAGGTCGCATGGTTTTGCGACAGGGTTCGGTCACATCCGTGCACTTGTGCACGTACAGTGTCCGGACAGTTTACACTAGCGGGCTTTGGTTTAAGCCAGATCCTAGTGTACCTTATGGGATTGGATTTATCCAGTTTGCATTCGTGTTCCTCGGAACGCGGATGCGGGTGTGTATGCACAGTTGACAGGGAGGCAGAGGTAGTGGATTCTCATTAGGGTTGTTGACAGTTGACCGTTGACTTTTGACTTTTTGCTCAACCCTAATGAGAATATGATATGTGATTAACTATTATATTAATTAAGTATTATGGTGATATGGTTGTTGACTTGTTGACTTTTGTTGACTTGTTGACTTTGGTGACTTGTTGACTTTTGTTGACTTGTTGACCGGTTGACTAGGCTTGACTAGTTGACCATCATGATAACCATGGTTATCATTTCATGCCAAAGACTTTTTTCTTGCTTGCTTTTTGAATAAAATGAGTGCATGATATGATAACATTATGGTTGCTTCTAACCATCACCAAAAGACTTTTTTGATATGATGAGTTATGATCACTTTGGATAATGAGAGGGTGAGAGAGAAAAGAGAGCCTCATTTTCTTTCTTGCTCATTCTCTCTCTTGTTCTTGAGCTCTCCCCTTGCTCTCACCCTCAACCTCTTGCTCCCTCTCTTGATCTATGGTTCTCTTGTCTCATGAGTTGAGAATCAAGAACCATAGATAAAATCCCATTCTACTTCCTCTCTACTCATTCTAGTTCACTAGGTTTAGCAAACCAAGTGAACTAGTTTCTTCAAAGACCGAAGAAGGAGCTAAAGGTTGGAGCTTTCAAGTGGATCTATCTTCGGCGTACGGAGACGACGAGAAGGAGCCATCGGACCACCACCGGAGCTTGAAGAGAAGGAGTTCAAGTTTAGGTATAACCATCTTCATCCGAGTAGCTAAACATCTTTAGCTTAGTTTGCTAGTTTTAGTTTAGGTAACGATCCCGACCATAAGTTAGTCCATGTTGCCTCTTGCGATAAAAATTTTGATTTTGTACCGTTTCCGCCTCCCCGTAAGAACCGGGGGTCGCAATATGGACTTACACAAGCATCCAATATAATATACATCATCTGTACAATACTGGCCTCTAGGGCATACATACAACTAACAGCAAGGGCCGAGATCCCCTCACCGGGAGTGACCCTTGGGCAGAGTTTTGCGTCAGGGTAATAACTTCACTATAGTAGATTGCTTTTTGTTTTGCACAGTGGTATTCAGTTGGAATATTCTGCACCTCATTCCACGAGGAAAGAGCCGAGATCCCTTCACTGGGAGTGACCTCTTTAGCAAAGGTTTTCGCCACTATATTTTTATAAAAAGCTATCTGGTTCCTTCAACAATATCAAGTTCGTTACGTTAAAGGTTCTTCGCCAAAAAACAGTCGTAGCCCTCCGTCATTTCAATTGGGTATTCAGTAGTATTCAAGTTATGTATTTTGACCAACGCCAAGGCATAGTGTTTGGTAGCTGCTGGGTATTCATCTGTTGCATAGATAGATGAGTTGGTTTGGGACAGCCGTACTGCCATTTGGCCAACGTCAGGGGTATGTACGGGTGGGTTCAAATTAACAAGATAATGATGGGTAGAACTTGACATGTGACTTATGATATTTTGGCCAATGTCAAGGTCATAAGAGCATGGGGCAAAAATCCATATCGGGAGTTTCTAAAGAAACTGAAACTTGCCAGGCATGCGCATCCCTTCTGGAGTGTAATAACGTGAGTGGATTCCTTCACGTTATCATGCGATGAGAGTTGGATCCCGATTCCCACTGATGAGTTGGTTTACTCTTCGGGTGATCCCGACTAATTCTTCTTTCAGATTTGGAGGAGAATTTGATGATACAGTGGGAGGTTTCCTGATTAGATAAAGTGATAACCATTCTGATCTAGGTTAGAGTGCACGCAGAGTGTTTCTTTTCTCTCTCTCTTTGGCAGCGACCATGACTCGACCCTAGACTATGACTCAGTGACCAAATCAACTTCTTAAATTACTGGCTTTTGGATTGTCTGAGTTGCATACATCATTTCCACTCCTTCTTTTTCCCTTTGCATTTCTCCAAAACACCTCGTATTACTACGAACATCAACTTCCATTGGATAAATCCATCGTATGGTTATATACGAACTCGAAGAGACTTCTTCAGGGATGGATTCAGGTTCAGGAGAAATTGAATTGGTTTATTCAGTTGTCTTTTATCATCACCTTCTCTCAGGTTGAGAGTACTCCTTGGTTTAAGAGACGGTACACCTCTTACGCTTATTGGACAGTCTTCTTCCAAACCATAGGCAGGTGCCGAAAGGTAGGGAATGAAGAAAACCAATTAGTCTAAGTAGGGTGTACAGAAGGTAATAAGTAAAGACAAAATAAAGGGATTAGGAAGAGGGTAAAGTAAATTGCGACTGCTATCATTCACGACCAAACCGCGTAGTTCATCGCCACTCCTACTTCACCTTTGCTTTTTCTCCAGTTCAGGAGTAATAGAATAAGGTTTTATTCAGTTGTCTTTTATCATCCCCTTCTCTCAGGTTGCGAGTACTCCTAGGATTAGGAGTATACACCTATTACGCTTATTGGATAGTCTTCTTCTAAACCAGGTGCCGAACGGTAGGGAAGGAAGAAAACCATTTAGCTTAATGATGGTGTACAGAAGGTAACGACTAAAGACAAATAAAGGGATTTGGAGAGATGGCAACTAAATATACGGTTACAGTCATGAATCAGGATTATGGAAGAGGCATTACTACGAATACCTGGATACCCCTTCGAAACATTTTCATGTTTTAGTTTCACTGTGCATTGTTAATTGTAAACTGATTTCCCAATTAGACACTTGCTCCAGGGTATGTATTTACCAGGTATGATTCTCACATCTGTATGGTTTTACAGATGATGAGTGGGAGTAAGTTATTGGGAATTAGGTGATCATCCTCATTATATTGGAATCCGTTGTAATTGGTGATATTTGAGGAAATCGCCCGGGTACAGTTTTCAACCTACGATGCATATGGTTTGAGTTATTCAACTCAAGAGACTTATACAAAGTATTGTATGTTGTCCAGTGTCCATTAGGACAAAGGGGTTGGTCCTCGTACTAAATTCTATTTACTTGTGACTTCTCTAGTTTTAGACAAGTGTTTCGTAGAAATACAAGGTCTAAATTTTGAGAAGTTATAGGTAAAAGAATAAAGTAGAGAATCAGGTGTATCAAGTAACGGGATTCTTCAAGGAAATCGAAGATGTAGATACTTGTGTATGGTATTCAGTTGATAGTAATGGTTTTGAGAAACTTGTTTCTCTTTCAGATTACTCATAATTGGATGCACTCCTAAGTTGAGTAATGCTGATCGGCCTCTATCCATTTAGTTGACATGCGCTGGAGACAGCTGCATGATTTGAATCTGGTTCCAATTAAATCTGTGCTTCAGATTCTATATTGGATATAGAATGATTCGTATCTTAACGATGTTAAGGTACGGGGAGTTGTCCGGCTTATACTTAAAACCAGACTCTGGATAACTCAAGGCACGTTTCTGTAATGGCTGTTTGTGGATTGACCCGGGCTATGACGAGGGTTGATTTTCTACCATCCGTAAGATCAATAGTGATATTGTTCTTGACTCGCCACAGTTTTAGTAAAATGGATTTTTTCAGAAAACAGTAGTGGGAGTATGGTAGAACTGGAAGTGATTCCAGAACCGTAAATGATTACTGAAAATTTAATAGGACCTTAAGATTCAATCAGGTTTGACATTCCATTAGCCACTCCGCAGATATGGTAGGTAACCTCAGGCACTAGAGAGGTACTCCGGTAGCCTCAAGGACGGTGACAGGGAGGTTCTTATTTACCCAGAGTTGCCATTACTGCTGTTCCAGACTATAAGACCCGGCAGGAGGATGAGTATAGCGTCGTTCTAAACTAGTTTTAGAAGTGCACGTGTATATGACTCTGCCAGAGGGTTGTCGTAATCAGTGGGAGCAGCGAAAGAATAGTGGACAAGTAGCTTATATCTATTTATAGACTAAAGCAGATATAGCGGAGATAGATCATCTATTTTTGATGTGACAGTCATGGGTTTGACTTCATCAGAATAGTGGATGGATCTGTTAAGAAGGTAGTAGAGTGTGATGTCCTGGTATTTGGATGACATACAAAGAGTAGGAAGTAAGATTCCTATACTACGATTGGTTATACTGTGGTTGTCACACAGTTGTTTCTCCACAAAAGATATGGATATAATATCTGGCATTCTGGTTACTAGATCTATGGTTTTAGATCTAGATTTGGGTTGTTTCCCAATCTGGGTACTTAGACAATATTCTAAAGGTGTTTTAGAATGGACGACTCTTGGCATGGTGGAGTACCTGCAGGTGATGGAGTCTCCCTTTCTAAAGGTGTCTTACAGACTAAAGGGGAGAGGGATGTGCATGATTGGCATATCACTTGCTTAGGCAATTGAGTCAATCATGAGATGCCAAGTACCACACAAGATGTTGTTTTTGCACTAGTTGCAATGAGTTTATATTAATCCAATTCTGGAGAAACATTCGGAAGCAGTTTTAGAACATAAGTGGATGTTCTAGGGATTTGATAACGGCAGCCTCCTTAAGGAGACGGTTATCATTCCAGGCTTCCAAGGTGACCTGGATGACAGAGTGACTGTCAGAGTTATAGTTTTCCCTCTGACGAAGGGGGCAGTATTATGGACAGGTGGTCCAAGAGGATACTGTGGGAGGTATGGTGCAGGATACTGATTAGGTTCAGTTGACGATATAGTCTAAGAAGTTTGGATTTGGAGTTCATTTATGAACTAGGTCCCATCAGATATCCAGACATATTCTAAGACAGATATTGCTCAATTCGGGAGATGGCTTTCTCTGCGAACTTGAGATTAAGAGAGACATAGAAAGAAATATCAGGGCGGATCCACTCACTGAGGCTATTTCTCGAACACAAGAGTTTTACAAACGAGTTTTGTGAAACTGATTAGTAGAGGAGTTGGGTGTTCGGTATCACACGAGTTGTGAGTATGCGACATCGCAGTAATTAGCCTTAAGTGCAAGTGGGAGATTGTTGGATATAGTGCCCTCAAAGTCAATTATTGGATCGCAGGCACGTAATTGCAATGATTGAGGAGAACCTATACCGATAAGACAGTCTTACTCGAGATGATAGTATGCTATCTGGTTTGTCTTTATCACCATGTACAGTTTTAGGTGACATGATCACTATTACACGTTGATAGAGCCCTTAGGATTCTTGCTTGACTACCGGCACTATAATAGCGATCATATACGTGAGAGTTGGGTAGTCCATAAGCACATCCTTAAAAGTGGTCCCTAATTGTGGGAGTTTCGAGACAGGGCATCGATACTCAGTGTATACAGTCGAGACCCCGACGAGGGGCGGTGGCCGGTCTCACAAGCCATTGGTGTTAGTTGGTTCACCTAAGATGTATATAGATGCTTATTGGGTTATGAGTGCACCGGACATGACTCGCCGGGAACTTGCTAGTTGGTATTATACCTAGCGTCAGATAGCAGTTCCCTGGTGACATGTGTACATGTTAGTTCATCGACCTGAGGTCGTCATTTGTCTCGTTTGAGTTCTCACCGTGCTTAGATTACTACCCTACCACGGCTCAAAGGAGTCGTGCAAACAGGTTTTAGTTGGGTACAGTCCCGAGCCACATAGAGACAGTGAGCGGATTGGCATGGGTTTCGTCTCTCCCGGTATTGGTGGTGAGATCACGCTGTGTCTAGGAGAGCTATTACACCAAGTCCTTGGCCAAGGCATGTTAGAATTACTGGTAGGTATTCCAGTAGTTTCTTAGGGTGTTCAGGGCTACCCTCCGACACGACTTATACGGCTATTGGGGGTTTGACGTTACCAGCCCCCTAGGCCCGATATGCGATACTCATAGACGAACGGACCGAACTGTACGGATATTGTCACTGATAGGCTTAGTAGGGTTCTTGAATGAGTTCGCTCATCGGCTTCCCTTTCGGTCGATACATGGGTAGCCGTTACGTACAGCTAGTACCACTGACGTGCTTGTGGTTAAACCCACTGCCAGGGTATTGACGAGTCTTTAGAGTCCCCCACAGACAGTTTCCCAAGTTTGGGCGAAACGTTGCAGAGGCCGTATGGTTTTATGGCAGGGTTCGAACATGCACGTGCACTTGTGCATGTGTCATGGTTCGGACAGATAATACTAGTAGGCTTTGGTTTAAGCCGGATCCTAGTATTATATTGTGTAGGAATACTTTCGCCTCGTTGCAATAGTATTCGGTCGAAATACAAATGCGGGTATGTATATACCGTTGTGGGGTAATCTTGTAATTTGTTAAGGGATTATTTTTGAAGTTGCTAGTTTTTCTTCTCCCGATTAAACATTAGTTTTAATGTTTAATTATTGCTTCATGTGAGTGTATTATTTTTGGTCACATTTTCCTTCATATTTTTCTTCTTGGCCAAAATTGTTCATTGGGTGAGTCATTGGTGAGGTGGAAAATTTGAGGGTGGGTTATTTGATGAGTCACTTGTTTCATTAATGCAAACATGGTTTAATGTTGAGGTGGCTTTTGCATTCATTGTTTTGTGATAAGGATTGGTGTTGTGGTCACCCCCCTTCAATTCCCTGTGAACTTGAAAGTGGCCTGCCCCACTTGATTGAGCTTGTGCTCACCCCCTTTCATATTCACAGTGAGCTCTTATTAGTGGCTGACCCCATTTATTTTTGCTAGAGAGCTCATTTCCTTTGCAAAAAATTCCATAGCTCATTTCATCCAAAATCAAAGAGGCAACTTCATTTATCTTCACCCGATTCGTTGGGTGCCTTGAGACAAAATATTCTACACTCTCTCTACTTCAATCTTGGACATGTCGGTTGGCAAACTTCATGTCCAAGTTGCCTCGATTTAGAGGCAGGAGCCCGTATAAAGATTCGTTGACGTAGTGCAACCTCGACGAGGAGACCGGAGATCGAGCGAGATCGAAGATGTCGCGAGGAGCATGGGATGATGGCAAAAGACCGAAGGACACGGATCGATCGGTATAGCCTTTCTACCCTCTTTGTAGTTTACTAGTTTAGTGTTAATGGCACGATCTAGGTTAAAGTCTGCGGTAGCGCCAGTTATAAAAGTTTTTGTTCCGCGTTTAGCCTCGGATTGACGGCTAGGGCGCTGGCGTAGACTTACATGGTCTAGGCCAGTAAAACATCACTAAGGTCAAGTAAAACGCTTACTACACCTCAATTGCACCTTCATAAGTCATACTACCTCCTAACCCTCATCTAGGAATTTTCAAAGATCACTAAACTACATCGGTTTAACTCTAAACTACAAAAGGGGGTAAGGAAGCTCAAAAACTTAACCAAAAGTGTAGGGATATACCTCATGTGGCAACTCAAGAAAATTCTTGGGTTGCCCAAAGTGCTTAAAATCTTAAATTGATTCATCCTTGATGCTTGTAGTAAGGTTGAGATCATTTTTAAAGAAGGGAGTGTGAGGTTTTGAGTGAGTTTTAGGGTGGTTTGAGGGTGGTAGAGAAGGTAGAGAGAGGAGAAGAAGAAGATGAAGGAGGAGATAATGAAGAAGAAATGAAGAAGTGAAGGAGCCATATGGATGATAACCCCCCTCTCTCTTCTCTCTCATGCTCATACCCCCCATGCCTCCCAAGTCAACTCTCTTTTCTTTTCTTTTCTCTTTCTCACAAATAACACCTATGCAAATGAACAAATATGCAATAAAATGCAACATGTCATGGTGCACTAGCCATGACTAATCAAAAATACGGATTTGGCATAATCATGATTAGGAGTGCACTAATCAAGTTTTAATATAAACTTGCATATAATTAATTATAAAAATGCCCAAATCCAATAAATATCTTTTTAATAAATAGAATATATTAATCTCCAATTATTTTCTAAATATTGGTATATAATTATACCATTTTACGAAAACCCAATTCGCAAATCGAATAGTTTTCGTGAAATATATTATTTTATTATTTAAATTCCAAAAATAATATTTTATTTTCTGAAATGTTATAATGCCATATTATATGGCCTACAGCGCTTACGTGCTTTGCATGCGGGCGTCGCTCACGTGCTTTGCACATGAGGCACTGCAATGTATTTGTAAGAGGGAACATTTCCCAAATTTAGTTTAATTCTATATAACATTTAATTCTATTGAAGCTAGTATTTCAGATTGGTGCGCGCCATTTGATTGATACAAATTTCGCGTGTCGTATTTAAATTTAAAGTTAACCGCAATCAAGACGGCGTCGCGTGTAGCTAGCCATGATGAGTACGGGTTGTCCGCAGGGAGATGGTTTCAATTCTAACCTAAGTGTAATGTATATATGCAACGAAACATTTGTTAGGAATAGAGATAGGTTTGTTTAAGTTAGGAAAATCCGTACTCGTTCCTTTGTGCCTTACTTGACTTATCGAAGC
This sequence comes from Agapanthus africanus, assembly GCA_030015575.1. Classification (NCBI taxonomy): domain Eukaryota; kingdom Viridiplantae; phylum Streptophyta; class Magnoliopsida; order Asparagales; family Amaryllidaceae; genus Agapanthus; species Agapanthus africanus. Next base: position 497,006,724 of record CM057343.1, on the reverse strand, counting down.
TGTGGTAATCGGCAACAATGTGGATTAGAGTGGTTAAACAAGGTATTTCGAGAAATCCGGTTTATTGACCTTTGTCCTTCCGTTTTTGTCTCTTATTCATCGCCTCTGGCCAAACTAAATGCAACCGGTCATGGTTAGGGATTACCGCTACCATGGTAGGGTAGGATGCCTAATAGAGTGCTTGCGTGAGGTTTGGACGGAGTTCGACTAGCAATTCTCGGGCAAAGAAAATGAGTAAAAGAAAAACTTAACTTAAATAACCATTTTCTTTCCTTAACAAGATAAACTATTCACAATTCATAACCAACATCAAAAGAAAGTACAAAAAGAGAAGAGATCAAAGAAAACAACATTACACATAAGCAAATAGCAAGAAAGTAAATTGCAAATAGGTAAAGTTAAAGAGAATACTAAGAACCAAATTGCAAATATGAAAGCTTCATTAAGTTCAACTTCAAGATACAAACTATGAATTCAAATACTAAAATCTAACCTTGCAAGCTCAGTTAAGAGGTTGCAAGATTCGATAAAGCAAAGAACTCAAGCCAACTAAGTAATATGTACAAAGTTTTAACAAAATTACAAAATGAAAATGAAATGAAGTGTGTCAAAGTATCGCTAAAGTATATCCTTGAGCTTGCTCTCTGTTCTGGTATTTATAGGCACAAAATCAGAATAAACAAACAATAAAATAAGGAAGATGTGACAACATGGAATGGCCAGAAAAAAGTTGGATCACTTTGGAGCTGGTAGGACCGGTGGTGGTGGCCATTTGGGGAATTCTGCCGGTTTTCCTTAGAGTGTTTGGGCTCGTATTCTTGTGGTGATCTTGTGTGCTCTCCATGATCTCACTAGTATTGTTTGATTCTTTTATAAATACTTGGATATTGATATGTAGATTTGGAGGGAAAATATGACTTTAAATCACATCACACCTTTTTTTTTCACTCATGACTCATGCTCACTTGCACAGGTCATGATTCATGTGTGCCCACTTGTGCTAGGCTGCCCCACCAAGGTTCATGCATCAAAAGAATTTTGTGTTCACACTTGTATTGTTGCATTATGCTTGATAAAAAATTTGTACACATGTTTGTTGCAAAAAGAAACTCTTTGAATATTGATCGGTTTTCTGTTCCGGTTGCAGTGTCGGCTCACAAATGTTGTATCCATGTATTTGAGTGTGTTTCTAGTATTTTGTCACGAATACCTGTAATCTGTATTTATTGAGCAGACACGGGTTAATAGTATTGATATATCAGTATTGAAATACAGTTTTTCGTGATGAACAATGTGCTCACATGCTTTGCACGTGAATACTGACACACACACACACACACAGATATATGGCGGCGGCGTTCACGTGTTTTGCACATGAGCGCTCACGCGTTTAACGCATGGGGCTCTTATATGGGTTTTAATTTTATCCGAATTCAGCACTCGCATTCTTTGTATGTGAGTGCTCACGTATTAAACACGTGGGAGGGTTTCCTTTGATCTTTTTATGATTTGCTGAGACATTTTTTTCTTTTCCAACACTTTCTTATGCTCAGAGCTTGGAAGTCGTTCCAATTTACATCATGTGCAACATTTTTTGTACCAAAACTTGAATACTCTTTATAATTTGAAGAAGCGTTCACCTTCTTCTTTGCTTTCACAGAGAAAGAACCATTTTCAAAAAGAAAGAATTATGGTTTGCAATCGCCCGCATGCTCTTTGACAGCTATGGGAGGTGCCCATCAGGGAGATTATTCTCCACTTTGCCGCACGTCTAGCGGATCCCACCCTTATGGAAGCTCAGTGCGACATGATGATGTACGAGCTCATGACTCATAGGGGACCTCCTCTCCCCGCCGGCTCTATTTGGCTCTGAATGATTTTCCTGGCCATCCTTGACGATGTTCCCCCTCATCCATCGAAGATGACTCTAGCAATGCTCAACGCAGTGGAGGACAAGATCGACTGCGTTAATGAGGCATGCTTGATTACAAAGTCTCTGAGGGATCGCTCGATTCACATGCTAAGTCAAATTCGGGCTCAGTAGGTTGTCATGTCTTTCTTTGCCGACGAGCGCGATGCTGACAGATGGGGAGGGACTCTTCGTGAGAACCGCCATTACAACACGGTAGAGAGGGCCAAGAGGAGTTAGAGAACTTTGTATACTGTTTATTAACCCCTGTAGTTCCGATCCCATGTTTGGTGATCTTTTCCTTGTATATTGAAATAAATATATTTTTTTATGTTAAACAAATGCCCCCACTACTTTTCCCATGTAAGTATGGACGTGGGTTATGTATTGCAAAGTACACGACTGCTCTCATGACTTTCAGAATCATAATATGAGAAGGTAGTGAGCGGAGATAGGCGTCGCAATTCTACGTCTTGAAGCCCGTGATCTGTAGCTTTCTCCTTTTTATGGCGTCTTAATCCACCAATTCGTCATAGGTGGCCCATGGATAGTATACGGTAATTAGTATTAACAGTTTGCAAGGCAGCGATGACATCTGTTGCCTAAGGCATTTCAACTTTATGAGTCGTGAGGATCTCATAAAGATATTTCTTCCTACGGATCGAGAGGACCCGTAAGAGACTTCTTCACTTTATTGGCAAGCAGCTTTGGCAAATGTGACCCCTGAATAGTATACAAGAGTCAGTATTGAACTCCTTATAGGGCAACGGTAGCTTAGAAAACAGGTTGATATCCCCATCGCCTAACTTTTCACCTTTGAGTCGTGTGGGTCTCATAAAGATATTTCTCCCTACTAGTCGAGAGGATCTCGCAGGTGTATCCTAACGTGAAATATAGATAATCCCTTTCGATAAAAGAGTCTGTTAGGTTTGTGGTACTGGGTTATGTAGGGTTCCTAGGCACACGCACAAGGGTTTATAAGGCATCAACCATGCACGATTTAAATATTTAGCCGTGCCGAACAACCCTAAACCAAGATCTTAGACTAGAGATTAGGCGAAAACAAGTATGTTAAACACTTTAACACTAAGTGAGAGGGATTACAACCTTTATAGATCCTGTCTTTCACTTTTAAAGCTCCGTGTTGAGGTCCCTTAGCTGCGATCATCGTGCATCCAGACTCTAGAGAGGCTCCACGAAGAGAAAGATGCAAGCTTGCTTCCGATCTTCGATAACAAAGATGATCTACCTTGAAGTTTGATTAACACAAGCTCTCACTCACAAAATGAAGTGAACACCCTCATCTAAATGGAAAGGGTAGATGAGGATGATGAAGTAGGATTTTTGCTCTCATTTGTTTTCTTATTCTCACTCACTTTCATCACAAAAATCAAAGCAAGAAAGCTTTGCAAAGAGGAAGAAAAAGATGAATGAATAATAATCCTTTTGTGATGAATAATGAAAGTCAAGTAGGAGGTTAGAAATGCAACCATGGTCAATGTAACCTTTGGAGAGATTTAACTAGGGCTAGGGTTTTGGTTTGGTTAAAGGATGAGTCACTTAAAATATCAAAACAAATATCTTTGCACAAAACAAAACAAAACCTTCTAGAAGGTTCTAGAAAAACTTAACCCAAATTAAACCCTAACCATGTTTAATCTCCACTAAACACGTTGCATTAATAACCATATCATTTCACAATATTATATATCACATATATAATATTTATTGTAACAAAATAAAATAATACAATTAACATATATCACATATATATTAATGTATTACCCGAGTAAGAAAAAGAATCTTTTAATGAGCTTATATTAGTTAATGTAATTTAATATATCATATATATTATTATACATTAAATTATCGAATCAACACTTGATCCAACAATCCGGCTATATCGAATATAACCAATTAATATATCATGTACCGATTCATCGAATCAACACTTGATCCGATGACCTGGCTGATATCAAATATCGCAAGAATATAATACGGTATCTCATATCGCATTATCCTCGGTCCTGCACATATCACATATGTGCTCCTACTCCGTTTTGCCTGAGTCAAGAAACCTCTGTGTAGGACTTTAAAGAATCGTCAATACGCCGGCAATAGATGATGATCATATCAAACACCCACAAGCTGCAAGCGGTCAGCTAAACATAACAGCTACCCAGGTATTGAGCGATCAGAAGATCAACAAGCAAGCCAGTAAATTCTCCTGCGAATCCAATCAGTAACACTCCCGTACAGTCCGGTCTCGTCGTCTGATATGTCGCATATCTCGCCTAGGGGTGGTAAACGTCAGACCCCAGTAGCTTGATAAGTCATGTCGATATGAGGTCTATAACAGTTCGAGAAACTACTGATAACACTTACCAGTAAATCTCAGCAACCCTGGCCAGGGATTTCCAGTTATAGCCAATGGAACACAGCGCAACATCAACTCCCTATACCGGGAGAGACGAATCCCCTCCTCTCGCTCATTGCCTCCGTGTGATTCGGGACTGTACCCAAAAGCCACCTTTTTGCACGCCCTCTTGGACGTGGTATAATGGAAATCAAAGCACAGTGGGAATCACACAAGACTCTATGACGATCTTGGGTCAACAGACTACTCTGTACCAGTGTCACCGGAGAACTGCCATCTGACGTGAGGTATAATACCATCTGGGAGTTCTCGGCGAGTCCGTCCAGTGTACCCAGTCTCTACTGAGTACCCGTACACCATCCTTGATGTCTAACATCGATGGATATGGGATCATCCATCGCCCATCATATGGGTCAAGATGCGTATACGCTAGTCTACTCTGGTGTATCGATGCCCTGTCTCGATACACCCTCGACTAGGAACAGTTATAGGATGTACTCGTCGACTACCATGGCCCCAGTAGTCTGATGTCATCATAGTCCCAATAGTCGAGTACATATCCTAAGGGCTTTATCAACATGTAACATAGAGACAATCAAAGTACATATTAAGATAAAGGGTAATCAGATAGCGTACTATCATGTCGAGCAAGAAAGTCCTCCCTATATACGTCCAAGCATCCACTACAATATACATCGTATGTACAGTAATGACCTCTAGGGTATACATATAACTAACAATCTCCCACTTGCACTAAAGCCATCTATTGTGGTATCGTATACCCAACAATTAGCTGTGGTTGAAGTATCTCATACTCAACCATCCCATAAAAGTCTCTACTGGGAAAAAGGCCTTTGTGAGTGGATCCATGCTGTTGTCCTCTGTGTCTACTCTCCTAACCTTGATCTCCCTGGAGATCAACCATCTCTATGATCAGGTGATACTGCCTAAGAATTATATCTGGATTTCAGATGGGACGGGGGTTCCTTGGCATAAGCCACAACTCCATTGTCACACAATGGTAGGAACGAAGTTCATCACATGAACTTATATATCCAGACTGACTCTTTGGTAGTATCCTTGGTAACGATGTATCTTGCCTTTAATCGTCTAGTAAGTCACGGTATCTAGTTTGGAACTCTTCCAACATACCGTCCCTCCACTGAGGGTAAAGACAATGCCTGCGATTGACATTCAGTCGTCCTTATCACCCTGGAACCTTTCCAGTGATTCTCCCCAGGATCGATTGATACCATCTCACTACAACTAGTGAGAATCCTAACATCCAAATTGATCTATCTCATAGATCCATAACCCAGGATTTAGGAGGTATCACCTTGATCCTATATGTAGAATCCTTGTGATAAGCGGAGATTGACCGAGCGTAGTATAGGAAACTCCTTTCCTATCAAGAGTATGTCATCCACGTACTCTACGAGGATCACCACCATACTCTCTACAACCTTTTTGTATATACAAGGTTCATCTACCATTTTGATGAAGTCAAACTCTTTGACTACCACATCAAAACAGACGTTCCAACTCCGCGATGCCTGCTTTATCAACATAAAACATCTTGCACACGTTTCCGCTGCTCCCACTATCTACGAAGCTATCTGGCTTTGTACTTATAGACGCTCTCTTCCAAATCATCATTTAGAAAAGCAGTCATGACACCCAACTACCAGATATCGCAGTCATGGTATGTAACAGTGGCAAGTAGGATGTTGATGGACTTAAGCATAGCTTCGAAAGTCTCAACTTTTCCATGTACACCATGTAATCTTCTCAAGATATACTTGCTCCTGATGAGGATTTAACCCTTCAGACAAAGCAACCAAAGTCCATACTTTGTTGGTGTATAAGGATTCCATCTCAGATCGCTAAGCATCCAGCCATTCTTACAGAGTCCCACTCCTGATGGCCAGCTCGAAATAAGTTGGGTCATAATCTCATGATGCAATCTTCGCTCCCACTGTCATAGAGAAAACCGAAGTATCTCTCAGGTGGATGGGGAACCCTACTAGATCAGCGGAGAGGCTGAGGTTCGTTGGTTACTATTAAATCCTTTGGTTCTACCAAATCATCAGCTGCCGTTTGTATAGCTGGAACTCTTCCCAGTTCTACCTCATGACCAATAATTTCTTCACAAAAAATTCCCTTTCACAAAGGTGGCATGCTGAGAAACAAAATATCTTTTGTTCCTCGGTTTGGTAGAAGATATTCCCTTGCAAATGCTTGGGATATCCAACAAACTTCCACAGAACTGACTTTGCCTCGAGCTTGTCCGGATTTTGCTTTTTAGGCATAGTCCGGACAACCCCAAATCTTAATAAACTTAAGATATGGGCTCTTCCCTTTCCATATCACATATGAAGTGGTAGGCAACTGATTTGATTTGAACCCTATTCAATAGGTATGCATCTTCTCAAGCGCATAACACCCAAAAGGAAATAGGAAACTCAGTAGTACTCATCATAGAGCACACCATATCATATAGGGTGCAATTGCTCCGCCCCGATACACCGAGGTACTGTGGTGTATATGGAGGAGTAATGCTGAGAGAGAATCTCATTCTCTTTTAGAATAGTCCAAGAATTCCGTGCTTAAGTATTCTCCTCCTTTGATCTCATCAAAGGACATAATACTTATACCCGTTTTTGGTTCTCTACTTCTAACTTATATTCATTGAATTTCTCAAAAGTTCCAGACTTGTATTTCAATAGGAACATATGTCGGGATCTTGAGAGATAATCAGTGAATGTAATGAAGTACAAAGAACCGGTCCTGACATGTGTAGACAGGGGACCTCATATATCAACATGTATCAATCCCAAGAGTTCACTAACTCTTTCTCTGTTTCCAATAAACAGAGCTGTGGTCATCTTATCTTTGTGACATGATTGGTAAGTTTTTACAAGATGTAAATCCAAACTAATTTAAATATGCATCTTTATGTAACTTCAGCTAGTCGGGTCGCATTGATATGACCTAGTCTACAATACCTCAAGAAGGATTCGTTCATTTCTGAACTCTTCCTCTTGTGTGTTCTGTATACTAAGAACTGTAGTTTGATTTAGAACGTTAATGCTTTTAGATAACGTGCCTGAACCGATCAACACTTGATATAGGAAATGTTCAAAACATTATCCAACAATACAAAATTATATCCTTCTTTACTAATAAAGAGACTGATATGATGTTGTATATCAGGTTCGGTATCTAATAACATTCGTTCAGAATCAATGTATTCTGGTAATACAGGGTGATAACTACCAACAGACTTGGCTGTAACACTTGCACCGTTTCTATCTCATGAAACTTATCACCCGTTCTCAGTTCTCTACCTATCTGTAGCCCATGTAACAAATTACATATGTGGGATCCTGATCTGGTATCAAATACCCAGGACGTAAAGGATTCTGAGAAACAGTTCTGTGTAATGAACACACCCGAAGAAGATGCATCAACATGTACTTTCTTCGTTTGGGTGGCACGGGAATTCTGGTAATCCCCTATTTCCTGCTCTGTCTTATAACATTTATAAGTTGGAGCGGGACCAACGTTCCTTAGCGCAGTATAACAAGCGGGTTCGGTCAATATATCCGTATTATTATCTTGATTAAGGCGTGAAATAGTCGTAACCAGGAGAGAGAGAGAAGAAAACACGCAGCGTGTGCTTTTACAAGATTAGATTGGTTATCAATTTATCTAATCAGGATGTCTCCCACTGTTTTAGTCAAATCTTCCTTTAAACCCTAAAAGGAAAGACTAGCCGGGATTAATTACACTCTATAAGTTCGCCAATCTTTCAGCCAGGCCAGTGCCGGTACTTTGAGGGAGGTTCCTCGCGCTTTCGCACAGACCTAATTAAAGTAAACCTCGTTTTCCCAGGGGCGTAACCCTGTTAACACCTTTCTGGACACCTACTTGATCGGCTAATTGTAATGTGTAAAACTCTCCCAGGAGTAACTCTTACTCGCAGTGGGTATCGGGATCCAACTATCTCATAGAAGGTATGCAATCTCATTGCAAATTTCAACACTTGAAATTCCCAATAATATTTTACCCCTAGTGACTTACGACCTTAACTATGGTCAACAAATCATAAGCACTAGTCAAATTCTACCCGTCATTTCTTGATTAAATAGACCCACCCACATGACCCTTAACTAAGGTCAACAAAGTCATATGACTGTCCTAACTAATCGCATCATATGCTATATAGGAAGACATCACTTAGCTACCGTACACTGTGCCTTAACTAAGGTCAACAAACACAGCTTGAATACTAAGTACTCTACTTCCTAAAATGACGGAGGGTTACGACAGGTTTTTGAGAAAACCTTTTGCGTAATGAACTTGATATCGTTGTAGAATCGAGTGATTTTAAATGGAGTGTTTTTGAGGCTTTTCTAGTTTTGCTAAAGAGGCCACTCCCGGTGAAGGGATCGTCGGCTCTTTCCTCATCGAATAAGGTGCATGATATTTCACAAATACCGCTGTGCAAAGCAAGAACTATAGAAGCAATCAAAAGACAAACTGAGTTTGTAGCATCTGCTAGTTTCACTAAAGAGGTCACTCCCGGTGAAGAGATCTCGGCTCTTTCCTTATCGAATAAGGTGCTGGATGTTCTACAAGGAACACCGCTATGCAAAGCAAGAACTAGAGCTACCAGTTTTTAAACAAGTTTCTACAACATCTTTAGGTTTCTTTTATTTCATTAATCTCATTAATGAAGTCCCATTTTATTATGCTTCACAAGCATCACATTTGAAACGAAATCTGCAATATAACATATATCTCATATATATAATATAAACATTCGTCTCAGACAGTAATATGATCTCATCACAGAACATTGCAGCAGAAGAACATATATGAAATATTGGATATACTAGGACGTCCGTGTTTTAGTACGAGCTTGTATAAAACACGGATTCTACGGTCGCGATGAATAGCCAAACCCACATCCCTAGACCCCTACGAGAGCGGCAAGCAACACTGCCAATTCTAGGGTTAGGAGACCCGGTCTCGACTCCTCGAGATGGTCTCCCACTGGACCCTAGAACCCGGTTACTTGTGCTCCCCACCTTGGGTCTACCTAATGCGGAAAAGTAAATAATATACAATGGTGACATCATCCTCAGCCCGGAAGTGCCCCAATAAAAGAATATTACATACAAATGAATTTTACATGAATGAAAAAGAAATACTCTCATCTCACATAAAACCCCCGGCTATTCAGAACACGACGATCCAATATAACATATCACAGCAACACATAATATCTCATATCATCAACGTAAGCAAGTATGCGTATCCCGATTGTCGTTGATGTATAGCAATAAAGCCGGCGATACACTACATACTACGCTTACGGTCGCAGAAAAAAAAGTGTAAAACTACAACAGTTGGAATTCGCAACTTCCTTAGACACCGCATGCCTAACCAAATGAATTCCTTAGACATCGCATGCCTAACAATTATAAACCCCGTATTTTAGTCTCATTATCGAAAACACTTTTCAATATCTAGTCGGACAATTCAACAAGATTCCCGATATCCTGATCAAATGCTCGTCGTAAACTTTAGTAGACGGCCGCACTCCCGGATGCCGTCGACGAAGTGTACTAAGGCGGAACACCGCTGCCGCGAGCACCCAAACGGATGCTTTTGGCGACGGGGTTCTCCTACAGTCACTTGGTCGGGGCTATGGGGCATGGCTGTCTGTTAAGTTTACCCGGCGAGTATCTGCGTACGCTACGTGATTGCGACGGACTTTTGATCACATCAAAATTCCGTGGCAACCGATCATCTGAGACTGAACTGCTAGATTTACAACATTCAAATTAGTTATCTCATAACTACATGTGGATTCCAAATATTGTATCACATTCCAGATAAATAGACAGTGTCAAACTTTCCGATCGAATAAACAAACACCCAAGATTTCCCAAATAGCTCAACACTTGAGCGGAGTCCAAAAATATCCATCACATGCCATAGTACCAATGGTCCAGTTGTAGAAGGGTCAAGCCAACGCCTCACATGTGGCAACGCCGTACTGCCTCAAACCCTAAAGTTCAGAGGCGGTTCAGACGGTCACATAATCGAGTTAAGGTTTGTATTCTTCTAGAGGGTCCACCGCGTTACTTGCATGATTTTTCGAAAGTTTCTAACTCGAGAAAAATTCCAACTTTTGAAAATTTTCCGACAGGAGAAAAAGTGAGTTATTGATATTCGTTCGAACTTTTTAACAGTTTCTAAAATTATCCGGAAAAACTTAAACGAAGTTAAATTATCTGATCGAATCAACGAGTTCCCAATAGATCCCAGAAAACTCAACACTTGAGAAAATTAAAAATTTCCCATAAGAATCAGGAATTACAGATGGACATTACTGTGCAAAACACGTGCCATGATTCAACTTTTTGGCCGTGGAACCGCCGCGCAAGCCATGGTACGGCCGCGGTTCCGCGGCGCTTTAATGTGATCAGTGGCACATGTTGCACAGTAATCCTTGTATTTCCCTGCTGATTTTTTTGAGTATTTTTAATATGAAAAAATCAACATTTTTGAAAAAATTCCAGAAAGGGGTAAAAACTAGGGTTTCGGGGTTCGATCGGACTTCAAACTTCGTCTAGACTTCGCCTAAAGCTTTAGCTTGGCTCTGATACCACTGTAGGGTTCCTAGGCACATGCATAAGGGTTTATAAGGCATCAACCATGCACGATTTAAATATTTAGCCGTGCCGAACAACCCTAAACCAAGATCTCATACTAGAGATTAGGCGAAAACAAGTATGTTAAACACTTTAACACTAAGTGAGAGGGATTACAACCTTTATAGATCCTGTCCTTCACTTCTAAAGCTCCGTGTTGAGGTCCCTTCGCTGCGATCATCGTGCATCCAGACTCTAGAGAGGCTCCACGAAGAGAAAGATGCAAGCTTACTTCCGATCTTCGATAACAAAGATGATCTACCTTGAAGTTTGATTAACACAAGCTCTCACTCACAAAATGAAGTGAACACCCTCATCTAAATGGCAAGGGTAGATGAGGATGATGAAGTAGGATTTTTGCTCTCATTTGTTTTCTTATTCTCACTCACTTTCATCACAAAAATCAAAGCAAGAAAGCTTTGCAAAGAGGAAGAAGAAGATGAATGAATAATAATCCTTTTGTGATGAATAATGAAAGTCAAGTAGGAGGTTAGAAATACAACCATGGTCAATGTAACCTTTGTAGAGATTTAACTAGGGCTAGGGTTTTGGTTTGGTTAAAGGATGAGTCACTTAAAATATCAAAACAAATATCTTTGCACAAAACAAAACAAAACCTTCTAGAAGGTTCTAGAAAAACTTAACCCAAATTAAACCCTAACCATGTTTAATCTCCACTAAACATGTTGCATTAATAACCATATCATGTTACAATATTATATTTCACATATATAATATTTATTGTAACAAAATAAAATAATACAATTAACATATATCGCATATATATCAATGTATTACCCGAGTAAGAAAAAGAATCTTTTAGTGAGCTTATATTAGTTAATGTAATTTAATATATCATATATATTATTATACATTAAATTATCGAATCAACACTTGATCCGACAATCCGGCTATATCGAATATAACCGACTAATATATCATGTACCGATTCATCGAATCAACACTTGATCCGATGACCTGGATGATATCAAATATCGCAAGAATATAATACGGTATCTCATATCGCATTATCCTCAGTCCTGCACATATCACATATGTGCCCCTACTCCGTTTTGCCTGAGTCAAGAAACCTCTGTATAGGACTCTAAAGAATCGTCAATACGCCGGCAGTAGGTGATGATCATATCAAACACCCACAAGCTGCAAGCGGTCAGCTAAACATAACAGCCACCCAGGTATTGAGCGATCAGAAGATCAACAAGCAACCCTGTACATTCTCCTGCGAATCCAATCAGTAACACTCCCGTACAGTCCGGTCTCATCGTCTGATATGTCGCATATCTCGCCTAGGGGTGGTAAACGTCAGACCCCAGTAGCTTGATAAGTCATGTCGATATGAGGTCTATAACAGTTCGAGAAACTACTGATAACACTTACCAGTAAATCTCAGCAACCCTGGCCAAGGATTTTCAGTTATAGCCAATCGAACACAGCGCAACATCAACTCCCTATACCGGGAGAGACGAATCCCCTCCTCTCGCTCATTGCTTCCATGTGATTCGGGACTGTACCCAAAAGCCACCTTTTTGCACGCCCTCTTGGACGTGGTATGATGGAAATTATAGCACAGTGGGAATCACACAAGACTCTATGACAATCTCGGGTCAACAGACTACTCTGTACCAGTGTCACCGGAGAACTGCCATCTGACGTGAGGTATAATACCATCTGAGAGTTCTCGGCGAGTCCGTCCAGTGTACCCAGTCTCTACTGAGCACCCGTACACCATCCTTGATGTCAAACACCGATGGATATGGGATCGTCCATCGCCCATCATATGGGTCAAGATGCGTATACGCTAGTCTACTCTGGTGTATCGATGCCCTGTCTCGATACACCCTCGACTAGGAACAGTTATAGGATGTACTCGTCGACTACCGTGGCCCCACTAGTCTGATGTCATCATAGTCCCAGTAGTCGAGTACATATCCTAAGGGCTTTATCAACATGTAACATAGAGATAATCAAAGTACATGTTAAGATAAAGGGTAATCAGATAGCGTACTATCATGTCGAGCAAGAAAGTCCTCCCTATATACGTCCAAGCATCCACTACAATATACATCGTATGTACAGTAATGGCCTCTAGGGCATACATATAACTAACAGGTTAAGTCTATCGTATCGTCGCTTTGGCTGATATATTCTCGACATGCAGTCCCTTAGGTTGTTGCTTGAGTAGCTCCGAGTTTTTCGTGTTTCTGATCCCTTCCGAGTCTGGACAAGACGTTTTCAAGTAGTCTTCTTCGGTTGGTATATCCACATTACCATTAGAAGATTCAGCGTTAGGTATTGCCATGGCGCTTTACTTAAGATTAGGCTCGATTCAGAGCCCCGATGAGTCATAAACGCGCTCTTCTTGGGGTGGGATGATATCCAATGGTCTTTAGGCTTGCTATCAAGACCCAAAGCTAGGGATATGTCGTCACTTCGCTTTTGCTTTGGTGTCGTGCCGATCTTTGACTGAAGTAGGGTAGAATCCGTATGACCTCTATGCTGTACATATCGCCATCGAGATATGAAACTAGGAATATGCCATTACTTTGACTTTATTTGACTGTTGCATCCGTATCTTGCTGGAATGAGGAGGAACGTCGAAATGATCTCTAAGTTGTAGATGTTTCCATTGAGATCCAGAGCTTGGAATATGTCATTGCTCCACTTTTATTTGACTTTTGGGTCCTTGCAGACGTCGCGTCTGCTCCGAGAAGGAACGTCGAGCTGGAGATAGGATTTTGCCATCACTCCATTTTTATTTGGCTCCTTAGAGCTGTGTCGACACCGCATCTGTACTTTGCTGGAGTAAAAGAGAAGTCCAAATAGTCTCTAGGCTGTAGATGTACCATCAAGACTTGGTTCTTCTTTTGACGAAACATGGTGGGTGATTGATCGTCCAAAAAAAGTGTTTTGTAAATAACCGCAATCAAGATGGTGTCGCAAGTAGCTAGCCGCGATGAGTACGGGTCGTCTGCAGGGAAACATGAATTCTTTTCTTGCTTTAGACGAGTTGATAAAAAATAGGGTGTTTGTTGTCGTTCTATTTTAATACAGATATAAAATTTATAATAAAAAAGCTTGTAGGATTCATAAGACTTAGTAGTTAATGGATGAATATTTAAAAATGACTCTTTTATCTTTTAATAGTTTAAAACTAGAGTGATAGTGATGAATGTGGATTAGGGTTCTTGGAGGGAATTAGGATTTTCCATTACCGACCCTTGTCCGTCCATTGATCTCTATTCATGTCAAGCCCGTAACAAAACAAGTGTTTAACCAAATTTAAATCGTGGTCGAGATTATCAATAAATTGATAGTGCGCCCGATAAGAAGGTTAACATTTATTTTGCTAAAATTTATAAACTTTAAAATGTTAAAAAGAAGTTAAAAGATTTTTTATCCATTATTCTACCCTATCCTACGAACCCTAGTAAGTAAGGAATTACTCGCTCATGGTTGGTGGTGATTTAGATGAAAGGTTGAAGAATAATGAAACAATAATTAAAATGCAGGAAAGTAATGTGGAAAATTAATGCGGAAAAGTAATGCGTAAAAGTAAATGCGAAAATAATTAAAACAAAAACTATCTTTATTAATCAACTATTGCATTACAATTTTTTTCCTTAGAAAGTAGATTACAGGAACCCTAGTTTGCTCTAGATTTCTCTCTTTATGGAGGTAGATGAATAAATGATTATTTGATCACTTGGATAATTTTGAATACACAGCTCTTGGTCCTTTTATATAGTCCCTGAAACCAGAAACCCTAGATACCATATGTGAGTAGATGCAGTTAAGATCATGATCCCAAAATCCCACATCCAACGGCTACCATAGAGCCGTTGAACCACCGCGTAATGCCACGTTTGGCTGTGGTTCCGCCGCATCATAGTGGAATTGGGTCTTGAGATTTTTTCTGCCTTTTTGTGTTGATATTTGAAGATCCTTTTGATATATAGATTCTGAAAATATTGCTCTAAGTCTCTGCCGTTGTTAGATTCCTCAATTTACTTCTAAAATTTGGCAGATTCGGTTTCGATATCCCGATTTGGTTTGGATCTCTTACTTGGATTTCAGACCTGAGCTAATACCTGCACAATATCTCAAATCAAAGTATTAGCAGCATTTGGTATTTTTGAGATATTATCCTAACCATTTATATGATATAATATCTTAAGAATATTGATTAGGAATATTTGATATGATATGCATATTTTAATTAGTATTATTTCATTTAAATATTATATGCATATATTTTCCCTAATTATGTTAATTATAAATGTAGAAACATATGATAATATTCTTTTTACAAATAAACCCACATATGTTCTTTATTACAATTAACACCTTTTATTTATTAATAATAGTAGAGAAAATGTTCATACAAATGTGCAATATTTTAGACTAATCAGTGAGAAAATATGGTTCTCTTTCTTTCATTTATACCCATGGATTGTATACAAGAGTCATTATGGACCTACTTGCAGGGCAGAAATTTTTTATCTTAATTTTATCTTTTTTTATATATATTCTTTATATCCGCGATTACTCTATCATTTCAGCTTTTCACATCGCGAAAGTCGCGATTGCCCAATCATTTCGGTTATTTATTTGCGGGGCCCAATCATTTCGGCTATATTTTTTTTAATTTTTACTCGTTGCTTTTATTGCGGGTTTTCCTATCATTTCGGCTATTTCCTTTTTTTTAAATGCTCACCAATTTTGTTGTGAGTCGGAAACTTAAGATCTGATACCGACTTTGGCATCAGCGACTCATCATATGCCATTGTCAATTTCGGCCTTTGGTGGCTTAGGTAATAGGTTTAGATCCTTGTTAACTAAGGCTTTTTTGACATTACGAGCCGTAAGGGTCTCATAAAGGTATTTCTCCCTATGAGTCGTGAGAAACTCATAGGTGTATTTTCTTCTTAGGAGTCGTGAGGGCTCCTAAGTGTATCTTACTCTTGTAAATTGTAAGGATCTTACGGGAGTACTTTCTCCTTGCCAGTCGAGGGGACTCACAAGTGTCGTTCACCATGTCGAGCAATATTTCTCGCTTTTGATAGGACTTGGTTAGGCACATATTTATTTACGCCCGTGGATTGTATGCAAGAGTTGATATTGGACTACTTGTAGGGCATAAATTTGTGGGGTTATGATGGCTTAAGAACAGGTTTAGATCCCCGTAACTTATGGCTTTTGAATTCCATAAACCGTGAGGGTTTTACAGAGGGTATATTCTCCTTACGAGTCGTAAGGATCTCGTAAGTGTATTTTCTCCTTAGGAATCATATGGATTCCTAAGTGTGTTGCTCTTTTATGAGTCGTAAGGATCTCATGCGGGTGTTTTCTCCTTACAAAGTCTAGAGAACTTTGTAAGTACATCTTTTCTTTCTTTCAACGAGTTCGCGTCTTCCCGGGTTTTCACAAGCTCGCCGGTATCCTTGCTGTTTTTACTCACGGAGCCTTTTCAGGTTTTCCTCCGTGCCCGTTTTGCTTATGGACGTACCATTTTTTTTGCCTCGCCGTGGATGATCCAACATTGCTTGAGTAGACAGACGACCCGTAAGGTAGCACACTATCAGCTGTAGGTCACTACATTTTTCGAAGAACCGCATCATTGGTAGAGCTTCCCGGCCTGTGGGTACTTCAGGTGTAGCCTTGCCGATAGGACCTGGGAGAGATATGGATTGTTTATACCCGTGGATTGTATACGGCCAATTATATGACCCATACCATATAGCCAAACATATTAGTTTAGAGACATTTCGGTCTATCTTTCCATTTTAGGGACAAGGTGGTCCAACATTAGTTTAAGGACGTTTTGGTCCAATACCAGTTTAAGAACGTAGCGGTCCAGCATTAGTTTAGGAACATTTCAGTCGAATACCAGTTTAAAGATGTAGCGATCCATCATTAGTTTAGAGACGTTTCAGTCCAAAACTAGTTTAAGGACGTAGCGGTCCATTATTATCATATACGGGCTGACATATTAGATTAGAGACATTCCGGTCCAACATTCTCATGTTCAGGATGAAATGATAGATTAAGGACATTTCGGTTCGATACAAGTTTAAGGACGTAGTGGTCCAATATTGCATAATGGGAAGCATACGACATTCAGAGTTTTGACTTAAGAAGATAGCGAGCGGACACAAGCGTCGTCATCTATTATTGACCTAAGTCGCGACTCTTCAAGAATAGTATTTTTTGAGAAATCGGCCGTTTATTGATCGAAATGGCCTTTCTCCATGTATATCCATAAGCAGGTAAGCTCCACCTTGGTAGACCTTATCTATGGTGTACGGGCCTTCATAGTTTGGCTCGAACTTCCCCTATTTTGCACGATTAGGAATCATTGGTCTTTTGACAACCAGCATGAGTTCACCTTGGCGGAATGTTCTTAACCTGGTTAGTCTTTCATATGATCGCGTCCTTGTCTTATAAGTTTCCAGATTTTGCTATGCTATAAGGCAGGTTCATCAAGAGCATCGATCTCCTCGAGCCTAAGATGAGCATTTTCTTCATCCATTAGCTCGCATTGAACTGCCACTCGCAATGAGGGGAGTTCTATTTCCAGTGGGAATACTGCTTCAGTGCCAAACACCAATGCATATGATGTTGTATTTGTGGTACGCCCAAAGAGTTTCATGCAGCCTCTCGTGCCAGTCCTTTTTGTTCCTGGACACCATCTTCTTTATAATCTTGGTCAAGGTCTTGTTGAATACTTCAGCTAGACCATTGGCCCGAGGATTATAGACCGAGGAGCATCTCCAGTCTATATTATGTTGCTGTGCGAAGAGGCTTATTTTGTGGCTTCTATAGGCTGGTCCAGTATCCGAGATTATCCATCGCGGAGTTCCGAACTGGTAGATAACATGAGTTTTGAAGAAGTAGAGGATATTCTCCGTCTTCCCTTCCCTTAGCGGTGCTGCTTCTGCCCACTTAGAGAAGTAATCGGTTGATGCTAGTATAAACCGATGTCCTCTGGATGAAGCTAGTTCGATAGGGCTGATTATATTCGTTCCCCACATCTCGAATGGCCAACGAGTTACTGTCGGATGCAGCGAATTTCGATACTGATGGATGAAGTCCTCGTGTATTTGGCACGAGTGACACCACTTCGCATATTTGAGGCAGTCCTGAATCATCATTGGCCAGTAATAGCCCATCCTTTTTTATCTTCAGCTTCATCTTTGGACCTGCTTGGTGGGAGTCATAAAGTCCGTCGTGTATTTCTTGGACGAATTTCTTTGCTTCCTTCAGCCCTAGGCAACTTAACCATACAAAAGGATCTCTTGTATAGAGTATCATTGACGAAGGCGAATGACAGAGATCGTTTCATGAGCTGATGTCTAGATGACGCATCTTCAAGTATGCGTTGGGATTTGAAGTAGTCAATAAAGACTCCCTTCCGGTCCTCAACTTCTTCAACATTTTCTATTTGGAGAGCATCTTCTTCGGTTGCTCCTTTTTCTTCGGGTAGTTCCATCAGAGCTTCCGAAGGTATATCTGCTGGTGCTAGGATCTTGCAGCTTTGGACAATGATCCTTACGTCACTGAGGTCTTCATCGGCCAATTCTTTAGCCAAATTGCTAAAGCATCCGCCTTACTGTTTTCCGCTCGCGGTATGCTTTCCAGGGTATACAAAGGGATTTGGGTCAACAGCTGCTGCACACTTTCGCTATACCTTATCAGTTCTGGTTTGCATGTCTGGTAGTCACCATTTACCTGACTGACAATCAGCTAAGAATCTCCGTATATTAGGAGGTCTTTGATTCCCATGTCGATAGTGATCTCAAGACCGACTATCAAAGATTCATGTTTGGCTTCATTATTGGTTCTGGATTTTGTCAAGGAGAGAGCATACTGCAATATTCCTCCTTTTGGAGTCACAAAGATAAGATCTACCCCTGCTTTGTGTTGGCTATAGTGCCCTCAAGTCAATTATTGGATCGCAGGCACGTGATTGCAATGATTGAGGGAGGACCTATACCGGTAGAACAGTCTTACTCGAGATGATTGTATGCTATCCAGTTTGTCTTTATCATCATGTACATGCTTCAGGTGACATTACAGATCACTGTTACATGTTGATAGAGCACATAGGATTCTTGCTTGACTACCAGCAGTATGATCATATACGTGAGAGTTGGGTGGTCTATAAGCACGTCCTTAAAGTGTCCTTAGTCGTGGGAGTTTTCGAGACTGGGCATCGATACTCCAAGAGTAGACAAGTGTATACGGATTGAGACCCCGACGAGGGGCGGTGGCCGGTTTCACAAGCCATTGGTGTTAGTTGGTTCACCTAAGATGTATACAGGTGATCATTGGGTTATGAGTACACCGGATGGACTCGCCGGGAACATGCTAGTTGGTATTATACCTATTGTCAGATACTAGTTCCCTGGTGACATGTGTACAGGTTAGTCTATCGACCTGAGATCGTCATTTGTTTCGTGTGAGTTCCCACTGTTCTTTGATTACTACCCTACCATGGCTCAAAGGAGTCGTGCAAACAGGTTTTAGTTGGGTACAGTCCCGAGCCATATGGAGTCAGTGAGCGGATCGTCAGGGGATTCGTCTTTCCCGGTATTGAGGGTTGATGTCGCGGTGTGCACGGGTGGCCATCACCAGAAATACTCGGCCGGGGTAGACGAGAATTACCGATCTAGGATCGATAGTTTCTCAGTCGGTGATAGGTTTCATGCCAACACTAAATGTCAAGTTATTAGTGGTCTGACTTTATCCATCCCCTAGACTCGATATGCGATACTCATAGATGAATGGACTGGACTGTACGGATATTTTCACTGCCAGGCTTAGTAGGGTTTCTGGATGAGTTTGCTCATCAGTGTCACGACCCAAAGTTTGGATGTGACCGGCACTTAGATTGTATAATATCTAAAGATATATACACAATCCGAGTAAGCCGAAAACCAAGATCAAAATCCTTTTTGCGGAATTCTTTATATAAAAATTTAGCTTTTAAGTAAAAATCATAGTTGTTATGAAATTAAGATATAAAGACAAGTATAAGGTGTTAAATTTGGTTGCATCCCTAGTTGGGATCAACAATATCAATAGTGGAGACAAATATCCAAGAGTATATGACATCAATAAGAATTTCAGATAAGTAAAAGAAATAACAATTTATAGAACTAAACCATCTCATCTGTCAATTAATATGCATATAACCATCTCTCACTCTAAGTCAAATACAGGTCTGATGGAGATTTTCTAGATACAAAATACAATACCAAAAGAGAAGGTTACTATATATGTAACCCACCTATCAAAAGATGCGATATAAGCTGCGAAAAATGGAGCTGCACTGCTGCTAACCGTCTACTCTACCCCTGCAAGGAACTGTGGCACAACGGGGGTGAGCTGCCAACTCAGTGAATATAACTAACATATAACGGCTAATAATGTAAATATGACTATCATACTAACTGAAATGAGAACAAGTATAATGTATGATAGTATATGGAAAGCATGAATCTATACTACGAATCACATAACAAAACTGAAATCTCATCATTTATTTCCAATAAAATTCATCTCTCCGTGTCCATCATTGACACAAAACTTCCATTTCTCGCAGGCATCATTCCTCAAATGATCCTGAAATCAACAATACCGGTCGGTATCATCTAGATATCCGTCGTATTTCACCACTATCTCCGGTATCGAGTAACCTCGCTAGGCTCCCCCGCCTCAAATGCGGCTATCCTGCCCCTCGGTCTCGACCGGGTCCACCATGTATCCAACTGTATATCTCCCCCACTCAGTATAGGTAACGTAAAATCCGTGACCGTATATCCCCCCACTCGGTTCGGAATAAAACCAAATCATAAAATATCTCATGGTGGACATGTCACATCAATCATGAAAATCACTGAATTTGCGCAATAGTATAGAAAAACTCAAATCATAAATTCTCAATAATGCAATTGCTTCTTATATCAACTTAGAATACTTGGATGATAAATATGATGTCACTAATGCAAGTTGATGTCATTGATGCAATTTACTACTGTTATTGGTGTTTACGGTATGATTTGAATCATTTTTAACAAGAAAATTGCTAAGTGTAAAAGTGACATGTTAATATCGACGAGATGTAGTGTAACATGTAAAGAAGTGCACGTGGCATAACTCGTCGATACTTGTGCAGTGTTCTAACAACTAAGGTGAAGTATATGTAGATATGAGTGCATATTATCAGTTTAGCATACAAAAATAAAGAATTTATTTATATAAAACTACGGGCGTAGCACGTCATCTCTACAAAATTCCCCGATAGATGTTTAATCTACTCACCGGAAAGACGTCGTATCTACTCAGGAATCGCCAATCCTTTTCCTTTCCTTGCGGCCTCCGAAGTTCCCGTATTTGAATCTAACATCGAAAATTAACTTGTATAAGAAAATGGTTATTCCGACACGGCGAATATGCAAACACACGTTCCTACGTACTAGTTATATTGTATACGACTATTTCAAGCTATCAAACACTTAACCTTACTGGATTTTAACCCCATTCTGCATCGCGACAGAAAACAAATCGCGATACGTTTTAACCGTGTCGTATTTTGGGTTTTTAGATGTCTTTTCTGATATAAGCTTCCAGATTTTATATACAGTTAAACTAACTTGTTTAAATAATACCAAAATGGCCAAAATTCTACACAGAAACCTACCTAACAAGCCAAAACTTCCTAGCTTCCTACAAATCCGGCGACGCCGGAATTTCCTTATTGGTCATCGGCCAAAATCCGATCCCTATGGTTCGTGCTCCTATGGTTTGCTCTAGGTTTATTATACAACATTTAGATCCTGTTTAGTTAAGTTAGTTTTTCTCTAAATTAAAGTAGATTCAAACAGACTCGATTTTGCATAAAGATACAATATTCTAGACACTTTGATTTCTAATTTAAACAGAATACAGAATTTAGATCCCTACTGTGATTAAGGATTTACTTACAATTAACTTGTTGGAATAACACCCTCCAAGATGCACAAGCTCCTAGTCCTAGCTTGATGATGAAATCCTTGCCTAGTTCTTCTTCTTCACTTCTCTTGTTCTTCTATATTTGTTCTTGGTTTCTTTTCTTTCTTTAAAATTTCAGATTTTAATTAGCTAAATGATTTGAACAAGATTTATATATGGTGATGGGAAGAGGGAGGTGGTAGGAGGAGGTGTCAATGACCTAGATGTGCTATCCTCATGCAAGGAGGAGGTGTGGTGAGGGGGTGTGGATGCAAGAATGATGTGGAATTGATATTTCTTTTCCAATTTGAATTATCCTTTGATTTTATTTTGAACTAAATCTTGGTTAAACCTTTTTCTATTTATACCCCGTAAGAAAACTCAATTTGCACAATATCCTAAACTTGTATAAAAACCCCTCACAACTTTATGTTATTATATAACACCCTTTTTTTTTAAAATGAAGCTAAAATTCTCACTAAAACCCTTATAATTTATTTATGTTACATATTAAAATTTTAATTTAATTTATTTTACATACTACTTATAAAAATGTTTTATTTTGTTTTGATAACTTTTTAGATTGGCATTTAATTATTTAATTATTTAATTTTATTTATTTCCAAATTTTCTGAATGTTACAATATCCCCCTTAAGAAAATTCGGTCCCCGAATTTAAAACTTAACTAAACGTACCTTCAAAAAGATGTGGAAATTTCTTTCGCATCGCATCCTCGGTCTCCCAAGTAATCTCCTCGCGATTCTTCTCTTGCCAAAGAACTTTTACAGATGGAAGTACCCTTGATCTTAGTTTCTTTGCCTGCCTGTCTAGAATAGCGACTGGCTGCACTGTGTAGGATAAATCCGGCTCAAGCTGTAAGGTCTGATGCTGGATCGCGTGAGAAGGATCTTGAAGATACTTGAGAAGTATCGAAACGTGAAACACTAGATGCACATTGGGAAAACTCGGTGGAAGTGTTAAACGATAAGCTACAGCACCCACTCTCTCCAAAATCTCGTAAAGTCCGACATACCTGGGGCTGAGCTTCCCCTTCTTCCCGAAACGCATCACACCTTTCATCGGAGACACTCGAAGGAACACATGATCTCCAACCTGAAATTCGGGTCTACGACGTCGTCGATCCGCATATAATTTCTGTCTGCATTGGGCCACCCTCATTCTATCCCGTATTAATTGAATCTTCTCTGTAGTCTCCTGTACTATCTGCGGTCCCAAGATGCTACTCTCGCTCAGTTCCGTCCAACAAACGGGTGATCGACATTTCCTCCCATACAAAGCATCAAAGGGTGCCATCTGGATCGTCTCCTGAAAACTGTTGTTATATGAGAATTCTATCAAAGGTAAGTGACGATCCCAACTACCACCGAAATCAAGGCTACAAGCCTGAAGCATATCCTCTAAAGTCTGAATGGTTCGCTCTGACTGACCATCTGTCTGTGGGTGGAAAGCTGTACTAAAACTCAATCGTGTACCGAGAGCTTCTTGAAGTTTCTGCCATAGCCTGCTAGTAAACTGGATACCCCGATCTCATACTATGCACGTCGGAACTCTATGTAAATGTACAATCTCATCGATATAAATCTGAGCATACTGTGCAAATCCATACGTCGCCTTCACTGGAAGAAAATGAGCTGCCTTTGTTAATCTATCTACAATCACCCAAATGGAATCATACCCTCTGCTAGTCCTGGGTAGACCCACCATAAAATCCATGGAAATCTGTTCCCATTTCCACTCTGGAATGGGCAAGGGCTGCAACTCTCCTGCCGGCCTCTGGTGTTCAGCTTTGACTTGCTGACAAGTCAAGCATCTCAAAACAAACTCCACAACATCCCTCTTCATTCCTTCCCACCAATAAATATCCTTCAAGTCATGATATATCTTGGTGGAACCAGGATGAATACTATACGCTGATCGATGGGCCTCCTCTAAGATCTCACGCCTCAGCCCGTCTGAATCTGGTACACAAAGACGAGTCCCAAAACGCAATACCCCACGGTCATCAATCATAAACTCCGACTCTCTGCCCTACCTAACCTGATCCATAATCTCCGTCATACGAGTATCTGTGGGCTGTGCCTCTCGAATACGATCCAATAACTGAAGTCGGGTGCGAACATGTGCTAACTGTCCTCCTGCCAAGGTGAACTCAAACTGTATACTGTTATCACATAAAATCTGCCAGTCTATAAAAGACTGTCTCTGCAAGATGCGCAAATGAGATAAGCTACCTCCAAGTCTCCGACTCAAAGCATCTGCTACAACATTCGCTTTACCTGGATGATACAAGATTTCACAATCGTAATCTTTCACCAGTTCCATCCATCTACGCTGCCTTAGGTTCAAATCCCTCTGCTGAAAAATATACTTTAAGCTCTTATGATCTGTGAAGATTTGGCATGACTCTCCATACAAGTAATGCCTCCAAATTTTCAGTGCGAAAACTACAGCAGCCATCTCCAAATCATGAGTGGGGTAGTTCTGCTCATGCCTCTTCAACTGTCGAGAAGCATAAGCTACAACCCTGCCGTGCTGCATCAACACACAGCCTAAACCCACTCTAGAGGCATCACAATACAAAACAAAGCCACCTGACTTAGAAGGTAACGATAATACAGGTGCAGTCGTTAAGCGAGTGTTCAACTGCTGGAAACTCTGCTCACATGCATCTGTCCACAGAAATGGAACCTCCTTCCTAGTCAGCCCGGTCAGCGGTGCAGTGATCTGAAAGAAATCCTGCACAAAGCGTCGGTAATAACCTGCCAGACCTAAGAAACTGTGAATCTCTGTAACTGACACAGGTCTGGGCCAGTGCTGCACTGCTTCGACCTTCTTTGGGTCCACACGTATACCCTCTCTCGTAACCACGTGACCTAAGAACTCCACACTGTTTAGCCAAAAAGCACACTTGGAGAATTTTGCAAACAGCTGGTGTTCTTTCAAGATCTACAACGTGATACGCAAATGCTGCTCGTGCTCCTCTCGGCTCCGGGAATAAACGAGAATATCATCTATGAATACTATAATAAACTGATCAAGAAAGGGCCTGAAGATACGGTTCATCATATCCATAAAAGCTGCTGAGGCGTTGGTGAGTCCGAACGACATCACCAGAAACTCATAATGCCCATATCGGGTACGAAAAGCAGTCTTCGGAATGTCATCCTTCCGAACCTTCAACTGGTGATACCCTGACCTCAAATCGATCTTCGAGAAGTAGTCAGCTCCTTGCAACTGATCGAACAAGTCATCGATACGAGGTAATAGGTACCTATTTCGCACAGTGACGCGATTCAGCTGTCGGTAGTTGATGCATAGTCTCATACTACCGTCCTTCTTCTTTACAAATAAGAAAGGAGCTCCCCACGGCGATACACTGGGACGAACTAGTACTCTATCTAACAACTCTTGCAATTGGCTTTTGAGTTCCTTCAACTCCGTCGGGGCCATACGATTGGGTGGTATAGAAATAGGCCCCGCACCTGGAATTAAGTCAATACAAAATTCAATATCACGATCGGGTGGTAATCCTGGTAACTCAGCAGGAAACATCTCCGGAAATTCTCGTGCGATCGGAACCTAGTCCAATGGAATCTCAGCGACTCCTAAGTCCTGAACAAACGCCAAGAACCCATGACAACCCTTCTTCAAGATTCATCCCGCACAAAGAGCAGAAATCATGTTGGCAGGAGTAATATTACAGCCCCCCTGCACAACAAAAACCGGTTCACCAGGAAAACAAAATCTAACCGCTTTCCCCCGACAATCTATATAGGCATGACAAGCAGCCAACCAATCCATACCAAGAAGTATATCAAAATCTAATATATCCAGGAGAATCAGATCAACTAGTGAATCTCTATCACCAATACGTACAGAACATGACCTGAATACGTGCCGAGCTATAAAAGAATCTCCCACCGGGGTAATCACCACTAATGGTAACTCTAACAACGACGACTCTTTCCCCAAGGAAAGTACAAAGCGTGAAGATACATAAGAATATGTAAAACCAGGATTAAATAAAATATGTGCCTCTAACGAACATACTACAAGAGTATCTGTCACGACTGCATTTGATGCCTGGGCATCCTGTGGAGTCAGTGCAAAAACCCGTGCCTGGCCTCTGCCCGCATCCTGTCGTCTTCTACCCCTATCTTCTCGACCTCGCTGAGAGCGTCCTGCAAAGCCTTGACCTCATGGTGCAACTGCCTGGCGCGTAGTGCCAACTGGGGGAGGAAGTAAAGCCATCGGCGTAGAAGGTGGAGGGGGTAAAGCAACCTGTGGAACAACGGTCCCTCCCTGGAATCTACAATCCCTCGCAAAATGTCCTAGAAGTCCGCAACTAAAATATATAGATGGGGTCCTCTGATCATCTGGGTATGAACTGAACATCTGGCCCTGGGTCCAGCCTCGTCCGAAACTGCGGCCTGGAGTGTACCTAACTCTACCTCTGCCAAATTGCCTAGTCATCGGCCCAAACGGTCTACTCCTCTTTGGTTCCGGAACAACCACTGCCTCGCTCAAATGCTCCTCCACTCGTATCGCTGCATCCATGGCCTGCGCATATGTATCAAAATGCTGGGAGCCTATAGCTAGATACAATTGCGTTTCCAGACTCCGTAGGAACCTCTTCACCCGAAGCTCCTCTGTAGGAACTAAATATGGAGCATAGAGCGACAACTGAGTGAATCGTAAATCATAATCTGCCACCGACATACTCGCTGACTTCCGCAACGCTTCAAAATTGCTAGCTCTAGAGTCTTTCACACTCTGTGGAAGAAATCTGGCAAGAAAGACCTCGGAAAACTCGGTCCACGACATCGGAGGAAGACCCGTAGCTCGTCTTCTCTCCATCGACTCATACCACTCCTATGCAAGTCCCTCTAAACTAAAGCTAGTCAGCTCAACTGACCTCGCATTAGAACATCACAATGATCTGCCAATCCTCGCCATCCTATCAAGAAAGGACTGAGGATCCTCCGCTACATCGGTCCCTGTAAATACCGGAGGTCTCAATCTCATGAACTCTGCAAGCGATACCTCCATCACTCTTGTATCTACAAGTGCTACCGTCTGCGTGGGCTGTACATCGGACTCTGCCACGGTCGGTGCCGGATCCTGTCTCAGTACTCGAGTGGCCTCAGCTAACTGTCCTACCACTCGCTGTAATCCTAACATGCCCTCCTCTATCCTAGTCATGCGATCTAGAGGAGGAGGATCAACATGCTCATGCACCGCCGGAACGTCCGGTGTACCAGTCGCCGTCACAGGCGGATTCGCCCTAGCTGCATCTCTGGCTGCGGCTCGCCTAGCTCGCTAGCCATAGCAACTGGAACAAGAAACGAGAGTTGATAAGGCTTATGAATAAGAACAATCAATAACGGAGAGTCAAAGGAAGGAAAAATCAAGACATACATCCTAAGGTTAATTAGGCTGAGTGTGGTAACGTAAATATGCCGCGGAACATACGTACGGTACTGCACTCATCCTAAATCACCTACTCCATCAAACCAAAGGTCATCCTAAATCACGGACTCACGTCAACCTATTTTAACTCACTCTCGATTCCGTAAGGTTAATCCTAGGCTTTGATACTAATTTTGTCACGACCCAAAGTTTGGATGTGACCGGTACTTAGATTGTATAATATCTAAAGATATATACACAATCCGAGTAAGCCGAAAACCAAGATCAAAATCCTTTTTGCGGAATTCTTTATATAAAAATTTAGCTTTTAAGTAAAAATCATAGTTGTTATGAAATTAAGATATAAAGACAAGTATAAGGTGTTAAATTTGGTTGCATCCCTAGTTGGGATCAACAATATCAATAGTAGAGACAAATATCCAAGAGTATATGACATCAATAAGAATTTCAGATAAGTAAAAGAAATAACAATTTATAGAACTAAACCATCTCATCTGTCAATTAATATACATATAACCATCTCTCACTCTAAGTCAAATACATGTCTGATGGAGATTTTCTAGATACAAAATACAATACCAAAAGAGAAGATTACTATATATGTAACCCACCTATCAAAAGATGCGATATAAGCTGCGAAAAATGGAGCTGCACTGCTGCTAACCGTCCACTCTACCCCTGTAAGGAACTGTGGCACAACGGGGGTGAGCCGCCAACTCAGTGAATATAACTAACATATAACGGCTAATAATGTAAATATGACGATCATACTAACTAAATGAGAACAAGTATAATGTATGATAGTATATAGAAAGCATGAATTTATACTACGAATCACATAACCAAAACTGAAATCTCATCATTTATTTCTAATAAAATTCATCTCTCCGTGTCCATCATCGACACAAAACTTCCATTTCTCGCAGGCATCATTCCTCGAATGATGCTGAAATCAACAATACCTGTCGGTATCATCTAGATATCCGCCGTATTTCACCACTATCTCCGGTATCGAGTAACCTCGCTAGGCTCCCCCGCCTCAAATGCGGCTATCCTGCCCCTCGGTCTCGACCGGGTCCACCATGTATTCAACTGTATATCTCCCCCACTCAGTATGGATAACGTAAAATCCACGACCGTATATCTCCCCCACTCGGTCCGGATAAAACCAAATCATAAAATATCTCATGGTGGACATGTCACATCAATCATGAAAATCACTGAATTTGTGCAATAGTATAGAAAAACTCAAATCATAAATTCTCAATAATGTAATTGCTTCTTATATCAACTTAGAATGCTCGGATGATAAATATGATGTCACTAATGCAAGTTGATGTCATTGATGTAATTTACTACTGTTATTGGTGTTTACGGTATGATATGAATCATTTTTAACAAGAAAATTGCTAAGTGTAAAAGTGACATGGAAATATCGACGAGGTATAGTGTAACATGTAAAGAAGTGCATGTGACATAACTCGTCGATAATTGTGCAGTGTTCTAACAACTAAGGTGAAGTATATGTAGATATGAGTGCATATTATCAATTTAGCATACAAAAGTAAAGCATTTATTTATATAAAACTACGGGCGTAGCACGTCATCTCTACAAAATTCCCCGGTAGATGTTTAGTCTACTCACCGGAAAGACGACGTATCTATTCAGGAATCGCTAATCCTTTTCCTTTCCTCGCGGCCTCCGAAGTTCCTGTATTTGAATCTAACATCGAAAATTAACTTGTATAAGGAAACGGTTATTCCGACACGGCGAATATGTAAACACACGTTCCTACGTACTAGTTATATTGTATACGACTATTTCAAGCTATCAAACACTTAACCTTACTGGATTTTAATCCCATTCTGCATCGTGACAGAAAACAAATCGCGATACGTTTTAACCGTGTCGTATTTTGGGTTTTTAGATATCTTTTCCGATATAAGCTTCCAGATTTTATATACAGTTAAACTAACTTATTTAAATAATACCAAAATGGCTAAAATTCTACACAGAAACCTACCCAACAAGCCAAAACTCCCCAGATTCCTACAAATCCGGCGATGCTGGAATTTCCTTATTGGTCGCCGGCCAAAATCCGATCCCTATGGTTCGTGCTCCTATGGTTTGCTCTAGGTTCATTATACAACATTTAGATCCTCTTTAGTTAAGTTAATTTTTCTCTAAATTAAAGCAGATTCAAACAGACTCGATTTTGCATAAAGATACGATATTTTAGACACTTTGATTTCTAATTTAAACAGAATACAGAATTTAATTCCCTACTGTGATTAAGGATTTACCTACAATTAACTTGTTAGAATAATACCCTCCAAGATGCACAAGCTCCTAGTCCTAGCTTGATGATGAAATCCTTACCTAGTTTTTCTTCTTCACTTCTCTTGTTCTTCTATGTTTGTTCTTGGTTTCTTTTCTTTCTTTAAAATTTAAGATTTTAATTAGCTAAATGATCTGAACAAGGTTTATATATGGTGATGGGAAGAGGGAGGTGGTAGGAGGAGGTGTCAATGACCTAGATGTGCCATCCTCATGCAAGGAGGAGGTGTGTTGAGGGTGTGTGCATGCAAGAATGATGTGGAATTGATATTTCTTTTCCAATTTGAATTATCCTTTGATTTTATTCTGAACTAAATCTTGGTTAAACCTTTTTCTATTTATACCCCTTAACAAAACTCAATTTGCACAATATCCTAAACTTGTATAAAAACCCCTCACAACTTTATGTTATTATATAACACCCTTTTTATTAAAATGAAGCTAAAATTCTCACTAAAACCCTTATAATTTATTTATATTACATATTAAAATTTTAATTTAATTTATTTTACATACTACTTATAAAAATGTTTTATTTGGTTTTGATTACTTTTTAGATTGGCATTTAATTATTTAATTATTTAATTTTATTTATTTCCAAATTTTCTGAATGTTATAGTCGGCCTCCCTTTCGCTCAATACCTGGGTAGCCGTTACGTACAGCTAGTGCCACTGACGTGCTTATGGTTAAACCCACTGCCAACGTATTGATGAGTCTTTAGAGTCCCACACAGAGGGTTTCCCTGGTTCGGGCGAAACATTGTAGAGGCCGTATGGTTTTATGGTAGGGTTCGATCATATTTGTGCACTTGTGTACGGATCATGATCGGACGGATAATACTAGTGGGCTTTGGTTTAAGCCGGATCCTAGCATTATATTGTTGGATTATATTCTTCTCATTGTGTTCGTATTCAATTGAAATACGGATGCGGGTATGTATATACGGATGAGGGGTATTCTTGTAATTCGTTACGAGATTACTTTAGTAGATGCCATTTTTTTTCTTGGATTAAACATTTAGATTAATTTTTATTGTGTGGAATGTGTGAGTGCAAGTCTTGGCTTTGTGCATTGAATGTGGCATGTGCACTTGGCTTTGTTTTGCTTAAGATTTTTGTGAGATATTTGTGGAGAGCATGAGAGATGGCAGATCGTTTGTGTGTGTGTGTGTGGCTTTTCTTGAGTTGTTCATATGCTCACAATAAATAACACACAAAAAGACTTAGCAAACACAACAAAAGAAAAAGAGCATAACATTTTCTTCACCTCCTCTTTTCTTTGCCTCACACTTTTCTTACTTGGCTTCTTCTTCAACCTCCACCCATACCCTCTCATGAGTTGAGAATCCTTGGGTATTTTGAGACAAAGTATTCACACACAATCTCTATTTCATCTTGGCTATCTAGGTTAGCAAACTAGATACCTGAGTTGCTTTGGTTTTGAGGCGGGAGCCCGTATTACTAATCCTCGACGTAGATCGTCTTCGACGGGGGAGACTAGAGATCGAACTTGATCGAGGAAGCCGCGAGGAGCTTGGGACAGAGGTTGAAGACCGAAGGACACGGATCGATCGGTATAACCTCTCTAAACTCTTTTCGTAGAACTAATATAGGGTAAATGGTACAATTCGTCGATTAGGATTCCGTTAGCGCCGGATTTTAAAAGTTTTTGTTCCGCGTTTGGCCACGGATTGAAGGCCAGGGTGCTGCCGTAACCCTACATAGTATCAGAACCAACCCATTAACCGCATACTAGTTGGTTTAGACGATATTAAAGTATCGAAACCGAAATAACTCCAAATCAACTCCAACCCATATTCCATTCTCTGTCAATTTTTTCCGAGTCTTCTAAAATTATTTTAGCAACTGCAGAAGACTACGTAGATGACACCTAGAACATACACCAACACGAGCCCCTAATTCCACTACATGGCCGGTGAGACATGATGAAAATCCGGCCATGCCGGTTTTGTAGTTGATCTAGGACTTGATTTTTTGGGTGTGTGGTAGTCTATGAAATATTGGTTCAGTGGTATTGCTTGTTTAGCCCAGTTTGGATATGATTTTATCTAGTCGTTTGGGGCTATTCGGGGTTATTTTGAAGTCGATATTTCTAACACCGTTTAAAGTTTACAGTACATGCATTATTATCTGCGACCGTGAATGTCATTAGAGCGGTATAACTTGTCTGGTTGCTATAGTTCTTTTAGATGGGCTTGTTCCCTCATGGAAACTGAATAAAGCAGCGAGGAAAACCCCAAAGGGGGCATCACGTGCTCACACGTGATGGGGCCTCACATGCAAACACATGACCTTGTATGGGCAGATCCTATCTGTGTCTGAATTGCCTAAATTGATAAAGTCACGTGCCTACACGTGATGGGCTCTTGAACCCACTGAATTAATAGAATTAAATTCTAATGGGAACTAAATAAAATACAAATGAAGCAGCAAGGAAAAACCCCAAATGGGGCATCATGTGCCCACACGTGACCGAGGGTCACGTGCCAACACGTGATGGGTTCCTAAGCTCTCTGAAATAATAGAATTAAATTCTAATTAAATGCTTGATCAGTAGGGACACGTGCCAACACGTGATAGGCTCTTAAATCATCTGAGCTGAAAGAATGAAAACCCCAAATGGGGTATCACGTGCCCACACGTGACCAAGGGTCACGCGCCAACACGTGATGGGTTCCTGATCCCTCTGAACTAATAGAATTAAATTCTAATTAAAGGGAATCAAAAACCCTAATGGAAAAATATTTCCCTAAATCTTTCCAAACAAAAAAGATTGCGCTTTGTAAAGTGGAGCATCGTTGGATTAAAAATCCAATGGTGATTAAAAATCACCAATTTATAGAAAGATTCTATACAAGCAAATATTTTCCTAAAATCTGCCAGGAACAACAAATAAAATATCTTTTGGATTAAAAATCCAATGGTGAATAAAATTCACCGAGTGATCTAAAAGATTATGTTGGTTATAAAATCAATCAAAATCTTTCAATGAAAGATTGACTAAACAAACTGATTCTTTTCTTTCTCCTATAAATAGAAGCCAAGAAGAGAAGGAAAAAGAGGAGAGATACAACAACAGAGAGAAAAAAGAAGAGAATTTAATTCTCCAGAGAGAAAAGAAGATCTCTTCAGAAAAGAAAGAAACCCTAGGTAAAAGAGCGAAAGAGATCATTCTATAAGCTCCCGCACAAACAAAAGAGAATTTAATTCTCAAACTAAGAGTTTAACTCTTCTCAATAAGAATTTAGTTTTTCCTTTAGTTGAAGATCTGCAGAAGCAGATCACCCCATAAGTTGAGAATTTAATTCTTATCGGGGGGATTCTGCCATGCAGATCTAAAGTCTAAGGGATGACCTAAGTTCAGAGAATTTTATTCTCCCACAAAGCACATAGGAATTTAAATCCTCCAACAAAGATAGGGTCTAACCCTTAATATAAGAACTTAGTTCTTCTTCATGGTAATAGATCTGCAGAAACAGATTTCCCCAAAAGTTGAGAATTTAATTCTCATTGGGGAGATTCTGCCATGAAGATCCAAAACTTAGAGGGAGAATTGAGTTTAAAGAATTTAATTCTTTCGAACATATAGGAATTTAATTCCTCTAAACAAAATTAGGGTTTAATCCTATAAGAGAATTTAATTCTTCAACAAGGGATTTATCTCTCCATGCACGCAAAAGATCAAGTACCTAACATGATCACGTGGCAACACGTGACCCACCCCCTCAATGATAAAAAAAGAATGAATAAGATCAGGTCACGTGCTCCCACGTGACCCTTGAACTGACTTCTCAAAATAAGAAGAGCAAAACAAACTGTGGGCGCTTCACGTGTCTCCACGTGACCTCTTGACAAACCCTTTTGGGGGGAAATCTGAGGAATTGATACCCAATGCATGGGCACCATCACGTGTCCACACGTGATAATTATGGAAATCAAGTGTTTAACACTTATATGCATATTCTGAGAATAAAATAAGGGAAGTCTGGCCCAATACTCAAGCGCCTCACGTGACCCCACGTGAGCGTTTCTTTTTTTAGTGTTTAATACTATTTTGTGCGCTTTATCCCTAGTGTTTAACACTATTCTAAGCACATCACGTGTTAGTTATATGTATGCCCTAGAAGCCATTACTGTACATATGATGTATATTGTAATGGATGCTTGGACATATATAGGGAGGACTTTCTTGCTCGACATGATAGTATGCAATCTGGTTGTACTTTATCTTAACATGTACTCTGATTGTCTCTATGTTACATGTTGATAAAGCCCTTAGGATATGTACTCGACTACTGGGACTATGATGAGATCATACTAGTGGGGCCACGGTAGTCGACGAGTACATCCTATAACTATTCCTAGTCGAGGGTGTATCGAGACAGGGCATCGATGCACCAGAGTGGACTAGCGTATACGCATCTTGACCCATATGATAGGCGATGGATGATCCCATATCCATTGGTGTTTGACATCAAAGATGGTGTACGGGTGCTCAGTGGAGACTGGGTACACTGGACGGACTCGCCGAGAACTCCCAGATGGTATTATACCTCACGTCAGATGGCAGTT
Source organism: Agapanthus africanus (assembly GCA_030015575.1). Taxonomy (NCBI): domain Eukaryota; kingdom Viridiplantae; phylum Streptophyta; class Magnoliopsida; order Asparagales; family Amaryllidaceae; genus Agapanthus; species Agapanthus africanus. The sequence goes on along the minus strand of CM057343.1, from coordinate 496,972,317 downwards.
CTCCGGTGACACTGGTACAGAGTAGTCTGTTGACCCGAGATCGTCATAGAGTCTTGTGTGATTCCCACTGTGCTTTGATTTCCATCATACCACGTCCAAGAGGGCGTGCAAAAAGGTGGCTTTTGGGTATAGTGCCGAATCACATGGAGGCAATGAGCGATAGGAGGGGATTCGTCTCTCCCGGTATAGGGAGTTGATGTTGTGCTGTGTTCGATTGGCTATAACCGGAAATCCCTGGCCAGGGTTGCTGAGATTTACTGGTAAGTGTTATCAATAGTTTCTCGAACTGTTATAGACCTCATATCGACACGACTTATCGAGCTACTGGGGTTTGACGTCTACCACCCCTAGGCGAGATATGCGACATATCAGATGATGAGACCGGACTGTACGGGAGTGTTACTGATTGGATTCACAGGAGAATGTACAGGCTTGCTTGTTGATCTTCTGAGCGCTCAATACCTGGGTGGCTGTTACGTTTAGCCGACCGCTTGCAGCTTGTGGGTGTTTGATATGATCATCACCTACTGCCGGCGTATTGACGATTCTTTAGAGTCCTACACAGAGGTTTCTTGGCTCAGGCAAAACGAAGTAGGAGCACATATGTGATATGTGTGGGACCGAGGATAATGCGGTATGTGATACCGTATTGGATTCTCGTGATATGAGATATCGGCCGGGTATATGTGATATAGCCGGGTCATCGTATTAGTCGGTTATATGCGATATAGCCGGATTGTCGGATTAAGTGTTGATTCGATAATTTAATGTATAATAATATTATATGATATATTAAATTACATTAACTAATATTAGCTCACTAAAAGATTCTTTTTCTCACTCGGGTAATACATTAATATATATGCTATATATGTTAATTGTATTATTTTCTTTTGTTACAGACTATATTGTATATATGATATATAATATTGTAACATGATATGATAACTAATGCAACATGTTTAGTAGAGATTAAACAAGATTAGGGTTTGATATGGGTTAATGCTTTCTGGATGATTCTAGAAGGTTTAGTTTTGTTTTGTGAAAGATAATTTGTTATGACTCATTCCTTGACCTAACCCAAACCCTAACCCTAGTTAATTCTCTACATGGGTTTAGTTGACAATGGTTGCATTAATCATCATATTTATCCTTTCATTATTCATCACAAAAGGTTTGATGTTGATTGTTCATCTTCTTCCTTCTTTTTTTCATAGAAAAAGCTTTCTAGCTTTTTCAAGGTGATGAAAAATGAGTGAGTAAATGAAAATAAAAGAGAGCAAAAATTCTACTTCATCATCCTCATCTACCCTTGCCATTTAGATGAGGGTGTTCACATCATTTTATGAGTGTTAGCTTGTATTAATGAAACTTCAAGGTAGATCATCTTTGATATCGAAGATCGGAAGCAAGTTTGCATCTTTCTCTTCGCGGAGCCTCTCGAGAGTCCGGAACACGATGATCGCAGCGAAGGGACTTCAACATGGAGCTTAAGAAGTGAAGGAACGGATCTACAAAGGTTGTAATCCCTCTCACTTAGTGTTAAAGAGTTTAACATGCTTGTTTTCGCCTAAACCATAGTTTAAAGATCTTGTTTAGGGTTGTTCGGCACGGCTAAATTTTAAATCGGGCATGGTTGATACCTCATAGAACCTTGTGCGTGTGCCTAGCAACCCTACAGTGGTATCAGAGCCAAGTTAGAGCTTTAGGCGAAGTCTAGACGAAGTTTAAACTCCGATCGAACCCCGAAACCCTAATTTGAACCCTTCTCTGGACATTTTCTGAAAATGTGATTTTTTTATGAATTAAAAATGCTTAGAAAATAGAACAGGAAAAACTAAAAATTACTGTGAAGTATGGACCACTAATGCTTTTATATGACCGTGGAACCGCGTCCAAACCAAGGGTTTGGCGGTGGTTCCGCGGCCAAAATTATGACTTAGTCCCTCATATTTCATATATTTATTCTTAGGCCCTTTCTTGTCATTTTTTTCTGGGAATTTTTAATTCCACTCAAATGTTGAGTTTTCTGGGTTGTATTGAGGACTCGTCAATAACTCACTTTTTCCCTTGTCGGAAATTTTTTCAAAAGTTGGATTTTTTCTCGAGTTTAAGAATGTTCTATGTCGTGCAAGTAACGCGGTGGACTCTCTAGAAGAACACAAACCTTAACTCGATTATGTGACCGTCTTGAACTGCCTCTGAACCTTAGGGTTTGGGGCAGTACGGTGTGCCATATGTGAGGCGTTGGCTTGACCCTTCTACGGCTGGACCATCGGTACTGTGGCATGTGATGGATGTTTTTAAACTGATTTCAAGTGTTGAGATATATTGGGGAAAACTTGGGTGTTTGATTATTCGATAGGAAAGTTTAACACTGTCTTTTTATCTGAAATGTGATACAATATTTGGAATCCACAGGTAGTTATGAGAGAACTAATTAGAATGTTATAAACATAGCAGTTTAGTCTCAATTGATCGGTTGCCATGGAATTTTGATGTGATCAAAAGTCTGTCGCAATCATGTAGTGTACGTGGATACTCGCCGGATAAACTTAATAGATAGCCACGCCCTATAGCCCCGACCAAGTGATTGTAGGAGAACCCCGTCGCCAAAAGCATCCGTTTGGGTGCTCGCGGCAGCGGTGTTCCCCCTTAGTGCACTTCGTCGACGGCATCCGAGGGTGCGGCCGTCTACTAAAGTTTGCGACGAGCATTCGATCAGGTAGTCGGGAATCTTGTTGAATTACCCGACTAGATATTGAAAAGAGTTTTCGATAATGAGACTAAAATGCGGGGTTAATAATTGTTAGGCATGAGATGTCTAAGGAATTCATTTGGTTAGGCATGCGATGTCTAAAATGGTTGCGGATTCCAACTGTTGTAGTTTTACACTTTCTTTTCTGTGATTGTAAGCGTAGTATGTGGTGTATCGCCGGCTTCGTTGCTATACATCAACGACAATCGGGATACGCATACTTGCTTACGTTGATGATATGTGATATTATGTTTTGCTGTGTTATGTTATATTGGATCATCACGTTCTGAATAGCCGGGGGTTTTATGTGAGATGAGAGTTTTTCTTTTTCATTCATGTAAAATTCATTTGTATGTAATATTCTTTTATTGGGGCACTTCCGGGCTGAGGATGATGTTACCATTGTATATTATTTACTTTTCCGCATTAGGTAGACCCAAGGCGGGGAGCACAAGTAACCGGGTTCTAGGGTCCAGTGGGAGACCATCTCGAGGAGTCGAGACCGGGTCTCCTAACCCTAGAATTGGCAGTGTTGCTTGCCGCTCTTGTAGGGGTCTAGGGATGCGGGTTTGGCTATTCATCGCGACTGTGGAATCCGTGTTTTATACAGGCTCGTATTAAAAACACGGACGTCCTAGTATATCCAATATTTCATATATGTTCTTCTACTGTAATGTTCTGTGATGAGATCATATTACTGCCTGAGACGAATGTTTATATTATATATATGAGATATATATTATATATTATTTATTTCGTTTCATATCTGTTGCTTGTAAAGCATATTAAAATGGGACTTCATTAATGAGATTAATGAAATAAAAGAAACCTAAAGATGTTGTAGAAACTTGTTTAAAAACTGGTAGCTCTAGTTCTTGCTTTGCATAGCGGTGTTCCTTGTAGAACATCCAGCACCTTATTCGATAAGGAAAGAGCCGAGATCCCTTCACCGGGAGTGACCTCTTTAGTGAAATTAGCAGATGCTACAAACTCGGTTTGTCTTTTGATTGCTTCTATTGTTCTTGCTTTGCATAGTGGTATATATGATATACCCTGCACCTTATTCGATGAGGAAAGGGCCGACGATCCCTTCACCGGGAGTGACCCCTTTAGCAAAACTAGAAAAGCCTAAAAAACACTCCATTTAAAATCACTCGATTCTACAACGATATCAAGTTCATTACGCAAAGGGTTTTCATAAAAACCTGTCGTAGCCCTCCGTCATTTCAGATAAGTCCTACTTAGTATTCGTGCTACATTTGTTGGCCCGCGTCAAGGCGTAGTGTGCGGTAGCTAACTAGTATTTATCTGTTTATATATATGATGCGGATTGGATTAGGGTAGTCGTGCGACTTTGTTGTCCTGCGTCAAGGGTCATGCGGGTGGGTTTAATTCAATCAAGAAATGACGGGTTGAACTTGACTAGCGCACTGTGGTTTGTTGGCCTGCGTCAAGGTCATGAGACGCTAGGGGTAAAATATTATCGGGAATTTCAAGTGTTGAAATTTGCAATGAGATTGCATACCTTCTATGAGATAGTTGGATCCCGATACACGCTGCGAGTAAGAGTTACTACTGTGACAGTTTTACACATTACAAATTAGCCGATTAAGTAGGTGTCTAGAAAGGTGTCAACGGGGTTACGCCTCTGGGAAAACGAGGTTTACATTAATTAGGTTCGTGCGAAAGCACGGGGGACCTCCCTCAAAGTACCGACACTGGCCTGGCTGAAAGATTGGCGAACTTGTAGGGTGTAATTAATCCCGGCTAGTCTTTCCTTTTAGGGTTTGAAGGAAGATTTGACTAAAACAGTGGGAGACATCCTGATTAGATATATAAGATAACCAATCTAATCTTGCAAGAGCATACGCTGAGTGTTTTCTTCTCTCTCTCTCTCCAGGTAGCGACCATATCACGCCTTAATCAAGATAATAATACGGATATATTGACCGAACCCGCTTGTTATACTGAGCTGGGGAACGTTGGTCTCTCTCCAACTTATAATTGTTATAAGACAGAGCAGGAAATTGGGGAATTCCAGATTTCCCGTGCCGACCAAACGAAGAAAGTGCATGCTGATGCATCATCTTCGGGTGTGTTCATTACATAGAACTGTTTCTCAGTATCCTTTACGTCCTAGGTATTTGATACCGCATCAGGATCCCATATATATAATTTATTACATGGGCTACAGATAGGTAGAGAACTGAGAACGGGTGATAAGTTTCATGAGACAGAAAACGGTCCAAGTGTTGCAGCCAAGTCTATTGGTCACTATCACCCTGTATTACCAGAATACATTGATTCTGAACGAATGTTATTAGATACCAAACCTGATATACAACATCATATCAGTCTCTTTATTAGTAAAGAAAGGATATAGTTTTTATATTGTTGGATAATGTTTTGAACATTTCCTATATCAAGAGTTGATCGGTTCATGCACGTTATCTAAAAGTATTGACGTTCTAAATCAAACTACAGTTCTTAGTATACAGAACACACACAAGAGGAAAAGTTCAGAAATGAACGAATCCTTCTTGAGGCATTGTAGACTAGGTCATATCAATGCGACCCAACTAGCTGAAGTTACATTAAGATGCATATTTAAATTTGTTTGAATTTACATCTTGTGAAACTTGCCGGTCATGTCACAAAGATAAGATAACCATAGCTTTGTTTATTGGAAATAGAGAAAGAGTTAGGGAACTCTTGGGATTGATACATGCTGATGTATGAAGGTCTCCTGTCAACACATGCCAAGACCGGTTCTTTGTACTTCATTCCATTCTCTGATGATCTCTCAAGATTCAGACATATGTTCCTGTTGAGAAACAAGTCCGAACCTTTTGAGATATTCACAGAATATGAGTTAGAATTAGAGAACCAAAAACCGGGTATAAGTATTATGTCCTTTGATGAGATTAGGGAGGAGAATACTTGAGCACGGAGATTCCTGGACTATTCTAAAGGAGAATGAGATTCTCTCTCAGCATTACTCCTCCGTACACACCATAGCACGATGGTATATCGGGGCGGAGCAATAGCACCCTATGTGATATGGTGTGCTCTATGATGAGTACTACTGAGTTTCCTATTTCCTTTTGGGAGTTATGCACTTAAGAAGCTGCATACCTATTGAATAGGGTTCAAAACAAATCAGTTTCCTACCACTTCATATGTGATATGGAAAAGATAGAGCCCATATCTTAAGTTTGTTAAGATTTGGGGTTGTCCGGCCTATGTCTAAAAGCAAAATCCGGACAAGCTTGAGGCAAGGTCAGCTCTATAAAACTGGAAGTAGTTCCAGCTATACAAACTGCAGCTGATGATTTGGTAGAACCAAAGGATTCAACAGTTTCCATTGAACCTCAGCCTCTCCGCCGATCCAGTAGGGTTCCTCACCCACCTGAGAGATACTTCGGTTTTTCTATGACAGTGGGAACGAGGATTGCATCATGAGATGATGACCCAACTAGTTTCGAGTTGGCTATCAGGAGTGGGACTCTGTAAGAATGGCTGGATGCTTAGTGATCTGAGATGGAATCCTTATACACCAACAAAGTATGGACTTTGGTTGCTTTATCTAAAAGGTTAAATCCCCATCAGGAGCAAGTATATCTTGAGAAGATTACTTGGTGTACATGGAAAAGTTGAGACTTTCAATGTTATGCTTTAGTCCATCCAGATCCTACTTGCCACGGCTACATACTATGACTACGATATCTGGTTGTTGGGTGTCATGACTGCTTTTCTAAAATGATGTATTAGAAGAGAGCGTTTATAAGTATACAGCCAGAGGGCTTCGTAGACAGTGGGAGCAGCGGAAACGTGTGCTAGATGTTTTATATGATAAAATAGGTATCGCGGAGTTGAAACATCTGTTTTGATGTGGTAGTCAAAGAGTTTGACTTCATCAAAATGGTAGATGAACCTTGCATATACAAAAAGGTAGTAGAGAGTATGGTGGTGATCCTCGTAGAGTACGTGGATGATATACTCTTGATAGGGAAGGAGTTTCCTATGCTACGCTCGGTCAATCTCCGCTTATCACAAGGATTCTCCATATAGGATCAAAGTGATACCTCCTAAATCCTGGGTTATGGATCTATGAGATAGATCTATTTGGATGTTAGGATTCTCACTAGGAGTAGTGAGATGGTATCAATCGATCCTGGGGAGAATCACTGGAAAGGTTCCTAGGTGATAAGGACGACTGAATGTCAGTCGCAGGCATTGTCTTTACCCTCAGTGGAGGGACGGTATGTTGGAAGAGTTCCAAGCTAGATACCGTGACTTACTAGACGATTAAAGGCAAGATACATCGTTACCAAGGATGCTACCAAAGAGGCAGTCTGGATATATAAGTTCATAAGATGAACTTCGTTCCTACCCTTGCGTGACAATGGAGTTGTGTCTTTAGCCAAGGAACCCCCGTCCCATCAGAAATCCAGATATAATTCTTAGACAGTATCACCTGATCATGAAGATGGTTGATCTTTAGAGAGATCAAGGTTAGGAGAGTAGACACAGAGGACAACAGCGCGGATCCACTCACAAAGGCCTTTTTCCCAGTAGAGACTTTTATGGGATGGTTGAGTATGAGATACTTCAACCACAGCAAATTGTTGGGTATGCGATACCACAACAGATGGCCCTAGTGCAAGTGGGAGATTGTTAGTTATATGTATGACCTAGAGGCCATTACCATACATATGATGTATATTGTAATGGATGCTAGGACATATATAGGGAGGACTTTCTTGCTCGACATGATAGTATGCTATCTGGTTGTACTTTATCTTAACATGTACTCTGATTGTCTCTATGTTACATGTTGATAAAGCCCTTAGGATTTGTACTCGACTACTGGGACAATGATGAGATCATACTAGTGGGGCCACGGTAGTCGACGAGTACATCCTATAACTGTTCTTAGTCGAGGGTGTATCGAGACAGGGCATCGATGCACCAGAGTAGACTAGCGTATACGCATCTTGACCCATATGATGGGCGATGGATGATCCCATATCCATCGGTGTTTGACATCAAGGATGGTGTACGGGTGCTCAGTGGAGACTGGGTACACTGGATGAACTCGCCGAGAACTCACAGATGGTATTATACCTCACGTCAGATGGCAGTTCTCCGGTGACACTGGTACAGAGTAGTCTGTTGACCCGAGATCGTCATAGAGTCTTGTGTGATTCCCACTGTGCTTTGATTTCCATCATACCATGTCCAAGAGGGCGTGCAAAAAGGTGGCTTTTGGGTACAGTCCCGAATCACATGGAGGCAATGAGCGATAGGAGGGGATTCGTCTCTCCCGGTATAGGGAGTTGATGTTGTGCTGTGTTTGATTGGCTATAACCGGAAATCCCTGGCCAGGGTTGCTGAGATTTATTGGTAAGTGTTATCAGTAGTTTCTCGAACTTTTATAGACCTCATATCGACACGACCTATCGAGCTACTGGGGTCTGACGTCTACCACCCCTAGGCGAGATATGAGACATATCAGACGACGAGACCGGACTGTACGGGAGTGTTACTGATTGGATTCACAGGAGAATGTACAGGCTTGCTTGTTGATCTTCTGAGCGCTCAATACCTGGGTGGCTGTTACGTTTAGCTGACCGCTTGCAGCTTATGGGTGTTTGATATGATCATCACCTACTGCCGGCGTATTGACGATTCTTTAGAGTCCTACACAGAGATTTCTTGGTTCAGGCAAAACGAAGTAGGAGCACATATGTGATATGTGCGGGACCGAGGATAATGCGGTATGTGATACCGTATTGGATTCTCGCGATATGAGATATCGGCCGGGTATATGTGATATAGCCGGGTCATCGTATCAGTCGGTTATATGCGATATAGCCGGATTGTCGGATCAAGTGTTGATTCGATAATTTAATGTATAGTAATATTATATGATATATTAAATTACATTAAGTAGTATTAGCTCACTAAAAGATTCTTTTTCTCACTCGGGTAATACATTGATATATATGCGATATATGTTAATTGTATTATTTTCTTTTATTACAAAATATATTGTATACGTGATATATAATATTGTAACATGATATGATAACTAATGCAACATGTTTAGTAGAGATTAAACAAGATTAGGGTTTGATTTGGGTTAATGCTTTCTAGATGATTCTAGAAGGTTTAGTTTTGTTTTGTGAAAGATATTTTGTTATGACTCATTCCTTGACCTAGCCCAAACCCTAACCCTAGTTAATTCTCTACATGGGTTTAGTTGACCATAGTTGCATTAATCATCATATTTATCCTTTCATTATTCATCACAAAAGGTTTGATGTTGATTGTTCATCTTCTTCCTTCTTTCTTTCATAGAAAAAGCTTTCTAGCTTTTTCAAGGTGATGAAAAATGAGTGAGTAAATGAAAATAAAAGAGAGCAAAAATCCTACTTCATTATCCTCATCTACCCTTGCCATTTAGATGAGGGTGTTCACATCATTTTATGAGTGTTAGCTTGTGTTAATGAAACTTCAAGGTAGATCATCTTTGTTATCGAAGATTGGAAGCAAGTTTGCATCTTTCTCTTCGCGGAGCCTCTCGAGAGTCCGGAACACGATGATTGCAGCGAAGGGACTTCAACACGGAGCTTAAGAAGTGAAGGACCGGATCTACAAAGGTTGTAATCTCTCTCACTTAGTGTTCAAGAGTTTAACATGCTTGTTTTCGCCTAAACCCTAGTTTAAAGATCCGGCTTTGGATTGTTCGGCACGGCTAAAATTTTAATCGGGCATGGTTGATGCCTTGTAGAACCTTGTGAGCATGCCTAGAAACCCTACATCACGCGGGAGCACGTGATAGCCGATTATATTCTAATTTTTAACACTATATTCGAGCCAATCTTAGTCTAAATTAGCTAAGTCTTCCATAGGCAGGATCCCCTTTTGACTGAACCTCAAATACACTCTTCTTTACCAAAATTGATCATCTCATATGACATTCAAAGCAAAACTCAGAGCCTTTCAACCAAAATTGGTTCGAGGGTACATCTCTTCACACCTCTGATACATGCCGTTTTAATTCTTCAACGTCTTCAGAGAGTTGGTGGGTCCCAATGACCAATAACTATCTGGTGTATTTCCAAACCCATGTTTGCATCTGAACTTGGACCGCAATGTTCCTAAAATAAACAATAGAGCCCTAATGCTCTTTTGTTAGATCTAAATGATCCTGTTAAGCAGATCTTTGTCTAAAAATTAGTCTAACGTATCTTTAACAAACATTTAAGTTGATCTTAATCTCAAAACGAGATTAACGATCCTTAAATCAATCCAACTACAAATCCCCCAACTAATATTGGTTCAAGGGTACATCTCTTCACTCCTATGATATTTGTCGTTGTAATCCTTCAACGTCTTCAGAGAGGTGACGGGTCCCGAAAACCAGACATTTCACGGAATGTGGGGTCCTTAAACTCATAGACTATGATGTCTTTAAACTTTATAGACTATGATGTCCTTAAACTCCATGAACTATGATGTCCTTAAACTCCATGGACTATGATGTCCTTAAACTCCATGGACTATGATGTCCTTGAATTTTTGGACCGCAATGTCCCTAAACTAAACAATAGAGCCCTAATGCTCTTTTGTTGGATCTAAATGATCCTGTTAAGTAGATCTTAGTCTAAAATTAGACTAACGTATTCTTAACAAACCGTTAAGTTGATCTTAGTCTAAAATTAGACTAATGTATCCTTAACAAACGTTTAAGTTGATCTTAGTCTCAAATGAGACCAACATATCCTTAAACCCAAACCAAAAAACCAAATCTAAGAAAAAACGGATTTAGACTAATCCACGCCCTACGGGTGACAACATAAATTAGTCTCCGTATACAATCCACGGGCAACCAAAAACAAAAATAAACACACATGACACGAAGTGACTATCTGGAGAAGGAGAAAGTGGTTACCGCGATGCGGTAGCGTAATTAACTGCAGGGGCTTGCGCCGCAGGGAAGAGCGTCCCTACAATCAAAACCCCCTCAAATGAGGGGGAATCTGACGAAGTCTGTTACAACGGCCGCATCTGTCTAAACCTTCGATATACGGTGTCATAAATTAACTTGGCATCTTCGGAGCGGTGGACGGATAAAACCAAATAGCATCTGCCCCCAAAATTCAGGCCAGACGTCCCAACGTCCCGGTCGCGTCTTTCGGCGGTAAAAAGATTCTGGCACGCCCTGTGGGACCTTTTCCTCTTTCCACTCCACACTTCGTGTGTCGTGTTCGCGAAACAATCGCGGTTTAATGTGGTTGCCCTTGGATTCGAGGTACTAAGATTTGGTGTCTTGTTCCTGTGCAGAGAAAATGGCTTCCAACTGTACTAGCTGCAACAACTCCCATTCTGTCCTTGCTGGAGGAGTGACCTATGGGCCTCAAGCGGCCTCCCTTTTTACGATGCCAGTGGAACAGGTGATGCAAGCCCCCATTGGGCTGTTCTTTGAGACCATGCTCCCACCCATGAGTTTCAACGCCCCACTACTGTCGCAAGAAGCTTCGAAGAGGTCGGTCTTTGATCGGATTACAACTACCGCGGCCCCTTTCAATGGGTTACCCAAGTCCAGTGCCTCAGTTTTGTAGGGTTCCTAGGCACCCTAATGAGGTCTCACAAGGCATCAACCATGCCAATTTCAAATTTAACGGTGCCGAGAAACTCTAAACTACGGATCGTTGGCTAGATTTCTAGGCGAAAAAACAACAAGTAAACTACTTTACTAAGAGAATACGGAAATACAACCTTTGTAGATCCGGTGCTCCACCTCCATAGCTCCGCAATGAAGGCCTCTCGCTGTCCTAGTGAGTTCCCGGGCTCTAGCGTCGGCTTCATCGGAGAATAGGCGAGCTAGGTCGTCGATGTCCATGCCGAAGATGATCTACGTCGAAGCATCGCTAGATCAAGCTCCAACTTCACCAAGTGATGAAACTTGTGAAGAAAACACACTCTACTACTTGGCAAGAGGTAGAGGATGAAGAAATAGGAAGTGGGTAGACTTTAGAATTGGATTTCTCACTCATTTCCATCAATCACCATTGATGGAGCTTGCTTCTTCAAGGAAGAAGAAGATGAAGAAGATGAATATTGTTATGATAAGTTATTTTCAAAATAGAAAATAAATGGAATGCTATCATAATCTAACCATGGTGAAGTGTAGAGAATCAACTAGGGTTGAGTGGAGTGGTTAGGGTTAAGCATGAGACAAAATGGTGACTAAGTCAAAGCTTCATGAAGCTTCAACATGCTAGTCCAAAATTAGCCACCATTTCATTTCTTTATGCTCAATATTTTTCCAAAATAAATAAATGACTAAATAATGGATAAAACAAAACCCTAATTTCCAACTTAACCATGGTTTAATTCTTTACACTTAACCAAAAAGAATGTATCATCAAACATGATACAATCATGTGTACAAAATTATATCACATATACAATGTGCACAAACCAAGTGAGAAAATCCGTTTAAAGTGAATCAATACTAGTTAGTGCAAAGTAATATATCAAATATATAATTATGCATTAAATAATTAAATCAACACTTGATTCAATGATTCGGTCATGTCGCACACAACCGACTAGTATCCAATGTATCGGCTTATCGAATCAATCCTTGATTCGATAACTAGGTTATATCGCATATAACCAATCGATACATTTATCGCGAGAATAGAATACGGTATCACATACACGCATTATTCTCGGTCCTGCACATATTTCATACGCGCTCCTATTTCGTTTCGCTTGAGCCAGGAAACCTCTGTGTAGGACTCTAAAGACTCGTCAATACGCCGGTAGCAGATGATGATCATATCAATCACCCACAAGCCGCAAGCGGTCTGCTAAACGTAACGGCCACCCGGGTATTGAGCGATCAGAAGATTGACGAGCAAGCCCGCCCACACTCCTGTGAATCCAACCAGTAACAATTACCGTACAGTCCGGTCTGATCGTCTGATATGTCGCATATCTCGTCTAGGGGTGGTAAACGTCAGACCCCAATAGCTCGATAAGTCGTGTCGATATGAGGTCTATAACTATTCGAGAAACTACTGGTAACACTTACCAGTAAATCTCAGCAACCCTGGCCAGGGATTTTCTGTTATAGCCAATCGAACACAGCGCAACATCAACCCCCTATATCGGGAGAGACGAATTCCCTCCTATCGCTCATTGCCTCCATGTGATTCGGGACTGTACCCAAAAACCACCGTTTTGCACGCCCTCTTGGACGTGGTAAGATGGAAATCAAAGCACAGTAGGAACCACACAAGACTCTATGACGATCTTGGGTCAACAGACTACTCTGTACCAGTGTCACCAGAGAACTGCCATCTGACGTAAGGTATAATACCATCTGGGAGTTCTCGGCGAGTCCGTCCAGTGTACCCAGTCTCCACTGAGCACCCGTATATCATCTCTGATGTCAAACACCGATGGATATGGGATCATCCATCGCCCATCTGTATGGATCGAGAAGGTACACGCTAGTCTACTCTGGTATATCGATGCCCTGTCTCGATACACCCACGACTAGGGACTTTGAAGGATATACTTATGGACTACCATGTCCCCACTAGTATGATCCGCATCATAGTCCAGGTAGTCAAGTACAGATCCTAAGGGCTTTACCAACATGTAACAGAGAGACACCCAGTATACACGTTAAGGTAAAGTTCAACCAGATAGCATACTATCATGTCGAGCAAGAAAGTCCTCCCTATATATGTCCCAGCATCCACTACAATATACATCCTATGTATAGTAATGGCCTCTAGGGCATACATATAACTGACAAGTTTTCAATAGACTGGGCCAAAGCTCAAGTGGGCCCGTGAAGAAGCCCGCGATACCTGAAGCGACCATCCCAAAACGGATAGTCATCCCTGCTCCAGTGAAAGAAGTCATCAAAGTGGCTTCTCTTGCTAAAAGATCAGTCTTTGCAAGACTGGCTTCTCCAACTCCGGTTCCGGGTGAAGTCACCAAGGCTGCTACCCCTGTCTAAAAGTCTGCCTTCGACAGGTTGGCCATCCCCTCTCAGCGGACGTCAGTTTTCGACAGGATAACGACGACAACAACCCCTTATCAGAGCAGGGGGCATGAAGGTGCCACTCCCATAGCTGAGCCAGTCCCGTCTGCTCGACACGCTCGACGTCGGCACTGGCGCCGAGTGAGGAAGGCTGGGGGCAGTTCCCCTTCTGGACTGACTCCTCCAGCTCCAATGGTAGAAATTGATACTGCTGTTCCAACTGGGAACAACTTTGAACCACTTAGGAGGGTGCGCAAGAACTCTCCGACTGCCGTGCTGAAAAGATCTCCTCCGCCTGTGGAGCACGTGACAAAGGTGAAGCCAGAGCAGCCCCCTCAACTGTTGTCATCTAAAATTCATAAAGTTTGGCGACATGTCCAAAACTCAGTAATCGATAAGGACTACTCCCGTAGATCTAAGAAAATGAAGATTCAGCAGGAGAAGGACCGCCCTATCATCCCACAGAAAGTATCGTCCACTTGGGTGCCTACTGCAACGGCCCCCTCAACTTTGACCATCCACAAAAGGAGAAGGCCGGAGAAGATCCCTGCGCCTGCGACGAATCGCACAGGCACTGAATCTAAACGCCTCAAATCTGGGGGCATGGTGGTGCACACTGTTTATATGGCATCCGGGAAAGAGGATAGCCGTATCTCTACGGGTCATCGACCACTCACCAGATCCATAACAAAGGCCCAAGAGCAACAACAGAAGCTCCAGGAAATGTTAACACAGATGGCTGCGCTCACTGGGCCAAAAGATAGCCTGGAGACATCGTCAGAGCAAGAAACCGATGCCGAGTTCCTCCGCAGAATGCTCGAGAAGAAATATAAAGAAGCCGCGGAACAAGCGGCCAACATAAAACAAATGGCGCTATTGTTCCAGGACATGGTGGGCATGATGATCCAGCCGGACCCTCCAGTGGAGGAGCCTCCGATGATCATTAAAGACGACAGAGGTGAGACATCAAACCCTCTTCCGGCCTTCTCAGCAGCAAAGGAGGAAACAATCTCGAAAGCTGTGCTCGATGATTATATAGCTCAACAGATACGAACCCATCAAGCAAACAAAGCTACTGGACAAGTCGTCAGAGCTGGGCGACTATATCCTAGCTGGTACGATCAGATTAAATACCCGCCAGGATACACGATTCCTAAGTTTCACATATACAAGGGGACAGGCAATCCCCATCAACACGTCGCTCAGTTCAGGGCTCTGTGCGGCAATACTGGAGGTGACGATAAGCCGCTGCTTCGCCAATTCGTCGGCAGCTTGGCGGAAATGGCGTTCGAATGGTACTCGGAGCTTCCCAACGACTCCGTTAAAATGTTTACAGAGATGGAGTTACTATTCACTCAGCGTTTCGCAAGTGCCAGCAAACGCACCCCAATCACGGCGTTGATCAATGCCAGAGTGAATCCGGGAGAGACATGGGTTCAGTATGCAATTCGGTGGCGGAACCTATGGTCAAAGTGTGAACATCGCATAGAAGAGGCTCCTGTAGTGGGCATGTTTGTGGGAACCCTCGATCCGCAGGTGACTATATCCCAATTCATGACGTTCTTCAAGCCGACCACCTTCCAGGCCTTAATTGACAAGCTGGCCTAAATGGACCAGATGGGCCATAAACCGTCCTCGTCGAAAATGGAGCTTCGAAACGAAAAGGGTAAAGGGAAAGCTATCTTCATCGCCAACGCTCAACAATAACCGAGTGGCCCGAGACCGGTTGTTCGCCAAAGCAACAACCGGCAATCCCTCGATGAGAAGTTGGGACGTTTTTACTCGTTTCCCTGGGATAAAACAAGAAAACTGTTTGAACTGGCAGCGCGCAATAGGCTCATTACTCTACCGGAGTCGAGACACCCACCGCAACCGAACAACATCAACGATCCTGATCATTGGCCCTACCACCGAGTATTGGGCCATCCGATCGAAGACTGCTACGTTTTCAAAAACTAGGTTGAAGACCAATACTAACAGGGCAAGTTCGCGCTATCTGAAAACTGGAAGGTGAATCCGCCAAAACAGCACACTCTTAAAAGGGTGGACACATCTGGGGCATCGTGCTCTTTTATAGAAGAAGCTCCATGGGAGGTCGCTCTTTCAACTAATACGAAAAGAATACTGAAAGATCTTCACACATGCCCGGCGATCAGGTGGAAAAGTCCGCTGGAACCCGGGATCATTGAGGGAATGCTGAAGCCGCGGTTGACTCCAAGAGTTGGTAGCGATGGACAAAACACCCAGGCCCAGCCATCAAAGTCTTCAAAGAAAAAGAAGAAAACCAAAAGGCCCGCGTAGTCTGATAGCACACGGATCTGCAGAAGCATATTGACGCGCTGGAGGAATACAACCAGAAGGCGCGAACCCCAGTCACACTTCAAGAGTTCCTCAATCACATCCTTGAGAGTGAAGATAATGATAATGATGAGGGAGACGACTTGTCAGAAGAATCCGAAGATAATGTGGCAAGTTGCCACATGATCGCTCATTTGTCGCTAAGTAACAAAGCAGCTCACTCGGCGTTAGGAGATAACGTAGAGGAGCTGGGGGCAGGAGCAGTGCCAAAATCCTTGGATTTTGTGACAAGGTCTATCAAAGAGAAACCTACTTGTTCATAAAGCATCCGGCGAAACTTCGCCTCAAAGCTACAACATTCCGAAACGTCCCTAAACTAACGATGGACCGCAATGTCCTAAAACTTGCAATTGACCGAGACGTCTATAAACTACCACGGACCGCAGCATCCCAAGGCTGACGCAAAAAAAAAATAAAAAAAAGAGAAAAAAGAAGAAAAAAAAGGTACGTCCATAAGCGAGATGGGCACGGATCAAAACCCGAAAGTGCTCCATGAGTAAAAACAGCAGAGCTACCGGCGAGTTTGTGAAAACCCGAAAGGGCGCAATCTCGTTAAAAGACACTTGCAAGGTCCTCTCGACCTTGTAAGGAGAAAATACCTGCGTGAGATCCTTACGACTCACAAGGGAGCAACACACTTAGAAATCCCCACGATTCCTAAGGAGAAGTTACACTTACGAGATCCTCACGACTCGTAAGGAGAATTCCCCTTTGAGACCCTCACGGCTCATAGGATTCAAAAGCCTTAAGTTACAGGGATCTGAACCTGTTCTTAAGCTATCACAACCCACAGACTGCCCTATAAGCGTTTCAATATTGACCCTTGTATACAATCCATGGGCACGAATAAACATTTCCCTAACAGAGTCCTACCAGCGACTAGGGATATGCTCACACGGTGAACGACCCTTGTAAGTCCTCTCAACTTATAAGGAGAAAACACTCTTGTAAGATCCTTATGACTTATAAGAGAACACACACTTAGGAATCCTCACGATTCCTAAGGAGAAAATGCACCTACGGGATCCTCACGACTCGTAGGGAGAAATACCTTTATGAGACCCTTACGGCTCGTAAACTCAAAAAGCCTTAGCCAACAGGATCCTAACCCTGTTTGCTAAGCCACCTTTGTTCGAATTGACAAAGGCAAATGATGATTTGCTCCTGGAAATGTCCCAGTTGTAGCGATGCTGATGTCTAAATAGGTATCAGATCCCAAGTCTAAACTCGTGATAAAAATCAGCGAGCCAAAAATGCATATAAAATAGCCGAAATGATGGGGCAACTTGCAACAAAATCAGCAAGTAAAATATATGCATATAAAATAGCCGAAATGTTTGGGCAACTCGCAATAAAAAACGAGTAAAAAGAAAAACAGCCGAAATGATTGGGCACCACGAAAAATAGCCGAAATGATTGGGCAATCGCGACTTTCGCGATATAAAAAGCTGAAATGATAGAGCATCGCGGAAAGAAATAAAAAATGAAATGAAGCTTTTTGCCCTACAGATGAGATCACATCGATCCTTGTACACAATCCAGGGGCACAAACAAAAAGGGAACCATATCATCCCACCAGGCTCCATCAGAAAGAGAGCAAAGTCTCGACGACCACATCTACAGCCTGGAGACCCACAACAGCGTTCCTACTCATTCCAGTAGGATTCAAACGCGACAATCAACCTTGGAGCCACGGCAGAGTCCCTAGTTCCAAGTCTCAACGGCTACATCTACAGCCTGGAGACCCACAACGACGTTTCTTCTCATTCTAGCAGGATGCAGACACAACGTCAGCAAAGCGGAGCCACGGCAAAGTCCCTAGTTCTAAATCTCGACGGTTCATAGAAAACCTAGAGACCACCTCGACATTCATCTCGTTACAGCAGATACGACGTCAGCAACCCCAGGGAAATCAGTGTCCGCTGACTCTACGGTCTACAGACAACCTAGAGTCAATTAATGACCTCCCCGCCGGATCAACGCTCCGTCTCAGAAACAAGTCAATCGACCCCAGGGAAATCAGTGTTCTTGGAAAATACCTCGATTCAGGGAAATCAGCGTCCTTGACGAGAGCATCTCGATTCGCATCGACCCGCAGAGAAGTCAGTGTCTTTGCAGGAATACCTCGATTCATCTCAACTCCGAGGAAATCAGTATCCTTGGAAAAAACCTCGATTTAGGGAATCAGCGTCCTTGACGTGAGTATCTCGATTCGCGTCGACCCACAAGGAAATCAGTGTCTTTGCAGGAATACCTCGATTCGTCTCAACTCCGAGGAAATCAGTGTCCTTGGCAAATACCTCGATTCAGGGAAATCAGCGTCCTTGACGAGAGCATCTCGATTTTCGTCGACCCATAGAGAAATCAGTGTCTTTACAGGAATACCTCAATTCGTCTCGACCCCCAGGGAAATCAGTGTCCTTGGCAAATACCTCGATTCAGGGAAATCAGCGTCCTTGACGAGAGTATCTCGATTCGTGTCGACCCGTAAGGAAATCAGCGTCTTTGCAGGAATACCTCGATTCGTCTCAACTCCGAGGAAATCGGTGTCTTTGGAAAATACCTCAATTCAGGGAAATCAGCGTCCTTGACGAGAGCAACTCGACTCGCGTCGACCCGCAGAGAAATCAGTGTCTTTGCAGGAATACCTCGATTCGTATCGACCCCCAGGGAAATCAGCGTCCTTGGAAAATACCTCAATTCAGGAAAATCATCGTCCTTGATGAGAGCATCTCGATTCGCGTCGACCCGTAAGGAAATCAGTGTCTTTGCAGGAATATCTCGATTCATCTCAACTCCGAAGAGATCAGCGTCCTTGGCAAATACCTCGATTCAGGTAAATCAGTGTCCTTGGTGCGAGCATCTCGATTCGCGTCGACCCGCAGAGAAATCAGTGTCTTTGCAGGAATACCTCGATTCGTTTCAACTCCGAGGAAATCAGTGTCCTTGGCAAAAACCTCGATGTAGGGAAATCAGCGTCCTTGACGAGAGCTTCTCGATTCGCGTCAACCCGCAGAGAAATCAGTGTCTCTGTAGGAATATACGGCATCAGCAAAATGGAGCCATGGCAGAGTCCCTAGTTCCAAGTCTCGACGACAACATCTACAACCTAGAGATCAACAATGGCGTTCCTTCTCGTTCCAACCAGAAGCAGATACGACGTCAACAAACGGAGCCATGGCAAAGTACCCTAGTTCCAAATCTCGAAGGCTCATAGACAGCCTAGAGACTATTTCAGAGCCACGGCAAAGTCCCTAGTTCCAAGTCTCGACGGCCACATCTACAGCCTGGAGACCCACAACAGCGTTCCTCCTCATTCCAGCAGGATTCAGACGTGACAATCAAGCTTGGAGCCATGGCAAAGTCCCTAGTTTCAAATCTCGACGGTTCACAGACAATCTAGAGACCACCTCGACATTCGTCTCATTACAGTAGACGCAACGTCAGCAAAGCGGAGCGCGACAAAGTTCCCAGTTCCAAGACTCTACGGTCCACAGACAACCGAAAGTCAACCCCTGACCCCGTATGGCTAAAGTCAACTCCTGACCCCGTACGACCAAAGTCAATCCTGACCCCATACGGCCAAAGTCAACCCCTGACCCCGTACGACCAAAGTCAACCCTGACCCCTCACGGCCAAAGTCAACCCCTGACCCCGCACGACCAAAGTCATTCCTGACCCCGTATGGCTAAAGTCAACCCTTGACCCCGTACGACCAAAGTCAATTCTGACCCCGTATGGCTAAAGTCAACTCCTGACCCTTTACGGCCAAAGTCATTCCTAACCCCGTATGGCTAAAGTCAACTCCTGACCCCGTACGACCAAAGTCAATTCTGACCCCGTATGGCTAAAGTCAACCCCTGACCCCATATGGCTAAAGTCAATCCTGACCCCGTATGGCCAAAGTCAATCCTGACCTCATATGGCTAAAATCAATCCTGACCCCGTATGGCCAAAGTCAATCCTGACCCCATATGGCTAAAGTCAATTCCGACCCCGTATGGCTAAAGTCGACCCCTGACCCCGTATGGCTAAAGTCAACCCCTGACCCCATATAGCCAAAGTCAACCCTCGACCTCCCCGTCGAAGCATTGCTTTGACTCAGGGGTAGGTCAACTCATCAAACACTTACGAGTCCTCTCGACTTGTAAGGAAGAAAATTCTCTTGTGAGATCTTTATGACTCTCAAGAGAAAACACACTTAGGAATCTTCACGATTCTTAAGGAGAAAATACACCTACGAGATCCTCTCGACTCGTAGGGAGAAAAATCTTTATGAGACCCTCACGGCTCATAAAGTTGGAAAGCCTTAGGAGGCAGACCTAAACCTGACTCCTAAGCCATCGCTGTCCTACAAAAAGATCAAAATAGATTATCCACAAAACGCATTTGCTAAAAAAGACACACCACCATGAAGCAAAATATGTCTTTTATTCATGAATCAAAATGAATACAAAGTACAATTTATGAAAGAATAAAAAAAAACTCTTATTTATGAGTAAGTACAAAAGGAGAATGAAAAGAAACATATACAAATTTTTTTCAAGTCGGCGGACAATTTAATAGATTTGTCAGTTCATCCTTTTTCCGCTGGGCCTCAGCTTCATAATTTGTTATCGCTATGAGACGGGCCTCCGCTTGAGATTGTTGGGCCTGGTACGAGGCAAGTCGACTTTCAAGCTCCTGTTCGGTAACTTTGTGGGCTTCAACTATCTCGCGGGTAAAAATGACGGCTTTATCAGTAGCTACCACCTCCTTGATAGCTTTTTGAAGCACCCGCCAGAGTTCATATGCACTAGTGGTCTTGGCTGTAAGTTCAGCTTGAAGTTCGTCCAGCACATTTGAAGCCAGCTCCCTCTTCGAAAATTTTCGGTTGAGCCTCTTCTCACATGACAGCATATTTGCGGCGCACCATTCAATCAGCCCCCACAAGCTCGCCTTTGCAGCCACAACCTCTGAAGGAAGGCGCGAGCACTCAAGACTATGTAAGCAAGCCTCCACCCGACGACAAAACTCAACCCAGACACGCACCAATGTTTCACCATGGTAAGCAGCGAGAAAGGGGAGAGAAATGTTGGCTTCGGCAGCAAATTCTTCGGCTGTGAGCGAGATACCAGCATGAAGGTCTTCGATGAGAGCTGACAAAGAGTGAAGGCTTAGCTTTGCCATTCGTTCAGAGGCACGTAGAGCATAAGGGCCGGATGGCATAATGATGCGAGATTCCAGCGTGGTTAGAACTGGCAAAGCTGTTAAGATTTATAAACAATCAGCGAGATTTGCAAGCAAAGAGCAGATAAAACAACGTCGAAACTTTACTTACCTACAGTCATGCAAGAAGGGTCTAAAAGATCCCCAGGCCCGTCAAGAATCTCAACTTCGTCGTCAGCTTCCAGAACTTCAGAAGACATCAGCATCATCATATGAAATAATAATAATGCCGTGTGAAGGGGAAATACCACCAATCTTGCCCGGAAGAGAGGACGATGCGTTGCAGGGATATTGCCTGCGGAGCGGCCATCTCGAGCAAACGCTGAAAAGACTTTCTGGGAGATAGGTCCGCGATGGACACCGCCAATTCTCGTAACTCTAAAAAGACGGAAGGATTCAGATAATGAAAAGATCATTAAAATAAAAGATAGAAGGATACCTTCGATACTCCTCCCGCTTTGAACAAGAGGGATAGCCGCTTCGGCAGCTTCCTCCGTACCCTCAGGCACATCATCGGAGACACTTGCTGGTGTGACGGCTATCAGTCGAGGGGCAGTGGCCACCACTTCAGGGACGACAATTTCAATAATTTGTTCCTCCATCTCCAGGCCATCGCCAGAAAGGTCCATTAAATCCACAGTCGGAAGGGACACCTTTTCAGGGTGAACGGGCACAAGGGAAACAGAAGCTGCCGATGGAAGCTCTGCAGCAGGAATAACAACTGTAGCGTCCCCCTCCACACCTACTGGTGTCTCAGTGGGGATATTTACAGAGTCCACAGTCAAGACGCTACTCGAGCCTAGATTCTCTGCCGTCGCCGAAGTCCCTGCAAGGTTTTACGGAGATAAGAAGACATGGAAAGCAAAACAAATTACTCGCCGAAGGAAAAATACAAAAGAAATGCATACCGATTTGCCAAGATGGCTCGAGTATGGATTTTTCATGCCGACGTTCCCTCCTCAGAAGGTATGTTCGCCGGGGTTCTAATGTAGATTCATGACCACCGGTCCATAACGACAATGCATCTTCAGAAGCGGCAGAGATAGGCTGTTTGAAGGCTATCTCACCTCCCCGCTCCAGAGGGCCTATAAACACCCGCCGTACTGATGGAGGATCTTCATAGAATATTACGGCAGGGTAGGAACTCTTCGAGACGCGCACGTTCTCGGTCTCATCTTGGGAACGCCTTATAGCCTCAGCCAGTTGTGCGGCTTCCTCGGCAGACGAGTCTGGAAAAAGAAGACCATCATCCGGCTCTTGTATAGAGATTGGTTTGTCTTAAATGATGGGCTCGGATTCCATTAAAAGGTCAAGTAGACCAGTGACGGTCTTCTTCCTCCGCTTCGACCCAGAGCTGGTGCTGGAAGATGATCGCTTCCTTCCCTTCGGCGCTTTGGTGTGACGTTGACCCACTTCGCCTTCGATATCCTCTCTTGGTGGTGCTACCGATAATGACACTGCCATTGCTGACGCCGCAGCCGATGAAACTTCTACTGGCGCCTTATCAGAAGCCCTTGCTTGAGCTCTAGTGTGCATCGTCATGCCAATTATGGGAGAAGTCAGACCCGCATCCACCGCCTCAGGAATAAGTAAGGCGCCAACACCCCTCAAGGGAGGGCGAGCCATTGCCCGCGGTCGCGGTAGGACTCCCGTAGCCTGAAGCGGGGCGGGAGCTCTAAGCCGAAAAAGTATCCTCCTCTTCTCAGCAATGATGGGACTAACTCGATGGTGGTACCAACCCGTGAAAGCCTCCACACACCTCGGAATATAGTTGGCCTCAGGGATCATGAAATGAGAACCGGTGTTCAGCCGCATGAAATGATGGGTGGCGTCGTGAACAGCTTCGAGAGAAGAGTTAGGCTCCACCATGAATGCCTCAAAGGGAACACCCTGGTCATAACCTAATTGCCGGGCAATGCGGTGTGGATTATACCGCATAAAAAGAACCGCATCATTTCGGCGGAACACCAAATAACCCGGATTGATCGTGTATAAGTGTATGGGTTCCTTAGGCTTCAAGGATGGTGCTCCCTCTTTCGATAAATCAAACAGATGCTGAACAGGTCCCGAAGGAGCAGAGAGGACTCGATCATTAAAAACCATCCCACCTTCGTGGGCATAAGGATTAAGCAGCACACGAAGAGCCCCTAACTGTTAGTTATATGTATGCCTTAGAGGCCATTACTGTACATATGATGTATATTGTAATGGATGCTTGGACATATATAGGGAGGACTTTCTTGCTCGACATGATAGTATGCTATCTGGTTGTACTTTATCTTAACATGTACTTTGATTGTCTCTATGTTACATGTTGATAAAGCCTTACGATATGTACTCGACTACTGGGACTATGATGAGATCATACTAGTGGGGCCACGGTAGTCGACGAGTACATCCTATAACTGTTCCTAGTCGAGGGTGTATCAAGACAGGGCATCGATACACCAGAGTAGACTAGCGTATACGCATCTTGACCCATATGATGGGCGATGGATGTTCCCATATCCATCGGTGTTTGACATCAAGGATGGTGTACGGGTGCTCAGTAAAGATTGGGTAAACTGGACGGACTCGCCGAGAACTCCCAGATGGTATTATACCTAACGTCAGATGGCAGTTCTCCGGTGACACTGGTACAGAATAGTCTGTTGACCCGAGATTGTCATAGAGTCTTGTGTGATTCCCACCGTGCTTTGATTTTCATCATACCACGTCCAAGAGGGCGTGCAAAAAGGTGGCTTTTGGGTACAGTCCCGAATCACATGGAGGCAATGAGCGATAGGAGGGGATTCGTCTCTCCCGGTATAGGGAGTTGATGTTGTGCTGTGTTCGATTGGCTATAACTGGAAATCCCTGACCAGGGTTGCTGAGATTTACTGGTAAGTTTATCAGTAGTTTCTCGAACTGTTATAGACCTCATATCGACACGACTTATCGAGCTACTGGGGTCTGACGTTTACCACCCCTAGGCGAGATATGCGACATATCAGACGACGAGACCGGACTGTACGGGAGTGTTACTGATTGGATTCGCAGGAGAATGTACAGGCTTACTTGTTGATCTTCTGATCACTTAATACATGCGTGGCTGTTACGTTTAGCTGACCGCTTGCAGCTTGTGGGTGTTTGATATGATCATCACCTACTGCCGGCGTATTGACGATTCTTTAGAGTCCTACACAGAGGTTTCTTGGCTCAGGCAAAATGGAGTAGGAGCACATATGTGATATGTGCAAGACCGAGGGTAATGCGATATGAGATACCGTATTATATTCTCGCGATATTTGATATCAGCCGGGTCATCGGATCAAGTGTTGATTCGATGAATCGGTAAATGAGATATTAGTCGGTTATATGCGATATAGCCGGATTATCGGATCAAGTGTTGATTCGATAATTTAATGTATAATAATATATATGATATATTAAATTACATTAACTAATATTAGCTCACTAAAAGATTCTTTTTCTCACTCGGGTAATACATTGATATATATGCGATATATGTTAATTGTATTATTTTATTTTGTTACAATAAATATTATATATGTGATATATAATATTGTAACATGATATGATTACTAATGCAACATATTTAGTGGAGATTAAATAAGATTAGGGTTTGATTTGGGTTAGTTCATTCATGAACCGTCTAGAAGGTTTTTCTTTTTGTTTTGTGTAAGATATTTTCAAGTGACTCATACTTAACCCAACCCAAACCCTAGCCCTAGTTAACTCTCTACAAAGGTTTAGTTGACCATGGTTGCATAATTAATCATTATCTTCTTTTCATTATTCATCACAAAAGGATTCTAAATATTATTCATTTTCTTCTTGCTTGAGTTCTTCATGAAAAGCTTTCTTGCTTTGATTTTGTGATGAAAAATGAGTGAGAATAGGAAAACAAATGAGAGAAAAAAAATCCTAATTCATCATCCTCATCTACCCTTGCCCTTTAGATGAGAGTGTTCACTTCATTTAGTGAGTGAGAGTTTGTGTTAATGAAACTTCAAGGTAGATCACCTTTGTTATCGAAGATCGGAAGCAAACTTGCATCTTTCTCTTCATGGAGCCTCTCGAGAGTCTGGAACACGATGATCGCAGCGAAGGGACCTCAACACGGAGCTTAAGAAGTGAAGGACCGGATCTTCAAAGGTTGTAATCCCTCTCACTTTGTGTTAAAGTGTTAACATGCTTGTTTTCACCTAATCTCTAGTTTAAAGATCTGGCTTTGGGTTGTTTGGCACGGCTAAATTTTAAATCGGGCATGGTTGATGCCTCGTAGACCCTTATGCGTGTGCCTAGCAACCCTACACTAACTGAGTCGGATCAGGAGCAGAAGCATC
The DNA here is from genome assembly GCA_030015575.1 of Agapanthus africanus. NCBI lineage: Eukaryota > Viridiplantae > Streptophyta > Magnoliopsida > Asparagales > Amaryllidaceae > Agapanthus > Agapanthus africanus. The sequence goes on along the minus strand of CM057343.1, from coordinate 496,946,570 downwards.
CACCAACCTCATGTGCCGCAGGAAAGTATAAGCATCATAAAAGCCGGGTCTCTGGTGCGCAGAAAATGCCCCTAATACGTGTATCTCAATCCATGACATAAAATAATGAAGAGAGAAACTCACCACATCCATACCTGGGGTTGAGGTATTGGCTGCAGTGCTTAGCCCATGGTACAGATGCGATAACCCTACAATGCCCACGGCTAGTCACGCCCCTTCGGCAATGCGATGAGCAGGGTAAATGACCAAGGCTCTCATAAATCGATGATGCGTTGGAACGACAAACCAACTGGACCAAACGCTGATAAAGCCGACGAAGAAAGTTTCTTCATCTATACCAGGAGCTGCAATCGACTCAAAAGGTACAGCAGACAGGATTGGAATATAGAACTGGGGCAAATCTTCTTCCCTAGCCGGTAGCTTATTTAAACCAAACCCGAAGGGGTCATTGATATTCGCGAACTTCGGCGTCGCCTTTGATAGGACGTCTCCACGAAGGAAGCAGGCTATAAAGCTTTTAAAAGTGACGCCCTATCTCTCTGACTCTGTGAACAGCTTATCAAAAATACCCAGAGTCTTGATTAGACTCGGGTACTTGTGGCGGACGACATTTTCAGTCGACAAGCCGTCAAGCATAGCGGGCACAGTCTTGAAGGCATACTCATCAGAAGGCAACAATTCTTCATAAGGCGCTCCCCTGATTGGCAAACCTGAGATCTCGTGAAACTCTTCCAAAGATATCGAAACTTCACGGTCCCCTAACAAGAAAGTGTTGGTGGGAAGATTACATTGATTAAGGAAAGCTTTAACCCACCATATATGAGGAGACTGATAATGGAAGAGAGACGCGTACACCGCCTGGTAAAGCCCGACCTTCTGCAGTCGCGCACGATGGGCGGACAGGATATAACGAGCCCAGAGAAGATAGCCCGTGGGATGGCGAGGGGTAAGCCCTATCTTGTAGACTCATCCCCCGGGCTGGGCTTCACCTTGGCAGATACGACTCCCTAAGATGTCTATGGCCGGTACAGGCTGGTGTGGTATCCCAACTGTCGACGGCTCGAGCCGGCCTGTAGGAGTCCAATCCACCACCTCTACAGCAAAAGCAGTCTGCGGACGGTCCATTGGCAAGAACGGGCGGAGAGGTTCTGTTGGCACCTCGCAAAGAAAGCTTCGGCGACCGCGGATGATATGACCATACCAGGTTCCCCACAAAAGTAGATTGGCGCAGTCCGGGTCATGAACCTTAATCATCGCCATCACCTCTTCGTCAGACGGTGACTGAGGAAAGGCAGCCTCCGAGGGGTAAAAGGGAAGTATGGAAGAGAAGCCATTGTTCCTGAAACAAAGGAATAGGAAACTGTTAATGGAACCCAGACGTGTATATATATATATATATATAAAGATAGTGGAAGAAGATGACAAGCCACTTATTTCATGGGACCATTGGTTGCAAAATACAGGGGCCCCACAAAATCAAGATGCGGCTCACTAATGATGAGGCAGGGTAATCATTACGAGAACATAGGAAGATTCTCAATAAATGAATAAGTGGATTTCAAACACCTCTACACATTCCCCAAGAAAAAAACTCATCACCAACTCTGGGCGAAATCTAAGAAATATCTCTCTTAAAATTTTGTTCATCAAGAACAACTGAAGATGAAAATCTCAAGAAGTGTTTTTTGAGAAATAAGTTCTCTGAAGGAATTAAATTCCTTTTCAACAGAGGAATTAAATTCCAAGAAAATCTTCAGAGCTTGGCTCTTTGAAACGGAATTAAATTCCGAAAGAAATTGTGAGCTATCATCAAACCCCCTTAGATCAGAGAAAATGCCCAACATCGGGGGCTTACTACCTAAAGATTGTGCGTTCTTAAAGTTCAGAAAGCATGGGTTTTAATTAAAGGGGAAAACCCTTGGTGTGGATTTAAAATCCAAAGAAAATTTCTATAAAAAATTCCTCGGCCGTTCAAGATCCTTACCTGAAAAAGGATTCCTTTGTGTTGACAGAGTTAAACTCTGGATTTTGTTTTAATGAACAGAGAACTGAGCTCTGAGGAAGAGAATTAAATTTTCAAAGAAAGTGAATAAGGAAGAAGATTAAGGAATGGAGGCGTTCTGATGAGACTGCTGCATTTATAGGTTCATCTTCCCCGTTCCCTAGGCGAATCCAACGGCCACAAAGGTTACAGCATTGCACTCACGTGCAAACATGTGAGAACAACGCTGTGGGGGCATTTGTTCCCTCATGGAAACTGAATAAAGCAGTGAGGAAAACCCCAAAAGGGCATCACGTGCTCACACATGATGGGGCCTCACGTGCAAATACGTGACCTTTTATGGGTAGATCCTATCTGTATCTGAATTGCCTAAATTGATAAAGTCATGTGCCCACACGTGATGGGCTCTTGAACCCACTGAATTAATAGAATTAAATTCTAATGGGAACTAAATAAACTACAAATAAAGCAGTAAGGAAAACCCCCAAATGGGACATCACGTGCCCACACGTGACCGGGGGTCACGTGCCAACACGTGATGGGTTCCTAAGCTTTCTGAAATAATAGAATTAAATTCTATTTAAATACTTGATCAGTAGGGTCACGTGCCAACACGTGATAGGCTCTTAAATCATCTGAGCTGAAAGAATGAAAACCCCAAATGGGGCATCACGTGCCCACACGTGACCAGGGGTCACGTGCCAACACGTGATGGGTTCCTGATCCCTCTGAACTAATAGAATTAAATTCTAATTAAAGGGAATCAAAAACCCTAATGGAAAAATATTTCCCTAGATCTTTCCAAACAAAAAAGATTGCGCTCTATAAAGTGGAGCATCGTTGGATTAAAAATCCAATGGTGATTTAAAATCAACAATTTATAGAAAGATTCTATACAAGGAAATATTTTCCTAAAATCTGCCAGGAACAACAAATAAAATATCTTTTGGATTAAAAATCCAATGGTGAATAAAATTCACCGAGTGATCTAAAAGATCATGTTGGTTACAAAATCAATCAAAATCTTTCAATGAAAGATTGACTAAACAAACTGATTCTTTTCTTTATCCTATAAATAGGAGCCAAGAAGAGAAGGAAAAAGAGGAGAGATACAACAACAGAGAGAAAAAAGAAGAGAATTTAATTCTCCAAAGAGAAAAGAAGATCTCTTCAGAAAAGAAAGAAACCCTAGATTAGTGAGGGAAAGGGATCATTCTATAAGCTCCCGCACAAAAAAAAGAGAATTTAATTCTCAAACTAAGAGTTTAACTCTTCTGAATAAGAACTTAGTTCTTCCTTTGGTTGAAGATCTGCAGAAGCAGATCTCCCCATAAGTTGAGAATTTAATTCTCATCGGGGGGATTCTGCCATGCAGATCTAAAGTCTAAGAGAGGACCTAAGTTCAGAGAATTTTATTCTCCCACAAAGCACATAGGAATTTAATTCCTCCAACAAAGATAGGGTCTAACCCTTAATATTAGAACTTAGTTCTTCTTCATGGTAATAGATCTGCAGAAGCAGATTTCCCCATAAGTTGAGAATTTAATTCTCATCGGGGAGATTCTGCCATGCAGATCCAAAACTTAGAGCGAGAATTGAGTTTAAAGAATTTAATTCTTTCGAACATATAGGAATTTAATTCCTCTAAACAAAATTAGGGTTTAACCCTATAAGAGAATTTAATTCTTTAACAAGGGATTTATCTCTCTATACACGTAAAAGATCAAGTACCTAACATGATCACGTGGCAACACGTGACCCTCCCCCTCAATGATAAAAAAAGAACGAATAAGATCAGGTCACATGCTCCCACGTGACCCTTGAATAGACTCCTCAAAATAAGAAGAGAAGAACAAACTGTGGGTGCCTCACGTGTCTCCACGTGACCCTTTGACAAACCCTTTTGGGGGGAAATCTGAGGAATTGATAGCCGATGCATGGGCACCATCACGTGTCCACACGTGATAATTGTGGAAATCAAGTGTTTAACACTTATATGCATATTCTGAGAATAAAATAAGGGAAGTCTGGCCCAATACTCAAGCGCCTCACGTGACGCCACGCGAGCGTTTCTTTTTTTAGTGTTTAACACTATTTTGTGCGCTTTATCCCTAGTGTTTAACACTATTCTAAGCACATCACGCGGAAGCACGTGATAGCCGATTATACTCTAATGTTTAACATTATATTCAGGCCAATCTTTGTCTAAATTAGCTAAGTCTTCCAGAGGCAGGATCCCCTTTTGACTGAACCTCAAATACATTCTTGTCTTCTAAAATTGATCATCTCATATGACATTCAAAGCAAAACTCAGAGCCTTTCAACCAAAATTGTTTCGAGGGTACATCTCTTCACACCTCTGATACATGTCGTTGTAATTCTTCAATGTCTTCAGAGAGGTGGTGGGTCCCAATTATCAATAACTATCTAGTGTATTTCCAAACCCATGTTTGCATCTGAACTTGAACCGTAATGTCCCTAAACTAAACAATAGAGCCCTAATGCTCTTTTATTGGATCTAAATGATCCTGTTAAGCAGATCTTAGTCTAAAAATTAGACTAATGTATCCTTAACAAACATTTAAGTTGATCTTAATCTCAAAACGAGATTAACGATCCTTAAATCAATCCAACTACAGATCCCCCAACTAATATTGGTTCAAGGGTACATCTCTTCACTCCTATGATATTTGTCGTTGTAATCCTTCAACGTCTTCAGAGAGATGACGGGTCCCGACAACTAGACATTTCACGGACTGTGGGGTCTTTAAACTCAAAGACTATGATGTCTTTAAACTTTACAGACTATGATGTCTTTAAACTTCATGGACTATGATATCCTTAAACTCCATGGACTATGATGTCCTTGAACTTTTGGACCGCAATGTCCCTAAATTAAACAATAGAGCCATAATGCTCTTTTGTTGGATCTAAATGATCCTGTTAAGTAGATCTTAGTCTAAAATTAGACTAACGTATTCTTAACAAACCGTTAAGTTGATCTTAGTCTAAAATTATGCCAACGTATTCTTAACAAACGTTTAAGTTGATCTTAGTCTCAAATAAGACTAACGTATCCTTAAACCCAAACCAAAAAACCAAATCTAAGAAAATACGGATTTGGACTAATCCATGCCCTATGGGCGACAACATAAATTAGTCTCCATATACAATCCACGAGCAACCAGAAACAAAAATAAACATACACGACACGAAGTGACCATCTGAAGAAGGAGAAAGTGATTACCGCGATGCGGTAGCGTAATTAACTGCAGGGGCTTGCGCCTGTAGGGAAGAGCGTCCCCACAATCAAAAACCCCTCAAATGAGGGGGAATCTGACGAAGTCTGCTACAACGGCCGTATCTGTCTAAACCTCCAATATACGGTGTCATAAATCAGCTTGGTATCTTCGGAGAGGTGGATGGATAAAACTAAATAGCATATGCCCCCAAAATTCAGGCCAAACGTCCCAACGTCCCGGTCGCGTCTTTCGGCGGTAAACAGGGCTTGCGAACATGACATTCATGTTGATGTTTTTTGTTGTGCTGTGTTTGTTGCGGACTCGTCGTGGTGGATAGCTTGGTTGCAATGATAGTACAATTTAATTTCATTTGTACATTTGATATCGTGGGGTGAGCGTCCGACATGTGGACTGCCGTTATTGCCTGCTTGTATATTATTTATTTGGGGCACGACCGGGTTGAGGTCGATGTCACCGTTGTACATATTTTCTTTTCTGTACTAGGATTACCCCGCGATGGAGTGCACGGATAGCCGAGTTCTGGAGGGCAACGGGTCCGCATATCATGGCGTTGAGAAGGAGGGGGTCTCACTCTAGAATTGACGGGCTATTCACCGCACTCGTAGGGGGTACAGGTTAACCCAAGGAGGGGTGCTCAAGTTACCGGATTCCATGAAGTGCTGGGTGGCCCATTCACTTTGATGAAGGGGGCTGTCTCGCTTCTGGTTTTGGCGGGTAACTTGCCGCGCTCGTAGGGGTCTAGATTTTCATAGCACAGGCTATCCACACGACCAGTGGAACGTCGGGTTTCACTTGCGGCTCAAAGGAAACCCGGGACTCCCAGATTATCTGTATTGTTTTGTGATGCTTATTGCTTATCTGTGATGTTGCATTTATCATACCTGGAGCGATTATTATATATTGTTATATATACTAGTAGATGTTGTATATGTTTTACACCCGTGCTAGTCCAGGCCCCGCTCTGTCGTTAGTTATAACCTAATGGGTGATGATGGGGCCCATTGGCGAATGCGGATGGCGTATACGTACATCACATTTTCGTTCTTTTCTGGTGTGATTAATTGATGGGACTGCGTTGATTCGGATTAATGCAAGGAGAACAGACCTATTTGATGTTGTTGGAACAATTTTCAAAAGCTATTATTACAAGGGCGTTTTCTTTTGTTTTACACAGCGGTATTCGGTTATGAATATCCAGCACCTCATTCAACGGGGCAAGAGCCGAGATCCCCTCACCGAGAGTGACCTCTTGGGCAGAATTTTGCGTCAGGGTAATAACTTCATTACAGTCGATTACTTTTTGTTTTGCGTCGTGGTATTCAGTTGGAATATCCTGCACCTCATTCCATGAGGAAAGAGTCGAGATCTCTTTACCTGGAATGACCTCTTTAGCAAAGGTTTTCGCCACTATATATTTGTAAAAATCTATCCGGTTCCTTCAACGATATCAAATTCAATATGTTAAAGGTTTTTTTGCCAAAAACCATTCGTAGCCCTCCGTCATTTCAGACGGGTGGCACTTAGTATTCATGCTATATTTGTTAGTTTTTGTCATGGCATTGTGTATGGTAGCTATTTGTTACTTTTCTGTTGCATAGATATATGCGTTGGTTTAGGACAGTCGTACTACTATTTTGGCCTTCGTCAAGGGTATGCACGGGTGGGTTCAAATTAACCTGGACAATGACGGGTAGAACTTGACATGTGACTTATGATATGTTGGCCTTCGTCAAGGTCATAAGAGCATGGGGTAGAAATAACATCGGGAGTTTCAAACATACAGAAAACTTACCAGACATGCGCATACCTTCTGGAGTGTGATAACTTGAATGGATTCCATCAAGTTATCATGCGATGATAGTTGAATCCCATTCCCACTGATAAGTTGGATTACTCCTCGGGTGATTTTTAGATGATCCCGACTAATTCTCCTTTCACGTTTAGAGAAGAATTTGAGTATACTGTCACGACCCGAGATATTATCTCGTGACCGGCACTTGAATCACGCAACGTCTAAAGGCGTAACGGAATTCAAGTAAGCTGAAACCCAGAAATCTAAACCTTTTTAAGAAAATAAAGGAGGTGAAGTTTTTGAAATAAGGGTATAATGAAATCAAGTGTGCTTAAATGCATAGAAAAGGAACATGAAAATGCAAGTGGATTATGCAAGTTTAAAAACATGTTTCGTCTTTTTGAAAATTTGGGCAGTACCTCCTTTGTATATTTTGATCCAAAACCACAAATACATGAAGATGATAAAGGCATCCCCAAGCGGGAGCTAGCACTTCGCCAAACGGCGGATCACAACCACGCAATACATTAAAAATAAGTATACGATGCCCAACGGCGAAGTTCACCAAAAAAGATAAAGGAAAGCAAGACATAAATACCACAAGTAGCGAAAAACCCCTTGCTCTAAGTCTCGCAACCACAATCCCACTAAGTCTCATTACTTATACAATTTACTAAATTTGATTGATGGAGTTAACTAGATACAAGAGTGGGTACGATACAAATGTCCCACCTACTAGTGCAAAACACCCGGATGCAACTGTGTGCCAGCGAAGCCGCTACTGATCCAAACGGGCAACCTGCAAGAACTGTGGCACAACGGGGGTGAGTTGCCAACTCGTGAATAGAAATATATCGACAAGTAGAAATCGAATAAATAACGACTCCTAGGTCAACTATATCATAAAGGTAATACTATGATATTTAGGGTGACCAGGTCGGTATGTGTGCCAACAAAGTAGTCAATGTCTATAAGCATGTGGATAACGTCCAACAGTATAATCAAGGTATGTATGCATGTGGATCTCTTCCATCCATGTAATCAATGTATGTATGCACGTAAACATCATAAAAGAGTGTGCATGAAAGTATGAGGATATAAATCAACGATGTCCCTCGCGACACATTAAGATCATGGAAGCTGAGTGCCTAGCATCGACAATCGAAAACATTATGAAAACCGTGCCCAACATCGGTACGAAAATCCTCATATATCGGGCTCCGTCAGTCCGGATCGGCCCATGGGCTCCATCAGTCCGGATCGGCCCATATCATCTCTCGACTCCGGTCGGTATCCTCGGGATATCCGCCGAGCCCAAATACTATCACCGGTAGGTAGTAGTCCCTCTGCCAGGCTCACTGTCTGTATACACAGCATCCTTTTCTTGCCTCGGGGTACCATACCGGGTCCACCATGTACCCGCAATCGGCCTCATCCGCCTTCTCGAATCGGGTTTCACATGTCACACGTCTCAGAACCGAGAAAACGCATGGTGGACGCACTGAAATATCATATCAAGAGAAACCGGATTTTTAAAACAACACATAATCTCTTTTAAAATGTCCATGGTTCTTAAATCCAGAAATCTCATGAAAACAGCATATCTCAATGCGTAAAATCATATAGCATGACATATGCGACATATAATAGAGATGTAAGCATATCCGTAAATCATGCAACATGGAACAGTGATATGACATATTAAGGGAAAACCGCACTTTTAAATGATTCCAGTTTTTAGAATATAACATGCGGTTCCCAATTTCTCAATAAAACCAGTTATCTATGTTGGCACAATATGTATATGCGCAAGTATAGATGTATCAATATATATGTGCACCAATATGAATATACAATGTGTATGTGTGCAAATATGGATGTATCAATGTATATGTGCACCAATATGAATATACAATGTGTATCTGCGCAAATATGGGAGTATCAATGTATATGTGCTCTAATATGAATATACAATGTGTATGTGCGCAAATATGAATGTATCAATGTATATGTGCACCAATATGAATATACAATGTATATGTGTGCAAATATGGAGGTATCAATGTATATGTGCACCAATATGAATATACAATGTGTATGTGCGCAAATATGGAGGTATCAATGTATATGTGCACCAATATGAATATACAATGTATATGTGCGCAAATATGAATGTATCAATGTATATGTGCATCAATATGAATATATAATGTGTATGTGCGCAAATATGGAGGTATCAATGTATATGTGCACCAATATGAATATACTAATGTGTATGTGCGCAAGCAGGTTATGCGAAGAGTCATATCATGATGCAGTAATCCTACTGTGTAGTGACATGGCAATTATCGATGATAAAGTGTATGAGCCTACAATCTGTGTACGTGTAACATACGCATCATCGATAATGGTGCAGGTGTACTATCACAGGTATAAGCAAGGCAATGAGAATAATATGAATGCAGCATAAGGTAATCATATGCAAAAACTGACGGGTATACGTATCTACATGATCTAGTCGGTAAATCTATCAATCGGCATCCAGCCTAACAACATTGCGTACGGTATAATATATCGTACGACAGCCTCCAGTCAAAGGTATGGATCATCATCAAGTCAAACTCATCACGCACGGAAAATCATCGTACGACGGTATTTAGCTAATAGAGATCCTATCATCCTATAAGACAAATGAGGGTACGGCCTAATATCACGTATGGCCTATCATCTATAATTTACAACATTATATATATATATATATATATATATATATATATATATATATATATATATACACCTATGTCCCAGGTCATATCCGCAATAATCTCATATCAGAGGACTGGCAGGGTATAAATCATCTCGATCGACTCGCATCCGTATACCAATATATCATCATATCAACATATCATCATATCAACATATCATCATATCAGTCTTATATTCTTTCATCGCATTTATATCTCACATCAAGTTGAATTTACATAAACATTCTATCTCTACTATAAGTATAAGTATCTAATCTAACATACGCACCCGAGCCATATAAGCAGATTTTAAAGGAAGCGAATCGTAGTTTTGAAAATAGGAGTTACGGCGTTTTTAAGGAAAAGATATCATTTGAAAATCCATAACGTCGCTCGAGGTATATATTTAAAAGATACATACGATTCTTCGGTTTAGAAAAGGGTATGGTTCGGATGACACATCTACATCGGCTATCTAGTTCTATAGTACCGTAAACGGCAATGTCGTCACATGTCTTCCTCAAATTCCGTCATCCTATAATAGTCGTTACATATCACTTCTAACTATCCTCTAGTTTCTGATATGGTTTCACTAACTATCATTTAACTCTAACCCTAGTTTCCAAATCTAGGTTTCTTTAACCATATTTTATAAATCAGTTTCCATCAAGACTTTGCGGGGGTGCTATACGCCATCCACCCGACTTCCCCCATAGATATAGATCTACTCACCGTGGTCTTCGCTTGCCGAAGTCGTTGACGCCATACTCCGTCGCCTCGAAATCCACACGAAGGTACCTACAATAACAACACATATCACAACGCTATTAAAATCAAGTTCTAAAATCCAAAATGGCACGCGCCTTGTGATCAGTCGAAAATACTGCATCTTTTAACCGGCAATTTCCCTATCATTTGCATTCATATAGAAGTGTTCGGCATTCATATTTCACATATTAGCAAAACAGTCGCATAATAACAGATTACATGTTTTATACCTTAAAACCGGCATTTCTAGGGAAATTGACTACCGAAAACTCAATGCCGCCACGAGGAAAGACCATTTTCCTCTACCCTTCATTGATCAGATGCTGGAACGCTTAGCCGGACGTGAGTATTATTGCTTTATGGACGGTTACTCAGGCTACAATCAGGTCCCCATAGCCAAAAAGGATCAAGATAAAATTACTTTTACTTGTCCTTTTGACACAGTTGCTTATAGACGCATGCCCTTTGGGCTATGCAATGCTCCCGCTACCTTTCAGCAGTGTATGATGGGGATATTCTCTGATATGGTAGAGAATTTCTTGGAGATTTTTATGGACGATTTCTCGATTTTTGGAGACTCTTTTTCCGATTGCCTATCGAATCATGATGCTGTTCTTACTCGTTGCAAAGAGAAGAACCTAACCTTGAACTGGGAAAAATGCCATTTCATGGTCCAAGAAGGAATTGGTCTTGGACATGTCATTTCACAGAAAGGCATTGGGGTTGACAGAGCTAAGAAAGATGTCATTCAAAACCTCCCTCATCCCAAAAGCGTCAAAGATATTCGATCTTTGCTTGGCCATGCGGGCTTTTATAGGAGATTCATTAAGGATTTTAGCAAAATTGCTAGACCTTTAACTCTTCTCCTGGCCAAGGATACAACCTTCCACTTTGACTCGGACTGTGAGACAGCTTTCGACTCACTTAAACACTCACTCACTTCAGCTCCCGTACTATCATCGCCAAACTGGGACTACCCCTTTGAGCTAATGTGTGACGCATCCGACTTTGCAGTAGGTGCAGTTTTAGGAAAGCACATTGAAAAGATACCACGCGTGATATACTATGCGAGTAAGACCCTGAATGATGCACAAATCAACTATACAACCACCGAGAAAGAACTTTTAGCGGTTGTATTTGCATTAGAAAAATTCAGGCCTTACTTAATTGGCTCTCATATAGTTGTGTACACTGACCATTCCGCCTTAAAACATCTTCTGGCGAAGAAAGATGCAAAAGGTCGGCTAATACGTTGGATCCTTCTATTACAAGAATTTGATCTTGTTATCAAAGATAAGAAAGGATGTGAAAACGTAGTAGCCGACCATCTTTCACGCATCTCTTCTTCCCCTGTGACCCTGCCGATCAATGATTCGTTTCCTGACGAACAACTCTTGAGCGTATCCAATGAACCTTGGTTCAAGGATATTGTGAACTATCTTGTCACGAGATTTATACCCAGCGATTGGTCAAAACAGGACAAATACCGTTTTCTATCCCAAGTAAAACACTTTTACTGGGATGATCCATATTTGTTTAAATATTGTCCTGATCAGATCATTCGCCGGTGTGTCCCGAAAGAAGAGTTCAAGAGTGTTCTTTCTTTTTGTCATGATCAGGCCTGTGGGGGTCACTTCGGTCCTAAAAAGACGGCGGAAAAGGTTTTGCAATGTGATTTTTATTAACCGACCTTATTCAAGGACGCATTTGACTATTGCAAAACCTGTACACAATGTCAGTACACGGGTAGAATCTCCCGGAGGAATGAAATGCCTCAGCAACCCATCTTGGTTGTTGAAATTTTCGATGTTTGGGGCATTGATTTTATGGGTCCCTTTCCCAACTCTTTTAGGAATTTGTATATACTGCTGGCGGTTGATTACGTCTCCAAGTGGGTTGAAGCCGTTCCATGTCGCACTAATGACAAAAAAGTTGTCATTAAGTTCTTAAAAGAGAATATCTTTTCGCGATTTGGACACCCACGCGCTATCATTAGCGATAATGGGACACATTTCTGCAACAGATCTTTCGAGACTCTGATGCGGAAATACGGAATCAACCACCGACTTTCTACACCCTATCATCCCCAAACGAGCGGGCAGGCTGAAATTTCAAATAGACAGATCAAACTTATCCTGGAGAAAACTGTTGCTAAGAATAGAAAAGACTGGTCGACCAAACTGACGGATGCTCTTTGGGCATTCAGAACTGCATATAAAATCGACCTAGGGATGTCTCCATATAGGATAGTGTTTGGAAAGACATGTCATTTACCCGTCGAGATAGAGCATAAAGCATTGTGGGCTATTAAGGAAATAAACTTTGATCTAAAAGAAGCCTGCAACTTTTGGAAGCTGCAACTAAATAAGCCAAGCGAACTCCGCGATGAAGCTTATGATAACGCTGTAATTGTAAAGAATAGGACTAAGGTTTTTCACGATAAAAACATTTTGAGGAAAACATTTTCACCTGGTCAACAAGTCCTTCTTTATGATTCACGATTACACCTTCACGCGGGTAAGCTTCAATCTCGGTAGAAGGGACCTTTTGTTGTGCGGTCTGTATACCCGCACGGGGCAGTAGAAGTAGAAAATATTAAAAACGGCACATTTTTCAAAGTGAATGGACATAGACTAAAGCCGTATTTTTCCACTGACCCCACGGAGGAGCTCTTGTTCTTACAAGAGCCAGTTTATTTGGATTAAAATTCCTCCGTCTCACCTTCATATCATGTATATTACTACATCATTCTTTTGGATGAAGGTGAGTGAAAAGAATAAGTTTGGGGGGAAGCTCTTCACTTATATATTTTGCCCCCACTAATAATTCCCCCTAGTCTTACAGTTTTTGTAGGTATAGCGGTTGGCAACAGTGAGGACACTGTTGAAAACAAGTTTGGGGGAGCTTTGTGCTTATTTTTGCATCATTTGCATATCATCTGCATAAGCACAAAACATTTCTTTTAAAAATCTATAAAAATTTAAAAATTTTCAAAACCCATAAAAATTTAAAAAATTTTCAAATATAAAAATATTTTAATATTTAAACTTTTTTGTACATAAATAAGATAATAAAAGTTTAGATAGTGAACAATTACATCCATGAGATTAGAAAAATTTAAGAAAACTAAGAAAATTAGAAGTTTTCTTATACGAACTAGTAATAAGTAGTTATGAGCCGTTGTCTCAAGAGTTAGTAAGATGAAAGAAGTCACTAATCTGAGGATAAAACTAAGTCTGAAAAATAGTTTCTATTCTGGAAGCCAAACATTTTGAACGTTGATACCCCGCTATTCGCACTTACACACGTCTTGAAGCCTGGGATAGTAGAGGATACCTTGAAATGCTCTTGTCTTAAAGCCGATGTATGAAGGAAATAAAAAGAAAAAAAAAGTGAATAAAAAAATATAAAGTGGTGAGAAAAATGGACACTGGTTTTGTTATCACCGAGGGCAATAAAAATGTATAGCGAGGGTGCCTTTTCACCTAGTGCCCTAAGGCCAACTGGTCTGGGAGTCACTGCTATGCCTAAGGTGGTGCAAGATGAGGAAAATACACCAAGTAAGCAAGCACAGGAGTAATCGGTCGGTTAGTACCTCAAGAAGTATTAACGGTCGCATGAAAGTGTGTGAGCAATCTCATCTAAATATTCATAATTCAAAAAGTACTGAGGCTGAGGGGAAAGAGTATGATAGCTTGAATTGAATTCTCCGGGTGTAGGGATGTCTTTACACACACGCAGGGTGATATGATCGATGTTTGGAATAAAGATAGGAATGAAGAATAAGACGATGTTTTATTGAGGGAGGACATGATTTCTAACATTTTTTCATGACTATTAAGATAGGGCTCATGACAACCGAAAAGCTAGCTTAGTTGGAAACCCTAATTTTCAAGGCTTTTCTTCTACGATTCTTTTCTTTAAATATAATATTCATGATCTTTCTTTTATTATCGGATTTTGTGGGTGCAATCCGCTGAAAACCCTCAGGAGACAACATTCCTCCTACTAGGGACACCTAGAGGTTTAAAGGCTTGTTGCACGTGCTCAGTGCAATCGTGTTGCCTACGAAAGTGTGCTAGTTAGTTTTTCTCTTTCTTTATTTTCTCCTTCTCTTTTTAATAAAAAGGTTCGCTCGAGACGATCGAAATTAAGTTTGGGGGAATTTGATCAGTCGAAAATACTACATCTTTTAACCGGCAATTTCCCTATCATTTGCATTCATATAGAAGTGTTCGGCATTCATATTTCACATATTAGCAAAACAGTCGCAAAATAACAGATTACATGTGTTAGACCTTAAAACCGGCATTTCTAGGGAAATTGACCGCATTTCATAGCATGACATCATTTCTATATATCGCAACCCGTGTTTCGAAGTCCGTGCAGGAAAATCAGAAGCTTGCTCAAATCTACACTGCTTAAAAGATACGCCAACTCAAGGATTTGGAATCTGGTATTGATCTAAGGGGACTTCAGGAATTCAATATATCAGAAAAGAGACCTGAAGACATAAGAAGCAAACACAGCAAAGTTGAAGCCATAAGGCTACTAAATGGCCGCGGTTCCGCGGCCTAAGACTCCTTGTGCCGCGGAACCGCGGTCAACTTGCCACCTCAGCCCTACTTCTTTGCACCATAACTCCTATGCAAGCTTACAGACTTCAGAAAGATACAACAAATTCTAGAAAGCCCCAGAAGCTTCTGCCAGATCAGCAAACCCTTGTTCCTACACTAAACTAGCCTTGTATTCTAGAAAGTTCTCCCTAAACCCTAGCTTAAACCCTAAGCTAAGCCTAACTAACTACTTCTAGAAGTCTTTCAACAAACATTTGGAGGGAACTTCTATTTCAAACTCAAGGCCTAGGGTTTGGGAAATATATAAATAGGACCCTAGGCTCACTTGTAAAAAGGGATTCATTCTATAATTCATTTTGGGAGAAAGAATTGATTGTTGGTAGAATTCACTCTTTTCATTAGTTGATAGAAACTCTAGTTCTTCTTCTACCCAACAACAACCACCTCCAAACCCTAACCCTAATCCAATCCACAAATACCCAATTCAAGATTCATGGAGTTCAAGAAAAGCAAGTCTTCGATAACCCTTTAGAAGCAAAGCCGGACTTCATCGGAGCACGAGGTCGAAGCGATCCAAGACTCAAGAAGCCGAGCGATGCAAGATTCGACGAGCGATGTTCCTTCCTCTTGTAATTCTTGAGAGTTGTAACTTCTTGTTGATGTAATAAAGGTGAAGATTCTTTAAACTTGTTTACATTTTAATTCTAGCATCATGATTTCTTTTCAATTCTTGAATGCATTCTTTGTGATGATGTGTGAATAAACTCCGCTCGTGGAGGAATCGAGATGATTCTAGAATGATGGTGTTGACGAATCTTTAAACATTTTCTTAAGTCTTATAGCAATTGTAAATTCTTGAAAATAGAATGATCGATGATCTAGATCGATGTGAAATGGGTTCTTGATTCTTTTCGCACGATCTAGAAATTCAAGAATTGATCATTGTATCTTCAAGAAGCTATCTAGCGATTATGATTCATCGAAAGGACAAAGAATAGGACGAAGAACCCTAATTCTTCGCAAGATTCTTAAACCTCGATCAATCGACATCGAGTTAGTATCAATTCGCTAATGGATAAGAAATTGTATTCTTGAATCTTCATCACATCTACAATCTAATCGATTCCTACGAGTTTTACTTCAAATCTTGAAACCCTAAAGTGATTGGAATTCAAAGAAACTCGATTCTTGATGTTTATCATTTTCTTGATTCTTGATTAGAATAGTGACACTTGAAACATTTGATAAATCTTGAATCATGCTTTCTTTTCTTTGCAATTAACTTTTCAATTCAAACAAATCAAACATAAAAACGAATCGCACAATCCCTGTGGACGATCCGCACTCGCTTACGATCTACAACTGACACCGTAGTTGATTGCGGTCAAAACAATTCTTTGGTTGTGATTTCTATATACAATTTTCTAAATACCGACACAAGATACTGTTATCGATCAAATAAAACCGTTATCGGGAAACAATTGATTCGATACTTACTTTTACAAACACAAACCAAGAAATCATTTCAATCACCTTGATCATAGTTTAGAACCTATAGCATACGCGTACAAAATCAACCAAACAACCTTTGTTGTCGATGTACAAACATGCGACAACCAAAAACGAATCCAAATATCAAAACTCATCATTCAAAATACGGAAAACATATCCTAAATCACACACAAGTGTTCTCAGATTTTGACTCAGGTCAAATAAAGGCAAGCAAACAAGTATAGGGTGATGTATAATGTGTAATTGAGCTACTGAACCAACCCCAACACCCCAGACAACCAAGTGGCCGGCCCCATCCCTAGAAATTCCGGCGAGCCCGGCTCCCCATGCTCAGTTGGGTCTCGTTTTGTCATGGTGGTCTCCTCTGGTCTAAAATTAGTCTATGGTATTGTTTGCTACTCTCAGAAATTCCCTAGGTTGCTCCAGATTTCCCTGCAGACCCAAAATACTCACAAAACCGACATGGATCAATTCTAAAGTTTGTGCATCGGGTTCAATTCTATGGTTCAGGTCAGGGTAACGTGTTACCATGGTCATGTAAACACTCCTAACTGTTCCCAGATTTCACCTAGGTCCATTACAGAAAAATCTAGTAGAACCAAACACCTCCAAACATCTTCAGGTAACTACCCTACAAAACCCAAACCCTAACTCACCTACCCACCCAAGGTCGCCGGATTTTGCCCCATAGTCGCCGGCCATAACCGATGGCAAAGGGTTAGGGTACTAGGTGAGCACTCAGGGTCTCGAGTACAATACTATCACACTGTTTGTTTTTACAGTGAACACTCGGGGTCACAGCAGGTTAGCGACATCACAAAACGACATTCAAAACACGATATATCGTAAAACTAATCTAAAGGGAAGAGTTATACCTCATTTAGTCCACTCTAGGCAGCACTAACTTCCTAATGTCGTCAAAATCCTACTTTGCTTTGTTCAAAGTGTAGAGAAAGAGATGGGGATTAATTTTTGTGAAGGGAGTGTAGGGTTTCAGGGATTATTTGGAGATGGATCTAGGGTTATTTGAGGAGGGAAGTGAGGTTGGAGAATGAAGAAGAAGGAGGAGAAAATGATGGGCCAAGGGGTATGGCGGCAGCCCCCCTCTCTCTCACTATTATTCACACACTCTCTCTCCAAAAGTATACCTACCCTAATCATTATGTCCCTTTTTGACTTTTCTTTTTCGTTTCTCACCACTAATAAACCATCACACATAACCCAAATGAAATGAAACAAAATGTAACCAAATGAAACATGTCATGGTGCACCAACCATGAAAACTGTAGAAACACGGATTTGACTTAATCGCGATTAGCAGTGCACTAATCCGATTTTTATTGAAACTGCATATAATAAATTTTTAAAAAAATGCCAAATCCTTTAATTATATTATTAACTGAATAAATCATTTTAATTTTCATTTATTTCACAAATATTGGTATATATTTATACCCTTTTTCGAAAACCCCAATTTCGCAAATCGGTCAGTTTTCGGGAAATATATTATTTTAATATTAAATTCCAAAAATAATATTTTATATTTTCTGAAATGTTACAATCTTCCCCCCTTAAATAAATTCGGTCCCCGAATTTAAATTTAAACCCTCAAAATCTAAAACATTTTAATAATCAGCTCAAATCGACGGGGCTCCGAAATCATGGAAAACACAGAAATAACACAGCGAGTCAAGTGCGCAGGAAAACGAGTACAAAACTCAAATCGAACTCCGTCAAGCGTCACGCAATTATCAGATTTGCACGCATATCCTCGGAGCTACAATAGAGATACAGATCTCGAATCTACTACTGAAATCCAATATACACTAGTCAAATACTATAATACGTGTATAGTACGCATCTTTGGAAAACTTTCAAGAACTGAATAAAACTCATGCAAAAATCTTTTCTAAATCGCCGTATGATGCGTAACTTACGGCATAAGTGACGGACGCTCATTTTAAAATAATAATATATGTCCATATATATTTTGCTAAATATACGTTATGTCGTTTTCAAAATGTCCCAAAAGGTTTTCCTTTATAAACGTTCGTGTCGCTCACGGACACGTAGCAAATAGCGAGACTATAGCTCTTTTGAAAACCTCTTGGTAAGCTTTTAATGCATGCAAAGTACTCAGGTACTGTCCTCAGATCAGTCCTGTTCGGCTACTATATACTATATATAGTACCTATCATGAAAACGAAGTGCTCAAAAAGCAAAATCAGCCTCAAAAGGTGTATCCGACAATCTCGTGCGTCTGGTGCGCACGGAAATCAAATCTAAGCATAGGTGCCACAATATGCACAAAATCCAAAACTACGTGCAACGGGTGTGCACGAAAGCATCTGTCCAGTGCAACGGGTGTGCACGACAACAATATCGGGTGCATCTGATATGCACAAGAATCCCGATTTAGTGTATCTGGTGTGCACCAAAATCGCATCTCATATCATGCGCCCAACACCCGCGAAAATCCAAATCAGGTGCATCCAACATGCATGAATAAAATCTAAATCATGTGCATCCCCTATGCACAAAATCACGAAATCCAATATCAAGCGCTGATCATGCGCAAGGATCTAATTAGGTGCATAAGGTGCACAAAACAAATATCGAGTATCAAAATCGAAATCAACGGTATACAACACATTTCGATCCAAATCCAAATCAGGTATACCGTGGTATATAATCTAACAACCATGTGCATCAGCGTGCACAAAAGCAAATCAAATACTAAAAGTGCATGAAAACTATGCCGAAAGCATAAATCAAATCATATGCATGCCCTGGACATAAAATCACAATAAATATCTCAAATGACATCAAAACGAAGTCAGGTGCAACTGTGGTGCACAAAATACGTGTCAATGCACTATAAGCACATATAAGCTATACCGAGTGCAAAAATCAAATCATCCGTATGAAATCCACGAAATCATAAACACATGCTACGAAGGTACAAAATCGACATCAATGCAATAGATATGCACAAATCGCAAATCAACACAACGGTGTATAAAATATATATCAAGTGCGACAACTATGCGCAAAATGTAAATACCCAGTAGGTGCAGCCATGGTGTACGAAAACAATATCATGAAACTTAATCATTAAAACTCAAATCCAAGTGATATAAGCGTGATACTCAGATCAAAAACGCAAATCAAAACAAGGGACATTGAGGTACACCTCCTACAATGTCGAAAATGAATCGGTGCGCCTAAAACCGGCAGAACAAGAATATCCGCTCCCCTTCTGCTCATGGTCTGGCGTCTTCTGTCTCTGGGTACTCATCTTCTCCTCGGATTACCAATATCGCACTCTATCGGCTCATCGGCCCTGTCAGGTGTGCTAACGGGGACGATTCCGTTCTGCCACTTCTCTGGTCATCTCCCAGTCAATCATCACGACCACTCATAAGGCAGCACTTCACTTGCGTCGGCCTCTATTTCTCTGAATACACGTGACGCATCTGATCCTGGGTGCAAGTCTCATTGCATCAGTGTCCCGGAAGGAATCCTGCTCAAGGTCTCTTCCGATCTCGCCTATGCCGAACTGTATGGAAGCTGGTACTCTTGCATAATCTTCTCTCGTTTTCTGGACATCTGCATGTTCCGCACACCTTCCCTCAGGAACAGGCCATATTCCAAAGCCTCTGTATACATATCAGACCTCTAATCTCGATGGGGAGTAGCAACAGCTCGTCAGCATCTCGCATGAACCTCTGGCCCCACTCGTTCTGTATCATCGTCCACTTCGACGTCACATCGTGCTATCTGCGTACTGCTACTGTTCTCGGCCACGGTCAATCTGAAGTCTCTCACACGGACTCGAAATCGCATACTCTGTATCTTCATCGCTCTATAGAAGATATCTGGCCGAACGCGTCCTCGGAAACTCATCCCAACCATCGGAGGAATACTCCATACTCGTCCGCTCTCGATCAACTCACAATGCATCTGGGTGATGTCCTCTATCTGAAGTTAGTCAGCTTGCTGATCTCTTATCATATAGTATCTGGACGATGTCAAACTTTTCGATCGTGTCATCAAAGCCCCAAAATTTCCCGAAGGCTCAACACCTGAGCGTAGTCTAAAAATATATGTTACATACCACAGCACCTCTGGACCAGCCGTAGAAGGGCAAACCCAAGCCTTACTGATGGCACCGCTAAACTGCCACAAACCCTAAGGTTCAAAGTGGTTCCATGGTCATCATATCGAGTTAGGGTTTCATTCTTCTAGAGGGTCTACAGAATTACCTGCATGTTCTTCCGAACACTTTAAACTTGGGAAAAATGGGTTTCTGACACTCGCTCGAACTTTTTAACTTTTCCTAGCCGACATATGAATACCCTCCGTCCGCACGCTTAACAATGCCTCAATCCTCCAGGAAAGGCGATACATCAGCGGTCATCTCTGGATCGGTCTGCTCTAGATCTGAGTAAGACTCCACACTAGAAATCTTCAACTCAACTGGGCCTACGTCGGCGCATCAATCTGACGAATCACCTTCATCTCTCAACTCGGGATAGGCTAGCTATCATCTGTCGCATTTCTACCTGGAAGCTCCGGCGATCTCAGCTCATAAGCTCTGAAAGCGACATCTTATCAATCTCAGCAACAGCTGGGTCATGTGTCTGCACGGTAGGCGACATCAATATCTCTAAGGTATGCTATACATCAACAGTCCTCTCGCAACTGACAGTTCTATCAAAGGCCCGATCATCTGGTGCAAAACCAAACACTCGCCTCAACAGGAGGTCACAACACAAAATTACATCGAGACGTTCCCATGTCACCAGAAAACATAATGGTTGGCCCTCGTACCAGACGAGCTCTCCCTGACCGAAACACCAGCAGCAGCTCAATCTGCGCTCAACCATGGTGACAGGAACCTCAATCGAGTATCGATGAAAACAGATCAACGGCATGAAAGGAAACGACATATTCGGAATGGATACATGATCATAAGAAGGAACAGCATCAATGAGAGTATGATCATGGAACAAATAAAATCAAGGATCTCAAATGGATGTATAATCATGGACATGAAGAGAATCACTAGTCTCAAAATTTGTACATCCTACGGTTTCTTAAGTGGAGTATCGTATCGTAAATATGCCGTGGAACATACGTACGGTACGTCACTCTACTCAAACTACCTACTCCATCAATCAGGGTCAGCCTATGAAACGAAAGTTCGGGTCTAATACCCCCCGTTCAAGACTAAGTTCCGTAAGGTCAAGTCTAGGTTCCGAAATACATACCCGCCCTAGACTCCGCATAGTCAAACATAGACTCGAACAAAGGTTAAGCTAACGCTCTGATACCAACTTTGTCATGACCCGAAATATTAGCTCGTGACCAGCACTTGAATTATGCAACGTCTAAAAACATAACGAAATTTAAGTAAGCTGAAACCCAGAAATCTTAACTTTTTTAAGAAAATAAAGGGGGTGAAGTTTTTGAAATAAGGGTATAATGAAATCAAGTGTGCTTAAATGCATAGAAAAGGAACTTGAAAATGCAAGTGGATTATGCAAGTTTAAAAACATGTTTCGTCTTTTTGAAAATTTGGGCAGCACCTCGTTTGAATATTTTGATCCAAAACCACAAATACATGAAGATGATAAAGACATCCCCAAGCGGGAGCTAGCTCTTCGCCAAACGGCGAATCACAACCATGCAATACAGTAAAAATAAGTATACGACGCCCAACGGCGAAGTTCTCCACAAAAGATAAAGGAAAGCAAGACATAAATACCACAAGTAGCGAAAAATCTCTCGCTCTAAGTCTCGCAACCACAATCCCACTAAGCCTCATTACTTATACAATTTACTAAATTTGATTGATGGAGTTAACTAGATACAATAATGAAATATAGATACAAGAGTGGGTACGATACACATGTCCTACCTACTAGTGCAAAACACCGGATGCAACTGTGTGCCAGCGAAGCCGCTACTGATCCAAACGGGAAACCTGCAAGAACTGTGGCACAACGGGGGTGAGTTGCCAATTCGTGAATAGAAATATATCGACAAGTAGAAATCGAATAAATAACGACTCTTAGGTCAACTATATCATAAAGATAATACTATGATATCTAGGGTGACCAGGTCGGTATGTGTGCCAAAAAGGTAGTCAATACCTATAAGCATGTGGATAACATCCAACAGTATAATCAAGGTATGTATGCATGTGGATCTCGTCCATCCATTTAGTCATTGTATGTATGCACGTAAACATCATAAAAGAGTGTGCATGAAAGTATGAGGATATAAATCAACGGTGTCCCTCGCGACACATCAAGATCATGGAAGCTGAGTACCTAGCATCAACACTCGAAAACATCTTGAAAACCGTGCCCAGCATCGGCATGAAAATCCTCATATATCAGGCTCCGTCAGTCCGGATCGGCCTACGGGCTCCGTCAATCCGGATCGGCCTATATCATCTCTCGACTTCGGTCGGTATCCTCCGGATATCCGCCGAGCCTAAATACTATCACCGGTAGGTAGTAGTCCCTCTGCCAGGCTCACCGTCTGTATACACAGCATCCCTTTCTTGCCCCGGGGTACCATACCGGGTCTACCATGTACCCACAATCGGCCTCATCCGCCTCCTCGAATCGGGTTTCATATGTCACACGTCTCAGAACCGAGAAAACGCATGGTGGACGCACTGAAATATCATATCAAGAGAAACCGGGTTTTTAAAACAACACATAATCTCTTTTAAAATGTCCACAGTTCTCAAATCCAGAAATCTCATGAAAACAGCATATCTCAATACGTAAAATCATATAGCATGACGTATGCGACATATAATAGAGATGTAAGCATATTCGTAAATCATGCAACATGAAACAGTGATATGACATATTAAAGGAAAATCTCTCTTTTAAACGATTCCAGTTTTTAAAATATAACATGCGGTTCCCAATTTCCTAATAAAACCAGTTATCTATGTAGGCACAATACGTATATGCGCAAGTATAGATGTATCAATGTATATGTGCACCAATATGAATATACAATGTGTATGTGCGCAAATATGGATGTATCAATGTATATGTGCACCAATATGAATAAACAATGTGTATGTGTGTAAATATGGGTGTATCAATGTATATGTACACCAATATGAATATACAATGTGTATGTGCGCAAATATGGAGGAATCAATGTATATGTGCACCAATATGAATATACAATGTGTATGTGCGCAAATATGAATGTATCAATGTATATGTGCACCAATATGAATATACAATGTGTATGTGCGCAAATATGGAGGTATCAATGTATATGTGCACCAATATGAATATACTAATGTGTATGTGCGCAAGCAGGTTATGCGAAGAGTCATATCATGATGCAGTAATCCTACTGTGTAGTGACATGGCAATTATCGATGATGAAGTGTGTGGGCCTACAATTTGTGTACGTGTAAATAGACATCATTGATAATAGTGCAGGTGTACTATCACAGGTATAAGTAAGGCAATGAGAATAATGTGAATGCAGCATAAGGTAATCACATGCAAAAACTGACGGGTATACGTATCTATATGATCGAGTCGGTAAATCTATCAATCGACATCCAGCCTAACAACATCGCGTAAGGTATAATACATCGTACGGCAGACTCTAGTCAAGGGTATGGATCATCATCAAGTCAAACTCATCACGCACGGAAAATTATCGTACGGCGGTATTAAACTAATAGGGATCCTATAATCCTATAAGACAAATAAGGGTACGGCCTTATATCACGTACGGCCTATCATCCATGATTTACAATATTATATATATATATATATATATATATATGTATATATATATATATACACACACACCTATATCCCAGGTCACATCCGCAATAATCTCATATCAGGGGACCGGCAGGGTATAAATCATCTCGATCGACTCGCATCCGTATACCAACATATCAACATATCAACATATCATCATATCAGTCTTATATTCTTTCATCGCATTTATATCTCACATCAAGTCGAGTTTACATAAACATTCTATCTCTACTATAAGTATAAGTATCTAATCTAACATATGCACCCGAACTATACAAGCATATTTTAAAGGAAGCGAATCGTAGTTTTGAAATTAGGAGTTACGGTGTTTTTAAGGAAAAGATATCATTTGAAAATCCGTAACATCTCTCAAGGTATATATTTAAAAGATACATACGATTTTTCGGTTTAGAAAAGGGTATGGTTCGGATGACACATCTACATCGTCTATCTAGTCCTATCGTACCCTAAACGGCAATGTCGTCACATGTCATCCTCAAATTCCGTCATCCTATAATAGTCGTTACATATCACTTCTAACTATCCTCTAGTTTCTGATATGGTTTCACTAACTATCATTTAACTCTAACCCTAGTTTCCAAATCTAGGTTTCCTTAACCATATTCTATAAATCAGTTTCCCTCACGACTTTGCGGGGGTGCTATACGCCATCCACCCGACTTCCCCATAGATATAGATCTACTCACCGTGGTCTTCGCTTGCCGAAGTCGTTGACGCCACGCTCCGTCGCCTCGGAATCTATGCGAAGGTACCTACAATAACAACACATATCGCAACGCTATTAAAATCAAGTTCTAAAATCCAAAACGGCACGCGCCCTGCTCGTAGGTTAGAACCTATAGCATACGCGTACAAAATCAACCAAACAACCCTTGTTGTCGATGTACAAACATGCGACAACCAAAAACGAATCCAAATATCAAAACTTATCATTCAAAATACGGAAAACATATCCTAAATCATATACAAGTGTTCCCAGATTTTGACTCAGGTCAAATAAAGGCAAGCAAACAAGTATATGGTGATGTATAATGTGTAATTGAGCTACTGAACCAACCCCAACACCCCAGACAACCAATTGGTCGGCCCCATCCCTAGAAATTCCGGCGAGCTCGGCCCCCCATGCTCAGTTGGGTCTCGTTTTGTCATGGTGGTCTCCTCTGGTCTAAAATTGGTCTCTGGTATTGTTTGCTACTCTCAGAAATTCCCTGGGTTGCTCCAGATTTCCCTGCACACCCAAAATACTCACAAAACCGACATGGATCAATTCTAAAGTTTGTGCATCGGGTTCAATTCTATGGTTCAGGTCAGGGTAACGTGTCACCATGGTCATGTAGACACTCCTAACTATTCCCAGATTTCACCTAGATCCATTACAGAAAAATCTAGTAGAACCAAACACCTCCAAACATCTTCAGGTAACTACCCTGCAAAACCCAAACCCTAACTCCCCTACCCACCTGAGGTCACCGGATTTTGCCCCATAGTCGCCGGACATAACCGATGGCAAAGGCTTAGGGTCCTAGGTGAGCACTCAGGGTCTCGAGTACAATACTACCATACTGTTTGTTTTTACAGTGAACACTCGGGGTCACAGTAGGTTAGCGACATCACAAAACGACATTCAAAACACGATATCTTGTAAAACTAATCTAAAGGGAAGAGTTATACCTCATTTAGTCCACTCTAGGCAGCACTAACTTCCCAATGTCGTCAAAATCCCACTTTGCTTGGTTCAAAGTATAGAGGAAGAGATGGGGATTAATTTTTGTGAAGGGAGTGTAGGGTTTTGGGGATTATTTGGAGATGGATCTAGGGTTATTTGAGGAGGGGAGTGAGGTTGGAGAATGAAGAAGAAGGAGGAGAAAATGATGGGCAACGGGGTATGGCAGCAGCCCCCCCTCTCACTATTATTCACACATACACTCTCTCTCCAAAAGTATACCTACCCTAATCATTATGTCCCCTTTTGACTTTTATTTTTCTTTTCTCACCACCAATAAACCATCACACATAACCCAAATGAAATGAAACAACATGTAACCAAATGAAATATGCCATGGTGCACTAACCATGAAAACTGTAGAAACACGGATTTGGCTTAATCGCGATTAGCAGTGCACTAATCAGATTTTTATCGAAACTGCGTATAATAATTTTTAAAAAAAATGCCAAATCCTTTAATTATATTATTAAATGAATAAATAATTTTAATTTTCATTTATTTCACAAATATTGGTATATATTTATACCCTTTTTCGAAAACCCCAATTTCGCAAATCGGGTAGTTTTCGGGAAATATATTATTTTAATATTAAATTCCAAAAATAATATTTTATATTTTCTGAAATATTACAGATACAGTGGGAGACATCCTGATTAGATAAAATGATTGACCGTTCTGATCTAGATTAGAGTGCACGTTGAGTATTTCTTTTCTCTCTCTCTCTGGCAGCAACCATATCCCGACCCTAGACTATAACTCAGTAACCAAGTTAACCGAACCTTCTTAAAATACACTGACTTTTGGATCGTCAGAGTTGCATACTACATTGCCACTCCTACTTTTACCCTTTTTTTTTCTCCGGAACATTCCGTATTGTTGGGTTACGGCAGCATCCCGGCCATCAAACCGTGACCAAATGCGGAACAAAATTTTTCTCATGACCCGATGCACGGATCTACCCTAAACCCTATACTAGCAAGCAATATAAAGAGTTAGGAATGGTTATACCGAGTTGATCCGTGTCCTTCGGTCTTCAACCTTCATCCCAAGCTCCTAGAGGCTTTTTGATCGAATTTGATTGCCGCTCTTCCTCCATCTACGATGATCCACCTGAGGGAAACGGTGCAAGCTCCATCCTCGCCAAGTAAGGCAACCGACGATCCAAGGTTGCTAGTAATGGAGAGTGGAAGTGTAGGAATGTGTCACTGTAATTTTTCTCTCATCACAAATGCTCCATGAGCAACCATAGAAGATGAACAGGAGGTGAGGAAACATGTGGCATGAGCAACTAAAGAAAATGTGGCTAAGTCTCTAAGTGAGAGTGAGAATGAGTAAGCAAGCCAAGAAAAGAAAATGAGCAAGGCCCCCAAAAGCAAGTGGCTGCCTCCTCTCTCCCTCTCAATCATCCAACAAAAAAAATATCTCATCTTTTTTTACCAATAAACAAATACAAACCATACCTCTCTACATGCCATGTCCATGCTCATGCCAACTCACCCCTCCACTTCATTTCCAAAAAAAATTTCTAAAAAGAAAATCAAATAATGAGGTGTCAAATCTTCTAGAAACTATTCCATATAAATAAGGAATACAACCCGGTACACATATCAAAATACATATACGCGTATTCGTACAAAAATACGAATAGCCAAGAGAGAAAATGAATAGTGAACAATAATACTAGAATACATATATATATAAATACATATATATATATATATACATACACACACACACACACATATATATATATAAATTATTAAATCAAAACCTGATTTAATAATCTGGCATAATCGTAAGACGCTAGTATTATCAACCGTACGATTAAAGTCTGTGCAGCCTGTACACATATTTAATCGGACACCTGTATGTACCGACATACGTCATCTACACCATATCGCCATGTCACGACCCGAAATAGTACGCGACTTGCCCTTGAATCATATGAAGTCTATAGGACCTCATCTAATTCAAGTAAGCTAAAAGTCCAGAAATCTAAAACCATTTTAAGGAGTAAGTAAAGAAAACTAGTTTTTAAGAAGTAAAGAAAACATGTTTAAAAAGTAAGGTTTTTAAATAAGTAAGCCGAATATGCATTTTTTAAAATCTCAAGTCTTTTCTGAAAATTGCGGCAGAGTTTCCTTTGTAAATACTGGCCCCAAACGGGGTACAACATAAATAATATATACATTAATGATAAAAGACATCCCCAAGCGGGAGCTAGCTCTTCGTCAATCGACGGTCACAACCACGCAAGCAATATAATATACAACGCCAAGGGTGAAGCTCAAAACTCAAAAGGAAACTCAAAATCATCAAGAAACCATAATACTACAACGCGCGAGTCTAAGGTCGAAATAATACACAACTGGTTTTCTAAGTGAGAAATAAATATACAAGTTTGGTTGATGGAATTTACTAGATACAATTGAAAATAAATAAGTACAATGGTGGTCACGATGCGAGTGAACCCACCTACCAAAGCAATCACCCAGAAAGGAAGCAGTATGCCAGAAAAGCCGCAATAAAACCGGTATGGCAAAACCTGCAAGAACTGTGGCACAACGGGGGTGAGTTGCCAACTCGTGAATAGAAAACATCACAGAGCAGAAATTGTATGTATGACTCAATCCTAGGTCAATACGATCAGATATATATATAAACCTCAAATGAATAAGTCTGAAGCCTGATAAGGTGGCAAGGGTAAACATCTATACATAAGTGTAGTACCAAATGCTCATGCCAGTGCCTCAGGTAGCAACATATCATAAATATGAGGTAGGATCAATGTAATCAGTATCAACTATATCATGAAGTCTATGAGTATGTGGATATCATCCAACTATATAATCAATGTCTGTATGTATGTGGATCTCGTCCATATGTCACCCAATGACACAAAACATCATGCATGTAAATATCATAAAGCATATGCATGGAAGTATGAGGATGTAAATCAACGTGTGTCCCTCGCGACACATCAAAATCATGTAACCGGAGTGTCCAGCATCGACACTCGAAAACATCATGAAAGCCGTGCCCAGCATCGGCACATAAATCCTCATATATTGGGCTCCGTCAGTCTGGATCGGCCCACGGGCTCCGTCAGTCCGGATCGGCCCATATCATCTCTCGACTCCGGTCAGTATCCTCCGGATATCCGCCGAGCCCAAATACAATCACCGGTAGGTAGTAGTCCCTCTGCCAGGCTCACCGTCTGTATACATAGCATCCCTTTCTTGCCCTGGGGTACCATACCGGATCCACCATGTACCCGCAATCGGCCTCATCCAGCTCCTCGAATCGGGTTTCACATGTCACACGTCTCAGAATCGAGAAAACGCATGGTGGACGCACTGAAATATCATATCAAGAGAAACCGGGGTTTTAAACAATGCAGACTTTCTTTTAAAATGACCACGGTTCTCAAATCCAGAAATCTCATGAAAATGGCATATCTCAATGCGTAAAATCATAAAGAATGATGCATGTGACATATGATAGAAATGTAAGCATATCCGTATATTATGCAACATAAAGCAGTAATATGTACACATTGAGGGGAAACCACTCTTTTAAATGAATCCAGTTTTAAAATATATCTTGCGGTTCCCAAATCTCCAAAATAAAGCCAGAATCATCTATGTATGTGCAAATACGTATGTATGAAACTATGGGTGTACAATATGTGTATAAGTAGGTATATACGTAAGTATAAGTGTACAATATGTATGTGTGCCAGTATGGATGTATAAGTAGGTATATACGCAAGTATGAGTGTACAATATGCCTGTGCGCCAATATGGATGTACAAGTAGTCATATCCTGATGCAACAATCTTACTGTGTAGTGACATGGCAATTATCGATGATGAAGTGTGTGAGCCGGCAAGCAGGTGTACGTGGAACATACGCATCATCGATAATGGTGCAGGTGTCCTGACAACATGGGTTTAATATAACAATAAACACATTTACACATGCTGTGCGATGCGAATAGCAAGAATATGCGGAAATCGAACAATAAACACAACAGTGAAGAATCTACATCAATATATGAATGTCATACGGTTTTGCCATTTGAAATAAAACGAATCGTGGTGTTTAGAAAAATAAGGGCTACAGCGTTTTTAAGAAAAGATGCGTCTTTTGAAAATATTTGTAGAATCCCTTGGCCTGTCTTTAAAATACTCATGATTCGTTAGTTTTGAAATAGGTATGACTCGGGTCTAGTCTAACATCTAATAAGTAAACTACAGATCTAACTAACCAGCTAATCGAAAGTGTATGCAAACCACCCTAATCTGAGTCGATACACACACACACACACATAATAGTCGGTGATCCCGCCTCTATAGTATCACATACGATACAATATACAATATGACATCCTCGAGTCAAGAGTGCGGGTCTATCATCAATATAAAGCGCGTACGGTAAATCCATCGTACGACATCCCAAATCTAGGTACGGGTCGAATCTCACATTTATCTCATCAATTATCTGGTATCCTTATCATCATATCTCATGAACTGGGTACTGATCTAAGTCTAGTACAAACTGGTACCATCTATATAAATATAAATGCGTGTGTAAATCACACGTCCAAAGGCCCGCTAAAATCTCATGTCGTATCTCATCATACGAACCACATCATATCACCGATCTCATGTGTAACATTTCGAAATAATAAAAATATTATTTTTGGGAATTTTTATAATTTAATAGTATTTTATTGAATATTTTAATATTTTGGTATTATTAAATACAAATAAATGGGAAAAATTTTAGAAAAATTATGGAAAATTCTAAAATAGGGTAAATTAGAGAATTATGCCATTTCTAAGTTTAATTGATTAGTTATATGCTAAATTAGTGCTAATCGTGATTAAAAATCGCTAATCGGTTTTTTAGCATTTTTGTGCAAAACATGCACATATCACTTTTTCACACTTGTGCATTTTCTTGCCATGGTTCACTTTGGGTTTACTATTCTTGGGAGAAGGATTTTGAGAGAATAAGAAAAAAGAGAAGGAAATTAAAATGGGAAAAGAATAAAGAATGAGGTTTGGTGAGAAAGAGAGGTATGGACACCTTTGACTAAACACTTAGCCATTTTCTTCCCCTCATTTCCCTCCCTCTTCTCCTTTCTCCTGCTGCTGCTCCTCCTTCATCTCCCTCCCCTCTTCAAAGCCCCAAATCATCTCAAATACAATCCCAAAACCCAATCTCCATTTCATTAAATGTGTGTACAAGCTCAAGATCTACACTTTGGACTAAAGAAGCAAGTATTTTGGCCACTAGGGGCAACTCAAGAAAATTCTTGAGTTGCCAAATGAGATATTTTCTGGACCATTAGATTAGTTTTAGCAATTCTTATACCCCCATGTTTAGATTGCACCGATATTGTTTGATATTGTGGAGTTAAGGAAAACCTAGTTAGGGTTTGAGGAAATTATGAGTTGTAATGTGAAATTGAGTTCAGTAGAGGCTACACCAACACCCTAGTGTATGAATTGAGACCCTAACCTGTGAATTGAAACCCGAAATACGGATTTAGAAACCGATATCGGAGAAATTGTGGAATCTGTGAAGGGTATTTTGAATCTGCTATCACCCGAGACATCCTAAATTAAAATTGATTGGACAGTGACATGTGCAGGCACCCAGGAAGCTACCACCAAGACCCCAACCTCTAAATCCATGACCCGGCCGCAGATTTATTCTGTTTGGCCGCAATTTGCGGCCTGGACCCCACCAAACTTGCTCGTTTTGGTTTTGGTGTTCCCTTATCTGTAGATTAGGCCCCTGGTATGTATAGATTTGTCTAGTTTGACTTAGGATGAAATCTGGAGCCTATTTCCTAAGTTGCTGTTTTGGATTCGTGTTTCCGTATTCCGTATTTTTAATTCTGCAATTGTGTATTGTGTTTTACCTCGACTATTTGGCGTTTATACGACGGTATCGAGGATTGATTGATGGTTTTGAAGGCGTGCCCGTAGGTTCTAACCTATAGGCCCCTTATCGTATCGTTTTAGGTTTCGTATGCCGTTTTAGCTTTGATTTGGTTTTAATGCGCATATACGATACTTTGATGTGTAGGTACCCCATGAAGACTTCGGGACGACAAAGAAGCGCGTGGCGACGTCCACAAATGAAGACGCAATGTGAGTAGATTATATCTACGGGGGAAGTCTGGTGGATGGCGTATCGCACCCCCGCAGTCCGTAGTTGATATACATATATGATAGTTATAGTGTGTCGTATTTGTGTTAGGTGTATTATGGATAGTTTAGGGTTAGAAGCAACTAGTGTAGTTTATAGTCGCGAACCCTAGAATAGATTTACACCTACACGCACACCCTTGCATATTCATTATACTTGCACTGTGTTTGATGATATTGGATGACTTTGGAGATGAGTTGATGATATTGGGTTTTGTGCCGCGAGATCGGTGATTTGTTATGATTCGTATTTAGGATACGACGTGTGATCTCTAGCGGGCCTTTGGACGTGTGTTTACACACGCAGTTATATTGATGGTATCAGTTGTACTAGACTTAGATCAGTACCTCAGATTATGTGATATGATGATGAGGATACCAAATAATTGATGAGCTGATTGTGATATTGACCCGTACCCAGCTATTGGGATGCCATACGACGATTTACCGTACGAGCTTTATATTGATGATAGATCTGCACTCATGACTCGAGGATGTCAGATGATATACTGTATCATACGCGATACTATTGAGGCGGGATCACCGACTATATATATATATATATATATATATATCGACTCAGATTCAGGTGGTTTCCATACCCTTCCTGATGGACTTGGCTTAGTAGATGTTAGACTAGACCTGAGTCATACCTCTTTCAAAACTAGCGAATCGGGAATATCTTAAGGATAAGTAAAGGGGTTCTACGGGTATTTTCAAAAGGCGTATCTATTCTTAAAAACACCGTAACCCTTATTTCACTAAAACCCCGATTCGTCTTGTTTCAAAAGGCACCACTGCAGGATATATACATATGGATGTAGATTCTTTACTGTTGCGTTGATTATTCAATTTCCGCATATTCATGCTATTCATATCGCCTTGCATGTGTTTATTGCTATATTACCATCATGCTATTAGGACACCAGCACCATTATCGATGATGCATATGTTCCACGTATACTTGCTTGCCGGCTCACACACTTCATCATCGATAATTGCCATGTCACTACACATAGTATTATTGGATCAGGATATGACTTTATATGTGTATACCAGTGTTGGGGTAAAAATTTACACCCCGGTTGACCAAGTCAAAATCAAAGTCAACCCCAAGCCAAGTGGGCCCAAGCCCAGATCCAGTAGGCCCATGCCCGGGTCGAGCCCGAACATGAAGCGGCCGGCCTTCCCCCATGCCAAGATAAAAATTTTGTAATAAATAATTTTGTTGTATTTCTTTTGTTTTGTTTTATGGATAAATGTAAGAAAAATAGGCATAAAGCCAAATTTTTGTAAAGCCCATGGCTTATGTGCAAAAAGAAATGGCACATGAGCCATGGGATAGGCAAAATGCCATTTTGTGAAGCCCAAGGGGCTATGTGCAAAGTGTATAGCCTGTAAAGGCAAAAGATAATGAAAATATCTCATGACTTTTTCTCTCTCCAAAAAAGTTTCAGAGCTGAGCTCTTTCCTGCTTCTTCTCCAAGGTTCTAAAACCTTCTCATTTCTTTTGAATTAAATCAAGAGTTTTACTCTTTCTTTTCCAAAACTAAGTGGTTTTCCACCACAAAACCCACAAAGGGGAACTCAGATCTCCCATCAGATCTCAAAAATGAGTGATTTTTAAAATCTCCTACTTCTTGATCTTCAAGATCCGGCCAAACAACAGGAGGAAGAAGAAGAACCCCCTTTATCAGCTTCAAAACATCATAGGAGTTTAACTCCATACATATATACATAATAAATATTTCATTTCTGAAGCACAGCTTCTGTTCTTAGGCTAAAAGCCTCTTGTGCCTCTCCGGCGCGCAGCGCAAGTGCGCAAGGCGCCAGCGTACCGACACGTGGCGCGCGCGCTTGCGCACCTGCGCGCTTGCGCAAGTGCGCAAGACGCCCGCATGCCGACACGTGGCGCGCGCGCTTGCGCACCTGCGCGCTTGCGCAAGGGCGCAAGGCGCCCGCGTGCCGACACGTGGCGCGCGCGCTTGCGCACCTGCGCAAGTGCGCAAGGCGCCCGCGTGCCGACACGTGGCGCGCGCGCTTGCGCACCTGCGCACAGCACCCAAGGTGCTGCCCCACGCATCCCTTGGATGCCTTTTCCCCCTCTTTTTATGTATATACACATATATATACATTTGTATACAAATGTACACATACACATACTCCGCAACATTCTCCCCCTCCAAAAAATTTTCGGGCCGGGACGCTGCCCCGAACCCCGCAAGGGGGCTGCTAGCCCCCTTGACCCCCAGCCCGCTATCCGGGTAGCGGGACCCCCGTAAAAACTCTGCGTGGCTCCCGATATATCCAAAACCCCCCTTTCAGAACAGAACACACGTACACTGCACATTGAATTCGCATGACCAGTTTAACCCGTTAATCGGAGGTTCCCTCGCCCCAAAGGCGAGGGGTAATTAACGGCAGCTTAGTCCGCGGCTGCCGGAGATTCGGATCCCCACAATCATTAAACCCCCGCCTACCCTAGGCAGGGGGAATCTGTAGTACGCCTGACAAGCGTGCGCGTATTCCCATTTCAATGGGGTGACGAAAAAACACCCTACAGATTCTGGCACGCCCGGTGGGACCAATCTCTCCTCCCATATTTCGGGTTAAACGTTCATGCGATCTCAATTAATATACATATCTATTGTCTATACTGAAATGATATTTTCTTTTCTATGCAGCAATCAACCTTCGACGACAATGTCTCTCCAGATGAATTCAGCTTCCAACGTGACCCCGATTCCATACGTGGTCAAGATCAACGCTCGTGTGGTTCTCCCTGCAAGCCTCAGTCGACAGTGGGAGGAACCGCCCTGCCAGTTTAGCTCCGTCATCATCTACCCTGCTGGAAGCGCTCATCTGGCGGAAATCCCGGCGGAACAGGTGGCCAAGCCGGTCTCAAGGGGTAAGAGGCCGAATGTCGTGATCGCCAAGGCACCACAACCGAAACTTAAGATGGTGTCTGAACGAGTCCCTGGCGCTCTAGCTGGGGGCAAGACTTCCGATGTGAAGGGCAACATTAAAAGTTGCGGACGAGCTCAGGCGATGACTCCAACAAATGCACAATCGGGCGTATCTCCAAGGCCCTCCATCAACCAGTATGCGGCGTCTTCCCAAAAAGCCGAAGTCTGCAAGGTGCTTAGAACAGAAAAGTTAAGGCAGAAGCGGCTCAGGTATCGAGCCAACAAAAGGGCCAAGGCTTCGGCCAAATGGAATCGTGTGAAGTTCCAAGTGCAGAGTTGCCCCGCGACGACGGCTGAGTCGGACGTAAGAATCAGCAATTCCTTCGAGCCTCTAAAGTGGGTTCAGAACAATGCCATGACCGCCAGAATCAAGAAGACAGCAGTCCGAACAGTGCCGCAAAGAGACGTGTCCCGGCCCCAACAGAAAAAGTATGACACTGTCTCATCAAGAGTCTATGAAGCACTCTGTGCCGCACGAAAGCAGCGGGGAAAACCCAGAAAAGAAGCGCCAGCACCATTCAAGAAACTGGTTAAGCCAGACGCCTTCAATCGACTACCAGCTACCGAAACAAGGGGGTCAAGACAGCGATCCACGAAATCAACTGCCAATGATAGAAAGACGGCCGGATATATCATCCATACGGTCTATATGGCGGGAGGACACCCCAGCGACAACCTTCGCAGCAAAAGCAAGGATGGGGCCACCACATCCCAAGCTCAATCTAGCCCGAATGTGGTTGCCGCTGCCCAAGAACAGCCGCCCCTGCTGGATGAAGAAAACCCTCTCGATGAGGATGATAGGCAGAAAGACCCCTCGGTCCATGCAGAGTCAAGCTCGGACAGCGAGGAAGAGCCGACTTTCCGCCCTAGGACTGCGGAGCAAGAGCTGCTTCAAGAACTTCGAAAACAGCTCAGGAGCAAAGATAAAGAGATGGCCAAGCTCTATTCGAAGATTGACGACTTAACGAACGTGGTGATGCAGCTTACGGCTCAAATTGCTCGAGCGCCTCCTAATCAAGCACAAGCCGCTACTAATCAGCCGGGTGATGACAATCCGAGGCAGCCAATGCCTGTTCCTTTGGGACCAAGACTGGTCGAGCCAAATGAAAGCCGGCTACATTCCGCTTCTGGGGACGCCTTGGCCCCAGATAGCACCATCCCGCTAACACAGGATCGGATAATGGATTTGGTCACCAGCAAGGTTAAAACATTGGTGGCCGAAGCTGAAGCTCAGAAAGAAATCGGCAGTAGTGGGCGGCCATATCCCGCGCAGTACGATCTGATTGAGTTCCCAAGCGGCTATGTCATTCCTAAGTTCGGAA
Organism: Agapanthus africanus; assembly: GCA_030015575.1. Taxonomy (NCBI): domain Eukaryota; kingdom Viridiplantae; phylum Streptophyta; class Magnoliopsida; order Asparagales; family Amaryllidaceae; genus Agapanthus; species Agapanthus africanus. The sequence goes on along the minus strand of CM057343.1, from coordinate 496,909,831 downwards.
GATTTGATGGAACGGGGAATGCAAACTAGCACGTCGCCCACTTCAAAGCATCGTGCGGAAATACAGGGGGCAATGACGCGCTCCTTCTTCGTCAGTTTGTCAACAGCCTGACCGGCGTCGCCTTCGACTGGTATGCGAGTATACCGGACGGGTCCGTCATTACCTTTGCCCAAATGGAGTCCCTGTTTCGGCAAAGGTTCATGAGTGTCAGTGATAAAATCTCCATTGCCGACCTTGTGAGGACTAAGCCGGGGAAGAATGAAAGCAACACCGACTTTATCGCCCGATGGCGTAATCTCACAGTCAAATGCGAACCGCCGCTGGAGCAGGACCAGTCCGTCAGCCTTCTCATTGGGAACCTCAGCAATTGGATGGTCCCATTCTTGTGTACAGCGGGCCTCAAGACATTTCAGGAGCTAACCAAGAAAGTCCAAATGCTGGAACGCTCAAAGCAAGAGTCCCCGCCGGACACTCAGAGAGACAAAACCTGGAAAAGCAAGCGGGACGACAACCGTAGAAGCCGGAGTTCCAGCAGTACCAATGTCTTCAATGCCTCCGACAATGAAGAAAAGCGAAGGGCGGGCGAATCCAAAACCAACCGGTCTCGAAAGCCATTGCTGGGAGGAGATGGGCCTTCCCTAGAAGAGAAGAAGAACAAAGTTTACTCTTTCAGAAGGGACAAGGTCCGTAAGATATTTAAAGATGCCTTGAACAACGGCTTACAATTGCCGGAGTCGAAAAGACCCCAAGAAGCAAAAATGACCGACAATCCTCTGTATTGCCCGTACCACCGAGTGGTGAGCCATGCGATCGAGGATTGCTATATCTTCAAAGACTGGGTCGAGAAGCAGTACAAGGCTGGAGAGATCGAGCTGTCCAAAAGCGTGTTGGTGAACAATCAAGTTGCGACCGCCAACTTTATACAGACAGAAGTTGAAGCCTTCTGGGAGCAGACAGCTGAACCCGCTGCCCCGACAAACGAAACCGACTCATCGCAGCCTCCGTGGAGTACGCACATATCTAATAAGACAAAGAAGATGCTAAAGCTGATTCAGAAAGAGCCCAGGATGGAATGGGAAGGACAGAAGAAGCCTACCAGTCCAGCTGCCAATGCGGCTCCTTCAGGCTCAAAATCCAAGAAGCTCAAGAAGAAGAAAAGTGCAGCTCGGCGCGAAAAAGAGTCTGCAGGGAGATCAACCATTCAAAAATATATCGATTCCCTCGAAGAATATGAACAAAAGGAAAGAACATTGATTCAATTGAAGGAGTTCTTCCCTATACAAGTGGCTGAAATTCTGGAGGAGTTAGAAGAAGACATCAATGAAGAGATCCCAGTAGTGACTTGCTACGCCATCCATCTTGGCAGCGACTCCGAGGAGGAGCTCTGTTTTCCCGAAGAGGATGAGGAGCTCGCCACAACGGCCAATCAAATCCAGCTTAGAAGCGGCAGGGCTCTACCGCCAAATCAGGGCAACGCCCCAAAAGGGAAGGAAAAACAAGTCGCTAATGAAGAAGATGGCAGAGAACCGGCTGATGAAAACATAAGTCCTTCCTCGGTGGATTATAATGTCTTGGCGCATCTCCGGAAGCTTCCGTCTCTCCTGAGCATCTACGACGCCTTGGTCCTATCTAAGGAGCTTAGAGATGTTCTTATTCACGCTCTACAAAACCCCGAGCGGTACCAGGCTCACATTGCGGAAATTAATATGAAAGAAGCCCAACACGCTTTGTATGCCGCCGCGGTCACATTTAAGGATGAAGACTTGCTACTGGGAACGTCTGAGCATAATCGGCCGCTTTACGTGACCGGGTACAGCGACGGAGATCGAATTAATCGCATATTGATTGATCCGGGGTCCTCAGTGAACATCATGAACTTGCGAACTCTGAAGAGTTTGTCAATGGACGTCCGACACCTATCAAGGGAAAGGATTGTCATTCAAGGCTTCAACCAAAATTGTCAGCAAGTTCTGGGGTCTATAGCTTTGCCAATCAAATTCGGGGATCTGCAAACTGAAGCTAAGATATACGTGATCGACGCCGACACGTCTTATAAGATTCTCCTGGGGCGGCCGTGGCTCCACGATTACGGCATCATTCCGTCAACTCTCCATCAATGCATGAAGTATACTAAAAATGGCGAAGAAAGACGCATTGACGGAGACATCCAACCGTTCGGTGTGCATGAAGTCCGATATGAAGATTCTCGGTACTTTATGAACCACCAAAATGCTAAGCCACAACTGACTGAGGATAGACCAGCCCCAAGGCTCAAAAGCAAATCTGCGCCGGCTGTCACTTTCAAAAGCAAAAATGCCCAAGTGCGCCCGCATTTCGGTAGCGACACTGATGAGTCCGACGCTGGAAGCCCGTCCTTCCATAAAACTTGCCCTCGTTTCGGCAGCGATACGGATGAATCCGTCACTGAAGCCCCATCTAGCAGTAAAGTCCGCCCTCATCTTGGCAGCGACACTGAAGAGTCAGAGGAGGAGGACCTGTCGTGCAATAGCGGTGCAGATTGGACCCCCACGCAACAAGCGAAACTGCGAGAGACCTTCGAAGTTGCAGAAGGATCCCTAGCCGTTACAAGGGTACCAGAGCAAATGTGCAAAGAGCTCGATGCATTATCAATCTCCACCGTGGACCAGCTGAAAACTTTCTACGTTCCTGGGAGGAAAAGTGGACAGAAGGGCATCTTGTTTTATGGGTCAAACCCCGTTGCGCACCCGGACGATTTGTCTGTCGCGTGCCTTCCATATGAGAGAGGCATAAGAGCCGTCCTCAATCCCAGATACTATGCGCCCGAGATGCGGGAATACTTTAAGAAGTGCGGATGCCGGTTATATCAAACGGAGTCCGAAGCAAAGTTTTACGAAGGGCTATGGCATCCTCCCCAGGTCCGAGCACTCATCGATGGACGAATTCCAGACAGACGGGGCATTGGATACATTCAACCTGATTCCAAAGCGTGCTACATGATCCATGTTGGTGAGACCAGCGAAAGATCAAATGATGATGACGAGATAGCCGAGCCAGAAGAAGCTCCTCAAGAGCTCGAAGATGGAGGACAAGCAACCTTTGACGAGCTAACCGAGATTGACTTAGGAACGCCCGATAATCCAAGGCCGACCTACATCAGCTCGCTCTTGTCAGAGGAAATGAAAGCGCAGATAATTGCCCTGCTACATGAGTTCGTCGACTGCTTCGCGTGGACATACAAAGAAATGCCCGGCCTTTCCCCTGAAGTGGCCGTACATAAGTTGGCTATATCTCCTGATGCTAAGCCAGTCAAACAAGCTCCTCGAAGAATGAGAAGGGAACTAGAAGAAAAGGTCATCGAGGAAACTAAGAAACTCATCGATGCCGGCTTTATCAGGGAAGAGAAATATGCAGACTGGATCGCATGCATAGTGTAACACCCGGCCCCTTTTTATACCAAAGATCGTATTTTGTTACTAGAATTCTCTTTATTCTTAATTAGGAATTATTTATTTTATTTATGAATTAATTATTATATTTTATTTTCAAACCCCATTTGAACCCTAATCCTAATTACTTTTGTCCCAAATTATTTCCAAGCAGCCCAACCCCATTTTCAATTTCTCCCAGTTATTTGATTTAAACCCAAATCTATTTTTCCTTCTATTTATAAACCCCGGCCCGTTTCCATATTTTCTTAATTGAATTCCTTCTCTTTTTCCCTGGCCCAGAGTCTCCAAGCCCGGCCCGCTCATTTTTCCCTCAGCCCACTTGCGAAATTCTAAAGGAATTCTTCAATTACTTTGAGCCAGCAGCCTTTTCCTATTATTTATTTTTACTCGGCCTAATATCATGGCCCAGCCATCAGTAAATAGGAAAGGAATTCATTATTATTTAGTGATTTTCTCACTAAGCCCACCATAGCCAGCCCACCATCTTATTTCCCCAAATATTTTTCCCTTCATCATTGCTGCAGCCCATCTCCCTTTTTCTCCAATTTCTTTCTCATCAGCCCGGCCCATTTTTCTTTGTTGTATTATTCGATATTTAATTTTTCACCGGCCCATTTTGTTATCAGCCCACCACGTTTTTTTCTTAGGGAAATAAATTTCTTTTTCCTCGCAGGCCCAGCCCAATCTCCTCTCACCCGCACCGCTTCACCCACGACCCGCATCTACAGTGCCTTCCCCTTCCTCACAACGGCTACTTCCTCCTCAATTCCCGCGCACGTTTACCTCGCGACCACGCCGCCGCGTTCCTCGCCTCCACCAACGCCGCGCTTGCGTGCGTTACGCTCGCGACGTGCGACCCCGTCTCTTTTTCCCCCCACTCTCCCATCTCCTTCTCTTCCTTTCTTCTCTCCCGACGACTCACCTCTCTATAACCCACGTCCAGACCTCCGACGAGTCACCGAACACCGAGCCGATCGCCCACTTCCCCTCACTCCCTCGCACCTCGTGCCCGAGACCCTTCTCCACCCCCGCACCCACCTCCTCTGTCGCAGCTGCGCCTTCACCTGCTCTAGCCACCGACGTTCATCACCCACGTCTTCGACCAGCGCCTCCTCGTTTCCATTCCCTCACCCGACCGTCTCTCTCAACCTCCCTGCATACCTCCCTCTTGATCCCGATCTCCCCCTCTCTCGACCCCTTTCTCCCTGCATTCTCTCTCTCACTACCTCACCCTCTGTGTCTCTCTCTCTCTCTCTCAGTACACATCTCTCCCTTTCTCATCCTCACTGACTCCCTCTCTTCCTGCATCTCTCCCACTCTGTCTCGTTCTCTCTCTCTCTCAATCCCTCTACCTCTCATCCCTCTGCTCCTCTCTCTCACTCTCTATCTCTCTCTGTCTCTAACCCCTCTCATTCTGCCTCTCTCTCATCTCTTTCTCTCCCAGATCTCTCTCTCTCTCTGCCTCTTTCTCACTGCCTCTCTCTCTCAATCCTTTTCTCTCTCGCTAACGCTCTCTCTCAATATATATATTCCTCTGCAAATCCCGCACCAGCGATATCCCAGCGCCACCTTCGATCATCATCATCACCCATTGTCGAGCCCATTGGAGTGCAAGGCCCAAGCTCCACAGTCAAGCACCGACCACCAAACTGCGAGCCACTGCTGCCATCATCGGAGCGCCACCGACTGTCAACGATCCCAGCACACCCAAGAGATCCACAGAGCACCTCCCCGCTTCCAACATTCACGAGTCGTCCCCGGACAAATCCGACGACGAAACTGAAACTCGAGCCTAAGTCGTGCAAGCCAATTCACGCCGTTCGTCGCGCGTTCGTGACGCCGCTGCTACCGTGCGACACCGAGGAGTTCCCAGGCAAGTTTTTACTTGCTTTCATGCTATTCTATATATGTATTACAAATCAATATCGTGTATGAATTACGCTTTTCTTTTCCGTAAAATATTGCCACAAAACTGTTCGATGCTCGTTTTCATGGGAAATCATTATCAACTTTGACGGAACAAGATAAATTATATTGGCCCTGGTAGAGATGGTTAACATGTGCAAATTTCATCGGAAAATACGGCTGTTAACAGTTAAAACGACTACCCCCAAGTTTAACCGTAAAACTGAAATTCTTTTGTACCTGAAAACCGTTAAATTCACCATAAATCATATACACACTGAATTGGTGCGTTCGAGGGCTCAAATCGAAGCCAACTCGACGAACTTTAACCCTACACTAGTTTCCAGACATTCCTGTACTTAAACCATGATGAAAATTTGATCGGAGTGCGACTCTGGACCGCAGTCCAGAGCGACTCCAGTTATTGGTTTCTGTTCCGTAATGGGTACCACAGGATTTACTTAACTCTTAGGTTGCGGAACTCCGCTATTTATTGTAGAGAAATCTGTTAGCTAGACAACACAACTGGTTTCATTCTGTTTCGTTACCGTTTGATATTTTATCGGTAATTTAATATATCGGGACACATAACAGTCCCAGCAGATTCAGAATTGACATGTTGATATTAAACAGATTATAACTCCTAACATACAGACGCGATGGAAGATCCGTTTGTTGCGTTGAAAACTTTACTGAAAACCCTAGAATTCTTTCAACTATAGCGTCGCTAAATTATGATCTCACCTGGGGTTAAAATGCGTTGCGAAATGGATTCCTGATTCTGAAATTGGATTTCCAGCCGCGAGCGCTTAAAATGAAATGGTTATAACTTTTGATCCTGGAACCCGATTGGCTTGAAACAAAATTAGATAGATAGATAACTGAACATATTGATTACTACCTTTTTATCAATTCGCTAAATTATATACATATGTTTCATGATAAATCGTGCAAGTGATAGACTGTTGTTTTTTTATGACACCTTAATTGTGCTTCTTATACTGTTCGTGCATCACATCATACCCATATCATGGTAGTGATAACCTAGTGACATCGTGCGTTTACCCAGTGTTAGATTTTAGTGATGATTGTGGCAAGTACGTCAGTGTTCGTGCATTCGTGATCAAGTGAAAGTGATACGTACTTGTGCACAATCAGAGTCCCTTTTATTCTATTGCATTGTCGACGTCTGTGGGATGTGTGTACGTGTGACTATAAGTGGTATGGGACACTTATGGGAGCGCTTGCACGGATGTCACAGATAAGGCATCCGACACTGCCATTTATCTTAGGTATTAGTCGGGACGTGCTTGATGGAGGTCCTGCCTCCAATTCTCGCGCAGACTTGTCACGGATCGATTAGTATTTAGGGTTGTGGTTAGCGTTTGATGTGGACCACGGGGTGTGGGGTAGTTCAAGTGTGAATTCAACAGAATCTCGGGAGTCCCATGCCGGCTTATATATTTAGGGAGTTATATGGAGATTTACAAGGTATGTACTATATCACCGTGATACATTCGTTACATGTTGGGCCCGTGGTCCCTTGCCCTTGGGTTCTACCCTTGGGTGGAGGACACTCGCGAGTGGTTGACTCTCACACTTGGACTGACGATAGGCTTATTGACCTGTGCAGTGAGACTTAGAGACTGATAGGGTTACTGTCATTTACATTCTTTATATACTGTGCTGCCTTACATGATATATCATGATACTGTTTTACTGCTCCGCTGCAATGATTACTGCTCATTCATATTCATGCTGTTTTACCGTCATTCACATCTATTACTACTGTTAGAACTGTTACTTGATTATATATATTATATTGCTTTTGTGTCGCTCTGACGACCTGAGTATGCATGCTCAGTGTGAGAAGACGATTTAGCCTGGACCAGTGCATCACAGACTTCCTGACTTGCCGTTCCTAGTTACATTCGTTTGTTCCACTTCAGGTCAGTTTACATTATTGTATCTTTCAGTTACTGCATTTCTCATTCCCTGCGCATCGTTTACTGTTTACCATGATAAACTAGAAGCCGAAGTGTGACTACGGCAGGACTTTTCCTTGACCGTAGGAGCATGGCTGGCCTTGTCTACCCCTCGTATTCCGTATTTTGGGAAGCGGGGCGTGACACATAGTCCCAGTGAAGAAGAAAAATGGGCAGATCCGAGTTTGTATCGATTTCAGGGACCTCAACAAGGCATGTCCTAAAGACGACTTCCCGCTACCGGTCATGGAAATGATGGTCGATGACACCTCAAACTATGAACTGTTCACCTTTATGGACGGCTCGTCTGGATATAATCAGATCAAGATGTCGCCTGAGGATGAGAAGCACACAGCATTTCGAACCCCGATCGGAATATATTGCTACAAGGTAATGCCATTCGGACTGAAGAACGCAGGTGCTACATATCAAAGGGCGATGACTAATATCTTCGATGACCTAATTCATAAAGTCGTCGAATGTTATGTTGATGATCTGGTCGTTAAGACTGAAACCAAGGCCGATCATATCCAGGATCTTAGGACCGTTCTCACCAGACTGAGGGAATTTGATCTGAAGATGAATCCTCTGAAATGCGCTTTTGGCGTGTCATCGGGAAAATTCCTGGGCTTCATAGTTCGACATCGAGGGATCGAAGTTGACCCATCAAAGATAAAGGCCATCATGGAGATGCCTCCTCCGAAGAGTCTGACGCAGCTAAGATCTTTTCAAGGCAAGCTTGCTTATATACGGAGGTTTATCTCAAATTTATCGGGGAGATGTAGGCCCTTCTCAAAGCTCATGAAGAAAGGAGCTCCTTTTATCTGGGATGCCGAATGTCAAGCAGCGTTCGAAAGCATCAAACAATACTTGTTGCACCCTCCAGTGCTGGCTGCTCCCATTCCAAATAAACCGTTGATTCTCTACACTGCCGCGCTAGATGAGTCACTCGGTGCGCTCCTCGTCCAGAATAACGAGGAGGGAAAGGAAAATGCCCTCTACTACCTCAGTCGAACTCTAGTCGGGGCGGAACACAACTATTCCCCAATCGAAAAGCAATGCCTGGCTCTGATATTTGCTGTGAAGAAGCTGAGGCACTATCTGCTGGCTCATCGGGTTATGCTGATCTCCAAGGTCGACCCGCTCAAACACTTGATGACCAAAGCAAGCCTAGCCGGCAGGATGGCAAGATGGGCTGTCATGCTACTTGAGTTTGACATAGTTTATACCCCTCAGAAAGCAGTAAAAGGGCAAGCTATTGCAGACTTTCTCGCCGCTCATCCCATACCAGAAGGGTCGCCGCTAAATTGTGAGTTACCCGATGAACAAGTGCTGCACCTCGAGGAAGATGAGCCATGTTGGGAGCTCTACTTCGATGGAGCCTCGTCAATAAGGACCTCCAGTAAATCAAGCGTCCCGGAGATAAAAGCAGGGATAGGATTGGTGTTCATCACACCATCAATGGGAACCCTACGACGTTCTTTTGCTCTCACCGAGCCTCGAACGAACAATGAAGCTGAGTATGAAGCTCTGATAGCTGGTTTGGAACTCGCCATAGAAATGGAAATCCTTCGGCTACGAGTTTACGGTGACTCCCAGCTTGTCGTCAACCAAGTAAGCAGCGACTATAAGATATACAAACCCGAGTTAGCTCGGTACAGAGGTAGGGTGGTGGAACTCATGAAACGGTTCACTCATATCAAACTAACGAGAGTCCCTAGAGCGTTGAACGGAAAGGCTGATGTACTCGCTCGCTTGGCCAAGGAACTGGCTGATCCTGAAATGGACGAAATTCTGATCACAGTCAGGAGCCGGCAAATTCTACCCCCAGTCTCTCTACGAGAAGAGGAAAGCGCGGAACAGAAGAGCAGTCCTGCGGAAGAAGCTTCGATCATCCAAGACGAGCCCGATTGGAGAGAACCCTTCATAGAGTACCTCCGATACGACAAGCTGCCCGAAGAAAAATCTGCGAGGATTCAGCTGAAGAAAAGAGCTCTCCGATACGTGTTTGTAAATGACACGTTATACTGCAGGTCATATGACCAACTCTGGCTCAGGTGTCTGTCATTGGCCGAAGCCCAAAAGGTCATGAAAGATGTCCACTCGGGCGTTTGCGGTGCTCACCAATCTGGCCCCAAGATGCGACTTCAAATCAAACGGCTTGGGTATTACTGGCCCACCATGATACGGGATTGCGGAGAGCATGCAAAGAAATGTTATATCTGCCAAATTCACGGTGATTTTATTCACAAGCATCCCAACCCATTGCATCCTACAGTGGCGTCGTGGCCCTTCGAAGTTTGGGGCACCGACATTGTTGGCCCAATTGATCCTCCGTCATCTAAAGGCCACCGGTTCATACTGGCCGCGACAGACTACTTCTCCAGATGGGCTGAAGCTGTCCCGCTAAAAGAAGTCAAGACAAAAGATATTCTGACATTCTTCCAGCATAATATTCTATACCGCTTTGGTACACCAAGAAGAATCATTTCTGACAACGGGCCTTCTTTCAAGAGCTTCAATGTCTCAAGGTTCGCTACTCAGCACAAGATAGACTGGAGATATTCCTCCATCTATAATCCAAGAGCCAACGGGCTAGCCGAAGCCTTCAATAAGACTCTATGCAAGCTCCTGAGGAAAAATGCTTCAGCCAACAAGAGAGACTGGAATCTCAAACTTCACGAGGCGTTGTGGGCATATCGTACCACGCACCGTACTCCAACACAGTCCACTCCATACTCATTGCTCTTCGGAGTGGAGGCGGTCCTCCCCCTCGAAGTCGAAGTCCCAAGCTTAAGAATGGCCGTCCAACATGAGTTGACGGAGGAAGAAAACGTGCTCCTTCGACTTGAAGAACTCGATGCCCTCGAAGAAAAGAGGCTCGCGGTGCAGCAAAATCTGGAGCTATACCGAGCCCAAATGTCACGGGCCTATGACAAGATAACTCGTCTCCGCGCTTTCAAGAAAGGTGAATTGGTGTTGGTCCTCAAAAGACCGATCATCCCCAATCGACATGCCAAGGGAAAATTCGAGCCGAACTGGGAGGGACCATACGTCATCGAGAAAGTGTTCGACGGAGGATCCTACCAACTAATAAGTGCCGAGGGAGAAAGGCCCATGCCACCCATCAATGGCCGATATCTCAAGAAATACTACACATGAATGCTCCAAGTCGCAGGCGAATTGAGCACATCGGCCCTACGGTCTGGATCAGACATCCTGCAAAACCGTATACAATCCACGGGCGTAAATGACCCCTATTTCTCCCAAATCCTGCCGGTGAGACTACTTTTAAAGTCCCACCAGCGGCAAAAAAAAACAAAACAAAAAAAAAAACGGTATGTCCACAAGCAAAACGGGCACGGATGAAAACCCGAAAGGGCTCCGTGAGTAAAAACAGCAGGACAACCGGCGAGTCTGTGAAAACCCGAAAGGGCGCAAACTCGTGAAAAGAGATGAAATACACTCGCAAAGCCCTCTCGACCTTGCGAGGAGAAAACCCCTGCGTGAGATCCTTACGACTCACAAAGGAGCAACACACTTAGGAATCCTTACGATTCCTAAGGAGAAAATACACCTGCGGGATCCTTACGACTCGTAGGGAGAAAATGCTTTTATGGGACCCTCACGGCCCATAAAATTGAAAAGCCTTGGGTGGTAGGGACCCAAACCTATCTCCTAAGCCATTGTTCCCCAACGGGCAACGGCAAATGATGAGTCGCTCCTGGCATTTCGCTTCAGTGTTAGCGGTGCTGATGCCGACCAAAAACCCAAATCCCGAGTCCTCCCAAGGCAAATGATGAGTTGCTCCTGGCATTATTCCAGTGCAGCAATGCTGATGCCAAACAAGATCCAAATTCTAAGTCCCCAAATGGCGAATGATGAGTCGCTCCTGGTACCAAATTCCAGTGCAGCGATGCAGACGCCAACCAAATTCCAAATCCCATACCCCAACGGCGAATGATGAGTCGTTCCTGGTACCATATTCCAGTGAAGCGATGCAGACGCCGACAAAGTCCCGAAATTTTTCCGGCCCTACGGTCTGGATCATACATCCTGCAAAACCGTATACAATCCACGGGCGTAAAACAATCCCAATCTCTCCTAAGTCTTACCGGTGAGGCCACATTCAAAGTCCCACTAAAAAAAAAAAAAGAAAAAAAAGGAAAGAAAAAAAAAAGGGTATGTCCACAAGCAAAATGGGCACGGAGGAAAACCCGAAAGGGCTCCGTGAGTAAAAACAGCAGGACTGCCGACGAGTTTGTGAAAACCTGAAAGGGCGCAAACTCGTGAAAAGAAGATGAAATGCACTCTCAAAGTCCTCTCGACTTTGAGAGGAGAAAATTCCCGCGTGAGAGCCTTGCGACTCACAAAGGAGCAACACACTTAAGAGTCCCCACGACTCCTATGGAGAAAATACGCCTACGAGATCCTTTCGACTCGTAGGGAGAAAATGCTTTTATGGGACCCTCACGGCCCATAAAATTGAAAAGTCTTAGGTGATAGGGATCTAAACCTGCCTCCTAAGCCATCAATTCTCAAATTCTCTCGGGGCAAATGATGAGTTGCTCCTGGCATTATTCCAGTGCAGCAATGCAGATGCCAAACAAAAACCAAAATTCCAAAGTCCTCTCCATGACAGATGATGGTTCGCTCCTGGTACCATATTCCAGTATAGCGATGCTGATGTCAACCCAAATCAAAATCAACAAGTCAACTTCCACTCGACGCCGTAAGAAGCGGAGCAAGTCAAGTCTACCCCTGACACTTCAAGAAGCAGAGCAAGTCAAATCAAGCATCGACCGTCCACGTCGCTAAAATGGCAGCACCGACCGTCCACGTCGCTAAAAGGGCAGCATCGACCGTCCACGTCGCTAAAATGGCAGCACCGACCGTCCACGTCGCTAAAAGGGCAGCACCGACCGTCCATGTCGCAAAAAGGGCAGAATCGACCGTCCACGTCGCTAAAATGGCAGCACCGACCGTCCACGTCGCTAAAAGGGCAGCACCGACCGTCCATGTCGCTAAAAGGGCAGCACCGACCGTCCATGTCGCAAAAAGGTCAGAATCGACCGTCCACGTCGCTAAAATGGCAGCACCGACCGTCCACGTCGCTAAAAGGGCAGCACCGACCGTCCACGTCGCTAAAATGGCAGCACCGACCGTCCACGTCGCTAAAAGGGCAGCACCGACCGTCCATGTCGCAAAAAGGGCAGAACTGACCGTCCACGTCGCTAAAAGGGCAGCATCGACCGTCCACGTCGCTAAAATGGCAGCACCGACCGTCCACGTCGCTAAAAGGGCAGCACCGACCGTCCAAGTCGCAAAAAGGGCAGAACCGACCGTCCATGTCGCAAAAAGGGCAGAACCGACCGTCCACGTCGCTAAAAGGGCAGCACCGACCGTCCAAGTCGCAAAAAGGGCAGAACCGACCGTCCACGTCGCTAAAAGGGCAGCACCGACCGTCCATGTCGCAAAAAGGGCAGAACCGACCGTCCACGTCGCTAAAAGGGTAGCACCGACCGTCCATGTCGCAAAAAGGGCAGAACCGACCGTCCACGTCGCTAAAAGGGCAGCATCGACCGTCCACGTCGCTAAAATGGCAGCACCGACCGTCCACGTCGCTAAAAGGGCAGCACCGACCGTCCAAGTCGCAAAAAGGGCAGAACCGACCGTCCACGTCGCTAAAAGGGCAGCACCGACCGTCCATGTCGCAAAAAGGGCAGAACCGACCGTCCACGTCGCTAAAAGGGCAGCACCGACCGTCCACGTCGCTAAAAGGGCAGCACCGACCGTCCATGTCGCAAAAAGGGCAGAACCGACCGTCCACGTCGCTAAAAGGGCAGCACCGACCGTCCATGTCGCAAAAAGGGCAGAACCGACCGTCCACGTCGCTAAAAGGGCAGCATCGACCGTCCACGTCGCTAAAATGGCAGCACCGACCGTCCACGTCGCTAAAAGGGCAGCACCGACCGTCCATGTCGCAAAAAGGGCAGAACCGACCGTCCACGTCGCTAAAAGGGCAGCACCGACCGTCCATGTCGCAAAAAGGGCAGAACCGACCGTCCACGTCGCTAAAAGGGCAGCATCGACCGTCCACGTCGCTAAAATGGCAGCACCGACCGTCCACGTCGCTAAAAGGGCAGCACCGACCGTCCAAGTCGCAAAAAGGGCAGAACCGACCGTCCACGTCGCTAAAAGGGCAGCACCGACCGTCCATGTCGCAAAAAGGGCAGAACCGACCGTCCACGTCGCTAAAAGGGCAGCACCGACCGTCCAAGACGCAAAAAGGGCAGAACCGACCGTCCATGTCGTAAAAAGGGCAGTGCCAGCTTCCCAAAAGGTGGGAACCAAATCAAGCCGCCTCCACGTGAAAGAAGATCCATCAATTTCATGCACACGACCTACATATGTGGTGTGCATTTATTGATGGGGGGCAATTTGTTGGGGTAAAAATTTACACCCCGGTTGACCAAGTCAAAATCAAAGTCAACCCCAAGCCAAGTGGGCCCAAGCCCAGATCCAGTAGGCCCATGCCCGGGTCGAGCCCGAACATGAAGCGGCCGGCCTCCCCCCATGCCAAGATAAAAATTTTGTAATAAATAATTTTGTTGTATTTCTTTTGTTTTGTTTTATGGATAAATGTAAGAAAAATAGGCATAAAGCCAAATTTTTGTAAAGCCCATGGCTTATGTGCAAAAAGAAATGGCACATGAGCCATGGAATAGGCAAAATGCCATTTTGTGAAGCCCAAGGGGCTATATGCAAAGTGTATAGCCTATAAAGGCAAAAGATAATGAAAATATCTCATGACTTTTTCTCTCTCCAAAAAAGTTTCAGAGCTGAGCTCTTTCCTGCTTCTTCTCCAAGGTTCTAAAACCTTCTCATTTCTTTTGAATTAAATCAAGAGTTTTACTCTTTCTTTTCCAAAACTAAGTGGTTTTCCACCACAAAACCCACAAAGGGGAACTCAGATCTCCCATCAGATCTCAAAAATGAGTGATTTTTAAAATCTCCTACTTCTTGATCTTCAAGATCCGGCCAAACAACAGGAGGAAGAAGAAGAACCCCCTTTATCAGCTTCAAAACATCATAGGAGTTTAACTCCATACATATATACATAATAAATATTTCATTTCTGAAGCACAGCTTCTGTTCTTAGGCTAAAAGCCTCTTGTGCCTCTCCGGCGCGCAGCGCAAGTGCGCAAGGCGCCAGCGTGCCGACACGTGGCGCGTGCGCTTGCGCACCTACGCGCTTGCGCAAGTGCGCAAGACGCCCGCGTGCCGACACGTGGCGCGTGCGCTTGCGCACCTGCGCGCGTGCGCAAGTGCGCAAGGCGCCCGCGTGCCGACACGTGGCGCGCGCGCTTGCGCACCTGCGCAAGTGCGCAAGGCGCCCGCGTGCCGACACGTGGCGCGCGCGCTTGCGCACCTGCGCACATCACCCAAGGTGCTGCCCCACGCATCCCTTGGATGCCTTTTCCCCCTCTTTTTATGTATATACACATATATATACATTTGTATACAAATGTACACATACACATACTCCGCAACATTCTCCCCCTCCAAAAAATTTTCGGGCCGGGGCGCTGCCCCGAACCCCGCAAGGGGGCTGCTAGCCCCCTTGACCCCCAACCCGCTATCCGGGTAGCGGGACCCCCGTAAAAACTCTGCGTGGCTCCCGATATATCCAAAACCCCCCTTTCAGAACAGAACACACGTACACTGCACATTGAATTCGCATGACCACTTTAACCCGTTAATCGGAGGTTCCCTCGCCCTAAAGGCGAGGGGTAATTAACGGCAGCTTAGTCCGCGGCTGCCGGAGATTCGGATCCCCACAATCATTAAACCCCCGTCTACCCTAGGCAGGGGGAATCTGTAGTACGCCTGACAAGCGTGCGCGTATTCCCATCTCAATGGGGTGACGAAAAAACACCCTACAACCAGTATTCTATGTTGCATGATATACTGTTATACTTGCATCTCATTTATATGTCACATACATCATGCTTTCTGATTATACGTATTGAGATATTCGTTTTCATGATATTTCTGGATTTGGGAACCGTGGGGATTTTTCAAAGGAGAGTATGTACCTATTTGAAAAACCCGGTTTCCTTGATTATGATATTTGCGCAGCCACCATGAGATTTATCGGTTCTGATTATATACCCCATACGAGGAGTGTGTGCCGTATGAGGGTACATGGTGGGGCCCGGTATGGTTCCCCTCGGCAAGAAGATTGAAGGATTTTGCCGATTGAGCCTGGAGGTGGGCGAGTACCTACCGGTGATTGTATTTGAGCTCGGCGGATATCCGGGGGATACCGACTGGAGTTGAGAGATGGACATGGGTTGACCCGTGCTGCCGGGGCCGAGGACCGATACCGCAGACGGAGCCCCAAATGGACGAGGATTTACGTGCCGATGCTAGGCACAGGTTTCATGATGTTTCCATGGTTTTGATTATATCCTCACATTTACATGCATGTTGCATATTGTCATTAGGTAACAGGTGGACGGGATCCACATATATAAAGACTTTTATTACATTGATCATACTTCACTTGTATATATAACAGGGTATGAGGGCGCTGTTATATATACCCTTACACCAATATTAGTGGAATGGGACGCTAATATATGTGTATTGACTTTCATTTTGATACTTCATCATATTTACTTCATGTAGACATACCTTATGTTTATGACATGTTATTTCCTGAGGCACTGGCACGGATACTTGGTACTACATACACGATTAGATGTTACATTGCTACCTTTTCATGCTTCAGGCTTATTCTTTGAGGTTTATTTATCTGATTGTATTGACTTAGGATTATGTCATGCATTCGATTTCTTCTTGTAGATATTCGCTATTCACGAGTTGGCAACTCACCCCCGTTTTGCCACAGTTCTTGCAGGTTCTGCCGTACAGGTTCCATTGCGGCATTTCTGGCACACTGCTTCCTTGCGGGTGAATTGCATTTGGTAGGTGGATTCTTTTGCATCAAGAACCACCATTGTACTTGTATTATTCATTGTATCTAGAATTTCCATCAACCAAAACTTGTATATTGTTTCAGACTCAGACACTAGTGATGTATTATTCGACCTTAGAGTCGCGCTTAGTAGTATTGCGGTTTTCATGCTTATTGAGTTTCTTTGGTTTTGACCCTCGTCTTTCGGTGTTGTATATTATTATTGCTTGTGTGGTTGTGACCGTCGATTGACGAAGAGCTAGCTCCCGTTTGGGGATGCCTTTTATCATTGCATATATATTGTTCTTGTTGTACCCCGTTCGGGACCAGTTTTTACAAAAGAAACTCTGCCGAAATTTTTAGAAAAGACTCTACATTTTAAAAATGCATATTCAGCTTAGTTATTTAAAAACCTTGACTTCAAACATGTTTTCCTTCACTTCTTTAAACCAGTTCTCTTTACTTACTCTTAAAATGGTTTTAGATTTCTGGGCTTTTGGCATACTTGGATCAGATGGAGTCCTATAGACTTCATGTGGTTCAAGGGCCAGTCACGTGCTCTTTCGGGTCGTGACATCATGGCACCATGCTTAATCTCATCGACTCATCTCCACATCATCCACTATCCTCATCATCCAAGTGTAGGTTTATGAGTATATATATATACACAGTCCCACACCTATGTGTGTGTGTATATATATATCTTCTCATATACGCACAAGTATAACAGTAAGCATGTGTGTGCGTGTGAGTGTAAACCTATTCTAGGGTTCACGACTAAGAAGCTATATTAGTTCACTTCTAACAAGCCTAATCTAACCATTGAACACCTAATCATATCCTGAATATCCATGTCACACATAAAAGATATCATATATATATATATATATATATATATATATATATATATATATATATATATATATATAGCATATTAAACATCGAACTGCGGGGGTACTATACGCCATCCACCCGACTTCTCCCGTAGATATAATCTACTCACCTTGATCTTGCTTGCCGATGTCGATGTCGCCATCATCTTCTTCATCGTCTCGAATTATCATGGGGGTACCTACATATCACATGCATCGTATCGCATTAAAACCAAATCAAAACCAAAACGACACGCGGAACTCACATAGGTCAAAACCTATGGTCTTCTCCCGCGAATCAACCCGATATCACTCGATATAGACGTACAAACGTCACGTGATCGAGATAAAGCACAAATACAAAAATCTAGAATATAAAATACGGAAAACCATTGCTCGAATGAAAGCAGCAACAAGAGAAAGTGGTCCCAGACTTTGACTCATGCCAAAACAAGGCAAGCAAACAACACTGGGGTGATATATAGTGTGAATATGACCTGATGAAGCAACCTGGGCCCTAACCCCTACCCCATGGCCGGCCACATACCTAGAGAAACTGGCCTCCTCAGTTTTGGCATGGTGGAAATGTCTCGTATTGGTAGGGTGTCTTCTTATGGGTCCCACTAGGTCTTTGGTATTGTTTACCTTTCTAGTAAATTCCCCGGTTCATTCCAGATCTCCCTGCACACCCTAAAACTCGCAAAACTGACATGAAAGTTTTGTTTTTCCGTATTTTGGGTTTCAGTTGGGTTGGTCTGGGTTTCCTATCATCTATTGTGGTTTAAGGTCACCTCCAAAGCCCAAATACACCATCTCTATTCAAATCAAACCCTAATTCCCAACTTGAGATTTCAAACTTCGCTAAACTTCGCCAAATCACTTTTAAACTTGAAAAGAGGCTTTAGCAAAGGAAAATACCACACTAATTGTGATGGGATTACCTCATTTGACACTCATGAATTCTCTATAGCGCCAAAATGCAAACTTTCTTGGTCCAAGGTGTAGCTTGTGAGCTTGTGTACAATTTTTGTGAAATGGGGATTAAGTTTTGAGGTTGTTTTGATGGTGTTTTGTGAGTTTTGAAGATGGTGGAGGAGAGGGTGCTGCCTTGGGTTGAAGAAGGGGAAATGATGAAGGAAAATGATGCAGGAGAGAATGGCCAAGTCAACTAAACTCTCACCCTCTCCCACACTCTCTCTCTCATGCCCATCCCTCATTATCTTATTCATATTCCTTTTTCTTTTCTTTTCTTTTCTTCTCTCCTCAATAGTAAACCCAAAACAAATAGACATGTATGAATCATGAAGAAAAATGTAACAAGTGTTAAAAATGACATGTGCATGTCATATGCACAAAACACGTTTAAAACCCGATTAGCGATTTTTAATCGCGACTAGCACAAAATTAGTGTATAATTAATCATAAAAACTTAAAATTTGCATAATTCACATAAAACACTCTCTTTTAGTAATTTCCATAATTTTCCAATTTTTCCCCAATTTATCGGTATTTAATTATACCGCTTTATTAAAATATTCAATATTTTATTATTTAATTGTAAAAATTCCCAAAAATAATATTTTATTTTTTTGAAATGTTACAATCTTCCCCCCTTAAAGAAATTCGGTCCTCGAATTTATATTTAAACCCCTCAAATACTAAAACATTTCAGTAAAAAGTCCAAGACGTCGGGGTTCCGAAATCATCAATACATAAAACGCATCATAGCGTAATGCATGCGCATGAACAATGAGCAGATAACTCAAAATCAAAACTCCGTCAAGCATCTCGCAATCATCGGAGTCATGGTGAAGACACAAATGTCAAATCCAATACGAAAACCAATATGATATAAATCAGAACTATACATGTAAACATCAAATTTATACATGTAGATATCTGAAGAAAATGCATGCCAAACCTTTTTAAGTCGCTGTGCGATAAGCATAACTGTAATACCCGGTTCTCTTTTGTACGTCAAAGTCCGTATTTATATAAATTACCACTTACCAGTTTGTTAGTTCACTTTCAAAATTATATTTAGTTAGTTTAAATATCTTATTACCTATCTAGTGTATTTTTCCCAGATTCTTGTATTTTTTATTTCCGCCCTCTTCCCAAATTTCCCTATCCTTATTTATTTCCAAACCCAAGCCCATTCTTATCATTTTCCTTATCTTCCTCCAACCCATTAACAAATCAAGTTCTTCAAAACTATTTAGTTTAAACCCTCCAAATCTATTCAAAGTTCGGCCTATGTTTTCCCTCGTCAGCCCATTCTTTCTTTTTAAATAAACCTATTTTTGAACGAACCCACAGTACCAGCCCACACTAATAATTATTTTATTTTTAGCCTCTGGCCCGTTTCTATTTATTTTTCCCTAATCAAATTTCTTCTTTATTAAATTCCACAACCCTATATTAAACTCAGCCCTGCCCCAATCCTCTACAATTTTCCCCCTCATTTTTCTCTGGCCCATTCTTTATTTTTCCTTCATATTAACCATACCCTAAACCCATACACACATTCCAAATAAAATCCTAACCCATTATTTAGAACACTAAACTATATTTTTCCCTCAGCCCACTACTAATTTTTAGACCAATTTATAGAAATTTTACCTCGGCCCACCTCCTTATACTTCTTTCAGCCCCTTCTATTTATAAATCTTTTTAAAGGGAATTCTTTTCTGAGCCCGGCCCATTCCTTCCTTTGTTCTCTTTTATTTGATTTTTGTTTTTCTCTTTTTAAATGCTTGGCCCGGCCCACTCTCCTCCAGCAGCCCACTCCCACGCTCACAACCCGACCCGGCCCGCGACTTCTTCTCCTTCTTCCCGTTGCGAGTCTCCCGCGCGCGTTTCCTTCGCGAACGCGCTTCTCGCGCCGCCTCCTCCGCCGCGACTCGCGCCCACGCCCACGCGCTCGCGTGCCGTTACTCCCACGACTTCGACCCCCGACGTTTCTATCACACCCTCATATCTCCTCCCTCGTTCTAAAATCTAAAATCCTATTCACCCCGAACACCCATTTTTCCTCGAAGCCATTGCTACCTCCACCTCCGACGACAATAGCTCCTCAGCGATCCCCCACGTCACCTCCACCAACCTCCTCCATCCACGACTCCTCCTTCCATTAACCCGAGCCCCCTTCACACCCACTCCCCTGCATACTAACCTTTTCACCCGAGCCAACCGAGTTCCCTGCCCCGACGCCGACGAGCTCCTCGTCTCGTCGTCGACCTCTCCCATCGTTGCCGTTTCATCACTCCGCTCTCTCCCCTGTCTACTCTCTCTCTCTCTCTCTCATTCTCTCTCCTCCTTACTGCCTCTCTCTCTGTATTTCTCTCTCAGTCTTCTCACTCTCTCACTCATCTCTCTCTCTCTATGCCTCCGCACTCTCCCCCTCTCTCTCTGCATATACACACCCTCTCTCTCTCCATCTCATTTCTCTTTCTCTCTTTCTCTCTCAAACTCTGTCTATCTCTCTCCAGTTCTTTAAATCCTCCCCCTGTTCTCGGAGAATTTCTCTCTCTTCCCCTCGCAAATCAACACCAAAGGCAACTCGGGCGGTGATGATGACGGTCGCACGGAGAGTAACCGGAGTGGATGCGTTTGTCTGATTCCAAAAGGCTGCGCCGTACCGCGCGTGTGTCGCGTGTCGTGATGCCACTGCTGCCATGCAAACCCGAGAATTCTTCCAGGCAAGTTTTTACTTGCTTTCATGCTATTTATCATTAAATTACAAATTAAAATCGTAGATATTCCATGTTTTGCTTGATGCTAAATATCGCCATAAAACCGTTCGATGCTTGTTCTCATAGAAAATTATTATCCAATTTTACGGAACTAGATATAATGCTGTGGCCCTGGATATGATGAATACCTTGTGCAAGTTTCATTAGAAAATACGACCGTTAAAGATTAAAACGACCATCCCCAAGTTTAATTGCAAACCTGAAATTATGTTGCACCTGAAAACCGTTAAATTTACCATAAATCATATACATATTAGAATGGTGCGTTTGAAGGCTCAAATCGAAGCCGACTCGACAAACTTTAACCCTGTATTAGTTTCCAGGCATTCCTATACTTAAACCATGATGAAAATAGGATCGGAGTGCGACTCTGGACTGCAGTCCAGAGCGACTCCAGTTGTTGCTTGCTGTTCCGTATTGGATACCACAGAAATTCCTTAACTCGTAGGTTGCGGAACTCCACTGTGTATTGTAGGTAACTCTGTTAGCTAGACAACACTTTTAGTCTCATCCTGTTTCGTTACCGTTTGATATTTAATCTGTAATTTTGAAGATCGGGACACATAACAGTCCCAGCAGAATCAGAATTGACATGTTAATATTAAACAGATTATAACTCCTAACGTACAGACGCGATTGAATATCCGTTTGTTGCGTTGAAAACCTTACTGAAAACCATAGAATTCATTCAACTGTAGCGTCGCTAAATTATGATCCCAACTAGGGTTAAAATGCGTTGCGAAACGGATTCCTGATTCTGAAACCGGATTTCCAGCCGCGTGCGCTTAAAATGAAATGGTTATAACTAATGATCCTGAAACCCGATTGGCTCGAAACCAAATTAGATGGATAACCAACTGAACATATTAATTACTACCTGTTATCATTTCGCTAAATTATATACATATGTTTCATAATAAATCGTGCAAGTGATAGACTGTTGTTTTATGATACCTTAGTTGTGCTTCTTATACTGTTCATGCATCATATCATACTTATATCATTATAGTGATAACCTAGTGACATCGTGCATTTACCCAGTGTTAGATTTTAGTGGTGATTGTGGCAAGTACGTCAGTGTTCGTGTATCCGTGATTAAGTGAAAGTGATACGTACTTGTGCACAATCAGTGTCCCTTTTATTCTATTGCATTGTCGACGTCTGTGGGATGCGTGTACGTGTGACTATAAGTGGTATGGGACACTTATGGAAGCGCTTGCACGGGTGTCACAGATAAGGCATCCGACACTGCCATTTACCTTAGGTATTAGTCGGGACGTGCTTGATGGAGGTCCTGCCTCCAGTTCTCGCGCAGACTTGTCACGGATCGATTAGTATTTAGGGTTATGATTAGCGTTTGATGTAGACCACGGGGTGTGGGGTAGTTCAAGTATGAATTCAACAGAATCTCGGGAGTCCCATGCCGGCTTATATATTTAGGGAGTTATATGGAGATTTACAGGGTATGTGCTATATACACCGTGATACATTCGTTACATGTTGGGCCCGTGGTCCCTTGCCCTTGGGTTCTACCCTTGGGTGGAGGACACTCGCGAGTGGTTGACTCTCACACTTGGACTGACGATAGGCTTATTGACCTGTGCAGTGAGACTTAGAGACTGATAGGGTTACTGTCGTTTACATTCCTTATATACTGTGTTGACATACATGACATATGGTTATACTGCTTTACTGCTCCGCTGCATTTATCTCTGCTCATTTATATTCATGCTGTTATTGATTTACTGTTATTCATATCCTTCACCACTGTTAGAACTGTTACTTGATTATATGCATTATATTGCTATTGTGTCGCTCTGACGACCTGAGTATGCATGCTCAGTGTGAGGAGAAGGTTAGCCTGGATCAGAACTAGACGTGCTTCACAGACTTCTTGACTCGCCTTCCCGAGTTACTTTCATTTGTTCCACTTCAGGTCAGTCTTTACATTGTTCCTTTCAGTTACTGCATTTTCCCATTACCTGCGCATCATTTACTGTTTACCATGAAAAGCTAGAAGCCGAAGTGTGACTACGGCAGGACTTTTCCTTGACCGTAGGAGCATGGCTGGCCTTGTCTACCCCTCATATTCCGTATTTTGGAAAGCGGGGCGTGACATGGTTTAGTTGGTATCAGAGCCAGGTTTTGCATCGATTGGGATTGCAGTTTTCCGTGTATAGTTTGGCAATCTAAGACATCCCTCGGTCTAGGTTGTAAACCTGTCACTTTTGATCCATATTCACCTCGTGCGTTCAGCTATCCATTCGTTATGGTTTCGGGTGACCTGACAAGATTATGTGGTTGCAATTGCACTACCGTATTCGGGTTAGGTGACTTAAAGTCATACGGTTGATTCTCCACTTGTAATAAAATTCATCATCTCGGATATTCTTGAATCCTTATCCTATCCATATTCCATTTGATTCGTTCAGCTTGTGGCTTATACCATTCTCAAAACTACTGTTTCAGGATCATGTCTTCCAACAACTCTTCATCTGTTTCCGCTCCCCAGAATCAGACCGTCGAGATACTGAGTGTACTGCAAGGTTTAAAGGAAGCCCAGGAGCGAACGAACGACTTGTTAGCTGAAGGACTGAGAAGGCAGGTGAATCAAGCACCAGCGGGAGTCTCCAATCATAAAAGGATTTCCATTAGACGAGAAAAGAAGAAGACAATGAAGTGTCAATTTGTTTCCCAGCGACAGAAACAGCAGAAGACCCCATATTGTGGGTATTGTAGGAGGCCAGGACATCTTCAGAGGGACTTTCGCCGCGCCCAAGGAAAGTGTTTGATATGCGGGTCCAACAAACATCTCATCAACGGTTTCCCAGAAAGGAAGGAACTACAAGCAGGAGATTCGCCCATACTCCCCACTTCTGCCAAGTGAGGATTATTGCGTAGTTCGCTCTTCGAGGATAAAGCGGACCCAACCCAAGATTCAACTCGCATGACGATGATGCAGCGCCGCATCTGGATGAGGACGCACAATCTTGCGTTTCCTTAAACCACACGATGACGAGTTCTGACGATGAGATCAACGGTCCCAAAGTCAACTTCGGAAACCACGTTTCAGAGAACGAAGGAGTAGCAGCCCCAGAGTTTAACGTGATAGCTGATTCCGACGAGGTAGAAGGAGACCCGATAGAGGAAGATTCTGAGGAAGATCCAATAGAAGAAAATCCAGTGGAGGAAGACCCCATGGAAGAAAACCCAGAAGGAGAGGATCACATGGAATCAGACCTCGATGAAGAAGCTTTATCCGAGGATGAAGGACCATAGGATCAAGACCCTGCCGTGGAAGAACTCCCTTTTGGCAGTCCCCGCGAGACACTATAGAAATGGACGCCCCTACCTTAGCGCGCGAACCTACCGCAACCTGCTGAATCTCCACAACCGCGACTGATGGGATTTCTTTTGATGTTGTCTTTCTGGCCAAATGAAATGTGTATAGTTTAGGGCCACTTATCGTCCTTGAGAATGTTTTTTTTCAAATTTCTTAAATAAAGTAAACCTTCTGGATTCGTAAACCTTTTGGTTATCGGTTCGTTTGATACTTGTTATTGCCCCTATCCATTTATCTTTCTGCTGAGATCCCTGACTGTCCACCCCTACTTGTTGTAAAGTCTTTCACCCTCGTTTCGATTATAAAGTACCGCACCCCGATTCTTGGAATGAGCCACCATCCATTCTTCGCCGGTGACTCGTTTGTAATTCTTTTGAGAGGAGAAAATTTTGGAGAAACTTCCGAATTCGCAAACTCTTCACATCTTGATTCATATGTTATACCGACCGCTATCCTACCCATACTTCTTCCCTTGTAGCCATTTGTTGTTCGCCCTTATTTCCGATGCTGATCCGATCCTAATCCCCTTAATCCTCAGCCTAAAGCCACCATACTCCGACCTTTTGAATGAACTACCTTCCCTTGTAATCGTTACCCCAGCTAGCCCTTTTCATATTGGTGATTTCTCTATTACCCAAATATATTTAGGGACATCATTATTCAAAATTTAGTTTTCATTATTTTAAATTTATCAAAGAGTACGTGTTATTGATTTCTCCATTTTATGTATTTTAAGTACATTATTATTATTCTCATTTTCAGTAGCGCAACCCTTATACTGCGCATATTTTGTTCATGTCTCCTATTTTCACTGTACAAGTTTCCTAAATTATTTTAAACCTATTTTATCGATACTTTACCTAAAATGTTCTAACCTACCGATAAATTTTCACTGCTTTATTCTCGTTATTTTATTTTCGGGTTTTGTGCCTATGTTTACTATTATCAATGTTTGTGTCTTATCCTATTTATTTCTGACGTATTACTTTTGATATACTTATACGTGTACGTGTTTGAGTTTCAATCTTATCGAGTACGCCTCGAATAATACGGCTCGTATCATTGTTATTTATATTTCCGTATATATATGTAGCTACCTTTAAAGTTGTTCCTGTTTCATACCTATTTGGAGCCATATTTTGTATGTTATTCTTACGTATTTTATAAACCTTCAAATTTCGTTATCTGCCTATTTCAAATAAAGCTTTATGTGTTAGTTTGCAATATAATTACTTTTGTTTATGTTTGTATAGCTTATTGTGTATTTTAAATTTCGAGGACGAAATTTTTGTAAGGGTGGTATGATGTAATACCCGGTTCTCTTTTGTACGTCAAAGTCCGTATTTATATAAATTACCACTTACCAGTTTGTTAGTTCACTTTCAAAATTATATTTAGTTAGTTTAAATATCTTATTACCTATCTAGTGTATTTTCCCCAGATTCTTGTATTTTTTATTTCCGCCCTCTTCCCAAATTTCCCTATCCTTATTTATTTCCAAACCCAAGCCCATTCTTATCATTTTCCTTATCTTCCTCCAACCCATTAACAAATCAAGTTCTTCAAAACTATTTAGTTTAAACCCTCCAAATCTATTCAAAGTTCGGCCTATGTTTTCCCTCGTCAGCCCATTCTTTCTTTTTAAATAAACCTATTTTTGAACGAACCCACAGTACCAGCCCACACTAATAATTATTTTATTTTTAGCCTCTGGCCCGTTTCTATTTATTTTTCCCTAATCAAATTTCTTCTTTATTAAATTCCATAACCCTATATTAAACTCAGCCCTGCCCCAATCCTCTACAATTTTCCCCCTCATTTTTCTCTGGCCCATTCTTTATTTTTCCTTCATATTAACCATACCCTAAACCCATACACACATTCCAAATAAAATCCTAACCCATTATTTAGAACACTAAACTATATTTTTCCCTCAGCCCACTACTAATTTTTAGACCAATTTATAGAAATTTTACCTCGGCCCACCTCCTTATACTTCTTTCAGCCCCTTCTATTTATAAATCTTTTTAAAGGGAATTCTTTTCTGAGCCCGGCCCATTCCTTCCTTTGTTCTCTTTTATTTGA
Organism: Agapanthus africanus; assembly: GCA_030015575.1. NCBI lineage: Eukaryota > Viridiplantae > Streptophyta > Magnoliopsida > Asparagales > Amaryllidaceae > Agapanthus > Agapanthus africanus. The sequence continues at coordinate 496,883,472 of CM057343.1, read as the reverse complement.
TTTTTGTTTTTCTCTTTTTAAATGCTTGGCCCGGCCCACTCTCCTCCAGCAGCCCACTCCCACGCTCACAACCCGACCCGGCCCGCGACTTCTTCTCCTTCTTCCCGTTGCGAGTCTCCCGCGCGCGTTTCCTTCGCGAACGCGCTTCTCGCGCCGCCTCCTCCGCCGCGACTCGCGCCCACGCCCACGCGCTCGCGTGCCGTTACTCCCACGACTTCGACCCCCGACGTTTCTATCACACCCTCATATCTCCTCCCTCGTTCTAAAATCTAAAATCCTATTCACCCCGAACACCCATTTTTCCTCGAAGCCATTGCTACCTCCACCTCCGACGACAATAGCTCCTCAGCGATCCCCCACGTCACCTCCACCAACCTCCTCCATCCACGACTCCTCCTTCCATTAACCCGAGCCCCCTTCACACCCACTCCCCTGCATACTAACCTTTTCACCCGAGCCAACCGAGTTCCCTGCCCCGACGCCGACGAGCTCCTCGTCTCGTCGTCGACCTCTCCCATCGTTGCCGTTTCATCACTCCGCTCTCTCCCCTGTCTACTCTCTCTCTCTCTCTCTCATTCTCTCTCCTCCTTACTGCCTCTCTCTCTGTATTTCTCTCTCAGTCTTCTCACTCTCTCACTCATCTCTCTCTCTCTATGCCTCCGCACTCTCCCCCTCTCTCTCTGCATATACACACCCTCTCTCTCTCCATCTCATTTCTCTTTCTCTCTTTCTCTCTCAAACTCTGTCTATCTCTCTCCAGTTCTTTAAATCCTCCCCCTGTTCTCGGAGAATTTCTCTCTCTTCCCCTCGCAAATCAACACCAAAGGCAACTCGGGCGGTGATGATGACGGTCGCACGGAGAGTAACCGGAGTGGATGCGTTTGTCTGATTCCAAAAGGCTGCGCCGTACCGCGCGTGTGTCGCGTGTCGTGATGCCACTGCTGCCATGCAAACCCGAGACTTCTTCCAGGCAAGTTTTTACTTGCTTTCATGCTATTTATCATTAAATTACAAATTAAAATCGTAGATATTCCATGTTTTGCTTGATGCTAAATATCGCCATAAAACCGTTCGATGCTTGTTCTCATAGAAAATTATTATCCAATTTTACGGAACTAGATATAATGCTGTGGCCCTGGATATGATGAATACCTTGTGCAAGTTTCATTAGAAAATACGACCGTTAAAGATTAAAACGACCATCCCCAAGTTTAATTGCAAACCTGAAATTATGTTGCACCTGAAAACCGTTAAATTCACCATAAATCATATACATATTAGAATGGTGCGTTTGAAGGCTCAAATCGAAGCTGACTCGACAAACTTTAACCCTGTATTAGTTTCCAGGCATTCCTATACTTAAACCATGATGAAAATAGGATCGGAGTGCGACTCTGGACTGCAGTCCAGAGCGACTCCAGTTGTTGCTTGCTGTTCCGTATTGGATACCACAGAAATTCCTTAACTCGTAGGTTGCGGAACTCCACTGTGTATTGTAGGTAACTCTGTTATCTAGACAACACTTTTAGTCTCATCCTGTTTCGTTACCGTTTGATATTTAATCTGTAATTTTGAAGATCGGGACACATAACAGTCCCAGCAGAATCAGAATTGACATGTTAATATTAAACAGATTATAACTCCTAACGTACAGACGCGATTGAATATCCGTTTGTTGCGTTGAAAACCTTACTGAAAACCCTAGAATTCATTCAACTGTAGCGTCGCTAAATTATGATCCCAACTAGGGTTAAAATGCGTTGCGAAACGGATTCCTGATTCTGAAACCGGATTTCCAGCCGCGTGCGCTTAAAATGAAATGGTTATAACTAATGATCCTGAAACCCGATTGGCTCGAAACCAAATTAGATGGATAACCAACTGAACATATTAATTACTACCTGTTATCATTTCGCTAAATTATATACATATGTTTCATAATAAATCGTGCAAGTAATAGACTGTTGTTTTATGATACCTTAGTTGTGCTTCTTATACTGTTCATGCATCATATCATACTTATATCATTATAGTGATAACCTAGTGACATCGTGCATTTACCCAGTGTTAGATTTTAGTGGTGATTGTGGCAAGTACGTCAGTGTTCGTGTATCCGTGATTAAGTGAAAGTGATACGTACTTGTGCACAATCAGTGTCCCTTTTATTCTATTGCATTGTCGACGTCTGTGGGATGCGTGTACGTGTGACTATAAGTGGTATGGGACACTTATGGAAGCGCTTGCACGGGTGTCACAGATAAGGCATCCGACACTGCCATTTACCTTAGGTATTAGTCGGGACGTGCTTGATGGAGGTCCTGCCTCCAGTTCTCGCGCAGACTTGTCACGGATCGATTAGTATTTAGGGTTATGGTTAGCGTTTGATGTAGACCACGGGGTGTGGGGTAGTTCAAGTGTGAATTCAACAGAATCTCGGGAGTCCCATGCCGGCTTATATATTTAGGGAGTTATATGGAGATTTACAGGGTATGTGCTATATACACCGTGATACATTCGTTACATGTTGGGCCCGTAGTCCCTTGCCCTTGGGTTCTACCCTTGGGTGGAGGACACTCGCGAGTGGTTGACTCTCACACTTGGACTGACGATAGGCTTATTGACCTGTGCAGTGAGACTTAGAGACTGATAGGGTTACTGTCGTTTACATTCCTTATATACTGTGTTGACATACATGACATATGGTTATACTGCTTTACTGCTCCGCTGCATTTATCTCTGCTCATTTATATTCATGCTGTTATTGATTTACTGTTATTCATATCCTTCACCACTGTTAGAACTGTTACTTGATTATATGCATTATATTGCTATTGTGTCGCTCTGACGACCTGAGTATGCATGCTCAGTGTGAGGAGAAGGTTAGCCTGGATCAGAACTAGACGTGCTTCACAGACTTCTTGACTCGCCTTCCCGAGTTACTTTCATTTGTTCCACTTCAGGTCAGTCTTTACATTGTTCCTTTCAGTTACTGCATTTTCCCATTACCTGCGCATCATTTACTGTTTACCATGAAAAGCTAGAAGCCGAAGTGTGACTACGGCAGGACTTTTCCTTGACCGTAGGAGCATGGCTGGCCTTGTCTACCCCTCATATTCCGTATTTTGGAAAGCGGGGCGTGACAATAACACTGCACAGTGGCGGACGCCTATTGTATTAAAATAACCATATATGTATATATCTTTTGTTTAATATGTACGTTCCGCCGTTTGAAAACAATTTAGAAGGGTTTCCTTATTTTAAACATTTCGTGTCGTATCAGACACGTAGGTAAATATTGAGACTATAGCTCCCTTTTTGGAAATCCCTTCGATAAATATCAATGCATGCAAATATACCCAGGTACCGTCTTCTCACTAGTCCTGCTTAGTACGAAAACAAATAGTAAATATCATAAAAACGTACTGCTCCATAAGAAATAAATCCCAAAGTGTGCGTATAAATAATACGTGTGTCTGGTGCGCACGGAAATCAAGGTCCATATATGTGCCATACATGTGTACAGAAACAAAATCTAAGTGCAACGGGTGTGCACGAACACCTGTCAAAGGCAACGGGTGTGCCTGACAACAAATATCAGGTGCATCTGATATGCACGAAGAATCTCGATTTAGTGCATCTGGTGTGCACCAAAACCGCATCTCATAACATGCGCCCAACATGCGCGAAAATCCAAATCAGGTGCATCCATCATGCATGAATAAAATCTAAATCACGTGCATCCAACATACACGAAATCACGAAATCCAATATCAAGCGCGTCAAATATGCGCAAAAATCCAAATCAAATGCACAGAGCGCACGCAATCAACATCAATATCAGAATCGAAATCGACGGTATACAATACAGCTCAATCCAAATCAGGTATACCGCGGTATATAATCTCACAACCATGTGCATCCGCGTGTACAAATCAAATCAAAACACTAAAAGTGCATGAAAACTATGCCGAAAGCATAAGTCAACATGCATAACATAGGTATGAAATCAAAATCAATATATCGAATGACATCCAACCGAAGTCAGGTGCAACCGTGGTGCACAAAATGTAAACCCAGTGCAACAAACGCACGAAATATAAATCCGGTGCAACAAATGCACGAAATATAAATCTGGTGCGACAAACGCACGAAATGAAAATCTAATGCAACAACTGCACGGAACACAAATCCGGTGCATCCTGTGCAAGAAATACAAATACACTGCATCCTGTGCACAAAATACAATTCCGGTGCGTCTATTGCACAAAATACCAATACAGTGCATCCTGTGCACAAAATACCAATCCAGTGCATCTAGGGCACAAAATATCCATACAGTAACTCAAATGCGTAAATAGCAACACCGAGCGTACCAAGGTGTAAAATCATAAACGTGTGCAACTGCGTGCACAAATCACATATCAATGCACTACAAGCACATATAAGCTATACCGAGTGAAAAAAAACCAAATCGTGTGCATACCATGTGCACAAAATCAACCCAACTGTATAAAATCCATGAAGTTATAAATATGTTCGACCAAGGCACAAAACGATATCAAGTACAATAACTGTGCATAAATCATAAATGAATACAATGGGGTATAAAGCGTATCTCAAGTGTAATAACTATGTATAAAATATAAATACCCAGTAGGTGCAACCATGGTGCACGAAAACAAATATCATGCAACTCAGTCATCAAGACTAAATCATGCGAATAGATCGCCCAAAATACCGAAATCCAAGATGACGGATACATGATAATCGAATCACCAAATCACAAGTCATAAATACTATCGTCAATAGTTCCTCCTTCAAAGTCGAGAAGGTGTCGGTGCATCCAATACTAGCAGAGCAAGATATCTACTCGCCTCCTGTTCATGGTCTGACGCCTGGTGCTTTTAGGCTCTTGTCTCTTACTGTGCATTGCTAGATATATAGCTCCTTGGCTCAACGGCCCAATATGGAATAACGACGGAAACAGTCTCGCTCTGGCACATCCTCTACAGATCTCTGGCCAACTATCATGGTCACTCGTAACATTTCTCGTCGAAGATGTCGAACTCTGGCCTGCTGGGTGTGCGCAATGTGACCACTCCTGGGTCCAAGTCTTCTTGTATAGTATTCCAGAAAGATTCTGTCGAAGTCTCTCTCAAATCTTGTTTCTGACGAATTGCCCAGAAGTTACCACCCTTTTCTATATCTGTTTCTTGTTCCGGAACGGCTGCATTCTCATCGCGACTCCTTCTGGAAGATATATCAATAATCAACGCCTCTACATGTGTATCGCATCTCTGATGTCGGCGGAGTGGAACGTCATCTCATCAAGATCTCGTACGGACCACTTACTCTACTTTTTCTCTAATGTCGACTGCTTTGGACTCGTCTCATCGTGGCTGCATGGACTGTGCTCCAATAGTTATACTTGTATCTGGAGTCTCCCAAGCAATGCATCCCATCACATGATATCCGAAAGATGTCGAACCTTTCGATCGATTAGTCAAGGTTCCATAATTTCCCCCAAGAGTTAAACATCTTGGGTACAGTTTAACAGTACTCCAGTACATGCCACAGCACTTGTGGACCAACCGTAGAAGGGCAAACCCAAGCCTCACAAATGGCACCGCTAAACTGCCGCAAACCCTAAGGTTCGAAGGCGTTCCATGGTTATTACGTCGTGTTAGGGTTTCATTCTTCTAGAGGGTCCATAGCATTACTTTCATTGTCTTCCGAATACTTTAAACTTGGAAAATGGGCTCCCGACATTCGATCGTCTCCATCGACTCTCAATGTACCTGCGTGAAGTCGTCTCTAGCTGGAATCAATCTATCTGATGACCTTGCATCGAGTAAGCGAACGAACCACATGTCTTAGTCATTCATCCTCGGGTGACTAGCGACTATCTTTCATATCTCTAAGTACCACTCGTACTGCAATAGCTCCAACATCTGGGGTGATATCTCGTCGTTCGCAGCAACAACTAGCTCGTTCGTCTACACACTGAATAGTGCCTCAATCATCATGAATAAGCGATACATCAATGGTCATCACATTCAGGCTGGACTCTATCAGTGGCTCAATCCTCTGGTGCTGATCTGCACGTCTGAGAAATCTCGTAAAAGCGATCCGTCAAATGCTCATGGCGCGAAAACACAATAACACGACGCCTTTCTATGCAAATCATATGTCCCTGGAATCATGCCCTGGTCAGTCCTTGTCCGCGATGAGCTCATGCTGACGCAACTCTAGCCGTAGCTCTCTCTGCCCGTGTAATCGTGGCAGCAAAATCACAAACCGATATTGATGAGGATAGATCATGAATGAATATAATGCTGTGCAAGGAAATGTACATCCTAAGGCTTCTTAAGCGGAGCATCGTATCGTAAATATGCCATGGAACATACGTACGGTACGGCACTCTACTCAATCTACCTACTCCATCAACCAAAGGTCATCCTATGCGACGAAAGTTCGGGTATAATACCCCCTCGACTAAGTCTAAGTTCCGTAAGGTCAAACCTAAGTTCCGAATATATATAAACGCTCTAGGCTCCGCATAGTCAAACTTAGACTCGAACCAAGGTTAACCTAGTGCTTTGATACCAACTTTGTCACGACCTGAAATAGCACATGACTGGCCCTTAAATCATATGAAGTCTATAGGACCTCATCTAATTCAAGTAAGCCAAAAGCCCAGAAATCTAAAACCATTTTAAGGAGTAAGTAAAGAAAACTAGTTTTTAAGAAGTAAAGAAAACATGTTTTAAAAGCAAGGTTTTTAAATAAGTAAGCCGAATATGCATTTTTTAAAATCTTAAGTCTTTTCTGAAAATTTCGGCAGAGTTTCCTTTGTAAATACTGGCCCCAAACGGGGTACAACATGAATAATATATACATCAATGATAAAAGGCATCCCCAAGCGGAAGCTAGCTCTTCGTTAATCGACGGTCACAACCACGCAAGAAATATAATATACAACGCCAAGGGCAAGGCTCAAAACTCAAAAGGAAACTCAAAATCATCAAGAAAGCATAATACTACAACGCGCGACTCTAAGGTCGAAATAATACACAACTGGTTTTCTAAGTCAGAAATAAATATACAAGTTTGGTTGATGGAATTTACTAGATACAATTGAAAATAAATAAGTACAACGGTGGTCACGATGCGAGTGAACCTACCTACCAAAGCAATCACCCAAAAAGGAAGCAGTGTGCCAGAAAAGCCGCAATGAAACCTGTACGGCAAAAGCTGCAAGAACTGTGGCATAACGGGGGTGAGTTGCCAACTCATGAATAGAAAACATCACAGAGCAGAAATTGTATGTATGACTCAATTCTAGGTCAATACGATCAGATATATATAAACCTCAAATGAATAAGTCTGAAGTATGATAAGGTGGCAAGGGTAAACATCAATACATAAGTGTAATACCAAATGCTCGTGCCAGTGCCTCAGGTAGCAACATATCATAAATATGAGGTAGGATCAATGTAATCAGTGTCAACTATATCATGAAGTCTATGAGTATGTGGATATCATCCAACTATGTAATCAATGTCTGTATGTATGTGGATCTCATCCACGTGTCACCCAATGACACAAAACATCATGCATATAAATATCATAAAGCATATGCATGGAAGTATGAGAATGTAAATCAACGTGTGTCCCTCACGACACATCAAAATCATGGAACCGGAGTGTCCAGCATCGACACGTGCCCAGCATCGGCACGTAAATCCTCATATATCGGGCTCCGTCAGTCCGGATCGGCCCACGGGCTTCGTTAGTCCGGATCGGCCCATATCATCTTTCGACTCCGGTCGGTATCCTCCGGATATCCGCCGAGCCCAAATACAATCACTGGTAGGTAGTAGTCCCTCTGCCAGGCTCACCGTCTGTATACACAGCATCCCTTTTTTGCCCCGGGGTACCATACCGGGTCCACCATGTATCCGCAATCGGCCTCATCTAGCTCCTCGAATCGGGTTTCACATGTCACATGTCTCAGAACCGAGAAAACGCATGGTGGACGCATTGAAATATCATATCAAGAGAAACCGGGTTTTAAACAATGCAGACTTTCTTTTAAAATGACCACGATTCTCAAATCCAGAAATCTCATGAAAACGACATATTTCAATGCGTAAAATCGTAAAGAATGATGTATGTGACATATGATAGAAATGTAAGCATATCCGTATATCATGCAACATAAAGCAGTAATATGCACACATTGAGGGGAAAACCGCTCTTTTAAATGAATCCAGTTTTAAAATATATCTTGTGGTTCCCAAATCTCCAAAATAAAGCCAGAATCATCTATGTATGTGCAAATACGTATGTATGCAACTATGGGTGTACAATATGTGTATAAATAGGTATATACGCAAGTATAAGTGTACAATATGTATGTGTGCCAGTATGGATGTACAAGTAGGTAAATATGCAAGTATGAGTGTACAATATGCCTGTGCGCCAATATAGATGTACAAGTAGTCATATCCTGATGCAACAATCTTACTGTGTAGTGACATGGCAATTATCGATGATGAAGCGTGTGAGCCGGCAAGCAGGTGTACGTGGAATATACGCATCATCGATAATGGTGCTGGTGTCCTGACAGCATGGGTTTAATATAACAATAAATACATTTACACATGCAATGCGATGCGAATAGCAAGAATATGCGGAAATCGAACAATAAATGCAACAGTGAAGAATCTACATCAATATGTGAATGTCATACGGTTTTGCCATTTGAAATAAAACGAATCGTGGTGTTTAGAAAAATAAGGGTTACGGTGGTTTTAAGAAAAGATGCGTCTTTTGAAAATATCCGTAGAATCCCTTGGCCTGTCTTTAAAATACTCACGATTCATTAGTTTTGAAATAGGTATGACTCGGGGCTAGTCTAACATCTATTAAGTAAACTACAGATCTAACTAACCAGCTAATTGAAAGGGTATGGAAACCACCTAAATCTGAGTCGACACACACACACACACATAATAGTCGGTGATCCCGCCTCAATAGTATCACATACGATACAATATACAATATGATATCCTTGAGTCAAGAGTGCGGATCTATCATCAATATTTAGCTCGTACGTAAATCCGTCATACGGCATCCCAAATCTGGGTACGGGTCGAATCTCACATTTTTCTCATCAATTATCTGGTATCCTTATCATCATATCTCATGGACTGGGGTACTGATCTAAGTCTAGTACAAACTGATACCATTTATATAAATATAAATGCGTGTGTAAAACACACGTCCAAAGGCCCGCTAAAATCTCATATCGTATCTCATCATACGAACCACATCATATCACCGATCTCATGGCACCATGCCTAATCTCATCGACTCATCTCCACATATCATCCACTATCCTCATCATCCAAGTGTAGGTATACGAGTATATATATATATACACAGTCCCATACCTATGTGTGTGTATATATATCTCCCCATATACGCACCAGTATAACAGTAAGCATGTGCGTGCGTGTGAGTGTAAACCTATTCTAGGGTTCGCGACTAAGATGTTAGTTATATGTATGCCCTAGAGGCCATTACTGTACATTGGATGTATATTGTAGTGGATGCTGGGACATATATAGGTAGGACTTTCTTGCTCGACATGATAGTATGCTATCTGGTTGCTCTTTATCTTAACATGTATACTTTCTGCCTCTCTGATTACATGTTGATAAAGCCCATAGGATGTGTACTCGACTTCCAGGACTATGATGTAGATCATACTAGTGGGGCCTGGGTAGTCCATGAGTACATCCTTGAAATGTTCCTAGTCGAGGGAATATCGAGACGGGGCATCGATATTCCAGAGTAGACTAGCGCATATCTTCTCGACCCATGCGATGGGCGATGGATGATCCCATATCCATTGGTGTTTGACATCGAAGATGGTATGCGGGTGCTCAGTGGAGACTGGGTACACTGAACGGACTCGCCGAGAACTCCCAGATGGTATTATACCTCACGTCAGATGGCAGTTCTCAGGTGACACTGGTACAGCTTAGTCTGTAGACCCGAGATCGTCATAGAGTCTTGTGTGTCTCCCACTGTACTTTGATTTCCACCCTACCACGGCTCTACTGAGTTGTGCAAACAGGTGGTTTTTGGGTACAGTCCCGATTCACATGGAGGCAATGAGCGATAGGAGGGGATTCGTCTCTCCCGGTATTGGGGGTTGATGTTGTGCTATGCTCGACTGGCCATAACAGGAAATCCCTGGCCAGGGTTGCAGTGATATACTGGTAAGAGTTATCAGTAGTTTCACGAATGTTATGGACCCTACGTCGGCATGACTTATCGAGCTATTGGGGTCTGACGTTTACCACCCCTAGGCGAGATATGCGACATATCAGACGAACAGACCGGACTATACGGTAGTGTTACTGGTCGGATTCGCAGGAGTGTGAGCGGGCTTGCTCGTCGATCTTCTGATCGCTCAATACCCGGGTGGCCGTTACGTTTAGCAGACCGCTTGCGGCTTGTGGGTGTTTGATATGATCATCATCTGCTGCCGGCGTATTGACGAGTCTTTAGAGTCCTACACAGAGGTTTCCTGGCTCAAGCGAAACGAAATAGGAGCGCATATGAGATATGTGCGGGACCGAGAATAATGCGTGTATGTGATACCGTATTCCATTCTCGCGATCTATGTATCGATTGGTTATATGCGATATAACCTAGTTATCGAATCAAGGATTGATTCGATAAGCCGATACATAGGATACTGGCCGGTTATATGCGACATGACCGGATCATTGAATCAAGTGTTGATTTAATGATTTAATGTATAATTATATATTTGATATATTACTTTGCATTAACTAGTATTGGTTCACTTTAAAAGGATTTTCTCACTAGAATTGTGCAAGTTGTATATGTGATATATTTCTTTGTGCACATGATTGTATCATGTTTGATGGTACATTCTTGTTTGGTTTTGTGTAAAGTATTAAACCATGGTTAGTTAGTGATTAGGGTTTCATCTTATTCATTTATCTTTTTATTTTATTTATTTCAAAAGAAAAAAAAAATGAGAAATGAATGGTGGCTATTTTTGTTTTTAGTTGAAGATTCATGTAGCATTGTTTTAGTCACCATTCTTGTCTCATGCCTAACCCTAACCACTCATCTAACCTAAGTTAAGTCTCTACACTAAACCATGGTCAAAGATATGATAAGTATTGTATTTTCTTTTCTTTTTTAATTTAAGTTATCATATCTTCTTCTTCTTCATCATCTTCTTCAACAAAGAAGAAAGCTTGCTACTTCAATGGCAAGTCATGAAGTCTAGTGCGAAATCCAAAACTAAAGTTTACCCACTTCCTATTTCTTCATCCTCTACCTCTTGCCAAGTAGTATAGGGCGTTTCCTTCACAAGTTTTTCCCACTTGGTGAAGTTGGAGCTTGTTCTAGCGATGCCTCGACGTAGATCATCTTCGGCATCGAACCGACGATCAAGCCCGCCCATTCTTCGACGAAGCCGACGTTGGAGTCCGGATTCTTTTTGGACAGCGAGGGGACATCATTGCGGAGCCGTGGAGGTGGTGGACCGGATCTACAAAGGTTGTATATCCGTTCCCTTAGTTAAAATTGTTAACTAGTTTTTTGTTTTCGCCTAAATATCTAGTAAACGATCCGTAGTCGGGTTTGTAGGCACCCGTAAAATTTTATTTGTGCATGTTTGATCACTTGTGAGACTTAACTAGAGTGCCTAGGAACCCAACAGTGGTATCAGAGCCTAGCTAGAGCCTTAGGCGAAGTCTAGACGCGATTTGAAGTCCGAACGAACCGAAACCCTACCCGGAATATGCTCTCTGGACTTTTTCCGAAAATGCGGATTTTTGTGTATTAAAAATTGCTAAAAAATTCAGCAGGGAAAAATAAGAATTACGGTGCAAAAAGTTTCTGGTGAACAGTAAATTTCGCGACGGATCCGCGGCAGAAGCATGGCTTCTGCGGCGGATCAGCGGCCCCCTGGTGACGTCATCACATCTTTTCTGCACAGTAATTCCTATTTAATTATTCTGGATTTTCTGGGAATATTTAAAATTTATTCCAGAGTTGAATGTTCTGGGTTGTTTTGGGGATTCGATTGTTCGATCGGATTATCAGATTTTGTCTATGTGGCTTTCCGGATAATTTTTAGAATATGTTAAAAAGTTCGACCGGATATAAATACCCAATTTTTCCCCTGTCGGGAAATTTCCAAGTGTTGGATTTTTCCGTAGTTTAACGACGTTCTAAGTAGTGCAAGTAACGCGATGGTCCCTCTAGAAGACAACAAACCTTAACTCGATTATGTGACCGTCTTGAACTGCCCTTTGAACCTTCGGGTTTGGGGCAGTACGGCGTGCCACATGTGAGGCGTTGGCTTGACCCTTCTACGGCTGGACCGTTGGTACTGAGGCACGAACTGAATGTTGTTAGACTTATTTCATGTGTTGATCTGTATCGGGAAAACTTGGGTGTTCGATTGTTCGATCGAAAAATTTAGCATTTTCTATTTTATCCGGAATGTGATACAATAATTGGAATTCGCAAATTGTTATGAGATAACGGAATGAATATTATAAACATAGCAGTTTAGTCTCACTTGATCGGTTGCCATGGAATTTTGATGTGATCAAAAGTCCGTCGCAATCATGTAGCGTACGCGGATACTCGCCGGGTAAACTTAATAGACAGCCTCACCCCATAGCCCCGACCAAGTGACTGTAGGAGAACCCCATCGCCGAAAGCATCCGTTCGGGTGCTCGCGGTAGCGGTGTTCCGTCTTGGTGCACTTTGTCGACGGCGTCAGGGGTGCGGCCGTCTACTGAAGTTTGCGACGAGCATTCGATCAGAATGTCGGGAATCCTGTTGAATTGCCCGACTTGATGTTGAAAAGAGTTTTCGATAATGAGACTAAAATGCGAGGTTTATAATTGTTAGGCATGCGATGTCTAAGTAATTCATTTGGTCAGGCATGCGATGTCTGAGGTGGTTGCGGATTCCAACTGTTGTAGTTTTACACTTTCTTTTCTGTGACCGTAAGTGTAATATGTGATGTCGCCGGTTTCGTTGCTATATGTCAACGACAATTGGGATGCGCATATTTACTTACGCTGATGACATGAGATGTTATGTGTTGCTGGATATGTTATATTGGATCGTCGTATTTGAATAGCCGGGGGGTTTTATGTGAGATGAGTGTTTTTCATTTTCATTCATGTAAAAACTTGTATGTAATATTCTTTTATTGGGGCACTTCCAGGTTGCGGATGTTGTCACCACTTGTATATTATTTACTTTTCTGCACTAGGATAGACCCAAGGAGGGGAGCACAAGTAACCGGGTTCTGGGGTCCAGTGGGAGACCAACTCGAGGAGTCGAGTCCGGGTCTACTAACCCTAGAATTGGTAGGGTTGCTTGCCGCTCTCGTAGGGGTCTAGGGGTGTGGGATTGGCTATTCATCACGACCGTGGAATCCGTGTTTTATACTGGCTCGTATTGAAAACACGGACGTCCTAGTATATCCAATATTTCATATGTTTCTTCTGCTGTGTTTTATCTGTGATCATGCGATGTTCTGTGCTCTGTGACAGATATTATAGTATATATGATATATTATATAGACGTTGCTTATGTTTTACACCCGCGCTAGCCCTGCCTCGCTCTGGCGTTAGTTACCTAACCTAACGGTGCAGACGGGACATCGAGGCGAATGCGGATGGCATAAGCGTACGTTATATATATCTGTGATGTTTAGGTGGATTTAAATGATGGGATATTCATTAATGAGATTAATGAAAGAAAATAAACCTAATTGATGTTGTGGAATCGAATTTCAAAATAAAACAGGTAGCTACAGTTCTTGCTTTCCATCGCGGTGTTCATTAAAGAACATCCAGCACCTTATTCGATGAGGAAAGGACCGAGATCCCTTCACCGGGAGTGACTCCTTTAGCAATAACTGGCAGATGCTACAACCCTCGGTTTGTCTTTTGATCGCTTCTATAGTTTCTGCTTTGCACAGTGATATATATGATATATCCCGCACCTCATTCGACGAGGAAAGGGCCGACGATCCCTTCACCGGGAGTGACCCCTTTAGCAAGACTAGAAAAGCTTCAAAAACATTCCATTTAAAAACCATTTGATTCCGCAACGAGATCAAGTTCAAAGCGTTAAAGGTTTTCACAAAAACCAGCCGCAACCCTCCGTCATTTTAGGAAGTAGAGTACTTAGTATTCGTGCTGTGTTTGTTGACCATAGTCAAGGCACAGTGTACGGTAGCTAAGTGATGTCTTCCTACACCGCATATGATGCGATTAGTTAGGACAGTCGCGTGACTTTGTTGACCTTAGTTAAGGGTCATGTGGGTGGGTCTAATTAATCACGAAATGACGGGTAGAACTTGACTAGTACTTATGATTTGTTGACCATAGTTAAGGTCATAGGTGCTAGGGGTAAAAACCTTTATCGGGAGTTTCAAGTGTTGAAATTTGCAATGAGATTGCATACCTTCTATGTGATAGTTGGATCTCGATACCCACTGCGAGTAATTGTTACTCCTGGGAGAGTTTTGCACTTTACAATTAGCCGATCAAGTAGGTGTCTAGAAAGGTGTCAATGGGGTTACGCCTCTGGGAAAACGAGGTTTACTGTAATTAGGTCCGTGCGAAAGCACGGGGAACCTCCCTCAAAGTACCGACACTGGCCTGGCTGAAAGATTGGCGAACTTGTAGAGTGTAATTAATCCCGGCTAGTCTTTCCTTTTAGGGTTTGAAGGAAGATTTGATAAAAACAGTGGGAGCCATCCTGATTAGATAAAATATATAACCAATCTGATCTTGCAAGAGCGCACGCAGAGTGTTTTCTTCTCTCTCTCTCCTGGTAGCGACCTTATCACGCCTTAATCAAGATAATAAAATGGATGTATTGACCGAACCCGCTTGTTATACTGAGCTGGGGAACGTTGGTCCCGCTCCAACTTATAATTGTTATAAGACAGAGCAGGAAATAGGGGAATACCAGAATTCCTATGCCGCCCAAACGAAGACAGTGCATATGATGCATCTTCTTCGGGTGTGTTCATTACAAAGAACTGTTTCTCAGTATCCTCTGCATCCTGGGTATATGATACCGGATCAGGATCCCAGATATGTAATCTGTTACATAGGGCTACAAAAAGGTAGAAAAACTGAGAACGGGTGATAAGTTTCATGAGACAGAAACCGGGGCAAGTGTTGCAGCCAAGTCTGTTGGTCACTGTCACCCTTTATTACGAATACATTGATTCTGAACAAATGCTATTAGATACCGAACCTGATATACAAAATCATATCAGTCTCTTTATTAGTAAAGAAAGGATATAATTTTGTATTGATGGATAATGTTTTGAACATTTCCTATATCAAAAGTTGATCGGTTCAGGCACGTTATCTAAAAGCATTGACGTTCTAAATCAAACTACAGTTCCTCGTATACAGAACACACACAAGAGGAAGAGTTCAGAAATGAACGAATTCTTCTTGAAGCATTGTAGACTAGGTCATATCAATGCGACCCGACTGGCTGAAGTTACATTTAGATGTATATTTAAATCAGTTTGAATTTACATCTTGTGAAACTTGCTAGTCATGTCACAAAGATATAATGACACCAGCTCTGTTTACTGGAAACAGAGGAAGAGTTGGTAAACTCTTGGGACTGATACATGATGATGTATGTAAGGTCTCCTGTCTACATATGCCAGGACTGGTTCTTTATACTTCATTACGTTCTCTGATGATCTCTTCAGATTCAGACATATGTTCTTGTTGAAACACTAGTCCGAACCTTTTGAGATATTCACAGAATATAAGTTAGAAGTAGAGAACCAAAATACGGGTATAAGTATTATATCCTTTGATGTGATCAAGGAGGAGAATACTTGAGCATGGAATTCCTGGACTATTCTAAAGGAGAATGAGATTCTCTCTCAGCATTACTCCTCCGAATACACCATAGCACGATGGTATATCGGGGCGGAGCAATCGCACCCTATATGATATGGTGTGCTCTATGATGAGTACTACTGAGTTACCTTTTTCCTTTTGGGAGTTATGCACTTGAGAAGCTGCATACCTATTGAATTAGGTTTGAATCAAATCACTGCCTACCACTCCATATAAGATATGGTATGGGAAGAACCTATCTCTTAAGTAAGTTAAGATTTGGGATTGTCCGGCCCATGTCAAAAGCAAAATCCGGACAAGATCGAGGCAAGATCAGTTCTGTAGAACTGGAAAGGTTCCAGCTGTACAAAACTGCTAATGATTTGGTAGAACCAAAGGATTCAATAGTTTCCGACGAACCTCAGCCTCTCCGCCAATCTAGTAGGGTTCCTCATCCGCCTGAGAGATACCTCGGTTTCTCGATGACAGTGGGAGCAAGGATTGCATCATGAGATGATGACCCAACTAGTTTCGAGCAGGCCATCGAGAGTAGGGACTCTGTAAGAATGGCTGGATGCTTAGCGATCTGAGATGGAATCCATGTACACCAGCAAAGTATGGACTTTAGCTGCAATATCTGAAGGGTTAAATCCCCATCAGGAGCAAGTATATCTTGAGAAGATTACTTGGTATAGATGGAAAAGTTGAGACTTTCAAAGCTAGACTTGTTAAAGGTTTTCGTCATCGACCAGGCGTGGATAATGATGAAACTTTTTTTTCCAGTAGCTATGCTTAAGTCTATCCAGATCCTACTTACCACGGCTACATACCATGACTACGATATCTGGCGGTTGGGTGCCATGACCGCTTTTCTAAATACTGATTTAGAAGAGAACGTCTATAAGAACACAGCCAGAGGTCTTCGTAAACAGTGGGAGCAGCGGAAACGTGTGCAAGTTGCTTTACATGATGAAGCAGGCATCGCGGAGTTGGAACGTCTGTTTTGATGTGATAGTCAAAGTGTTTGACTTCATCAAAATGGTAGACGAACCTTGTATATACAAAAGGGTAGTAGAGAGTAAGGTGGTCATCCTCGTATTGTACGAAGACAACATACTCTTGATAGGAAGAGAGTTTCCTATACTACGATCGGTCAATCTCCTATTATCACAAGGATTCTCCAAATAGGATCAAAGTGATACCTCCTAAATCCTGAGTTTTCATCTATGAGATAGATGTAATTGGATGCTAGGATTCTCACTAGGTGTAGTGAGATGGTATCAATCGATCCTAGGGAGAATCACTGGAAGAGTTCCAGGGTGATAAAGACGACTGAATGTCAGTCACAGGCATTGTCTTTACCCTCAGTAAAGGGACGGTATGTTGGAAGAGTTCCAAGCTAGATACCGTGGCAAACTAGACGATAAAGGCTGGTAACATCGCTATTGAAGATACTACCAAAGAGGCAGTTTGGGTGTATATTGGTTCATAAGATGAACTTGGTTCCTGCCATTGTATGACAATGGAAGTGTGGCTTAGGCCCTGGAACCCTGGTCCCATCAGTGACCCAGACATATTCTGAGGAAGCATCACCTGATCATGGAGATAGTTGATCTCCAGGTTGATCGAGGTTAGGAGAGTAGACTCAGAGGACAACACGGCGGATCCACTCACGAAGGCCTTTTTCCCAAAGAGAGACTTTTAGGGGATGGTTGAGTATGTGATACTGCAACCACTGCTATAGATGGCCCTAGTGCAAGTGGGAGATTTTTAGTTATATGTATGCCCTAGAGGCCATTACTGTACATTGGATGTATATTGTAGTGGATGCTGGGACATATATAGGTAGGACTTTCTTGCTCGACATGATAGTATGCTATCTGGTTGCTCTTTATCTTAACATGTATACTTTCTGTCTCTCTGATTACATGTTGATAAAGCCCATAGGATGTGTACTCGACTTCCAGGACTATGATGTAGATCATACTAGTGGGGCCTGGGTAGTCCATGAGTACATCCTTGAAATGTTCCTAGTCGAGGGAATATCGAGACGGGGCATCGATATTCTAGAGTAGACTAGCACATATCTTCTCGACCCATGCGATGGGCGATGGATGATCCCATATCCATTGGTGTTTGACGTCGAAGATGGTATGCGGGTGCTCAGTGGAGACTGGGTACACTGAACGGACTCGCCGAGAACTCCCAGATGGTATTATACCTCATGTCAGATGGCAGTTCTCTGGTGACACTGGTACAGCTTAGTCTGTAGACCCGAGATTGTCATAGAGTCTTGTGTGTCTCCCACTGTGCTTTGATTTTCACCCTACCACGGCTCTACTGAGTTGTGCAAACAGGTGGTTTTTGGGTACAGTCCCGATTCACATGGAGGCAATGAGCGATAGGAGGGGATTCGTTTCTCCCGGTATTGGGGGTTGATATTGTGCTATGCTCGACTGGCCATAACAGGAAATCCCTGGCCAGGGTTGCAGTGATATACTGGTAAGAGTTATCAGTAGTTTCACGAATGTTATGGACCCTACGTCGGCATGACTTATCGAGCTATTGGGGTCTGACGTTTACCACCCCTAGGCGAGATCTGCGACATATCAGACGAACAGACCGGACTATACGGTAGTGTTACTGGTCGGATTCGCAGGAGTGTGAGCGGGCTTGCTCGTCGATCTTCTGATCGCTCAATACCCGGGTGGCCGTTACGTTTAGCAGACCGCTTGCGGCTTGTGGGTGTTTGATATGATCATCATCTGCTGCCGGCGTATTGACGAGTCTTTAGAGTCCTACACAGAGGTTTCCTGGCTCAAGCGAAACGAAATAGGAGCGCATATGAGATATGTGCGGGACCGAGAATAATGCGTGTATGTGATACCGTATTCCATTCTCGCGATCTATGTATCGATTGGTTATATGCGATATAACCTAGTTATCGAATCAAGGATTGATTCGATAAGCCGATACATAGGATACTGGCCGGTTATATGCGACATGACCGGATCATTGAATCAAGTGTTGATTTAATGATTTAATGTATAATTATATATTTGATATATTACTTTGCATTAACTAGTATTGGTTCACTTTAAAAGGATTTTCTCACTAGAATTGTGCAAGTTGTATATGTGATATATTTCTTTGTGCACATGATTGTATCATGTTTGATGGTACATTCTTGTTTGGTTTTGTGTAAAGTATTAAACCATGGTTAGTTAGTGATTAGGGTTTCATCTTATTCATTTATCTTTTTATTTTATTTATTTCAAAAGAAAAAGAAAATGAGAAATGAATGGTGGCTATTTTTGTTTTTAGTTGAAGATTCATGTAGCATTGTTTTAGTCACCATTCTTGTCTCATGCCTAACCCTAACCACTCATCTAACCTAAGTTAAGTCTCTACACTAAACCATGGTCAAAGATATGATAAGTATTGTATTTTCTTTTCTTTTTTAATTTAAGTTATCATATCTTCTTCTTCTTCTTCATCTTCTTCAACAAAGAAGAAAGCTTGCTACTTCAATGGCAAGTCATGAAGTCTAGTGAGAAATCCAAAACTAAAGTTTACCCACTTCCTATTTCTTCATCCTCTACCTCTTGCCAAGTAGTATAGGGCGTTTCCTTCACAAGTTTTTCCGACTTGGTGAAGTTGGAGCTTGTTCTAGCGATGCCTCGACGTAGATCATCTTCGGCATCGAACCGACGATCAAGCCCGCCCATTCTTCGACGAAGCCGACGTTGGAGTCCGGATTCTTTTTGGACAGCGAGGGGACATCATTGCGGAGCCGTGGAGGTGGTGGACCGGATCTACAAAGGTTGTATATCCGTTCCCTTAGTTAAAATTGTTAACTAGTTTTTTGTTTTCGCCTAAATATCTAGTAAACGATCCGTAGTCGGGTTTGTAGGCACCCGTAAAATTTTATTTGTGCATGTTTGATCACTTGTGAGACTTAACTAGAGTGCCTAGGAACCCATTATAAGAAGCTATACTAGTTCACTTCTAGCAACCCTAATCTAACCATTGAACACCTAATCATATCCTGAATATCCATGTCACACATAAAAGATATCATATATATATATATATATATATATATAGATATAGATATATATCACTCGATATAGACGTCCAAACGTCACGTGATCGAGATAAAGTACAAATACAAAAATCCAGAATTTAAATACGGAAAACCATTGCTCGAATCAAAGCAGCAACTAGAGAAAGTGGTCCCAGATTTTGACTCAGGCCAAAACAACGCAAGCAAACAACACTGGGGTGATATATAGTGTGAATATGACCTGATGAAGCAACCTGGGCCCTAACCCCTACACCAAGGCTGGCCACATACCCAGAGAAACCGGCCTCCTCGGTTTTGGCATGGTGGAAAAGTCTCGTATTGGTAGGGTGTCTTCCTATGGGTCCCACTAGGTCTTTGGTATTGTTTACTTTTCTAGTAAATTCCCCGGTTCATTTTAGATCTCCCTGCACACCCTAAAACTCGCAAAACTGGCATGAAAGTTCTGTTTTTCCGTATTTTTGGTTTCTGTTGGGCTGGTCTGGGTTTCCTATCATCTATGGGGGTTTAAGGTCACCTCCAAAGCCCAAATACACCATCTCTATTCAAATCAAACCCTAATTCCCAACTTGAGATTTCAAACTTCGCTAAACTTTGCCAAATCACTTTTAAACTTGAAAAGAGGCTTTAGCAAAGGAAAATACTACACTAATTGTGAAGGGATTATCTTATTTGACACTCATGAATTCTCTACAGCGCCAAAATGCTAACTTTCTTGGTCCAAGATGTAGCTTGTGAGCTTGTATACAATTTTTGTGAAGTGGGGATTGAGTTTTGAGGTTGTTTTGATGGTGTTTTGTGAGTTTTGAAGATGGTGGAGGAGAGGGTGCTGCCTTGGGCTGAAGAAGGAGGGAAATGATGAAGGAAAATAATGGAGGAGAGAATGGCCAAGTCAACTAAACTCTCACCCTCTCCCACTCTCTCTCTCATGCCCATCCCTCATTATCTTATTCATATTCCTTTTTCTTTTCTTTTCTTTTCTTCTCTTCTCAATAGTAAACCAAAAACAAATAGACATGTATGAATCATGAAGAAAAATTTAACAAGTGTTAAAAATGACATGTGCATGTCATATGCAGAAAACACGTTTAAAGCCCGATTAGCGATTTTTAATCGCGATTAGCACAAAATTAGTATATAATTAATCATAAAAACTTAAAATTTGCATAATTCACATAAAACACCCTCTTTTAGTAATTTCCATAATTTTCCCAATTTTTTCCCAATTTATCGGTATTTAATTATACCGCCTTATTAAAATATTCAATATTTTATTTTTTAATTATAAAAATTCCCAAAAATAATATTTTATTTTTTTGAAATGTTACACGCCTGAACCATGAAAACACTCTGTGTGGGACTCTAAAGACTCGTCAATACGCTGGCAGTGGGTTTAACCACAAGCACGTTAACGGCACTAACTGTACGTAACGACTACCCAGGTATTGAGCGAAAGGAAGGCCGACGAGCAAACTCATCAAAACCCCTACTGAGCCTGACAGTGATAATATCCATACAACCCGGTCTGTTCGTCTAAGAGTATCACATATCGAGTTTGGGGGGGGGGGATAAAGTCAGACTCCTAACAACGCGACATTTAGTGTCGGTATGAAACCCATCACCACCTGAGAAACTATCGATCCTGGATCGGTAATTTTCGTCTACCCCGGCCGAGGATTCTTGTGATGGCCACCTGGGCACAACGCGATATCAACCCCCAATGCCGGGAGAGACGAATCCTCGACGATTCGCTCAATGCCTCCATGTGGCTCGGGACTGCACCCAACTAAAACCTGTTTGCACGACTCCTTTGAGCCATGGTAGGGTAGTAATCAAAGCACAGTGGAAACTCACACGAGACAAATGACGATCTCAAGTCGACAGACTAACCTGTACACATGTCATTTGGGAACTGCAATCTGACAATATGTATAATACCAACTAGCAGGTTCCCGGTGAGTCCGTCCAGTGTACCCATAACTCAGTAAGCACCTGTATACCATCTTAGGTGAACAAACTAACACCAATGGATTGTGAGACCTGGCCACCGCCCTTCGTCGGGATTTCGATCAGTATACACAAGTCTACTCTGGAGTATCGATGCCCAATCTCGAAACTCCCATGACCAGGGACATTTAAAGATGTGCTTATAGACCATTCAGCTCTCACGTATATGATCGCCATCATAATACTGGTAGTCAAGCAAGAATTTATGGGCTCTATCAACATGTAATAGTGATCTTCAATACTACTTGAAGTATGTACATGATGATAAAGACAAACCAGATAGTATACTATCATCTCGAGTAAGACTGTTCTACCGGTATATGTCCTCCCTCAATTATTACAATAGCGTGCCTGCGATTCAATAATTGACTTGAGGGCACTATAGCGAACACGTATCACTACAAAATTCCGCATTTATTAGATATGACCATCGTATAGTTACATACGAACTCGAAGAAACTTACTTTAGATTCGAGAATGGTTTCCGGTTCTGGAGAAATTGAATAGGACTATTCAGTTGTCCTTTTCTTTTACCTTCTCTCAGATTGCGAGGGCTCCTAGGATTAGGAGAGGGTACACCTATTGCGCTTATTGGATAGTCTTCTTCTATACCATAGGCAGGTGCCGAAAGGTGGGGAAGGAAGAAAACCAATTAGCCTAAGTGTGGTGTACAGAAGGTAATAAGTAAAGATAAATAAATAGATTAGAAAGAGGGCAAAGTAAATTGCGACTGCTATTATTCACGACCAAACCTCGTATTTCATCGCCACTCTTACTTTACCTTTGCATTTCTCCAGAACACCCCGTATCACTATGAAGATCCGCATTTTTTGGATAATCCATCGTATAATTATATATGAACTCGAAGGAACTTTTTCTAGTTCGAGGATGGATTCTGGTTCAGGAGAAATAGAATAAGATTTATTCAGTTGTCTTTTATCTTTACCTTCTCTCATGTTGTGAGTACTCCTAGGATTAGGAGAGTATACATATTACGCTTATTGGATAGTCTTCTTCCAAAACGGTAGGGAAGGAAGAAAACCATTTAGCCTAAGGATGGTGTACAGATGGTAATGAGTAAAGACAAATAAAGAGATTTGGAGAGATGGCAAAGGAAATATACGGTTACAGTCATGAATCTAGATAATGGAAGAGGCATTACTAGGAATACACGGTTACCCCTTCGAAACATTTTCATGTTTCAGTTTCACCTGTGTGTTATTAATTGAAAACCGATTTCCCAATTAGATCCTTACTCCAGGGTATATATTTATCAGGTTTAATTCTCACATCTGTATGGTTTTATAAATGATGAGTGGGAGTAAGTTATTGGGAATTAGGTGATTATATCCTCATTATATTGGAATTCGTTGTAATTGGTGATATTTGAGAAAATCGCCTGGGTTTTTGCCTGACGACAAATATTTGGTTTTGAATATCCGTTGTTATGCACCAATTTCAAACTGATATATCTATACATTTATTTTATAAAGTGAGATATAAGTTTTTGAAATTATGTCCATGACATTTACCTATATCAGTTGATGATTAGGTAAGGATCATTAAACAGCGGTGTAATTCTTCTTAACCATAGTATAGTTTTCAACCTACGACGCACAGGGTTTAAGTTATTCAACTCAGGAGACTTATACAAAGTATTGTATGTTTTCCAGTGTCCATTAGGACACGGGGGTTGGTGCTCGTACTATATTCTATTTACTTATGACTTCTCCAGTTTTAGACAAGTATTTCGTAGAAATACAAGATCCAAGTTTTGAGAAGTTATAGGTACAAGAATAAAGTAGAGAACCATGTGTTTCAAGTATCAGGATTTTCAAGATAATCGAAGATATAGATACTTGTGTTTGGTATTCAGTTGATAGTAATGGTTTTGAGAACTTGCTTCTCTTTCAGGTTACTCACATCTGGATGCTCTTCTAAGTTGAGTAATACTGATCGGCCTCTCTCCATTTAGTTGACATGCACTGGAGATAGCTGCATGATTTGAATCTGATTCCAATTAAATTAGTGCCTCTGTTTCTATATTGTATATAGAATGGTTCATATCTTAACGATGTTAAGATATATGGAGTTGTCCGGCTTATACTTAAAACCAGACTCTGGATATCTCAAGGCACGTTTTTGTAATGGCAGTTTGTGGGTTATCCCGGGCTATGACAAGGGTTAATTTTCTACCATCTAGAAGATCAATAGTGATATTGTTCTTGACTTGCCACAGTTTTAGCAAAATGGATTTTTTCAGAAAACAGTAGTGGGAGTATGGTAGAACTGGAAGCTATTCCAGAACCATAAACGATTACGAAAAATTTAATAGAATCCAAAGATTTAATCAGGGTTTGACATTCCATTAGCCACTCCGCAGATATGATGGGTAAGCTCAGGCGCCCGAGACGTACTTCGGTATCCTCAAAGACGGTGACAGGGAGGTTCTTGTTTATCCAGACTTGCCATTACTGCTGTTCTAGACTATGAGACTAGGCATGAGGATGAGTATAGCGTCGTTCTAAACTAGCTTTAGAAGTGCACGTGTATATGACTCTGCCAGAGGGTTGTTGTAGTCAGTGGGAGCAGCGGAAGCATAGTGGACAAGTAGCTTATATTTATTTATAGACTAAAGCAGGTATAGCGGAGATAGATCATCTATTTTTGATGTGACAATCATAGTCTTTGACTTCATCAGAATAAAAGATGGATCTGTTAAGAAGGTAGTAGGGTGTGATGTCCTGGTATTTGGATGACATAGACTTTGTAGGAAGTGAAATTCCTACACTGCGATCGGTTATACGGTGGTTGTCACACAGTGGTTTCTCCACATAGGATATTGATATTATATCAGGCATTCTGGTTACTAGATCTATAGTTTTAGATCTAGATTTGGATAGTTTCCCAATCTGGGTACTTAGACAGTATTCTAAAAGTGTTTTAGAATGGACGACTCCTGGCATGGTAGTGTACCTGCAGGTGATGGAGTCACCCTCTCTAAAGGTGTCTTACAGACTAAAGGGGAGAGGGATGTCCACGATTGACATATCACTTGCTTAGGCAATTGAGTCAATCATGATATGTCAAGTACCACACCAGATGTTGTTTTTGCACTAGATGCAATAAGTTGATATATTAATCCAATCCTGGAGAAACGTTCGGAAGAAGTTTATCAACATAAGTGGATGTTCTAGAGATATGGTAACGGCAGTCTCTTTCGGGAGACGGTTATCATTCCAGGCTTCCAAGGTGACCTGGATGACAGAGTGACTGTCAGAGTTATAGTTTTCCCTCTTAACGAGGGGTAGTTGTTTGGACAGGTGGTCCAAGTGGATACTGAGGGAGGCATGACGCAGGATACTGATTAAATTCGGTTGACGATACAGTCTAAGAAGTTTACCGGATTTGGAGTTCATTTGTGAACTGGGTCCCATCAGATATCCAGACATATTCTAAGACAGGTATTGCTCATTTCGGGAGATGGATTTCTCCACGAACTTGAGATAAAGAGAGACATAGAAAGAAATATTAGAGTGGATCCACTCACTGAGGCTATTTCTCGAATGCAATAGTTTTACAAACGAGCTTTATGAAACTGATTAGTAGAGAAGTTGGGTGTTCGGTATCACACGGGCTATGAGTATGCGACACCGCAATAATTAGCCTTAAGTGCAAGTGGGAGATTGTTGGCTATAGTGCCCTCAAGTCAATTATTGGATCGCAGGCACGTGCTTGCAATGATTGAGGGAGGACCTATACCGGTAGAACAGTCTTACTCGAGATGATAGTATGCTATCTGGTTTGTCTTTATCATCGTGTACATGCTTCAGGTGACATTACAGATCACTATTACATGTTGATAGAGACCATAGGATTCTTGCTTGACTACCAGTAGTATGATGGCGATCATATACGTGAGAGTTGGGTGATCTATATGCACATCCTTAAAGTGTCCCTAGTTGTGGGAGTTTTCGAGACCGGGCATCGATACTCTAAGAGTAGATTAGTATATACGGATCGAGACCCCGACGAGAGGCGGTGGCTGGTCTCACAAGACATTGGTGTTAGTTGGTTCACCTAACATGTATACAGGTGCTCATTGGGTTATGAGTACATTGGACGGACTCGCCGGGAACATACTAGTTGGTATTATACCTATTATCATATAGCAGTTTCCTGGTGACATATGTACCGGTTAGTCTATCGACCTAAGATCATCATTTGTCTCGTGTGAGTTCCCACTGTGCTTTGATTACTACCCTACCACGGCTCAAAGGAGTCGTGCAAACAGGTTTTAGTTGGGTACAGTCCTGAGCCACATGGAGGCAGTGAGCGGATTGTCAGGGGATTCGTCTCTCTCGGTATTGGGGGTTGATGTCGCGGTGTGCACGGGTGGCCATCACCAGAAATCCTCGGCTAAGGTAGATGAGAATTACCGATCTAGGATCGGTAGTTTCTCAGTTGGTGATAGGTTTCATGCCGACAATAAATATCAAGTTATTAGGGGTCTGACTTTATCCACCCCCCTAGACTTGATATGCGATACTCATAGACGAACGGACCAGACTGTACGGATACTGTCACTGCTAGACTCAGTAGGGTTTCTAGATGAATTTGCTCGTCGGCCTCCCTTTCGCTCAATACCTTGGTAGCCATTACGTATAGCTAGTGCTACTGACGTGCTTGTGGTTAAACCTACTGCCAGCGTATTGACGAGCCTTTAGAGTCCCACACAGAGGGTTTCCTTGGTTCGGGCGAAATGTTGTAGAGCCCGTATGGTTTTATGGCAGGGTTCGAACATATTCGTGCACTTATGTACGGATCATGATCGGACGGATAATACTTGTGGGTTTTGGTTTAAGCCGGATCCTAGTATTATATTGTTGGGTTATTTTCGTCTCATTGTGTTCGTATTCAGTTGGAATACGGATACGGGTATGTATATACGGATGAGAGGTATTCTTGTAATTCGTTACGAGATTACTTTAGTAGATGCGATTTCTTTTTCTTGGATTAAACATTTAGATTAATGTTTATTGTGTGGAAAGTGTGAGTGCAAGTCTTGGCTTTGTGTATTGAATGTGGCATGTGCACTTGGTTTTGTTTTGCTTAAGATTTTTGTGAAATATTTGTGGTGAGCATGAGAGATGGCAGATCTTTTGTGTGTGTGTGTAGCTTTTCTTGAGTTGCTCATGTGCTCACAATAAATAACACACAAAAAGACTTAGCAAACACAACAAAAGAAAAAGAGCAGAACATTTTCTTCACCTCCTCTTTTCTTTGCCTCACACTTTCCTTACTTGGCTTCTTCTTCAACCTCTACCCATACCCTCTCATGAGTTGAGAATCCTTGGGTGTTTTGAGACAAAGTATTTACACACAATCGCTACTTCATTTTGGCAATCTAGGCTAGCAAACTAGATACCCGAGTTGCTTCGGTTTTGAGGCGAGAGCCTGTATTACAAATCCTCGACGTGGATCGTCTTCGACGGGGGAGACCGGAGATCGAACTTGATCGAGGAAGCCGTGAAGAGCTTATGACAGAGGTTGAAGACCGAAGGACAAGGATCGATCGGTATAACCTCTCTAAACTCTTTTCGTAGAACTAGTATAGGGTTAATGGTACGATCCGTCGATTAGGGTTCCGTTAGCGCCGGATTTTAAAAGCTTTTGTTCCGCGTTTGGCCACGGATTGATGGCTAGGGCGCTGCCGTAACCTTACACTTTGATTATGGGATTATTCTTCTTTCGCCGCTTCATAGAAGATGCTCCATCGAAGTAGAGCTCCCATTGAGACTAATTTTCTTCTTTCTCCTCTTCGACTGCATCGAATGCGTATTCATCCGGCAACTCGCAGTTCAGGGAAGAATCAGCTGATATTGGATGTTCAGCGGGAAAGTCAGTAATGGCTTGTCTTTTCACCGCCTTGAGGGGTCGATATGTTATCGAGAATTCTATCAGCAGGAGGCCCATTTGGTAAGTTTTCCCGTCAGCATGGACTTTGACATTAGATACTTAAGAGGATCCACCTTTAAGATGAGATGGACCTCACGCGCCAAGGCGTAGTGTCTGATCTTCGTTATTACGAAGATCGGTACCAAGCAGTGCTTTTCGATGGGGGGAGTAGTTTCTTTCTGCCCCTCGGAGAACTCGACTTAGTTAGTAAAGAGCTCTCTCTTTTCATTGATCGTTCTCCTGTGCCTAGAGCGTGCCTAGAGAACCTTCAAGGGCTGTTGTATATAAGATAATAGGCTTTCTCTTAACCGGAGTAGCCAATACCGGCGGATTTTCAGGTATTGTTTGATTTCTTCCAATGCATTTTGGCATTTCCGATCCCAGACGAACGGGGTCCCCTTCTTCATCACATGGATATGAAAGTTTACCCTAGCACCACCATTAGGTTTAAGTAGCATCAAGCATGCCAAATTTTAAAATTTTTAGGTGCTAAGTTCGACTAACCTAGATCTTAACTAGAAGATTAAGGTTTAACCTACGTGATATGAAAACTAAAGAAGAGAAGATGGTTGTACCCTCGTAGATCGAGTCCTTTGCTTCTAGAGCTCCAGGTTATGGTCTACACGACTCCACTAGGCTCCACTTCGAGTTGAATGAACTTTCTCGTAGATCTTCGCGCCGAAGACGATCCACCCGAAGTCCCTCTAGCTTAAGCTACCTCTTCACTAAACTATCTTTAGCGAAGAAAACACGCTACATTTGATTGCTAGTCAAGTGTAGGATAATGAAGTAGGGGTTTGGTTTAGCACACTAGTTTGTTCAAAACTTCATGGTTCACATCATATGTGAGGGGTTGGAGTTTTGATTCATGAGGAAGAAGAAGAAGAAGAGAGCAAGCTAGAGAGCGACTCAAGAAAATGGCTCAACTAGAGAAAATGAACTAAGTGTGGTCAATAATGAAGAATGGCTCATAATATCTTCCTCACTTATTGAAGCATGCTATATTTTTCAATAAAAATATGAAGCCATGCTTCAATAGTGATATAAGATGAATAAACAAACATAAAAAGCCATGCTTCCCCCATGCCCTCCATATCTCTTCACTTTCCACCTCGTTTATCCATTTTCTATAAAATAGAAAAACATGCCATGCTTTATAAAACATATATATATATATATATATCAATATATATATATATATATATATATATATATATATTATGAAGGATAATTAGTGAGCTAATGGTATTAGTTAAGATATAATTATATCAAATATAATATATATCACATTATTAAATCAACACTTGATTTAATAATACGGTTATATCATATATGACCGACTAATATCATTTATCTGTGTATCACATTATCAAATCAACACTTGATTCGATAATCGGGTTATATTACATATAACCTAACTTAATAACAGACAACTGCCAGATTACAATACAACATCACATACACGTATTTAATCAGGCCCATGCACATATCATATACGTGCCCTACTTTGTTTCACTTGAACTAGGAAACTTCTGTATGGGACTCTAAAGACTCGTCAATACGCCAGCAGTAGGTGATGATCATATCAGTCGCCTACAAGCCGTCAGCGGTACTAGCTGGACGTAACGACTACCCAGGTATTGAACGATATGAAGATCAACATGCAAGCTTGTCCATACTCTCTATGGAGCCTATTAGTAACACTACCGTATAGTCCGGTCTCTTCGTCTGATATGTCGCATATCATGTCTAGGGGTGGTAAACGTTAGACCCGAGTAACGTGATAAGTCATGCCGATGTCTGGCCTATAACGGTTTGAGAAACTAATGATAACTCTTATCAGTAAATCTCAGCAGTAGCCCTAGACAGGGACTTCCAGTTATAACCAATCGAGCATAGCGCAACATCAACCCCCAATACCGGAAGAGACGAAACCCCTCTTATCGCTCATTGCCTCCATGTGACTCGGGACTGTACCCAAATCCACCTGTTTGCATGACTCCTTTGAGCGTGGTAGGGAGGAAATCAAAGCACAGTGGGAGCCACACTATTGGCTTTAGTGACCTCAAGGAAATTATCGTAGTCGCAGGCAGGTGATTATGATGATTGAGGGAGGACCTATACCGGTAGAATAGTCTTACTCGAGATGATAGTATGCTATCTGGTTTGTCTTTATCATTATGTATATGCTTCAGGTGGTATTACAGATCACTATTACATGTTGATAGAGCCCATAGGATTCTTGCTTGACTACCAGCATTGTGATGGCGATCATATACGTGAGAGCTGGATGGTCTATAAGCACATCCTTAAATGTCCCTAGTCGTGGGAGTTTCGAGATTGGACATCGATACTCCAGAGTAGACTTGTGTATACTGATCGAGATCCCGACGAGGGGCGGTTGCCAGGTCTCACAAGCCATTGGTGTTAGTTTGTTCACCTAAGATGGTATACAGGTGCTCACTGAGTTATGGGTACACTGGACGGACTCGCCGGGAACCTGCTAGTTGGTATTATACCTATTGTCAGATAGCAGTTCCCAGGTGATATGTGTACAGGTTAGTCTGTCAACCTGAGATCATTATTTGTCTCATGTGAGTTCCCACTGTTCTTTGATTACCACCCTACCACGGCTTAAAGGCGTTGTGCAAACAGGTTTTAGTTGGGTACAGTCCTGAGCCACATGGAGGCAGTGAGCGGATCGTCGGGGATTCGCCTCTCCCGGTATTGAGGGTTGATGTCGCGTTGTGCACGGGTGGCCATCACCAGAAATTCTCGGGGTAGACGAGAATTACCGATCCAGGATCGATAGTTTCTCAGATGGTGATGGGTTTCACGCCGACACTAAATGTCGTGTTGTTAGGGGTTTGACTTTATCCACCCCCTAGACTCTATATGCGATACTCTTAGACGAACAGACCAGACTGTACATATATTGTCACTGTTAGGCTCAGTAGGGGTTTGGATGAGTTTTTTCGTCGGCCTTCCTTTCGCTCAATACCTGGGTAGCCGTTACATACAGCTAATGCCGCTGACGTGCTTGTGGTTAAACCCACTGCCAGCGTATTGATGAGTCTTTAGAGTCCCACACAGAGGGTTTGCATGGTTCAGGCGATATGTTGTAGATGACGTATGTTGGTACATACAGGTGTCCGATTAAATATGTATATATGCTGCACAAACTTTAATCGGACGGTTGATAATACTAGCGGCTTAGGATTAAGCCGGATTATTAAATCAGGTTTTGATTTAATAATTTATATATATATGTAATTATATGTATGTATTCTAGTATTATTATTCACTATTCATTTTCTCTCTTGGCTATTCGTATTTTTTACGAATATGCGTATATGTATTTCGATACGTGTACCGGGTTGCATTCCGTATTTATACGGAATAACTTCTAGAAGATGGCTGCCTCATTATTTGATTTTCATTTTAGAAAATCAATTTAGGAAATGAGGTTGAGGGGTGAGTTGGCATGACCATGGTGAGGCATGTAGAGATGTATGGGTATTGTTTATTTTATTGGAAAAATGAGAGGAGATTTTTTGTGTGCATGATTGGAAGGGGGCTTGAGATGGCTTGCTCATTTGATTTTTTCCTAACTTGCTTAATCACTCTTATTCTCACTCACTTGGAGACTTAGCCATTTTCCACACTTGCTCATGCTACATGTTTCCTCACCTCCTTCTTCATCTTCTTGAGTTGCTCATGGAACATTTGTGATGAGAGAAAATTATAGTGACACATTCCTACACCTCCACTCTCCATTGCTAACAACCTTGGAGCGTCGGTTGCCTCGCTTGGCGAGGCTGGAGCTTGCGCCGTTTCCCTCAGGTGGATCATCGTAGATGGAGGAAGACCGGCAACCAAACTCGATCCAGACGACCACTGGGAGCTTGGGAAGATGGTTGAAGACCGAAAGACATGGATCAACTCAGTATAACCATTCTAACTCTTTATATTGCTTGCTAGTATAGGGTTTAGGGTAGATCTAGGTATCGGGTCATGGTAGCGCCAGTTTAGAAAATATTTGTTCCGCATTTGGCCACGGTTTGATGGCCGGGGCGCTGCCGTAACCCAACATGGTATCAAAGCCAACCCGTAAACCCATTACTAGCAGTTTTAGACAATGTTAAAGTATCAAAATCGAAAAAACCCCAAAACAGTGCACTGCATATTCCAGGTTCTGTCGATTTTTCAGAGTCTTCAAAATTTTTTTTAAGCAATTGCAGAAGACTACTATGGTGACCACTAGACAACACTCCAAATACGAGCCATTTCCACCCTAATTATACCGGCCACATGTGCATAAATTCCGAGCTGGCCGGCACTAGTAGGGAATTGGGACTTCGTATTTTGTGTGTCGTCTGGTCTCTGGAATATTGGTTCAGTGGTATTGCTAGTTTTTCCCAGTTTGGATATTTTGTTATCTATTGTTCAGGGGCAATTTGGGGTGTTTCGAAGTCGATAATTTAACACTGTTTAAATGTTTATCAATACATGCATTACTATCTGCGACCGTGAATGTCATTCGAGTGGTACAACTCGTCTAATTGCTATATGTTCTTTTAGACGGGTTTGCGAACGTGACATTCACGTTGATGTTCTGTGTTGTGCTGTGTTGTGGTTGGATCGTCGTGGTGGATAGCTTGGGTGCAATATTAGTACAGTTTAGTTTCATTTGTACATTTGATATTGCGGGGCGAGCGTCCGACATGTGGATTGCTGTCACTGCCCCTGTATATTATTTGTTTGGGGCATGACCGGGTTGAGGTCGATGTCACCCTTGTACATATTATTTTCTTTTCTGTACTAGGATTACCCCGCGGTGGAGTGCACGAATAGCCGGGTTCTAGAGGGCAACGGGTCCGCATCTCATGGCATTGAGACAGAGGGGACCTTACTTTAAAATTGGCGGGATATTCGCCGCACTCGTAGGGGGTATAGGTTGACCCACGGAGGGGTGCCCAAGTTACCAGATTCCGTGAAGTGCTGGGTGGCCCATTCATGTTGTTGATTGGGGTTGCCTCACTTCTGGTTTTGGCGGGTAACTTGCCGCGCTCGTAGGGGTCTAGGTTTTTATTGCATAGGCTATCCACACGACAGGGAATGTCGGGTTTTATTTGCGGCTCAAATGAAACCCGGGGCTCTAAGATTATCCACCATTCTGTGTTGCTTCTGTGATGTTGATTTATATCATGCCTGGGACGAATGTTATATATTTATATATATTTATATATATACCAGTAGATGTTGTATATGTTTTGCACCCGTGCTAGTCCAGTCCCCGCTCTGTCGTTAGTTAAGTAAACTAACGAGTGATGACGGGACCCAGTGGTGAATGCGGATGGCATATATGTACATTTTATTTTCGTTCTTTTGTTTGGTGTGATATGTTAATTGATGGGACTGTGTTGATTCTTATCAATGTAAGGATAAAACAAACCTATATGATGTCGTTGGAACCAAGATTTTTTAAAACTGACATTAAAGACGTTTTCTTTTGCTTTGCACAGTGGTATTCAGTTATGAATATCCAGCACCTTAATCGACGAGGCAAGGGCCGAGATCCCTTCATCGGGAGTGACCCATTGAGCAAAAGTTTGCGTCAGCGTAATAACTTCACTATAGTCGATTCTTTTGCTTTGCATTGTGGTATTCAGTTTGGAATATCCTGCACCTCATTCGATGAGGAAAGAGCCGAGATCCCTTCACCAGGAGTGACCTCTTTAGCAAAAGTTTTCGCCACTATATATTTGTAAAACCACTCGGTTCCTTCAACGATATCAAGTTCATTACGTTAAAGGTTCTTCGCCAAAAATCAGCCGTAACCTCCGTCATTTCGGATTAGTATTGCTTAGTATTCGTGCTACGTATGTCATGCATTGCTGAGGCATAGTGTTCGGTAGCTCTGTAATGCTTTTCTGTCGCATGGATATATGGATTGGTTAGGATAGTCGTACGGTTATGTTGGCATTGTCAAGGACTCATACGGGTGGGTTTAACGCAATTAAGATAATGACGGGTTGAACTTGACTTGGACTCTTTGATATGTTGGCATTGTCAAGGTCACTTGGGTCCCAGGGGTAAAAACACACATCGGGAGTTTCAAACATACAGGAAACTTGCCAGGCTTGCACATACCTTCTGGAGTGTGGTAACTTGAGTGGATTCCATCAAGTTATCATGCGATGATAGTTGGATCCCGATTCCCACTGATGAGTAGGATTACTCCTCGGGTGATTTTAGATGATCCCGACTGATTCTCCTTTTGGGTTTGGAGGAGAATTCGAGGAAACAGTGGGAGCCATCCTGATTAGATAAAGTGATTAACCATTCTGATCTAGGTTAGAGTGCACGCTGAGTGTTTCTTTTCTCTCTCTCTTTCTGGCAGCGACCATGGCCCGACCCTGGACTAATACTCATGAACCAAGTTAACCGAACCTTTTTAAAAATATTTTGGCTTTTGGATTGTCATTTAGTAGAATAAATCATTGCCGCTCCTTCTTTCCCTTTGCATTTCTCCAGAACACTCCGTATCACTACGAAGATCCACATTTCTTAGATATTCCATCATATAGTTACATACGAACTCGAAGAAACTTGTTCCAGATTCGAGGATGGATTCTGGTTCTGGAGAGATTGAATAAGATTATTCGGCCGTCTTTTCTCTTTACCTTCTCTCAGGTTGCGAGAGCTCATAGGATTAGGAGAGGGTACACTTATTGAGCTTATTGGATAGTCTTCCTCCAGACCATAGGCAGGTGCCGAAAGGTAGGGAAGGAAGAAAACCAAATAGCCTAAAGGTGGTGTACAGAAGGTAATAAGTGAAGACATATAAAGGGATTAGAATAAGGGCAAAGGAAATTGTGACTGCTATCATTCACGACAAAACCGTATATGCCCCTGCCACTCCCACATCCAGTTTGGATTTCTCCAGAACACTTTGTATCACTACGGACATCCATAGTTCTTGGACATGCCATCGTATAGTTACATACGAACTCGAAGGAATTCATTCCAGATTCGAGGATGGTTTCCGGTTCAGGAGAAATAGAATAGGATTATTCAGATGTCTTTTTCCATTACCTTCTCTCAGGTTGCGAGGGCTCCTGGCATAAGGAGTGTACACCTATTACACTTATTGGATAGTCTTCTTCCAAACCTTAGGCTAGTGTCGAAGGGTAGGGAAGGAAGAAAACCAGGTTAACCCCTTCGAAACATTTTCATGTTTCAGTCCGACTGTGCAATTTTAATTGAAAACTGTTTTCCCAATTGGAATCTAACTCCAGGGTATGTATTTACCAGATCAGTTTCTCACATCTGTATGTTATTACAGACGGTGAGTGTGAGTAAGATATTGGGAATTGGGTGATTAGATCTTCATTATATTGGAATTCGTTGTAATTGGTGATATTTGAGGAAATCATCTGGTTTTTGCCTGACAGCAAATTTTTGGTTTTGAATATTCGTAGTGATGCACCAGTTTAAAACTGATATATCTGTACGTTTATTTTACAAAGTGAGATATAACCTTTTGAAATTATATCTGTGACATTTACCTATATCAGTTGTGATAGTTATATGTATGCCTTAGAGGCCATTACTGTACATGCGATATATATTTTAGTGGATGGTTGGACATATATAGGGAGGACTTTCTTGCTCGATATGATAGTATGCTATCTGGTTGCACTTTATCTTAACATGTTAACAAATACTATTTTGTGATCACATGTTGATAAATCCCTTAGGATGATTATTCGACTATCAAGATTATGATGCAGATCATACTAGTAGGGACAGGATAGTCGATAAGTAGATCCTTCAAATGTTCCTAGTCGTGGGAGTATCGAGACAGGGCATCGATATTCCGGAGTAGACTAGCGTATGCGCTTCTTTACCCATATGATAGGCGATGGATGATCCCATATCCATTGGTGTTTGACATCAGAGAAGATATACAGGTGCTTAGTGGAGACTGGGTACACTGGACGGACTTTCCAAGAACTCCTAGATGGTATTATACCTATTGTCGGATAGCAGTTCTCTGGTGACACTAGTACAGGTTAGTCTGTAGACTTGAGAGCGTCATAGAGTCTTGTGTGATTCCCACTGTGCTTTGATTTCCACCATACCATGGACAAGAGATCGTGCAAAACGGTGGATTTTGGGTACAGTCCCGAATCACATGGAGGCAATGAGCGATAGGAGGGGTTTCGTCTCTCCCGATATTGGGGGTTAATGTTGCGCTGTGCTCGATTAGCCATAACAGGAAATCTCTGGCCAGAGTTGCTGAGATTTACTGGTAAGTGTTATCAATAGTTTCTCGAAACGTTATAGACCTCACATCGGCACGACTTATCGGTTACTGCAGTCTGACGTTTACCACCTCTAGACTAGATATGTGACATATCAGACGAAGAGACCGGACTGTACGGTAGTGTTACTGATTGGATTCGCAGGAGTTATAACAGGCTTGCTTGTTGATCTTCTGATCGCTCAATATCTGGGTGGCCATTACGTTTAGCAGACCGCTTGCGGCTTGTGGGTGTTTGATATGATCATTACCTACTGCCGGCGTATTAACGAGTCTTTAGAGTCCTACAAAGAGGTTTCCTGGTTCATGCGAAACGGAGTAGGAGCACATATGTGATATGTGCAGGACCGAGATTAATACGAGTATGTGATACCGTATTCTATTCTCCCGATATGTGATATCGGTCGGGTATATGTGATATAGCCGGGTTATCGGATCAAGTGTTGATTCGATAAGTTGATTCATTTGATATTAGTCGGTTATATGTATTATAGTCGGATTATTAAATCAAGAGTTGATTTAATAATTTAATGTATAACTATATATTTGATATATTAAATTACATTGACTAATATTAGCTCACTTAAGATTTCTTTTCTCACTTTATGATACATTGATATATATGTGATATATGTTAAATGTATTGTTTTCTTTTAGCACAAAATATATATGCGATATATATTATTGTGTCATGTTAGGTTACACATGCAACATGTATGTATGAGACTCACACCACGCTAGGGTTAAGTTAGGGTTTTATTTGTTTTATGTAATTCAAACACTTGGATAATGAGTCATGGTAGAAGCTTGGAGAAGCTTGTGGAAAACATTGACTTAGTCCACTTGTTTATCTAGCTTAAGATATTTTTCAACCCAACCCTTAACTCATAATTATGGTTAAGTCTCTACAATGGTTAGTGGATGATATACACAATCCATGGTTGCATTTCTAACCTCATGAGTTCATTGATCTCTTCATCACATCTTCTTCTTCCTCATTCAAGGTTTCTAGCTTTTGTGAAAGTGATGATAACTTGTGAGAAAAATATATATAAAGTGAGCCCACTTCCTACTTCATCATGCTCTACTACTAGTCATTTAGTTTAGGGTATTTGCTTCACTAATCTACACAATTAGTGAAGAGATAGCATGAGCTAGTGTCTCCTCGACGTAGATCATTTTCGGCCTCGAAGACTTCGAAGCAAGCTTGTTCGTTTCTTCATGGGAGCCTCTAAAGAGTCCGGGGATTCGTGATCGCAGCGAAGAGACTACTACACGGAGCTATTGAAGTGAAGAACCGGTCTACAAAGGTTGTATTCCTTGTTCACTTAGATGTAAAGAGTTTACATATCATGTTTAACCCTAAGTCACTAGTTAAGATCTTAGTTAGGGTTTGTTTAGCACCCCAAAATTTTAAAGTAGCATGATTGATGCTTGCCAAAACCTTCACAAGGTACTAAGCTAACCCTATAGTGGTATCAGTGCCAAGCTAGAGCATTAGGTGTTGCGTAGGCGAAGTTTAAAGTCCGATCAAACTCCGAAAGCCCGAAACGACCCCCTTTTTGGAAATTTTTCCAAAAGTTGGATTTTTCCATGTTAAAAATACTCAGAAATTCATGCAGGGAATTCTATGGACACACCTGAAGAACGAAACCCTAACTCGTCCAAGTGACCACGGATCCGCGGCGAAAACATGGTTTTGGCGGCGGATCCGCGGCGCTGCTTGAGAGGCTTGGGTCTGGCCCTTCAGCTGTTGGTCCGTAGGTACAGGGGCTTGCTTCTGGGAATTTTTAATTTTTCTTAAGTGTTGAGCTCTCTGGGAATTTTGGGAATTCATTGATTCGATCGAATTATCTAACTTCGCCTAGCTATCTGTGATTGTGATACAATATTTAGAATCCACATAATTGGTTATGTGATAACTAGTTTGAATTTTATAAATCTAGCACTTTAGTCTCAATTGATCGGTTGCCACGGAATTTTTATGTTGATCAAAACTCCGTCGCAATTACGTAGTGTACGCGGATACTCGCCGGGTAACATTACTAGATAGCCATGCCCCATAGCCCCGACCAAGTGACTGTAGGAGAATCCCGTCGCCAAAAGCATTCGTTCGGGTGCTCATGGCTGCGGTGTTCCGCCTTAGTGCACTTCGTCGATGACACCGAAGGGTGCGGCCGTCTATTAAAGTTTCCGACATGCATTCGATCTGGTTATCGGGAATCTTGTTGAATTATCCAAAAAGTTATTGGAAAGTGTTTTCAATATCGAGACTAAAATGCGGGGTTTATAATTGTTAGGCATGCGATGTCTAAGGAATTCATTTGGTTGGGCATGAAATCCAAAGTATGTGATACGTTGGGTTTGTGATGTCTAAGTTGGTTGCGGATTCTAACTGTTGTAGTTTTTCACTTTCTTTTCTGCGACCGTAAGTGTAATATGTGGTGTATCGCCGGTTTCGGTGCTATATGTCAACGACAATTGGCATACGCATATTTACTTACGTTGATGACATGTGGTGTTATGCGTTGCTGTGATATGTTATATTGGATTGTCGTGTTCTGAATAGCCGGGTTTTTTTTATGTGAGATGAGAGTTTTTCATTTTGATTCATGTAAAAGCTTGTATGTAATATTCTTTTATTGGGGAACTTCCGGGTTGAGGTTGATGTCACCATTGTATATTATTTACTTTTCCGCATTAGGATAGACCCAAGGTGGGGGGCACAAGTGACCGGGTTCTAGGGTACAGTGGGAGACCATCTCGAGGAGTCGAGACCGGGTCTCCTAACTCTAGAATTGGTAGGGTTGCTTGCCGCTCTCGTAGGGGTCTAGGGATGTGGGTTTGGCTATTTATCATGACCGTGGAATCCGCGTTTTTACTGGCTTAAATAAAACACGGCATTCCTAGTATATCCAATATTTTATATGTGATTCTTCTGCTGCTGATATTCTGTGATGTGATCATTTTATATGTTTTGAGACGAATGCCTAGATTATATATATGAGATACAATTAATATTATTGCTTTTGTTTCTTCTGTGATGCTTAGGAAGTATAAATAATGGGACTTCATTAATGAGATTAATGAAATAATAAGAAACCAAAAGATGTTGCAGAAACTTGTTTAAAAACTGGTAGCTTTAGTTCTTGCTTTGCATAGCGGTATTCCTTGTAGAATGTCCAGCACCTTATTGGATAAGGAAAGAGCCGAGATCCCTTCACCGGGAGTGACCTCTTTAGCGAAACTAGCAGATGCTAAAAACACGGTTTGTCTTTTGATTGCTTTTATAGTTTTTTCTTTGCATAGTGGTATTTATGAAATATCCTGCACCTTATTCGATGAGGAAAGAGCCGAGATCCCTTCACCGGGAGTGACCTCTTTAGCGAAACTAGTAAAAACCTCAAAAACACTCCTTTTTCAAAATCACTCGATTCTACGACGATATCAAGTTCATTACACAAAAGGTTTTCTTAAAAACCTGTCGTAGCCCTTCGTCATTTCAGATAAATACTACTTAGTATTCGTGCTACGTTTGTTGACTATGTTAAGGCATAGTGTGCGGTAGCTAATTAGTGCTTATCTGCATAAGCATATGATGCGATTGGATTAGGGTAGTCGTGCGACTTTGTTGACTATATTAAGGGTCATGCGGGTGGGTTTAATTCAATCAGGAAATGACGGGTTGAACTTGGCTAGCGCTTATGATTTGTTGACCATGTTAAGGTCATAAGTCGCTAGGGGCAAAATATTATAGGGAATTTCAAGTGTTGAAATTTGCAATGAGATTGCATACCTTCTATGAGATAGTTGGATCCCGATACCCACTGCGAGTATGAGTTACTCCTGGAAGAGTTTTACACATTACAATTAGCCGATCAAGTAGGTGTCTAGAAAGGTGTTAACGGGGTTACGCCCCAGGGAAAATGAGGTTTATTTTAATTAGGTCCATGCGAAAGCACGGGGAACCTCCCTCAAAGTACCGACACTGGCCTGACCGAAAGATTGGCGAACCTGTACGGTGTAATTAATCCCGGCTAGTCTTACCTTTTAGGGTTTGAAGGTAGATTTGACTAAAATAGTAGGAGCCATCCTGATTAGATAAAATAATAACCAATCCAATCTTGCAAGAGCGCACGCAGAGTGTTTTCTTCTTTCTCTCTCCTGGTAGCAACTATATCACGCCTTAATCAAGATAATAAATTGGATGCATTGACCGAACCTGCTTATTATACTGAGCTTGGGAACGTTGGTACTGCTCCAACTTATAATTGTTATAAAGTCCGAGCAGGAAATAAGGGAATATCCAGATTCCCATGCCACCCAATCGAGAAATGAGCATGTTGATGCATATTCTTCGGGTATCCTTATTATCGAGAACTATTTTTCAGTATCCTCTACGTCCTGGGTATGTGATACCGGATCAGGATCCCGCATATCTAATATGTTACATGGGCTGCAGAAAGGTAGAGAACTGAGAATAGGTGATAAATCTCTAAGTGTTAGAGAATGGTGCAATTGTTGCAGCCAAGTCAATTGGTAGATATCACCTTGTATTAATACATTGATTCTGAACAAATGTTATTAGATACCGAACCTGATATACAACATCATATCGGTCTCTTTATTAAGTTAAAGAAGGATATAATTCTGTATTAAAGGATAATGTTGTGAACATTTTCCTGAATCAAAAGTTGATTGGATCAGGCACGTTATATAATAGCATATACGTTCTAAATCAAACCACAATTCAAAGTATAGAACACACACAAGAGGAGTAGTTTAGAAATGAACGAATTCTTCTTGTAGCATGGTAGACTAGGTCATATCAATGCGATGCGACTAGCTAAGTTACATAAGGATGAACATGAGAATCTGTTCGAATTTTCATCTTATGCTACTTGCTAGTCTTGTCTCAAAGGTAATATGACCAATACTCTGTTTACTGGAAACGGAGAAAGAGTTATTGAACTCTTGG
This sequence comes from Agapanthus africanus, assembly GCA_030015575.1. Lineage (NCBI taxonomy): Eukaryota > Viridiplantae > Streptophyta > Magnoliopsida > Asparagales > Amaryllidaceae > Agapanthus > Agapanthus africanus. The sequence continues at coordinate 496,842,148 of CM057343.1, read as the reverse complement.
GACAAATACATGATGATGTATACGTTCCTATGTCTACAAGTGCCGAGATTGGTTCTTTATACTTCATTATATTCACTGACGATCACTCAAGATTCGGACATGTGTTCCTGTTGGAAAACGAGTCTGAAACTTTTGAGAAATTCAAGGAATTTAAGCTTGAAGTTGAAGAACCAGACGGGTAGAAGTATTTAAGTCCTACGATGTGATCGAAGAGGCGAATACTTGCGTATGGAGTTCCTGGAGTTTCTACAAGGAGAATGTGATTCTCTCTCAGCTTACTCCTACGTATACACCACAACACAACGGTGCATCAGGGCGGAGGTATCACACCCTATAAGATATGGCGCGCTCTATGATAAGTACTGTTGAGTTACCTGTTTTCTTTTGGGAGTTATGCACTTGAGAAGCTGCATACCTATTGAATGGGGTTCCATCCAAATCTGGGCCTACCACTACATATGAGATATGGAATGGGATGAAACCATGTCTTAAACGAGTTAAGATATGGGGTTGTTCGGCCTATGTTGAAAAGCAAAACCCGGACAAGCTCGAGGCAAGATCAGATCTGTATAGGTTTGTTAGGATATCCTAAACATTAGTGAGGGAATATCTTTTACCATTCTGAGGAGCAAAAGGTGTTTTGTTTCTCAGTATGCCACCTTTTTAGAAAAGGAAATTCTTGTAAAGAAATTAGTGGTCATGAGGTAGAACTGGAAGCAGTTCCAGCTAGACAAATTAAGAGCTGATGATTTGGTGAAATCAAAAGATTCAATAGTTTCCAACGAACCTCAGCCTCTCCACGAATCTGGTAAGGGTTCCTCATCCACTTGAGAGACACTACGGTCTTGTCGGTGACAGTAGGAGCAAGAATTGCATCATGAGATGATGGCCCAACCGGGTTCAGGCAGTTAGGAACGTTTGTTTTGATGTGATAGTCAAAGAATTTGACTTCATCAAAATGGTAGATGAACCTTGTATATACAAGAAGGTAATATAGAATAAGGTTGTCTTCCACGTATTATACGTAGATGACATACTCTTAATAGGAAATGGTTTCCTATGCTACACTCGGTCAAGCTCCTCTTATCACGAAAATTCTTAATAGAAGATCTGGATGATGCCTGCTATGGTGATAGATCTATAGTGGATGTTGGGAGTGTCCCAAATCCAGGTACATAAACACCATACTAAAGGGGTTTAGTATGGATGATTCTAAGCGTGGTGGTTCGCCCACTTACTCATGGATTACTCTCTCCAAAAAGATGTCTCCCGAGACTAATTTGAAGAGAGCTCGCGTACAAGGGATAACCTATGCTTCGGAAGTAGGCTCTATCAGAGTGTGCGATATTATGTACCGGACCAGATGTAGATGACTCATCAGGTATAGTGATCAGATATCAATCAGATCTTGGGAGAATCACTGAAAAGCTGTGGGGGACATTCTTAAGTACTTGAGAAGCACTAAAATAAAGTTCTTGGTTCCAGCTTCCAGAGTGATAAGTTCGACTGAGAGTCAGTCACAGGCATTGTCTTTACCCTCAGTGGAGGGACGGTATGTTGGAAGAGTTCCAAGCTAGATACCGTGACATACTAGACGATAAAGGTTGAATACATTGCTACCAAAGATACTACCAAAGTGGCTGTCTGGACATTTCTTGTTCATGAGATGAACAAGGTTCCTACCATTGAGCGTCCAATAACTATTATTGTGACAACAATGGAGTTGTGGCTTTGGCCTAGGAACACCAGTCCCATCAGCGTTCCAGACATATTCTGAGGCAAGTATCACCTGATCAGGGAGATGGTTGATCTCCAAGGGATCGAGGTTAGGAGAGTAGACCTGAAGGATAACACGGCGGATCCACTCACAAAGGTCTTACCCCTAGAGAGATTTCTCTATAATGGTTGAGTATGGGATACTACAACCACTGCTATATTGTTGGGTATTGGATACTACAATAAATGGCTTCAGTGCAAGTGGGAGATTGTTAGTTATATGTATGCCCTAGAGGCTATTACTGTACATGCGATGTATATTGTAGTGGATGCTTGGACATATATAGGGAGGACTTTCTTGCTCGACATGATAGTATGCTAACTGGTTGCACTTTATCTTAACATGTTAACAAATACTGTTTTGTGATCACATGTTAATAAAACCCTTAGGATGATTATTCGACTATCAAGATTATGATGCAGATCATACTAGTGGGGACAGGGTAGTCGATAAGTACATCCTTCAAATGTTCCTAGTCATGGGAGTATCGAGACAGGGCATCGATTCTCCAGAGTAGACAAGCTTATGCGCTTCTTGACTCATATGATGGGCGATGGATGATCCCATACCCATTGGTGTTTGACATCAGAGAAGATATACGGATGCTCAGTGGAGACTGGGTACACTGGATGGACCCGCTGAGAACTCCAAGATGGTATTATACCTATCGTCGGATAGCAGTTCTCTGGTGACATTGGTACAGGTTAGTCTGTAGACCCGAGATCGTCATAGAGTCTTGTGTGATTCCCATCGTGCTTTGATTTCCACCATACCACAGTCAAGAGATCGTGAAAAACGGTGGCTTTTGGGTACAGTCCCGATTACATGGGGGCAATGAGCGATAGGAGGGGTTTCGTCTCTCCCGGTATTAGGGGTTGATGTTGCGCCGTGTTCGATTGGCCATAACAGGAAATCCCTGGCCAGGGTTGCTGAGATTTACTGGTAAGTGTTATCAGTAGTTTTTCGAAACGTTATGGACCTCACATCGGCACGACTTATCGGTTACTGGTGTTGAAGTCGAAAATTGCATTCCGGTTGACCAAGTCAAAGTCAAAGTCAACCCCAAGCTAAGTGGGCCCATGCCCAGGTCGAGTCCCAACATGAAGCGGCCGGCCCTCCCCCATGCCAAAATGAAATCATGTAATAAATATTTTTTATGTAATTTTTTATGCATGAATGTAAACAAAATGGGCATAAAGCCAAATTTTTGTAAGCCCATGGCTTATGTGCAAAAACAAATGGCACATGAGCCATGGGATAGGCAAAAAGCCATTTTGAAAAGCCCAAGGGGCTATATGTAAATGTGTAAACCTATATAAGGCAACATGATGATGAATAAAACAAAAAAACACTTTTCATTCTCCAAATAAAAACTAGGGTTTGTGCCTCCACTCTCTCTTCTTCAAGTTCTTCCTCTTCCTTTTTATTTTCCAAATAAATCAAGAGCTTAGCTCTCTTTTTTTTTAAAAACTAAATAAAGTTTTAGAATAAACCCATCTCCCAAAACTCCATCAAGAGAAGAAAAAGGGTCTCTTTTTTTATCATCTAAGATCTAGATCTTGGAGTTTCAAGAGAACCCATTTTGGGTTTCTTCTCAAAGGAGAAAGGAGAAAATCTGTTGGAGTTCAACTCCACAAATAAAATTCTTTTGGATTTCAACTCCACAAATAAAATTCTCTTGGAGTTTAACTCCACCACAGAAATCTTTTGGAGTTCAACTCCACAAATAAAATTCTTTTGGAGTTTAACTCCACTACAGAAATTCTTTTGGAGTTTAACTCCACAGTAAAAATCCTTTTTTTTTGGAGTTTAACTCCACATTATATTTTTTTAGCCATATAAAATTCTTTTGGAGTTGAACTCCACGTTTCATTAAAAAAAAAAGGTGGTCACATGCAAAGCATGTGACGGCCCCATCACATGTTTAGCATGTGACGTGGGTCACATGCTAAGCATGTGACGGGTCACATGCTGAGCATGTGATGGCCCCCCTCACATGCTGAGCATGTGATGACCTGATCGAACGCTTTTAGCGTGTCGTATATTCAAAGTTCTAAAGTATAACCGCGATCAGGACGGTGTCTCTATGTAGCTAGCCGGTTGAGCACGGGTCGATCCACAGGGAGATGGTTGTATGTCCGTTCGAGTTTTAGACGAGTCAATGAAGAATTTGTATATGTTTGTTCAACTCTAACCTATGTGTTTTATATGCAAGTATAAAGTTGTTAAGAAAAAGATACGAAAGTGTAAGCTAAGAAAATCCGCACTCAAAACCTTTGAGCCGAGTCTTGACCAAATGAAGCTAGAGCAATCGGCAACAACGTGGATTAGGGGATTTAGGCACGGTATTCGTGGAATCCGGCTTATTTACCCTTGTCCTTTCGTTCTTGTCTCTTGCTTTCGCCTCCTGCCAAACCGAACGCAACCGGTCGCGTTTAGGAATCACCGTTACCTTGGTAGGGTAGGGTGCCTAACGGAGCGCTTGCGTAATGTTTGGGCGGAGTTCAAAGGAAAATAACGGGAAAAGGAAATGAGCAAATAAACATTAACATACAATATCGTATTCATTCTTAACAACACATATTACAACCATTCACAAAACAAACCAAAAAGAGCAAAAGAAAAGATAAACAAAGAAAAGAAAAGATTACAAACAAGTAATTAAAAGCGCATGGAATTTAAGTGCATGAAAGTAAAGCAAGATAATAAAAAGCAAGAAAGAAATAAGAAAGAAAATAACAACAAGAACCATAGAACCAAATATAAGACATGGGTTCAATAACCAAATCTTAAATTTGCAAGCTCACTTAAGAGGTTGCAAGATCAAGAAAAGGAAAAGAACTCATGGAGAATTAAGCACAAAAGAGAGAACAAAATGATACAACCCCTTGAGATCAATGACCAAAGCTTAAACTTGCAAGCTCACTTAAGAGATTGCAAGATCAAGTTAAGGTAGAGAGCTCAAGAGGGAAGCTAAGCAAAAAAGAATGATACAAAAACCCTCATCTTCATTTAACATCCACTCAATGCTCTCACTACATTTTCATGGATGAAAGAATGAAGAAGAAGAAGAAGAAGACTAAAAACTAACAAAAAAGAGGCTCAAGAATGAACTCCTTTGGCTTGGCAAGATCTGGGGCATTTATAGGCAGGGAAATGGAAACCTAGGGCAATAATCTGGCTCCATATGAAAGTACCAAACTGCCTCCAGAAAACGACAGAGAGAAGAGTCTACATGGCCGCGGTTCCGCGGCCTAAGCACGCTTATGCCGCGGAACCGCGGCCATTTAGAGAGATTGTGACTTCATCTTTTGTCGTATCCCTTGTTTTGTGGTTCTCTTCTGTGTGGTATATGACTTTTCTCATAAACTCTTCACAATTCTTCCAGAATTTCAGTAGATCAAAAGGTGATGTGATGTGGATCTTTTGCCATGATTTCCTCGAGCTCCGCGTAGATTTCTTGGATCTTGTGTTGACATTGAGCTTTGTGCATGAAAATGACAATCGATTTGCCATTTTGTCCTTTAAACTGGTATGTGGCAACACACGGATAGAGAGCGGAGACCCGTGTTTTATCTGTTGTTGGCAGTAATCCAGAATTTGTCGTACTTTTCCATGGATTTCACTGTTTAGAGCTGAGAACCAGTATTCTGCAAATATGTAGCAAACACTGATCAAAAGCACCTGCCTATAAACAAACGAGCGTAAGAATGGGCGGTATAAAATGCAATATTCTGGTATGAACATGACCCCATTTTTTTTTTACTCTTTCTTCTTTTTGTTATTTTAAGCTTTTTAATTAATAATAATAATAATAAATAAATATTAAATAAATAAAAGTAAATTATAAATAATATTTTAAAATTAAAAAAAATAATAATAAATTTTTTCTTAAAAAAAATCTCTAAATATTTATCTACTTATTTATTTTTGTTTTTATATATAGAAAATATATATGTATATATATCTTTTTTTACAAGTGGAACAAAACAAAAAAATACACACACACCAACGCACTGCATATTGAGTTCGCATGACCAGTTTAACCTGTTAATCGGAGGTTCCTTCACTCCAAATGCGAGGGGTAATTAACGGCAACTTAGTCCGCGGTTGACGGAGATTCATATCCCCACAATCAATAAACCCTAGCCTACCCTAGGCAGGGAGAATCTGTAATGCGCCTGACAAACGCGCGCGTATTCCCATCTCAATGGGGTGACGAAAAACACCCTACAGATTCTGGCATACCTGGTGGGACCAATCTCTCCTCCCATATTTCGGGTTAAACGTTCATGCGAACTCAATCAATTTACATGTCTATATTTATACTAAAATAATGCTCTTTCATGCAGGTTTTCAAGCAATTGCCTTTCAACAATGTCTCCAATGATGAACTCAGCTCCCATCTCTTACACGATGAAGATGGACTCCAGGATGGTCCTCCCGGCCAGTCTTGAGCGACAGTGGGAGGAGCCGCTGCTACCGTTCGGCTCTATTCTGTTCATGCTCGCTAACGCCATTCCCGCTCCTCAAGCTCCAGCAACAGACAGACCGGTCTCGAAAGGAAAGAGACCAAATGTGGTGATCTAGAGGGCACCCCAACCCAAACGCAAGTCGGTGTCTGAACGACTTTCCTTGGCCGCCAAGGCCATCAACACCAACAAAGCTACAACGCGTCTTGAGCAATCTCCAGCGGCGCCTCCGACAACTGCTCGATTGGGTGTCTTCTCAAGCCTCCCCATCACTGAGCCTATGGCGGCTCCCCGAAGAGCAGAAGCCTACCAAGCGCTTAAGGCAGAGAAGCTGAGGCAGAAGCGGATCAGATATAGAGCCAAAAAAAGGGCTAGGGCTCTGGCCATGTTAAAATTTATGAATTTCCAAAGCCCGGACCGCTCCGCGAAACCAGCTGCCAGTGATGAAAGAATGGCTGAATGTGTTATCCACACTGTCTACATGGCCGGATATGAAGAAACGAACCCTCCTCTTCTTCACAGCCATGGTGATGATATGGTTGACGCTACCCAGCATCGGCTCGATCTAAATGATGAAGAGCCCGCTCAGGCCGATAAGCCAGAGGAGCCCGTGGTTCCTGCGGAATTGAGCTCGGGCAATAACGATTACCCGGTTGTCATAACCGGAACTACAGAACAAGCATTATTCCAATGGCTTCAAAGGCAATTTCAGGACAGGGATGAGAAGATGGCCGAGGTCTATTCCAAAGTCGACGAGCTGGCAAACGTCGTGGCAGATCTCGCGACCCAAGTCGGCCGATTGCAATTACAGCAGAATCAAATTTTGGTTCATAAGCCAGGGATTGATACCCGGAGGCAGCCAACTGATACCCCCTTCAACCTAAGGGCGGAGCGCCTTCGCGGAAAACGGCCGCAATCGGCCTCCAGTCCCTCCGACACATACGCCGGGGGGAATTGCCTCTGAAAGAGAAACTGGAGAAAGTCTATTCCTTCAAAAGGGAAAAAGTCCACAAGATATTCAGGGACGCCCTAAGAAACGGTCTAAAACTGCTGAAATCAAAGAGACCGCAAGAAACGAATATGACCGACGGCCTAGAATATTGCCCCCATCACAGGGTGAGAGGTCATGCCATTGAGGACTGCTTCGTCTTCAAAGATTGGGTCGAAAGGCAATACAAGACGGGAGAGATAGAACTGTCTAAAGGCGCGTTAGCAAACAGTCAAGCTACGACCACCGATTTCATGCAAATGGAGACCGAAGCCTTTCGGGAACCTAATCCTCCCAGACATGTGCCATTATCTGAAAAGGGAGAACTAAAGACCGATCAGCCTCGAGGACTAGCATCAGTAAAGGCACCTACTCCAATGGAGAGAAAGAAGAAGGTATACTCCTTCAGGAGGGATGAAGTCCGCAAAATATTCATGGACGCCTTGAACAACGGTTTGCAACTGCCTGTTCCAAAGAGGCCACAGGAAATGAACATGACTGGCAATCCCGTATACTGCCCATATTATAGAGTGGTGGGTCATACCATCGAAGACTGCTATATTTTCAAAGATTGGGCAGAGGACCAATATAAGCTTAAAAAGACCTCACAATCCTCGGATGTATCGGCAAGCCACAGAGCTAGGTCATCAACACAGCTCTGCCAAGATCAAAGTTCAAGGAGCTGGGATAAGCAAAAAGGACCACCACGCCGTTAAACTGGGAACACCCGCTGACCACCACGTCGTTAAACTGGGAATGACAGACCACCAAGTCTTTAAACTGGGAATAATCGACCACCACGTCATTAAACTGGGAACAATCGACCTCTAAGTCGTTAAACTGGGAATGTAAAAAAATATATATATATATGTAAATAGACAAAAAAATGTGTAAATAAAAGAAAAATAAAGAAAAGCCGAAATGATGGGGCAACTCGCAATAAAAATCAGCGAGTAAAATAAAGATGAAAATAAAGCCGAAATGATGGGGCATCCGCGAATAAAAGCCAAAATGATAGGGCAATCGCGATCTTCGCGATAAGAAAAGTTGAAATGATAGAGCAATCGCGGTAAAAAAAAACAACAAAAAAAACGGCGAATGATGAGTCGCTCCTGGTACCATATTCCAGTGCAGCGATGCAGATGCCGACCAAAATCCAATTTCCCAAAATTCTTCCGACCCTACGGTTAGTCCCCAAATTGACTACCGTATACAATCCACGGGCTCAATAATTCTCTTCATACCCATGCCCCACCACAATCACCAGTTACGTGGTTGGTCTCCGCCTTTGGAATTATGCTCCATTGAGAAGGCCCACTCATGTATCCTCACGATATATGAGGAGAAAAAACCTTTGTGGGATCCTTAGGACTCATAAACGAAAAACACACTTAGGAGTCCTCACGACTCCTAAGGAGAAAATACACCTGCGGGATCCTTGCGACTCGTAGGGAGAATGCTTTTATGGGACCCTCATGGCCCATAAAATTGAAAAGCCTTAGGCGATAGGGACCTAAACCTGTCTCCTAAGCCATCGATCCCCTAACAGGAATAAGCAAATGATGAACACCGAAGCAGAGGTGCCAGGAGCAAAATTTCAAGCTCGCCATCCACAGACCTCTAAGTCTTTAAACTAGAAACAGATGACCGCTAAGTCGTTAAACTGGGCACAATAGACCCCTAAGTCTTTAAACTGGAAACAGATGACCTCTAAGTCGTTAAACTGGAAACAGTCGACCTCTAAGTCATTAAACTGGAAACAATTGACCTCTAAGTCGTTAAACTGGAAACAGATGACCTCTAAGTCTTTAAACTGGAAATAGATGACCACTAAGTCGTTAAACTAGAAAAAGATGACCTCTAAGTCGTTAAACTGGAGACAGTAGACCTCTAAGTCTTTAAACTGGAAATAGATGATCTCTAAGTCGTTAAAATGGAAACAGTAGACCTCCAAGTCGTTAAACTGGGCACAATAGATCTCTAAGTCTTTAAACTGAAAACAGATGACCTCTAAGTCATTAAACTGGAAACAGTAGACCTCTAAGTCTTTAAACTGGAAACAGATGACCTCTAAGTCGTTAAACTGGAAACAATAGACCTCTAAGTCTTTAAACTGGAAACAGATGACCTCTAAGTCGTTAAACTGGAAACAGTAGACCTCTAAGTCTTTAAACTGGGAATAGATGACCACTAAGTCGTTAAACTGGAAAAAGATGACCTCTAAGTCATTAAAATGGAGACAGTAGACCCCTAAGTCTTTAAACTGGAAACAGATGACCTCTAAGTCTTTAAACTGGAAATAGATGACCGCTAAGTCGTTAAACTGGGCACCATGGACCCCTAAGTCTTTAAACTGGAAACAGATGACCTCTAAGTCGTTAAACTGGAAACAGTCGACCTCTAAGTCATTAAACTGGGAACGAGGGAAATCCACTCACGTGTCCTCACGATACATGAGGAGAACAAATCTTTGTGGGATCCTTACGACTCACAAAGAAAAAACGCACTTAGGAGTCCTCACGACTCCTAAGGAGAAAATACAACTGCGGGATCCTTATGACTCGCAGGGAGAAAATGCTTTTATGGGACCCTCACGGCCCATAAAATTGAAAAGCCTTAGGCGATAGGGATCTAAACCTGTCTCCTAAGCCATCGCTCCCCAATTCCCAAGTGGCGAATGATGAGTCGCTCCTGGTACGATATCCCAGTGCAGTGATGTAGACGCGAACCAAATTTCAAATCTCAATCCCCAAGTGGCGAGTGATGAGTCGCTCCTGGTACTATATTCCAGTGCAGCGATGCAGACGCCAATAAAGTCCTAAAATTTTTCTGGCCCTACGGTCTGGATCGTACATCCTGCAAAACCGTATATAATCCACGGGCGTAAAACAATCCCAATCCCTCTCAAGTTCTACCGGTGAGACCACATTCAAAGTCCCACCAAAAATAAAAAAATAAGAAAAGATAATATATAATAAAAAGGATGGTATGTCCACAAGCAAAATGGGCACGGATGAAAACCCGAAAGGGCTCTGTGAGTAAAAACAGCAGGACTGCCGGCGAGTTTGTGAAAACCCGAAAGGGTGCAAACTCGAGGAAAAAAAATGCACTCGCAAAGTCCTCTCGACTTTGTGAGGAGAAAATTCCCACGTGAAATCCTTATGACTCACAAAGGAGCAACACACTTAGGAGTCCCCACGACTCCTAAGAAGAAAATACACCTACGGGATCCTTATGACCCGTAGGGAGAAAATGCTTTGTGAGACCCATACGACTCACAAAATTGAAGAGCCCTAGGTGATAGGGATTTAAACCTGTCTCCTAAGCCACCAATTCGCAAATCCTCTCGGGGCAAATGATGAGTTGCTCCTGGTATTATTCTAGTGCATCAATACAGATGCCAAACAAAAACCAATTCCCAAATCCTCTCGGGGTAAATGATGAGTTGCTCCTGGCATTATTCCAGTGCAGCAATGCAGATGCCAAACAAAAACCCCAATTCCCAAATCCTCTCGGGGCAAATGATGAGTTGCTCCTGGCAGTATTCCAGTGCAGCAATGCAGATGCCAAACAAAAACCCCAATTCCTAAATCCTCTCAAAGACGGATAATGATTCGCTCCTGGTACCATGTTCCAGTATAGCGATGCTGATGTCAACTCAAATCAAACAAATCAAACCAACAACTCCTGCGGCGGAATCATGCTTCGTACCAGAATATACCCCGTGTCGAAATCATGCTTCGCCTCAGGCGTATCTGCCTTCCATGTCAGAATTATGCTTCGACTCGGAATCAACCAGAGACACTCCGCGCCGGGGAAAAGTTGACCAGCGACACTCCGTGCCGGGGAAAAGTCCACCAGTGACACTCCGCGCCAGGGAAAAGTCGATCAGCGACACTCCGTGCCGGGGAAAAGTCAACCAGGGACACTTCGCGCCGGGGAAAAGTCGACCAGCGACACTCCGGGCCGGGGAAAAGTCGACCAGCGACACTCCGTACCGGGGAAAAGTCGATCAGCGACACTCCGCGCCGGGGAAAAGTCCACCAGGGACACTCCGCACCGGGGAAAAGTCGATCAGCGACACTCCGTGCCGGGGAAAAGTCCACCAGCGACACTCCGCGTCGGGGAAAAGTCGATCAGCGACACTCCGTGCCGGGGAAAAGTCCACCAGCGACACTCCGTGCCGGGGAAAAGTCGACCAGCGACACTCCGTGCCGGGGGCAAGTCGATCAGCGACACTCCGTGCCGGGGACAAGTCGAACAGCGACACTCCGTGCCAGGGACAAGTCGAACAGCGACACTCCGTGCCGGGGCGTGCCGGGGAAACGTCAAGCAGACACTCCGTACCGGGGACACGTCAACAAGTGACACTCTGCATTGGGGAAACGTCCAACACAGACACTCCGCATCAGGGAAATGTCCAACAGCGACACTCCGTGCCGGGGAAACGTCAAGCAGACACTCCATGCCGGGGACATGTCAACAAGCGACGCTCTGCATCGGGGAAACGTCCAACACAGACACTCCGCATCAGGGAAACGTTCAACAGCGACACTCCATTCCGAGGAAACGTCAAGCAGACACTCCGTCTCGGGGACACGTCAACCAGCGACACTCTGCATCGGGGAAACGTCCAACACAGACACTCCGCATCAGGGAAATGTCCAACAGCGACACTCCGTGCCGGGGAAACGTCAAGCAGACACTCCGTGCCGGGGACACGTCAACAAACGACACTCCGTGCCGGGGAAACGTCAACATAGACACTCCGTAACGGGGAAACGTCAAGCAGACACTCCGTCTCGGGGACACGTCAACCAGCCGACACCCCGCCTCGGGGAAATGTAGACCAGTGACACTCCGTGCCGGAGGCACGTCTACCAAATCACTCCGGATCAGATTGTCGACCGTCCATGTCGCAAAAAGGGCAGTGCATGCTTCCCACAAATCGGGAACTAAATCGCTCCGGATCAAAGCATCGACCGTCCATGTCGCAAAAAGGGCAGTGTAGGCTTCCTACAAAGTGGGAACCAGATTGCTCCGGGCCAGGAAAACGTTTACCACGGACACTCCGTCTCGGAGACACGTCAAGCGCCGACCGTCCATGTCGTAAAAAGGGCAGTGCATCCCAAAAAGTGGGAACCAAAGCAAGTCACCTCCACACGAAAGAAAATCCATCAATTTCATGCACACGACTCACACATGTGGTGTGCATTTATTGATGGGGGGCACTTTGTTGAAGTCGAAAATTGCACCCCGGTTGACCAAGTCAAAGTCAAAGTCAACCCCAAGCCAAGTAGGCCCATGCCCAGGTCGAGTCCGAACATGAAGCGGCCGGCCCTCCCCCATGCCAAAATGAAATCATGTAATAAATATTTTTATGTAATTTTTTATGCATGAATGTAAACAAAATAGGTATAAAGCCAAATTTTTGTAAGCCCATGGCTTATGTGCAAAAACAAATGGCACATGAGCCATGAGATAGGCAAAAAGCCATTTTGAAAAGCCCAAGGGGCTATATGTAAATGTGTAAGCCTATATAAGGCAACATGATGATGAATAAAGCAAAAAAAAAAACACTTTTCATTCTCCCAAAAAAAAAACTAGGGTTTGTGCCTCCACCCTCGCTTCTTCAAGTTCTTCCTCTTCCTTTTTATTTTCCAAATAAATCAAGAGCTTAGCTCTCTTTTTTTAAAAAAACTAAATAAAGTTTTACCATAAACCCATCTCCCAAAACTCCATCAAGAGAAAAAAAGGGTCTCTTTTTTTATCATCCAAGATTTAGATCTTGGAGTTTCAAGAGAACCCATTTTGGGTTTCTTCTCAAAGGAGAAAGGAGAAAATCTGTTGCAGTTCAACTCCACAAATAAAATTCTTTTGGAGTTCAACTCCACAAATAAAATTCTCTTGGAGTTTAACTCCACCACATAAATCTTTTGGAGTTCAACTCCACAAATAAAATTCTTTTGGAGTCCAACTCCACAAATAAAATTCTTTTGGAGTTTAACTTCACTACAGAAATTCTTTTGGAGTTTAACTCCACAGTAAAAATCCTATTTTTTTATGGAGTTTAACTCCACATTATATTTTTTTAGCCATATAAAATTCTTTTGGAGTTGAACTCCATGTTTCATTTAAAAAAAAGGTGGTCACATGCTAAGCATGTGACGGGGGTCACATGCACGGGTCAGATGCAAAGCATGTGACGGCTGTTCCCCTCCGAAAGACGGCGGAGACGACGTGAGGACGTCTTGCCTGAGATTCGGGGCAGATGCTATTTGGTTTTATCCGTCCACCTCTCCGAAGATGCCAAGTTGATTTATGGCACCGTACATCGGAGGTTTGAGCGGATGCGGCCGATGTAGCAGACTTCGTCAGATTCCCCCTTGTTTGAGGGGTTTTTGATTGTAGGGACGCTCTTCCCTGCAGGCGCAAGCCCCTGCAGTTAATTACGCTACCGCATCACGGTAACAACTTTCTCCTTCTCCAGAATTTCACTTCGTGTCGTGGGTGTTTGTTTTGTTTGTGATTGCCCGTGGATTGTATACGGAGACTAAGTTATGCCATCGCCCGTAGGACGTGGATTAGTACAAATCCGTATTTACTTAGATTTGGGTTTGGTGTTTTAGTTTAAGGATACGTTAGCCATATTGGGGCTAAGATCAACTTAAACGTTCGTTAAGGATACGTTAGTCCTAGTTGAGACTAAGATCAACTTAACGGAAGAGCATTTAGGGGCCCTAATGTTCCAGTTTAGGGACGTAGTGGTCCATTTAATATATGGCCGTCGGGACCCGTCACCTCTCTGACGACGTTGAAGGATTGCAACGACAGGTGTCAGAGGAGTTCGGAGATGTACCCTTGAACCAAAGTTGATTAGGGGATTTATAGTCCGATTTGGGACTAAAGTCTGTTTGAAAGTTTTAAGGATACGTTAGCCGTTTTTGAGGCTAAGATCAACTTAAACAGGATCGTTTAGATCCGACAAAAGAGCATTTGGGGGCTCTATTGTTCCAGTTTAAGGACGTAGTGGTCCATGTTCCAGTTTAGAGACATGGGGGTCCATTGGTAGTTTAAGGACATTGAGGTCCAACATTGTATGGCCGTTGGGACCCATCACCTCTCTGACGACGTTGAAGGATTACAACGACAGATGTCAGAGGAGTTCAGAGATGTACCCTAGAACCAGGTGTAAATTGATTTAAATGAGCAGCCGTGCTCAGTCAATTTTAATTTGAGGACTTACGGCCAGAATTGGGCTAAGTCCAGTTGAAAATGTTCAACGTTTTTATTTGTAGTTGGCCTGTTAGGCCTTTTTTAGGGCTCTGCCCCTGCACTGTATTTTATTCTGGCCTGTTAGGCCTTTTAAGTTGGGCTCTGTCCCCTTTTTATAATGCAGAGCATTTGTTTTGGTCTATTGGGCCTCTTAATTGGGTTTTGCCCCTTAATAATGCGTTGCATTAATTAGTCTGACAGAGCGCCACGTGGCTTGTCAGGCGCTTTGCGCCAATTGAGGAGCGCAAGGCGCAAACTCACATGGAGATGACACGTGTCACGCTCTGATGAGCGCAAGCTCAGTGCGCTGCGCTGTTGCGCTGCTGACACGTGGCGCGCTCTATTGAGTTGCGCCAATGAGAGCAGTGCTCTGTTTTTAGAAGCGCATAGCGCAGATCATTATGGGACCGACACGTGGCGCTCTCTGGTGGCTTGCGCCAACCCGAGAGTGCAATAGTGCAGATTTTGCAAGTGCAGGGCACTGTTTTATTATTTTGATCAATTTTAGATCAAAGAAAACAAATTTTCTTGTTTTCAAAGAACCAGTGGTTCATCAAAAGGCAATGCCTTTGTTATTTATTATATTTTTTTATTGAAGTTCCTTGATCTTGTTCTTAGATCAATGATCTTTTCAGAAGAAATTCTTCTTTTTTATTCAAAGGGTTTACCTTTTTCTCTGTTTGAGTTCTTCTCAAAATTTTCTTTAAAGGAGTTCTCTCTGTGTTGTTGATGATGATGTTGATCCTTCTTTAGTTGGGGTATAGGGGCCTTTATATAGTGCCCATAAATTTGTTAAATTTGTTAAAGAGATCTTTCTTTGAGTGATTTGGGGAATTTTCTCGACCGTTGGATCTTTGATCCAAGGGCTTCTGTTTTTCAGAAGACAATCTTCTTGTTTTAACAAGAACAGAAAGATCCTACTAGAATTTCAATTCTGTTTGGCGCAAACGCTCCAGCGCGTGACACATGTCGCGCAGCGCAGAGCGCAGCGCAACGGCGCTAGCGCAACCGCGCTGCCACGTGTCGCGCAGCGCACAGCGCAGCGCAACGGCGCTAGCGCAACAGCGCAGCTGAAGCGTTGCTTCTTTTATTTCAATTTTAATTTTCAAAACAGAGCTTTGCTTTGATTGGGGGAAACAGAAGCGTTGCTTCGTTTCCCGCCTTGAAATTTGAACAGAGGTTTGCTATGATTTGGGTAAACAAATGCCCCCCACCGTTGTGCTTACGTGGCCCCCAAACGTGAGCGCAGCGGTGGCAGAATTCCAACCGTCATGGCAACTTTTGGAAGTTGAAAGGGCATTTGATGCCTATAAATTTGACCTTTGGTCCCTTAGATGATTTTCATATTCAAAATTTTACTTTCAGAACTCAGAGCCCTGCTCTTTATTTTCAAGAGCTTCAAGAGTTAAACTCTGAAAACTTTTAGGTGAAAATTTTAATTTGAATTAAATTAAATTTAATTAATTTTCATTGACAGAGCCTTGCTCTCAATAGATCCCTGATCCAAAGGAAACCCATTTAGGGTTTCACTTAGCAGAGCTTTGCTCTATAGGTCTAAAGGGATCTAAAGAGAACTAAAGGGGACCCTATTAGGGTTCCATTAATAGAGCTCCGCTCTCTAAAAGATTTT
Source organism: Agapanthus africanus (assembly GCA_030015575.1). Lineage (NCBI taxonomy): Eukaryota > Viridiplantae > Streptophyta > Magnoliopsida > Asparagales > Amaryllidaceae > Agapanthus > Agapanthus africanus. The sequence continues at coordinate 496,826,006 of CM057343.1, read as the reverse complement.
TCTTGGATTTTCTTAATTCATTAATGGAGTTTTGCTCCTTCCAAATCATATAGAAGAACTCTTAAGAGTTTTTCATTGCCCTTGGAAGTTAAAGATGGAATTTTATTTTTTCATGAATTATATCATCTTTTTAGAGCAAAGCTCTCAATGTTCTTAGGGGATTTTCTTCAAATTCTCTTCATAACCGATTTTGACAGGTGTCACTCCTGTCTGCAGAGTATTGCTCTCGAGGAGTTTAGCTCCCTGTCTTTTTCTCATTGCTAATCCTCCAATGATATTTCCTTCAGGCATTATGGTGGTACGTCTATACAGTCTACACGAGTTCATCACCTACGAGGATATCCGCGAACAGGGCCGTCAACAGGACCAGGAGTTTATATATGCCCAGTGTGCGGAGGTTATGGGTCGTCTGAACGCGCGCGTTGGTTGGCTGCTCCCTCACCGTTCTGCTCTCTTGAAAGTCGTGCTGGGAGCAATTTGGAGAGCACTCCCGGGGTTCCACGAGGCCATGCTGCTTAATGCGCTGGATGATGCCGAAGACAAGGGGCATTCAGTGCACCTGTCGGGGCTGATTTCGAAGAAACGGCGGGATAGCCTCGTCGACATTCTTCATCAAGTTTTTCAGCAGACGACGATGATCGCTGCTTATCAAAGGATAGGGGGTCTTGCCGAAGATCTTGACACGTGTGAGCGTGAAAGGCTGCGCACGAGAATAATCAGAAAGGCTAGAAGAACTCTAGATGGCCTTACTTTTAATTCCTCAATCCGTGCCCCGGATCTGAGGTTATACCATTGTAATAATTTGAGCAATGTTTTGCTTATTTCTCTATGATTGTAAGAATCCTTTGTAATGGAAAATTTCTCCTTTCAGCTTGTCTTATTTCTTATTCTAAGTCTTTTGCACATGCATGAATGAGTGTGTCTCGAGTGCTTGATCAAATGCCAATCAGATGTTCTTTCTGTCGCTTTCTTCTTTCTTTTATTATCCATATGTTACCTTAGTGAACATGGGTTGACATAACAGAGTAAGCATCTTAATTCCTTCACGAGATAGCGGTGGCTTAGGCCGCAGGTTCAGATCTGCTGCCTAAGACTTTTCAACTCTATGAGCTGTGAGGGTCTCATAGAGATTTTTCTCCCTACGGATCAGAGGATCTCGTAGGTGGATTTTCTCCCTAGGGATCGTAAGGATCCCTAAGTGTGTTTTCCTCTTGCAAGTCGTAAGGATCTTATAAGAGAATTATCCCCTCTTACGAGTCGAGAGGACCCGTAAGCGGTTGTTTCCTTCCTTGTCGAGATTCGACTTTGGAGAGTGAGACCCGTGGATAGTATGCAAGAGACCATTTTGGGCCAACTTGCAGGGTCCCGCTGCTTAGAAAACAGGCTTCTTTTATGCCCACTGCCTAAGGCTTTATCTCACGAGTCGAGCTGCATCGAGAATCTCTCGCAAAGACATCAATTTCTTCACAAGTCGAGACGAATCGAGCATTTCTCGTAAGAATATCCTAATGTCACAGTTAATCTCTGCTCTTTACGACAGAAGTCCGTTAGGGTCTGTGGTACTTAGGATTTTGGCCGTCGTACCATCGCATAAGCTGATATATTCCTCGATAGGCAATCTTACTGTTCGAGTAGCCCTGCGACTGCCGTGTCTCTGATCCCTTCGGGGGCTGGACAAGGCGTTTTCAAGCAATTCTCCTTGGCAGTTTCACCGTCGGAAGAGCAAGCGTTAGGTATTTTGCCATGCCGCTTTTTACTTGAGGTTAGGCTCCTTTTGGAGAGCCCCGATGAGTCATATCCACTCCGCGCTGGTGTGGGATGATCTCTGATAGTCTTTCTGGTTTTATGTGAGTTGCCGTCAAGACCCTGAAGCTAGGAATTTGGCCTTTGCTTCGTTTGCTGGCATCGCGTCTGCTGTATCGAGACGAATGTCGCGGTGGGAACTAGGGATTTTGCCATGGCTCAGTTTGTTTGATTGTCGCGTCTGAACCCTGCTGGAGGAAGAACGCTAGGGTGACATCTCGTCTGCTATATCGAGACGAACGTCACGGTTGTCTCTAGGTTGCTGGTGAACCGTCGAGATTTGGAACTAGGGATTTTGCCGTGGCTCCGTTTGTTTGATGATCGCGTCTGAACCCTACTGGAGGAAGAACGCTGGGGTGGCAACTCGTCTGCTGTATCGAGAAGAACGTCGCGGTTGTCTCTAGGTTGCTGATGAGCCGTCGAGGTTTGGAACTAGGGATTTTTGCTGTGGCACCGTTTGTTTGATGGTGTTGCGTCTGCTGTGTTGAGACGAACGTCGAAGTGGTGACCATTTCGCACCGGTGTGAGACGATCTCCAGTTGTCTTTCAGGCCTTATATGACTTGCCGTTAAGACTTCGAAGTCAGGAATTTGGCCTTCGCTTCCTTTTTTTTGTCATGTCTGAATCCTGTTGGAGGAAGGATACTGTTGTCGACATTGCGTCTGCTGTAACGAGACGGATGCTGAGGTGGAGCTGAGATTTTGCCTTCACTCCGCCTTACTGACCATGGGGCTTTTCGTTGGCATTGTATCTGCATCTTGATGGACTGCGAAAGAACGCCGTTGTTAACATCTCGTCTGCTGTATCGAGACGATTGTTGAGATGAAGCTGGGATTTTGCCGTCGCTTCGTTTTGTGTTGACCGTGAGGTCTTTTGTTGGCGTTGTATCCGCATCTTGATGGACCGTGAAGGAATGCCTTTGTTAACATCTCGTCTGCTGTATCAAGACGATTGTTGAGATGAAGCTGGGATTTTGCCGTCGCTTCGTTTTGTTTTGACCGCGAGGTCTTTTGTTGGCGTTGCATCCGCATCTTGATGGACTGTGAAGGAACGCCTTTGTTAACATCACGTCTGCTGTATCGAGACGATTGTTGAGATGAAGCTGGGATTTTGCCGTCGCTTCGTTTTGTTTTGACCGTGAGGTATTTTGTTGGCGTTGTATCTGCATCTTGATGGATTGCGAAGGAACGCCGTTGTTAACATCTCGTCTGTTGTATCGAGACGATTGTTGAAATGAAGCTGGGATTTTGCCGTCGCTTCGCTTTATTTCGACCGCGGGGTCTTTTGTTGGCGTTGTATCCGCATCTTGAGGGGCTGAGGAGAAACGTCGTTGGTGATCTCTAAGTTGTCGATGTCGACGTTGAAACCCTGAAGCTAGGGATCTTCTTTTGCTTCGTTTGTTGACATTGTGTCTGCAACATCGTGACAAATGTCGAGGTTGTCTCTAGGTTGTCTATGAACCGTCGAGATTTGGCTTCGCTTTCTGGTGGAGCCTGTTGGGAAGATATGGTTCCCTCTTTGTTTGTGCCCCTAGATTGTATACAGGGATCGATGTGATCTCACCTGTAGGGCAGAAGTTTTATTCATCATTTTTTTATTTTCTTTTTCTTTCCGTGATGCTCTATCATTTCAGCTTTATATCGCGAAGGTCGCGATTGCCTAATCATTTCGGCTATTTTTCGCGGTGCCCAATCATTTCGGCTGTTTATTTTATTTTTACTCGCTGCTTTCTATTGCGAGTTGCCCAATCATTTCGGCTATTTTGTGTACATACGTTTTTACTTGCTGCTTTTTATTGCAAGTTGCCCCATCATTTCGGCTACTTCATATGCATATGCGGCCTACTGGCTTTTTGTCGTAAACCTGAAATTAGACACCGATTTCGGCATCAGCACTGCTACAATTGGGATATTGCCAGGAGCGAATCATCATTTGCCTCCGTCGATGTCGAGCAAAGGTGGCTTAGCGAACAGGGTTAAGGTCCTGTCGACTAAGGCTTTTGACTTCATGAGCCGTAGGGGTCTCACAAAGGTATTTTTCCCTACAAGTCATGAGGATCTTGTAGGTGTATTTTCTCCTTAGGAATCGTGGGGATCCCTAAGTGTATGTTCCTATGTAAGTCGTAAGGATCCTACAAGAGGGTTTTCTCCTTGTAAGTCGAGAGGACTTACAAGGGTTGTTCATCATGCGAACATATCCCCAGTCACGGATGGGACTTGGTTAGGGAAATGTTTATTCGCGCCCGTGGATTGTATACAAGGGTCAGTACTGAGCCGCTTGTAGGGCAGTATCGAAAGGTTGTGGGGGGTTTGCTTAAGCACAGGTTTGGGTCTCCGCAACTTAAGACTTTCAATTCTTATGAGCCGTGAGGGTCCCATAGGAGAGTTCTCCTTGCGAGTCGTGAGGATCTCGCAAGTGTATTTTCTCCTTAAGAATCGTGGGGATCCCTAAGTGTGTCGCTCCCTTGTGAGTCGTAAGGATCTCACGCGGGTGGTTTTTCTTTACAAGGTCGAGAGGACCTTGTAAGTGACTTTTAACGAGGTTGCGCCCTTTCGGCTTTTCACAAACACTCGCCGGTAGCCCTGCTGTTTTTACTCACGGAGCCCTTTCGGGTTTTCATCCGTGCCCATTTTGCTTATGGACGTACCGTTTTTTTATTCTCTTTTTTATTCTTTTTTCTAACGAGGTTGCGCCCTTTCAGGTTTTCATAAACACTCGCCGGTAGCCCTGCTGTTTTTACTCACGGAGCCCTTTCGGGTTTTCATCCGTGCCCATTTTGCTTATGGACATACCGTTTTTTTATTATTCTTTTCTCTCTTTTTTTTAATCACGTCAGCCTGAAGATACTGCGGTAGTAGTTTAAAGACATTTCGGTCATTTGCAAGTTTTAGGACATTGCGGTCCAATGCCAGTTTTAGGACATAGCGGTCTATTATTAGTTTAAGGTCGTTGCGGTCCGCCGTTAGTTTAAGGATGTTGTGGTCCACTGTCGCCATATTCGAGGCAAATCTCTAGTTTACTGACTTTTCAGTCTATGGGGTTTTCTCTATGACTGAGCATGATGACCCCCGTGTATCCATCTTTCTCGGAGCGTGCGGTTGTGGCGGGCTCACTTTCCAGTTTTTGGAGATGACGAACTTGCCCTGTTGGTACTGGTCTTCAACCCAGTTTTTGACGTAGCAATCCTCAATCAGGTGACCTACCGTTTGGTGGTAAGGGCAATAATTGAGATCGTTAACATCGCCTGGACACAATGGACGTTTTGCACTCGGCAGATTGATGAGTCTGTCGTGCACTGCCAGCTCGAACAGTCTCCTTGTTTTATCTTGAGGAAATGAGTAAGGACATTTCAACTTTTCATGGCGGGGTTGCCGCTTGTTGTTTCGGCAAACAACCGGTCTAGGGTCACTCGATTGCTGTTGAGTATTGGCTACGAGGGCTGTTTTTCCCTTCCCTTTATCCTTTTTGCTTGATCCTTTGTTTACGGGGCCGAGATTTTTTTCTAGTAGCGTGCGATTGCACGGTTGAATGTTCTCGCAACTCCTTAATTCTTTCATTTTTGAAATGGATTCCTTGAGGAGAGGGTTGAGGGCAGCTTCTTCGTCAGAGTCGCTTCCAAAGGTGATAATTTGCGATCCCTTGGAATCGGCTATATGACAGTCGGCGGCAGCTCTTTTGCGCTCATCTATCATATTTTTCTGATGTCTACGAGCTTCACACTTTGTCTTGTTGAAGTGTTGCTTTTGAACGACGTATCGTTGCCACCAACACTTAAAGGAGTCGTAGTCTTCGGTAGGATGTATGATCTTCTGATGATATAAGCAGAAGTTAGAATGTATCTCTACTCCACCGAGAGTATTTTCTTCAGAGGGCGGTAGCTTCATTCCCACTGATAGGGCTTTGGCAAACCTTTTCCTCGTCTTGAATTTGTTTTTATCCGCAGCGGATGACTTTTGATTTGACGAAAGTGCCTCGACTCTTTGGTCTAGTTGGCGGTGTTTGGCTCCTTCCAGTATGGCCATCTCACGCTCTTGATTGGCTTTAACTTTCAGATGGATCTCATTCAGGAAGGCATCGATCAACTCGTCTGACGGCCGCAGAATTTCTGGTTCAGGGTTCGTCCTTGGTTCCTCGGCGCAAGGAGCATCTTTATCATCCACCAATGAGTGAAAGATCACATGACAAGTCATTATGCAGTCTTCGGATTCATCTGATGAGTCTTCTCCATCTTTTTCGTCCTCAACAAAAGAACAGGCTGCCCCCATCGTGTCCGTCTTCTTTGGAGAGTGCGGCTGTGGTGGGTTCACCTTCCAGTTTTCAGACAGTGCGAACTTGCCCTGTAGGTACTGATCCTCGATCCATCTCTTAAAGACGAAACAGTCCTCGATCGGGTGACTTACCGTTTGGTGGTAAGGGCAATAATTGGGATTATTGAGAGCGCCTGGCTGCAACAGACGTTTTGGACTCGGCAGATTGATGAGTCTGTTGCGCACTGCCAGCTCGAACAGTCTTCTCGTTTTATTCTGAGGAAACGAGTAAGGACGTCCCAGTCTCTCCTCGAGGGATGGGCGTGGACGCACGTTATTTTGGCGAACGACCAGCTTTGAGTTGCTCGGCTGTCGTTGAGCATTGGCGACTACGATCGCTTTCCCTTTTCCTTTCTCATTTCGAGAATCTGGTTTTGGAGGAGAAGGTCCATGGCCTATTTGGGCTAACTTGTCGATCAAGGCCTGGAAGGTGGTCGGCCTGAAGAACATCATGAATTGCGAGATGGTCGCTTGCGGATCAAGGGTACCTACAAACATGCCTATTGCAGGAGCCTCTTCTATGCGTTGTTTGCATTTCGACCATAGGTTTCGCCATCGTGTTGCGTATTGGACCCACGTTTCGCTGGGCCTTATCCTGGCATTTATTAGTGATGTTATCGGGGTACGTTCACTAGCACTCGCGAATCATTGTGTAAATAGTAGCTCCATCTCCGCAAATGTTTTGACAGAGTCGTTAGGTAGCTCCGAATACCATTCAAAGGTTGTTTCTGCTAAGCTGCCGACGAATTGGAGAAGCAACAATTTGTCATCGCCTCCAGTATTGCTGCATAAGGCCCTGAATTGAGCGACATGCTGATGCGGATTCCCTGTCCCTTTATATACGTGGAACTTAGGGATCGTATATCCCGGCGGGTAACTGATTTGGTCATACCAGCCCGGGTACGGTCGCCCCATTTTTACGACCTGACCGGCTGCTTCAGTCGCCTGATGAACCCGGATCTGCTGAGCTATATATTCGTCCAGGTCAGCCTTGGAGATTGCCTTCGCCTTGGCTGTCAACAGAGCCGGTGGAGGATTTGACGTTTCTTCCCTATCATCTTTAAGGACGATCGAGGGATCTTGAGCTTGAGGATCTTGTTGGATCATCATTCCCACCATGTCCTGGAACAGGAGGGCCATTTACTTTATGTTGGCTGCTTGTTCAGCAGCCTCTTTATCCTTCTTCTCCAATATACGACGAAGGAATTCAGCGTTAGTTTCTTGCTCCTGACGTTCATCCGAGGACGCTTCGGGGCTTTCTTTTGGCCCAGTGAGTGTAGCCATCGCGTTCATCATTTCCTGGAGCTTTTGCTGTTGCTCCTAAGCCTTGGTCATTGACCGTGTAAGCGGTATATGACCTTTAGATGCACGACTGGCTTCCTTCCCCGACGCCATGTAGACGGTATGGACCACGATGCCCCTGGACTTAGGGCGTTTAGGCTCACCGCCTTTGGCATTTGCCGCGAGCGTGGGAATTTTCTCTGGCCTCTTTGTCTTATGGGCCACTGAAGTTGAGGGGGCCGTTGTAGTGGGCATCCTGGCGATTATTGTCCTCTGTTGTTTAATAGGACGGTCCTTTTCTTTTTGCACCCTCGCCTTTTTCTGTTGACGAGAGTGATCTGGGTCAATTACAGAGTCTTGAACTCTCCGCCAAACCTTGTAAATTTTTGAGGACAGCCGTTGAGGGAGCTGCTCTTGCTTCGTTTCCGGAACCCTCTCCGCAGGTGGAGGAGATCTTTTCAATGTAGCGGTTGGAGAGTTCTTACGTACCCTCCTCAGCAGTTCAAAGCTGTTCCCAGTTGGAACAGCAGCATTGACTTCCACCACTGGAGCAGGTGGAGTTAGCCCTGAGGGGGAGTTGCCCCCTGCCTTCCTTACTCGTCGCCAATGGCGACGTCGAGCATGACGAGCCGTTGGGACTGGATCGGCGATGGAGACAGCTTCTTCTTGCCCCCTGTCTGAATGAGGTGCTGCCGGTGCCAGACTCTTAAAGACCGAGGTTGTCCTTTGAAGGGTGATATTCAACCTGTCAAAGACAGATCCTCGAGCAGGGACAGGAGCAGGAATAGTCAGCCTTGAAAAGACTGACTCTTTAACGGGAGAAGCTGCTTTGGCGACTTCGGGAGAAGCCTTCTTCTTTAGGATGACCTTCTCAAGTAGCATGGGCTTTTTGGCGGGCCCTTTAGAGTTCAGACTCAGTCTGGTAAAGACTGAGGAGTTGGACGACCCGTTGAGAGGGGCCGTTGGAGTAGCAAGTCGATTGAAGACCGACTTCTTTGAAGCTTCTGGTACAGGCATTGGCATGGTGAAGCTTGCGGGCGGGATCATGGTCCCGAAAAACAGGCCGGTGGCGGCCTGGGTCACCTGTTCTACCGGCATGGCCAGGATGGAGGCCGCTTGGGGCCCATATGCTACACCTCCAGGTGAGGTGGAGCGTCGGTTGCATTGGCACTTCGAGCAGTTCGGATAATTAGAGGCCATTGATGCTTGATTTCTGCGCTAGGCAAAAGACCAAATCGTAGTAACTTGAAACCCAAAGGCAACCATTAACAAACCGCGATTCGTTCGCGAAGACGACACACGAAGTGTGGAGTGGAAAGAGGAAAAGGTCCCACCGGGCGTGCCAGAATCTGTTCCCCTCCGAAAGACGGTGGAGACGACGTGAGGACGTCTTTCCTGAGATTCGGGGCAGATGCTATTTGGTTTTATCCGTCCACCTCTCCGAAGATGCCAAGTTGATTTATGGCACCGTACATCGGAGGTTTAAGCGGATGCGCCCGATGTAGCAGACTTCATCAGATTCCCCCTCGCTTGAGGGGTTTTTGATTGTGGGGACGCACTTCTCTGCAGGTGCAAGCCCCTGCAGTTAATTACGCTACCGCATCGCGGTAACAACTTTCTCCTTCTCCAGAATTTCACTTCGTGTCGTGGGTGTTTGTTTTGTTTGTGGTTGCCCGTGGATTGTATACGGAGACTAAGTTATGCCGTCGCCCGTAGGACGTGGATTAGTCCAAATCCGTATTTACTTAGATTTGGGTTTGGTGTTTTAGTTTAAGGATACGTTAGCCATATTGAGGCTAAGATCAACTTAAACGTTCGTTAAGGATACGTTAGTCCTAGTTGAGACTAAGATCAACTTAACGGAAGAGCATTTAGGGGCCCTAATGTTCCAGTTTAGGGACGTAGTGGTCCATTTAATATATGGCCGTCGGGACCCGTCACCTCTCTGACGACGTTGAAGGATTGCAACGACAGGTGTCAGAGGAGTTCGGAGATGTACCCTTGAACCAAAGTTGATTAGGGGATTTATAGTCCGATTTGGGACTAAAGTCTGTTTGAAAGTTTTAAGGATACGTTAGCCATTTTTGAGGCTAAGATCAACTTAAACAGGATCGTTTAGATCCGACAAAAGAGCATTTGGGGGCTCTATTGTTCCAGTTTAGGGACGTAGTGGTCCATGTTCCAGTTTAAGGACATGGGGGTCCATTGGTAGTTTAAGGACATTGCGGTCCAACATTGTATGGCCGTTGGGACCCATCACCTCTCTGACGATGTTGAAAGATTACAACGACAGATGTTAGAGAAGTTCAGAGATGTACCCTAGAACCAGGTGTAAATTGATTTAAGAGAGCAGACGTGCTCAGTCAATTTTAATTTGAGGACTTACGGCCAGAATTAGGCTAAGTCCAGTTGAAAATGTTCAACGTTTTTATTTGTAGTTGGCCTCTTAGGCCTTTTTTAGGGCTCTGCCCCTGCACTGTATTTTATTCTGGCCTGTTAGGCCTTTTAAGTTGGGCTCTGTCCCCTTTTTATAATGCAGAGCATTTTTTTTGGTCCATTGGGCCTCTTAATTGGGTTTTGCCCCTCAATAATGCGTTGCATTAATTAGTCTGACAGAGCGCCACGTGGCTTGTCAGGCGCTTTGCGCCAATTGAGGAGCGCAAGGCGCAAACTTACGTGGAGATGACACGTGTCACGCTCTGATGAGCACAAGCTCAGTGCGCTGCGACAGTGCGCTGCGCTGTTGCGCTGCTGACACGTGGCGCGCTCTAGTGAGTTGCGCCAATGAGAGCAGTGCTCTGTTTTTAGAAGCGCATAGCGCAGATCATTATGGGGCCGACACGTGGCGCTCTCTGGTGGCTGGCGCCAACCCGAGAGCGCAACAGTGCAAATTTTGCAAGTGCAGGGCACTGTTTTATTATTTTGATCAATTTTAGATCAAAGAAAACAAATTTTCTTGTTTTCAAAGAACCAGTGGTTCATCAAAAGGCAATTCCTTTGTTATTTATTATATCTTTTTTATTGAAGATCCTTGATCTTGTTCTTAGATCAATGATCTTTTCAGAAGAAATTCTTCTTTTTTATTCAAAGGGTTTACCTTTTTCTTTGTTTGAGTTCTTCTCAAAATTTTCTTTAGAGGAGTTCTCTCTGTGTTGTTGATGATGATGTTGATCCTTCTTGAGTTGGGGTATAGGGGCCTTTATATAGTGCCCATAAATTTGTTAAAGAGATTTTTCTCTGAGTGATTTGGGGAATTTTCCCGACCGTTGGATCTTTGATCCAAGGGCTTCTGTTTTTCAGAAGACAATCTTCTTATTTTAACAAGAATAGAAAGATCCTACTAGAATTTCAATTCTGTTTGGCGCAAACGCCCCAGCGCGTGATACATGTCGCGCAGCGCAGCGCAACTGCGCTTGCGCAACCGCGCTGACACGTGTCGCGCAGCGCAACCGCGCTGCCACGTGTCGCGCAGCGCATAACGCAGCGCAACCGCGCTAGCGCTCTTCGTTTCCCTCCTTGGAATTTGAACAGAGCTTTGCTCTGATTGGGTTAAACAACGGCCCCATCATATGCTTAGCATATGACGGCCATCTCACATGCTGAGCATGTGATGGCCCCCCTCACATGCTGAGCATGTGATGACCCCATTATTTTTACTCTTTCTTCTTTTCGTTATTTTAAGCTTTTTTATTAAAAATAATAATAATAAATAAATATTAAATAAATAAAAATAAATTATAAATAATATTTTAAAATTAAAAAAAATAATAATAAATTTTTTCTTAAGAAAAAATCTCTAAATATTTATCTACTTATTTATTTTTTTTTTATATATAGAAAATATATATGTATATATATATCTTTTCTTACAAGTGGAACAAAACAAAAAAATACACACACACCAACGCACTGCATATTGAGTTCGCATGACCAGTTTAACCCGTTAATCGGAGGTTCTTTCACTCCAAATTCGAGTGGTAATTAACGACAGCTTAGTCCGCGGTTGCCGGAGATTTGTATCCCCACAATCAATAAACCCCAGCCTACCCTAGGCAGGGGGAATCTGTAATGCGCCTGACAAGCGCGCTCGTATTCCCATCTCAATGGGGTGACGAAAAACACCCTACAACTGGGGTCTGACGTTTACCACCCTTAAACTAGATATGCGACATATCATATGAAGAGACCGGACTGTACGGTAGTGTTACTGATTGGATTCACAGGAGTTATAGCAGGCTTGCTTGTTGATCTTCTGATCACTTAATACCTGGGTGACCGTTACGTTTAGTAGACCGCTTGCGGCTTGTGGGTGTTTGATATGATCATTACCTACTGCCGGCGTATTGACGAGTCTTTAGAGTCCTACACAGAGGTTTCCTGGTTCATGCGAAACGGAGTAGGAGCATATATGTGATATGTGCAGGACCGAGATTAATACGAGTATGTGATACCGTATTCTATTCTCGTGATATGTGATATCGGTCGGGTATATGTGATATAGCCGGGTTATCGGATCAAGTGTTGATTCGATAAGTTGATTCATTTGATATTAGTTGGTTATATGTATTATAGCCAGATTATTAAATCAAGAGTTGATTTAATAATTTAATGTATAATTATATATTTGATATATTAAATTACATTGACTAATATTAGCACACTTAAGATTTCTTTTCTCACTTTATGATACATTGATATATATGTGATATATGTTAAATGTATTGTTTTCTTTTAGCACAAAATATATATGCGATATATATTGTTGTGTCATGCTAGGTAACACATGCAACATGTATGTATGAGACTCAAACCATGCTAGGGTTAGGTTAGGGTTTTATTTGTTTTAAGTAATTCAAACACTTGGATAATGAGTCATGGTAGAAGCTTGGAGAAGCTTGTGGAAAACATTGACTTAGTCCACTTGTTCGTCTAGCTTAAGATATTTTTCAACCCAACCCTTAACTCATAGCTATGGTTAAGTCTCTACAATGGTTAGTGGATGACATACACAAACCATGGTTGCATTTCTAACCTCACGAGTTCATTAATGTCTTCATCACATCTTCTTCTTTCTCATTCAAGCTTTCTAGCTTTTGTGAAAGTGATGATAACTTGTGAGAAAAATTATATCTAAAATGAGCCCACTTCCTACTTCATCTTCCTCTACTATTATCCATTTAGTTTAGGGTGTTTGCTTCACTAATCTACACAATTAGTGAAGAGATAGCATGAGCTAGTGTCTCCTCGACGTAGATCATTTTCGGCCTCGAAGATTTCGAAGCAAGCTTGTTCGTTTCTTCATGGGAGCCTCTAAAGAGTCCGGGGATTCGTTATCGCAGCGAAGGAACTACTACACGGAGCTATTGAAGTGAAGGACTGGTCTACAAAGGTTGTATTCCTTGTTCACTTAGATGTAAAGAGTTTACATATCATGTTTAACCCTAAGTCTCTAGTTAAGATCTTGGTTAGGGTTTGTTTAGCACCCCAAAATTTTAAAGTAGCATGATTGATGCTTGCCAAAACCTTCTTAAGGTGCTAAGCTAACCCTACAAGTTGATGGTTAGGTAAGGTGCATTTAACAGCGGTGTAATTCTTCTTAACCATAGTACAGTTTTCAACCTACGACGCACAAGGTCTGAGTTATTGAACTCAGGGGACTTATACAAAGTATTGTATGTTGTCCAGTGTCCATTAGGACAATGGGGTTGGTACTCGTACTATATTCTGTTTACTCATGACTTCTCCTGTTCTAGACAAGTATTTCGTTGAAATACAAGGTCCAGATTTTGAGAAGTTATATGTATACGAATAAAGAAGAGAACTATTTATTGGAAGTATCATGATTCTTCGTCGTAGTCGAAGATGTAGATACTTGTGTTTGGTATTCTGTTGAAAGTAATGGTTTTGAGAACCTCCATCTCTTTCGGATTACTCATATATGGATGCGCTCCTTGATGAGTAATGCCGGTATGCCTCTTTCCATTTGGTTGATATGCACCAGAGACAGCTGCATGATTTTGAATCCGGTTCCAATTAAATTAGTGCTTTTGTTTCTATATTGGATAAATATAGAATAAATTTATATCTTAACGATGTTAAGGTATAGGGAGTTGTCCGGCTGATGCTTAAAACCAGAATCCGGATAAACTCAAGGCACGTTTCAGTAATGTCCGTTTGTGGGTTATCCCGGAATTTGACGAGGGTTAACTTTCTACCATCGGGGAGATCAATAGTGATATTGTTCTTGACTCGCAACAGTTTTAGTAAAATGGATTTTTTCAGAAAACAAAAGTGGGAGTATGGTAGAACTGGAAGTGATTCCAGAACCACAAACGATCACTAAAGATTTAATAGAACCTGAGGATTCAGTTAGATTTGACATTCCATTAGCCACTCCGCAGATTTGGTGGGTAACCTCAGGCACCCGAGAGGTACTTCGGTCTTCTCAGAGATGGTGACAGGGAGGTTCTTGTTTTCCTAGACTTGCCATTGCTGCTGTTCTATACTATAAGACCCGGCAGGAGGATGAGTATAGCGTCGTTCTAAACTAGCTTTATAAGTGCACGCGTATATGACTCTGCCAGAGGGTTGTTGTTGTAGTCAGTGGGAGCAGCGGAAGCATAGTGGGCAAGTAGCTTATGTCTATTTATAGACTAAAGCAGATACAATGGAAATAGATCATTTATTATTGATGTGACAGTCATAGGTTTTGACTTCATCAGAATGGGAGTTGGATCTGGTAAGAAGGTAGTAGGTGTGATGTCCTGGTATTTGGGATGACATGCAGTTTATAGGAAGTGAAATTCCTATACTACGATCGGTTATACTATGGTTGTCATACAGTTGTTTCTCCACAAAGAACATGGATATAATATCTGGGTTTCTGGTTACTAGATCTATGCTTTTAGATCTAGATTTGGGAAGTGTCCCAACTTGGGTACTTGACACTATTCTAAAGTGTTTTAGAATGGACGACTCCTGACATGGTGGTGTACCTGCAGGTGATGGAGTCACCCTCTCTAAAGGTGTCTTACAGACTAAAGGGGAGAGGGATCTGCATGATTAGCATATCACTTGCTTAAGCAATTGAGTTAATCATGAAATGTCAAGTACCACACCAGATGTTGTTTTTGCACTAGCTGCAATAAACATATATTAATCCAATCCCAGAGAAATGTACGGAAGCAGTTTATGAACATAAATGGATGTTCTAGGGATATGGTAACGGCAGCCTCCTTCAGGAGACGATTATCATTTCAGGCTTCTAAGGTGACCTGAATGACAGAGTGGCTGTCTGAGTTATAGTTTTTCCCTCTTCTGAAGTATAGCATGTTGGACAGGTGGTCCAAGTGGATACTGAGGAAGGCATGGAACGGTCTACTGATTAAGTTCAGTAGACGATACAGTCTAAGAAGTTTGCTGGATTTGGAGTTCATTTGTGAACTAAGTCCCATCAGATATCCAGACATATTCTAAGATAGGTATTGCTCATTTCGGGAGATAGCTTTCTCCGTGAAGTTGAGATATAGAGAGATAAAGATAGAAACATTGGAGCGGATCTACTCACTGAGGCTATTTCTCGAACACAATAGTTTCACAAACGAGCTTTGCGAAACTTCTTAGTAGAGAAGTTGGGTGTTCGTTATCACACGAGCTGTGAGTATGCGACACTGCAATAATTGTCCTTAAGTGCAAGTGGGAGATTGTTGGCTATAATGCCCTCAAGGCAATTATCGTAGTCGCAGGAAGGTGATTATGATGATTGAGGGAGGACCTATACCGATAGAACAGTCTTACTCGAGATGATAGTATGCTATCTGGTTTGTATTTATCATCATGTATATGCTTCAGGTGGTATTACAGATTACTATTACATGTTGATAGAGCCCATATGATTCTTGCTTGACTACCAGCATTATGATGGCGATCATATATGTGAGAGCTGGATGGTCTATAAGCACATCTTTAAATGTCCCTAGTCGTGGGAGTTTCAAGACTGGTCATCGATACTCCAGAGTAGACTAGTGTATACTGATCAAGACCCCGACGAGGGATGGTGGCTAGGTCTCACAAGCCATTGGTGTTAGTTTGTTCACCTAAAATAGTATACAGGTGCTCATTGAGTTATGAGTACACTGGACGGACTGTCGGGAACCTGCTAGTTGGTATTATACCTATTGACAGATAGCAGTTCCCAGCTGATATGTGTACAGGTTAGTCTGTCGACCTGAGATCGTCATTTGTCTCGTATGAGTTCCCACTGTGCTTTGATTACTACCCTACCACGGCATAAAGGAGTCGTGTAAATAGGTTTTAGTTAGGTACAGTCCTGAGCTACATGAAGGCAGTGAGCGGATCGTCGGGGATTCGCCTCTCCTGGTATTGGGGGTTGATGTCGCGTTGTGCACGGGTGGCCATTACCAGATATCCTCGGCCGGGGTAGACGAGAATTACCGATCCCGGATCAATAGTTTCTTAGATGGTGATGGGTTTCATGCCGACACTAAATGTCACGTTGTTAGGGGTCTAACTTTATCCACCCCCTAGACTCGATATGTGATACTCTTAGACGAACATACCGAAATGTACGTATATTGTCACTGTCAGGCTCAGTAGGGATTTGGATGAGTTTGCTCGTCGGCCTTCCTTTCGCTCAATATCTGGGTAGCCGTTACGTACAGTTAGTGCCGCTAACGTGCTTGTGGTTAAACCCGCTGTCAGCGTATTAACAAGTTTTTAAAGTCCCACACAGAGGGTTTTCACGGTTCAGGCGATATGGTGTAGATGACGTATGTTGGTACATACAGGTGTCCGATTAAATATGTGTACAGGCTGCACAGACTTTAATCGGACGGTTGATAATACTAGCGGCTTAGGATTAAGCCGGATTATTAAACCAGGTTTTGATTTAATAATTTATATATATGTATTTATATATATTTATTCTAGTATTATTATTCACTATTCATTTTCTCTCTTGGCTATTTGTATTTTTGTACGAATACGCGTATATGTATTTCGATACGTGTACCAGGTTGCATTCCATATTTATACGGAAAAGTTTCTAGAAGATGACTACCTCATTATTTGGTTTTCGTTTTAGAAAATCAATTTAGGAAATGAGGTGGAAGGGTGAGTTGGCATGAGCATGATGTGGCATGTAGAGAGGTATGGGTATTGTTTATTTTATTGGAAAAATGAGAGGAGATTTTTTGTGCGCATGATTGGAAGGGGGCTGCCATCACTCTTGAGATGGCTTGCTCATTTGATTTTTTCCTAACTTGCTCAATCACTTTCATTCTCACTCCCTTGGAGACTTAGCCATTTTCCACAATTGATCATGCCACATGTTTCCTCACCTCCTTCATCTTCTTGAGTTGCTCATGGTGCATTTGTGATGACAGAAAATTATAGTGACACATTCCTACACCTCCACTCTCCATTTCTAGCAACCTTGGAGCGTCGGTTGCCTCGCTTGACGAGGCTGGAGCTTGCGCCGTTTCTCTCAGGTGGATCATCATAGATGGAGGAACACTGGCAACCAAACTCGATCCAGACAACCACTAGGAGCTTGAGAAGATAGTTGAAGACCGAAGGACATGGATCAACTCGGTATAACCATTCTAACTCTTTATATTGCTTGCTAGTATAGGGTTTAGGGTTGATCCGGGCAATGGATCATGGTAGCGTCAGTTTAGAAAAATTTTGTTCCGCATTTGGCCACGGTTTGATGGCCGGGGCGCTGCCGTAACCCAACACACACAAGACTCTATGAAGATCTCGGGTCTACAGACTAACCTGTACCAGTGTCACCAAAGGACTGCTATCTGACGATAGGTATACTAACAACTAGGAGTTCTCGGCGAGTCCTGTTCGGTGTACCCATTCTCTAATGAGCATCTATATACAATCTTTGATGTCACACACCAATGGTTGTGGAATCAACCATCGCCCTCTAAGGGATAAGAAACGTACACACTAGTCTACTCTGGAATATCGATGCCCCTGTTTTGACATCCTCTCGACTAGGAACTGTTTAAAGGATGTACTTTTGGGCCACCCTGGCCCCACTAGTATGATCTCATTATAATCCTGGTAGTCAAGTACATATCCTAAGGGCTTTATCAATATGTGAGAGAAAGACAGTAAAGAATACCAGTCAACATGTTAAGATAAAGAGTAATAAGATAGCATACTATCATGTCGAGCAAGAAATTTCTCTATATATATATGTCCAAGCATCCACTATAATATATATCAATGTATAATAATGGTCTCTAGGGCATACATATTCCTAACAATCTTCCACTTGCACTAAGGCCATATGTTGTAGTATCTCATACCCAACATCCCAAAAAGTCTCTCAAACTGCATCTGGGGGAGGGCCTTCGTGAGTGGATCCGCTATGTTGTCCTTCGTATCAACTCTCCTGATCTCGATCTCCCGACGATCTACTATCTCCCTGATCAGGTGATACCGCTTAAGAATATATCTGGATCTCTGATAGGACCTGCGTTCCTTGGCCAAAGCCACAGCTCCATTGTTATCACAATACACAAGTATTGGATGCTCAAAGGATGGAATCACACCAAGCTCAGCAATGAACTTCTTCATCCAGACAGCCTCTTTGACAGCTGTAGGGTTCCTATGAACGACAGCAAGGTTTCAGGAGGTATCGTCCATGGAATTTTCAAAAATTTGTCGTTTTAAAGAACCCTAAACTAGAATCGATAACTAGAGAATCATACGAAACACAAAGTAAACTACTTTACATTTAAGTCTTTGCGGAATACAACCTTTGTAGTCCGGTCCTTCGCTTCTAAAGCTCCGATTTGAAGTCCCTTCGCTGCGATCCAAGTCCCAGACACTTGCATGGCTTCTCAAGATGAAAAGAACAATCTTGCTTAAAGTCTTCGAGGCCGAAGATGATCTACATCGAGGAGACACTTACTCAAGCTAATACTTCACTAATTGAGAGATTAGTGAATCTAACACCCTATACTAAAGTGCTAATCTAATAGAGGATGATGAAGTAGAAAGTGGGCTCACTTTAGTTTTATTTTTCTCACAATATTTTCTCTCTTTTTAAAACCCTAGCAAGCTTTTGCTCAAGGAAGAAGAAGATGGGCTCAAGAGATGAGAATGAACTAATGAGGTGAGAGAATCAACCATGGGTGAGTTTGTATCATATACTAACTCATGTAGAGATATAACCATGGCTAAATTATAATGGTTAGGTTAATAATATCTTAAGTAAAACAAAACTAGTGGACTAAGTCAATGCATCCACAAGCTTCATGAAGCTTCATGCATGTGACTAATTATGCACTAATTTGGATTTACTATAAATATTTAAAACCCAACATTATAATTAGTATGGTGTAAGTCTCATACACCCATGTAGTGTGTATCAACAACCATGATACAAAATAAAACACAATTAATATATATCACATATATATTAAGTGTGCACATGTGAGAATAATAAATGCTTAAGTGAGCTAATATTAGTTAATGTAAATTAGTATATCAAATATACAACTATACACTAAATTATCAAATCAACACTTGATTTAATAATCCGGCTATATCACATATAGCCGACTAATATTAAATATACCAACTTATCGAATCAACACTTGATTCGATAACCCGGCTATATCACATATAACTGTCCGATACAAATAACGCGAGAATAGAATACGGTATCACATACTCACATTATTCTCGGTCCCGCACATATCACATATGTGCTCCTACTTCGTTTTGCCTGAGCCAGTAAAACCTCTATGTAGGACTCTAAAGACTCGTTAATACGCCGGCAGTAGGTGATGATCACATCAAGAACCCACAAGCCGTCAGCGGTACTAGCTGTACGTAACGGCTACCCGGGTATTGAGCGATCAGAAGATCAACAAGCAAGCCCACTCTAACTCCTGTAAAGCCTGACAGTAACACTACCGTAAAGTCCGGTCTCCTCGTTTGATATGTCGCATATCAAGTCTAGGGGTGGTAAACGTCAGACCCCAATAATCGATAAGTCATGCCGATATGAGGCTCATAACGGGTCGAGAAACTACTGATAACACTTACCAATAAATCTCTAAATCAGCCCTGGCCAGGGACTTCCCTGTTATGGCCAATCGAGCACAGCGCAACATCAACCCCTAATACCAGGAGAGACGAAACCCCTCCTATCGCTTATTGCCTCCATGTGACTCGGGACTGTACCCAAAAGCCACCGTTTTGCACGTCCTCTTGAATGTGGTAATGTGGAAATCAAAGCACAATGGTAATCACATAAGACTCTATGACGATCTCGGGTCTACAGACTAACCTGTACTAGTGTCACCTGAGAACTGCTATTTGACGTGAGGTATAATACCATCTAGGAGTTCTCGGCGAGTCCGTCCAGTGTACCCAGTCTCCACTGAGCACCCGCATACCATCTCTGATGTCAAACACAAATGGATATGGGATCATCCATCGCCCATCTCATGGGTCGAGAAGCGTATACGCTAGTCTACTCTGGTATATTGATGCCCCGTCTCGATACACCCACAACTAGGAACATTAAAGGATGAACTTATGGACTACCATGGCCCTACTAGTTTGATCTGCATCACAATTCTTGTAGTCAAGTACACATCCTAAGGGCTTTACCAACATGTAACCATAAGACAATATCAAGAGACAAGTATACATGTTAAGATAAAGAGCAACCAGATAGCATACTATCAAGTCGAGCAAGAAAGTCCTCTCTATATATGTCCAAGCATCCACTATAATATACATCATATGTACAATAATGGCCTCTAGGGCATACATACAACTAACAATCTCCTACTTGCACTCGGGCCAGCTACTGTAGTATCGCATACCCAGCATCCCGAAGAGTCTCTCGAACTGTATCTGGGGAATGGCCTTCGTGAGTGGATCCACAGTGTTGTTCTTCGTGTCAACTCTCCTGACCTCGATCTCCCGGCGATCAACTATCTCCCGGATCAGGTGATACCGCCTCAGAATATGCCTGGATCGTTGATGGGACCTGGGTTCCTTGGACAAAGCCACCGCTCCATTGTTATCACAATACAAAGGTATTGGATACTCAATGGATAGAACTACTCCAAGTTCAGTTATGAACTTCTTCATCCAGACAGTCTCTTTGGCAGCATCTTTGGCAGCGATGTATTCAGCCTCCATCGTCAAGTCTGCAACAGTCTCCTGCTTGGAACTCTTCCACTATACCGCCCCTCCATTGAGGGTAAAGACAAATCCAGAGTGCGACTTAGAGTCGTCCTTATCACTTCGGAAGCTCGAATCGGTAAAGGACTCCACTTGGAGTTCTCCGTTACCATACACCAATAGCATCTCTTTAGTCCTTCTCAAGTACTTGAGAATGCTTTTCACAGCTGTCCAGTGACTCTCTCCAGGATCTGCTTGATACATACTCACTACACTTAGTGAGTATGCTACATCGGATCTGGTACATAGCATCGCGTACATGATAGAGCCTACTGCCGAAGCATAGTGTATCCCTTGCATGCGAGCTCTCTCCAAATCAGTCTTGGGAGACATCTCTTTGGAGAGAGTGAGTCCTGAGATCGTGGGTAAAAACCCATGCTTGGATTCTTCCATACTAAACCGCTTTAGTATGGTGTCAATGTACCTGGATTGGGACAATCCTAGTATCCGTTTAGATCTATCTCTATAGATCTTAATCCCCAAGATGTAGGAGGTATTCCCTAGATCTTTCATTGAGAATCTTTATGATAAGAAGAGCTTGACCAATTGCAGCATAGGAATATCATTTCCTATCAAGAGTATGTCATCCACGTATAATACGAGGAAGACAACCTTACTCTCTGCCACCTTCTTGTATATACAAGGTTCATCTACGTTTTGACGAAATCAAACTCTTTGATAACGACATCAAAATAGATGTTCCAACTCCGCGATGCTTGCTTTAATCCGTAGATGGATTTAAGCAGCTTGCACACCTTTCCGCTCCTCCTACTGTCTACGAAGCCCTTTGGCTGAGTCTTGTACACACACTCTTCCAAATCACCATTTAGAAAGGCGGTCTTAACATCCATTTTCTAGATTTCGTAGTCATGGTATGCAGCAATGGCAAACATGATCCGGATGGATTTAAGCATAGCCAGTGTTGAAAAGGTTTCGTCATAATCCACACCTGGTCGTTGATGAAAACCCTTTGCAACAAGTCTAGCTTTGAAAGTCTCCACTTTCCCATCTACACCAAGTTTCTTCTTGAAGATCCACTTGCTCCTAATGGGTTTTACCCCTTCAGGAGTATCTTCCAAAGTCCATACTTTGTTGGTGTACATGGATTCCATCTCGGATCGCATTGCATCCAGCCACCTCACTGAGTCCCCACTCGTGATGGCCTGCTCGAAGTTAGTTGGATCATCATCCTCCATGATGCAATCCTTGTTTCCACCATCAATGAGAAAACCGTAGTATCTCTCAGGTGGATGAGGAACCCTACTAGATCGGCGGAGAGGCTGAGGTTCATTGGGAACTATCGAATCCTCTGGTTCCACTAAATCTTTAGTTGTAGTTTGTTCTGCTGGAACTTCTTCCAGCTCTACCTCTTCGCCACTAATTTCTTTTGCAAGAAATTCCTTTTCTAAAAAGGTGGCATATTGAGCAACAAACACCTTTTGTTGTTCACTGTGGTAGAATAGATATTCATTTGAATGTTTAGGATATCCAACAAACTTACAAAGAACTGATCGTGCATCGAGTTTGTCCGGATTTTGCCTTTTGACATAGGCCGGACAACCTCATATCTTAACTCGTTTAAGACATGGTCTCTTCGCACTCCATATCTCATATGGTGTGGTAGGTACATATTTTGATGGAACCTGATTCAATAGGTATGCTGCTGCTTCAAGCGCATAACCCCAAAAGGAAATAGGTAACTCAGCGGTGCTCATCATAGAGCGCACCATATCTAATAGGGTGCGATTCCTCCGCTCCGATACACCGTTGTGCTGTGGTGTATACAGAGGAGTAAGCTGAGAGAGAATCCCATTCTCTTTTAGATAATCACGGAATTCCGTGCTCAAGTATTCTCCTCCTCGATCAGATCGTAGGATTTTAATACTTTTACCCGTTTGGTTCTCGACTTCGGATTTATATTCTTTGAATTTCTCAAAAGCTTCAGACTTGTGTTTCATCAGGAACACATGTCCGAATCTTGAGATATCGTCAGTGAATGTAATGAAGTACGAAGAACCATTCCTGGCATGTGTAGACATAGGACCACATACATCACTATGTATCGGTCCCAAGTGTTCCGTAACTCTTTCTCCGTGTCCAGTAAACGGAGTTTTGGTCATCTTGCCTTTGAGACATGACTGGCAAGTGTCATAAGATGAAAATTCGAACGGATTCAAATATCCATCCTTATGCAACTTAGCTAGTCGTGTCGCATTGATATGACCCAGTCTACAATACCACAAGAAGGATTCGTTCATTTCTGAACTCTTTCTCTTGTGTGTGTTTTGTACATTAAGAACTGTAGTTTGATCTAGAACGTATATGCCATTATTTAACGAGCCTGATCCAATCAACTTTTGATTCAGGAAGATGTTCATAACATTATCCTGTACTACAAAATTATATCCTTCTTTACTTAATAAAGAAACTGATATAAGATTGCATATCAGGGTCGGAATGTAATAGCATTCGTTTAGAATCAATGTGTTGCCACTTGGTAACACAAGGTGATGTTCGCCAACTGCTTTGGCTGCAATATTTGCCCCATTCCCCACTCTTACGGAATGATCACCTACTCCCAATTCTCTACCTTTTCTTAGCTCATGTAACATATTACATATGTGGGATCCTGTTCCAGTATGTAATATCTAGGACGTAGAGTGGACTGAGAAACAGTTCTCAATAACTAACACACCCAAAGAAGATGCATCGTCATGCTTATTCTTCGTTTGGACGGCGTGGGAATCCGGATATGTCCCTATTCCCTGTTCAGTCTTATAACAATTATAAGAAAGAACGGAACCAACGTTGCCCAGCACAGTATAACATGTGGGTTCGGTCAATACATCCATATTATTATCTTGATTAAGACGTGACATGGTCGCTACCTGGAGAGAGAGAGAAGAAAACACTTTAGCGTATGCTCTTGCAAGATCGGATTGGTTATTATTTTATCTAATCAGGATGGCTCTCATTGTTTTTATCAAATCTTCCTTCAAACCCTAAAAGGAAAGACTAGCCGGGATTAATTACACCCTACAATTTCGCCAATCTTTCAGCCAGGCCAGTGCCAGTACTTTGAGGGAGGTTCCCTGTGCTTTCGCACGGACCTAATTAAAATAAACCTCGTTTTCTCAGAGGCATAACCCCATTGACACCTTTCTAGACATCTACTTGATCGGCTAATTGTCCTGTGTAAAACTCTCCCAGGAGTAACTCTTACTCGCAGTGGGTATCGGGATCCAATTATCTCATAGAAGGTATGCAATCTCATTGCAAATTTCAACACTTGAAATTCCCGATAATATTTTTCCCCTAGCATGCTATGACCTTGACAGAGGTCAACAAATCATAGTGCACTAGTCAAGTTCAACCCGTCATTTCTGATTGAATCAAACCACCCGCACGACCCTTGACAGAGGTCAACATGGTCGTACGACTACCCTAATCCAATCACATCACATGCTTTACAGATAAGCACTAATCAGCTACCGCACATTACGTCTTGACAGAGGTCAACAAGCGCAGCACGAATACTAATCAATACTTATCTAAAATGACGGAGGGCTACGACAGGCTTTTCAGAAAACCTATTGCGTAATGAACTTGATATCGTTGTAGAATCGAGTGATTTTGAAAAGGAGTGTTTTTGAGGGTTTTACTAGTTTTACTAAAGAGGTCATTCCCGGTGAAGGGATCTCGGCTCTTTCCTCATCGAATAAGGTGCGGGATATATCACATATATCACTATGCAAAGCAAGAAAACTCTAAAAGCAATCAAAAGACAAACCGAGTGTTGTAGCATCTGCCAGTTATCGCTAAAGAGGTCACTCCCGGTGAAGGGATCTCGGCTCTTTCCTTATCGAATAAGGTGCGGGATATATCACATATATCATTATGCAAAGCAATAACTGTAGCTACCCTTTTTGAAAATTTGATTCTACAACATCTTTTAGGTTTCTTTTACTTTCATTAATCATATCAATGAAGTCCCATCATTTAAGCTTCCTAAGCATCACACAAAATAAAACGAAAATACAATGTATGCTTATGCCATCCGCATTCGCCACAGTGTCCCGTTATGCACCGTTAGGTTACTTAACTAACGGCATACCGGGACGGGACTAGCGCGGGTGCAAAACATAAGTAACGTCTACTATATATCTCATATATAATATATATCCATTCATCTCAGAATCCACAGTGATCACATCACAGAGCAACAGAAGAAACATATGAAATATTGGATATACTAGGAGGTCCGTGTTTTATTTTGAGCCTGTATAAAACACGGATTCCACGGTCGCGATGAATAGCCAAACCCACATCCCTAGACCCTTACGAGAGCGGCAAGCAACCCTACCAATTCTAGAGTTAGGAGACCCGGACTCGACTCCTCGAGTTGGTCTCCCACTGGACTCTAGAACCCGGTTACTTGTGCTCCCCTCCTTGGGTCTATCCTAATGCGAAAAATGTTAGTTATATGTATGCCCTAGAGGCCATTACTGTACATGAGATGTATATTGTAGTGGATGCTGGGACATATATAGGTAGGACTTTCTTGCTTGACATGATAGTACGCTATCTGGTTGCTCTTTATCTTAACATGTATAACCACTGTCTCTCTATTACATGTTGATAAAGCCCTTAGGATGTGTACTCGACTTGCAGGACTATGATGCAGATCATACTAGTGGGGCCTGGGTAGTCCATGAGTACATCCTTCAATATTCCTAGTCGTGGGAATATCGAGACGGGGCATCGATATTCCAGAGTAGACTAGCGTATATCTTCTCGACCCATGTGATGGGCGATGGATGATCCCATATCCATTGGTGTTTGACATCAGAGATGGTATGCAGGTGCTCAGTGGTGACTGGGTACACTGAACGGACTCGCCGAGAACTCCCAGATGGTATTATACCTCACGTCAGATGGCAGTTCTCTGGTGACACTGGTACAGCTTAGTCTGTTGACCCGAGATCGTCATAGAGTCTTGTGTGTCTCCCACTGTGCTTTGATTTCCACCCTACCATAGCTCTACTGAGTCGTGCAAACAGGTGGTTTTTGGGTACAGTCCCGATTCACATGGAGGCAATGAGCGATAGGAGGGGATTCGTCTCTCCCGGTATTGGGGGTTGATGTTGCGCTAAGCTCGACTGGCCATAACTTGAAATCCCTGGCCAGGGTTGCACTGATTTACTGGTAAGTGTTATCAGTAGTTTCATGCTTGTTATGGACCTTACATCGGCATGACTTATCAAGCTACTGGGGTCTGACGTTTACCACCCCTAGGCGAGATATGCGACATATCAGACGAACAGATCGGACTGTGCGGTAAGTGTTACTGGTTGGATTCACAGGAGTGTGAGCAGGCTTGCTCATTGATCTTCTGATCGCTCAATACCCGGGTGGCCGTTACGTTTAGCAGACCGCTTGCGGCTTGTGGGTGTTTGATATGATCATCACCTACTGCCGGCGTATTGACGAGTCTTTAGAGTCCTACACAGGGGTTTCCTGGCTCAAGAGAAACGAGATAGGAGCGCATATGAGATATGTGCGGGACCGAGAATAATACCAGTATGTGGTACTGTGTTCTATTCTCGCGATTTGTATCATCGGACGGTTATATGAGATATAGCCGGGTTACCGAATCAAGTGTTGATTCGATACATTGATACACTTGATATTAGTCGGTTATATGTGATATGACCGGATCATTAAATCAAGTATTGATTTAATGATTTAATGTATAATTATATATTTGATATATTACTTTACATTAACTAGTATTGGTTCACTTAAGATTGATTTTCTCACTTGATGTGCACAAGTTGTATATATGATATATGTTTGTGCACTAGTTTGTATCATGATTGATGATACATGCAAACTTGGGTGTGTGTATGACTTACACCATGTTTAGGTTAATGGTTAGGGTTTTATTTATTTTATTTATTTTGGTAAAACTAAATGGTGGCTTTTCTTGTTTTGGCTTGAAGCTTCATGAAGCTTCATAGCATCTTTGAAAAAGTCTAACCATTTTGTTTTGTTCTTTGACCTAACCATCAACCTAAACTCTAGTTTAGTCTCTACAATGGTTTACTCACCCATGGTTGCAACATGATAGACTTCACTTGATTATTCATTTTCTATTATTCATTATTCTTTTCTTTCTTCTTCTTCTTCTTCAAGAAGAAGAAAGCTTGCTTGAAATTTGTAAGTGAAGATTTAGAGTGAGAAATCCAAATCCAAAGTGAACCCACTTCCTATTTCTTCATCCTCTACCACTTGCCATGTAGTATAGGGTGTTCTCTTCACAAAGTTCATGACCAAGTGAAGATGGAGCTTGAGTTTGAGTCTCCCCGACGTAGATCATCTTCGTCCTCGAAGCCAACGACCTAGCCTGCTCATTTCTCCGATGAAACCAATGCTAGGGTCCGGGATCCCGATGATTGCAGCGAAGGGACGTCAACACGGAGCTTTAGAAGTGAAGGACCGGATCTACAAAGGTTGTATTCCCATTCACTTAGTAGCAAAGTAGTTTGCTTGCTTGTAGTTTCGTCTTACCTCTAGTAAACGATCTTGCATAGAGTTGTTAGGCACATAAAAATTTGATTTTGGCATGGTTGATGCCTTGTAGAATCTCTTGAGTGTGCCTAGGAACCCTACAGAAAAGTAAAAAATATACAACAATGGTGACATCATTCTCAACCCGGAAGTGCCCCAATAAAAGAATATTACATACATTGAATTTTACATGAATGAAAATGAAAAACTCTCATCTCACATAAAACCCCCGGCTATTCAAACATGACGATCCAATATAACATATACAACAACACATAATATCACATGTCATCAACGTAAGTAAATATGTGTATCCCAATTATCGTTGACATATAGCAACGAAACCGGTGATACACTACATATTACACTTAAGGTCGCAGAAAAAATAGACGATGTTAAACATTCCCATCGAATCAACAAACATCCACAATTATCCAAAAAGCTCAACTCTTGAGTGTAGTTTAATATTATTCAGCACATGCCACAGTACCAATGGACCAGCCGTAGAAGGGTCAACCAACGCCTCACATGTGGCATCGCTGAACCACCACAAACTCGAGGGTTTAGTGGCGGTTCTGACGGTCACATAATCGAGTTAAGGTTTTGTTCTTCTAGAGGTCCATCGCATAACTTGCATGATGTTTGAATGCTTTTTAACTACGAAAAAAATCCAACACTTGGAAATTTTTCCGGCAAGGGTTAAAGCGGGTATTTGATATCCGATCAAACTTTTTAAAACCGTCTCTGGTAACCCGAAAAAAGTTAGAATTACGACAATGAAAACACTCCGAGTTGCTTTTATTGTAAATTAACATCTCATGCAAATTTAGCAAAAACAAACAACACCTGAAACACCAAAACCCAGAGACCAGAACACAAAAATAATTTGGACCCAGAATTCCCCATGGGGGCCGGCCTGCTCGGATTTAAGGGGTTAGGGCTCGGCCAAAAACCGACCAGTGGTCTCCAAATTTCTTCTGTGTTCTTATATTGTCCCATACAACATTCTGCACTTGTTTGAAAATTTTTAGAGCTCATATAAAAATCGACAGAAACTGTGGTTTGGTGTTGCAAGTTTCGGAGTAGTTTCATTTTCGTAATCCTACACAATCCGTCTAATTCTCTAGTTAGGCTTTGATACCACTGTAGGTTTCCTATGAACGACAACAAGGTTTCAGGAGGCATCGTCCATGCCATTTTCAAAAATTTGTCGTTTTAAAGAACCCTAAACAAGAATCGATAACTAGAGAATCATACGAAACACAAAGTAAACTACTTTATATCTATGTGTTTGCGGAATACAAGCTTTATAGACTGGTCCTTCACTTCTAAAGCTCCGAGTTGAAGTCCCTTCGCTGCGATCCAAGTCCCGGACTCTTGCATGGCTTCTCAAGATGAAAAGAACGATCTTACTTGAAGTCTTCGAGGCCGAAAATGTTCTTCGTCGAGGAGACACTTACTCAGGCTACTACTTCACTAATTGAGAGATTAGTGAAGCTAACACCCTATACTAAAGTGCTAATCTAGTAGAGAATGATGAAGTAGGAAGTGGGCTCACTTTAGTTTTATTTTTCTTACAATATTTTCTCTCTTTTTAAAACCCTAGCAAGCTTTTGCTCAAGGAAGAAGAAGATGAGCTCAAGAGATGAGAATGAACTAATGAGGTGAGAGAATCAACCATGGGTGAGTTTGTATCATATACTAACTCATGTAGAGACATAACCATGGCTAAATTATAATGGTTAGGTTAATAAATATCTTAAGTAAAACAAAACTAGTGGACTAAGTCAATGCATCCACAAGCTTCATGAAGCTTCATGCATGTGACTAATTATGCACTAATTTGGATTTACTATAAATATTTAAAACCCAAAATTATAATTAGTATGGTGTAAGTCTCATACACCCATATAGTGTGTATCAACAACCATGATACAAAATAAAGCACAATTAATATATATCACATGTATATTAAGTGTCCACATGTGAGAATAATAAATGCTTAAGTGAGCTAATATTAGTTAATATTAATTAGTATATCAAATATACAATTATACACTAAATTATCAAATCAACACTTGATTTAATAATCTGGCTATATCACATATAACCGACTAATATTAAATGTACCAACTTATCGAATCAACACTTGATTCGATAACCCGGCTATATCACATATAACCGTCCGATACAAATATTGCGAGAATAGAATACGGTATCACATACTCGCATTATTCTCGGTCCCGCACATATCACATATGTGCTCCTACTTCGTTTTGCCTGAGTCCGTAAAACCTCTATGTAGGACTCTAAAGACTCGTTAATACGCCGGCAGTAGGTGATGATCACATCAAGCACCCACAAGCCGTCAGCGGTACTAACTGGACGTAACGGCTACCCGGGTATTGAGCGATCAGAAGATCAACAAGCAAGCCCGCTCTAGCTCCTGTAAAGCCTGACAGTAACACTGCCGTACAGTCCGGTCTCCTCGTCTGATATGTCGCATATCAAGTCTAGGGGTGGTAAACGTCAGGCCCCAATAACCGATAAGTCATGCCGATATGAAGCTCATAATGGGTCGAGAAACTACTGATAACACTTACCAGTAAATCTCTAAATCAGCCCTGGCCAGGAACTTCCCTGTTATGGCCAATCGAGCACATCGCAATATCAACCCCCAATATCGGGAGAGACGAAACCCCTCCTATCGCTCATTGCCTCCATGTGACTCAGGACTGTGCCCAAAAAACACCATTTTGTACGTCCTCTTGAACGTGGTAAGGAGGAAATCAAAGCACGGTGGGAATTACATAAGACTCTATGACGATCTCGGGTCTACAGGCTAAGCTGTACTAGTGTCACCTGAGAACTGCTATCTGACGTGAGGTTTAATACCATCTAGGAGTTCTCGGCGAGTCCGTCCAGTGTACCCAGTCTCCACTGAGCAGCCGCATACCATCTCTGATGTCAAACACCAATGGATATGGGATCATCCATCGCCCATCTAATGGGTCGAGAAGCGTATACGCTAGTCTACTCTGGTATATCTATTCCCTGTCTCGATACACCCACGACTAGGAACATTAAAGAATGAACTTATGGACTACCATGGCCCCACTAGTATGATTTGCATCAAAATCCTTGTAGTCAAGTACACATCCTAAGGGCTTTACCAACATGTAACCATAAGACAGTATCAAGAGACAAGTTTACATGTTAAGATAAAGAGCAACAAGATAGCATTCTATCATGTCGAGCAAGAAAGTCCTCTCTATATATGTCCAAGCATCCACTATAATATACATCATATGTACAATAATGGCCTCTAGGGCATACATACAATTAACATCAGCATCGTTGGTAGTGATGTATTCAGCCTCCATCGTCGAGTCTGCTACATTGTCTTGCTTGGAACTCTTCCAACACACCGCCCCTCCGTTAAGGGTACAGACAAAACCCGAGACCGACTTACTGTCGTCTTTATCACTCTAGAAGCTCGAATCGGTAAATGACTCCACCCGGAGTTCACCATTACCATACACCAAGAACATTTCTATAGTCTTTCTCAAGTACTTAAGAATGTTCTTCACAGCTGCTCAGACAAGAATATTGCATTTTAATACCTCTCATTCATTATCTATTTTTTGTATATATCGTTACTATTAACTGGTGTTTGCTCAGTAATACAGATTACAGGTATCCGTGGCAAAACACTAGAAATACATCCAGAATCATGGATATATCATTTGTGAGCTGACGCTGCAAGCAGAACTGCAAACTGACCGATATCCCAAGAGTTATTTTGCGAACAAGTGTGTGCACAATATTTTGGTCCAACACATAGCATGTGTACACACTAACTTTTAAGACTTGGACCATGGACCTAGGGGCAGCCATGGCATGATGGCTAGGAGCAAGTGGCATGGTGTGTTGTGCATTTATTGCAAAAAGTAGTGATGTGATTTGTATCTACCAAGTTCCTTCCAAAATTCTGAAGACAAACCAGGCTATTTTAGACCAAGCAAACAACACCAGAGTCATGCTGGGGACAACACAAGCCTACACTGCAAGTACGAGCACCAGTGCTCGGATTTCAACCGAGCATTTCCCTCCCAAAACCGGTGTGGCCGGCCCAACCTCTTCCTGTGGGCCCCATCCTCTCACAGTGGCTTCCATACTACCATTTGGTCCTTATTTTATTATTTTCTTAATCCCTTTTCTTGCCTATAAAAGAAGATCATGGCAGCAAGGGAGAGGGGTCCAATTTTGTCATTCTTTTTGCAACATTTCATTTTGTTTTCTCTTTCCCTTGTAAATAGCTTAGTTTCCCCTTGAAATCCTTGCCTTCTCTTGATTTTTGAACCTCTTCATTGAGCTTGAAGGTTTAAGGGTTGGTAGTTGATCTCAAGGGTTGTATCATTCTTAAATATGAATAAAGTCTCTTTTGTGCTTCATTTTTCCTTGGGTTTTTAGCTCTCTCTTGATCTTTCAACCTCTTAATTGAGCTTGCAAGTTTAAGTTTGGGTTATTAAACCCATGGTGTGTAACTTGTTCCATGGTTCTTAGTAGTTTCTTTCTTGCACTTTTCTTTCTTGCTCTTTTACATTCATGCAATTTATTACCTTGCTTTTCTTTCATGCACTTAAATTCCATACACTTACTTACTTGTAATGTTTACTTTTCTTTTCTTTGTTCTTTTGTTCTCTTTTTTTGGTTTGTGTTGTGAATGGTGGTGTGAATATTGTTGTTAGGAAAAGAAAAGATATTGTAAGTTAAGGTTTCTTTGCTCATATCTTTTTCCCATATTTTCCATTTGAAACTTCACCCAAACTTTACGCAAGCGCTCCGTTAGGCACCCTATCCTACCAAGGTAATGGTGATTCCTAACCGCGATCGGATGCGTTCGGATTGGCCGGAGGCGAAAGCAAGAGACAAGAACGGAAGGACAAGGGTCAATAAGCCGGATTCCACGAATACCGTACTTAAATCCCCTAATCCACGTTGTTGCCTATTGCTCTAGCTTCATGTGTTAAGTTCGGCTCAAAGGACTTGAATACAGAATCCATTAACTTACACTATCCTATCGATTCCTAACAAGCTTTACTTGTGCATATAACACATAGGTTAGATTTGAACATTCCGCCCACGCGCATTAACTCGTTATGACAAGAATGTGAAACGCTCCGTCTCCCTATAGATCGACCCGTGCTTATCGTGGCTAGCTGCAAAGCGACACCATCCCGATCGCGGTTAAACTTTAGAACTCTTAAAACTCGACACGCCAAAAGCGTGCGATCAAATGGCGCCGTTGCCGGGGAGACGATAACGCTTTACTTCTTATTATTTCGGGTTAATCATTGTACATCTCACTTATACATCTAACCCTATTTTCAAAATCAACTAAAAATTTCAAAATTTCAAAAAACCAAACAAAAACTAACATTTGCTAACACTGTTTGTTCTCTGGAATCTGACCTGTTTGCACTCTGGC
Organism: Agapanthus africanus; assembly: GCA_030015575.1. Taxonomy (NCBI): domain Eukaryota; kingdom Viridiplantae; phylum Streptophyta; class Magnoliopsida; order Asparagales; family Amaryllidaceae; genus Agapanthus; species Agapanthus africanus. The sequence goes on along the minus strand of CM057343.1, from coordinate 496,793,309 downwards.
TCTGAACTAAAAACCAAACAATACAAGTATGACATTAGTATAACAGTGTGAACTCAGAAGAAGAATGGAGCTCATTCTTCTAAGGAAAACCGCGACACACCCTCAAATTCCGGTGTCGCCGGCCGTACCCCCTCATTCTGCCTCCAATTTTTTCTCTGTGCTCCATTGTTCTATTTTTGCCCCATTTTTATTATTTGTTTTTTTTTTATAATTTTTAGTGTGCAGGTATTTGGGCATTCGTATCGCTTTTTCTCACTAATATCCGTTTTTCCGACATTTCAGATTTTTACGGATTTACGAACTACGATTGTGAGGAGCAAAGTGTACGTTTAAGGCTAAGGTGATTACAAAGTACAATGCCAAAGATCCGGGTAGTTTGACCCGTGCAAGCGAACATTTCAAGCTATTCGGATTTAACTTCAACGGGGGTTTCTAAACCCAAAAACTTAACGGTATGTACTTTACTAACACCTTCTTTTCAAATCCGACACATCCAATATACTATTCTTTGCAGAATTCTTTGCAAGTTCGCTAGCAAACGCTAAAACTTAACTAACCCGTATTTGTTGCAGTGCCGTGCTTAAATATAAAAAACGATTGTTTGATTCTTTATAGAATTTTTATTGAATTGCGCATTGCATACATTAATACGGACTTAAGGGCAAGCGAACCCTACAACATACGATAAAGGATTTCATCACCTTTTCCGTGGCCCACAAATCACGAACTTGAGCATAACGTTTACCCAGACAATTTTTAAAAAGAAACTAGACTTTAAGCCTTAAAGACTTCACGCTCACTAGGAGAGGTTAATTGTGTTTAGAACACCGCTTAACGGTATATTGTTTACGGGGTGTCTAGAAAAGTGTTAAAGGTGAAACCGCCAAAAGAGAAAGGGTTATTTAGTTAAGGACCTTCGCGAAAGCGTCGGAAAACCTCCCCTTATCTCTGCACTTACCTGGCCTCGTGATCAGTATATCTTGAGCCCGTTTCTCGACACGGTTTTACTTCGCCAATCAAGTTCTTGAGCAGGTCTAGTTTGTTAGTGTATATGCCCTAGAGGCCATTACTGTATCATACTAGTTTGTATATTACTTAATGGATGCTTGGGATATTCACCTTGTATATACAATCTTGCTCAAAATAGTAGTATGCTACTTGGTTTGTTTCTACTTCAATGTGTACTTGTGTTTATTTCAGTATATCACTTATACGCATTAGTGGAGCCCTTAGGATCTTTGCTTGATTACCAGCGTTGTGATGGCAGTCACACTAGTGGGGGCTGGGTAATCTATAAGCACATCCTTATTCAGGTCCCTGGTCGCAGGACTATCGAGACAGGGCATCGATACTCCGGAGTAGACCAGCGCATGCGCTTCTCATCCCAGTGTGGGAGACGGTCTGTCCCACAGCCGTCAGTACGTCGTACTTGAGATAGTATGCGGGTGCTCGTTAGGTTACGGGTACACTGGACAGGACTCGTCGGGAACTGACTAGTTGGTATTATACCTATCGTCAGTTATCAGTTCCCAGGTGACATGAGTACAGCTTAGTCCGCTGACTTGACACTGTCACTCCGCCTCGAGTGTGTTCCCACTGTACTTTGATCACTACCCTACCACGGCTCAAAGGAGTCGTGCAAACAGGTGGTGGTTGGGTGCAGTCCCGAAGCACTTGGAGGCAGTGACGGTTAGACAGGATTCGTCTCTCCCGGTATTGGGGGTTGACATCGCGCTGTGTCTAGGAGAGCCATTACACGAGTAGTCCCTGGCCAGGGCAAACGAGATATACTGGTAGGTTTCCAGTGTTATCTCAGGGTGTATTGGGCTTCACTCCGGCACGACTTGTACCGCTATTGGGGGACTGACGTTTACCGCCCCCTAGGCCCGCCATGCGATGTATCAGACGAACAGACCGGACTGTGCGGAGAATGTCACGCTCAGGCTCAGTAGGAGTTCAGATGGGTTTCGCCTCGTCGGTCTTCTTGTCGGCATTACCTGGGGACCGTTACGCACAGCTAGTGCCGCTTGCGGTCTGTGGTTAAACCCACTGCCAGCGTAGTGTCGAGTCTTTAGAGTCCCACACAGAAAGTTTTTCGCCTTTAGGCAAAAGAGTAGAGGTCGCATGGTATTGCGACAGGTCGCATGGTTTTGCGACAGGGTTCGGTCACATCCGTGCACTTGTGCGCGTACAGTGTCCGAACAGTTTACACTAGCGGGCTTTGGTTTAAGCCAGATCCTAGTGTACCTTATGGGATTGGATTTATCCAGTTTGCATTCGTGTTCCTCGGAACGCGGATGCGGGTGTGTATGCACAGTTGACAGGGAGGCAGAGGCAGTGGATTCTCATTAGGGTTGTTGACAGTTGACCGTTGACTTTTGACTTTTTGCTCAACCCTAATGAGAATATGATATGTGATTAACTATTATATTAATTAAGTATTATGGTGATATGGTTGTTGACTTGTTGACTTTTGTTGACTTGTTGACTTTGGTGACTTGTTGACTTTTGTTGACTTGTTGACCGGTTGACTAGGCTTGACTAGTTGACCATCATGATAACCATGGTTATCATTTCATGCCAAAGACTTTTTTCTTGCTTGCTTTTTGAGTAAAATGAGTGCATGATATGATAACCTTATGGTTGCTTCTAACCATCACCAAAAGACTTTTTTGATATGATGAGTTATGATCACTTTGGATTATGAGAGGGTGAGAGAGAAAAAAGAGCCTCATTCTTTCATGCTCATTCTCTCTCTTGTTCTTGAGCTCTCCCCTTGCTCTCACCCTCAACCTCTTGCTCCCTCTCTTGATCTATGGTTCTCTTGTCTCATGAGTTGAGAATCAAGAACCATAGATAAAATCCCATTCTATTTTCCTCTCTACTCATTCTAGTTCACTAGGTTTAGCAAACCAAGTGAACTAGTTTCTTCAAAGACCGAAGAAGGAGCTAAAGGTTGGAGCTTTCAAGTGGATCTATCTTCGGCGTACGGAGACGACGAGAAGGAGCCATCGGACCACCACCGGAGCTTGAAGAGAAGGAGTTCAAGACAAGCTAGGTATAACCATCTCTATCCGAGTAGCTAAATATCTTTAGCTTAGTTTGCTAGTTTTAGTTTAGGTAACGATCCCGACCATAGTTTAGTCCATGTTGCCTCTTGCGATAAAAATTCGTTTTTTATACCGTTTCCGCCTCCCCGTAAGAACCGGGGGTCGCAATATGGACTTACAGTGGTATCAGAGCCTAACTAAACTTAAACTAGCTTGGTAGTGAAGTGTAACGAAGTTCGGAACCGGAAAAATCCAAAAATCAAACTTTACAAAATCTGAGTTTCTGTTGAAATTTTTTCTGGTCAAAATGAAAAACTTTATACTCCTAAATTCGGCTCAGGGTTTTGTGTGAACACCCAAGAAAAACGATACAGTGATTCGCCTAAAGTGCCGCGCTTCCGCCGCGTGATCCTTCTTGGACGCCGCGGAACCGCCGCGACTTGGTTTCTTCTCTGCATCGTTTTTCGTGCAGTGTGTTTGTGTGTTGGTTTTGGGATTTTTAAAATATATTATATGTGCCCAGATTTTCCAGAAAAGAAATTTCCTTTTGGGGTCCTATAATTCCGTATTTTTTTCCGAACTTCACTGCACTTTGACTATGATGGTTATATCTGTGATGCTTGCATGTATTGAACGTCGGCTAATCGCTATAAGTCGATTAGTCGGGGTTATACATGATCTGTAATGTGCTGGAATGTGTATATGAATGTGTTGGACTGTCGCGGGTGAATAGCCGGGGTGGATGTGAGATGAGCTTTTGTTTTTCTTTCATTCATTGTAAATGTAAATTGATGTAATAATATTATTTGTTTGGCCGCACAACCGGGTCGGGGTTGTAGCCGTCATTGTATAATTCTTTTTACTGTTTTTGCTCCTAGGATAGACCCATGGAGGGGTGCACAAACTACCAAGTACTTGGCGGGTAGTTTGCCGCACCCGTAGGGGTCTTGGGTGGGGTATTTGGCTATTCACCGCGACCGTGTTATCCGCTTTTCGTTTCAGGCTCGAAAGGATTGCGGATTGCTAGTATATCCAATGCATTCATCTGTGATCTGTAATGTCTATCATTGCTTACTATTTAGGCGTTGCTTATGTTTTACAGACGCGCTAGCCCAGCCCCCGCTCTGTCGTTAGTTAAGTAACCTAACGGGTAATGACGGGGCCCAGTGGCGAATGCGAATGGCATAAGCGTACGTCATATTTTGGTTGTTTTCTGCGATGGTAGGGTTAAATGATGGGACGCATTAAAAGTACTAATGCAAGAATATCACGCATTAAAAGAACTAATGCAAGATAATAAACCAAGTTAAAGTCGTTGGAACACTTTCGAAAAACCACTCGGTTCTTTTCAAAATAACTTTTAAATGCGGAGCTTGAGCCACTCCTTCTAAAAGCTATCTCGTTCCATCGATTAAATCAAGTTCACTACGTTCACGGTTTCGCCAAAACCATCCGTAGCCCTCCGTCGTTTCACATGAATAGTCAATAGTATTCAAGCTGTGTTTGTTGGCCAAAGTCAAGGCACAGTGATTGGTAGCTATTGGGTATTCATGTGCAGCATAGATAGATGCGTTGGTTTGGAACAGTCGTACTGCCTTGTTGGCCAAAGTCAAGGGTAGGTGCGGGTGGATTCAAATTAACCTGGAGAACGACGGGCAGAACTTGACATGTGACTTATGATTTGTTGGCCAAAGTCAAGGTCATAAGAGCATGGGGCAAAAATCCACATCGGGAGTTTCATAAGTACTGAAACTTGCTAGATTTGCATACCATTTGGAGTGTGATGATTCTGGTAGGATTCCTTCAGTTTCGTCACGCGATGATATTTGGATCCCGATCCTACTGTGAGTATATGCTACTCCTCGGGAAATTTCTCACTTAACGATCAATGCTATAAACCTAGTAGGTGCCTAGAAAGGTGTTAGCGGGGCTACGCCCCCAGGGAAAAGAGGTTCTCTAATTAAGGAACTTCGCGAAAGCGTTGGAAAACCTCCCTCGAAGTACCGACACCGGCCTGGCTGAACGGTTAAGCAAGTATTGTACGGTGGGATTGATCCCGGCTAATTCTTCCTTTATGGTTTGAGGAGGGATTCGAGAAACAGTGGGAGCCATCCTGTTTAGACAAACTAAAAACCACTCTAAACTTGCAAGAGCATCATGCTGAGTGTTTCTTCTTCTCTCTCCTAATTGCAGCGACCAATCAACATGACTGGACTTAAGTTACTCCTAGATAAAAACAAACTGACAGGGCCAAACTACAAAGATTGGCTCAGGAATGTCAAGATAGCAATCACTTATGACAAGCTGGGGTATCTTCTTACCACCAAAGCTCCCCCTGTCCCTGGTCCAACTTCCAGCGTCACGGATAAGGAAATCCGCAAGACTTGGGAGATTGATAGCGCGAAGGCCAAGTGCCTCCTGCTTGCCTCGATGGACAACGAACATCAGAGGAGGCATGAGAATATGGACATGAAGTCCATATTGCTCCATACAAAAGAACTGTATGGAGAGCAATCACGTATCGCAAGATACGAAGCGTCGAAAAAGTTATTTTCGACAAGAATGGCCGTCGGATCATCAGTAGCCGAGCATGTGCTAAAGATGATCGGCTTCATTGAGGAGCTCGCTGACCTAGGGATCACATTGGAGAGTGAGCTATATACGGATATAGTTCTCCAGTCCCTTCCTTCCACTTACGCCCAGTTTATACTGAACTTCAACCTACAAGAAAAAGAGGTTGAACTATCAGAGCTCCTCAACATGCTGAGGAGCGCAGAGGGCACCCTACAGAAAGGTAGGGAAACATCCACTTTGTTTGTAGGAGGATCATCTTCTTCTAGGTCCAAGGCGAAAGCCAAGGGAAAGAAGAAGAAGGCCCCCGCCAAACCAAGGGGCGGTGTTGGTAAAGTGGATACGAAGGGAAAAGGCAAAGCAACAAAGATAGCGGGGAAGCTTGTGGATAAGGAAGAATGCTTCTATTGTCATAAGAAAGGACACTGGAAGAATGATTGCAGGGCCTGGAAGGCCAGAACACAGGAATTGAAGCAGGTTGCAGCTTCAGCTTCAGGTGTGTATGTTATTGAAAATTGTCTTTCAATAAACTCTACTTCCTGGGTATTGGATACCGGATCAGGATCTCATATCTGTAATTCTTTGCAGGCGTTGAGAAACCGTAGGGTTTTGAAGGCAGGTGACATGACCCTCAAAGTTGCGAACGGAGCTAGCATGGATGCTAAAGCCGTGGGGGACTATCACCTGGGAATGTCAGATGGACATGTTTTGGTTTTGCGTAATTGCTTTTTTGTACCCAACGCAACTTGTAATATCATTTCTGTATCTTTAGTTTCTAAAGAAGGTTATGAATTTGCGTTTGTAAGTAATGTTGTAAACATTCACCTTAATCAAGTTTTGATTGGGTCAGGTACATTGAGTAATGGTATATACGTGTTAAACCAACCACAAATTTTCAACGTCCAGAATACACACAAAAGAAAGTCTCCGGAAATAAATCAGACTTTCTTATGGCATTGTAGATTGGGTCACATCAATGAGAGAAGGTTGACTAAGTTACATACAGAAGGATATTTGAATGCGTTCGAATATCAATCGTATGCCACTTGTCAATCTTGTCTCAAAGGAAAGATGACAAAGACTCCGTTTACTGGACATGGAGTAAGAGCGAGCGAGCTCTTGGGACTCGTACACAGTGACGTGTGCGGTCCAATGTCTACACATGCCCGAAGCGGACATTCTTACTTCATTACTTTTACGGATGACTTCTCAAGGTACGGTTATGTCTTCTTGATGAAACATAAGTCCGAGGCCTTTGGAAAATTCCAGGAGTATAAGAATGAAGTAGAGAAACAGACCGGCAAAAGTATTAAGATTCTAAGATCGGATCGAGGTGGAGAATACTTAAGTGCCGAGTTCCTGGACTATTTAAAAGAGAACGGAATTCTCTCTCAGCTTACTCCTCCATACACCCCGCAACATAACGGTGTATCGGAGAGACGGAACCGCACCCTATTGGATATGGTGCGGTCCATGATGGGTAATGCTGAGTTACCGCGATCATTCTGGGGGTATGCGCTAGAATCAGCAGCGTACCTTTTGAACCGAGTTCCGACTAAGACTGTGCCTTCCACACCATATGAAATGTGGTGTGGGAAGAGACCCTATCTTAAGCACATTAAGACATGGGGATGTCCGGCTTTTGTCAAAAAGCAGCATGCGGACAAGCTCGAGGCACGCTCAGTACAGTGCAAGTTTGTGGGGTATCCAAAGAACTCAAAAGGATATTTCTTCTACTGTGAAGAGGAACAAAAAGTTCTTGTTTCTCGTCATGCCTACTTCTTGGAAACTGAGTTTTTGGAAAACCAGATAAGTGGGAGCACAGTAGAACTGGAAGAAATTCCAGAACCACGGACTGTTACTGAAAGTTTAGTGGAACCAGAAGGTTCGGAAGAACAGGACATTCCTACGCCGCTCCGCAGAAGTAGTAGGCAGTCTCATCCGCCTGAGAGATACTACGGTTTTCTCATAGACGGGGATAGAGAGGATTGCATCATAGATTATGATGAGCCTACTAGCTTCCAGCAGGCCGTTCAGAGCATTGACTCAGTGAAATGGCTGGATGCAATGCGGACCGAAATGGAGTCCATGTACACCAACAAGGTATGGACGTTGGACATTGCTCCAGACGGGGTAAAACCCGTAGGATGCAAGTGGATCTTCAAAAGGAAGATTGGTGTAGATGGACAGGTTGAGACCTATAAAGCTAGGCTGGTAGCAAAGGGTTTTCGTCAAAGACCTGGCTTGGACTACGACGAAACCTTTTCTCCAGTAGCCATGCTGAAATCCATTCGGATCCTTCTTGCCATTGCTGCCTTCCACGATTATGAGATCTGGCAAATGGACGTAAAGACAGCTTTTCTAAATGGAAATTTAGAGGAGTGTGTCTATATGGACCAGCCAGAGGGTTTCATTCAGAGTGGGAGCAGCGGAAAGGTGTGCAAGTTGCTTAAGTCCATCTATGGACTAAAGCAGGCATCGCGGAGTTGGAACATCTGCTTTGATGAGACGGTCAAAGAATTTGGCTTTATCAAAAATCCAGATGAACCATGCATCTATAGTAGATTTGTAGCGAGAACTGTAGTATTCCTCGTTTTATACGTGGATGACATTCTCTTAATAGGAAATGATATTCCTATGCTACAATCTGTCAAGGGGTTCTTGTCACAAAGGTTCTCCATGAAAGACCTGGGTGATGCCTCATACATCCTGGGGATCCGGATCCATCGTGATAGATCCAAGAGGATATTGGGACTTTCTCAGTCCAGGTACATCGACACCGTACTGAAAAGATTCAGTATGGAAGATTCCAAGCGTGGTAACCTACCAGCTTGTCACGGGATCACCCTCTCTAAAGAGATGTCTCCCAAGACTGATTTGGAGAGGGATCGCATGTCTATTATACCCTACGCTTCTGCGGTAGGCTCTATAATGTATGCGATGTTGTGTACCAGACCGGATGTAGCTTATGCACTGAGTGTGGTAAGCCGGTATCAGTCAAACCCTGGGGAGAAACACTGGATAGCGGTAAAGAACATTCTCAAGTACCTGAGAAGGACTAAGGAGATGTTCTTGGTGTATGGCGGAAAAGACCTCCAGATCGAGGCCTTTGCTGACTCCAGCTTCCAGAGTGACAAGGATGATTCCAAGTCCATGTCGGGTTTTGTCTTTACCCTCAATGGAGGGGCGGTGTGTTGGAAGAGTTCCAAACAAGAAACCGTTGCAGACTCGACGATGGAAGCGGAATACATCGCTGCATCTGATGCCGCAAAAGAAGCTGTCTGGATGAGGAAGTTCTTGAAAGAACTTCAGGTGGTTCCGTCCATTGTTGATCCAATACCTCTGTATTGCGACAACAACGGGGCTATAGCTTTAGCGAAGGAACCCAGGTCCCATCAGAAATCCAGGCACATCTTAAGGCGGTATCACCTGATCAGGGAGATCGTAGATCGCCAGGAGATCGAGGTTCGGAGAGTCGCTTCAGAAGATAACACTGCTGATCCATTCACCAAGGCCCTGCCCCAGACTCAGTTCGAGCGGCTGATCGAGATGATAGGTCTTCGATACGCCAGTACGTGGCCTTAGTGCAAGTGGGAGATTGTTAGTGTATATGCCCTAGAGGCCATTACTGTATCATACTAGTTTGTATATTACTTAATGGATGCTTGGGATATTCACCTTGTATATACAATCTTGCTCAAAATAGTAGTATGCTACTTGGTTTGTTTCTACTTCAATGTGTACTTGTGTTTATTTCAGTATATCACTTATACGCATTAGTGGAGCCCTTAGGATCTTTGCTTGATTACCAGCGTTGTGATGGCAGTCACACTAGTGGGGGCTGGGTAATCTATAAGCACATCCTTATTCAGGTCCCTGGTCGCAGGACTATCGAGACAGGGCATCGATACTCCGGAGTAGACCAGCGCATGCGCTTCTCATCCCAGTGTGGGAGACGGTCTGTCCCACAGCCGTCAGTACGTCGTACTTGAGATAGTATGCGGGTGCTCGTTAGGTTACGGGTACACTGGACAGGACTCGTCGGGAACTGACTAGTTGGTATTATACCTATCGTCAGTTATCAGTTCCCAGGTGACATGAGTACAGCTTAGTCCGCTGACTTGACACTGTCACTCCGCCTCGAGTGTGTTCCCACTGTACTTTGATCACTACCCTACCACGGCTCAAAGGAGTCGTGCAAACAGGTGGTGGTTGGGTGCAGTCCCGAAGCACTTGGAGGCAGTGACGGTTAGACAGGATTCGTCTCTCCCGGTATTGGGGGTTGACATCGCGCTGTGTCTAGGAGAGCCATTACACGAGTAGTCCCTGGCCAGGGCAAACGAGATATACTGGTAGGTTTCCAGTGTTATCTCAGGGTGTATTGGGCTTCACTCCGGCACGACTTGTACCGCTATTGGGGGACTGACGTTTACCGCCCCCTAGGCCCGCCATGCGATGTATCAGACGAACAGACCGGACTGTGCGGAGAATGTCACGCTCAGGCTCAGTAGGAGTTCAGATGGGTTTCGCCTCGTCGGTCTTCTTGTCGGCATTACCTGGGGACCGTTACGCACAGCTAGTGCCGCTTGCGGTCTGTGGTTAAACCCACTGCCAGCGTAGTGTCGAGTCTTTAGAGTCCCACACAGAAAGTTTTTCGCCTTTAGGCAAAAGAGTAGAGGTCGCATGGTATTGCGACAGGTCGCATGGTTTTGCGACAGGGTTCGGTCACATCCGTGCACTTGTGCGCGTACAGTGTCCGGACAGTTTACACTAGCGGGCTTTGGTTTAAGCCAGATCCTAGTGTACCTTATGGGATTGGATTTATCCAGTTTGCATTCGTGTTCCTCGGAACGCGGATGCGGGTGTGTATGCACAGTTGACAGGGAGGCAGAGGCAGTGGATTCTCATTAGGGTTGTTGACAGTTGACCGTTGACTTTTGACTTTTTGCTCAACCCTAATGAGAATATGATATGTGATTAACTATTATATTAATTAAGTATTATGGTGATATGGTTGTTGACTTGTTGACTTTTGTTGACTTGTTGACTTTGGTGACTTGTTGACTTTTGTTGACTTGTTGACCGGTTGACTAGGCTTGACTAGTTGACCATCATGATAACCATGGTTATCATTTCATGCCAAAGACTTTTTTCTTGCTTGCTTTTTGAGTAAAATGAGTGCATGATATGATAACCTTATGGTTGCTTCTAACCATCACCAAAAGACTTTTTTGATATGATGAGTTATGATCACTTTGGATTATGAGAGGGTGAGAGAGAAAAAAGAGCCTCATTCTTTCATGCTCATTCTCTCTCTTGTTCTTGAGCTCTCCCCTTGCTCTCACCCTCAACCTCTTGCTCCCTCTCTTGATCTATGGTTCTCTTGTCTCATGAGTTGAGAATCAAGAACCATAGATAAAATCCCATTCTATTTTCCTCTCTACTCATTCTAGTTCACTAGGTTTAGCAAACCAAGTGAACTAGTTTCTTCAAAGACCGAAGAAGGAGCTAAAGGTTGGAGCTTTCAAGTGGATCTATCTTCGGCGTACGGAGACGACGAGAAGGTGCCATCGGACCACCACCGGAGCTTGAAGAGAAGGAGTTCAAGACAAGCTAGGTATAACCATCTCTATCCGAGTAGCTAAATATCTTTAGCTTAGTTTGCTAGTTTTAGTTTAGGTAACGATCCCGACCATAGTTTAGTCCATGTTGCCTCTTGCGATAAAAATTCGTTTTTTATACCGTTTCCGCCTCCCCGTAAGAACCGGGGGTCGCAATATGGACTTACATAGTTGACCTAGGTAAACCCTAGAACGATTAGGTGTGTGGTATTTTTGTGTCGTGATTGTTTTTGTCCAGATTCTTTTTTGTATATTTCATTCTTTTGTTCATAACTAACTTAAAAACTAAAAAATATATATATAAAAAAACTCCACATTCTTTTTCCCTCCTTTTCTTTTATTCTTCTTCCACTCATCATATCATGGGTACCCTACCTCGGAAAACTCTTGCTGAACTTTAGTACCCACAACCAGACATCACTTCTTATGGTTCTTGCTTTGGCCGAACGTCGAACGATCCATCAATGCCCAAAATTTCTTTGAAAGATTGGATAGACGCGTTTAGGACAACCAATTTGACTCCGCAATCCACTTTGTATCAACCATTTCAACCTTCACCACCTTCTTACATTGATACTCATTTTTCAGGTCCAGTTGTAACTCCGAAACCCATGTCTATTGTTGAACATATTGAACAATCTCGTAGCCGATCATTCACTCCTGTCACCACTTCCAGTTCTTGGGATCAACAATTCCATTCACCTTCTTACCCAAATGTTGATCCTACCCCTGTCCAACCATTCAATTCCTACCAGTCCTATCCAACTTTTGCGCTTTCCCTAGACATTGCTTCTACACAGCCATTTGGAGATTTCCAGTATCCAAACAACTTCGAATCTTTTACTGAAACCCCTTCACAACCCATGTCTAGTCTGGAACATTCGTTGGAAGACATTAGGGTAGCGTCATGCCAACAGATGATGGATTTGAATGCGTCCATGGCCGCCCTCATACAACCTACTCACCCGGTAGCTAGTTTTCAACTAGCTCCACATTTTCCAATGTATGAGAATTTGAGTGGAGAGAGTGAGCTGTATACCCTTCCAAATCAAACCTACCTGTTTCAACTTGAATCTCACAACTCCGGTTTTCAATGTCTATCTAGTGTTCTAAACGATTTATCAATTGAAGATAGAATATTTAATGAGTTGTGCAACTTTGTAGTGTTTCATTTTCCCGTTTGTGAAGGATTCCCTTCGAGTGAAACCACACCCAATCCTTTTGACCTCTACACCTCCACTCTAGAACCTGAATTGATTGATATCCTTTCTTTTGTTGAGGTGTCTGAGAAAATTGATTTTCACTTGATTGAGGATGTCGACGCTGGGGATATTTCAGATGATGAACCCGCAGTTTTGGATGAGTTTTTCTCTCCAATTCATAATCCTGAGTCTTTAACTGTTTTTCCCGAACTTTATATGCGTCTTGATTTTGATGAAATTTGCATGGATGAGCTTAACTTTGAGGAGAATTTTGAGGATGAAACAGTTCTAGATGATGAGTCGGATTTTCCAATTCTTCCTGTTCCTTTCACTGACTGTGTACATCCTCCTGAACCGTTAATTTTGACCCTTCCTCAATCACTTCCCTCCATCCTTTCCATCGTTTCGACCTTGCAAGACACCGTATCAATTTCATTTCCTATGTCTGGTTTACCAAGTTCGGCGTACCTATGTTTTCTCGCGAATCTTGAGGGATTTGACCCCATTTCTCGACGGGTTGATAGATTAGCACAAACGCTTTTTACACATCGGTCATCATAAATTGTGCTAATTTATTCACTCCAATTCCACCCTCAAGTTCGTATTCCACTTCTTACTCCCCTCCGCCATTCTTCTCCTCATATACCGAGACCGTATATCGCTTCTATCACCATACGGTCTCGCGTATTCTCCATTTCTTTCCTCTCCGCATTCTTTTACCAACCTGCACATTATGGAGATAGAATTTTTGAATGGTTGGTGCTCACTTTTGGCCTGTGTAAGGCCTTGTATAGATTGATACTGTTCTCTTTCCCCATAATCCTGAACTTCAACGCTTAACAGTGAAAACACTATTTTACTTAAGTTTGGGGGGGGATCCTTTTGGTGTATATATTTTTGGTTTTCTTTCTTTTTCTGTTTTGTATAAAATTTTCTTTTGGGGAGCGCCGACAATTTTGACCCTCTTGTTGTAGCCTGACAGTGGGGCACCGTCAAGTTTAAGTTTGGGGGTGTGCTCGGTAAGCTTTCTTCCTTCGCATTCATTTGTATATTTTGCATTTGCATACTTATTTAAAAAGCCCACAAAAATCGAAAATTTTCCAAAAAATATAAAAACTTTGTAGTCAAGTTAGCTAATAGGGTAACTTAGATTTTTATTCCGAAAGCTTAGTTGATACGTTAGAAATAACTAAATTCTAGGCTTAGAAATTGAAAACCCTAAAAATAACGCTCATTCTGTTTAACCTTGGTAAATATACGTCCTTACAGTTTTTTTTTGAGAAATAGGTATTCTTGAGTTCAGTTCTTTAGTTAAGTCGAGATGAAGGGAAAGTATTAAAAGTTTACTGAAGGATAAGTCTGAAAAATAGTTTCTACTCTTAAGTCCAAATTTAGAAAGTATATACCCTACAAACTGCACATACACGCACCTTGAAACTTGGGATAGTAGAGGATACCTAGAAATACTCTTGCCCGAAAACCTAGTATGAAAGAAAAAATGGTAATTAAAGCTAAACACCAAAAGAGCATCAGTGAAAAATATATCCGGTCTTGAAAAAGAAAAAGAAAAAGAAAAAGAAAAAGAAAAAGAAAAAGAAAAAGAAAAAGAAAAAAAATAAATAAATAAAGTCAAGACCTGGAAATTGCTATTTACGCTTTAAGCTCACACATTCAGTAATCGGCCGTTAGTGCCTCAAAAAGCATTAATAGTCGCATGAAAGGTGTGTGAGCAAACGCCGTCCATCATTAATGAAAATAAGTAGTATTAGGTATTAGGTCAAGGGTACTAAAGCTTGAATTGAATTCTTGAGTGTAGGGGTGCAAATACACACACACGTAGGGTTATACAATCGATATTTGGAGGAAAGATAAAAATGAAGAATAAGACTTATGTTTTCCGTAAAATTGATAAAAATTCCTGATTTGAGACCGCACTTTAGAAGGAAAACTCAGGAGATACCAACATCTTTCTAAACTTTTTTGCAACGTATATGATCTGGGGTTAAATAGATTAAAGGCGTGAAACATAAGGATTGAATATTTCTAACTTAGGTTGATAGAATTTCTAACCTAGATACTAAACTGTAGGAGTAGAATCAACGTTAACTTATAAAACTAGCTTGACGGGATTTTGTGGGTAGTATCCGCTGAAAACCCTCAGGAGACAACACTCCTCCTACTAGGGACACCTAAAGGTTTAACGGTTTGTTGCACATGCTCAGTGCAATCGCGTTCCCTGCGAAAGTGAGGCTAGGATTTTGTTTTGCTCAGGACGAGCAAAAGATAAGTTAGGGGGTATTTGTTCAGACCAGAATATTGCATTTTAATACCTCTCATTCATTATCTATTTTTTGTATATATCGATACTATTAACCGGTGTTTGCTCAGTAATACAGATTACAGGTATCCATGACAAAATATTAGAAATACATCCAGAATCACGGATATATCATTTGTGAGCTGACACTGCAACCAGAACCGCAAATCGACCGATATCCTAAGAGTTATTTTGCGAACAAGTGTGTGCACAATATTTTGGTCAAACATATAGCATGTGTACACACTAACTCTTGGGGCTTGGACCATGGACCTAGGGGCAGCCATGGCATGATGGCTAGGAGCAAGTGGCATGGTGTGATGTGCATTTTTTGCAAAAAGTAGTGATGTGATTTATATCTACCAAGTTCCCTCCAAAATTCTGAAGACAAACCAGGGTATTTTAGACCAAGCAAACAACACCAGAATCATGCTAGGGACAACACAAGCCTACACTGCAAGTACGAGCACCAGTGCTCGGATTTCAACCGAGCACTTCCCTCCCAAAACCGGTGTGGCCGGCCCCACCTCTTCCTGTGGGCCCCATCCTCTCACAGTGGCTTCTATGCTGCTATTTGGTCCTTATTTTATTGTTTGCTTAATCCCCTTTCTTGCCTATAAAAGCAGATCATGGCAGCAAGGGAGAGGGATCCAATTTTGTCATTCTTTTTGCAACATTTCATTTTGTTTTCTCTTTCTCTTGTAAATAGCTTAGCTTCCCCTTGAGATCCTAGCCTTCTCTTGATCTTTCAACCTCTTCATTGAGCTTGAATGTTTAAGGGTTGGTATTTGATTTCAAGGGTTGTATCATTCTTAAAGATGAATAAAGTCTCTTTTGTGCTTCATTTTGCCTTGGGTTTTTAGCTCTCTCTTGATCTTGCAACCTCTTAATTGAGCTTTCAAGTTTAAGTTTGGGTTATTAAACCCATGGTGTGTAACTTGTTCCATGGTTCTTAGTAGTTTCTTTCTTGCACTTTTCTTTCTTGCTCTTTTACATTCATGCAATTTATTACCTTGCTTTACTTTCATGCACTTAAATTCCATGCACTTACTTACTTGTAATGTTTTC
This sequence comes from Agapanthus africanus, assembly GCA_030015575.1. NCBI lineage: Eukaryota > Viridiplantae > Streptophyta > Magnoliopsida > Asparagales > Amaryllidaceae > Agapanthus > Agapanthus africanus. The sequence continues at coordinate 496,777,480 of CM057343.1, read as the reverse complement.
TTTTCTTTGTTCTTTTGTTCTCTCTTTTTGGTTTGTGTTGTGAATGGTGGTGTGAATATTGTTGTTAGGAAAAGAGAAAGATATTGTAAGTTAAGGTTTCTTTGCTCATATCCTTTTCCCGTATTTTCTATTTGAAAGTTCAGCCAAACTTTACGCAAGCGCTCCGTTAGGTATCTTACCCTACTAAGGTAATGGTGATTTCTAACCGCGACCGATTGCGTTCGGATTGGCCGGAGGCGAAAGCAAGAGAAAAGAACGGAAGGACAAGGGTCAATAAGCCGGATTCTATGAATACCGTGCTTAAATCCCCTAATCCATGTTGTTGCCTATTGCTCTAGCTTTATGTGTTAAGTTCGGCTCAAAGGACTTGAATACAGAATCCATTAACTTACACTATCCTATCGATTCCTAACAAGCTTTACTTGTGCATATAACACATATGTTAGATTTGAACATTCCGCCCACGCGCATTAACTCGTTACGACAAGAACGTGAAACGCTCCGTCTCCCTGTCGATCGACCCGTGCTCATCACGGCTACCTGCAAAGTGACACCGTCCTGATCGCGGTTAAACTTTAGAACTCTTAAAACTCGACACGCCAAAAGCGTGCGATCAACAGCTGTCCAGTGTTTCTCCCCAGGATCTGATTGATACCTACTCACTACACCTAGTGAGTAAGCTACATCCGGTATGGTACACAACATCGCATACATGATTGACCCGACTGCCGAAGCATAGAATATCCCTTGCATACGAGCCCTCTCCAAATCAGTCTTGGGAGACACCTCTTTGGAGAGAGTGATTCCTAAGCAGCGGGTAAATTACCTCGCTTGGAATCTTCCATACTAAACCTCTTTAGTATGGTGTCTATGTACCTGGATTGGGCCAATCCCAATATCCATTTAGATCTATCTCTATAGATCTTTATCCCTAGGATATATGAGGCATTACCTAGATCTTTCATGGAGAACTTATATGATAAGAAGAGTTTGACTGAGTGTGGCATAGGAACATCGTTTCCTATCAAGAGTATGTCATCCACGTACAATACGAGGAAGACCACCTTACTCTCTACAGCCTTCTTATATATACAAGGTTCATCTACATTTTTGATGAAGTCAAACTCTTTGACAGCTTCATCAAAACAGATGTTCCAGCTCCGCGATGCCTGCTTCAATCCGTAAATGGATTTAAGCAGCTTGCACACTTTTCCGCTGCTCCCACTATCTACAAAGCCCTCTAGCTGTCTCATGTATACGCTCTCTTCTAAATCACCATTTAGAAAAGCAGTCTTGACATCCATCTGCCAGATTTCATAGTCGTGGTATGCAGCAATGGCAAGTAGAATCCTGATGGACTTAAGCATAGCGACAGGAGAAAAGGTTTCATCATAGTCAACGCCAGGTCGTTGACGAAAACCTTTAGCTACAAGTCTATCTTTGAAATTCTCAACTTTTCCGTTTAGACCAATCTTCTTTTTGAAGATCCACTTGCTCTCAATGAGTTTTACCCCTTCAGGAGCAACTTCCAAAGTCCATACTTTGTTGGTGTACATGGATTCCATCTCGGATCGCATAGCATTCAACCATTTCACAGAGTCTCTACTTATGATAGCCTACTCGACACTAGTAGGGTCATCATCTTCCATGATGCAATCCTCGCTCCCACCGTCTACGAGAAAACCGTAGTATCTCTCAGGTGGATGAGGAACCCTACTAGATCCGCGGAGTGGCTGGGCTTCGTTGGGTATTATTGGATCCTCCGGTTCTACTAAATCGTCAGTTGTAGTCTGTGTTGCTAGAACTTCTTCCAGTTCTACCTCATTGCCACTAATTTCTTTTACAAGAAATTCTTTTTTCTAAAAAGGTAGCATGTTGAGCAACAAAAACGTTTTGTTCCTCAGTATGGTAGAAAATATGCCCTCGCGAATGTTTGGGATATCCTACAAACTTGCACAGAACTGACCTTGCCTTGAGCTTGTCCGGATTTTACTTTTTGATATAGGCCGGACAACCTCATATCTTCATGAAATTAAGACATGGTCTCTTCCCCTCCCATATCTCATATGGAGTGTTAGGCACTGATTTGGTTGGAACTCTGTTCAATAGGTATGCAGCTGTCTCAAGCGCATATCCCTAAAAAGAAATATATAACTTAGCAGTACTCATCATAGAGCGCACTATATCTAATAGGGTGCGATTCCTCCGCTTCGATACACCGTTGTGCTGTGGTATATACGGAGGAGTAAGCTAACAGAGAATCCGATTCTCTTTTAGATAATCACGGAATTCCGTGCTCAAGTATTCTCCTCCCCGATCAGATTGAAAGACTTTAATACTTTTGCCCGTATGGTTTTCAACTTTGCACTTATATTCCTTGAATTTCTCAAAAACTTCAGACTTGTGTTTGAATAAGAACACATGTCCGAACCTTGAGAGATTATCGGTGAATGCAATAACGTACGAAAAACCATTCCTGGCATGTGTGGACAGAGGACCGCATACATCACTATGTATCAGTCCTAAGAGTTCAGTAGCTCTTTCTCCGTGTCCAGTAAACGGAGTTTTGGTCATCTTGCCTTTGAGACATGACTGACAAGTTTTATAAGATGAAAATTCGAACGGATTCAAATATCAATCTTTATGCAACTTAGCCAGTCTTGTCGCCTTGATATGACCCAGTCTAAGGGGGCAACAAGAAGGTTTCGTTCATTTCTGAACTTTTCCTTTTATTTGTGTTCTGTACGTTAAGAACCATACTTTGATTCAGAACATATATACCGTTACATAACGTACCAAATCCAATTAACACTTGATTTTAGAAAATGTTCATAACATTATCCTCTAATGTGAGATTATATCCTTCTTTAGTTAGCAAAGAAACCGATATAATATTGCACATCATCTTTGGTACATAGTAACAGTCCTTCAGAATCAATGTATTACCAGTTGGTAATACAAGGTGATATTCGCCAACTGCCTTAGCTGCAACAATTGCACCATTCCCTACCGTTAGAGATTTATCACCCTTCCCCAGTTCTCTACCTTTCTTTAGCCCATGTAATAAATTACATACGTGGGATCCTGATCCGATATCCAATACCCAGGACGCAAACTGAGAAATAGTTCTTGGTAACGAACACACCCGAAGAAGATGCATCAACATGCTGTTTTTTTGTATGGGTGGCGTGGGAATCCTGATATTCCCCTATTCCTATGGAACCAATGTTCCCTAGCTTAGTATAATAAGCGGGTTCGGTCAATACATCGATATTATTATCTTGATTAAGGCGTGACATTGGTTACTGCCTGGAGAGAGAGAGAGAAGGAAACGCATTAGCGTGCGCTCTTTGCAAGATTAGATTGGTTATTATCTTATCTAATCAGGATGTCTCCCACTGTTTTTATCAAATCTTCCTTCAAACCATAAAAGGTAAGATTATCCGGGATTAATTACATTCTACAAGTTCGCTAACTGGTCAGCCAGGTTAGTGTCAGTACTCCGAAGGAGGTTTCCCGTGCTTTTGCACGGACCTAATTAAAATAAATCTCGTTTCCCTAGAGACATAACCCCGTTGACATCTTTCTAGACACCAACTGAATTAGCTAATTGTAAAGTGCAAAACTCTCCCAGGAGTAACACTTACTCGTAGTGGGTATCAGGATCCAACTATCATATAGAAGGTATGCAATCTCATTGCAAATTTCAACACTTGAAAATCCCGATAATTGTTTTACCCCTAGCTTCCTATAACCTTGATGGAGGTCAACAAACCATAGGCCGCTAGTCAAGTTCAACCCGTTCATTTCTTGATTGAATTAAACCCATCCGCACGATTCTTGACGGAGATCAACAAGGCCGTACGACTACCCTAATCCAATCGCATCACATGCGGCAGATATGTACTAATCAGCTACCGCACACTACGCCTTGACTGAGGTCAACAAACGTAGCATGAATACTAAATAGTACTTATCTTAAATGACGGAGGGCTACACAGGCTTTTAAGAAAACCATGAGCGTAATGAACTTGATATCGTTGTAGAATCTAATGATTTTGAAAAGGAATGTTTTTGAGGCTTTTGCTAGTTTCGCTTAAGATGTCACTCCCGGTGAAGGGATCTTGACTCTTTCCTCATCGAATGAAGTGCTGGATATTCATCAAGGAATACCACTATGCAAAGCAAAAACTAGAGAAGCTATCAAAAGACAAAACCGAATGGGTTGTAGCATTTGCTATTTTCGCTAAAGAGGTCACTCCCGGTGAAGGGATCTCGGCTCTTTCCTCATCGAATGAGGTGCTGGATATTCATCAAGGAATACCACCATGCAAAGCAAGAACTAGAGCTACCTTGTTTTGAAAAATTTGATTCTACAATATCTTTAGGTTTCTTTCTTTTCATTAATCTCATTAATGAAGTCCTATCATTTAATGTTTCCTAAACATCACAGAAAAATGAAACGAAAATAAAACGTACGTTTATGTCATCCACATTCGCCACTGGGCCCCGTCATGCACTGTTAGGTTGCTTAATTACCGGCAGAGCGGGGGCTGGACTAGCGCGGGTGCAAAACATAAGCAATGTTTATTATATATCATATATATAATATAACATTCGTCTCACGCGGTTATATGATCACATCACAGAACCAAGCAGCAGAAGTAACATATGAAATATTGGATATACTAGAATTTTCGTGTTTTAAATTTAGCCAGTAATGTAAAATATGGATTCCACGGCCGTGAAGAATAGCCAAACCTACATCCCTAAACCCCTACGAGAGCGGTAAGTAACTCTACCAATTCTAGAGTTAGAAGACCCGGTCTCAACTCCTTGAGATGGTCTCCTACTGGACTATAGAACCCGGCTACTTGTGCTCCCTGCCTTGGGTCTATCCTAATGCGCAAAAATAAATAATATACATCAATGGTGACATCATCCTCAACCCGGAAGTGTCCCAATAAAAGAATATTACATACAGATTTTACATGAATTAAAATGAAAAACTCTCATCTCACATAAAACCCCTGGCTATTCATTCACGACGATCCAATAATCATATCAACAGCAACACATAACATCTCATGTCATCAACGTAAGTAAATATGCGTATCCCTAAAATTCGTTGACATATAGCAACAAGATCGGGATACCCCACATATTACACTTACGGTCGCCGAAAAGAAATGGAAAACTACAATAATTAGATTCCGTATATCCTCAGACATCATAAACCTGGAATATCTCATTTCCGGATTTCTTTCCTAACTTATAAACCTTGTGTTTTAGTATCAAATTGAAAACAATTTTCAATTACTTTAGCCGGGTAATTCAACAGGATTCCTGACTACATTATCGAATACTCGTTGGAAACTTTAGCAGATGGCCGCACCCCCGATGCGGTCGACGAAGTGCACTTAAGGCGGAACATCGTGGCCGCAAGCACCCGAGTGGGTGCTTTTGGCAACGGGGTTCTCCTACAGTCACTTGGTCGCGGCTATGGGGCGTGGCTGTCTACTAGAGTTACCTGGCTAGTGTTCGCATACAATACACGATTGCGATGGAGTTTTGATCCGAATCAAAACTCCGTGGCAATCGATTAACCGAGACTAAAATATTAGATTTATAATATACAAACTAGTTTTCACAAAACTCATTAATTCGGATTCTAAATATTGTATCATATATCATCAAGATCTATACAATGCTAAACTTTTCGATCGATTTAGCAAACACCCACAAAATCTAGAGACCTCAACAACTTGAGAATCATTAAAAATACCCAGAGAGTGCAAAATAAAACCACAGAGCAGCACAAGAAAAATGGACACACAATTCCCCGAAACGGCGGTGGAACCGCGGCCAAACAAGCGTTTTGGCGGTGGTTCCGCGGCGCTTTAGAGGAATTGGGGCTCCAAATTTCTTGGGCTCCATAGAATACCATGCACGATTTTTTTGGATATTTTTAATCACGAAAATTCCAACATCTGAAAATTTTGACAGAAACAAGAAAAATATGGCATTTCGAAAACCGATCGAGTATTTTAACGTCGTAAAGACCTACCCAAATGTTCTAGCTTGGCTCTGATACCATGAAAGTCTACCCTAGTACCACCATTAGGTTTAAGTAGCATCAAGCATGCTAAATTTTAAAAAATTTAGGTGCTAAGTTAGACTAACTTAGATCTTAACTAGAAGATTAGGGTTTAACCTATGTGATGATATGAAAACTAAAGAAGAGAAGATGACTATACCCTCGTAGATCGAGTCCTTAGTTTCTAAAGCTCCGGGTTGTGGTCCACGCGACTCCACTAGGCTCCACTTCGATTTGAATGAACCTCCTCGTAGATCTTCGTGCCGAAGACGTTCCACCCAAAGTTCCTCTAGCTCAAGCTACCTCTTCACTAAACTACCCTTAGCGAAGAAAACACGCTACACTTGATTGCTAGTCAAGTGTAGGATGATGAAGTACGGGTTTGGTTTAGCTCACTAGTTTGTTCAAAACTCCATGGTTCACATCACATGTGAGGGGGTGGAGTTTTGATTCATGAGGAGGAGGAAGAAGAAGAGAGCAAGCTAGAGAGCAACACAAGAAAATGGCTCAATTAGAGAAAATGAACTAAGTGTGGTCAAGAATGAAGAATGGCTCATAATATCTTTCTTACTTATTGAAGCATGCTATATTTTTCAATAAAAATATGAAGCCATGCTTCAATAGTGAAGTAAGATGAATAAACAAACATAAAAAGCCATGCTTCACTCATGCCCTCCATATCTCTTAACTTTCCACCTCATTTTTCCATTTTCTATAAAATAGAAAAACATGCCATGCTTCATAAAACATATATATATATATTAATATATATATATATCATATATATTAATATATATATCATATATATTAATATATATATTATGAAGAATAATTAGTGAGCTAATGATATTAGTTAAGATTTGTCATGACCCGCAAAGTACGGAACGCGACCGGCACTTAAGTTACGAAACGTCTCAAGGCGTCCGTAAAATAAGTAAGCCGAAGCCCAAAATACAAACCCCAATTGAAATTTTAGAGTGAAGAAAAAACCAATTTATTTAAGCATTTTACTCCATTACACATCAAATTCCCTTTTTAAAATAACTTTCTCTTTTTCCGAAAATTCCAATAGAGTTTCCTTGTAAAACAGCTCCAAACGAGTATAACAGGAATACAAATGAATAACATGAAAATGGATTTCCCAAGCGGGAGCTAGCTCTTCGCCTCAAGGCGGTCACAAATCCCACGCAATAAAAATAACAAGGTGCATAAATAAGCATGAAGCATAAGAAATAGCATGTCGACTCAAGTGAGCCCGACCCCAGATATAACATAAAATAAATCCCCAAGTCTGACAATCTCCCCTCTAGGTCAATTATACAGTAATCCAAATAAAACAGGTACAACTGAAATAATAGTAGCAGTAGATGGAGAGTTCTAGATACAACAAATATATAAGGTGGTACAAAATGATAACAACCCACCTATGAGCAAAAGCCTTGAGTCCAGGCAAAAAGTGCAAAAGAAGCAAAAGTATCCGCCGCTCTAGTGCTGACGGAACGGACCTGCAGAAAAACTGTGGCACAACGGGGGTGAGTTGCCAGCTCGTGAGTAATAAATAACATCTACTAAGGCTATCGTATGCATGCACACAAGTATCCTAGCATCCCTAAAACATGTATGGCTACATATACTAGCAGGTATGTATGCATCATTGGTGTACTAACAAGTTTATATGTCACATAGATATAATAACAGGTATGTATGCTACATGAACGTACTATCAAGTATGTGCAAGAATTAATCCTTCCTTTGTTTTGAAACTTCCTTTTTAAACATCAGCATAAACCCAAGAAATCAATAAAATCCGTGTCCAGCAACGACACCTCAAAAACCGTCCAAACCTCAAATATCCATGTCAAGTATCTCTGGCCCCAGCCATCCGGCTGATCCATGTCAAACGTCAATATCTCAATCCAGCGGTCACAGTCGGTATCCTCTGGATATCCGCTGTACCAAATGAAGTCACCGGTAGGTAATCCGTCCCTTGCCAGGCTCAACGCCATCTCCTGCGATCTTCTTGCCCCGGGGTGCCGTACCGGGCCCACCATGTACCCGAGACGGTTCATCCACCTCCTCGAAACGGGTCTCGAAAACCACAGCAAAACTCATGGTGGACGACACTTTACATCACTAGAAAACCGCAACTTTTATAATCAAAAGGTTATAAGTTGAAATCTTGCGGTTTTCCCCCGAAATCCAGAAATATCATAAATCTTATGAAATCATCATGAATGCACATGTCAATGATTATGAATGCCTACGGAATAAATTTACAATATATGATTTATACAAGGTATGAGCAAATGGTATAATGATACACATGCATGAGGATAGTAATTCTTATGATTTCATTTAAATACTTATTGCACTATCACATTTCTAGGCAATTAACATGTTTCAAATTTAAGGTGATCTAGTGTCGTGACATAGCAATTACCAGGGTGTGTCTGTCCACATGAATAGTACTCGTGCTGCATATAAAACCTGGTAATAGTGCGTGTGTCCTATAATGAATTTGCGTATATGGAACATCATATAGATACTAACTACAGCAATTATCATACAAGTATTTTTATCACAATGTCACAAGTAATATCAAGCCTACTATATCTATCGGGCGACTCGCGCCATCCAAACGATCGTCCCCCGTAGATGTTAAATCTACTCACCCGTGATCCCGTGCTAAGTGTGTCCGACCACCTGCTTCCCTTTCTCCGCTGCGCTTGAAGTCCGCGCCGGCGAACCTGGAATTTACAAAAGTCACCATATAAGGAAAAATCCTGCAAAACGCGATATATCGATAAAAAAGGATACGCGTGCGTGAAACTAAACGCGCGTGCATACGACACGACGCGACGTGCACAGACCACCAGAACCCAAACTGACACGCTGTGTCGCGCAGCGCGCCACAGAACCACGCGTATCACGCGCGTGTCGCACAAGACTTAAAACATCGGAACACGTTAATAGCTCCAGATTTTGACTCTGGACCCAATACAAAACTTTACAGATACTAAAAGACTAACCTACCCAGAAGGACCCTACACCCAAATTCCCCACACCCCACCCCCTACTCTGGCCACAATTTGCGGCCAGAACGATTATACTGGCGGCCGTGAGGGGGAGTTGGATCCCCGTGCTCTGTATGTGTGTTTCTACTAGTCTCACCATGCCACTGTCTTCACAATTTTATTCTAAAGGTCTCGGGTCAACAGCAGATCCAACAGAGGCCAAAAAGTCGATAAAACTGCTAAATTACGCCAAGTCGGGTAAATCGGGTGTCTAGGTGAAATCCGGGGAAATCCTCTGGTTAACTGGTCTCAACAGAACCTAAAAGGGCTAGTCTAACTAACACAACTTTCACTTTCGCCAAAATTCTCTTAAATCATTCAAAATCACCGATAAGGCATGAAATAAACACTAATCATGCTACATTATCATCATTTTAGTAATTTAGGGTTATCTAACCGATTTTAATGACACTACAAGGCTAAACAGACTAATTAATACTTAAAAGGATTCATTAGGCTACAAGCACTCCAAGGCAACTAGATCTAGCATCACTACACAATTCTAGCACTAAAATTCTATTTAACTCTAATCTAGCTAATAATCACATAAATCTAAGTAATATGGGGAGTGCTTAGGAATTATACCCCCCTAAAGACCTTGCAACCAAGGAGAAGGAGGAGAAGGAAGGAGTGGGTGCTGCCAACTTGGCTGGAAATGAGCTGAGCTTCACTGTTGCTGAAGCTGAAGTGTTGTTGCTGATGCTGAAGCAGGTTTTGGGTTGTTTTGCTGTTGCTGAATGTTTTGTTGGGCTGAGGTGGTGTAGTTGGTGGGTGTAGTGATGTTGTGAGAGTGGCTTGGAGTTGGGTGGGGGGGCTGTTGTGCAGATGCTGCTGCTGCAAAAGTTCTGCTGATTTACTTGGTATAGAAAGTGTTGTAGTGGCAGCAGCAGAGGTGGTATTTAGCTGATAGGGGGTGAAGTGTGGTGTTGGGGTAGCTGCTGCTACTGATGGAGGGTATGATAGGGCTGAAATGATGATAATGACTGAAGTTTTGGGGCTGATGGTGCTGTTTGTAGCAGCTGCTGCTGATGCTATTGGGGAGAGGCTGAACTGAAGTAGCAGGCTGATGTACAGGCTGATGCTGATTTTCTGGTGTTAGGGTGGCTGTAGCAGCTGCATAGGGGTTAGGGAGTTGATGTTATGGGATTATGCAGATATTGTTGCTGAAAACAGGCAGAATTTGGGCTGATACAATGATGGTGCTGCTGTGGAAGTAGTACTGCTGTTGGTTTTAAGGGCTGATGCTATGGGGTGTAGTTGTTGCTGATGTTGTTTTTACTTCAGTTTTTTTTTGTGGCTGAAGTGAGCAGGAAATGGATGGTGTGTGTGTATATGTGAGATGAGTTTGAGAGGTAATGAAGTTTTGAAAGGACGGTAGTGTGAAATAAATCAAGGCCCACCATAATTCCCCTTCTCATCTCAAGACAACCCCAACCCTAATCTATTTTAGCACTAAAACTCCTCAATTAACACCAAATAAAAAGAAAGTTAGACTACCATGGTTAGCTTAACATGGCTAACCCACAAGCTCAAACATATGGCAAACCCTAATCTTAATTCCATCTGACGTGCACAAGTGTGTGTGATCGAGATAAAATTCCACAAAAATAACCATAAACCCAGATAAAATACTAGAATCCCGTTTTGGTAAACTTTTTACCAAAAACCCCACATTAACATGTAATTACCACTAACCCTAAAATCAGGTGTTACAGTCTTCCCCCCTTAAGAAAATTCGTCCCCGAATTTTTAAAATATGCAGCTACGCGTACCTTCAAAAAGTTGAGGGAATTTCTTCCGCATCTCTCCCTCGGCTTCCCAAGTGATCTCCTCGCTGCTCGGGCTGCGCCAAAGAACTTTCACGGATGGCAGGACTTTTGATCGAAGTTTCTTCACTTGCCGATCTAATATCTCGACTGGCTGCACGGTGAACGAAAGGTCGGGCTCGAGCTGAACTGTCTGATGCTGAATCGTGTGGGAAGGGTCATGCAAATAACGGCGTAGCATCGATACATGGAAGACGGGATGAACATCTGAAAAGCTAGGTGGAAGAGCCAAACGATATGCAACAACGCCGACACACTCGAGGATCTCGAAGGGACCTACGAATCTTGGACTAAGCTTCCCCTTTCGCCCAAAACGCATCACGCCGAGAGAACCTCAGAAAAACATGGTCGCCAACAGCGAACTCTAATCTGCGACGGTGCCTATCTGCATACGATTTCTGCCTGCTCTGAGCTGCCCTCATACGGTCTCAAATCAGCTGTACTTTCTCGGTCGTCTCCTGCACAATCTGCGGCCCGAAAATACTGCTCTCGCTCAGCTCGGTCCAACAAACGGGTGATCTACATCTCCTCCCATACAACGCCTCGAAAGGTGCCATCTGAATAGTATCCTGAAAGCTGTTGTTATAGGAGAACTCTACTAGAGGTAAATGACGATCCCAGCTACCGCCGAAGTCCAAAACACACGCTCTGAGCATATCCTCAAGAGTCTGAATGGTCCGCTCTGACTGTCCGTCGGTCTGCGGATGAAATGCTGTGCTGAAACTCAACCGAGTGCCCAATGCCTCCTGAAGCCTCTGCCATAGTCGGCTAGTAAACTGGGTGCCTCGATCTGACACGATACAAGTCGGTACGCCATGCAACCGCACGATCTCGTCGATATAAAGCTGGGCATACTGAGCGAAGCTGAAAGTGGTCTTCACTGGCAGAAAGTGAGCCGCTTTCGTCAATCGATCTACGATCACCCAGATGTAGTCATACCCTCGACTGGTCCTGGGTAGACCCACAATGAAATCCATCGAAATCTGCTCCCATTTCCACTCCGAAATGGGTAACGGCTGTAGCTCTCCTGCGGGCCTCTGGTGCTCGGCCTTGACTTGCTGATAAGTCAGGCATCTTGATACGAACTCCGCGATGTCCCTCTTCATTCCATCCCACCAGTAGGTCTCTCTCATATCCTGGTACTTCTTGGTGGAACCGGGGTGGACACTATACACCGATCGATGTACCTCCTCAAGAATGTCGCGCCGCAATCCATCAGCATCTGGTATGCACAGTCTAGATCCAAATCGTAAAATCCCCTGATCATCAATCATGAACTCGGAAAATCTGCCCTGTCCCATCTGTGCCATGATCTCTGAGCAACGGTCATCTCTGCGCTGTGCCTCATATATACGGTCAAGCAACTGTGGGCGTGCACGAATATGCACGAGCTGTCCCCCTATCGGAGTGAACTCGAACTCAACTCGGCTGTCGCATAAAATCTTCCAATCTGCTGACGACTGCCTCTGCACTGCGTGCAAATAGGATAGACTACCCCCGGGCCTCCTGCTCAAAGCATCCACTACCATATTCGCCTTGCCCGGGTGGTACAAGATCTCACAGTCATAGTCTTTCACCAACTCCATCCAACGATGCTGTCTGAGGTTCAGGTCTCGCTGCTGAAATATGTATTTTAAGCTCTTGTGGTCTGTGAATATTTGGCAAGACTCTCCATATAGGTAATGTCGCCATATCTTCAGTGCAAAGACCACTGCAGCCATCTCCAAATCATGAGTGGGGTAGTTCTGTTCGTGTTTTTTCAATTGCCGCGAAGCATACGCGATCACCCTGTCGTGCTGCATCAACACGCATCCTAACCCCATCCGCGAAGCGTCACAGTAAACCACGAAACCGCCTGATCCTGAAGGCAATGATAATACCGGCGCCGTAGTCAAACACGTCCGTAGCTGCTGAAAACTGTGCTTGCACTCCTCCGTCCTAACGAAAGGAACTCCCTTCCGGGTCAGACCGGTCAAAGGTGCAGCTATACGGGAGAAGTCCTGAACAAAACGCCTGTAGTAGCCTGCCAGGCCTAGAAAACTACGGATCTCAGTAACCGATGTAGGTCGGGGCCACTGCTGAACAGCCTCAATCTTCTTTGGGTCCACACATATGCCGTCTCTCGTAATCACGTGACCCAAGAATCCGACGCTGTCCAGCCAGAATGCGCACTTGGAGAACTTTGCGAACATCTAGTGCTCCCTAAGAGTCTGTAACGTAATCCGCAGGTGCTGCTCGTGCTCCTCTCGGCTCCGGGAGTACACGAAAATATCGTCGATGAACACGATGATGAACAAGTCAAGATACGGCCAGAATGTACGGTTCATCAAATCCATAAATGCTGCGGGGGCGTTGGTGAGTCCGAACGACATCACCAGAAACTCGTAGTGGCTATAGCGTGTACAGAAGGCTGTCTTCGGTATATCCTCCTGTCGGACTCGCAGCTGGTGGTATCCTGATCGTAAGTCGATCCTCAAAAAATACCCCGCACCCTGGAGCTGGTCGAACAAATCATCAATGCGCGGCAACGGATATCTATTTCGCACGGTAACCTTGTTCAGCTGGCGGTAGTCGATACATAAGCGCAAGCTTCCGTACTTCTTCTTGACAAACAGGACCGGAGCACCCCATGGAGAAACACTGGGTCGAATAAGTCCCTTATCTAACAAATCTTGCAGCTGGACCTTCAACTCTCTAAGCTCCGCCGGGGCCATCCGATAAGGCGGTATAGAAATAGGCCCCGAGCCGGGAATCAAATCAATACAGAACTCGACATCGCGCTCAGGCGGCAGCCCTGGCAGGTCGTCAGGAAAGACATCGGGGAACTCGCATGCAATCGGAACCTGGTCCAAGGGAACATCCGTAGCTCTAGTATCGCATACACAGGCTAGAAATCCCCGACATCCCTTCCTCAACAGCTGATCAGCGCGAAGGGAAGAAATCAAAATGTGAGGGGCGGCACCACGGTCCCCCTGCACAACAAAAGCCGACTCGCCGGGAAAACAAAATCTAACGGTCTTCTCGCGGCAGTCCACTGACGCATAGCATGTGGCTAACCAATCCATGCCCAAAAGAACGACGAAGTCCAATATCTCAAGAAGGATCAAGTCGACAGGCAGCTCTCGCTCGCCAATACGAACGGTACAGGATCGGAACACGTGCCTAGCAACAAAAGACTCTCCCACAGGAGTGGTCACAACAAGTGGCTGATCAAGCAAACCGGACTCTCTACCCAAACTCGGCACGAAGTGGGTGGAAACGTATGAGTGCATGGATCCGGGATCGAACAACACGTGTGCATCAATAGAGCATACAGATTGGGTACCTGTAACGACGGCATTGGATGCCTGCGCATCCTGTGGTGTCAATGCAAAAACTCAGGCCTGACCTCCTCCTATAGCGGGCTAACCTCGGCCTCGGCCTCTGCCTCCTCGTCCTCTCTGGGTCGGTGCGCCGCGCCTACGGCCTCTGGGTGCACCTAACTGGCGTGGAGTATTGCCTGCGGCAGGTAGTAGAGCTCTCTGAGGAGGGGGCGGTGATGGAGGTAGAGTCACATGCGGAACTGTCGCCGCTCCCTGTCGCCTCACTGGACAATCTCTAATACGATGGTGCAGACTCCCGCACCTAAAGCACCCTGGCGACGACTGTTGTCCCTGCGTATATGACCTATACAGCTGACCTCGTCCAAACCCTCTGCCGGTCCTATCTCTCGGAATGAATCTGGCATGCTGTCCCTGATCTGGCGTGCCGGTACGAATCCTCTTCGGCCCGGGAACGACCGAAGTCGCTGAAATACGTGTCTCCATCCGCAACGTCGTATCCATAGCTGCTGAATAGGTATCGAAATGCTGGGCGCCAATGGCAAGATAAAGCTGGGCATCCAGTCCCTGTATGAACCTCTTCACCCTCTTTGCTTCGGTATCTACCAGGTACGGAGCATATCGGGACAACTGTGTAAACTGAACGTCATACTCAGACACCGTCATACCAGGTGTCTTGACCAAGGCCTCGAAACTATGAGCTCTGGCGTCGCAAACGCTCTCCGGGAGGAAACGGGCAAGGAAAACTGCTGTGAACTCGGTCCAGGTCATGGGCGGTAGACCTGCAGCTCGACCTCTCAGAACTGACTCCCACCATATTTGTGCGAGTCCCTCTAGTTTGAAACTCGCAAGATCTACCCAGCGATCATCGGAACATCTCATCGAACGGCAGATCCTGGCCAAGCTGTCAAGGAACGTCTGCGGGTCCTCTGCTGCATCGGTACCCGTAAAGACTGGAGGTCTCAGCCTCATGAACTCCTATAGTGAAACCGGGATGGTCACGGCAGTAGTAGTAGGAGCAGGTATCATAGTGGTCTGGGATGTAGTAGGTACGTCCTCCGGCCTCGGTGCACGACCGGCTGCAACTAGGGATCCTACCATCTGACGTAGCTCCTGCATACTCCCCATCATCAGTCTCAGCTCATCCATACCAGTCTCAAGCCTATCCATACGGCCTGGGGAAGGTTGATCGGTCTGTCCCTGCGGTGTAGGCATACCCTCCTGCTCAGTCCTAGTCTCGGACGAGCCAACTCGCATCTCGTCTCGGGTGGCAGCCCTCTGTGCTCTAGTAGTCCTCTGTGGCATAGTGACTGGTACAGGAAACAGGACAATAAGAACGGTGCAATAGAATCATAGGATACATGGAATTGAAGAAGAATTTCCAAGCAAGTATATCCTACAGTCACCTAGGCGGAGTACCGCATCGCAAGTATGCCGCGGACATACGTACGCTACGCTATCCTGCTTAAGTCACTTACTCCATCTACTAAGGGTCATCCTACACTCGGAAAGGTGAAACCTATCGCTCTGATACCAACTTTGTCACGACCCGCAAAGTACGGAACGTGACCGGCACTTAAATTACGAAACGTCTCAAGGCGTCCGTAAAATAAGTAAGCCGAAGCCCAGAATACAAACCCCAATTGAAATTTTAGAGTGAAGAAAAAAACAATTTATTTAAGCATTTTACTCCATTATACATCAAATTCCCTTTTTAAAATAACTTTCTCTTTTTCCGAAAATTCCAACAGAGTTTCCTTGTAAAACAGCTCCAAACGAGTATAACAGGAATACAAATGAATAACATGAAAATGGCTTTCCCAAGCGGGAGCTAGCTCTTCGCCTCAAGGCGGTCACAAATCCCACGCAATAAAAATAACAAGGTGCATAAATAAGCATGAAGCATAAGAAATAGCATGTCGACTCAAGTGAGCCCGACCCCAGATATAACATAAAATAAATCCCCAAGTCTGACAATCTCCCCTCTAGGTCAATTATACAGTAATCCAAATAAAACAGGTACAACTGAAATAATAGTAGCAGTAGATGGAGTGTTCTAGATACAACAAATATATAAGACGGTACAAAATGATAACAACCCACCTATGAGCAAAAGCCTCGAGTCCAGGCAAAAAGTGCAAAAGAAGCAAAAGTATCTGCCGCTCTAGTGCTGACGGAACGGACCTGCAGAAAAACTGTAGCACAACGGGGGTGAGTTGCCAGCTCGTGAGTAATAAATAACATCTACTAAGGCTATCGTATGCATGCACACAAGTATCCTAGCATCCCTAAAACAGGTATGGCTACATGTACTAGCAGGTATGTATGCATCATTGGTGTACTAACAAGTTTATATGTCACATGGATATAATAACAGGTATGTATGCCACATGAACATACTATCAAGTATGTGCACGAATTAATCCTTCCTTTGTTTTGAAACTTCCTTTTTAAACATCAGCATAAACCCAAGAAATCAATAAAATCCGTGTCCAGCAACGACACCTCAAAAACCGTCCAAACCTCAAATATCCATGTCAAGTATCTCTGGCCCCAGCCATCCGGCTGATCCATGTCAAACGGCAATATCTCAATCCAGCGGTCACAGTCGGTATCCTGTGGATATCCGCTGTACCAAATGAAGTCACCGGTAGGTAATCCGTCCCCTGCCAGGCTCAACGCCATCTCCTGCGATCTTCTTGCCCCGGGGTGCCGTACCGGGCCCACCATGTACCCGAGACGGTTCATCCACCTCCTCAAAATGGGTCTTGAAAACCACAACAAAACTCATGGTGGACGACACTTTACATCACTAGAAAACCGCAACTTTTATAATCAAAAGGTTATAAGTTGAAATCTTGCGGTTTTCCCCCGAAATCCAGAAATATCATAAATCTCATGAAATCATCATGAATGCACATGTCAATGATTATGAATGCCTACGGAATAAATTTACAATATATGATTTATACAAGGTATGAGCAAATGGTATAATGATACACATGAATGAGGATAGTAATTCTTATGATTTCATTTAAATACTTATTGCACTATCACATTTCTAGGCAATTAACATGTTTCAAATTTAAGGTGATCTAGTGTCGTGACATAGCAATTACCAGGGTGTGTGTGTCCACATGAATAGTGCTCGTGCTGCATATAAAACCTGGTAATGGTGCGTATGTCCTATAATGAATTTGCGTATATGGAACATCATATAGATACTAACTACAGCAATTATCATGCAAGTATTTTTATCACAATGTCACAAGTAATATCAAGTCTACTATATCTATCGGGCGACTCGCGCCATCCAAACGATCGTCCCCCGTAGATGTTAATTCTACTCACCCGTGATCCCGTGTTAAGTGTGTCCGACCACCTGCTTCCCTTTCTCCGCTGCGCTTGAAGTCCCCGCCGGCGAACCTAGAATTTACAAAAGTCACCATATAAGGAAAAATCCTGCAAAACGCGATATATCGATAAAAAAGGATACGCGTGCGTGAAACTAAACGCGCGTGCATACGACACGACGCGACACGCACAAACCCCCAGAACCCAAACTGACATGCTGTGTCGCGCAGCGCGCCACAGAACCACGCGTATCACGCGCGTGTCGAACAAGACTTAAAACATCGGAAACACGTTAATAGCTCCAAATTTTGACTCTGGACCCAAAACAAAAATTTACAGATACTAAAAGACTAACCTACCCAGAAGGACGCTACACCCAAAATCCCCACACCCCACTCCCTACTCTGGCCGCAATTTGCGGCCAGAACGATTAAACCGGCGGCCGTGAGGGGGAGTTGGGTCCCCGTGATCTGTGTGTGTATTTCTACTAGTCTCACCATGCCACTGTCTTCACAATTTTATTCTAAAGGTCTCGGGTCAACAGCAGATCCAACAGAGGCTAAAAAGTCGATAAAACTGCTAAATTACGCCAAGTCGGGTAAATCGGGTGTCTAGGTGAAATCCGGGGAAATCCTCTGGTTAACTGGTCTCAACAGAACCTAAAAGGGCTAGTCTAACTAACACAACTTCCACTTTCGCCAAAATTCTCTTAAATCATTCAAAATCACCGATAAGGCATGAAATAAACACTAATCATGCAACATTATCATCATTTTAGCAATTTAGGGTTATCTAACCGATTTTAATGACACTACAAGGCTAAACAGACTAATTAACACTTAAATGGATTCATTAGGCTACAAGCACTCCAAGGCAACTAGATCTAGCATCACTACACAATTCTAGCACTAAAATTCCATTTAACTCTAATCTAGCTAACAATCACATAAATCTAAGTAATATGGGGAGTGCTTAGGAATTATTGTAGGGTTCCTAGGCACTCTAGTGAGGTCTCACAAGGCATCAACCATGCCAATTTCAAAAAATCTAGGTGCCGAGAGACCCGACTACGGATCGTTGGCTAGAAAACTAGGCGAAAAATGAACTAGTTAACAATTAACTACAAGGAATCGGAAATACAACCTTTGTAGATCCGGTGCTCCACCTCCATAGCTCCGCAACGAAGTGCCTTCGCTGTCCAAGTGAACTCCCGGGCTCTAGCGTCGGCTTCGTCGAAGAATAAGCGAGCTAGGTCGTCGATGTCCATGCCGAAGATGATCTACGTCGAAGCATCACAAGATCAAGCTCTCACTTCACCAAGTCAAGAAACTTGTGAAGGAAACACACTCTACTACTTGGCAAGAGGTAGAGGATGAAGAAATAGGAAGTGGGTAGACTTTAGATTTGGATTTCTCACTCTTTATCATCAATCACCATTGATGAAGAAAGCTTTTTCTTCCTTGCTCATGAAGAAGAAGAAGAAAGAAATATATGATAAGTTAATTGAAAAAGAAAAGAAAATGAATTCTTATCATAAAATTAACCATGGTCAAGTGTAGAGACTAAACTAGGGTTAGTGGGAATGGTTAGGGTTAGGGATGAGATAAGAATGGTTGACTTTATCAAAGCTTCATGAAGCTTCAACTAAAGAATAAATAAAGCCACCATTCTTTTCTCTTTTCCATTTATTTTCCAAAATGTATAAACAAATAAATAAATGAATAAATAAGTAATGGAAAATAAAACCCTAACCATTCTCACAACCATGGTTTAATCTTCACACAAAACACAAGTTAGCATGCATCATCAAACATGATACATACAAGTGCACAAAAATATATCACATATACAATGTGCGCAATCCAAGTGAGAAAATCCGTTTAAAGTGAACCAATACTAGTTAGTGCAAAGTAACATATCAAATATATAATTACGCATTAAATCATTAAATCAACACTTGATTCAATGATCCGGTCATGTCGCACACAACCGACTAGTATTCAATATATCGGCTTATCGAATCAACGCTTGAATCGATAACTAGGTTATATCGCATACAACCTTTCCGATACATTCATCGCGAGAATGGAATGCGGAATCACATACACGCATTATTCTCGGTCCCGCACATATCTCATATGCGCTCCTATTTCGTTTCGCTTGAGCCAGGAAACCTCTGTGTAGGACTCTAAAGACTCGTCAATACGCCGGCAGCAGGTGATGATCATATCAAACACCCACAAGCCGCAAGCGGTCTGCTAAACGTAACGGCCACCCGGGTATTGAGCGATCTGAAGATCGACGAGCAAGCCCGCTCACACTCCAGTGAATCCGACCAGTAACACTACCGTACAGTCCGGTCTGATCGTCTGATATGTCGCATATCTCGCCTAGGGGTGGTAAACGTCAGACCCCAATAGTTCGATACGTCGTGTCGATATGAGGCTCATAACGGGTCGAGAAACTACTGGTAACACTTACCAGCAATTCTCTGATCAGCCCTGGCCAGGGACTTCCTGTTATAGCCAATCGAACACAGTGCAACATCAACTCCCTATACCGGGAGAGACGAATCCCCTCCTATCGC
Organism: Agapanthus africanus; assembly: GCA_030015575.1. Lineage (NCBI taxonomy): Eukaryota > Viridiplantae > Streptophyta > Magnoliopsida > Asparagales > Amaryllidaceae > Agapanthus > Agapanthus africanus. The sequence goes on along the minus strand of CM057343.1, from coordinate 496,757,222 downwards.
TCATTGCCTCCATGTGACTCGGGACTGTACCCAAAAACCACCGTTTTGCACGCCCTCTTGGACGTGGTAAGATGGAAATCAAAGCACAGTGGGAACCACACAAGACTCTATGACGATCTCGGGTCAACAGACTACTCTGTACCAGTGTCACCAGAGAACTGCCATCTGACGTGAGGTATAATACCATCTGGGAGTTCTCGGCGAGTCCGTCCAGTGTACCCAGTCTCTACTGAGCACCCGTATATCATCTCTGATGTCAAACACCGATGGATATGGGATCATCCATCGCCCATCTGTATGGGTCGAGAAGGTATACGCTAGTCTTTTCTGGTATATCGATGCCCCGTCTCGATATACCCACGACTAGGGACTTTGAAGGATGTACTTATGGACTACCATGTCCCCACTAGTATGATCCGCATCATAGTCCAGGTAGTCAAGTACAGATCCTAAGGGCTTTACCAACATGTAACAGAGAGACAATCAGTATACACGTTAAGGTAAAGTTCAACCAGATAGCATACTATCATGTCGAGCAAGAAAGTCCTCCCTATATACGTCCCAGCATCCACTACAATATACATCCTATGTACAGTAATGGCCTCTAGGGCATACATATAACTAACAATCTCCCACTTGCACTAGGGCCATCTGATAGCAGTGGTTGCAGTATCTCATACTCAACCATCCCATAAAAGTCTCTCTCTGGGAACAGGCCTTTATGAGTGGATCCGCTGTGTTGTCCTCTGAGTCTACTCTCCTAACCTCGATCACCCTGGAGATCAACCATCTCCATGATCAAGTGATACTGCCTTAGAATATGTCTGGATTACTGATGGGACCTGCGTTCCTTGGCATAAGCCACAACTCCACTGTCACACAATGGGAGGAACATAGTTCATCTCATGAACCAATATACACCCAGACTGCCTCTTTGGTAGCATCTTAAGTAGCGATGTATCCTGCCTTTATCGTCTAGTATGTCACGGTATCTAGCTTGGAACTTTTCCAACATACCGTCCCTTTACTGAGGGTAAAGACAATGCCTGTGACTGACACCCAGTCGTCTTTATCACCCTGGAACCCTTCCAGTGATTCTCCCCAGGATCGTTTGATACTGTCTCACTACAACTAGTGAGAATCCTAACATCCATTTAGATCTATCTCATAGATCCAAAAACCCAGGATTTAGGAGGTATCACTTTGATCCTATGTAGAGAATCATTGTGATAAGCGGAGATTGATCGAGCGTAGCATAGGAAACTCCTTTCTTATCAAGAGTATGTCATCCACGTACTCTACGAGGATTGTCACCATACTCCCTACTACCTTCTTGTTTATACAAGGTTCATCTACCATTTTGATGATGTCAACTTCTTTGACCGCTTCATCAAAACAGATGTTCCAACTCCGCGATGCCTGCTTTATCCTATAAAGCATCTTGCACACGTTTCCGCTGCTGCCACTGTCTATGAAGCCCTCTGGCTGTGTACTTATAGACGCTCTCTTCTAAACATCATTTAGAAAAGCTGTCATGACACCCAACCACCAGATATCGTAGTCATGGTATGTAGCCGTGGCAAGTAGGATCTGGATGGACTTAAGCATAGCCACTTAGAAAAGGTTTCATCATCATCCCATACCTGATCAATGATGTAGACCTTTAACAAGTCTAGCTTTGAAAGTCTCAACTCTTCCATGTACACCAAGTAATCTTCTCAAGATATACTTGCTCCTGATGGGGATTTAACCCTTCAGATATAGCAACTAAAGTCCATACTTTGTTGGTGTATAAGGATTCCATCTCAGATCGATAAACATCCAGCCATTCTTACAGAGTCTCACTCTTGATGGCCAGCTCGAAACTAGTTGGGTCATCATCTCATGATGCATTCCTCGCTCCCACTGTCATAGAGAAACCGAGGTATCTCTCAGGTGGGTGAGGAACCCTACTAGATCGGCGGAGAGGTTGAGGTTCTTTGGTTTCTACTGAATCCTCTGGTTGTACCAAATCATCTGCTGTAGTTTGTATAGCTGGAACACTTCCAGTTCTACATAACAGACCTTGCCTCGAGCTTGTCCGGATTATGCTTTTAGACATAGCCCGGACAACCCCAAATCTTAACTAACTTAAGATATGGGCTCTTCCCTTTCCATATCACATATGAAATGGTAGGCAACAAATTTGATTCGAACCCTATTCAATAGGTATGCAGCTTCTCAAGTGCATAACTCCCAAAAAGGAAATAGGTAACTCAGTAGTACTCCTCATAGAGCACACCTTATCATATAGGGTGTTATTGCTCCGCCCCGATATACCATCGTGCTATGGTTTATACGGAGGTGTAATGCTGAGAGAGAATCCCATTCTCCTTTAGAATAGTTCAAGAATTTCCGTGCTCAAGTATTCTCCTCCTTGATCACATCAAAGGACATAATACTTATACCCGTATTCTGGTTCTCTATTTCTAACTTATATTCTGTGAATATCTTAAAAGGTTCGGACTCATGTTTCAACAGGAACATAGGTCTGAATCTTGAAAGATTATCAGAGAATATAATGAAGTATAAAGAACCAGTCCTGGTATGTGTAGACAGGGGACCTACATACATCAACATGTATCATCCCAAGAGTTCACTAACTCTTTCTCTGTTTCCAGTAAACGGAGCTATGGTCATCTTATCTTTGTGACATGACTGGCGAGTTTCACAAGATGTAAATTCAAACTAATTTAAATATGCATCTATATGTAACTCTAGCTAGTCGGGTCACATTGATCTGACCTAGTCTACAATGCCTTAAGAAGGATCCGTTCATTTCTGAACTCTTCCTCTTATGTGTGTTCGATATATTAAGAACTGTAGTTTGATTTAGAACATCAACGCTTTTAGATAACGTGCCTGAACCGATCAACTTTTGATATAGGAAATGTTCAAAACATTATCCAACAATACAAAATTTTACCGTTTCTTTACTAATAAAGAGACAGATATGATTTTGTATATCAGGTTCGGTATCTAATAACATTCGTTCAGAATCAATGTATTGTTATACAGGGTGACAGTGACCGACAGACTTGGCTGCAACTTTTGCCCCGTTTTCTGCCTCATGAAACTTATCATCCGTTCTCAGTTCTCTACCTATCTGTAGCCCTATGTAACAGATTACATATCTGGGATCCTGATCTGGTATCACATACCCAGGATGTAAAGGACACTGAGAAACAGTTCTATATAATGAACACACCCGAAGATGATGCATCAGCATGCACTCTCTTCGTTTGGGCGGCACGGGAATTCTGGTAATCCCCTATTTCCTGCTCTGTCTTATAACAATTATAAGTTGGAGCGGGACCAACGTTCCCCAGCTTAGTATAACAAGCGGGTTCGGTCAAAAAACCGTATTATTATCTTGATTAAGGCGTGATATGGTCGCTACCAGGAGAGAGAGAGAAGAAAACACTCAGCGTGCGCTCTTGCAAGAATAGATTGGTTTTTATTTTATCTAATCAGGATGGCTCCCACTGCTTTTTATCAAATCTTCCTTCAAACCCTAAAAGGAAAGACTAGCCGGGATTAATTACACACTACAAGTTCGCCAATCTTTCAGCCAGGCCAGTGTCGGTACTTTGAGGGAGGTCCCCCGTGCTTTCGCACGAACCTAATTAATGTAAACCTCGTTTTCCCAGAGGCGTAACCCCGTTGACACCTTTCTAGACACCTACTTGATTGGCTAATTGTAATGTATAAAACTCTCCCAGGAGTAACTCTTACTCACAGCGGGTATCGGGATCCAACTATCTCATAGAAGGTATGCAATCTCATTGCAAATTTCAACACTTGAAATTCCCGATAATATTTTGCCCCTAGCACCCTATGACCTTGACGGAGGTCAACAAACCATAGGCTACTAGTCAAGTTCAACCCGTCGTTTCTTGATCGAATTAAACCCACCCGCACGACCCTTGACGGAGGTCAACAAGGACGCACGACTACCCTAACTCAATCTGCATCATATGCATAAACAGATAAATACTAGTTAGCTACCGCACACTACGCCTTGACGGAGGTCAACAAACGTAGCACGAATACTAAATAGGACTTATCTGAAATGACGGAGGGCTACGACAGGTTTTTCTGAAAACCTATTGCGTAATGAACTTGATGTTGTTGTAGAATCAAATGATTTTAAAATGGAGTGCTTTTGAGGCTTTTCTAGTTTTGCTAAAGGAGTCACTCCCGGTGAAGGGATCGTCGGTCCTTTCCTCGTCGAATGAGGTGCGGGATATATCATATATATCACTGTGCAAAGCAAAAACTCTTAAAAGCAATCAAAAGACAAACCGAGTGTGTAGCATCTGCCAGTTATTGCTAAAGGAGTCACTCCCGGTGAAGGGATCTCGGTCCTTTCCTCATCGAATAAGGTGCAGGATATATCTCATATACCGCTATGCAAAGCAAGAACTGTAGCTACCTGTTTTATTTTGAAATTCGATTCTACAACATCTTAGGTTTCTTTTATTTCATTAATCACATTAATGAAGTCCCATCATTTAATTACCTAAACATCACAGATAAATACGACGTACACTTATGCCATCCGCATTCGCCTCGATGTCCCCTCGTGCACCGTTAGGTTAGGTAACTAACGGCAGAGCGGGGCAGGGCTAGCGCGGGTGTAAAACATAAGTAACGTCTATATAATATATCATATATACTATATACTGTATCTATCACAGAACATCACATGATCGCATCACAGATATCGCAGCAGAAGAATCATATAAAATATTGGATATACTAGGACGTCCGTGTTTTCAATACGAGCCAGTATAAAACACGGATTCCACGGTCGTGATGAATAGCCAAACCCACACCCCTAGACCCCTACGAGAGCGGCAAGCAATCCTACCAATTCTGGAATTAGGAGACCCGGACTCGACTCCTCGAGTTGGTCTCCCACTGGACCCTAGAACCCGGTTACTTGTGCTCCCCTCCTTGGGTCTTTCCTAGTGCGGAAAAGTAAATAATATACAAAGGGTGACAACTTCCGCAACCTGGAAGCGCCCCAAATAAAAGAATATTACATACAAGTTTTTACATGAATGAAAATGAAAAACACTCATCTCACATAAAAACCCCCGGCTATTCAAACACGACGATCCAATATAATATATCCAGCAACACATAACATCACATGTCATCAACGTAAGTAAATATGCGCATCCCAATTGTCGTTGACATATAGCAACGAAACCGGCGATATCACATATTACACTTACGGTCACAGAAAAGAAAGTGTAAAACTACAACAGTTGGAATCCGCAACCACCTCAGACATCGCATGCCTGATCAAATGAATTCTTTAGACATCGCATGCCTAACAATTATAAACCCCACATTTTAATCTCTTTATCGAAAACACTTTTCAATACCAAGTCGGGCAATTCAACAGGATTCCCGACATCCTGATCGAATGCTCGTCGCAAACTTCAGTAGACGGCTACACCCCTGATACCGTCGACGAAGTGCACCAAGGCGGAACACCGCTACCGCGAGCACCCGAACGGATGCTTTCGGCGACGGGGTTCTCCTACAGTCACTTGGTCGGGGCTATGAAGTGAGGCTGTCTATTAAGTTTACCGGCGAGTATCCGCGTACGCTATGTGATTGCGACGGACTTTTGATCGCATCAAAATTCCGTAGCAACCGATCAAGTGAGACTAAATTGCTAGATTTATAACATTCATTCAGTTATCTCATAACTTGTTGTGAATTCCAATTATTGTATCCCATTCCAGATAAATAGAAAATGCTAAACTTTCCGATCGAACAATCGAACACCCAAGTTTTCCCAATACAGATCAACACATGAAATAAGTCTAACAACATTCAGTTCGTGCCTCAGTACCAACGGTCCAGCCGTAGAAGGGTCAAGCCAACGCCTCACATGTGGCACGCCGTACTGCCCCAAACCCGAAGGTTCAAAGGGCAGTTCAAGACGGTCACATAATCGAGTTAAGGTTTGTTGTCTTCTAGAGGGTCCATCGAGTTACTCGCACTACTTAGAACGTCGTTAAACTACGGAAAAATCCAACACTTGGAAATTTCCCGACAGGGGAAAAATTGGGTATTTATATCCGGTCGAACTTTTTAACATATTCTAAAAATTATCCGGAAAGCCACATAGACAAAATCTGATACTCCGATCGAAACACCGAATCCCCAAAACAACTCCAGAAAATTCAACTCTTGAATAAATATTAAAAATTCCCAGAAACACCAGAAATAATATATAAGAATTACTGTGCAGAAAGGAATGCACAAAACGACAAAAGTAGCGCGGATCCGCCGCATCAGCCTACTGTAAGGCCGCGGATCCGTGCCCCCTTTAATGAATCAAGCCCTCGAATTTAAACAGTAATTCTTAGATTATTTTACTGAGTTTTCTGAATATTTTTAATTTGGAAAAATCCCAGTTTTTCAAAAACGTCCAGAGAGCAACTTTAGGGTTTTGGTTTTGATTCGATCGGAGTTCAAATTCCGTCAAGACTTCGCCTAAGGCTCTAACTAGGCTCTGATACCACTGTAGGGTTCCTAGGCACTCTAGTGAGGTCTCACAAGGCATCAACCATGCCAATTTCAAAAAATCTAGATGCCGAGAGACCCGACTACGGATCGTTGGCTAGAAAACTAGGCGAAAAATGAACTAGTTAACAATTAACTACAAGGAATCGGAAATACAACCTTTGTAGATCCGGTGCTCCACCTCCATAGCTCCGCAACGAAGTGCCTTCGCTGTCCAAGTGAACTCCCGGGCTCTAGCGTCGGCTTCGTCGAAGAATAAGCGAGCTAGGTCGTCGATGTCCATGCCGAAGATGATCTACGTCGAAGCATCGCAAGATCAAGCTCTCACTTCACCAAGTCAAGAAACTTGTGAAGGAAACACACTCTACTACTTGGCAAGAGGTAGAGGATGAAGAAATAGGAAGTGGGTAGACTTTAGATTTGGATTTCTCACTCTTTATCATCAATCACCATTGATGAAGAAAGCTTTTTCTTCCTTGCTCATGAAGAAGAAGAAGAAAGAAATATATGATAAGTTAATTGAAAAAGAAAAGAAAATGAATTCTTATCATAAAATTAACCATGGTCAAGTGTAGAGACTAAACTAGGGTTAGTGGGAATGGTTAGGGTTAAGGATGAGATAAGAATGGTTGACTTTATCAAAGCTTCATGAAGCTTCAACTAAAGAACAAATAAAGCCACCCTTCTTTTCTCTTTTCCATTTATTTTCCAAAATGTATAAACAAATAAATAAATGAATAAATAAGTAATGGAAAATAAAACCCTAACCACTCTCACAACCATGGTTTAATCTTCACACAAAACACAAGTTAGCATGCATCATCAAACATGATACATACAAGTGCACAAAAATATATCACATATACAATGTGCACAATCCAAGTGAGAAAATCCGTTTAAAGTGAACCAATACTAGTTAGTGCAAAGTAACATATCAAATATATAATTACGCATTAAATCATTAAATCAACACTTGATTCAATGACCCGGTCATGTCGCACACAACCGACTAGTATTCAATGTATCGGCTTATCGAATCAACGCTTGAATCGATAACTAGGTTATATCGCATACAACCTTTCCGATACATTCATCGCGAGAATGGAATGCGGCATCACATACACGCATTATTCTCGGTCCCGCACATATCTCATATGCGCTCCTATTTCGTTTCGCTTGAGCCAGGAAACCTCTGTGTAGGACTCTAAAGACTCGTCAATACGCCGGCAGCAGGTGATGATCATATCAAACACCCAAAAGCCGCAAGCGGTCTGCTAAACGTAACGGCCACCCGGGTATTGAGCGATCTGAAGATCGACGAGCAAGCCCGCTCACACTCCAGTGAATCCGACCAGCAACACTACCGTACAGTCCGGTCTGATCGTCTGATATGTCGCATATCTCGCCTAGGGGTGGTAAACGTCAGACCCCAATAGTTCGATAAGTCGTGTCGATATGAGGCTCATAACGGGTCGAGAAACTACTGGTAACACTTACCAGCAATTCTCTGATCAGCCCTGGCCAGGGACTTCCTGTTATAGCCAATCGAACACAGTGCAACATCAACTCCCTATACCGGGAGAGACGAATCCCCTCCTATCGCTCATTGCCTCCATGTGACTCGGGACTGTACCTAAAAACCACCGTTTTGCACGCCCTCTTGGACGTGGTAAGATGGAAATCAAAGCACAGTGGGAACCACACAAGACTCTATGACGATCACGGGTCAACAGACTACTCTGTACCAGTGTCACCAGAGAATTGCCATCTGACGTGAGATATAATACCATCTGGGAGTTCTCGGCGAGTCCGTCCAGTGTACCCAATACCCGTATATCATCTCTGATGTCAAACACCGATGGATATGGGATCATCTATCGCCCATCTGTATGGGTCGAGAAGGTATACGCTAGTCTACTCTGGTATATCGATGCCCCGTCTCGATATACCCACGACTAGGGACTTTGAAGGATGTACTTATGGACTACCATGTCCCCACTAGTATGATCCGCATCATAGTCCAGGTAGTCAAGTACAGATCCTAAGGGCTTTACCAACATGTAACAGAGAGACAATCAGTATACACGTTAAGGTAAAGTTCAACCAGATAGCATACTATCATGTCGAGCAAGAAAGTCCTCCCTATATACGTCCCAGCATCCACTACAATATACATCCTATGTACAGTAATGGCCTCTAGGGAATACATATAACTAACAATTATACCCACCTAGAGACCTTGCAACTAAGGAGAAGGAGGAGAAGGAAGGAGTGGGTGCTGCCAACTTGGCTGGAAATGAGCTGAGCTTCACTGTTGCTGAAGCTGAAGTGTTGTTGCTGATGCTGAAGCAGGTTTTGGGGTGTTTTGCTGTTGCTGAATGTTTTGTTGGGCTGAGGTGGTGTAGTTGGTGGGTGTAGTGATGTTGTGAGAGTGGCTTGGAGTTGGGGGGGCTGTTGTGCAGATGCTGCTGCTGCAAAAGTTCTGCTGATTTACTTGCTATAGAAAGTGTTGTAGTGGCAGCAGCAGAGGTGGTATTTGGCTGATGGGGGGTGAAGTGTGGTGTTGGGGTAGCTGCTGCTGCTGATGGAGGGTATGGTAGGGCTGAAATGATGATAATGACTGAAATTTTGGGGCTGATGGTGCTGTTTGTAGCAGCTGTTGCTGCTGATGCTATTGGGGAGAGGCTGAACTGAAGTAGCAGGCTGATGTACAGGCTGATGCTGATTTTCTGGTGTTAGGGTGGCTGTAGCAGCTGCATAGGGGTTAGGGAGTTGATGTTATGGGATTATGCAAATACTGTTGCTGAAAACAGGCAGAATTTGGGCTGATACAATGATGGTGCTGTTGTGGAAGTAGTACTGCTGTTGGTTTTAAGGGCTGATGCTATGGGGTGTAGTTGTTGCTGATGTTGTTTTTACTTCAGTTTTTTTTGTGGCTGAAGTGAGCAGGAAATGGCTGGTGTGTGTGTATATGTGAGATGAGTTTGAGAGGTAATGAAGTTTTGAAAGGAAGGTAGAGTGAAATAAATCAAGGCCCACCATAATTCCCCTTCTCATCTCAAGACAACCCCAACCCTAATCTATTTTAGCACTAAAACTCCTCAATTAAAACCAAATAAAAAGAAAGTTAGACTACCATGGTTAGCTTAACATGGCTAACCCACAAGCTCAAACATATGGCAAACCCTAATCTTAATCCCATCTGACGTGCACAAGTGTGTGTGGTCGAGATAAAATTCCATAAAAATAATCATAAACCCAAATAAAATACTAGAATCCCGTTTTGGTAAACTTTTTACCAAAAACCCCACATTAACACGTAATTACCACTAACCCTAAAATCAGGTGTTACAAGATATAATGATATCAAATATAATATATATCATTATTAAATCAACACTTGATTTAATAATCCGATTATATCATATATGACCGACTAATATCATTTATCTGTGTATCACATTATCAAATCATCACTTGATTCGATAATCTGGTTATATCACATATAACCTAACTTGATAACAGACAACTGCCAGATTACAATAGGGTATCACATACACGTATTTAATCAGGCCCACGCACATATCACATATGTGCCCAACATCGTTTCGCTTGAACCAGGAAACTTCTGTGTGGGACTCTAAAGACTTGTCAATATGCCAGCAGTAGGTGATGATCACATCAGTCACCTACAAGCCATCAGCGGTAGTAGCTGGACGTAATGGCTACCCTGGTATTGAGCGATATGAAGATCAAAAAGCAAGCTTGTCCATACTCTATATGGAGCCTATCAGTAACACTATCGTATAGCCCGATTTCTTCGTCTGATAAGTCACATATCATGTCTAGAGTTGGTAAACGTCAGACCCAGTAACGTGATAAGTCATGCCGATGTCTGGCCTATAAAGGTTCGAGAAACTACTGATAACTCTTATCACTAAATCTCAGCAGCAGCCCTAACCAGGAACTTCTAGTTATAGCCAATCGAGCATAGCGCAACATCAACCCCCAATACCGGGAGAGAAGAAACCCCTCCTATCGCTCATTGCCTCCATGTGACTCGGGACTGTACCCAAAATCCACCTGTTTGCATGACTCCTTTGAGCGTGGTAGGGAGAAAATCAAAGCACATTGGGAGCCACACAAGACTCAATGATGATCTCGGGTCTACAGACTAACCTGTACCAGTGTCTGTTCCCCTCCGAACGGCGGCGCGCAGGACTGCGACGTCTTGGCGTTGAGATTCGGGGCAGATGCTAATTGGTGCTATCCGTCCACCTCTCCGAAGATGCCAAGTTGATTTATGGCACCATGTATCGAAGGTTTAGACGGATGCGTCCGATGTAGCAGACTTCGTCAGATTCCCCCTCGTTTGAGGGGTTTTTGATTGTGGGGACGCTCTTCCTTGCAGGCGCAAGCCCCTTCAGTTAATTACGCTACCGCATTGCGGTAACAACTTTCTCCTTCTCCAGATGGTCACTTCGTGTCGTGGGTGTTTGTTTTGTATTTTGTTGCCCGTGGATTGTTTACGGAGACTGAGTTATGTCGTCGCCCGTAGGGCGTGGACTAGTCCAAATCCGTATTATCTTAGATTTGGGTTTGGGGGTTTGGTTTGAGGATACGTCAGCCATACTTGAGGCTAAGATCAACTCAAACGTTTGTTAAGGATACGTTAGTCTAACTTTGAGACTAAGATCAACTTAACGGGATCGTTTAGATCCGACAAAAGAGCATGCGGGCTCTATTGTTCCAGTTTAGGGACCTAGTGGTCCATTGAATGTATGGCCGTCGGGACCCATCACCTCTCTGACGACGTTGAAGGATTACAACGACAGATGTCAGAGGAGTTCAGAGATGTACCCTTGAGCCAGAGTTAATTGGGGGGGATTCATAGTCCAGTCTGTTTGAAGGTTTAAGGATACGTTAGCCATCTTTAAGGCTAAGATCAGCTTAAACGGGACCGTTTAGATCCGACAAAAGAGCATGCAGGGGGAGCTCTATTGTTCTAGTTTAAGGACATTGCGGTCCATGGGTAGTTTAAGGACATTGCGGTCCAGTATGTGCTCTGGATGCTTCACACGGGTTCACTGCCGTGCTTAGCGAGGACCAGGCTCCGCTCTGGACGTTTTCCGCGGGGTCAAAGAGTGACGTTATCCGCATTCCACGTAACCAGGAATTTTGCACTAGATGCTTCACACGGGTTCACTGCCGCGCTCGGCAAGGACTAGGCTCCGCTCTGGATGCTTCACACGGGTTCACTGCCGTGCTCTGCGAGGACCAGGATCCGCTCTGGACGTTTTCCGCGGGGTCAAAGAGTGACATTATCCGCGTTCCACGTAACCAGGAATTTTGCATTAGACACGGGTTTAAGGACCCCGCAGTCCGTATCAATGTGTGGTCGTCGGGACCCGTCACCTCTTTGAAGACATTGAAGGATTACAATGCCAAATATCAAAGGAGTGAAGAGATGTACCCTAGAACCGGAATGGCTTAAATAGTCCTTGACCCAATCTGGGATCAAGACCGATTAATTATGTTATGAGCCCATTAGCCCAGTTGATTACGAATTGAGGACTTATGGCCAGCTTGGGCTAAGTCCAATCAGGTCTGGAATATTGGCTTCTTGTTGGTCCATTGAAGGAGAGGCTTTGCCTCTATCCATTTAGCCAATTGGGCTAAAGCCTAGTGTTAAACACTACAGAGCAATCAGTGTTGAACACTGGGAATGAGGTCGACAAGTTAGTGTTTAACACTAAAAGATAATTGGTGTTAAACACCAGCAACAAGGCTATTATCATAAACACTAAAACAGATCAGTGTTGAACACTGGCGATGGAGATCTCAGATCAGTGTTAAATATTAAGGTAATCAGTGTTGAACACTGCAAATAAAGTTTTTTGATTAGTGTTGAACACTAAGGCCCAACAGTGTTTTAACACTGGGTTCGGGAGTTTCAATTTAGTGTTTAAACACTAAGGTAAGAGGGGTCACGTGGCAGCACGTGAGAGCGCCCTCCCTTCATTTATTCTGCTGAGACTATCGCATCTTTCAGAGCATCACGTGTCATCACGTGACGGGCATTCAAATGCCTATATGTTAAAGCTTCTACCGAGGGTCACGTGGGTCACGTGGGGCACTGCCTCAAAGGGGCTTTCTGTAGATCTCTTGGGGGGGTCACGTGGTGACACGTGACCCTGCCTCTATGTATGTTGTTTAGAGGATCTGTTAATCTTTCCCCAGGAATTAAATTCCTCGTAGGGTTAAACCCTGACAATAATTTCAGAGGAATTAAATTCCTACTTCCTTTTAAAGATTTATATTCTGAATAGGGTTGGACCCTGAATTTTCTGTAGGAATTAAATTCCTCATACATGTGAAGAACTGAATAGGGTTAAACCCTAATAAAAGCTCTTTAAAGAATTAAATTTCCACTTTCTGTTAAGTTATGATCAAGGGAATTAAATCGCTGCTGTTCCAACAGAACTAGGTTCTTAATTAGGGTTAAACCCTGTTTCTTTTTGTTCTGAAGGAATTAAATTCCCATAACACAGGGTCAGGCCCTAGTTTTATTGTAAAGGAATTAAATTCCTATAGTTCTGTGAGAATTAAATTCTCGTGCTTCCATTCCCTCTCTATGTTTTGGATCTGCATGGCAGGATCTCGACCCATTGAGAATTAAATTCTCAACCTCAAGGAGAGATGTGCACTTTGCAGATCCTCTATCAAAGAGAGAAGAAATATGTTCTTCTGTTAAACTCTATTGAGAATTAAATTCTCTTTTCCTTCAAGGAGCCTTCCCTTTCTTACCTAGGATTTTCTTTTGCAGAAGATCCAAGTTCCTCAAAGTATCTAGCTCTCTCCCTTTTCTTTCCTCTGCCTGTGTCTCTCTATATTTTTTTTTTATATCTCCTTTTTTTTGTCTCTTGGCTCCTATTTATAGGAGAAGCAGCCGAATCAATTAGTTTTTGACGAATCTTCATTGAGAGGTCTGATTTGCATCCATCATTCATTTTTGACCTTTGGATTATTGGGTGAATTTTATTCACCATTGAATTTCAAGTCCCGGGATTCTCCTTTGTTATTTCGGTTAGATTTAAAGGGGAAATCTTTCCAAACCCGAGATTTTCCCATAGATAAATGATATTCAATCATCTTTAAATCTTTAATTCGATTGGTTCCAGATAGTCGCTTTCCTTTGGAAAGATTTGAATCTCTTTCAGAATTTAATTCTGTTGACAAAATGGGCTTTGAAAGCCGGTCACGTGTGACCACGTGACCCATGGTCACGTATGGGCACGTGACCCCCTTTGGAATGAGCCTTCTTCTTTCTTTTTGCGTTGTCCTCTGGTTGCTGCTTAACCGTCACGTGCCACCACGTGACCCCTGGTCACATGTGAGCACGTGACCCTGGTCTGGACTCTTTTTTTTTCTGTTTTAACTGGAGAACAAATCTGCTGCTTTTGATCATCACGTGCCAACACGTGACCCTGGTCACGTGGGAGCACGTGACCTCTTTTGAAGCTCTTTTTCTTTGATGTAGTCAGTAAGCCGAATCTGCCTTGATGATGCTTTTAGATGTCACGTGCCCACACGTGACTGCTGGTCACGTGTAAGCACGTGACCCTTTTCTGAAGCTTTTACCATAAGCTTTCCTGATTTTAAATCAGGAAACAAATGCCCCCACAGCGTTGTTCTCACGTGTCAGTACGTGAGTGCAACGCTGTCACCTTTTGTGACCGTTGGATTCCTTTAGGGATTTAGGGAGATGAAACGTTTCTATCCCCTTCTATAAATACCGCTGTCTCTTCAGAGGAGCTTTCACTTTGTTCATCTTCTTCTTTTGAGAACTCTTTCCTTGAGAATTTAATTCTCGCTTCCAGAGCTTAGTTCTCTGCCTTGAAACAATTTTCAGAGTTTAACTCTGTTCAAAAAGACTTCTTTTCCTCAGGTACTGTTCTTGGACAAACGATGGACCTTCACATTCCTCTGGATTTTAAATCCAAAACAAGGGTTTTTACCCTTTTTTCTTCATGTTTTCCCATAAGGACCTCTTAACCTTCAAACTGTAGATCTTTTAGGGTTTAGATGATCTTTGGGGAGATGATGGCGTTTCAACTCCATGGAATTTAATTCCATCAAAAATGTTTCTGGGAATTTAATTCCCTTTTCTTAATAAGGAATTTTAATTCCAATGAAGGACATGATTTCTTCACGCCGAGGCTTCCTGGGGTCTCTTGGCCCGAGGTTGTTCTTCTGCAATTAATGGAACAGGAGTTTTCTAATGATTCTCATGACCTTTATTTCAGGTATCATGGATGCCCATCTGTATGGTCTTGACGAGATCATTTCCTATGGGAATATTCGTGCACTGGGCCGCAGTCAGAACCGGGAGTTCACCGATGCTCAATGTGCCGAGATCATAAGCCGCTTTGATGAGTACGACCATCGGCTACTCCCCCGTCGCTCTTCTCTTCTGAGGCTGATCGTGCTGGCGATCAGGGAGGCTCTCCCTCTATTCTGTGCTGGTGTGCCGCTTGGGGCATTGGACGCCGCCGAGGATAAAGTACACTCGGTGTATCTGATGCACTTGATCTCAAAGAGAAGGCGGGATAATCTTATTGATCTCCTGCATCAGATGTTCCAGCAGTCGGCCATACTTGCCGCCTATCGGAGGGTGGAGGACATTCGTGAGGACCCCGATGCTTGTGATCGTGAGAGGAAGCATACTCGGGAGGTTCGAAATGCTTGGAAGATTTTGAATAAAGTTAATTTTGAGTTTCTCAACCCATGCCCCGCATCTGAAGTTTTACCATTGTAAATGTGTCCTCTATATTTGTATGAACCTCTTGTAGTATGAGTGACAAGTTCTATTATGTCTTTGTATGTCTGCATGCTTTTCTCTGGGATTTTATCATTTTGCTACTGTTGTTGTTGGTGCTTTCAATATGCAGGGTGCTACTCCATTTTTTTTGGTGTACATCAGGTTTAGGCCTCACGTAGTCTGCACGTGGGGTCCCTTGATATGGCTGTTCACAAAATCTTCCCATGCCCTATTTTCAGTGCACAATATTAGACGCAGAAGAAAGGGCCTTGGAAATAGTTCCATCTCCTTGATTTTCGATGCCTTTCCTTTTTTGGGCCTTGGAAATAGCTTCACCATGCAAGATTTTCCGCGCACAGCACTTAATGCATTTCCTTATATATGAGGCTATAGCTTCCCTTTTCTTCTCACAAAGAGATTTATATTATTATTATTTTTTTTTTTATCTTGGAGTAACTTGTCTTGAGAAACAAACGAGCACCATGGTCTGCAATCGCCCTCATGCTCGTCGACAGCCATGGGAAGTTCCTATTGAGGAAATGGTCCCCCGCTTTGCTGCTCGGTTGGTGGATCCCCTCCTTACCGACAACGAATGTGACTCAGCCATGCATGAACTCTCGATCCGTAGGGGGTCCCCCCTCCCGATGGGTTCTCTCTGGCTCCGGATGATTCTCAAGGCCGTGCTTGCCGACATCCCTCCTCATCCGGCGGAGATGTCCCTGGCGATGCTCGACGCGGCAGAAGAAAAGCTCGAGGGTTTTCATGAAGCGTGCCTGATTACTCAGGCTTTGAAGGATTGCTCAATTTATCTGCTGAGCCAGATCAAGGCCCGGCGAGCTATTATGTCTGCTTTCGCGGACGAACACGGCGCCAATCGGTGGGGAGCGACTCCTCGTGAGAACCGTCGCTTTGACGTGCTGGAGAAAGCAGATTGAGAGATGGAGAATTTTGTCCTCTGTTTCATTAACCCTTGTGCCGTTGATCCCATGTTTGGTGACCTTTTCCATTAGCGTAGAACATTTTTTTTAAAATTAGTCCCTCCTTTTTTACGCTTTATGCCGAGATTCCATGTAGGCTTGGTGCTAGTATGTATGTTTCCGCTTGCATAAATAAACTTTGTATTCTTCTCATGAGAACTTTCTTTAATTGCAAATGCTACCATCACTTTCCTACGCATCAGACCTTTTTGGGTATTATGAATGTTCATGCGATTGCAAATGCTATTATTATTATTATTCCCTTTTTGAATACTCATATGATTGCGAACGCATGCTTGAAATATGTCGGAAACCTTTCTTGTTGCCTTTCACATCAGGCGATGTGAGCGCGTTTTAGATCGATTATTCCCGTCGACTGGAAGCCCATTCATATGGTCTTGTCAATGTCTTGTTTCCAAGGCTGTGGTTACGAAAGTGAGCTTACGTGGCCTGATAGAGCGATACGTAGCGAACATAAGGTTGTGGCTCTCGATAAGGCTGCCACGTTCACTCGTGAGAGGGTCGAGGCTCATAAGGCCATTGAGAAAGAGCTTGAAGCCCGGCTTGCTTCATATCAGTCCCAACAAGCTCAGGCGGAGGCTCGTCGTTTGGAGATCTTGCGTCATGAAGCCGTGGTCCAACAAAAGCAGGATGAGCTGACCAAGCTGCTGAATCGCCCGCCGGCTTGAAACATTTGTATCTTTTCCTTCCTTTTTGTACATACTCATGGATGAAAGTATTTTCTTTTCGTTTCTTTCATGAATTGTACTTTGTACCCATTTTGGTTTATGAATAAAAGATACATTCTTCTTCTCAATGATGTGTCTCCTTTTCATTGAATGTATTCTGCGGATATTCTATCTTGATCTCCTTGCAGGACAGCAATGGCTCAGGACTCAGGGTTAAGATCTGCTTCCTAAGACTTTTGCATTTTACGAGCCACGAGGGTTTCATAAAGAGTTTTTCTCCCTACAGGTGGAGAGGATCCCATAGGTGTGAGTTCTTCTTAGAGATCGTGAGGATCCTTAAGCAGGTTTTCCCTTGAGAGTCGTAAGGATCTCACAAGAGAGTTTTTCTTCCTTACAGGTCGTGAGGGCCTGCAAGTGCCGGATGTGATCATCCTTATCCGTGTTTCATGGAGTCAGGGATCTCTCAAGGTATCGTAGTTTAAAGACGTCACGGTCAAGGTTAAGGACCTCATAGTCCGTGGATTTAGGGACTCCACAGTCCGGTGTTTGGTTGCAGGGACCCGTCACCTCTTTGAAGACGTCGAGGAATTACAACGCCGGGCATCAAAGGAGTGAAGAGATGTACCCTTAAACCAAGGCAAAATCTGTAGGGAATCGGGGTGGTTGATCGTTAGTTTTAAGACATCACGGTCGAGGTTAAGGACGTCATAGTCCGTGGATTTTAAGGACTCCACAGTCCGGTATTTGCTCTGGATGCTTCACACGGGTTCACTGCCGTGCTTGGCGAGGATCAGGCTCCGCTCTGGACGTTTTCCACGGGGTCAAGGAGTGACATTATCCGCGTTCCACGTAACCAGGAATTTTGCACTAGATGCTTCACACGGGTTCACTGCCGCGCTCGGCGAGGACTAGGCTCCGCTCTGGATGCTTCACACGGGTTCACTGCCGTGCTCTGCGAGGACCAGGATCCGCTCTGGACGTTTTCCACGGGGTCAAAGAGTGACATTATCCGCGTTCCACGTAACCAGGAATTTTGCTGATTGTATCCGCATTTCACGGGATGGAGGTTTGACTGTTGGCGATATGTATACCACCGAGCCATGGAACTGGGCGTTGCCGCTGTTCCGCTTAGCTTGAAGTTGTGTCTGTCGTTACGAGACGAGTGTTGGGATGATCTCTAGGTCGCTTGTGACCCGTCGAGATTTAGCTTCTTTCTTTGGTGAAACCTGGGGGAGGGAGGTATGTTCCCTTTTTGTTTATGCCATTGGATTGTATACAGGGTGTGATGGAGCATCACCTGTAAGGCATGCATTTTATTTTTATTTTATTTCTTTTTCCGCGATGCTCTATCGTTTCAGCTTTTATATCGCGAAGGTCGCGATTGCCCCATCATTTCGGCTATTTTTCGCGGTGCCCAATCATTTCGGCTATTTTTCGCGGTGCCCAATCATTTCGGCTATTTATTTATTTTCTACCCGCTGCTTTTTATTGCGAGTTGCCCCATCGTTTCGGCTATTTTTCATGCATACATTTTTACTTGCTGCTTTTTATTGCAAGTTGCCCCATCATTTCGGCTATTTCGTAGGCATGTGTGGCTTGCTAGCTTTTTCGCCCAAGCTTGGATTTTAGACACCGGTTTCAGCATCAGCACCGCTACAACTGGGATGTTTCCAGGAGCGGATCATCATTTGCCTCTGTCGCTATTGAACAAAGGTGGCTCAGTAAACAGGGTTAAGGGTCCTGTCGACCAAGGCTTTTGACTTCATGAGCCGTAAGGGTCTCACAAAGGTATTTCTCCCTACAAGTCGTGAGGATCTTGCAGGTGTATTTTCTCCTTAGGGATCGTGAGGATTCCTAAGTGTATGTTCCTCTATAAGTCGTAGGGATCCTACAAGAGGGCTTTCTCCTTATGGGTCGAGAGGACCTACAAGGGTTGCTCATCATATGGGCATATCCCTAGTCACGGGTGGGACTTTGCTGGGGAAATGTTTTTTCGCGCCCATGGATTGTATACAAGGGTCAGTATTGAGCCTCTTGTAGGGCAATATCGAAGGTTGTGGAGGATTTGCTTAAGAACAGGTTTAGGTTTCTGTAACTTAAGACTTTCAAATCTCATGAGCCGTGAGGGTCCCATAAGAGAATTCTCCTTACGAGTCGTGAGGATCTCGTAAGTGTATTTTCTCCTTAGGAATCGTGAGGATCCCTAAGTGTGTTGCTCCTTTGTGAGTCGTAAGGATCTCACGCAGGTGGTTTCTCCTTACAAGGTCGTGAGGACCCTAAAAGTGTCTTTTAACGAGGTTGCGCCCTTTCGGGTTTTCACAAACACTCGCCGGTAGTCCTGTTGTTTTTACTCACGGAGCCCTTTCGGGTTTTCATCCGTGCCCATTTTGCTTATGGACAT
Organism: Agapanthus africanus; assembly: GCA_030015575.1. Taxonomy (NCBI): domain Eukaryota; kingdom Viridiplantae; phylum Streptophyta; class Magnoliopsida; order Asparagales; family Amaryllidaceae; genus Agapanthus; species Agapanthus africanus. The sequence goes on along the minus strand of CM057343.1, from coordinate 496,737,746 downwards.
ACCGTTTTTTTATATTCTTTTTCACTTTTTTTTACAAGGTCGCGCCCTTTCGGGTTTTCACGAGCACTTGCCGGCAGCCCTGCTGTTTTTACTCACGGAGCCCTTTCGGGTTTTCATCCATGCCCATTTTGCTTATGGACATACCGTTTTTTTTTAATTCTTTTTCATATATTTTTTTTTATTTTTTCTTTCTCTCTCCTTTTTTTATCTCGTCAGCCTAAAGATACTGCGGTAGTAGTTTTAGGGACGTTTCGGTCCGTCGTTAGTTTAAGGACGTTTCGGTCCGTCGATAGTTTAAGGACGGTTCGGTCCGTCGTTAGTTTAAGGACGTTTCGGTCCGTCGTTAGTTTAAGGACGTTTCGGTCCGTTGTTATGGGAAGGCCGGCTGCTGCTTGTAAAGTCTGAGCCTAGGAAGATAGCGAGCGGACATAGTCGTCGTCATCTATCATTGACCTAGGCTGTGGCTCATTAAGCATAGTATTTCTTTAAGAAGCGGCCGTTTATTGGCCTAAAAGGCCTTTCACCGTGCATGTCCACGAGTAGATAGGCTCCACCCTGGTAGACCTTGTCTATGATGTACGGGCCTTCATAGTTTGGCTCAAATTTTCCCCGCTTGGCACGATTGGGGATCATAGGTCTTTTGACCACTAGTACGAGTTCGCCTTGGCGGAATGTCCTCGGCCTGGTCAATCGTTCGTACGAGCGTGTCATCTTTGCTTTGTAGGCTTCTAGATGTTGTTGCGCTATGAGCCGGGTTTCATCGAGGGCATCAAGCTCCTCAAGCCGAAGGTGAGCATTCTCTTCGTCTGTCAGCTCGTGGTGGACTGCCACTCGCAGAGACGGTAACTCTATCTCGAGGGGGAGCACTGCTTCCGTCCCAAATACCAACGCGTACGGCGTTGTGTTCGTGGCCGTCTTGAACGTAGTTTGATAAGCCCAAAGGGCTTCTTGCAGCCTTTCGTGCCAGTCTCTCTTATTCCTGGAAACGGTCTTTTTTATGATCTTCGTCGAGGTCTTATTGAAGGCTTCGGCCAGACCGTTAGCTCGTGGATTGTAAACCGAAGAATATCTCCAGTCTATATTGTGCTGCTGTGCGAAGCGGCTAATCTTATGGCTTCAGTAGGCCGGCCCATTATCGGAGATAATCCGCCGTGGAGTTCCGAACCGATAGATGACGTGCGTCTTGAAGAAATGGAGGATATTCTCCGTTTTCACTTCCCTCAGTGGTACTGCTTCTGCCCATTTAGAGAAGTAATCAGTCGTCGCCAGGATAAAACGGTGTCCCCGGGATGATGCTGGCTCAATGGGGCCTACTATGTCAGTCCCCCACATTTCGAATGGCCAACTAGCCACCGTTGGATGCAGAGGATTCGGATGTTGGTGGATGAAGTCTCCATGAATCTGGCATGAGTGGCATTGCTTCGCATACTCGAGGCAGTCCTGGATCATCGTGGGCCAGTAGTAACCTATCCGTTTAATTTTTAACTTCATCTTTGGGCCTGCTTGGTGAGAACCGCAAAGTCCGTCATGAACTTCCTGAATGACTCTTTCTGCTTCGTCAGGTCCTAAGCATCTCAGCCATAGAGAATCAAACGATCTCTTGTATAGAATATCGTTGACGAAAGCGAAAGATAGAGCTCGTTTCATGAGCTGATGTCTTGAGGACGCTTCTTTGGGCATTCGGTGGGACTTAAAGTAGTCTATGAAGACTTCCCTCCAGTCTTCGTCCTTCTCATGGTCTTTTATTTGTAGGGTCGTCTGCTCGGTCGCTCCCTTTTCTTCGGATGATTCCGGAGATATTTCTGCCGGGGCGAGCACTCGACGGCTTTATACCACGATTCTGACATCATCGAGGTTCTCGTCAGCCAGTTCTTTAGCAAGTTTAGCCAACGCGTCTGCTTTGCTGTTTTCCGCGCGCGGTATGTTCTCCAAAGTATAGGAGGGAATTTGGGTCAATAGTTGTTGCACCTTTTCGCCGTACTTCACCAACTCCGGTTTGCACGTTTGGTAGTCACCTTTTACTTGACTAACGACCAGTTGAGAATCCCCGTATATAAGGAGGTCTTCAATTCCCAGGTCGATGGCGATTTCGAGGCCTGCTATCAGAGCTTCGTATTCAGCTTCATTGTTTGTCCTCGGCTCTGTTAAGGAGAAGGCGAAGCGCATTATCCCTCCTTGTGGAGTTGCAAAGACGAGGCCTATCCCCGATTTGGTTATTGGGATACCTCGTTTCTGTTTCTTTACAGAGGATGCCCCATCGAAATAGAGTTCCCATTGGGTACTACTGCCGCTAATCGCATCAAATGCCTGCTCGTCCGGCAAATCACAGTTCAGGGGAGAATCGGCCGGTATCGGGTGCTCAGCGAGGAAATCGGCAATGGCCTGGCCTTTCATAGCCTTAAGAGGCTGATACGTTATCGAGAACTCCATCAAGAGCAGGGCCCACTTAGCGAGTCGTCCCGTCAATATGGCTTTCAACATCAAGTATTTAAGGGGATCCGCTTTTGAAATGAGACGGACTTCATGTGCCAACGCATAGTGCCTGAGCTTTGTTATCGCGAAGGTTAACGCCAAGCAATGTTTTTCAATGGGAGAGTAGTTGCTTTCTGCCCCCAGCAGAACTCGACTTAAGTAGTAGAGTGCTCTCTCCTTCCCCTGATCGTTCTCTTGTGCCCATAATGCGCCTAAAGAACCTTCGAGGGCGGTTGTATAAAGAATGAGGGGTTTTCCCTTGACCGGCGCAGCTAACACCGGCGGGTTCTGCAGGTACTGCTTGATTTCGTCTAGTGCACCTTGACATTTGTGATCCCAAGCGAATGGAGTTCCCTTTTTCATCAGGTGGCTGTAAGGACGGCATTTTCCCGAAAGATTAGCGATAAACCGCCGGATATATGCGAGCTTCCCTTGGAGAGATCGCAACTGCTTGAGGGTTCTTGGCGGAGGCATTTCCATGATCGCCTTAATCTTTGACGAATCTATTTCAATACCTCGGTATCGAACGATGAATCCCAGAAATTTGCCCGAGGAGACTCCAAACGCGCATTTGAGGGGATTCATTTTCAAATTATATTGCCGAAGGCGTCGAAATACAGTCTCCAGATGCTTTAGATGATCTTCGTATGACATGCTCTTTACTACGAGGTCATCGATATAGCACTCGACGACGTCGTGTATGAGGTCATCAAAGATCTTTGTCATGGCCCTTTGATAGGTAGCGCTAGCGTTCTTTAGACCAAAGGGCATAACCCTGTAGCAAAATATACCCAAAGGGGTGCGGAAAGCGGTGTGCTTCTGGTCTTCGAGATGCATCTTTATCTGATTGTATCCTGACGAACCATCCATAAAGGAGAAAACCTCGTGAGTGGACGTGTTATCTATCATTAGTTCGGTTACTGGTACTGGGAAATCATCCTTGGGACAGGCTTTATTGAGATCCCTGAAATCCACGCATATGCGTACCGTCCCATTCTTCTTCATTACCGGGACGATATTGGCGATCCAGTCGGGATATTGGACTTCTTGGATAAATCCAGAATCGATCAGCTTCTTGACTTCGGCGTTGACGCTCATCTCAAGCTCGAGTCGCATCCTCCTTGGCGCCTGCTTGACTGGCTTGATATCTGGGGATATTGCTAATCTATGCACAGCAATCTCCGGATCTAATCCTGGCATCTCGGAGTAGTTCCACGCGAAGCAGTCTTTATGTCGTAGAAGCACGTTCTTTAATGCAGCCACCCATTCTTCAGATAGCAGCTCGCTGACAAATGTCGGTCGCGGGTCATCTGCCGATCCCAACTCAATCTTCTTTAGGTTATCTGCAGTAGTATGTATACCATCTTCCAGTTCTTTCGGAGCTGGCGGAAATTCTGAGATCACCTCATCATTGCTGTTCTCAAAGCACCGGGGAAGGTCATCTACGTTCTCGGGCTCTTCTCCTAATATCGTAATCGTATAACAAGTGCGAACCCACTCCCCGGACTGAGGTGGACCCGGTTCTGCTCCTGCGGCCTTGGGCTCGTGCTTTTGTGGTGGCGTTACCTTCCAGCCGTCGGATAAAGCGAATCTGCCCCGTTGGTACTGGTCCTCGACCCAGTTCTTGAAGGTGAAGCAGTCTTCGGTAGGATGTCCTATGGCTTGGTGATAAGAGCAATAACTCAGATGAGAAGCCTTGTTAGCTTGCTCAGGATGTCTAGACTCTGGAAGCGTGATCATTTGATGTTTTATAGCGAGGTTGAGTAACCTCTCCGTCTTGTCTCGGGGGAAGGAGTACGCTCGACTCATCTTCTTCATGAGGGACAAACCCGAGCCGCTTCTTGATTTATTTCCATCTCTGCGTCGGGCCTTTCGTACAACGGATTGACGAGGATAAGCGTCTTTGTCTTTTGCAGCATGTTGAAATAGATGTTGCGTCCTGGCCTTCTCGTAGATGGCCATTTCGCGGTTGTGGTCTTCCCGAGCTTTCTGACCCACTTTCCTGATAGGCTTGCCCATTCGTTCCTCAAACGACGGACTCGGCGCTTTAATCGCGGGGTCTAGTTTTGATGGGGGGTTGGCATCTCCTGACAGGGCGTCCTCCTCTTCATCAAAGGTATATATAGCGTAGCTGCTGTGAGCCCTTTCCCGTTTTCCGGCTCTTGCGTATCCAAGCCCGAGTGTTTCCATCTTCCCGTTGGGCAATTTGCGTTGAGTCCCGGGGACATCCCAAATCCTGTTGTAGAACCGAGCCTGCCGAACGGTCTGTTCTAAGGGTACTCCTTGGCGCTTCAATAGCTTCTTTAATCCCTTTGTATAGTATCTGGGCAGACGGATGGGTTGGAGCCTGTCAAGTGTAGTATCCGCGCCATGCCAGATCTCTCTCTACTTTCGACTCTGAGGATCGGTAGAATATGATCGCCTTCTCATCCCTTTGCCTGGGAGGGACGTAGAATGTTTGCAGGTCCTGCACATTGTAAGCTTGAAGTGTGTCGAGATCCTTGTAGTGTTCTCGCGGTACCATGGTGATTTGCAAACTTTGGTCATCGCCAGGGGGTGCTTGTATTGACAGCCGATTGGAGAACACAGCATTAACTTCATCTTCTGAATCACTTCCGAAGACCAACATGGGGGCGGGCGTCCCCAGGTTGTTGCGTTGAGATGGCCCTGCATAAACTATCTCTTCCTCTTCTTCGGTATCGCTTCCGAAAACAGGGATGGTGGCGGCGGTTTTGTTCTCCGGGTTGCGACACCTTTCTGTATCCTCGAAATCTGGCAAAAAGTACTTCGCATCTTCATATTTGCGGACTTCGATCACGGAAAATGGGTTTAACTCACCTGTTACGGTGTACTCGAAACCATCCTTAAAGTACTTCATACACTGATGTTGTGTAGAAGGGATGATGTTGTATTCGTGTAACCAAGGACGACCGAGCAAGGCGTTGTAGCAGGTCTTGGCGTCAATGACATGGATTTGATGTCTGTGATAAGAAGTCCAAAGCGTAATGTTAGTATCACAGATCCGAGAGTCCGTGATGATTGTGAATCGAAACCGGAGATAGTAATTTTGTCACGAGCGAGGTGTTGCACGCTCATGCAGATTTCCTTCAACACCCGAACATTAAGGAGATTGACGAAAGATCCATTATCCACCATGATCTTGCCTATCTTGATATCATGGCAGTATCCGGAGACATACAGGGGACGGTTGTGGTCACACGTCCCGAGAAGGAGGTCTTCATCACCGAAAGTGATGTCGGCCGTATGCACTTCCTCCAGTTCATCCTTCATCTTTTCAGTGGCGAGGAAGGCTTGGAATTGCTCAGGTTCTTGTAACGCCTTAATTAGTGAGTCTCGCGCTTCTTTTGATAATAGGAGGGCATCGAGAATGCTAAGCTGAGAAGGTAGCTTCCTTAGGTGCGCGAGAATGTTATAGTCCACCTTACCCTTCCTAGGAGGGTCTTTGGCAGCCAGCTCTCTCATGACTTGGTCATCTAAAGTGATATCTTCAGTGACCTTTTCCTTTCCCTTGTCCTTTCTACTTACGGGCCCGAGATTTTTTTCTGGGAGTGTGCGATTGCGCAGCTGAATGTTCTCGCAGATCTCCGATTTCTCCTCTTTCCCTAAAACGAATTCTTTGAAGAGAGGGCCCAGAGCCATTTCTTCATCAGAGTCGCTCCCAAAGGTGAGAACTTGTGACCCCTTGGCGTTAACCATGTAACAGTTGCCAGTAGTTCTGTCGTGCCCATCGATAGTACTTCTTCGCTCCCGACGGCTCTTGCGTTTCATGCGCTTAAAATGTTGCCGATGAGCAACATATCCTTGCCACCATATCTTAAAGGCGTCGCACTCCTCCGTGGGGTGTGAGATTTTCCGGTGATATGCGCAATAATCAGGGTGCCTTTCCACCCCATCGTGCGTGTTTCCTTCCGAGGGTGGTAGCTTCATTCCCATTGACATGGCTTTGGCAAACCTTTTCCTCGTTTTGAATATCTTCTTGTCTACTTCGGATGCCTTTCGCCCTGGCAGGGGTAGTTCAACTCTTTCGTTCAGTTGCCCGCATTTGGCTCCTTCCGATGTGGCCATCTCACGCTCCTGGTCTGCTTTACATTTTAGACGGATCTCGTCTAGAAAAGTGTCGATCATTTCGTCTGTTGGCCATGCACGCTCTGGTACAGGCTCTGCCTCCAGCTTCTTAGTGCCAGGAGTTTTCCCATCATCGGTAAACGAGTGGGAGATTACGTTACAACTCGCCATATACCCTTCAGATTCCTCCGACGAGCTCTCTCCATCGTCTCCCTCTTGAAAGATGTGGTTGAGGAACTCTTGCAGTGCGACAGGAGTTCGCGCCTTTTGATTGTATTCTTCCAGCGCGTCGATTTGCTTCTGCAAGTTCGTGTGCTCGTTTCCAAGCTTCACGGACTTCTTGGATTTCTTCTTCTTTTTCTTCGAATATTTTGACGATTGGGCGTGAGTATTTGGGCTCTTACCGCGAGTCTTTGTAGTTGGGCAGCGCCTTAGCATCCCTTCGATAATTTGAGGTTCAAGAGGGTCCTTCCATTCGATCGCAGGGCACGCATGAAGGTCTCTCAGCATTCTTTTGGTTTTGGTTGATAGCACGACCTCCCATGGAGCTTCTTCAATAAAGGAGCAGGTTGCCCCCCGTGTATCTGCTTTCTTAGGAGTATGCGGTTGTGGTGGGTTCACCTTCCACTTTTCGGACAGTACAAACTTCCCCTGGAGGTATTGATCTTCAATCCATCCTTTGAAGACGAAGCAATCTTCAATCGGATGGCCTACCGTTTGATGGTAAGGGCAATAGTTAGGGTTATTCATCTCGGTAGGTTGCGGCGGTCGCCTTGGATTTGGTAGGCTTATAAGTCTGTTGCGTATTGCCAGCTCGAATAACCGTTTCGTCTTGTCTCGTGGGAACGAGTAGGGACGCTTCATCTTCTCATTATAATACCGGCGTCTTTCTTCCAGTTGATCTGCCGGTTTCGGGGTGTTAGGTTGCTGTTGGGCATTCGCGACAAAGGTTTCCCTTCCTTTACCCTTGTCGTTCCGAGGTTCCGACTTCGGGGGAGGTGGTCTATGACCCATCTGGTCCATCTGAGCCAACTTGTCGATTAAAGCCTGGAATGTGGTTGGCTTAAAGAACATCATAAACTGGGAGATAGTTGCGTGGGGGTCTAGGGTTCCCACGAACATGCCCACTGCGGGTGCCTCCTCAATGCGTTGTTCGCATCTCGACCACAAATTCCGCCAGCGTATAGCATACTGGACCCAGGTTTCGCCTGGTTTTACCCTGGCGTTAATCAATGCAGTTATTGGAGTGCGTTCGCTGGCACTTGCGAATCGCTGAGTGAATAACAACTCCATTTCAGCGAACGTTTTGATAGAATCGTTCGGGAGTTCCGAATACCATTCGAACGCTGTTTCTGATAAGCTACCCACGAATTGGCGAAGCAACAGTTTATCATCACCGCCGGTGTTACCGCAAAGGGCCCTGAACTGGGCGACATTTTGGTGGGGATTGCCGGTCCCCTTATACACGTGAAATTTTAGTATTGTATAACCCGACGGATATTTGATTTGGTCATACCAGCTTGGATATGACTTCCCCGTTTTCACGACTTGACCAGCTGCCTCAGTCGCGTGATGAACCCGGATCTGCTGGGCTATGTAGTCAGCCAAGTCAGCCTTAGAGATTGCCTCCTCCTTGGCCGTTGAGAGGGCTGGTGGTGGGTTTGACGTTTCTCCTCGGTCGTCTTCCAGCACGATTGGGGGATCCTCGGCGGGTAAGTCCTGCTGGATCATCATTCCTATCATATCTTGGAAGAGAAGGCCCATACGTTGTATGTTGGCCGCTTGTTCAGCAGCCTCTTTGTCCTTTTTCTCCAGTGTCCGGCGAAGGAATTCAGCGTCGGTTTCTTCCTCCCGGCGTGCGTCTGAGGATGTTTCTGGGTTTTCTTTTGGCCCGGTAAGTGTGGCCATAGCATTCATCATTTCCTGAAGCTTCTGCTGCTGCTCCTGGGCTTTCGTCACGGATCGGGTTAGCGGTCGGTGGCCCGTAGAAGTGCGGCTTTCCTCCTTTCCAGAGGCCATGTAAACAGTGTGCACCGCTATGCCCCCAGACTTAGGGCGTCTGGGCTCCGTGCTTTTAGTCATCGTTGCATGCTGGGGGGTCTTCTCTGGCCTCCTTCTTTTATGAGCCATGGAGGTTGAGGGGGCCGTTGAGGTGGGCGTCCAGACAGCCTTTTGGGGTTTAGCCAGGTGACCAGCTTCCGATTGGATTTTCAGCTTCTTGTGCTGGCGGGAGAAGTTTGGATCGATGATCGAGTCCCGGGCCTGCCGCCAAACCTTATAGATTTTGGAAGACAGCCGTTGAGGAGATCGGGGCTGTTCGGGTTTTATTTCCACAACCTTTTTTAATGGGGGAGGAGACCTCTTCAGCACTGCAGTAGGAGAATTCCTTCGCATCTTATTTAGCATTTCGAAGCCGTTCCCAGTTGGAACAGCAGCATTAACTTCTGCCATCGGGGCTGATGGAGTTAACCCGGAGGAGGAGTTGCCCCCAGCCTTCCTTACTCGGCGCCAATGGCGACGTCGAGCGTGTCGAGCGGACGGCGTTTGGTCAGCGGTAAAAATGGTTTCTTCTTGCCCCCTGTGTAGGTGGGGGGTCGCTGTTGGTGTTAGCCTGTCAAAGACCGACGTCCTTTGGGCAGCAGGAGCGGGAGCTGAAGCCGTCAATCTTGTAAAGATCGACCTTTTGGCCGGAGAAGCTGCCTTGACGACTTCGGGGGCAGGAGCGGCCACCTTCTTAGAAGCAGCCTTCTCTGAGATTGTAGGCCCCATGATGGGTTCGCAGGATTTCTGGCCCAATCTAGAGAAGAACGAGGCGTTGACGTTGGGCGACTCGTTGAGAGGAGCCGCGGCAGGGGTAAGACGATCAAAGGCCGACTTTTTGAGAGCTTCCGTTGTCAGCACTGGAGCGGTGAAGCCTGTCGGCGGGAGCATGGTCCCAAAGAACAATCCTGTGGTGGCGCGAGTGACCTGTTCCACGGGCATTGTGAATAACGAAGCAGCTTGGGGTCCGTAGGCTATACCTCCTGGCGAGGCAGAGCGTTGGTGGCCATTGCAGTCTGAGAAGTTGGAGAGTTTCACGGGAGTAGAAGCCATCGATCCTTCGCTTTCTGCAATAAGCGAGACGCCAATTCTTAGTATCTTGAAATCCAAGGGCAACCAATAGCGAACCGCGATTGGTTCGCGAGTCACGACACACGAAGTGTGGAGTGGAAAGAGGAAAAGGTCCCACCGGGCGTGCCAAAATCTGTTCCCCTCCGAACGGCGGCGCGCAGGACTGCGACGTCTTGGCGCTGAGATTCGGGGCAGATGCTAATTGGTGCTATCCGTCCACCTCTCCGAAGATGCCAAGTTGATTTATGGCACCATGTATCGAAGGTTTAGACGGATGCGTCCGATGTAGCAGACTTCATCAGATTCCCCCTCGTTTGAGGGGTTTTTGATTGTGGGGACGCTCTTCCCTGCAGGCGCAAGCCCCTGCAGTTAATTATGCTACCGCATTGCGGTAACAACTTTCTCCTTCTCCAGATGGTCACTTCGTGTCGTGGGTGTTTGTTTTGTATTTTGTTGCCCGTGGATTGTTTACGGAGACTGAGTTATGTCGTCGCCCGTAGGGCGTGGACTAGTCCAAATCCGTATTATCTTAGATTTGGGTTTGGGGGTTTGGTTTGAGGATACGTCAGCCATACTTGAGGCTAAGATCAACTCAAACGTTTGTTAAGGATATGTTAGTCTAACTTTGAGACTAAGATCAACTTAACGGGATCGTTTAGATCCGACAAAAGAGCATGCGGGCTCTTTTGTTCCAGTTTAGGGACCTAGTGGTCCATTGAATGTATGGCCGTCGGGACCCATCACCTCTCTGACGACGTTGAAGGATTACAACGACAGATGTCAGAGGAGTTCAGAGATGTACCCTTGAGCCAGAGTTAATTGGGGGGATTCATAGTCCAGTCTGTTTGAAGGTTTAAGGATACGTTAGCCATCTTTAAGGCTAAGATCAGCTTAAACGGGACCGTTTAGATCCGACAAAAGAGCATGCAGGGGGAGGTCTATTGTTCTAGTTTAAGGACATTGCGGTCCATGGGTAGTTTAAGGACATTGCGGTACATGGGTAGTTTAAGGACATTGCGGTCCAGTATGTGCTCTGGATGCTTTACACGGGTTCACTGCCGTGCTTAGCGAGGACCAGGCTCCGCTCTGGATGTTTTCCGCGGGGTCAAAGAGTGACGTTATCCGCATTCCACGTAACCAGGAATTTTGCACTAGATGCTTCACACGGGTTCACTGCCGCGCTCGGCGAGGACTAGGCTCCGCTCTGGATGCTTCACACGGGTTCACTGCCGTGCTCTGCGAGGACCAGGATCCGCTCTGGACGTTTTCCGCGGGGTCAAAGAGTGACATTATCCGTGTTCCACGTAACCAGGAATTTTGCATTAGACACGGGTTTAAGGACCCCGCAGTCCGTATCAATGTGTGGTCGTCGGGACCCGTCACCTCTTTGAAGACATTGAAGGATTACAATGCCAAATATCAAAGGAGTGAAGAGATGTACCCTAGAACCGGAATGGCTTAAATAGTCCTTGACCCAATCTGGGATCAAGACCGATTAATTATGTTATGAGCCCATTAGCCCAGTTGATTACGAATTGAGGACTTATGGCCAGCTTGGGCTAAGTCCAATCAGGTCTGGAATATTGGCTTCTTGTTGGTCCATTGAAGGAGAGGCTTTGCCTCTATCCATTTAGCCAATTGGGCTAAAGCCTAGTGTTAAACACTACAGAGCAATCAGTGTTGAACACTGGGAATGAGGTCGACAAGTTAGTGTTTAACACTAAAAGATAATTGGTGTTAAACACCAGCAACAAGGCTATTATCATAAACACTAAAACAGATCAGTGTTGAACACTGGCGATGGAGATCTCAGATCAGTGTTAAATATTAAGGTAATCAGTGTTGAACACTGCAAATAAAGTTTTTTGATTAGTGTTGAACACTAAGGCCCAACAGTGTTTTAACACTGGGTTCGGGAGTTTCAATTTAGTGTTTAAACACTAAGGCAAGAGGGGTCACGTGGCAGCACGTGAGAGCGCCCTCCCTTCATTTATTCTGCTGAGACTATCGCATCTTTCAGAGCATCACGTGTCATCACGTGACGGGCATTCAAATGCCTATATGTTAAAGCTTCTACCGAGGGTCACGTGGGTCACGTGGGGCACTGCCTCAAAGGGGCTTTCTGTAGATCTCTTGGGGGGGTCACGTGGTGACACGTGACCCTGCCTCTATGTATGTTATTTAGAGGATCTGTTAATCTTTCCCCAGGAATTAAATTCCTCGTAGGGTTAAACCCTGACAATAATTTCAGAGGAATTAAATTCCTACTTCCTTTTAAAGATTTATATTCTGAATAGGGTTGGACCCTGAATTTTCTGTAGGAATTAAATTCCTCATACATGTGAAGAACTGAATAGGGTTAAACCCTAATAAAAGCTCTTTAAAGAATTAAATTTCCACTTTCTGTTAAGTTATGATCAAGGGAATTAAATCCCTGCTGTTCCAACAGAACTAGGTTCTTAATTAGGGTTAAACCCTGTTTCTTTTTGTTCTGAAGGAATTAAATTCCCATAACACAGGGTCAGGCCCTAGTTTTATTTTAAAGGAATTAAATTCCTATAGTTCTGTGAGAATTAAATTCTTGTGCTTCCATTCCCACTCTATGTTTTGGATCTGCATGGCAGGATCTCGACCCATTGAGAATTAAATTCTCAACCTCAAGGGGAGATGTGCACTTTGCAGATCCTCTATTAAAGAGAGAAGAAATATGTTCTTCTGTTAAACTCTATTGAGAATTAAATTCTCTTTTCCTTCAAGGAGCCTTCCCTTTCTTACCTAGGGTTTTCTTTTGCAGAAGATCCAAGTTCCTCAAAGTATCTAGCTCTCTCCCTTTTCTTTCCTCTGCCTGTGTCTCTCTATATTTTTTTTTATATCTCCTTTTTTTTGTCTCTTGGCTCCTATTTATAGGAGAAGCAGCCGAATCAATTAGTTTTTGATGAATCTTCATTGAGAGGTCTGATTTGCATCCATCATTCATTTTTGACCTTTGGATTATTGGGTGGATTTTATTCACCATTGGATTTCAAGTCCCGGGATTCTCCTTTGTTATTTCGGTTAGATTTAAAGGGGAAATCTTTCCAAACCCAAGATTTTCCCATAGATAAATGATATTCAATCATCTTTAAATCTTTAATTCGATTGGTTCCAGATAGTCGCTTTCCTTTGGAAAGATTTGAATCTCTTTCAGAATTTAATTATGTTGACAAAATGGGCTTTGAAAGCCGGTCACGTGTGACCACGTGACCCATGGTCACGTGTGGGCACGTGACCCCCTTTGGAATGAGCCTTCTTCTTTCTTTTTGCGCTGTCCTCTGGTTGCTGCTTAACCGTCACGTGCCACCACGTGACCCCTGGTCACGTGTGAGCACGTGACCCTGGTATGGACTCTTTTTTTTCTGTTTTAACTGGAGAACAAGTCTGCTGCTTTTGATCATCACGTGCCAACACGTGACCCTGGTCACGTGGGAGCACGTGACCTCTTTTGAAGCTCTTTTTCTTTGATGTAGTCAGTAAGCCGAATCTGCCTTGATGATGCTTTTAGATGTCACGTGCCCACACGTGACTGCTGGTCACGTGTAAGCACGTAACCCTTTTCTGAAGCTTTTCCCATAAGCTTTCCTGATATTAAATCAGGAAACAGTGTCACCAGAGGACTGCTATCTGACGATAAGTATACTACCAACTAGGAGTCCTCGGTGAGTCCTGTTCGGTGTACCCATTCTCCGATGAGCATCTGTGTACAATCTTTGATATCATACACCAATGGTTGTGGGATCAACCATTGCCCTCTAAGGGACAAGAAACGTACACACTAGTCTACTCTGGAATATCGATGCCCCTGTCTCGACATCCCCTCGACTAGGAACTGTTTAAAGGATGTACTTTTGGACCACCTTAGCCACACTAGTATGATCTCATCATAATCCTTGTAGTCAAGTACATATCCTAAGGGCTTTATCAACATGTGAGAGAAAGACAGTAAAGAATACCAATCAACATGTTAAGATAAAGAGTAACCAGATAGCATACTATAATGTCGAGCAAGAAAGTACTATATATATATATATGTCCAAGCATCCACTATAATATACATCAATGTACAATAATGGCCTATAGGGCATACATATTTTTAACAGGCTATTGGGACAACATTTCCCAGAGAGGTTAGCTATGAACCGTCGGATATATACGAGCTATTCTTAAAGAGATCATAGTTGTTTGAGGGTTCTTGGTGGAGGAATTTCTATAATCGCTCTAATTTTTGAGGCATCAATTTCAATACCCCGGTGGCGGACGATAAAGCCCAGGAATTTTCCTGACGAGACTCTAAACGTGCACTTTAAAGGGTTCATCTTCAAATTATATTTTCAAACACGCTCGAACACGATCCTCAGATTCTCCCAATGCTCCTCATAAGATTTTCTTTTGACCACGAGGTCATCGATATAGCATTCGACGATCTTGTGTATGAGGTCATCGAATATCTTCATCATGACCCTTTGGTAGGTAGCTTCGGCGTTCTTCAAACCGAAGGGTATTACCATGTAGCAAAATACTCCCAACGGTGTCCGGAAGGTGGTATGCTTCTGGTCTTAAGGATCCATCTTTATTTGGTTGTATCCTGAAGATCCATCCATAAAGGAGAAGACTTTATGGGTGGATGTGTTATTGATCATTAGCTCGGTAACGGGCACTAGAATGTTATTTTTCGGGCATGCCTTGTTGAGGTCCTGAAAGTCCACAAAGATCCGAACCATCTCATTTTTCTTCATCACCAGAACGATGTTAGCGATCCAGTTAGGGTATTGGACCTTTTGGATGAAGCCGGAGTCGATTAATTTCTTGAGTTCGGTGTTGATACTTATCTTAAGTCCAAGCCGCAATCTTCTTGGTGTCTTCTTGACCGATTTTTTCTTTGGTGATATGGCCAGCTTGTGTACTGCTACATCTGGATCTAAATCCGGCATTTCGGAATATTTCTAGGCAAAGCAACTTTGTATTGTATGAGCACATCTTTTAATGTGGCTACTTTCTTATTTGATAGTAGCTCACTTACGAACGTCGGTCTCGGATCATTCTCCATTCCCAAGTCGATTTTCTTCTTGTTGTCTGCCGTGGTATATATCCTATCTTCTAGCTCTTTTAGTGCCAGTGGAAATTCTGAAATCTCCTCGTCACCGTCTTCGTTTGTGAAGTATCTGAAGAGGTCAATCATATTCTCGTCATCTTTCTCTTTTGAGAATGTTATCATGTGGCAGGTACGAGCCCTCTTTCGTTTCTTCGGTTGAGCTGGTCCCAGTATGATGGCATAAGTTTTCTTTGGCTATTACTTTTGTAGCGGGCTTATCCTTCGGCTATTGATCAACATGAATTTGCCTTGTTGATATTGGTTTTCCATCTAATTTTTGAATGTGAAACAGTCTTCGAGTGGGTGACCTATTGTCCGGTGATAGAGCAATAATCCGGATGATTGACTTCATTTATCTGTCCAGGGTGCCATGACTTCGGAAGCGTCATCATCTGATACTTCATAACAAGGCTGAAGATCTTCCCTGTCTTGTCTTGAGGGAATGAATACTTCCGACCCATCTTCTTTATGAGGGACGGGCTCCAACCGAACTTTTCTCGATTAAACGGTGCCTTGGTCATGCTTTGTTGTCCTTGAGCGTTGTTTGTGATCGCTGTCTTATTTTTTTCTTCGCTTCGGGACTTTCCTTCTTCACGGGAATACACAGGAGGCTGTGGATGGAGACTATCACGATCTACTTCTTCCACAGATCGCTCATTGAGACGCCGCTTCCTGGCTTTTTTTTATATTGTCATTTCACGACTATGGTTATCTCAGCTCGCTTGATAAGTTTTCTTTATTATCCTGTCAATTCGCTCTTCAAGTGACAGACTTGGAGTTCTTTGAGTGAGACTGTTCTCCCGTTCGGCGGCATGGCTACTTAGGGAAGCATCTTCCTCTAGATTCAAGCCGTTTATGGTGTGGCAACTGTAGATTTGCTCACGCTTTTTGGACCGAACATATCCCAGCCTGATTGTATCCTTTTTCCCATTAAGCTTCTTTCGTTGAGTCCCAGAAATATCCCAAATCCTTTTATAGAATTGGGCTTGCCGAACAATTTATTCAAAAGGCAAACCTTGATACTTCAACAGATCTCTTAATCCTTCCACATAATATCTTGGAATACCGATGGTTTGGAATTTGTCAAGATTTGGATCGGCTCTATGCTAGATTTCTTTTTCTACTTTGGTCTCCTTAGATTTATAAAAGAGGATCGCCTTTTCACCTCTTCGCCTAGGAGGCACGTAGAAGGTTTCCAACTCTTGCATGCTATATGTATTGAGCGCATCAAATTCCTTATAATGTCGAGGTGAGGCCATCATAATATATAGATTCTGATCTGTTTCGGCAATAGTCTGCGTCGTTGGGCGAATAGAGAACGCAACATTAGTCGAGTCTTCGGAGTCACTGCCAAAGACCAAGATAAGGGTTGAGGGCCCGGTTTTATTGCTTTCTCTCTAAGGCTGTCCCGAGTAGACTATTTGTTCGTCTTCTTCAGTATCGCTTCCGAAGACTGGGATGGTAGCCATGGATTTTTGCTTATTTTCCACCTTGTGGCACATTTCAGTATTCTCGAAATCTGGTTGAAAGTATTTAGCATCTTCATACATTCACACCTCATTCACCGAGAAAGGATTGGGTTCTCCCGTGACGGTGTAATCCAAGTCATCTATGAAATACTTCATACACTGATATTGTATAGAAGGGATGACGTTGTACTCATGTAGCCAAGGTCTGCCGAGTAGAGCATTATAACAAGTTTTAGCATTAATGACATGGAATATGATGTCAGTGACGAGTTTCCCAAAGCGGAGCATTAATATTATGGGCCCAAGCATCCATGATGACAGATAGTTATCTTGCCTTGGGTATGGTGTTGAACATTCATACATAACTCCTTCAGCACTCTCACGTTGAGGAGGTTGATGGAGAATTCGTTATAAATAAGGATTTTCCCTATCTTGATATCATGGCAGTACCTGGTAACATACAGCGGTCAATTATGCTCGCATGTACCAAGGAGTAGATCTTCCTTGCTGAAGGTAATGTTAGCCGTGTGGACCTATGCAAGTTCATCCTTTATTTTTTCTTCCGTGAGGAAGGCTTGAAACTGATCAGGTTCTTGTAAGACTTTTATTAAGGAGTCTCAAGCTTCTTTGGATAAGAGAAGGGCATCCAATATGCTCAATTATGAAGGTATCTTTCTCAAATGTGCAAGGATGTTGTAGTCCACCTTGGTTTTCTTAGGCAGGTCCTTTGCGGCGTGCTTTTTGGCCACCTCTTTATCAAGGGCGTTCTCTTCGAGCATTTTCTCCTTCCCTTTTATTTTTTCTATTCGAACCCTTGTTTGCGAGTCCGGGGTTCTTTTCAGGCAAAGTGCGGTTGCGCAATTGGATGTTCACACAATCCTTTTCCTCCTCCTCTTTTTCCAGAGCGGAACTTTCAAAGAGAGGGTTGAGGGGCATTTCACCCTCAGAATCACTTCCGAACGTAAGAACCTGAGATTTCCCCCTTTTAAACCGATACCAACCATACAACAGCTGCCAGTCGCTTTGTACTGCCATCTCGCTGCTCTCATATTGACGAGCGTGAGCCTTGCGCTTCTCCTTCTTGAAGTGTTTTCTATGAGCAACATATCCTTGCCACCACTTCTTGAAGGCGTTGCATTCATCGATGGGATGAGTGATCCTTCGGTGATACGAGCAGTATTTTGGGCACCATCGAAGTACGGAACCCCGGGAGTGTATATCATGAGGGGCGACAGCTTCATCCCCATTGATAGGGGCTTGGCAAACCACTTCTCGGCTTTGGTCCTGCTTTTATTCTTTACTGGCATGCTTCGGTTTGGTCGGAAAGCTTTATGACTCTTCCTCGCCACAGCTTCTTTGTTCAAATGCTGTTGTTTGTCCTTTTCTTATATGGCCATCTCACCTTCCTGATCATCTTTACTCTTTTGAAAAGCTTCTTTCAGCTGCCTTTCAATCGGGTCTTATTCTGGCAGTTCCGGGATTTTTGATGCCGATTCTTCCCCTAGCTCGTCCATGTCGCTTTTTGACGCTAGTGGGGCTTCTTCATCATATAGGGATGAATGGGAGGCTATATGGCAGCTTGCTACACGTTCTTCCATTTCCTCCGATGAGTCATTTTCCTCCTCATTGTCACTGTCCTTGTCTTTAAGAATATGCTTGAGAAATTCATTGAGCGTGACTGGTGTTTGCTCTTTCTGGTTGTATTCTTCTACCGTGTCTATATACTTCTGGAGTTTTGTGCGTCTGTCGACATTTTCAGCAGGCTGCATAGGCTTCTTCTTTTTTAGAAGACTTCGAAGGCTTGACTTGGGGGCCTGCCCCCCTGTCAGTGATTTTCGGTGCTGGATGCGGTTTCAGCATCCCTTCTATAATCTCGGGCTCAAGCGGGCTTTTCCACTTGATCTCCGGGTATATTTGTAGATCTTTCAGCATTCCTTTGGTTTTTGCCGAAAGGAATACTTCCTATGGAGCTTCTTCCACGAGCGATAAGGATGCCCCTTGCATATCCATTTTCTTGGGAACGTACTTTTGGGGAGGGTCTACCTTCCAATTGTATGACAATGCAAATTTTCCCTGCTGGTATTGGTCATCTACCTAGTTTTTGAAGACGTAGCAGTCTTCAATTGGGTGGCTTACTATCCGATGATAGGGGTAGTAGCTAGGGTTATTGACATCACTAACCTGTGCAGGTCGCCACGGTTCTGGCAATATAGTCATATTGTTTCGCATAGCCAGCTCGAACAATCTCCTCATCTTATCGCGAGAGATGAATATGCTTGTCCCATCCTTTCTTCTAAGGTCGGGCGTGTACGGCTGTTGTTTTGGCCGACATCTACTTTCGGACGGCTCGGCTGTTGCTGTGTATTGGAAACAAAGGCTGCTTTTCCATCTCCCTTATTATCTTGGGGATCTTTGCCCGAAGAGGAAGGACTATGGCCCATCTGATCCATCTGGGCCAATTTATCAATCAACGCCTAGAATGTGGTGGGCTTGAAGAAGGTCATAAATTGGAATACGGTCGATTAGGGATCGATAGTCCTAATGAACATCCCTACAGCTGAGTACTCCTCAGTGCATTGTTCGCATTTGGACCACAAATTTTGCCTTCGAATTGCATATTGGACCCATGTTTCCCTTAACTTGACCCTAGAATTGATCAGCGCAATGATTGGAGTGCGCTCACTCACGCTGGAAAACCTTTGAGTGAATAGTAGCTCCATCTAATAGAAAGCCTTTGCGGAGTCATTTGGGAGATTCGAGTACTATTCGAAAGTCGTCTCTGATAGGCTTCTGAAGAATTGGCGAAACAACAATTTATTATCACCTCCGGTATTACCACACACATCTTTTAACCGCGCAACATGTTGATGGGGGTTACCTGTTCCTTTGTATATATGGAACTTTGGGATCATATATCCCATGAGGTATTTCATCTAGTCGTACCATGCTGGATATGGTCGACCATTTTTGAAGAGCTGATTTGTAGTTTTGTTGGCTTGATAAGCTTTGATTTGTTGGGCGATATAGTCGTCCAATACAGCCTTCGAGATTGTTTCCTCCTTGGCCGTTGATAGGGCCTGAGGAGGATTTGACGTTTCCCTTTTATCTTCTTCAATAACCACCGGTGGTTCTATGGTTAGTGGTTCTGGTTGGATCATCATTCTAACCATGTCATGAAATAGAAGAGCCATCTCCTTTATATTAGTAGCATGTTCTGCCGCTTCCATGTCCTTCTTTTCAAGCACCAGTCGCAAGAACTCGGTATCGGTTTCTTGTTCTTGGCGCACTTCCATTTCTTTATCTGTACTTTCTTTAGGTCCGGTAAGCACTGCCATCTTCGCAAGCATATCTTGGAGCTTCTCTTGTTGCTCCTGAGCTTTCGTCAGTGACTGAGTTTGCGGTCTATGACTAACGGAAGTACGGCTCTCCTCCTTACTACCGGTCATATAAACTACGTGTATGATTATGTTAGTGTAATATGCCCTAGAGGCCATTATTGTATAGTACTAGTTTGTATATTACATTTTGGAAGCTTGGGATATATACACGGATTTATGACAGTCTTGCTCGATATAGTGATATGCTACTTGGTTTGTATCTATTTTAATATGTATATATATTTCTTTTAACGTATCGCTAATACATATTGATAGAGCCCTTAGGATCTTTGCTTGACTACCAGTGTTGTGATGACAGTCACACTAGTGGGGGCTGGGTAGTCTACAAGCACATCCTTACACAGGTCCCTAGTCGCAGGATTATCGAGACAGGGCATCGATACTCTAGAGTAGACCAGTGTATATGCTTCTCATCCCAGGAGGGTAGATGGTTTGTCCCACAGCCATTAGTACGTCGTACTGGAGATAGTATGCAGGTGCTCATTAGGTTATGAGTTACATTGGACGGACTCGTAAGGAACTGCTGGTTGGTAATATACCTATCGTCAGATAGCAGTTCCCAGGTGACATGAGTACAGCTTAGTCCGTCGACTTGACACTCCTACTTCACCTCAAGTGTGTTCCCACTGTTCTTAGATTACTACCCTACCATGGCTCTGCTGAGTCGTACAAACAGGTAGTAGTTGGGTGAAGCCCCGAAGCACTTGGAGGCAATGGCGGTTAGATAGGATTCGTCTCTCCCGGTATTGGGGGTTGATGTCGCGCTGGGTTCGGAAAGCCATTACACAAAGTCCATGGCCAGGGCAAACGAGATTTGCTGGTAAGGATTCCAGTAGTTTCTCAGGGTGCTTTTGGCCGCACTCTGACACGACTTATTGCACTATTAGGGGTCTGACACTTGCCGCCCCCTATGACCGATATGCGACACTCTTAGACGAACAGACCTGAATGTACCGAGATTGCCACAGACAGGCTCAGTAGGGGTACAGATGAGTTTCCTCGTCAACCTTCTTGTCGACAGATACCTGGGTAGCTGTTACGTACAGCTAGTGTCGTTGACG
Source organism: Agapanthus africanus (assembly GCA_030015575.1). Lineage (NCBI taxonomy): Eukaryota > Viridiplantae > Streptophyta > Magnoliopsida > Asparagales > Amaryllidaceae > Agapanthus > Agapanthus africanus. Next base: position 496,717,021 of record CM057343.1, on the reverse strand, counting down.
CGCTTATGGTTAAACCCACTGCCAGCGTACTGTCGAGTCTTTAGAGTCCCACACAGAGAGTTTCCCAGCTTCTGGAAAAACGTGTAGAGGTCGTATGGTTTTACGACAGGGTTCGATCACATACGTGTACTTGTGCGCATATGATGTTTGGGCGGACTATACTAGTGGGCTTTGGTTTAAGCCGGATCCTAGTATATGATTATTGGATTAGTTTCGTCTCATTGTATTCGTGTTTCTCGGGATACGGATGCGGGTATGTATATACGGATGAGTGAGGTATTCTTGTAATTTGAACAAGATTACAACATGGAGAATGGCACCTCAAATTAGGGTTTTTCTTTATTAGAAAAATCTTTTTGAGGTGAAGGAAATGAGAGAGAAAACATTGTGGTATTTTAGTGAAATGAGATTAGGGTTTTGCTTTGACTTTCTTGGATTCATTTGGGATTTGTTGACTTAGATATTTGTTAGATATTTGTGAGATATTTTCATAAGGTTTAAAAGCCAAAACCCTAGCCATTTTCACTAATCTTTTCACAAAAAGAAAAACAACAGATACTTTTCCTCTCTCTCATTTCCTCAAGCTTTCTCTTTCTCATCTCAAACCCTAACCATCTCATGAGTTGAGAATCCTAGGGTTTGTGAGACTAGTATACTCCTCATCACTCTCTACACATCCTAGGCTACTTAGTTTAGCATACTAAGTGACCTAGTTGCCTCAAGTTAAAGGCTGAGCTCAAAGTCGGATCTCTCGGGTGGATCTTTTACGATTTGGAGAAGACGACGAGAAGGTGCAATCCGTTCTCACTTCGAGGAGCTCAGGACTTGGAGAAGGACAGCGAGGAGGTGAAGGACAGCGAGAACTTGAGGTATAATGCTCACACATTGTAGTTAAACCACTTTGCTAGATTGTTAGTTAGGGTTTAGTATCGATCCTGGAGTTTAGTCAATGTTACGAAGCTTATAAAAATCGTTTTTTGCATACTCCGCCTCCCCGTGGACACGTGGGGGTGCGTAGCATCGACTTACTGTGGTATCAGAGCCGATTAAACCATAGCTAACAGATTAAACGACAACTAAAACTACGAAACCGAAATAACCCGTAAACATCAAAACGTAGATCCTAGTTTCTGTTGAATTTTTTCAAGGCTCTAAAAATTATTTTAGCAACTGCAGAGTGCTCCTTGAACTGTAAAATGAACACTCACCAAAAATGAGACAATCCCCTCGGATTTTGGCCGGCCACATTAAGGAAATTTCCGGCCTCACCAGTTTAATTGAAGGGGATTGCTTCGTGTTTTGGTCTATGGCTTTATGATTTGGATCTAGTGTTTCAGGAGTTGTTTATTTTTTCCAATATTGAATATACTGTCAATTCTTCACTGTGGCAATACGGGGTGTTTCAAAGTCGCAATATAATGTCGTTTAATGTTTCAAGTTATGGTATATGTTTTCGTAAACTTCCGCTAATTGCTATATGTCGGTTAGTTGGAGGTTGCACATTTCTATGATGTTTGGTTTGTGTATATAGACTTATTGGATCGTCGTGAATGAATAGTCGAGGATATGAGATAAGAGTTTCTTTCATTCAAATGTAAATTGTTATTTGTTGTAATATATTTTCGCGGGGCATATCCGGGTTGAGATTGTAGCCACCGTTGTATTATTTCATTTATTATTTATTGCTCCTAGGATAGACCCAAGGTAGGGTGCACAAACTACCGGGTGCTTTGAAGTGCCGGGTGGCCTACTAATGTTGATGAGGGAGGTTGCTTCACTTCGGATATTTGGCGGGTAGTTTGCCGCACCCATAGGGGTCTGGGGTGGGGTTTGGTTATTCATCACGATCGTTTAATCCGTCTTTGGTTACAGGCTTAAACGAAACGCGGAATTCCTAGTATATCCAATGTGTTCATCTGTGATCTGGAATGCCTATTATTACGTCTGACGAATGGATATTATTATTATTATATATATATATATATATATTATATAGACGTTGCTTATGTTTTGCATCCGCGCTAGTCCAGCCCCCAGCTCTGGCGTTAGTTATCTAACTTAACGGTGTAAGACGGGGGCCCGTGGCGAATGCGGATAACATAAGCGTACATTGTATTTTTCGTCTTTTTTTGCAATGGTAAGTTAATTGATGGGACTGCATTACATTAATGCAAAGAAAACAAACCATAGCTGAATCGTTGGAACAATTTTAAAACCACTCGGTTTTTTCAAAACAGTAAAACTTTTAAAATGCGGAGCTTAAACCACTCCTTTTAAAAGCTATCAGGTTCCTTCGATTATATCAAGTTCACTACGTTCACGGTTTTGCCAAAACCATTCGTAGCCCTCCGTTATTTCAGTTGGATATTCAGTAGTATTCAGGTTGTGTATTTTGACCTTCGCCAAGGCATAGTGATTGGTAGCTACTGAATATTCATCTGTACCATAGATAGATGCGTTGGTTTGGGATAGTCGTACTGCTATTTTGGCCTTCATCAAGGGTATGTGCGGGTGGGTTCAAATTAACCTGGACAATGACGGGTAGAACTTGACATGTGACTTATGATATGTTGGCCTTCGTTAAGGTCATAAGAGCATGGGGCAAAAATGCACATCGGGAGTTTCTAAAGAAACTGAAACTTGCTAGTGTTGCATACCATTTGGAGTGTGATAATTTTGGTAGGATTCCTTCGATTTTATCACACGATGATATTTGGATCCCGATCCTACTGTGAGTATATGCTACTCCTCGGGAGATTTTTTCACTTAACGATCAATGCTATAAACCAAGTAGGTGTCTAGAAAGGTGTTAGCGGGGCTACGCTTCCAGGGAAATGAGGTTATTTAATTAAGGAACTTCGCGAAAGCGTCGTAAAACCTCCCTCAAAGTACCAACACTGGCCTGGCTGAACGGTTAAGCAAGTATTGTACGGTGAGATTAATCCTGACTAATTCTTCTTTTATGGTTTGAGAAAGGATTTGAGAAACGGTGGGAGTCATCCTGTTTAGATAAACTAAAAACCAATTTAAACTTGTAAGAGCATCATGCTAAAGTGTTTATTCTCTCTCTCCTAATTGTAGCAACCAAAGATGAAAGGCCATTAGAAGAAAGATTGCAGGGCTTAGAAGGCCAAGAACTAGGACCCGAAGCAAGTTGTGGCTTCGGCTTTAGGTGTGTTTGTAATTGAAAACTGTCTGTCAATCAACACTACCTTCTGGGTATTAGATACCGGATCAGGATCTCATATCTGTAATTCTTTGCAGGCATTGAGAAGCCGTAGGGTTCTGAAGACCGGTGATATGACCCTCATGGTTGCTAATGGAGCGAGCGTGGATGCTGTGTCCGTAGAGGAATATCATCTTAGATTGATGAGTGGACATATTTTGGTTTTGCGCAACTGTTTTTGTGTACCTAGTTTGACTTGTAATATCATTTCTGTATCTTTGTTCTCTAAAGAAGGTTATAATTTTACATTTGTAAGCGATGTCGTAAACATCCACCTTAATCATGGTCTGATTGGGTCAGGTACTCTAAACAACGGTATATACGTATTAAACCAACTACAAATTTTCAATGTCTAGAACACACATAAAAGAAAGACTCCAGAAATAAATCATGCTTTCTTATGACATTGTAGACTAGGTCACATTAACGAAACAAGGTTGACCAAGTTACATAAAGAAGGATATTTGGATCCGTTCGAATATCAATCTTATGCAACTTTTCAATCATGTCTCAAAGGAAATATGACAAAGACTCCGTTCACCGGACGCGGAGAAAGAGCGAGCGAGCTCTTGGGACTAATACACAGCGACGTGTGTGGTCTAATGTCTACACATGTAAGAAGTGGTTATTCCTATTTCATTACTTTTACGGATGATTTCTCTAGGTATGGACATGTCTTCTTGATGAAACACAAATCCGAGGCCTTTGAGAAATTCCGAGAATATAAGAATGAAGTGGAAAAATAAACCGGCAAAAATATCAAGACACTGAGATCTGATCGAGGTGGTAAATACTTGAGTGTCGAGTTCCTGGATTATCTAAAAGAGAATGGAATTCTCTCTCAGCTTACTCCTCCATACACACCACAACACAACGGTGTATCGGAGAGACGGAACCGAACTCTATTGGATATGGTACGTTCCAGGATGAGTAACGCTGAGTTACCGCGATCATTCTGGGGCTATGCACTAGAATCAGATGCATATCTTTTGAACAAGGTTCCTACCAAGACTGTGCCTACCACACCATATCAGATGTGGAGTTGGAAGAAACCCTATCTTCAATATCTGAAGATATGGGGATGTTCAGCTTTTGCTAAAAAGCAGCATGCGAACAAACTCGAGGCACGTTCAGTACTATGTAAGTTTGTGGGATACCAAAGAACTTCAGGGGGTATCTTTTCTATTACGCAGAGGAACAAAAGGTTTTGTTTCTCATCATGCCTACATTTTGGAACATCAATTTTTAGAAAAAGAAACTAGTGGGAGCGCAATAGAACTGGAAGAAATTCCAGAACCACAAGCTATTACCGAAAGCTTGGTAGAGGCAGAAGTTTCAAAAGAACATGACATTCCCACGCCACTCCGCAGGAGTAGTAGGCTGTCTCATCCGTCCGAAAGATACTACGGTTTTCTCATAGACGGGGATAGAGAAGATTGCATCATTAATAATGATAAGCCAACTAACTTCCAGCAAGCCATTCAGAGCACTAACTCGATAAAATGGCTGGATGCAATGCGGACCGAGATGGAGTCCATGTACACCAACAAAGTATGGACTTTGGACATTGCTCCAGAAGGGGTAAAACCCGTAGGTTGCAAATGGATCTTCAAAATGAAGATTGGTGTAGATGGAAAGGTTGAAACCTATAAGGCTAGACTTGTTGCAAAAGGATTTCGTCAAAGACCTGGTTTGAATTATGATGAAACCTTTTCTCCAGTGGCTATGCTCAAATCCATTTGGATCCTTCTTGCCATTGCTGCCTTCCACGATTATGAGATTTGGCAGATGGACGTAAAAACCGCTTTTCTAAATGGAAATTTGGAAGAGTGCGTCTATACGGACCAGCTAGAGGGTTTCATTCAGAGTTGGAGCAGCGGGAAAGTGTGCAAGTTGCTTAAGTCCATCTATAGACTAAAGCAGGCATCGCGGAGTTGGAACATCTGTTTTGATGAGACGGCCAAAGAATTTGACTTTATCAAAAATTCAGATGAACCATGTATTTATAGTAAGATTGTATCACGAACTGTTGTATTCCTCGTCTTGTACGTGGATGACATTCTCTTGATAGGAAATGACATTCCTATGCTACAATCTGTCAAAGGGTTCTTGTCACAAAGGTTTTCCATGAAAGATCTGGGTGATGCCTCTTACATTCTGGGGATCCAGATCTATTGTGATAGATTTAAGAGGATGTTGGGGCTTTCACAGTCCAGGTCTATCGACACCATACTAAAAAGATTCAGTATGGAAGATTCAAAGCGCGGTAATTTACCGGCTTGTCACGGAATCACCATCTCCAAAGAGATGTCTCCCAAGACTAATTTGGAAAGGGATCGCATGTCTATTATACCCTACGCTTCTGCGGTAGGCTCTATAATGTATGTGATATTGTGTACCAGACCAGATATAGCTTATGCACTAAGCGTAGTAAGCCGGTATCAGGCAAACCCTAAGGAGTAGCACTGGATAGCAGTAAAGAACATTCTCAAGTACCTGAGAAGGACTAAGAAAATTGTCACGACCTAAAATTTGACACGTGACCGGCACTTAGACCACGTAATGTCAACAGGCGTAACGCAATTTAAGTAAGCCGAAACCCAGAAATCTAAACCATACAAGAAGTAAAAGATAGAAACATTTGGAAATCTCAAGCAAAACTTTAAAGCGTAGGTTTGTTTTTTTAAAAATTTCGGCAGCACCTCCTTTGTAAAAACTAGCCCCGAAACGGGTAAAAACATAAGATATAAGTATATCATCCCCAAACGGGAGCAAATCATGCCCAAAGGCGGAAACAACCACCATAAGTAGATATACGACGCCGTAGCGAAGATATAGACAATATAAATGAAACAACATAAAAGAGATAATCAACATAAGAAAAAGCCGGCTCACACGAGCATGACACCCAGAGTCACGAAAATATACAACATCGATCCTCACAACTAGTCTCTAGGTCAATACATGAAGGTGGTAGATGGAGAGTACTAGATACAATAAGATATACAATGAACATTCTCGGATAACCGCAAACCCACCTATAGCAAAGGCCTCACAGCCAACCGTAGCGGTATCCGAAAAAGTAGAGATAACAAGACGTCCTGCCGCGACTATTCTGAGGGTCAATCCTACAAAACACTGTGGCACAACGGGGGTGAGTTGCCAACTCGTTAATAGTAAATAATATCATACAGTAATCGCAAGTATGCACGAACAATGATAATCTATCACATGCAATCTGATAGCATACGTATGGCAATATGGATATGCAACGATCATGATCAAGGTACACCACTAGGGTACTACAACTACATGAAACAATGCATATCAAGTAAATCCTGAGTTTGGGATAAATAATAAACCTCATGCACAATTCATCAGCATGGAAAAACCCCGATGTCCATCAACGACACCCCAAATCCCAAATCCCTCAGGCGCCGTCACTCGGATCGGACCTCATATCTGTACATCTCATGGAACCTGAGTGTCCAACATCGACACTCAAAACATCATGAAATACTCATGTCCAGCATCGACACGCAAATCCACATATCACGGGCTCCGTCTGTCCGGATCGGCTCGCGGGCTCCGGTAGTACGAATTGGCCTATATCCATCTCACAAATCCGGTCGATATCCTCCGGATAATCGCCGAGTCCAAAACTATCACCGGTAGGTAGTAGTCCCTCTGCTAGGCTCACCGTCTACTGCGCGAAATTATTTTCTTGCCTCGGGGTACCATACCGGGTCCACCATAAGCCCGCAAATGGTCTCATCCAACTCCTCGTATCGGGTTTCTAACACAAGTCTCAGAACCGAGAACACTCATGGTGAACGCATCGAAATATCATATCAAGAGAAACCGGGTTTTCAAAACAAATGCATATTTCTTGAAATATCCCCACGTTTCTCAAATCTAGAAAATCACATGAACACTACTACAATATGGGGTTGCCCCTACGGATAATGGAATCCGTAGGGGCAGATTTTTCTTGCCCCTACGGACTAAGCCGTAGGGGCCAATGGTTGTCCCTACGGTGCCCGACGTTTTAATTTAAAAATATTAAATCGTAATTTGTTGTTTGGCCCTACGGAGCCACAAACCAATGACCTACGGTTAAGTCCGTAGGGCCATCTAAATGGGAATTTAATAAAAAAAGGCACAGAAATGCCCTACGCCTCGATCTCTTTCCTCGTTCCCAAAATTCCCAAAATTCTCTGTGATCTCGTTCCCGTTCCTGTGTCTCCAATTTTCTCCTCGTCTCCACCGCCCTCCGTTCGCGGCCCACCACCGCCCTCGTTCTTCCTCGTCGAGTTCCTCGTCACTGATTGCACGCGTCGTCGACCGCCAAGCGTCTCCGTCATCTCCTCCACCGCCTACATGTTAGTAAATCTCCAATTAAACATAATTTTGATGATGTTAGGGCTAGGGTTCAGGGTTCGGGTAGGGATGAGGGTTAGGGTTAGGCATTGGGTTCAGTTTAGGTTAGGGTTAGGGTTAGGGTTCGGTTGGTATTGGGGTTGGGGTTGGGGTTCGGTTGGGGTTAGGGTTAGGGTTAGGGTTAGGGTTCGGTTGGGGTTTGGTGTTGGGGTTAGGGTTCAGCTGGGGTTGGGGTTGGGGTTGGGGTTGGGGTTAGGGTTAGGGTTAGGGTTAGGGTTCGGTTGGCTTTGGTGTTGGGGTTGGGGTTCGGCTGGGGCTGAGGCTCTAGCGTTTCATTAGCTCAGGGCATTTTCATCTTTAACATATTCTTTGTGAACAATAGTGGGTGCTTAAGGCTTTGCAAGAATGTAAAATTTGAAGCCGTAATCAAAAGTGAGCTCATATAAGATTGATCCCATCTAAAGTCGGCTGTTTTTGGCACAAATTAATACTAGTTAGATTACCAAGTTGAAACCATGTAAGGTCATTAGATCAATAGATTTTTACATTGTTTGCATAGGCATCTTCCACATAGGGTTGGATTAATTCATTTTTACAAGCATATACATGTACTTGCGTGAAGACCGTCGACTTTCATGACTTACATATTAAATCGCTCCGTCCATCTCTAATTTAGATGGCAAATACTTGAGTGCCGATTTAATTGTCATAGATGAGAATTAAATCTTTGTTGTTTTCTTTATGATCCTTTTAATTTGCTGGTTGTAATGATACACTTTTGTTTATTTTCATTAGTGATTAATTTTTAGTTTGCTATTTATTCTTTTTCAGTCTGGATACTTGATAGAGTTACAATTGCTTTACTATTGTTTGCCTTTTTCCTTTTGTGTGGAAAATATATCCATTGTGTCATATGGACACTATTAATTTCACATCGATTCAAGGGAAAAATTGAGGAAGGTTGTGTTTGTTATATCAAAATCCTTTTTGTTGAACCCAACAGGTGAAAGTTTAGAGTTGTTATAGATAGCTCTTACATGTTGTTTAATGCATGTACCATTGTTAAGAGAGTGCAAGGTGGAGAACAATAATTTTTTTCGACGGCATGTTTTTCAAGTTAAAACCAATATATGATACTCGATGATAACATGAAACTTTCATATTCTCATCGATACTCATATATTAAACTCAAATCGCCACTTAGTCCCCGTCTATCAGTTAACATACGTTCGATGTTCGTCGTGACATAGAACTATACGAAGGTTGTTAAATATCGGACGGTATAGTTCGGTACTAACAACCGTCGTGTAGTTTATGTGACGAGAAGATTCAATCGTATGATAACTAATAGATTTGTCCCGTGTGGACAAGTTAGGAATGTATAAAGCAAACACCTGCATTCACTTGTGTTTTCATCCATTTCGAGATATTTCGTCGGTACTTTTCCGTTGGTTCTCCGTGTACAAAGATAGATTAGATGTTCATTTCAACGTTGTTTCATAGCTTTGAAATGATTATCTATTCTATTACAGTGTACTCGGAGAACAGCGGGGAGGTGCTGCCGAAATTTACTCGAAATGGTTGAAAGCACAAGCGAATGGGTGTTCGCTCTATACATTCTTAATGGGATACAAGCCTTGCCCCCGACAGCCGAAACACACACATACAATAAGAATACACAACAAACGCATCATTAGAGAGTGATTCAAGATGTTCAAGTTAAAACCAATATATGATACTCGATGATAATATGAAACTTTCATATTCTCATCGATACTCATATATGAAACTCAAAGCGCCACGTAGTCCCCGTCTATCGGTTAACATACGTTCGATGTTCATCGTGATATAGAACTGTACGAAGGTTGTTAAATATCGGACGGTATAGCTCAATACTAACAACCGTTGTGTATTCTATATGACGAGAAGATTCAATCGTATGATAACCGATAGATTTGTCCCGTGTGGACAAGTTAGGAATGTATAAAGCAAACACCTGCATTCACTTGTGTTTTCATTCATTTCGAGATATTTCGTCGGTACTTTTTCGCTGGTTCTCCGTGTACAAAGATAGATTAGATATTCATTTCAACGTTGTTTCACAGCTTTGAAATGATTATCTATTCTATTGCAGTGTACTCAGAGAACAGCGGGGAGGTGCGGCCGAAATTTACTCGAAACGGTTGAAAGCAAAAGTGAATGGGTGTTCGCTCTATACATTCTTAATAGGATAGAAGCCTTTCCCCCAACAGCCGAAACACACACATACAACAAGAATACACAACAAACACATCATTAAAGAGTGATTCAAGATGTTCAAGTTAAAACCAATATATGATACTCGATGATACTATGAAACTTTCATATTCTCATCGATACTCATATATGAAACTTAAAGCGCCACTTAGTTTCCGTCTATCGGTTAACATACGTTCGATATTCGTCGTGACATAAAACTATACGAAAGTTGTTAAATATCGTACGGTATAGCTCGATACTAACAACCGTCGTGTAGTCTATGTGATGAGAAGATTCAATCGTATGATAACCGATTGATTTGTCGCGTGTGGAAAAGTTAGGAATGTATAAAGCAAACACCTTCATTCACTTGTGTTTTCATCTGTTTCGAGATATTTTGTCGATACTTTTTCGCTGGTTCTCCGTGTACAAAGATAGATTAGATGTTCATTTCAATGTTTTTTCACAGCTTTGAAATGATTATCTATTCTATTTCAGTGTACTCGGAGAACAACGGGGAGGTGCTGCCGAAATTTACTCGAAACGGTTGAAAGTACAAGCGAATGGGTGTCCGCTCTATATATTCTTAATGGGATAGAAGCCTTATCCCCGACAACCGAAACACACACATACAACAAGAATACACAACAAACGCATCATTAGAGAGTGATTCAAGATGTTCAAGTTAAAACCAATATATGATACTCGATGATAATATGAAACTTTCATATTCTCATACATGAGTATCCTCAAATCTAACATTGATTATCGATAATTTATTCTTTTCAACGAAAAACGCACACACAAAGTATATACACGGATTTTCTCCTTTGTCAGTAACCATCCCGTTCTTAGATTTCTCAATATAGTCATCATAACCTACAATTTATATGTTATACAGTCTAACATGGCCCATGAGTACGTCAGAGTTAAGGACTGGATGTGTGTGAATTGGCAACAACGTATGCAACCTAAGTTTGTCGCAGGAGTTGCTGCTTTTATTGAATTTGCACGCACACATAATAAGATCGTGATAGAGAAGATTCTCTGCCCGTGCGATAGATGTGGGAATAAGTACTGGTAGAAGGTAGAATTGGAAGAGCTTCATATCATAAAAAATGGTTTTACTAGACTTTATACAACTTGGCTCTATCACGGGGAAGGAGAAGAACGCAGTAATGCGGCAGAAGAAGAAGGAGAAGACGATAATGCGGTAGGAGAAGAAAGAGAAGACGGTAATGCGGCAGAAGAAGAAGGCGGTAATTTCTTTCCATCAGAAAAAATGGAGGATATAGCAGAGGCTGCCCTAGGTGAATCTATTCATACCGAAGATGACATTCCTTCCGGTCAAGGACCGCATGCGGATAAATATGAAAATTTTATGTATGATGCTAGAAAACCAATTTATGAGAATGCAAAGTATTCCACCCTCACATGGTTCGTCCAACTTTTCCAGATTAAGTGCCTAAATGGATGGAGCAACAAGTCATTCATAATGCTTCTTTCATTCTTGAAAGATTCTATGCCTCCGGGAAATAACGTGCCCGACAGCTGGTACGGAGCCCAGAAGATGATGTCTGATTTGGGTCTGAAGTGTGAGAAGATTCAAACATGCCCTAAAAATTGCGTGTTGTACTGGAAAGAGAATTCAGATTTGAATGAGCGTCCAACATGCGGAGATGCCAGGTATAAGCCAAAACATTCTGATAAGAAGCCTGATGTACCTGCCAAGATAGAACGATACTTTCCCATAACACAGAGGCTGCAGAGGCTATTCAGGTGCAAGAAAACAGCCGAGGCAATGATTTGGCATCACCGTACTCTTCCAAGTGAAGATGGAAAAATGAGTCATTCAAGAGATTCTGGCATGGAAGGATTTCAATAGGAGGCACGTAATATTCAGTAGCGATTCTCGCAATGTCAGGCTCGGACTGGCTAGTGATGGATTTTGCCCATTCAACTATATGGCTGGAAGCCACAGCACATGGCCCGTTAGAATGATAATTTATAATCTGTCGCCTTGGTTGGTAATCAGTCAAAAATAGTGCATTCCCAACACGTTAATTTCCCTACTCTTATCATTCATATATAGGTGTTTATTGTAATTATAACACAGATTACGAATTCATCTGGAAAATACCAAATACACTGTGTTATAGTTATAATCGACATTCTAAAGGGAAATTAAGTGTTTATTACTGCTTGCATTGATCTGTATATATCAATCCTTGTCTCTAGATTGCATGCAAGAAATTTTCCAGGTAAAAGAGCCGGAACTGTTGATAAAACATGTCAAGTCCAAGACTTGTGATCTGGAAGTAAACAAGAAAGTATAAAAATATTCCAGACATCAGGAAAGTGCCATAAAGCCAACATAAGAATTACCCTGGAAAAATAATGCAGAGATCATTCCAAATGGCCGCGGATCTGCGGCCGAGTCAGGCCGATCCGCCGCGGATCCGCGGCCGATCCGACTCATCGGCGGGTGTTAATTTTCCCCGAGGCCTCCTTTCAACTGCCAAGCTTCTCCAAGACGCTTCAAATTGTGTAGATTTCTCCAGAAGCTTCCCTTCTAACAGCCAAGCTTCTTGTGCAAGTTTCATACCTACCAAGCTTCTCATACAAGCTTCATAACAACCAAGCTTCCAAGGGAAGAAAGACCTAGCTTCTAGGGGAAGCTAAAAGGAAAACTATAAAAAGGCACCTAGGGCTTCATTACAAGGGTTGTTCGGTAGTTGTTCATCAATTAGGCAAAATCCAAATTAATTCTACACAAATTGAGTGACACAATTTGAGCCAAATAAAGATTCATCGAGAGAAAGATCAAGCGAAGACCAGATCTTTTATTTGCAACGCCGTTCATCATCCGAGAAAGAGATCCACGACGATCCGTGACTCACGACGATCGAGCCACGCAAAGATCGACGCCAAATTCTTTCTCAATTGAGTGAGCTAGAGCTAGTCTTGTAAACTTGAATGAGAGTTGTAATTTGAAGAAGATCTAAATAAAGGTGAAAATCTTTATTCTCGCTTTCTATTCATTCTCGCATTGTGATATTTTTTCATTCTTGATTGTTTTATGATGATGCGGGAGTAAATTCTCCGCTTGTGGAGGAATTGAGAGAATAGGTAGATGATGATGACTAAATTCTTGAACGATTCTTAAGTCTTATGAGTTTTATAAACTTTAGGAAATCGAATCATCGAAAACCTAATTTGAGCGAGATTGCTTTCTTGAATGTTTTCGCTCCAAATTAGAGATCAACCATCGGTGATTTAATTTGCTAGAGATTAGAATTTGAATGATAATCAATGAAAGGACAAGGGATGATGATGGAGAAACCCTAGTTTCTTCAATAGATCCCTAAATCTCGTTGATTGTCATCGATCTAGCAACAAATCTTCAATAGATAAGAATTTGTAATCATTATTATTCATCATCATTATCAATTTGATCGATTCCTACAAGCTACTTTACAAAACTTGATAATTCAAACAATTTGGATATTTTCTTGATCTCTATCATTTCTTGATTTTAGATCTATTTCTTGATGATTCTTGAAACTAAATTTCACAAATATTGAATCATTTTTCTTTTATCTTTTAATTTTCAACTCAACTAAAATGATAACGAATAAATCACACTTTCTCAGTGGACGATCCGCATTCACCGACGAAACTACAATAGACACCGTCAATTGATTGCGGTATAAATTTCTTTGGTTGTGAAACTTTTTCCATACACACGAAGAAACGATCAATCAAATGGCGCCGTTGCAGGGGATCGTGTGCTTATTTGTTCGTTTTTTCTAATTTGAGTTGGAAAATTTTTTATTCCATCAGTTTTTTAGATCAAAATTCGCAATAAGCGCTTAACAATTTGTTGTGATTTGCTGCAAGGAAATCTGGAATCTCTGGAGCGATAGGAAAAATATTCAGAGCATCACAGAAAGTTCAGTGAGTGAACAGGAGCATCTGCATGAATTTTTGTGCAGAGATCTCATCATCACACCGCGCATCTGCGGCCAAAGTAGGCTTATCGCGGCGGTTCCGCGGCATTCTGAGGGCTTCACTGCACCAAAATTCTCAAGTCTATCTCTATCTTTCTTATCTCCTCCCTACTCTGCTCCATTAACCAATTTCTGCAGGATTCTTTGCAAAAATTCACAGCGCCGCAAAAAGAAAATTGTTGCGTGTTTGATCTTGGTTGTTTGCATTTTTAATACGGAAATTAAGGGGCAAAGACTAAATTCAGATTAGGTAGGGAGTTCATTACCTTTCCTAAGCCCCAAAAATCACAAACTTGCATCCGCATCACCCTCATTAACTTAAAAATATCTAGACATGACTCTAAGGACCGTCGCACTCAATTAGGACAGAAGGAGGTCATGGGTAATCTATTGCTTATCCGCGTTTGTTTTGTGGTGTCTAAGGCAAGTGTGTCTAAGGCAAGCGATTACTTAATTAGGCCCATTACTTACATAGTGGAGAACCTCCCACTTACCTGGCACTTACCTGGCCACAGAAGGGGCAAAGAGACAGTAGAGGATTTATCTTGCGACTTGTCTTCTAGAAGTCTAGGAGTGGTCTAGAGACTTGACCTAGGTGACCACTAGAATTAAGGTTGCTTGTGTATTGTTTGTGTGAATTTTTCAAAATCCGTAATTTAAAAAAAAAACAAACACTAAACTTAACTTTTCCTTAATTATCACTTTACGCTGCCACTTGTGCTAAACCATTTAGTGCATGCTCGGCTAGACATGGGATTCTAGTGCCCGTCTTGTCCGCGTTCTTCCTATCGACTCCGAAGTCGGTATTTCTACGTCTACTTTTTCTTCATCCACCACCACACCCACTTCGATGGACAGTTCTCCATCGAACTTCTTTAACACTATTCTGCCACCGTCCGCAGGTGCATAGAATCCGTCCCGCATCTCTCTCCAAGAGAGATGTTATCCTATGCGAGGTCCTATTTCGACCTGACTTACCATTCCACCGGCCAATAGGGACAATTTTGAAATCAAACCACAATACATCAATCTTCTACCAAAATATCACGGTCTCGAGTCTGAAGACGCATATGTCTTTATTACCAAATTTGAAAATGTATGCTCTATGATGGGTACTTCATAGATTTCTGTGGATGGTATGCGTCTACGTCTTCTCCCATTCACTTTGTGCGATATAGCTGAGAAGTGTCTTTATAACACAGCCGCACATTCTATTTCGAACTGGGGAGAATTTGTAACAGCTTTCTTAAAGAAATTCTACCCCAATCATAAAACAGCTCAAGTCCATAGCGAAATAAATCAATTTACCCAACTTCCTAATGAACCATTTTCGAAGTGTTTTGAACGCTTCAAGGATCTGTTAGTTCAATGTCCTCATCACGGAATCCCAAGATGGGATCTGTGCAAAATCATATATGAGGGCATTAATCCTACAACAAAACAGAATCTTGAATCCATGTGTCAAGGCACCTTCATGAATAAAGATGATGGTGAAGCCTGGAGATTTTTATAAGATTTCGCTGAGAAAACTTTACAGTGGGAGAGTGTAAACCAGTCATCGTTTAGGGGTGGTATTCACCAACTTGATGTTTCCATAGGAGTTAGAGCTGAAATGGCAGCAATGCAAAAGAAACTCGAAGCTATGGATCATAAATTTTTAGCAGCCTCCCTAAATCAGATGTCACTCTCCAAAACTGTCTGTGGATGCTATTCTGATCCATCTCATCTTACAGAAGAATGTCCATTAAATTCTCCGTTTCAAGGTCAAGAGCATACCAATGCTTCTTTCCAACAAAGACCTAGAAACAATCCGTATTCTTCCACTTATAATCAGGGTTGGAGGAATCACCCTAACTTTGCTTGGAACCAATCATAAACTCAAAACACGGTTCCAAACCAAAACAATTTCCAAAGGGGTCCTCCACCACAACAGCAACCACTTCAAATAAGTCAGCACCCCTACCAATCATAAAACTTTCAAAATCTGGTCAACACACCTGCACCGTATAATCCTTTGCAGTTGACCGGTACTGATAATTCCCCTTCACTTGAACGGACTTTTGAAATGTTTATGAAACAGTCCATTCAAATGTCGGCTGAATTTAAGACTTCCCTCGATAAGATCAAAAAAAACTCTGACTCCCAAAATGAGAGTATTAAATCAATAGAAGCACAAATTGCACAATTAAAAGCCGAGATGAGTGCTAGAGAAAAAGGGAAACTTCCGTCTCAACCCCTACCGAATCCTGGGCATTACAACGTGAATGCCATTACAACGTTGAGATCTGGAAGAGTGCTGAATAATCAAGTTGGGGAAGAGATTGATAATCATCACGAATTAATCAATAACACCCCGGCTTCCACTTCCACTTTTCCTTCCATACACACTTCTACTTCTGACCCCAGTTCTTCTACCCCACCATTTTCTTGCGAGCCTATTCTTCGTTTTCCCCAAGGCTCGAACCCTCAGCATACCTCTTCTAGTCCACCAAAGACGATCCCCACTCCTATCTAGGATCAGTTCCATACACACCACCTTCTCCAATGTTGGACCCAGCTATTATTGCTAAAGCTCCTTATCTGAATCGGTTAAGGGGAAACAAATCTAGTCCATATATGGAGAAGATTATGGAAATGTTCAAATAGGTTAACATCAATATCCCTCTCCTAGATGCTATTCAACAAGTTCTCGCTTATGCAAAAATTCTCAAAGACTTGTGCACTAGGAAGAGGAAGACTCAACTGCCCAAAAAGGTCTTCATAACAAATAATGTTAGCACTGCTTTTACCACACAGTTACCAAAGAAACGTAAGGACCCTGGCTGTCCTACGATATCGATTTCTATTAGGGGTAAAAGCATTAACCATGCTCTACTTGACCTTGGCGTAAGTGTTAACCTGCTTCCATATTCTGTTTACGAGCAGTTAGGGATTGGAGAGTTAAAACCAGCTCATTGCACTCTCCAAATGGTAGACCGATCAATCACCAAACCTAGGGGTGAACTGGAGGATGTGTTGATAAAAGTGGGGGAATTCATATTCCCTGTGGACTTTATTGTTCTCGATACACATCCTGTAGCAAACCCACAGAACCAAATTCCGGTGATTTTGGGTCAACCATTCCTTGCCACATCTAATGCTTTCATTAACTGTCGAAACGGTTCAATGAACCTATCTTTCGGAAAAATGACAATTGAACTGAACATCTATAAAATTGGAAGTCAGCCGTCTGAACCCTCTGCTCACATACTTGATGTCTGTTCTGTCTACGAGATTGCTCCCGAAAGTTGCGAAGTTGATGAACTTTGTTTTGAAAATCTTGACGACACTAGCACATCAATGTTTGATCTTGCACATCTTAGTGAGGACACTCTTTCCACTCCTGAGTCTGAAACTCTTGACTCATTACCTTCCGAGTCTGTATCTTTTGCAGGCTACGAGCTTCTTCGTGACTCTGAATGTCATTCTTTAACCCTACCTTCTATAGTTTTTCCTCCAGCATTAGATCTCAAACTTTTATCTTCTCATCTTAAATATGCATATTTAGTTGAGAATGAGTCTTTACCGGTGATCATATCAGTTTTTCTAGCCTCAGAGCAAGAGAATGCGCTTTTAACGGTATTGAGATCTAATAGGCAGGCGTTTGGTTGGACTATGGCTGACATCAAAGGGATTAGTCCCTTGATTGTTGAACATCATATACATCTGATGGATGAAGCCAAGCCAACCAGAGAACCACAGAGACGGTTAAACCCCGTCATGAAGGATGCGGTGAAGAAAGAAATCGTCAAATGCCTTGACAACGGTATCATTTACCCAATCTCCGATAACCAATGGGTAAGTCCAATTCATATTGTCCCTAAGAAATCTGGCATTATGATCATAACAAATGAGGCAAATGAGTTAATTCAAACACACGCTCAAACTGGGTGGCGTGTATTTATTGATTATAGAAAACTCAATGCCGTAACGAGGAAAGACCATACTACCTTTCATTGACCAGATGCTAGAACGCTTAGCTGGACAGGAATATTACTTCTTCATGGACGGATACTCTGGCTATAACCAGGTCCCTATTGCCAAAGAGGATCAAGACAAAACCACATTTACTTGTCCTTTTGGTACTTTTGCTTATAGACGGCCCTTTGGGTTATGCAATGCTCCCGCTACATTTCAGCGGTGTATGATGGGGATATTCTTGGACATGGTCGAGAATTTTCTGGAGATTTTTATGGACGATTTCTTGATATTCAAGGATTCTTTTGCTGACTGCCTATCTCATCTTGACGCAGTTCTTACTCGTTGTAAGGAGAAGAACTTAACCTTGAATTAGGAAAAATGCTATTTCATAGTCCAAGAGGGAGTTATGCTTGGACATGTTATTTCACGAAAAGGCATTGAGGTTGACAAAGCTAAAATAGATGTCATTCAAAACCTTCCCCATCCCAAATGCGTCAAGGATATACGATACTTTCTTGGCCATGCAGGCTTTTACAGGAGATTCAATAAGGACTTTAGCAAAATTGCTAGACCTTTAACTCTTCTCTTGGCCAAGAACACAACCTTTCACTTTGACTCGGATTGTGAGGCAGCATTTGACTCACTTAAACACTCTCTCACTACAGCCTCCGTTCTATCTTCTCCAAATTGGAACCACCCTTTTGATCTTATGTGTGATGCATCAGATTTTGCAGTTGGTGCAGTCTTAGGACAGCATATTGAAAAGATGCCACACATGATCTATTATACAAGTAAGATTCTGAATGATGCTCAAATTAATTATACAACTACCGAAAAAGAACTTTTGGCAGTTGTATTTGCATTAGAAAATTCAGACCTTACTTGATTGGCTCATCAATTGTTGTGTACACTGACCATTCCGCCTTGAAATATTTTTTGGCGAAGAAAGATACTAAAGGTAGGCTAATACGTTGGATCCTTCTATTACAAGAATTTGATCTTGTTATTAAAGATAAGAAAGGATATGAAAACGTTGTAGCCGACCATCTTTCGCGTATCTCTTCTTCACCTGTGACTCTGCCAATTAATGATTCTTTTCCAGACGAACAACTCTTGAAAGTATCCACTGAACCTTGGTTCGGGGATATTGTGAATTATCTTGCTACGGGACTTCTTCCCTGTGAATGGTCAAAACAGGACAAACATTGATTTCTATCCCATGTAAAACACTTTTACTGGGATGAACCCTATTTGTTTAAGTATTGTTCTAACCAGATCATTCGAAGATGTGTCCCTAATGATGAATTCAAGAGTGTTCTATCTTTTTGTCATGATCAGGCATGTGGGGGTTATTTCGGTCCTCGAAAGACGGCGGAGAAGGCTTTGCAATGCGGTTTTTATTGGCCGACTTTGTTCAAAAATACATTTGATCATTGCAAAACCTGTGCACAGTGTCAACACACGGGTAGGATTTCCCGGAGAAATGAGATGCCATTTCAACCCATCTTGGTGGTTGAAATTTTTGACGTTTGGGGTATTGATTTTATGGATCCTTTTCCCAACTCCTTTGGGAATCTATACATATTGCTTGCGGTTGATTACGTATCGAAATGGGTTGAAGCTATTCCTTGTCGCACTAATGACAAAAAGGTTTTCATTAGGTTCCTTAAAGAAAATATCTTTTCGCGATTTGGACACCCACGCGCTATCATTAGTGATAACGGGACACATTTCTGTAATCGGTCTTTTGAGACTTTGATGCGGAAATATGCAATCAACCACAAACTCTCTACACCCTATCATCCCCAAACGAGCGGGCAAGCTGAAATTTTAAACAGACAAATCAAACAAATTTTGGAGAAAACTGTTTCTAAAAATCGAAAAGATTGGTCAACTAAATTGACGGATGCTCTTTGGGCATTCCGAACTGCATATAAAACCGATCTAGGTATGTCTCCTTACAGACTAGTGTTTGGAAAGGCCTGTCACCTTCCGGTCGAGATAGAGCATAAAGCAATTTGGGCCATTAGAGAACTTAACTTTGACTTAAATCAAGCCTGCAACTTTCAGAAGCTGCAATTAAACGAGCTAAGCGAACTCCGCGATGAAGCTTACGATAATGCTGTAATTGTAAAGAACCGGACTAAGCTATTTCACGATAAAAATATTTTGAGAAAAACTTTTACAACTGGTCAACAAGTCCTTCTTTACGATTCACGACTCCATCTTCATGCGGGTAAGCTACGATCTCGGTGGAAAAGACCTTTTGTTGTGTGGTATGTATACCCGCACGGGGCATTTGAGGTTGAAAATGTTGAAAACGGTACAATTTTCAAAGTAAATGGACATAGACTAAAACCGTATTTTTCCACTGACCCCACGGAGGAGCTCCTATTTTTACAGGAGCCATCTTATCTTGATTAAAATTCCTCCGTCTCACCTCCATGTCTTGTAAAATACTGTATCATCTTTAGAATGGAGGTGAGTGAGAAGAATAAGTTTGGGGGAGGATTTTCACGATCATATTTATTGCCCCCGTTAATAAAATTCCTCCCAAGCTTACAGGATTTTGTGATCCAGCAGATGGCAATAGTGAGGACACTATTGTAAACAAGTTTGGGGGAGGTTTGTGCTTATTTATACATCACTTTGTATCATACTTTGCATAAGCACAAAACATATAATAAAAAAATGTGTACATAAATAAGATAATAAAAGATTAGATAGTGAAAAATTATATCCTAAAGATTAGAAAAATTTAAGAAAACCAAGAAAGTTAGAAGCTTTCTTAAACGAAACTAGTAATAAGTAGTTATGAGCCGTCGTCCCAAGGGTTAGTAAGATGAAAGAAGTCACTAATCTGAGGATAAAAATAAGTCTAAAAAATAGTTCCTATTCTGGAAGCCAAACATTTGAATGTTGATATCCTACTATACGCACTTACAACACGTCTTGAAACTCGGGATAGTAGAGGATACCTTGAAATGCTCTTGTCTAAAAGCCAAAGTATGAAGGAAATAATAAATGAAGTATAAAAGATAAAATGGTGTAGAAAAATGAACACTGGTTTTGTAATCACCAAGGCAACATAAAAATATAGCGAGGGTGCTTCATCACCTAGTGCCTTAGACCAACTGGTTTGGGAGTCACTGCTAAGCCTTAGGTGTTGCAAGACGAGGAAAATACTAATACGCCTAATAAGTAAGCACATGAGTAATCGGTCGGTTAGTACCTCAAGAAGTATTAACGGTCGCATGAAAAATGTGTGAGCAAATCCATCTAAATATTCACCGATTAAAAAGTACTGAGGTACATGGACAAGTGTATGATAGCTTGGATTGAATTCTCCGAGTGTAAGGATGTCTTTTACACACACGTAGGGGTATATGATCGATGTTTGGAAGAAAGGTAGGAATGAAAAATAAAGACGATGTTTTATTGAGGGATGATGTGATTTCTAACATCTTTTCATGACTATTAAGATAGGGCTCATGACAACCGAAATGCTAGTATAGTTGGAAACTCTAAATTTCAAAGTCTTTCTTTTACAATTCTTATCTTTATATGTAACTTTAATGGTCTTCCTTTTATTATGGGATTTTGTGGGTGCAATTCGTTGAAAATCCTCAGGAGACAACACTCCTCCTACTAGGGACACCTAAAGGTTTAAAGGCTTGTTGCACGTGCTCAGTGCAATCGTGTTGCCTACAAAAGTGTGCTAGTTAGTTTTTTTCTTTATTTTTTCCTTCTCTTGAATAAAAATAAAACAAGTTTGCTTGAGACGACCAAAATTAAGTTTTGGGGAATTTGATCAGTCGAAAATAGTGCATTCTCAACACGTTAATTTCCCTACTCTTATCATTCATATATAGGTGTTTATTGTAATTATAACACAGATTACGAATTCATCTGGAAAACACCAAATACACTGTGTTATAGTTATAATCGACATTCTAAAGGGAAATTAAGTGTTTATTACTACTTGCATTGATCTGTATATATCAATCCTTGTCTCGAGATTGCATGCAGGAAATTTTCCAAGTAAAAGAGCCGGAACTGTTGATAAAACGTGTCAAGTCCAAGACTTGTGATCTGGCAGTAAATAAGAAAGTATAAAAATATTCCAGACACCAGGAAAGTGCCATAAAGCCAACATAAGAATTACCGTAGAAAAATAATGCAGAGATCACTCCAAACGGCCGCGGATCCGCGGCCGAGTTGTTCACCCCATAATATTGTATTATTATATTCCTCATTCTTATTCTATTTATAAATAAACAGGTGCTTTTGACCCATGTCTGCTATATGTTACAGGTTACAGGTTCTTGGAGCGAAAACAGTGAAAAAGACAAAAGACGACACAAAGAAGGACTTTTGACCAACAAATAGGAGTATCTTAGTCAAGCCTAGACAAAGAACAGTTCACAATCAACAAGGCAGTGCAAGGTCCAAAATGTGAAGGCAAACGGTTAAAAGTCCGCTACAAATTATTCACTGAAGATCTGGATCTAATGTAGAAGTCCAAATGGAGAAAATACTAAAGAAATGAAAAGCCTAAAGAACCCTAAACCAGGCCAGAAAAAATAATCATCTAAGCTCACCAAAGGGCCGCGGAACCGCGGCCGAAGCCTGCCATTGCCGCGGTTCCGCGGCCAGAAGAAGACAAAAGAAAAATTGTTTTTTACCAAAACGTCGATGCGGCGCTGGAAAGATTTCCTAGGGGTATATTTGTAATTTTAGACATGCGGATCAAAATGTAACCTAGGGTTTCCTATTCTTTATAAATAGGAACTCTGAACATTGTAATTTCTTATGCCTCCTTTTAAATAATAAATTCAGATCTCTTTATGGAGAGCATCGGTGTTTCTTTTCAATTCATGAATTCAGATCTGACAAACCTGCGTTGATGATTGGAGAGATGCATCTGTAAGTAGATTTAATTCCTTGCTCTAGTTTAGATTTCAATTCTTTGCCCTAGGTAGATTTAAATTCTTGCCGTAGATAAATTGCTTAGGGTTAGCTCTGGGGAAGGATTTTGAGAGATGAGATCTCTCATCCCTTTCTTACCCATAATATATTTTCAATAGGACTCCATGCATACACGCACACACCGCGCCCTACGGCACCCTATCCCTCGAGGTAGCGGTGACACCGTAGTATAAAGGCCCGGTTGCGCGCGTTTTCCATGGAGGTTAGGGTAAGGATCTCGAAAGGAAGGACAAGAACCTAGAGGAAGGAACACCTTCCCGAATGGATCTAATCCCCTTTATTGATAATTACCATAACTCCTCATAGATCTTCATTCGGGTATAGAAAGCGTTGAGATTTACCTGCATTTCCAAACCATCCCTAAACCTAACCCTAGCAAGATTTAGATCTAGATTAATTTAGTTTTTAGATAGATTTAGTTTTTAGATTTAATAATCAATCCAAACACCCTTCGGAATTAACTCGTAAGCGCGATTAGGAGATTCACAACATCCCTGTGGACCGACCCGTACTCACCGGCTAGCTACCAAGCGACGCCGTTCTTGATTGCGGTAATAGAAGTTTTTGAGATCGAATCAAATGGCGCCGTTGCCCGGGATGGCGTAGAACTTTCCTTTTTGCGATTTCGGGTTAATCTTAAATTAAAAAAACATAAAAATCTTTAAAAAATCCAAAAATTATAAAAATATATCAATTGTTATTTTTTTGGAAAGGGCACTTTATTGTGTGAATCTTGCAGGAACAATCGAGACGGATCTGGAAATTTCCAGAAGGCGAAACAGAAATCAGGAGATCAGAACAGAGTAGGATTTCAAAAACAGAACAGTACATTTTTTCTGGAGATTTGAACCCTCTAACTTGCCGCGCTTCCGCGGCCATCTTTCTGACTCAGCGCCGCACAAAAATTTTGGGGACTCGTGCTAACCATCCCGCCGCGAAAATGCGGCACAAACGCGTTTATACCGCGGAAAGGCGGCGGTACAGTGACATCATCTCGTGGAATTTCCTCTGTAAGCCCCTCTGTTTCTTCTCTGTAATTTTTGAAATATTTTTTTTGAAAATTCCTGCAGGATTCTGTGCGCTATAAAAATATTTCCCCTTCCAAATAACAATCTTGTGCAGGATTTGTGCGCCTCGTTTAAAATAGAAAGTGATTGCAAGTAATCTTTTTTGTTGCATATCTTTTCTCGAATATCTTTTTGCAACAATTTTTTCCAAATAAAGATTCGTTGTGATATGCTTAAAATAATAACTGATTGCAAGTAATATTTTTCTGTTGCATATCTTTTACTAAAAATCTTTTTGCAACAATTTTCAAATAAAGAAAAAGAAAAAGGACAAATCTTTTCTAGAAACTTGCAAAATTTTTTGCCGCAAACAAATCCTTGCACCATCGCAAACCTTCTTTCTTTTTCCTTTCTTCTAACATGGGTACCCCACATAATAAATCACTTGCCGAACTTTGGTATCCCGAACCTAATTTTGCGCCGTACGTCAATTTGTTCGGTCAATTTAAAGACGATCCTTCCTTGCCTAAAATATCGTTGAAAGATCAAATAGAGGCGTCTGGGAGAAACGGTTTGACCTTTCAACCCACTTTGTGTCAACCAAGTCAATCTTTACCACCTCCATATGTTGACACCACTTTTTCAAGTCCTTCTGTCACTCCTAAGCCGATGTCCATTGCTGAGCATATTGCTCAATCTCGCAGCTGATCTTTCACCCCTCTCCACTCATCTAGTTCTAGAGATCCACACGATTATTCACCTTGTTATCCATATGTTGACCCTACCCCTGTCCAATCACCCACTTCCTACCAGTCCTACCCGACCTTACCACCCTCACTAGACACTGTTTCCACACAGCCATTAGGGAGTTTTGCATATCCACACGATTTCGAATCTTTTACCGAAACCCCCTTACCATCCAAGTCTAGTTTGGAAGAGTCGTTGGAGGCATATATCGCAGCAACAAACAAAATGACTAGGAATGTGGAAGCGTCCGTGGCTGCCCTTATGTAACCTAGTGAAACAGTAGCTAGTTTCCCGCTAGTTTCAAATTTTTCAATGTATAAGGAGGTGGTTGGACAGAGTGAGAATGAGAGAGGATTTCCAAATCAAACCTACCCTTACCCAATTGAAGCCCACAACTCCAGTTTTCCATCGAATGTCCTAAATGATTCACAAGTTCAAAATAAAAACGAGTTGTGTGATTTTGTAGTGTTTGATTTGCCAAATTGTGAGGAACCCCTTTCGAGTGAAACCGCACCTAATCCTTTCGATCTTTACACTTCCCATCTAGAACCTAAATCGATAGATATCCATGCTTTTGATGAGGTGTCTAAGAAAATTGATTTTCACTTGATTGAGAATACAGACGCCGGGAATATTTCGGATGATGAACCTGTCGATTTAATTGAGATTTTATGTTCAAATCATCATCCCGTGTTATTAAATGTTTCTCCCGAATCTCATATGCGTCTTGACTTTGATGATAATGGTATGGATGAGTTGAATCTTGAAGAGAATTATAAGGATAGTATTGAGGAGAGTTTTGAGGATCATATTGAGATTGAACTATTTTTGTTTGATGTGTCTGATTTTCCAATTCATCCTCCTGAACCTTTGACTGTTGTATCAACCTCCCTCCTTTCCATCGTTCCGACCCCGCTTGAACACTGTGAGCTTGAAAAAAATTTCTTTGAATCTGACACAGTTCTCACAGACGATAACACTTACGAGTGTTTCACTTTTTCGGACGATGTTGATGACTCGCCGCCCGAGTTTGAGTCCTTTACATTTTCAGATGAGTTAGTTGAACCATCAGACTTGGTTGCTTACAGTAGTTTCGAACCATTAATGGAATCTTTCAAGTTCGAGACAGTTTACTACGGTGAGAATGATACTATCCCTAATTCACTCCCTTTCGTCTTTCCCATTGTTCCGACCGTACAAGAGACCGTTACGCTTTGATCTCTAATACCATGTTCGGCGTACCCATGTTTTCTTGCGAATCTTGAGAGATTTGACCCCGTTTTACGACGGGTTGATAGGTTAGCGCAATCACTTTTAACACATCGGTCATCACAAATTGCGCTAATTTATTCACTCGATTTACACCCTCAAGATCGCGCGACCCTTCTTTCTCCTTTCCGCCTTTCTTCTCCCCCACCGAGACCATATTCTACCATTCTTCTTTCCACACGGTCTCGCGTGCTTCTCATTTTCCTTCTTTCCACTCCATTCTTTCACCAACTCGACCGTTACCACGATAAGATTTTTGAATGGTTAGTGCTCACTTTTGGCTTGTGTAAGGCCAAGCTTAAGTTTGGGGGGAACCTTGTTGTATATATGTACATATATTTTTTATTTTCTTTTTCTATAAAAAATAATTAAAAAAATTTTCAAAACAAAAAAAATTTATAAATAAATAAACAGGGGAGTGCCGACATTCTCAACCCTCTTGGTATAGCAAGACAGTGAGGACACTGTCAAGTTTAACTTTGGGGGTATGCTCGGTACGTCTTTTTCCTTCGCATTCATATGTAAATATTTTTGCATTTGCATATTTATTTAAAAACCCATAAAAATTGAAAATTTTCAAAAATTATAAAAATTAATGTATTCAATTTTGGCTAATTGACTTGAGTTTGAAAAATAGGTTAACTGGTTAGGAACAACTAGATCTTAGGCTTAGTAAATTAAAAACCCTAAAAATAACCTTCCTTAAACTTTAACAATAGAGAGTATATGTTTTTGTAGTTTATTTAGAAATAGACAAATTTTGGGTTTACTTCTTGGGATAAGTCGAAACAAAAAAAGAGTATTGATATTCTTATTAGAGTATAAGTTTGAAAAATAATTCCTAGCTTAAGTCTAGATTCTGAAAATGTATACCCTACAATTTGCACAATCACGTACCTTGAAACTTGGAATAGTAGAAGAGACTTTGAAATGCTCTTGTCTAAAGTCCTTAGAAAATGAAAATAAAAAAAAATTCAAGAGTGAATAAAGAAAAAAATGAACACTGGTTTGTGTGATTACTTAAGGCTGCAAAAATAGAAAAATATTTAGCGAGGGTGCTTCATCACCTAGTGCCTTAGACCAACTGGTTTGGGAGTCACTGCTAAAGCCTTGGGTGTTGCAAGACTGGGAAGTACGCTTTAAAGTGCAAACGCATCTTATAATCGGTTGTTGGTACCTCAAGAAGTATTAACGGTCGCATGAAAGATGTGTGAGCAAAATTAAATTAAATTCACCAACTAATAAGTACTTTGGACAACAGACGAGAGTATGATTGCTTGATTTGAATTTCCAAGTGTAGGGGTGATTTATACACACACGTGGGGATATATGATTAGAATTGAGATAAGAGAAAGGAATGAAGAATAGAACTTGTATCTTTAGTAAGAGTTTATAGAAATTCCTAAGTGGTGATGAAACCCTAGAAGAAAAACTTAAGAAATGCCGAAAGCTAAGTAAGTCTACAGGATATATATAATCTTAAGTTAGATGATAAGGAAGTGTGAAGAATATGGGTGGATAATTTACGAGTCGACGATAATAGAGTTCCTTGTTAGAAAACCTAATTGGAGAATGAAAGTCGAAAAGCCAAATTGATAGGATTTTGTGGGTGTAATCCGCTGAAAACCCTCAGGAGACAACACTCCTCCTACTAGGGACACCTAGAGGTTTAACGGCTTGTTGCACGTGCTCAGTGCAATCGCGTTTCCCTGCGAAAGTGCGGTTAGGATTTTAGTGAATAAAAATAAGTTTGCTCGAGGACGAGCAAAAGATAAGTTTGGGGGTATTTGTTCACACCATAATATTGTATTATTATATTCCCCATTCTTATTCTTTTTATAAATAAACAGGTGCTTTTGACCCATGTCTGCTACATGTTACAGGTTACAGGTTCTTGGAGCGAAAACAGTGAAAAAGACAAAAGATGACACAAAGAAGGACTTTGACCAACAAATAGGAGTATCTTAGTCAAGCCTAGACAAAGAACTGTTAGTTATATGTATGCCCTAGAGGCCATTACTATACATAGGATGTATATTGTAGTGGATGCTTGGACATATATATGGAGGACTTTCTTGCTCGACATGATAGTATGCTATCTGGTTGCTCTTTACCTTAACGTGTATACTGACAGTCTCTCTGTTACATGTTGGTAAAGCCCCTAGGATGTGTACTTGACTACCTGGACTATGATGCGGATCATACTAGTGGGGACATGGTAGTCTATAAGTACATCCTTCAAAGTCCCTAGTCGTGGGTGTATCGAGACGGGGCATCGATATACCAGAGTAGACTAGCGTATACCTTCTCGACCCATAAAGATGGGCGATGGATGATCCCATATCCATTGGTGTTTGACATCAGAGATGATATACGGGTGCTCAGTGGAGACTGGGTACACTGGACGGACTCGCCGAGAACTCCCAGATGGTATTATACCTTACGTCAGATGGCAGTTCTCTGGTGACACTGGTACAGAGTAGTCTGTTGACCCGAGATCGTCATAGAGTCTTGTGTGGTTCCCACTGTGCTTTGATTTCCATCTTACCACGTCCAAGAGGGCGTGCAAAACAGTGGTTTTTGGGTACAGTCCCGAATCACATGGAGGCAATGAGCGATAGGAGGGGATTCGTCTCTCCCGGTATAGGGAGTTGATGTTGCGCTGTGTCCGATTGGCTATAACCGGAAATCCCTGGCCAGGGTTGCTGAGATTTACTGGTAACTGTTACCAGTAGTTTCTCGAACTGTTATAGGCCTCATATCGACACGACTTATCGAGCTATTGGGGTCTGACGTTTACCACCCCTAGGCGAGATATGCGATATATCAGACGATCAGACCGGACTGTACGGTAAGTGTTACTGGTTGGATTCACTGGAGTGTGAGCGGGCTTGCTCGTCGATCTTCTGATCGCTCAATACCCGGGTGGCCGTTACGTTTAGCACACCGCTTGCGGCTTGCGGGTGTTTGATATGATCATCACCTGCTGCCGGCGTATTGACGAGTCTTTAGAGTCCTACACAGAGGTTTCCTGGCTCAAGCGAAACGAAATAAGAGCGCATATGAGATATGTGCGGGACCAAGAATAATGCGTGTATGTGATACCGTATTCTATTCTCGCGATGATTGTATCGAATGGTTGTATGCGATATAACCCAGTTATCGAATCGAGGATTGATTCGATAAGCCGATACATTGTATACTAGTCGGTTGTGTGCGACATGACCGGATCATTGAATCAAGTGTTGATTTAATGATTTAATGCATAATTATATATTTGATATATTACTTTGCATTAACTAGTATTGGTTCACTTTAAATGGATTTTCTCACTTGAAGTTCACAATATGTATATGTGATATACTTTTGTGCACTTGATTGTATCATGTTTGATGATACATGCTTACTTGAGTTTGTGTAAAGATTAAACCATGGTTGTGTAATGGTTAGGGTTTTCATTTAATTATCTATTTATTTATTCTTTATTCTTTTTAGAAAATAATTAGCATAATGAGAAAATGGTGGCTTTCTTTGCATGTATTATGAAGCTTCATGAAGCTTTGACTAAGTGACCATTTTGTCTCATGCTTAACCCTAACCATTCCACTTAACCCTAGTCTATTCTCTACACTTTACCATGGTTGAATTATGATAAGTATTCATTTTATTTCCTTTTTGAAAACAACTTATCATAATATTCATCTTCTTCTTCTTCTTCACTTGAAGAAAGCATGCCTCCATCAATGGCAACTTGATGAAATGAGTGAGAAATCCAATTCTAAAGTGAACCCACCTCCTATTTCTTCATCCTTTACCTCTTGCCAAGTAGTAGAGTGTGTTTTCTTCACAAGTTTCATGACTTGGTGAAGTGGGAGCTTGATCTTGTGATGCCTCGACGTAGATCATCTTCGGCACGAAGCCGATGACCTTGCCCGCCCATTTCTCCGATGAAGCCGACGCTAGAGCCTGGGATTTCATTTGGACAGCGGAGAGGACTTCATCACGGAGCCGTGGAGGTGGAGGACCGGATCTACAAAGGTTGTATTTCCGTACTCTTAGTTAAAGTAGTTAACTAGTTGCTTTGTCGCCTAACTTCTAGCCAACGATCCGTATTAGGGTTTCTCGGCACCGTAATTCTTTGAAATTGGCATGGTTGATGCCTTGTGAGACCTTCTTAGTGTGCCTAGGAACCCTACAGTGGTATCAGAGCCTAGCTAGAGCCTTAGGCGATGCGTGGAAGGAATTAGAAGTCCGATCGAACCGAAACCCAAATCCTAAAATGCTCTCTGTACATTTTTGAAATTCGTGGATTTTTGTGAATTAAAAATATGCAGAAAAGTAATCAGGAAAAACTAAGAATTACTGTGAAGTTTGGGCCCCTAATTCCATAATTCGACCGCGGAACCGCGGCCAAACCAGGGGTTTGGCGGCTCTTCCGCGGCCCAAATTTGGACTTAGTCCTTCAAATTTCATATATTTATTCTTAGGTCCTTTCTTGGCATTTTTTTATGTGAATTTTTTAATTCCACTCAAGTGTTGAGTTTTCTAAGGTTTTATTGGGGATTCGTTAATTTGATCGGATAATTTAACTTCGTTTATGTTTTTCCGGATATTTTAGAAACTGTTAAAAAGTTCGACCGGATATAAATACCCACTTTTTCCCCTGCCGGGAAATTTCCAAGTGTTGGATTTTTCCATGGTTTAAAGACGTTCTAAGTAGTGCAAGTAAAGAGATGGTCCCTCTAGAAGACAACAAACCTTAACTCGATTATGTGACCGTCTTGAACTGCCCTTTGAACCTTAGGGTTTGGGGCAGTACGGCGTGCCACATGTGAGGCGTTGGCTTGACCCTTCTACGGCTGGACCGTTGGTACTGAGGCACGAAGTGAATGTTTTTAAACTTATTTCATGTGTTGATCTGTATCGGGAAAACTTGGGTGTTCGATTGTTCGATCGGAAAGTTTAACATTTTCTATTTATCTGGAATGGGATACAATAATTGGAATTCATAATAAGTTATGAGATAACTGAATGAATGTTATAAATCTAGCAATTTAGTCTCACTTGATCGGTTGCCACGGAATTTTGATGTGATCAAAAGTCCGTCGCAATTACGTAGCGTACGCGGATACTCGCCGGGTAAACTTAATAGACAGCCTCACTCCATAGCCCCGACCAAGTGACTGTAGGAGAACCCTGTCGCTGAAAGCATCCGTTCGGGTGCTCACGGCAGTGGTGTTCCGCCTTGGTGCACTTTGTCGACGGCGTCGGGGGTGCGGCCGTCTACTGAAGTTTACGACGAGCATTCGATCAGGATGTCGTGAATCCTGTTGAATTGCCCGACTTGATATTGAAAAGAGTTTTCGGTAATGAGGCTAAAATGCGGGGTTTATAATTGTTAGGCATGCGATGTCTAAGTATTTCATTTGATTAGGCATGTGATGTCTAAAGAGATTGCGGATTCCAACTGTTGTAGTTTTACACTTTCTTTTCTGTGACCGTAAGTGTAATATGTGATATCGCCGGTTTCGTTGCTATATGTCAACGACAATTGGGATGCGTATATTTACTTACGTTGATGACATGTGATGTTATGTGTTGCTGGATATGTTATATTGGATTGTCGTGTTCGAATAGCCGGGGGTTTTTATGTGAGATGAGTGTTTTTCATTTTCATTCATGTAAAAACTTGTATGTAATATTCTTTTATTTGGGGCACTTCCAGGTTGCGGAAGTTGTCACCTTTTGTATATTATTTACATTTCCGCATTAGGATAGACCCAAGGAGGGGAGCACAAGTAACCGGGTTCTAGGATCCAGTGGGAGACTATCTCGAGGAGTCGAGTCCGGGTCTCCTAACCCTAGAATTGGTAGGGTTGCTTGCCGCTCTCGTAGGGGTCTAGGGGTGTGGGATTGGCTATTCATCACGACCGTGGAATCCGTGTTTTATACTGGCTCGTATTGAAAACACGGACGTCCCAGTATATCCTATATTTCATATGATTCTTCTGCTGCAATATCTGTGATGTGATCATGTGATGTTCTGTGATAGATACAGTATATAGTATATATGATATATTATATAGACGTTACTTATGTTTTATACCCGCGCTAGCCCTGCCCCGCTCTGCCGTTAGTTACCTAACCTAACGGTGCACGAGGGGACATCGAGGCGAATGCGGATGGCATAAGTGTACGTCGTATTTATCTGTGATGTTTAGGTACTTGAATGATGGGACTTCATTAATGTGATTAATGAAATAAAAAGAAACCTAAGATGTTGTAGAATCGAATTTCAAAAATAAAAAGGTAGCTACAGTTCTTGCTTTGCACAGAGGTATATGTGATATATCCTGCACCTTATTCGATGAGGAAAGGACCGAGATCCCTTCACCGGGAGTGACTCCTTTAGCAATAACTGGCAGATGCTACACACTCGGTTTGTCTTTTGATTGCTTTTAAGAGTTCTGCTTTGCACAGTGATATATATGATATATCCTGCACCTCATTCGACGAGGAAAGGACCGACGATCCCTTCACCGGGAGTGACTCCTTTAGCAAAACTAGAAAAGCCTCAAAAACACTCCATTTTAAAATTATTTGATTCTACAACGATTTAAAGTTCATTACGCAAAAGGTTTTCTTAAAAACCTGCGTAGCCCTCCGTCATTTCAGATAAGTTGTATATAGTATTCGTGCTACATTTGTTGGCTTTCGTCAAGGTGTAGTGTGCGGTAGCTATATGCTGCTTATCTGCTGCATACGATGCGATTGGATTAGGGTAGTCGTGCGGCTTTGTTGGCTTTCGTCAAGGGTCGTGCGGGTGGGTTTAATTCGATCAAGAAATGTACGGGTTGAACTTGACTAGCGGGCTATGGTTTGTTGGCTTTCGTCAAGGTCATAGCACGTTAGGGGCAAAATATTATCGGGAATTTCAAGTGTTGAAATTTGCAATGAGATTGCATACCTTCTATGAGATAGTTGGATCCCGATACCCGCTGCGAGTAATTGTTACTCCTGGGAGAGTTTTATACATTACAATTAGCCGATCAAGTAGGTGTCTAGAAAGGTGTTAACGAGGTTACGCCTTTGGGAAAACGAGGTTTACATTAATTAGGTTCGTGCGAAAGCACGGGGGACCTCCCTCAAAGTACCGACACTGGCCTGGCTGAAAGATTGGCGAACTTGTAGTGTATAATTAATCCCAGCTAGTCTTTCCTTTTAGGGTTTGAAGGAAGATTTGATAAAGAGCAGTGGGAGCCATCCTGATTAGATAAAATAATAACCAATCTATTCTTGCAAGAGCGCACGCTGAGTGCTTTCTTCTCTCTCTCTCCTGGTAGCGATCATATCACGCCTTAATCAAGATAATAATACGGAATATTGACCGAACCCGCTTGTTATACTGAGCTGGGGAACGTTGGTCCCGCTCCAACTTATAATTGTTATAGGACAGAGCAGGAAATTGGGGATTACCAGAATTCCCGTGCCGCCCAAACGAAGAGAGTGCATACTGATGCATCATCTTTGGGTGTGTTCATTACAGAGAACTGTTTCTTAGTATCCTTTACGTCCTGGGTATGTGATACCGGATCAGGATCCCGTATATGTAATATGTTACATGGGCTACAGATAGGTAAAGAACTGAGAACGGGTGATAAGTTTCATGAGGCAGAAAACGGGGCAAGTGTTGCAGCCAAGTCTGTTGGTCACTGTCACCCTGTATTACGAAAACATTGATTCTGAACGAATGTTATTAGATACCGAACCTGATATACAAAATTGTATCTATGTCTTTATTAGTAAAGAAATGATAAAATTTTGTATTGTTGGATAATGTTTTGAACATTTCCTATATCAAAAGTTGATCGGTTCAGGCACGTTATCTAAAAGCATTAATGTTCTAAATCAAACTACAGTTCTTAGTATACGGAACACACAGAAGAGGAAGAGTTCAGAAATGAACGGATCCTTCTTCAGGCATTGTAGACTAGGTCACATCAATGCGATCCGACTGGCTGAAGTTACATATTAGATGCATATTTAAATCAGTTTGAATTTACATCTTATGAAACTTGCCAGTCATGTCACAGAGATAAGATGACCATAGCTCCGTTTACTGGAAACAGAGAAAGAGTTAGTGAACTCTTGGGATGATACATGTTGATGTATGTAGGTCCCCTGTCTACACTTGCCAAGACCGGTTCTTTATATTTCATTACATTCTCTGATGATCTTTCAAGATTCAGACCTATGTTCCTGTTGAAACATGAGTCCGAACCTTTTGAGATATTCACAGAATATAAGCTAGAAGTAGAGAACCAATACGGGTATAAGTATTATGTCCTTTGATGAGATCAAGGAAGAGAATACTTGAGCATGGAATTCCTGGATTATGCTAAAGGAGAATGAGATTCTCTCTCAGCATTACTCCTCCGAATACACCATAGCACGATGGTATATCGGGGCGGAGCAACATCACCCTATATGATAAGGTGTGCTCTATGATGAGTACTACTGAGTTACCTATTTCCTTTTTGGGAGTTATGCACTTGAGAAGCTGCATACCTATTGAATAGGGTTCAAATCAAATCAGTTGTCTACCACTTCATATTTGATATGATAAGGGAAGAGCCCATCTCTTAAGTTAGTTAAGATTTGGGGTTGTCCGGCCTATGTCTAAAAGCAAATCCGGACAAGCTCGAGGCAAGGTCTGTTATGTAGAACTGGAAATGTTCCAGCTATACAAACTGCAGCTGATGATTTGGTAGAACCGAAGGATTCAGTAGATTCCAACGAACCTCAGCCTCTCCGCCGATCTAGTAGGGTTCCTCACCCACCTGTGAGATACTTCGGTTTCTCTATGACAGTGGGAGTGAGGATTGCATCATGAGATGATGACCCAACTAGCTTCGAGCTGGCCATCAGGAGTGAGACTCTGTAAGAATGGCTGGATGCTTAGCGATCTGAGATGGAATCCTTATACACCAGCAAAGTATGGACTTTGGCTGCTATATCTGAAGGGTTAAATCCCCATCAGGAGCAAGTAAATCTTGAGAAGATTACTTGGTGTAGATGGAAAAGTTGAGACTTTCAAAGCTAGACTTGTTAAAGGTTTTCGTCATCAACCAGGCATGGATAATGATGAAACCTTTTCAAGTATCTATGCTTAAGTCCATCCAGATCCTACTTGCCACGGCTACATACCATGACTACGATATCTGGCGGTTGGGTGCCATGACTGCTTTTCTAAATGATGTTTTGGAAGAGAGCGTCTATAAGTACACAGCCAGAGGGCTTCGTAGACAGTGGGAGCAGCGGAAACGTGTTCAAGATACTTTATAGGATAAAGCAGGCATCACGGAGTTGGAACATCTGTTTTGATGTGTTAGTCAAAGTGTTTGACATCATCAAAATGGTAGATGAACCTTCTATATACAAAAAGGTAGTAGGGAGTATGGTGATGATCCTCGTAGAGTACGTGGATGACATACTCTTGATAAGAAAGAAGTTTCCTATGCTACGCTCGATCAATCTCCGCTTATCACAATGATTCTCCATATAGGATCAAAGTGATACCTACTAAATCCTGGGTTTTGGATCTATGAGATAGATCTAAATGGATGTTAGGATTCTCACTAGTTGTAGTGAGAAGGTATCAATCGATCCTGGGTAGAATCACTGGAATGGTTCCAGGGTGATAAAGACGACTGAATGTCAGTCACAGGAATTGTCTTTACCCTCAGTGGAGGGACGGTATGTTGGAAAAGTTCCAAGCTAGATACCGTGGCATACTAGACGATAAAGGCTGGATACATCGCTACTTAAGATGCTACCAAAGAGGCAGTCTGGGTGTATATTGGTTCATGAGATGAACTACGTTCTAACCATTGTGAGACAATGGAGTTGTGGCTTATGCCAAGGAACGCCGGTCCCATCAGTGATCCGGACATATTCTAAGGCAGTGTCAACTGATCATGGAGATGGTTGATCTCCAGGGTGATCGAGGTTTGGAGAGAAGACTCAGAGGACAACACAGCGGATCCACTCACAAAGGCCTGTTCCCAGAGAGAGATTTTTATGGGGTGGTTGAGTATGAGATACTACAACCACTGCTATCAGATGGCCCTAGTGCAAGTGGGAGATTGTTAGTTATATGTATGCCCTAGAGGCCATTACTATACATAGGATGTATATTGTAGTGGATGCTTGGACATATATAGGGAGGACTTTCTTGCTCGACATGATAGTATGCTATCTGGTTACTCTTTACCTTAACGTGTATACTGACAGTCTCTCTGTTACATGTTGGTAAAGCCCCTAGGATGTGTACTTGACTACCTGGACTATGATGCGGATCATACTAGTGGGGACATGGTAGTCTATAAGTACATCCTTCAAAGTCCCTAGTCGTGGGTGTATCGAGACGGGGCATCGATATACCAGAGTAGACTAGCGTATACCTTCTCGACCCATAAAGATGGGCGATGGATGATCCCATATCCATTGGTGTTTGACATCAGAGATGATATACGGGTGCTCAGTGGAGACTGGGTACACTGGACGGACTCGCCGAGAACTCCCAGATGGTATTATACCTTACGTCAGATGGCAGTTCTCTGGTGACACTGGTACAGAGTAGTCTGTTGACCCGAGATCGTCATAGAGTCTTGTGTGGTTCCCACTGTGCTTTGATTTCCATCTTACCACGTCCAAGAGGGCGTGCAAAACGGTGGTTTTTGGGTACAGTCCCGAATCACATGGAGGCAATGAGCGATAGGAGGGGATTCGTCTCTCCCGGTATAGGGAGTTGATGTTGCGCTGTGTCTGATTGGCTATAACCGGAAATCCCTGGCCAGGTTTGCTGAGATTTACTGGTAACTGTTACCAGTAGTTTCTCGAACTGTTATAGGCCTCATATCGACACGAATTATCGAGCTATTGGGGTCTGACGTTTACCACCCCTAGGCGAGATATGCGACATATCAGACGATCAGACCGGACTGTACGGTAAGTGTTACTGGTTGGATTCACTGGAGTGTGAGCGGGCTTGCTCGTCGATCTTCTGATCGCTCAATACCCGGGTGGCCGTTACGTTTAGCAGACCGCTTGCGGCTTGCGGGTGTTTGATATGATCATCACCTACTGCCGGCGTATTGACGAGTCTTTAGAGTCCTACACAGAGGTTTCCTGGCTCAAGCGAAACGAAATAGGAGCGCATATGAGATATGTGCGGGACCGAGAATAATGCGTGTATGTGATACCGTATTCTATTCTCGCGATGATTGTATCGAATGGTTGTATGCGATATAACCCAGTTATCGAATCGAGGATTGATTCGATAAGCCGATATATTGTATACTAGTCGGTTGTGTGCGACATGACCGGATCATTGAATCAAGTGTTGATTTAATGATTTAATGCATGATTATATATTTGATATATTACTTTGCATTAACTAGTATTGGTTCACTTTAAATGGATTTTCTCACTTGAAGTTCACAATATGTATATGTGATATACTTTTGTGCACTTGATTGTATCATATTTGATGATACATGCTTACTTGAGTTTGTGTAAAGATTAAACCATGGTTGTGTAATGGTTAGGGTTTTCATTTAATTATCTATTTATTTATTCTTTATTCTTTTTAGAAAATAATTAGCATAATGAGAAAATTGTGGCTTTCTTTGTATGTATTATGAAGCTTCATGAAGCTTTGACTAAGTGACCATTTTGTCTCATGCTTAACCCTAACCATTCCACTTAACCCTAGTCTATTCTCTACACTTTACCATGGTTGAATTATGATAAGTATTCATTTTATTTCCTTTTTGAAAACAACTTATCATAATATTCATCTTCTTCTTCTTCTTCACTTGAAGAAAGCATGCCTCCATCAATGGCAACTTGATGAAATGAGTGAGAAATCCAATTCTAAAGTGAACCCACCTCCTATTTCTTCATCCTTTACCTCTTGCCAAGTAGTAGAGTGTGTTTTCTTCACAAGTTTCATGACTTGGTGAAGTGGGAGCTTGATCTTGTGATGCCTCGACGTAGATCATCTTCGGCACGAAGCCGATGACCTTGCCCGCCCATTTCTCCGATGAAGCCGACGCTAGAGCCTGGGATTTCATTTGGACAGCGGAGAGGACTTCATCACGGAGCCGTGGAGGTGGAGGACCGGATCTACAAAGGTTGTATTTCCGTACTCTTAGTTAAAGTAGTTAACTAGTTGCTTTGTTGCCTAAACTTCTAGCCAACGATCCGTATTAGGGTTTCTCGGCACCGTAATTCTTTGAAATTGGCATGGTTGATGCCTTGTGAGACCTCCTTAGTGTGCCTAGGAACCCTACAAGAACAGTTCACAATCAACAAGGCAGTACAAGGTCCAAAATGTGAAGGCAAACGGTTAAAAGTCCGCTACAAATTATTCACTGAAGATCTGGATCTAATGTAGAAGCCCAAATGGAGAAAATACTAAAGAAATGAAAAGCCCAAAGAACCCTAAACTAGGCCAGAAAAAATAATCATCTAAGCTCACCAAAGGGCCGCGGAACCGCGGCCGAAGCCTGCCATTGCCGCTGTTCCGCGGCCAGAAGAAAACAAAAGAAAAATTGTTTTTTACCAAAACGTCGATGCGGCGCTGGAAAGATTTCCTAGGGGTATATTTGTAATTTTAGACATGCAGATCAAAATGTAACCTAGGGTTTCCTATTCTTTATAAATAGGAACTCTAAACATTGTAATTTCTTATGCCTCCTTTTAAATAATAAATTCAGATCTCTTTATGGAGAGCATCGGTGTTTCTTTTCAATTCATGAATTCAGATCTGACAAACCTGCGTTGATGATTGGAGAGATGCATCTGTAAGTAGATTTAATTCCTTGCTCTAGTTTAGATTTCAATTCTTTGCCCTAGGTAGATTTTAATTCTTGCCGTAGATAAATTGCTTAGAGTTAGCTCTGGGGAAGGATTTTGAGAGATGAGATATCTCATCCCTTTCTTACCCATAATATATTTTCAATAGGACTCCATGCATACACGCACACACCGCGCCCTATGGCACCCTATCCCTCGAGGTAGCGGTGACACCGTAGTATAAAGGCCCGGTTGCGCGTGTTTTCCATGGAGGTTAGGGTAAGGATCTCTAAAGGAAGGACAAGAACCTAGAGGAAGGAACACCTTCCCGAATGGATCTAATCCCCTTTATTGATAATTATCTTAACTTTTCATAGATCTTCATTCGGGTATAGAAAGCGTTGAGATTTACCTGCATTTCCAAACCATCCCTAAACCTAACCCTAGCAAGATTTAGATCTAGATTAATTTAGTTTTTAGATAGATTTAGTTTTTAGATTTAATAATCAATCCGAACACCCTTCGGAATTAACTCGTAAGCGCGATTAGGAGATTCACAACATCCCTGTGGACCGACCCGTACTCACCGGCTAGCTACCAAGCGACGCCATTCTTGATTGCGGTAATAGAAGTTTTTGAGATCGAATCACGAGTCAGGCAGATCCGCCGCAGATCCGCGGCCGATCCGACTCATCGGTAAGTGTTAATTTTCCCCGAGGCCTCTTTTCAACTGCCAAGCTTCTCCAAGACGCATTGAATTCTGTAGATTTCTCCAGAAGCTTCCCTTCTAACAGCCAAGCTTCTTGTGCAAGTTTCATACTTACCAAGCTTCTCATACAAGCTTCATAACAACCAAGCTTCCAAGGGAAGATAGACCTAGCTTCTAGGCGAAGCTAAAGGGAAAACTATAAAAATACACCTAGGGCTTCATTACAAGGGTTGTTCGGTAGTTGTGCAAAATCCAAATCAATTCTATACAAATTGAGTGACACAATTTGATCCAAATCAAGATTCATCGAGAGAAAGATCAAGCGAAGACGAAGATCCTCTATTTGCAACGCCGTTCGTCATCCGAGCAAGAGATCCACGACGATCCATGACTCACGACGATCGAGCCACACAAAAATCGACGCAAAATTCTTTCTCAATTGAGTGAGCTAGTGCTAGTCTTGTAAACTTGAGTGAGAGTTGTAATTTGAAGAAGATCTATATAAAGGTGAAAATCTTTATTCTCACTTTCTATTCATTCTCGCATTATGGTATTTTTCATTCTTGATTGTTTTATGATGACGCGGGAGTAAATTCTCCGCTTGTGGAGGAATCGAGAGAATAGATAGATGATGATGACTAAATTCTTGAACAATTCTTAAGTCTTATGAGTTTTGTAAACTTTAGGAAATCAAATCATCGAAAACCTAATTTGAGCGAGATGGCTTTCTTGAATGTTTTCGCTCCAAATTAGAGATCAACGATTGGTGATTTAATTTGCTAGAGCTTAGAATTTGAATGATAATCAATGAAAGGATAAGGGATGATGATGGAAAAACCCTAGTTTCTTCAATAGATCCCTAAATCTCATTGATTGTCATCGATCTAGCAACAAATCTTCAATAGATAAGAATTTGTAATCATTAGTATTCATCATCACTATCAATTTGATCGATTCCTACAAGATACTTTACAAATCTTGATAATTCAAACATTTTGGATATTTTCTTGATCTCTATCATTTCTTGATTTTAGATCTATTTCTTGATGATTTTTGAAACTGAATTTCATAAATATTGAATCATTTATCTTTTATCTTTTAATTTTCAACTCAACTAAAACGATAACGAACAAATCACACTTTCTCAGTGGACGATCTACATTCACCGACGAAACTACAATAGACACCGTCAATTGATTGCGGTGTAAATTTCTTTGGTTGTGAAACATTTTCTATACACACGAAGAAACGATCAATCAGTTGGCTATGGACCAATCATACTTTATGATGCCTCTTCTTATCGACGGACCAAACTCACCGGGAAACAATATCGACATCTATCTCCGACCTCTGATCGAGGAGTTAAAATCTTTGTTCATTGATGGTGTAGAGACTTACGATGCAAACACAAATATAACCTTTATACTGCGTGCGGCTTTAATGTGGACAATTAATGACTTTCCTGCGTATGGAATGCTATCAGGTTGGTCCGTACATGGTCACAAAGTATGTCCTCATTGCCATCAACTTACAACATCGAAATTCTTGAATTTTAGCAAGAAGGTTTGTTATTGAGGCCATCGACGTTTCCTGCCTCTAGACCATCCCTACAGGTTAGACGTTGTTCACTTTGATGATCATCAGGAGCTTCTTGGACCTCCTGTCCCATTGTCCGGAGAGGACGTGACTGCTCAGTGGGATGGTTACAATAATGTGACCTTCAGGATGGATCCGACAAAACAGGTCAAACCACCATTCTGGAACAAGTTAAGCATTTTCTTCGAGCTTCCGTACTGGTCAACAAATTTAATGCGTCATTGTCTAGACATCATGCATATAGAGAAGGGAGTATCCGAGCACATACTCAACTTGCTTCTTTGTAAAGACGGGAAATCGAAAGACAACCTTATTGCTCGGATGGATCTACAGGACTGGGAAATAAGAAGTGAATTCCATCCTAAACTGGTAGCGGGTAAACCAGGCAAGTTTGTACTTCCCAACGCCGCTTATCATATGTCACAACCAGAGAAAAAAAGATTCCTGCAGGTGTTGCATGATTTGAAAGTTCCCACAGGTTTCTCAGGATCATTCAGTAAGAAGATAAAAATTATGAAAGGCAAGATCGATGGGCTGAAAAGTCATGATCACCATGTTATCGTGGAGCACCTTCTCCCATTAGCACTCAGGAGTTCTCTCCCCGAATCGGTTGGTTTATTAATCAACGACCTATGTTGTTTTTTCAGTGAGTTATGCGCTAAAACACTGGATGTTGTGACGCTGGATAAACTAGAAAATTCTATTGCGTTGATACTTTGCAAGTTTGAGCGTATTTTCCCACCGTCATTCTTCGATATCATAATACACCTGACGGTTCATCTTGCAACTGAGGCTAAGTTAGCCAGACCGGTACAATATCGATGGATGTATCCCGTCGAGAGGTACGTAGAATTTTTCGTTTCGCGCAATTTTTAAAATTATTGTTGTCCTGTATGCCCGAATTTATTTATTCAATATATTTTCTTTAGGTACCTCTATACTCTTAAAAAGTATATATGCAATAGAAATCGACTAGAGGGTTCTATCATACATGGTTATCTTCTAGA
Organism: Agapanthus africanus; assembly: GCA_030015575.1. Taxonomy (NCBI): domain Eukaryota; kingdom Viridiplantae; phylum Streptophyta; class Magnoliopsida; order Asparagales; family Amaryllidaceae; genus Agapanthus; species Agapanthus africanus. The sequence goes on along the minus strand of CM057343.1, from coordinate 496,675,022 downwards.
TGAAGCAACCACATTTTGTTCCCGCCATCTGGACGAGAACATTGAGACGAGACTTAACCGGCCTTGAAGAATTCAAGACGGGCCATATGATAAAGCCGATTATAAGAGGGTAGACACTATATTTATCAACAAGATATACCGGTTTATCTTGCTTAATTGCGCATGTCTTGAAAAAATTAGAGAGTAAGTTTTTTTGGATTAATTGTTATATTTGTGTTTGTGTGTGTATGAAATGATATAATATTAATGTCATAATTTATTATCGAGAACAGAATTCATTTTAACGAGGTACGTGAGGGGCATCCTGATTGGAACGATGAACGATTGGAAAATATCATCAGGATAATTTTTGCAATTGGGTTGCAGATCATGTAAGTTATTCGAATAACATGTTATTGCCATCAGTTTTAATCTAAACTTATATCGTTATGTATTTGTCGTAAATTTTTTTTTTGTTAGATCCACGATCCGAACTTGTCTGCATCATTATAGAGTGATTCAAGATGTTTAGCTCAATTTCCTAGTATGGAGGTTGCATATTATAAAGGATTCAGTATCCTTGGATACAAATTCGAAGTTAAGGACATAGAAATATCTAGAACTACTCAGAATTGTGGGATTGCGACGGTAGGATCAGATGGTGTGATTTATTATGGATATTTAAATTGTATACTCGGCATCCACTATCCCGGACGATCAGAACCTTTTTATATATTTCAGTGTACTTGGTACGATACACGAACCGATACGGATAAGTGGAGAAGCAATCTTGGGACTTGGAAAGATGAATATGGATTAACCAGTGTGAACACACTTCGATTTTACGGCCAGGAAGATCCGTTTATCTTTCCGAACCAAGCGTTCCAAGTATACTACTCACAGTGTTTGAAGCATCCAGGATGGAATGTTGTATACCGTTGGAAACCCAGGGATGTCTACGATGTCCCAGAATTCGAGGACAGCGATGAGGATGATGAAGAGAGAAGACTTAGAGTGCTCCGACCATCTGTTTTGAAAGATGGGTTGTCTTCGGCTGATCATGAAGTTACTGAGTTAGAAATGATATCGATGATGAAATCCAAGTAGATATCTCTAATGCACCCACGAAACGAAAAAGGTTATCAGTAATGTTATATTATTACTTCATATTTTACGATCTATACATATATAGTCAATGCTTGTAATGATTGTCTAATGCGTCCACGAACCGTTTTATCTAGATTTGATGACGATGACGGGAGCAGCAAGGGGCGGAAGGAGCTCCAGCCGCAGCACCGGCAGAGGCAGAGGCAGAGGCTGAGTGGTTCTGCCACCCGGAAAGCTGCGTAGGGAGCTTCAGAGGGCCGGCCTTGCACCCCGATCGGAGACCCCTTCGGATGCCTCCTTCCGTGTGGACTTTGCCACACCTCCAGGTATATTGCACGCATATTCATTTTGAATGTAATATTATAGATATACATGCATGTTCATGTCAAAATTACTTATATTGTAATTGTTTGATTGTCTAGCTGTTGGTGATGCATCCACATCAGGGACAGAGGCCACTCCACACCTCCAGGTATGTTTATATATCATATAGTGCATGTATATTGATTTAGAATGCTATATCATAAATATATATACATTCTTTTTGCTCTTACGTATTTACATCAGGGACAGAGGCCACTCCCGCACCTCCAGGTATGTTTATATATCCTATAGTGTATACATGTTGATTTAGAATGTTATATTATTGATATACGCATTCATTTTGCAATTACTTATGTAGCTGATACTTGATTGTCTAATTATAAGTGGTGCATACTCGTCTGGTGCAGGGGCCACTCCCGTCACTTCCATACCCTCCGCTTAGTCTGCAGGTTTTTATGAATAAATATAAAATATTTATTCATTTTACATATCCTTTAAGAATAAACATAAACTTCATGTAATTTTATCGATGTTTATTTTCTAGTTGGAGATGCGTCCACGTCCGGGTCACCGGCTATTCCTCACCGGAGGAACTATCGTCCCGCTTGTGCTGCTGCCCGGGCCCAGGCTCGTGCTTTAGTCGCCGGAGTTATATATCACACTTCAATTTTCGTTAAACCTTGATTTATTAATACCACTTTGTCTTAATATTGATTGTCTTGATATTTCTTGTAGACGTAGGGCCTCCCCATCCCAAGAGGGGGACTCGAGGCCCGAATCAGTCCCACAGGCTGAGGCCCGACAGAGCTAGGGGAGGCAGCATTCCTCCTCTTTTTTACCCCTGATTATCGCTATACCGGCAATTATGCCGAGAGGTTCGCCCGGTATATGGAGGATGAGAGCAGCCTCGTGAAGAACTATCCACTTCACGTTGAGTGGGGCGACCAGCACCGGCGCTCATTCGCCCTCTTCTGGGATCAGGCTCGGGTATTAATATATATTTTCATTTGATTTATCCAATATATTTATTATTAACACTTGTAATCTAATAACAATGTTTTTTTGTATTTTTAGTTGGATTACGATTTTCAGCCTGTACCCGACCCTGATCACCTTGGGAGGGTGCTCGATCTTCACGCTCTGTACAATGGCCTGATGAAGAACATGTAGACGAAGGTCCGATACAACAGGAATGAGCTGAAGATCGACTGCTATTCCCTGTGGATGGGGACCCCCAAGGCAGAGAGAGCGGCCCTCCTACTGTAACGTTTTAAAAATAATTAAATAAATAATTAAATGAATAAAATTGTTTAAGTGAATTTTATGATTTTCGGTAAAGTAAAATGTATTTTCGTAAAATCAAACCGTGATTGTTTTTTATTATAATTTTAAAAATATCCATTTTAATTATGAAATTACTAGTAAATGGTGTTTATTTAGCCACTTATAAATTTTTAGTTTAATAAAATATTTTTCCTAAATTAATTATTTTAAATATTAACATAAGCTTTATTTTTACACTAAATTAGTGTAAATTACAAATTTAAATGGTTTTAATTTGTAAAAATGAACCATGGCATGTTATAATTTAGTATGTATCATGCAAAAATTATTTGCAAATTTTTCCTATTTTCTAGAGCTTTCTTGAGTTGTTATAGTAAATAAATAAATAAATAATTAAATAAAGCATGAAAAGACTTTTAGTGTTGTTTCTCTTCTTGAAACTTCTACACAACATCACACTCTCTTCTTTCTCTTCCTCACCTCCCTCTAGGCCGGCCACAAACCCCCCATGGCAGCCCCCCCTTTTTCCACCTCATTTTTATTCAAAATTCATTAAAAATACATCAAAAATTCCATTTAAAATTCCACAAAATCTTATTTATTTCATACTCTTTATTCCTTGCTCATTTTTATATGAAATTTGGAGATGGAAGGCATGCATTTTGGAGGCTCATTTCTTGTTTGGATTTCATATTTTGGGAGGTATAATTTCTTTCTTTTGATTTATTGTTTTAGATGTTCATTTAAGCTTAATTAGATTTAATGAATTAATTCTATGTTTTTTTTAAAATTCAAGTTAGGGTTTGTAAATTCAAGTTATGATTTTTGTTAATTATTTAGGGTTATAATAGTTAGTTTAACATTTTTAGAATTGGAAAATATTGCATGGTTGTTGAATTGTAAAATTTTCATTTAAAATTGTTTTAAATTAGGAAATTAGCTAACTAGGTTTTTGCAAAATGTGTTTGTGGTTAATATAAAATTCTAATTTGGGTTGTTATCATTGGATTATAGTTTTAGTGGAAATGTTAGCATGTTAATGGAAAGAAAAACTTAGTTTGATTGCTAGTTTCTATGGTTAATTGATAAATTGTGATAAAATTGCTAATTTTGTAAACTAGATTTTAGAAATTCCTATATAAATGAGATTAAAAATATAATTATGGTTTCATTATATCATTATCATCATGAATTGTGGTTTAAGTCATTAATTTATGCAAAATCACGTTTTGCGGTGGAATTGTGGTATTTTGCTTGAAAAATGTTAAAATTGTTAAAAGTTGCAAACTAGAAATTTCAAATAAATGCAAAATTGTGTAATAAAAATATATTAATGGTTTGTATAGTCTAGTAATGCTATTTAATGAGTTTTATGACCATTAGTTTCATTTAAATGTCACGTTTTGATGAAAAACGGTATACTGGCATTTTCGGGTTTTTGCGAAATTGGACGGTTTGATAGATTTTAGGGTTTCGATGGATTTAATCGTGTTTTATGGTATAAGTAATGTGTTTTAAAACTACAAGAAGTTTGATGATGTTATCTCGATCCATCGGAGTTTGTACGCCGATATCGAGCGGTATTTGGTTCTTTTGCGTGGACGGGACATAGGTTTTAACCTATACTTGTTCCTTGTATCGTTTGACTTTTGTATTTACGATGCTATTTATATGTTTGCGTTTAGGTACCCTTCAAGTGGACTGCGGGCGATGAAGAGGAGGATGGCGACACCGTCGTCGGCAGACATGGACCAGGTGAGTAGATGCATATCTACGGGGGGAAGTCGGGTGGATGGCGTTTAGCACCCCCGCAACGTAGAATAGGAATAGCACTTATTGACATTAGGAAACCAGATGTGACCCTAGATTCTTACTGAGTAGGACCCTGGTAATGACCCTAGGCGGGACTAGACTGATTTAGGAAAACCACACCTGAGGATGAATACTTTGGGAGAGGTTCGTAGGTTTCTGATAGAAACACACACGCACACACTAAAACTTGACATGGCGTATACGTATATGTGTGTATATATATAAAACTAGGTATAGGTATATATATATACACAACACGTATATGGGATTCATTGATGTGATATGATATCTGAGGCATGATGAAACAGTATAACTGGGCTTGATGCCGTGATTCTTGACTATACAGTCGTATTAAAGTGTTAGCGGATCATTAGAGAATGAGATAATGAACATGAACATATAAATTATAAAGGGTGGTGGTGATATTGAGGTACATGGGACGCTAAAATATCCTGAGCTGTAGCTTTAGACTGATCACGATATGATATATGTATGACTTGATTACGACATCATATAGGTGTGACCTGATGTCGATATAGTATAGGTGTGACTTGATGACGATAAGATATCGGTATGATTTAATCACAATATTACACATATGACATGATATTTCTGTGGATAAACTAATGATGCTTATCATGATGGCAATGATATATGATTGATGTATGCGATCACAGTTTAGCACCTTGATCATGAGATGTGTTGATGATGACATTATACGAATGAGGAGACACCTAGGAGATACTTGACCGTACCCCGATATTGGGATGCCGTACGATGGATTTTACCGTACGAGGCTTAGATTTGATGATTGATCCGTACTCTTGATTCGAGGAAGCCGTACTACGTACGTGACGCTATTGAGGCGGGATCGCCGACTATTAGAGATATTGATTTAGACCTTAGGTAGACTCTAGTTTCTTACTGACTAGTCTATTAGGTTTAGTTCCTTAGGATGTTAGATGGACACTGGTTTAGGTTCGACTCACATAGTGGTAGTTGTACTCGTATCTCGCAGAGGAGTGGATAATGCACACCTGTATTTACATTCATACTGTAATCATCATGGTGCATGTTCTTTTATATGTTGCTATAATCAGTATAAACTTTACCTGTTAGGACACCAGCACTATTACCGATGATGCGCATATTCCACGCACACTTATTTGCCGGCTCACACACATCATCATCGGTAATTGCTATGTCACGTACACTTTAGATCATATTGTCTTTTATGGATAGAATCAGTTAACAACTAGACAGATATAATATTGTGATTATTCTCTGACATTAGTACAGACATGATATTCATTGCTTAGACATTCATGCATTCATATTTTCATGTTATCATGCAGTATTATGGGCATATGCCGACACTTATCATATAGTTACTCATGATTTTGAGATTTGGATTTCTATGAGATTTCTGGATTTTGGGGAAAACCGCAAGAATATGTAAAAAACTTCTCTCTCTTCCTCCTCTCTTTTTAAAAACATAAGATGCGGTTTTCTCGTGATGTATGTGTCGTCCACCATGAGATTTCATGTTTTCTGTTGGATTTCGAGACCCGATTCGAGGAGTGGATGAACCGTCTCGGGTACATGGTGGGCCCGGTATGGTACCCCGGGGCAAGATGATCGAGTTGTAGACGATGAGCCTGGCAGCGGAAGGCTACCTACCGGTGATGTCTGGCGCGGCGGATATCTGGAGGATACCGACCGTTGTCGTAAGATTTGATGATATGGGCCGATCCGGACTGACGGAGCCTGAGATATTGAGACTTGAGATTACATGTGTTGTGTCGACGCTTGACACGGATTTCCATAGATTTCATTGTCGAGATTTCAGATTCTTATACATATTTTACTATGATAACAGCTAAAGATTTCTTATACATATATATCTGGATTTCAGGATTTGTTACTTTACATTCATGGTGCATGCATTTCATTTCATATGACATAGTATTATATGAGGCACTGACACAAGCACGGAGTATCTGCACTTACACGTAGTTTTACCCTGCTATTACTAGATGATTGGGATATTATAGTGTATTATTATGACCTAGGATAGCGTCGTGCATTCGATTTCTTTTCGTAGATGTCTTCTACTCACGAGTTGGCAACTCACCCCCGTTGTGCCAAATTTTATTTCAGGTTCGATGTACAGGTTTCCGCGGCAGCTTGTTGGCACATCTTTTCTTCAGGGTGATTTGCACGGTAGGTTGGTTCACTTGTATCCGAATCACCATTGTACTTTTATTCATTCATTTGTACCTAGTAAGCTCCATCAACCATATTTGTATTACTTGATAAGTTTATAGGACCAGTCTTTTATTTCGACCTTAGAGTCGCGCATGTATTATTCTGATCTGGTGGTTTTGTTTTCTTTTGAGTTTTGAGCCTCGCCTATTGGCGTTGTATATTATTGTGCTTGTTGTGGTTGTTTCCGCCTGTTGGCGTTGATGCTAGCTCCCGTTTGGGGATACTTTTTATTGTTTATGTATATTATACTTGTTGTACCCGTTTGGTGGCCAGTTTTTACAGAGGAGACTCTGCCGAAATTTTCGGTAAAATTTGCTGATGTTTTTATACTTGTTTTCTTTTTCTTTTCTTCTTTTTCTTCTTTTATGGTTTAGATTTCTGGGCTTCGGCTTACTTAGGTCACGTGGCGCCTCTAGACGCTTCGTAATCTAAGTGCCGGTCACGTTCCGTACTTTCGGGTCGTGACAAAGTTGGTATCAGAGCGCTAGGTTTAACCCTGTATAAGTCTAGGTGATCCTTGGTTGATGGAGTAGGCGATTTAGGTCGAGTAACGTACCGTGGGTATGGTCCGCGGCATACTTACGATACGCTACTCTTCTTAAGAAGCCTTAGGATGTACATTTGTTTGCACCATATTTCATTCGTTCCTTTGATCTATCTTCGTCGATGTCGGAGGGTGGTTCTGTTACCACGGGCGCATGGGCAGAGGGAGCTGTGGCTCGAATGCGATAACCATTAGAGTATTGGTTATTCTTGAGGATTGAAGCATTGCTTAGCGTGCGGACGAAGGGTATTCACATGCCGTCCGGATGAAGTTAAAGGGTTCGAACGATTATCAGAAAACCATTTTCCCAAGTTTAAGATATTCGGAAGAACATGCAGGTATTTCGATGGACCCTCTAGAAGAATGAAACCCTAACTCGACATAATGACCACGAGAACGCCCTTGAACCTTAAGGTTTACGGCAGTTCCGCGGTGCCATTAGTGAGGCTTGGGTTTGCCCTTCTACGGCTGGATCATTGATGCTGGGGTATGTACCGGATATTTTAAACTGTACTTGAGAGTTGAGCTCTCGGGGAATTATGGGATTTGATGGATCGATCGAAAGGTTTAATGTAGTCCGGATATCAAGTGAAGGGATCGACTACGTGGGAGACTCTAGATATGGGTATTGCCGTCGGTAGCGCAGTCAGCACACTTATGAAGAGATAAGTTTGAAGCAATCGACATCAGAGGAAAGAGGCGCACATTGACGATAGTGATTACGATGTGACTTGGTGATTTGAATTTCATATTTCTGTTATTGGATTTTGGTATTTTGAGGATTTTGTTCTACGATTGGTATTTCTTATGTGTACCTTCATTGTATTCTATCCGTGTTTCACATATCAGCTGTATTGATGTTGCTTAGTATACACCCGGTACACTTGATTTGGTTTTATATATTTTAAGATTTTTTTTATTTTTTGATTTCGTGCATATGGGTTACACATGATTTTGATATATGCTTCGACCTAGTTTTTATCCATTTTCGTATTGTGATTTCGATTCTGATATTCGATGTATGTTTTCATGCACCATGTGCACCTGATTAGGATTCTTGCGCATACTTGGCGCACTTGATGCGATTTTGTGCACACCAGATGCACTAAATCGGGGTTTTGTGCAGATTAGATGCACCTGATAGTGAGTCGTGCACGCCCGTTGCACTTGACAGATGTTTTGGTGCACACCTGTTGCACTTATTTTGTTTTTGTGTGCATTCATGGTTTCTGCATTTGGTTTCGATTTTAGTGCGCACCGGACGCACATGACATTTTATTGATGTGATTGGGATTGATTTTAGTTTGAGCAGTATGTTTTCATAATCATTATTATTTGATTTAGTAACCAGGCGGGACGTGTATGTTAAATAAAAGATATATATATAGCTATTTTTTTTAAATTAAACGTCCGCTACTTAGACCGTGACACGTGCATTGCACGGCGATTTTCAAGAGGGGTTTTTGTATGCTTCTTTATTATGAGGTTTAGGCGATTTTACTAGGATGAGAACTATATATAAGTTATAGATTGATGTATATTATGATGGTTTTCATATTGGGTTATGATATTTTATTATCGCCATAACTCCGATGATTGCGTCATACTTGACGGAGTTGATTTTTGTTATGTATTGATGATTTCGGAGCCCCGGCGATTTGAGTGTTTTGCTAAATGTTTTAGTATTTTGAAGGGGAGTTTTAATTTAAATTCGGGGACCGAATTTCTTAAAGGGGGGAAGATTGTAACATTTTAAAAATAATTAAATAAATAATTAAATGAATAAAATTGTTTAAGTGAATTTTATGATTTTCGGTAAAGTAAAATGTATTTTCGTAAAATCAAACCGTGATTATTTTTCATTATAATTTTAAAAATATCCATTTTAATTATGAAATTACCAGTAAATGGTGTTTATTTAGCCACTTATAAATTTTTAGTTTAATAAAATATTTTTCCTAAAATAATTATTTTAAATATTAACATAAGCTTTATTTTTACACTAAATTAGTGTAAATTACAAATTTAAATGGTTTTAATTTGTAAAAATGAACCATGGAATGTTAGAATTTAGTATGTATCATGCAAAAATTATTTGCAAATTTTTCCTATTTTCTAGAGCTTTCTTGAGTTGCTATAGTAAATAAATAAATAAATAATTAAATAAAGCATGAAAAGACTTTTAGTGTTGTTTCTCTTCTTGAAACTTTTACACAACATCACACTCTCTTCTTTCTCTCCCTCACCTCCCTCTAGGCCAGCCATAAACCCCCCATGGCAGCCCCCCCTTTTTCCACCTCATTTTTATTCAAAATTCATTAAAAATACATCAAAAATTCCATTTAAAATTCCACAAAATCCTATTTATTTCATACTCTTTATTCCTTGCTCATTTTTATATGAAATTTGGAGATGGAAGGCATGCATTTTGGAGGCTCATTTCTTGTTTCGATTTCATATTTTGGGAGGTATAATTTCTTTCTTTTGATTTATTGTTTTAGATGTTCATTTAAGCTTAATTAGATTTAATGAATTAATTCTATATTTTTTTTAAAATTCAAGTTAGGGTTTGTAAATTCAAGTTATGATTTTTGTTAATTATTTAGGATTATAATAGTTAGTTTAACACTTTTAGAATTGGAAAATATTGCATGGTTGTTGAATTGTAAAATTTTCATTTAAAATTGTTTTAAATTAGGAAATTAGCTAACTAGGTTTTTGCAAAATGTGTTTATGGTTAATATAAAATTCTAATTTGGGTTGTTATCATTGGATTATAGTTTTAGTGGAAATGTTAGCATGTTAATGGAAAGAAAAACTTAGTTTGATTGCTAGTTTCTATGGTTAATTGATAAATTGTGATAAAATTGCTAATTTTGTAAACTAGATTTTAGAAATTCCTATATAAATGAGATTAAAAATATAATTATGGTTTCATTATATCATTATCATCATGAATTGTGGTTTAAGTCATTAATTTATGCAAAATCACGTTTTGCGGTGGAATTGTGGTATTTTGCTTGAAAAATGTTAAAATTGTTAAAAGTTGCAAACTAGAAATTTCAAATAAATGCAAAATTGTGTAATAAAAATATATTAATGGTTTGTATAGTCTAGTAATGCTATTTAATGAGTTTTATGACCATTAGTTTCATTTAAATGTCACGTTTTGATGAAAAACGGTATACTGGCATTTTCGGGTTTTTGCGAAATTGGACGGTTTGATAGATTTTAGGGTTTCGATGGATTTAATCGTGTTTTATGGTATAAGTAATGTGTTTTAAAACTACAAGAAGTTTGATGATGTTATCTCGATCCATCGGAGTTTGTACGCCGATATCGAGCGGTATTTGGTTCTTTTGCGTGGACGGGACATAGGTTTTAACCTATACTTGTTCCTTGTATCGTTTGACTTTTGTATTTACGATGCTATTTATATGTTTGCGTTTAGGTACCCTTCAAGTGGACTGCGGGCGATGAAGAGGAGGATGGCGACACCGTCGTCGGCAGACATGGACCAGGTGAGTAGATGCATATCTACGGGGGGAAGTCGGGTGGATGGCGTTTAGCACCCCCGCAACGTAGAATAGGAATAGCACTTATTGACATTAGGAAACCAGATGTGACCCTAGATTCTTACTGAGTAGGACCCTGGTAATGACCCTAGGCGGGACTAGACTGATTTAGGAAAACCACACCTGAGGATGAATACTTTGGGAGAGGTTCGTAGGTTTCTGATAGAAACACACACGCACACACTAAAACTTGACATGGCGTATACGTATATGTGTGTATATATATAAAACTAGGTATAGGTATATATATATACACAACACGTATATGGGATTCATTGATGTGATATGATATCTGAGGCATGATGAAACAGTATAACTGGGCTTGATGCCGTGATTCTTGACTATACAGTCGTATTAAAGTGTTAGCGGATCATTAGAGAATGAGATAATGAACATGAACATATAAATTATAAAGGGTGGTGGTGATATTGAGGTACATGGGACGCTAAAATATCCTGAGCTGTAGCTTTAGACTGATCACGATATGATATATGTATGACTTGATTACGACATCATATAGGTGTGACCTGATGTCGATATAGTATAGGTGTGACTTGATGACGATAAGATATCGGTATGATTTAATCACAATATTACACATATGACATGATATTTCTGTGGATAAACTAATGATGCTTATCATGATGGCAATGATATATGATTGATGTATGCGATCACAGTTTAGCACCTTGATCATGAGATGTGTTGATGATGACATTATACGAATGAGGAGACACCTAGGAGATACTTGACCGTATCCCGATATTGGGATGCCGTACGATGGATTTTACCGTACGAGGCTTAGATTTGATGATTGATCCGTACTCTTGATTCGAGAAAGCCGTACTACGTACGTGACGCTATTGAGGCGGGATCGCCGACTATTAGAGATATTGATTTAGACCTTAGGTAGACTCTAGTTTCTTACTGACTAGTCTATTAGGTTTAGTTCCTTAGGATGTTAGATGGACACTGGTTTAGGTTCGACTCACATAGTGGTAGTTGTACTCGTATCTCGCAGAGGAGTGGATAATGCACACCTGTATTTACATTCATACTGTAATCATCATGGTGCATGTTCTTTTATATGTTGCTATAATCAGTATAAACTTTACCTGTTAGGACACCAGCACTATTACCGATGATGCGCATATTCCACGCACACTTATTTGCCGGCTCACACACATCATCATCGGTAATTGCTATGTCACGTACACTTTAGATCATATTGTCTTTTATGGATAGAATCAGTTAACAACTAGACAGATATAATATTGTGATTATTCTCTGACATTAGTACAGACATGATATTCATTGCTTAGACATTCATGCATTCATATTTTCATGTTATCATGCAGTATTATGGGCATATGCCGACACTTATCATATAGTTACTCATGATTTTGAGATTTGGATTTCTATGAGATTTCTGGATTTTGGGGAAAACCGTAAGAATATGTAAAAAACTTCTCTCTCTCCTCCTCCTCTCTTTTTAAAAACATAAGATGCGGTTTTCTCGAGATGTATGTGTCGTCCACCATGAGATTTCATGTTTTCTGTTGGATTTCGAGACCCGATTCGAGGAGTGGATGAACCGTCTCGGGTACATGGTGGGCCCGGTATGGTACCCCGGGGCAAGAAGATCGAGATGTAGACGATGAGCCTGGCAGGGGAAGGCTACCTACCGGTGATGTCTGGCGCGGCGGATATCCGGAGGATACCGACCGTTGTCGTGAGATTTGATGATATGGGCCGATCCGGACTGACGGAGCCCGAGATATTGAGACTTGAGATTACATGTGTTGTGTCGACGCTTGACACGGATATTCATAGATTTCATTGTTGAGATTTCAGATTCTTATACACATTTTACTATGATAACAGCTAAAGATTTCTTATACATATATATCTGGATTTCAGGATTTGTTACTTTACATTCATGGTGCATGCATTTCATTTCATATGACATAGTATTATATGAGGCACTGACACAAGCACGGAGTATCTGCACTTACACGTAGTTTTACCCTGCTATTACTAGATGATTGGGATATTATAATGTATTATTATGACCTAGGATAGCGTCGTGCATTCGATTTCTTTTCGTAGATGTCTTCTACTCACGAGTTGGCAACTCACCCCCGTTGTGCCAAATTTTATTTCAGGTTCGATGTACAGGTTTCCGTTGCAGCTTGTTGGCACATCTTTTCTTCAGGGTGATTTGCACGGTAGGTTGGTTCACTTGTATCAGAATCACCATTGTACTTTTATTCATTCATTTGTACCTAGTAAGATCCATCAACCATATTTGTATTACTTGATAAGTTTATAGGACCAGTCTTTTATTTCGACCTTAGAGTCGCGCATGTATTATTCTGATCTGGTGGTTTTGTTTTCTTTTGAGTTTTGAGCCTCGCCTATTGGCGTTGTATATTATTGTGCTTGTTGTGGTTGTTTCCGCCTGTTGGCGTTGATGCTAGCTCCCGTTTGGGGATGCTTTTTATTGTTTATGTATATTATACTTGTTGTACCCGTTTGGGGGCCAGTTTTTACAGAGGAGACTCTGCCGAAATTTTCGGTAAAATTTGCTGATGTTTTTATACTTGTTTTCTTTTCTTTTCTTCTTTTTCTTCTTTTATGGTTTAGATTTCTGGGCTTCGGCTTACTTAGGTCACGTGGCGCCTCTAGACGCTTCGTAATCTAAGTGCCGATCACGTTCCGTACTTTCGGGTCGTGACACCTACATACTCCGGCCTTTGCGAGAGTCGACGTAGATACATGGCCTCTATTGTGCCAATATTTCGACTCTCATCGGAAATAGGTATGTATTTTAAATGTAATTAATTGTTTAGTATATAATTTATTTTTTTGTGTTTCTTAATTAGAAAACTAAATCTGAATGTGTTGTGCAGAAACAGGCTGATCAAAATAAAGAGAATAGGAAGTCGGCGAAGAGGGGTCGCCCCACTTATACAGGTGGCTCGAGGAATATTACTCGTGCTATGAAGTTATCGGTAAATTAAAATAGACCGGCCTTTGTGATATAATGTAATATTAAGAGTTATTTTCTAATATATGTAAATTTTTGGTGAATTGCAGAGAGCTCAGACCCTGGTGCAGGGTGGTACACCGAGCGTGCTGTCCGCGTATCTTGCCATCTACGGCACCTCGACAGATCCCGCCACGGGCGAGCTTCGATACCCCGACACCGCTACCTAGGAGTATTTCGTAAGTGTTAATATTTATTCAACCCCTATTTGAATTTTTTGTTTTGAAAGGTTCAAATTTAAATGATATACTTATATTTTACTGGTTAATGTGGGTGTGGGAGCGGGTGGTTGAGCAGGCGGAGGTATTGGGGATCGATTTTATTGGACAGAACGATCCGATGCTGCTGACCCCAGTCCTAGACGCCGCACATGGAGGCACCACGGAGGTTGGGAGAGAAGCCGGGGATTGGGTCCTAGCAGGGCCCATATGAGGTTGGACTCCACTCCGGCGGTTACTTCCTCTATCTCCCATGAGCGACGTTTCCAGCAAGAACTGGTCACCTTGAAGGCCACCGTTCAGGAGTTGAAGGAGATATTGGTATGTATACTACTTAATAGTAAAATATTATGTCATATTATACATAGCAACATATCCAATATTAGTACGTAGCCTGAGCTTATTTGGTTGTAGACATAGCTTTGATTAATCATACATACATATCTAATTAAAATAAACTACGGTTTTCCAAACTAGATATCCAAACGAGGCCTAAGTCCCTAAGTATATATAGATTAGGGTTTCGCAATAACTTGATAATGATACGAATTCGCCTAATACACAGTTTTTACTCGTTTATTACACACAAAATTAAACAGACGCGACAGGGTACATCGGTCGAGCCTCCACATGCATCTCTTTCGGCTGCGGCTCCGCAAGACACTACCTTGGCTGCGGTTGCGCAGACAACTCCTATAGCTCCACTGCCCGCTCAGATTCCCGCAGCTGCGGCTCCGCAAGCCACTACCTTGGCGGCGGTTGCGCAGACCACTCCTACAGCTCCACAGCCTGCTCAGACTCCCGCACACTCCGCATTGCTCGAGATATTGACTCAGGGTATATCCGAGGAGCAGGCGTAATAGATTACGGCTTTTATCAGAGGTGGAGATGGACCGAGCTAGGGTAGCTTTTTGATTCTTATATTTTAAACATGTATTTACTTATATGATACATATTGTATATATTTTGGACGATATTGATATTGGTGGTGTTTGCGTGTTTATATTGATTTAGATTGATATCGTATTCTGCTTGTTGATTTCTTTTGTATATTATGCGTGAGATGTGATTATGAATACTGCGGTATATATTCTGTGTGTTGATTAATTTTATATATGATGTATATATTATTGTGCACAGGACGAGAAAAAAACAGGCATCCTTTTTTTTAAAAAAACCCTGATAATATGTCCCTACGGATTAATCCGTTGGGCCCACCATTGCCCCTACGGATTAATCCGTAGGGTCCTACTTTTCTCCTACAGATTTATCCGTAGGGGCAAAATATTAGGATACCTGATATTTTGCCCCTATGATCTCAGTAAGAGAGGGTTATACTTGTCCCTACGGATTTGTCTATAGGGGCTTAAACATGCCCCTACACAGGTATTCGTAGGGACAAAATATCAGGATAACTGATATTTTTCCTCTACACATCTGGACCTACGCATGTATCCGTAGGGGTAGAAATTTGGCCTTACGGACAACTCTGTAGGGACAACTATTTTATTTTATAAACCGATAAATTAAATAACTTTTTTGTCCCTACAGTCTAATCCGTAGGGACATATGGACCTATACATTATGCCGTATGAGCAAGTATTTAACCGTAGGGGCATGTTTAAGTCTAAGACTTGCACCTACGGCGTTTTCACCTACAGGGTAATTTCTTGCCCCTACGGATATATCCGTAGAGGCAGTGGTTTGCTCCTACGGATAAATCCGTAGGGGAAACCCCTATTTGTAGTAGTGGAAATCCATATCTCAATACGTAAATCCATATAATATGATGTATGCAACATAGAACAGTAATATGAGCATATCAAGGGAAAACCGCTATTTAAATGCTTCAAGTTATTAAAATATCATGGGGTTCCCAATTTCTCCAAAATCCAACGCAACATCATATAAAAGTGAACATGTAGTTATAGAAAGGTATATGTGTAAGCATGTAGGTATGCATGTATGCTATATTTCATATGCGCAATTGCATAAGAATCAATGTCTCAATGTCACTAACCAATATGATATCATATATGTATATGTGTTGTGCATGTCATGGTAATTACCGACGGTGTGTGTGTAGCATACAATTAGTGCTCGTGCAACATAAACCGTCAATAATAGTGCGGTGTCTAATGGGTACAAGTCCAGACACAACAAGTAATAATATGCAATGATGTTCATGCACAATCTCTATATGTGCATATAAACATGCGGCTAATATCATATCATCTCTAGCCCTGATGCTTAACGCCATACGGGCGATTTCCCCGTAGATGTTAAATCCACTCACCGACGATCTCGAGGTAGGTAAATCCAACCACCTGCTTCCCTTTCTTCACAGCGCCCGAAGTCCCCGCTTGTGATCCTATTAATACAAAATATAGCAAGTGCAACTCAGAAATTGACCAAGAACATGTACAAACTACGTTTTGACCGACGTACCGACTCCAATCAAACTCTCAAGTCTTCGTCTAGTGGCTAACGTGTATGGTGATACTCCGAATCCAACCCAAGTGCAGCAGCTACACAAGAACACGAACCGTGTCGGATAATGTGACACGCGTGGTCGTAACACTAGAAACTACCCAAGTGATCCTAGATTTTGTATACTATTAAAACATAAAAATCTAGCAGTACCAAACACCTCTAAACAACTGCAGACAGCTATCCTATAAATCACAAGTCCCAACTCCCCCAAAAACCCGAGGTCGCCGGATTTCCCTATGTTCTTGCCGGCCAAATCGATCAGGTGGGGTTCGTGCTTCAGGTGTACACTCAGGGTCACTAGTACATCACTACTACATTGCTAGATTTTCCAGTACACACTCGGGGTCACAGTAGATCACAGAGACTCCATAATGACACTAAAAATACGATATGTGCACAAAACTATACCTTTAGTGTTCTAATAAACAACTACAAGGCAACACAATAATATAAACACATAATTATCAGTTAGAGATCATTACCTAACCACACTTGCTAAAAAATTCTAGCTTTTCAAGCTCCAAGTCATCTTAGTGGCTAAATCATGACTTGAGAAGTGTTTTAGTGGTGTTTAATGAAGGTTTGCTTGGTTTTGTGATGAAATAGTGAGGGTTTCAGTTAAGAGAAGAGGAGAAGGAAAATAGTTGAGAATGAGAGAGTGAGGTGAGGATGAGAGAGTGCAATGAGTGAAGAATGAGAGGGGGTGAGTGTAGGATAAGTGTATGCCTTACACTTACTCTCCCCCTCTCTTTCATTAAATGCAAGCATGCTTGCCCCCATGACTCATCTTGCCACCTCTCCCTTTCCAGAACAATGGATAACACTCACAAAGAAATGCTAAATGTAAGATTAACATGGCATGAATTTTGCTTAAGGTGCAATGGCTACTAAACAAGGTTAACACTAAACAACCCCCAAGTTAATATGCACAAGTGTGTGCAAGCCAAAACAAATAATAATAAAATATTGATTAATCTTTATAAAATATGAGAAAACTATTTTGGTAATCTTTTTATTAAAAACCCGCATTATCGCTTAATTAACACTAATCTCATTCTAAGGTGTTAGAGAAATGTTCTTGGTTTACGGCGGAAAGAACCTCCAGATCGAGGCCTTTGCTGACTCCAGCTTCCAGAGTGACAAGGATGACTCCAAGTCCATGTCAGGTTATGTCTTTACCCTCATTGGAGAGGCGGTCTGTTGGAAGAGTTCCAAGCAAGACACCGTTGCTGACTCGATGATGGAAGCAGAGTATATCGCAGCTTCAGATGCCGCAAAAGAAGCAATCTGGATAAGGAAGTTCTTAACAGAACTTCAGGTGATTCCGTCTATTGTTGATCCAATACCTCTATATTGTGACAACAACGGGGCTATAGCTTTAGCAAAGTAACCCAGGTCCCATCAGAAGTCCATACACATCTTGAGGCGGTATCACATGATCAGGGAGATCGTGGATCGCCGGGAGATCGAGGTACAAAGAGTTGCTACCGAGGACAACACTGCGGATCCATTCACAAAGGCCATCTCTCAAACACAGTTCGAGAGGCTATTCGAGATGATAGGTCTGCGATATGCCAACACATGACCTTAGTGCAAGTGGGAGATTGTTAGTGTAATATACTCTAGAGGCCATTATTGTATAGTACTAGTTTGTATATTACATTTTGGAAGCTTGGGATATATACACGGATTTATGACAATCTTGCTCGATATAGTAGTATGCTACTTGGTTTGTATCTATCTTAATATGTGTATATGTTTGTTTTAACTTATCGCTAATACATATTAATAGAGCCCTTAGGATCTTTATTTGACTACCAGCGTTGTGATGGCAGTCACAGTAGTGGGGGATGGGTAGTCTACAAGCACATCCTTACACAGATCCTTAGTCGTAGGATTATCGAGACAGGGCATCGATACTCCAGAGTAGACTAGTATATACGCTTCTCATCCCAGGAGGGGAGATGGTCTGTCCCACAGCCATTAGTACGTCGTACTGGAGATAGTATGCAGGTGCTCATTGGGTTATGAGTTACACTGGATGGACTCGTAGGGAACTGCTGGTTGGTAATATAACTATCGTCAGGTAGCAATTTCCAGGTGACATGAGTACAGCTTAGTCCGTCGACTTGACATTGCTACTTCGCCTCAAGTGTGTTCCCACTGTTCTTAGATTACTACTCTACCACGGCTCTGCTGAGTCGTGCAAATAGGTAGTAGTTGGGTGCAACCCCGAAGCAATTGGAGGCAGTGGCGGTTAGATAAGATTCATCTCTCCCGGTATTGGGGGTTGATGTCGCACTGTGTTCGAAAAGCCATTACACAAAGTCCCTGACCAGGGCAAGCGAGATTTGCTGGTAGGGATTCCAGTAGTTTCTCAGGGTGTTTTTAGCCACACTCCGACACGACTTATTGCACTATTAGGGGTCTGATGCTTGCCGCCCCCTATGACCGATATGCGGCACTCTTAGACGAACAGACCGGAATGTACCGAGATTGCCACAGACAGGTTCAGTAGGGGTACGGATGAGTTTCCTTTTCGACCTTCTTGTCAACAGATATCTGGGTAGCCGTTACGTACAGCTAGTGCCGCTGACGCGCTTGTGGTTATACCCACTGCCAGCGTACTGTCGAGTCTTTAGAGTCCCACACAGAGGTTTCCCAGCTTCGGGCAAAACGTGTAGAGGTCGTATGGTTTTACGACAGGGTTCGATCACATACATGTACTTGTGCGCATATGATGTTCGGGAGGACTATACTAGTTGGCTTTGGTTTAAACCGGATCCTAGTATATGATTATTGGATTAGTTTCGTCTCATTGTATTCGTGTTTCTCGGGATACGGATGCGGGTATGTATATATGGATGTGAGAGGTATTCTTGTAATTTGAACAAGATTACAACATGGAGAATGACACCTCAAATTAGGGTTTTTCTTTTTTAGTAAAATCTTTTTGAGGTGGAGGAAATGAGAGAGGAAATATTGTGGTATTTTAGTGAAATGAGATTAGGGTTTTGCTTTGACTTTCTTGGATTCATTTGGTATTTGTTGACTTAGATATTTGTTAGATATTTGTGAGATATTTTCATATGGTTTAAAAGGCAAAACCCTAGCCATTTTCACTAATCTTTTCACCAAAAGAAAAACAACAGATACTTTTCCTCTCTCTCATTTCCTCAAGCTTTCTCCTTCTCATCTCAAACCTTAACCATCTTATGAGTTGAGAATCCTAGGGTTTGTGAGACTACTAGACTCCTCATCACTCTCTACACATCCTAAGCTACTTAGTTTAGCACACTAAGTGACCTAGTTGCTTCAAGTTAGAGGTTGAACTCAAAGTCGGATCTCTCGGGTGGATCTTCTATGATTTGGAGAAGACGACGAGGAGGTGCAATCCATTCTCACTTCGAGGAGCTCACGACATGGAGAAGGACAGCGAGGAGGTGAAGGACAGTGAGAACTTGAGGTATAACACTCCCACATAGTAGTTAAACTTCTTTGCTAGATTGTTAGCTAGGGTTTAGTATCGATCCTGGAGTTTAGTCGATGTTACGAAGCTTATAAAAATCATTTTTTTGCAAACTCCGCCTCCCCGTGGACACGTGGGGTGCGTGGCATCGACTTACAGATTATGCTCTCAAACTTGGGGCATTTTGAGCTTTCGCCTTTGGATTTTGCCTCCGGCGCTAGAACTTTCTCCGGCTTTAGTCTTTTGTAAGAGGTCGTAGGAATCGTTATGACAGGCACTTACTTTCAAGAAGTCCCCCGTTGTATGGCAAATGAATGATCATTTTCCTGTCAAAACTTAGACTTCTTCGTCGACGAGAATAATTTTCGTGAAGAACGGTGTCCTGGACTTTTCTCCAGACTTTGTGAATCTGTGAAGAGAGCCGCCGGTAAGAACGCTTCGGCTTTGGCTATATTGGAGCTTCTGCAGGGGCGGCATTTTCTTCAATATTGCAGTAGGTGAATTCTTTCGAACCCTTCTTAGCGGTTAAAAATTGTTCCTGGTTGGAACAACAACATCAACACCTACCTCAGGAGCTAGTGGAGTTGACCCAGAAGGGGAGTTGCCCCAAGTTTGTCTTACTTGATGCCAATGGCGACGTCGAGCGTATCTTGCAGCGGGAGCCTCCTTAGAGTTAGAGACTTCCTTGACATGCCCCCTGCGTTGTTCGGGGGCTTCGTTCAGTGTCAACCGGTAAAAGACTGACATTCTCGGTTACACTGGAGCAGAATTGGTCAGTCTGTGAAGACCGAATGCCTTGGTAGTGAAGCACTCTTTTTTGCTTCACGCGGAGCAGGAGCGGGGAGAGTTAACAGTTTAGGGGCAGCCCCCTCAGGAATCATGGGCTTCTTCATAAACCCCATCAAGCTTCCCTTCAGCCTGTCGAAGACTGAAGCTTTAGTGCTGGCAGGTATATTAGTGGGGCTCGCTGTGGTGTTTAGCCAATCAAAGACCGACTTCCGCGGAATTTTTTCTTTGAGCGTTGAGGTACCAAAATTTATGGATGGGATTATGGTCCCAAAGAACAGCCCAGTGGTTGCTTAGGCGACCTGCTTTTCTGGCAAGGAGAATATTGAGACTGCATTCGGCTCGTAGACCTCTCCTCCAGATGGGGCGGAGTTAGCCTGAGAGTTGTTGTTGTTGCAGGTGATGCAGTTAGAAGCAATTGAATCTGTACGGAGGTGAAAAACCAAATTTTAGTATCCCAAACTCTAAGGGCAACCATAAACATAGCGAATCACGATTTTGTTTACGAAACATTGTTGGATATAGTGCCCTCAAGAAAATTATTGTAATTGCAGGCATGCGATTACGATAATTGAGGGAGGACCTATACACGTAGAACAATCTTACTCAAAATGATAGTATGTTATCTGGTTTGTCTTAATCATCATGTATAAGCATTATGTGGTATTGTAGATCACTATTACGTGTTGATAGAGCCCATAGGATTCTTTCTTGACTACCAGCATTATGATAACGATCATATACGTGAGAGCTGGGTGGTCTATAAATACATCCTTAAATGTCCCTAGTCATGGGAGTATCGAGACCGAGCATCGATATTCCGGAGTAGACTTATGTATACGCTTCAAGACCCTGATGATGGGCGGTGGCCGGTCTCACAAGCCATTAGTGTTGTGTCACCTAAGATAGTATACAGGTGCTCACTGGATGTGAGTACACTGGACGGACTCGTCGAGAACTTCTAGATGGTATTATACCTATCGTCAGATAGAAGTTCTCAGGTGGCATGAGTACAGGTTAGTCATTCGACCTGAAGTCGTCATTTGTCTCGTGTGAGTTCCTACTGTACTTTGATTACTACCCTACCATGGCTTAAAGGAGTTATGAAAATAGGTTTTAGTTGGGTGCAGTCCCGAGCCACATGGAGGCAGTGGTCGACTGTCAGGGATTCGTCTCTCCTGGTATTAGGAGTTGATATCGCACTGTTTTCAGTTAGCTATCAACAGAAATCCGTGGCCACGGTAGGGGAGATTTACTGATAGTTGATCAGTAGTATCTCAGTTGGTGATGAGCTAGACTCAGACACGACTTATCGGGTTAGTAGGGGTCTGACGTTATCCACCACTAGATCCGATATGCGATACTCTTTGACGAAGAGACCGAACTGTACGGAGATTGTCATATTCAGGCTCACTAGGGTAAGGACGCACTTGATTGTCGACCCCCCTTTCGACAAGTACCTGGGTAGCTGTTGCGTACAACTAGTGCTACTGACGTGCTTGTGGTTAAACCCATTGCCGGTGTATTATCGAGTCATTAGAGTCCCACACAGAGGGTTTTTCCAGTTCAGGCGACAGATGTAGGAGCCGTACGATAGTACGTGCAGGGGTCCGATTAAATACGTGTACACGGACTTTAATCGGACGGTTGATAATATTTGCCGGCTTAGGATTAAGCCGGATTATTAATTCAGGTTTTGATTTAATAATTTATATATGTATTTTGATACATATATTTTAGTATTATTGTTCACTATTCATTTTCTCTCTATGGTGCTATCCGTATTTTTATACGGATACGCGTATGCGTAGCGATATATATACCAGGTGAAGTATTCCGTATTTATACGGGAATACTTCTTGAAGAAGGACACCTCATATTTGATTTTCCTTTTTGGAAAATTAAAATTGAAATGAGGTGGCATGTGGACTTATGAAGCATGGTGTGAACAATGTAAAGAGACATGGCTATGTATTTTTATATGTTATTTGATTTGGATGCACTATTACATCATGGTTGATTATTAGCCATTCTTTTCTACACAAGACGACTTCTAGCACCTTAGAATGTGATTAGGGGTTATTATGCTTTAATGTGGAGTATTTAGTAAAAATTTTACCAAATCGGTTTTCAAATATTTTATCTGAATTTATGAATATTTTATTAGAATTTAATTTGGACTGCACACACTTGTGCATGTTAACTAGGGTTAAGTTTGGGGTTAAACCATGTTTAGATAACCATGGTAGACTAACCCATTTAATTAGGATAATAGGATTTAATTAAGTGTATTAGTTTTTCTAAATATAATTAGTTTGTTTGGGAGTTGACTTGGGTTGGAGAGAGAATGAGAGAGCATGATGGCTTGAGCATGCTTGATAATTAATGAAGAGAGAGAAAGGGGTTGACTCTCTTCTCTTTGTTTTCAAACCAATTATATTTTGTTGCCTCACTCATTCTCACACATCTCTCTCCCTCTCACTCACACACACACACCCCCAGCAGCTGCAACAGAAGCAACAGCAGTAGCAGAAGTAGCAGCAGCAACAGCAAGCAACAACAACAACAGCAAAGCAGCAGCAGCAGCGAAAACAGCAGCAACAACAGCAGCTCAGTAGCAGCAGCAGCAGAACCCTTCTTCTTCTTTCCTTCTTCTTGCACCATAGGACCATTAGAGGTATAATTTCTTAAACTCCACTTCCTTTTTGGTAAGCTTATATGTTATTTAGCTTCGGTTAGTGTTTAATGTGGTTTTTAGTGCTAGTTGGTGGTTTAAGTGGGTTTTTGACCAAGTTAGAGTTTTTATGGCTTAATTAACTTAGGTAGGTGTTGTTAGTGTTGTGTTAACCTAGTAGTATTACTAGATTTCGCTAAATCGCCTTAAAGTCTAAAACATGAAATTTAAAATACGGTTTTGAAGCAAACTGTAGGATATATAAGATCTGCTATATCAGTGCTCTTTTTCTAGTTTAGCAAACATGTTCAGAATAGTGTGCAGGCTTTTTAGAGTAAGGTGTAGGATTTCGTGCTCATTTCCCCTCCCAAAATCCAGCGACATCCCTTGCTTTTCTGGCGTCGTCGGCCCCCCTGTTGTTTTGGGTGTTGATGTTGTGCTGAGTGGTGCCTGTAGGTTTTTGTCTGTGTTTGGTATTGTTTGGTTTTTGGGGTTTAGCAGTTGGTGAAATCTGGGAGAGTTTGGTTAGTTTTTAGTGCGTTATGGACTTTGACGATATTTTGATGGTTTAGTTGGAGAATAGGGTAAGTCAAGGTGGTTAAGGTTAGATTAGCTCTGATTTGTGCTGTTGGTATCACTTGATTCCTGTAATTTCACCTAATATCACTTGTGCACCCTAATGTGGCAAACTAAGTGTTTTAAAACGTTTTTTAAAACTAAACCTTAAGATACGTGGAATCTGCTGTATCTAGGTTAGTAATTTTTGTAAGCAAACATATACACGAGCCTATACATTGTGTTAGGAATATAGGATAGAATCCTGGACCCCTTTCACCTGTTTTTGGCTGATATCATGCCTATGGTGGCCGGCCCAATTTTTTGGGTTTGTGTTGGATTTTTGCATGTAGCTGTCTGTAGGTATTATAAGATGTTTGGTCTTGTTTATTTTTCTTGTTTTTGCTCCAGAAAAAATCTGGGATCTGTTACTTATATTTAGCGTAGCGGGACTTGCGCGACACGTACGATACGAATCGAGGTGGTATGCTGTGTGTCACAGCATGTCGCGTTGGTTTTTGACGTATGCACACACGTTATGTATATGCACGCGTTTAGCTTGCGACGCTAGTTTTTCGTGTAATCTTAACATCACGTTTTTGCAAGATTTTGCCTTATATGTGTACCTTGTGTAAATTCCAGGTTCGTAGGCGGGGACTTCGAGCGCTGCGGAGAAAGGAAAGCAGGTGGTCAGATACACCTAGTACGAGATCACGGGTGAGTAGATGTAACATCTACGGGGGAAAATCATTTGGATGGCGCAAGACGCCCGATAGTTCAGATAAATTATAAACTTCTAGTAATACTAGTATCTATGAGTATAGTGCCTACTTGAACATCTTGCTGCATTCATGATCCTATATATTTACATACATGTGCAAACTCATTTCATAGGACACTTACACCATTACCATGGTTTTTATGCAGCACGAGCACTATTCATGCGTACACACACGCCTTTGTAATTGCTATGCCACAACACTAGATAACTTGTAATCTAGAACAATTTCACCATATATGATGCTTAAACCTGTGCTAATGCATTTAAATTCCTCAGGATAAACATGTAGGATTGCTATTCATATGCATGTACCTCATTACATCATTCGTTCATGCCTAGCCTATTAGTTATACATTGCAGTTCGACTTGTTGATACTATAGGCATTCATTATCATTGACATGTTCACTTATGATGATTTTCTTGAGATTTATGAGATTTCTGGATTTTGGGGGAAAACCGCAAGAATTTATAAACTTATTACCCTTTTTAAAATATGCAAGTTGCGGTTTTCTAGTGATGTATGTGTCGTCCACCATGAGTTTTTCTGTTGGTTTTCGAGCCCCGTTTCGAGAAGTTAGATGAACCATCTCGGGTACATGGTGGGCCCAGTAAGGTACCCCGGAGCAAGAAGATCGAGGTGTAGACGATGAGCCTGGCAGGGGGCAGACTACCTACTGGTGATTGTTGACACGGCGGATATCCAGAGGATACCGACTGTGACCGTGAGATGTTGAGATATTGATACTTAAGATGGGTCAGCCGGACGGCTGGGGCCAGAGATACTGTGATATGGATACATGAGATTTGAGATAGTTATTGAGGAGTCGATGCTAGACACGGATTTCTGTTGATTCTATTGATATTATGCTGATATTTCAAAAAACATTTCTAAGAAGAAAATAATGATTTTCTATATCAACATATTCAGGTCACGAGTTGATTCATGTTGAATACATACCTACTAGTACATCATGCCAGATAGTATTGTACATAGATTCATGTTGCATACATATCTGCTAGTACATCATGCCATATCAGTATTGTTGATGTTATGATACTTGCGTGCATGCTTACGATAGCCTCTATAGATGTTATTTATTACTCACGAGTTGGCAACTCACCCCCGTTGTGCCACAGCCTTTTTGCAGGTCCGCTCCGTCAGCACAGCAGCGGCGGACGCACTTGCTCCTTTTGCATCTTTTGCCTGGACTTGAGACTTTTGCTCGTAGGTGTGTTATGATATTATTTTGTTTCCACTTTGTACATTTATTGTATCTAGAGTACTCCATCTACTGTATCTACTGTACCTGCTATTGTATTGATGTATATTGATCTAGAGACGAGACAGTGAGATTTGTGGACTTTATATTGTATCTTTGGGGTCGAGCTCACTTGAGCCGACATGATGTTTATTACTTGTGCCTTTATTGCATATTTTGCACATTGTTGATTTACATTGCGTGGGATTTGAGTCCGCTTCGGCGAAGAGCTAGCTCCCGCTTGGGGATGCCTTATTTCATGTTATACATATACTCCTATTTTGTACCAATTGGGGGCCTGTATTTACAAAGGAGACTCTGCCGGAATTTTCGGAAAAATGGACGTTGCTTTTAAAAAAAGCTTGAGGTGACTTATTGTATAAAAAAATTTGCTTTCAATAAATTGGGGTTTCTTCACTCTATTTCTTAATTGGGTTTTGATTTCTGGGCTTTGGCTTACTTAGATTGCGTACGCCTTGAGACGTTTCGTAATTTAAGTTTCAGTCGCGTTCCGTACCTTTCGGGTCGTGACATGACTTGATGAGATTTTTTTTCTTCATCTCCTCCATGGCTCATTCTTCATCTTCTCCATCTCCTTCTTCTTCTTGCTTCCATTTTAGAGCAAGATTCTAGAGAGAAAAATATAGTGAAGTATTCTTACATCACCGGCCATCCAAACATAGCAACTTTGGACAGTCGGTTTGAGCCTCCTCCGCGTTCCCTCAGGTGGATTATCTTTGGCAAGGATGATCGATGCTCAAGCGTGTTCCTGGTGGCTACGATCTTGGAGGGGTCATCCACAATTGGGTGGACACGCGACAAAGATTGTATTTCTCAACCTTGCATGTTTTACCTTACTAGTTTAGGGTGTTTGGTTTTAATCCTCGGGTGTGAACGTCCGGTGCCCGCAAAAAGTTTTTGTTTTCGCTTTCGCCTCAGCCGCGGCCTCCGCGGTGTGGGCGCCGGATCCCAACATGGCATCAGAGCTACCCAAACACCATAAACTAGTGTTTGACAATGCTTAAGTTTCAAAAACCGAAAACACAGATTTCAAAACCCAGTTTCTGTTGAAATTATTTTGGTCTCTAATTTTTTTTATAAAAAGTGCAAAATCTTACTCTAGACTAGATAGAGACACACAATGAAAACGAGACGATTCCATCAAGTTTGGCCCGGAAAGATGCTCATTTTGGCCGGCCTCACCCATTTACTGTTCATGTATGGGGCTCGTTTTCATGGTGTGTGCTGGGTTTTGTAAAATGGTATTTTTGGTGTTGTTTAATTTGTCCCGGATTTCACTTTGTGTCATGTTAGCTTTAGGACAACTCGGGAGTTTTAAAAACTCAAAACTTTGTGTATATGTGTTGCTGAACGTTTTCTAATTGCTATATGTTCATTTAGATGGGGTTGCACACATTCTGGTGTTTCTTGCTTCTGTGGTTATATATATATATATATATATATATATCTGGTTATGGTTTGTGCAGATTGTCGTGATGGATACCCTTGTGTGTAATGTTAGATGTACAATTAAGATTCATTGTATATTCATTATTACGGGGCGAGCGTCCGACATGTGGACTGTCGTCACTGCTAGTTTGTATATTCTTTGATTGGGGCACGACCGGGTTGAGGTCGATGTCGCCGATGTATATATATTTTCTTTTCTATACTAGGATTACCCCGCGGAGGAGTGTTCGAATAGCCAGGTTCTAGAGGGCAACAGGTCCGCATCTCATAGAGTTGAGACTGGGGGGCCTTACTCTAAAATTGGCAGGCTATTCACCGCACTCGTAGGGGGTATAGGTTGACCATGGAGGGGTGCTCAAGTTACCGGATTCCGTAAAGTGCTGGGTGGCCCACTCACTTTGTTGATTGGGGTTGCCTCACTTCGGGGATTGACGGATAACTTGTCGCACTTGTAGGGGTCAAGGATTTTCATTGCACTGGCTATCCATACGACCGGGGAACGTCGTGTCTCATTTATGGCTCAAATGAAACGCGGGGCACCTAGATTATCCGCTATTCCATATTGCTGTTCGCATGCTTATAATGATTTTATCTGTTGTGATGACTATAATCTGCCTGCGATGTTGATATATATATATATTATATTTAGTAGATGCTTCTATATATTTTGCATCCGCGCTAGTCCAGCCCCCGCTCTGCCGTCAGTTAAGTAACCTAACGGTGTATGACCGGGCCCCATGGCGAATGCGGATGGCATATAAAAAGCATGTTATTTTGGTTGTTTCTTTTGTGGCTTGGAAACATAAAATGATGGGAACACATTATCGATATAATGTAAGGAAAAATAAACCTAAATGATATTGTCGGAACCAATTTTAAAACTACTCGGTTTTCTTCAAAACTCACAGTCATATTCTTTTGCTTTGCATAGAGATATTCGGTTAGGAATACCCCACACCTCATTCTATGAGGGAAGAGCCTTGATCCCTTCATTGGGAGTTCGCTCTTAAGCAAAAGTTTATGTTACTAGTTTTAAAGGTTTTTTGCCAAAAACCAGCCATAGCCCTCCGTCATTTCCTACGAGCAGTACTTAGTATTCCTGCTGTGTTTGTTGATTGTGTCAAGGCGTAGTGTACGGTAGCTAAGCGGTGCTTGTTTGTAGCAAGTAGTGCGATTGGTTAGGACAGTCGTGCGGCCTTGTTGACTGTGTCAAGAGCTCATACGGATGGGTTTAATGCAATCAAGATAATGACGGGTTGAACTTGGCTAGGACCTTTTGATTTGTTGACTGTGTCAAGGTCACTTAGGTCCCAGGGGCAAAAAACATATCGGGAGTTTCAAACATACGGGAAACTTGCCAAGTATGTGCATACCTTCTGGAGTGTGGTGACTTGAGTGGATTCTATCAGGTTATCACATGATGATAGTTGGGTCCCGATTCCCACCGATGAGTATGTATTACTCCTTGGGAGATTTTTCACTTTAGGGTTTCAAGTTGTAAAGTGTAAATGATCATGACTAGTTCTCCTTTTAGGGTTTGAAGGAGGATTCGAGGATACAGTGGGACCCATCCTGATCAGATAAAGTGATAACCAATCTGATCTTGATAGAGTGCATGCTGGGTGTTTCTTTTCTCTCTCTCTGGTACAGCGACCCATGACTTACCTTAAAAACTCATGAACCAATTTGACTGAAAATTTTTACACCCATGGCTTTGGATTGTCTTGATTTGTGACAAAGTCGTATATATCACTGCCACTCCTACTTTACCCTTTGAATTTCTTCAGAACACGTCGTATCACTATGATGATCCATATTGCTTGGGATGACCATCGTATAGTTACATACGAACTCGAAAAAGTTACTTCAGTCGAGAATGGCCACAGGTTCTGATGAAATTAAATAGGATTATTCGGTTGTCTGTTCCCTTTACCTTCACTCAGGTTGCGAGAGCTCCTTGATTAAGAGACCACACTCGTTATTCTTATTGGATAGTCTTCTTCCAAAGCTTAGGCTGGTGCCGAAAGGTAGGGAAGGAAGAAAACCAATTAGCCTAAAGACGGTGTACAGAAACTAAGAAGTAGAGACATATAAAGAGACTGAAGTGAGGGCAATACTATCATGAATCTGGATAATGAAAAAGGCATTAATAGGAATATTTGACCATCCCCTTTGAAACATTTTCATATTTCAGTATTTTTGTGTATATGTAAAAGAGAACTGTTTTCCCAATCAATTCTGACTCCAAGATATGTATTTACCAGTTTTGGATCTCATATCTGTACGGTGTTACAGATGATGAGTAGGAGTAGAATATTGGGAAATGGGCGATTTGATCTTTAATATCAGAATTCGTTATAATTGGTGATATTGGATTAAATCGTCTGGCTTTTGCCTGACGGCATATATTTGGTTTCGAATAACCGTATTTATGCACCAAATTTTAATATAAAATATCTGTACCTTTATTTTTATAAAGTGAGATATACATTTTGAAAATTGTGTTGTAAACATTTACCTTTATCAGTTGAGGATAAGGTAAGGTGCATTGAATAACAGTGTAAGACATTCTTAATCAAGATACAGTTTTCAATTTACAAAACACAGAATTTGAGTTAGTATACTCTTGGGACTTATACATGGAGGTGTATGTTGTCTAGTGTCCTTCGGGACAAGGGGATTGGTACTCTTATTTCATTCAAGATTACCTATGAGTTCTCTAGTTTAGGACACACATTCTTAGTAATGCAAGATCAAAGATTTTGAGAGTATAAGAATAAAGTAGAGAACCATTTGTTGGAAGTATCAGGATTCTTCGAGGTGATTGATGATGTAGATACTTATGCTAGGTATTCCATTATAGTAATATCGAGAACTTGATTCTCTCATAAGTTACACATCAGTGGACATTCTCCATGATAAGTAATGTTGTACTGGCCTTTTTCCATTAGATGATATGCACTGGAAACAGTTGCATGACTTTTGAATCTGGTTCCATCTAAATTAGTACCTTGATTCTATATGGATATAGAATGGTTACATATCTTCAGGTTGTTAAGATATGCAGTTATCTGGTTTTTGTTTAAAAGCAGAATTCGGACAAACTCGAGGCACGCTTCGATAATGGCGGTTTGTGGATTATCCCAAGCATTTGCTAGGATATTGTTTCTAGCATTTTCAAGATCAATAGATATATTATTGCAAAAGAAACTAGTGGGAGTATGGTAGAATTGGAAGTGATTCCAGGACCACAAACGGTTTCCAAAAATTTAGTAGAACTTAAGAATTCAATTGGACTTGACAAATCGTTATCCACTTCACAGATTTTAGTAGGTGACCTTAGACACTCGAGAGATGCTTCGGTTTTCTCGTAGACGGTGACAGGGAGGTCAGCATCATGGAGATGATGGTCCTACTAGTTATCGGTAGGTTATAGGAAGTGGATACTTCTAAGTGACCAGATGATTCATATCCAAGATGAACTCCATGCACTTCAGCAAATTATAGATTTTGGATTTTGCTGGTTGCTCCTTAAGGGGTAAAACCCAATAAGAGCAGGTAAATCTTTCGAGATCTGTGCAGGTGGAAAGGTACTATACTGAAGTCCATATGGATATGACTTGATGCTGCTATTCCCCTTACTTGTTATCAGCAGGTCATAGGAAGTGGTAACTTCCAGGTGACCAGCTATTTCATATCCAAGATGGACTCCACGCACTTAAGCAAATCATGGATTTTGGACTTTGCTGGGTGCTCCTAAAAGGGTAAAACCCATTAGGAGCAAGTAGATCTTTCGAGATCTGTGCAGGTGGACATGTGCTAACCTAATAAGGCTAGACTTGTTGTAAAGAGTTTTCATCAAATACCCATTGTGGATTGTGATGTGAATTTTACTTCAGTGTCTATGCTGAAGTCCATATAAATATGTTTTGGCGTTGATGCAGTTTATGGCTATGATATCTGGCAGGTGGGTGACTATAACGTCTTTCCAAATGGGATTTTGGAAATGCACGTGTATATGACTCTGCCAGAGGGTTATCGCAGTCAGTGGGAGCAGCGGAAGATGTGCAAGTTGCTTATGTCTATTCATAGACTAAAGCAAGGATAGCGGAGACGGATCATCTATTTTGATGTGATAGTCAAGGTGATTGACTTCGTCAAAACAAAGGTGAACCTAGTAAGAAGGATGTAGGGAGTACTGTCCATGTTTTAGATGACATACTCCAGATAGGAAGTGATGTTTCTATACTACAATCGGTCAGACTTTGGTTGTCACACAGTGTTTTCTCCATATTGGATATAGATAGTGTTTTCTCCATGTTGGATATGGATAGTATATTAGGAGTTTTGGTGAGTAGATCTATGGTTTTAGATCTAGATTTGGGAAGCTTCCTAAATTGGGTATTTAGACAGCATTCTAAAAGTATTTTAGAATGGACGACTCCTGGCGTGGTGGTGTACCCACGGGTAATGGAGTCTCCCTCTCCGAAGAGATGTCTTTTATAATGATAAAGAGAGGGACTGATATGAATGACATATCATTTGCTTACGGAATTGAGATAATCATGCAAAGTCTTATACAACACCAGATATTACTTTTGCACTAGTTGCAACAAGCATATATTAATCCAATCCTCGAGAAATAAAGGGAAGCTGTAAAGAACATAAGAGGATGTTCTTGGTATTTGGTAACGATAGCCTTCTCCGGGAGGCGGTTATCGGTTATAGCTTCCAAGGTGACATGGATGACAGAGATGCTGTAAAGTTTTGAGTTTAACCTCTTCTGAAGATTAGTATATTGGATATTATTCCGATAGGGATACTGAGGTAGGTATAGTTCATGATGCTGGTTATAACTCAACAAAGGATACAGCCCAAGAAGTTTGTTGGATAGGAGTTGTTCATTGACGAACTTGGTCCCATCAGGTATCCATACAAATTCTTGGGACGGGGTATCGCTCAGTTTGGGAGATTGTTGATCTCTACAAAGTGGAGATATAGAGAGAAGAAGTTGAAACATTATAGCAGATCCACTCACTGAGACTATTTCTCGAACACAGATGTTCCTCAAATGAGATTTGAGAAACTGATTAGTAGAGAAGTTGGGTATTCGGTAGCACACGAGCTGTGGGTACGCGATACCGCAATAATTAACCTTAAGTGCAAGTGGGAGATTGTTGATATAGTGCACTCAAGGCAATTATTGTAAGTGCATGAACACAATTATGATAATTGAGGGAGGACCTATACAGGTAGAACAATCTTACTCAAAATGATAGTATGCTATCTGGTTTGTCTTTATTATCATGTACATGCATTATGTAATATTCCAGATCACTATTACTTGTTGATAGAGCCCATAAGATTCTTGCTTGACAACCAGCATTATGATGGCGATCATATACGTGAGAGCTGGGTGGTCTATAAGCACATCCTTAAATTTCCCTAGTCGTGAGAGTATCGAGACTGAGCATTATCGAGTAGGGTAAGGACGCACTTGATTGTCGACCCCCCTTTCGACAAGTACCTGGGTAGCCGTTACGTACAGCTAGTGCCGCTGACGTGGTTGTGGTTAAACCCACTGCCAGCGTATCGTCGAGTCTTTAGAGTCCTACACAGAGGGTTTTCCCGGTTCAGGAGACAGATGTAAGAGCCGTACGGTGGTATGTGTAGTGATCCAATTAAATACATGTACGCAGTACACGGACTTTAATCGGACGGTTGATAATACTAGCCAGCTTAGAATTAAGCCGGATTATTAAATCGGGTTTTGATTTAATAATTTATATATGTATGTTGATATATATATTTTAGTATTATTGTTCACTATTCATTTTCTCTCTTTGGTGCTATCCGTTTTTTTATACGGATATGCATATGTGTAGCGATACATATATCATGTGAAGTATTCCGTATTTATACGGGAATGCTTCTAGACGAAGGACACCTCATATTTGATTTTCCTTTTTGGAAAATTAAAAGAGAAATGAGTGGCATGTGGACTTAGGAAGCATGGTGTGAACAATGTAGAGAGGCATGGATATGTATTTTTATATGTTATTTCATTTTGTGCACTATTGCATTATGGTTGATTATTAGCCATTCTTTTCTACATAAGATGAATTGATGAGATTTTTTTTCCTCATCTCCTCCATGGCTCATGCTTCATCTTCTCCATCTCCTTCTTCTTCTTGCTTCCATTTTAGAGCAAGATTCTAGAGAGAAAAATATAGTGAAGTATTCCTATATCACCGGCCATCCAAACCTAGCAACTTTAAACCGTCGGTTTGAGCCTCCTCCACGTTCCTTCAGGTGGATTGTCTTTGGCAAGGGTGATCGAAGCTCAAGCGCGTTCCCGGTGGCTACGAGCTTGGATGGGTCTTCCATAATTGGGTGGACATACGACAAAGCTTGTATTTCTCAACCTTGCATATTTTAGCTTACTAGTTTAGGGTGTTAGGTTGAATCCTCGGGAGTTAGTGTCCGGTGCCCGCAAAAGGTTTTTTTCGCTTCCGCCTCACCCGCGGCCTCCGCGGTGTGGGCGCCGGATCCCAACAAATATGAAACATGAAGTGTGGAGTGGAAAGAGGAAGTGGTCTCACTAGGCGTGCCAGAATCTGTTTACCGCTGAAAACTGGACTGAGACGCGGAGACGTCTAGCCTGAATTTGGAGGCAGATACTATTTGGGACATATCTGTCACGACCCGAAATGGTACGTGACTGGCACTTGAATCATGTGAAGTCTATAGGACCCCACCTAATTCGAGTAAGCCAAAAGCCCAAAAATATAAACCATTTTAAAAGAGAGTTAAGGAAATACTTATTTAAAGATAACATATAAAATCACTTTGAAAGTCATAGTAAACATTTTTAAAAGCATCAAGTATTTCCCAAAAATTTCGGCAGAGTTTCCTTTGTAAATACTGGCCCCCAAACGGGTACAAACAGGAATATATATGAATAATGCATAAAGGCATCCCCAAGCGGGAGCTAGCTCTTCGCCAATTGACGGAAACAATCACGCAAGCAATATAATATACAACGCCGAAGGGCGAGGATCCAAAACTCAGAAGGAAAACCAACGTACTCAAGAAAACCAGAGAAGAATCATAAATATACAAGTGTGCGACTCTAAGGTCGAAAGAATATACAACTGGTCTTCTAAGTCTATCAAATTATACATGTCTGGTTGAGGGAGTTTACTAGATATAACTGAATATAAATAAAAGTACAACGGTGGTCACGATGCAAGCGAACCTCCTACCAAAGCAATCACCCGGAAGGAAACAGTGTACCAGCAAATCGCAATGAAACCTGTACGGCAAAAACCTGCAAAAAACTGTGGCACAACGGGGGTGAGTTGCCAACTCATGAGTAGAAAATATCACCGAGAAGAAATCACATGTATGACTCTCTCCTAGGTCATATAATAAAATATACAATGTTGTAAAAATGGTGACAACATATCATAAGTGTGATATCAAGTACTCGTGTCCGTATCAAGAGTAATAATATATCGATGCATGACATGTACTAATGCATCATCCAACGTGTGTTCAGCAATGACACACAAATCATAATAAAACCCGAGTGCCCAGCATCGGCACTCAAAACATCATGAAGTCCGTGTCCAACAGCGGCATATAATACTCAAATCTTGGGCTCCGCATAATCAGGATCGGCCCATGGGATCCGCATAGTCAGGATCGACCCATATCCATCTCTCTTATAACTCCGAACGGTATCCTCCGGATATCTATCGAGTTTCCATACAATCACCGGTCGTTAGTGCTCCCCTGCCGGGCTCAACGTCTTTCTATACGATCTTCTTGCCCCAGGGTACCGCACCGGGTCCTCCATGCACCCGCAGATGGTCCCTTCCCTACCTCGAATCGGGTGTATGATACCGCTCAAGAACCGAGAAAACTCATGGTGGACACTACTCACATCAAATCACGAGTAAACCGCAAATTTCTATTTTTAGAAACGATAATGAGTTTATAAAATCCTTCCGGTTTCTCCAAATCCAAAAATCTCATGGAAAAATCGAAATCCCCAAAATCGAGAGTTAATAAACAGTGAATTACACATAATATTGCATGCCAACGAATATACACATGCATGGGTATCTAAGTAAAGAATGAAATATCTAAACTAGCATAGAAATCGTATATTGGAACTATCAGCTAGCAGTTATATCCATGAAGTAATATATTCTAAAGTGTACGTGACATGGCAATTACCGATGATGATGTGTGTGAGCCGGCAATCAAGTGTTCGTGGACATACGTATCATGGGTAAGTGTGCTGGTGTCCTGACAACATAGGTTCATAATAACAAAAGAAATCACAAGTATAAGAATGCAATGCGATAAGAACAACATGAATATATGGAACAAGGATGTAGTAACCACAACATATAAGAATATATATTCATATATACGAGTCATACAGTTTTTGGTGTCTGAAATCGCATAAATCGTGGTTTTAGAAAAATAAGGTCTACGGGGTCTTTGAGAAAAGATACATCCTTTGAAAAATCCGTAGTATCCCTCGGTCTGTCTTTAAAATACTTACGATTCGTTAGTTTTGAAAATAAGTATGAATCGAGCCCAGTCTAACATCTACCAAGTAAACTACAGGACGAAACTAAGAGACAAATCGAAAGGGTAAGGAAATCCACCTAAGTCCGAGTCGATATATCTAGTAGTCGGTGATCTCGTCTCAATAGCGTCACGTATGATAAAATATATAATACGACATCCTCGAATAAAGAGTGCGGATCAATCATCATAGTTATACCTCATACGGTAAAATCCATCGTACGACATCCCGGAAATCGGGGTACGGGTCAAATATCACATATACCTCACTAATCATATGGTATCATTATCATAATATCATGACTTAGGGCACCGTTCTAAAATCTAGTTGTAGGGTTCCTAGGCACACAAGTGAGGTCTCCCAAGCCATCAACCATGGCAATTTCAAAAATTATGGTGCCTACAAACCCTAAACTACGGATCGATAACTAGATGTCTAGGCGAACATTGAACTAGTTAACACTTAACTAATGAGAAAACGGAAATACAACCTTTGTAGATCCGGTGCTCCACCTCCATAGCTCCGCAACGAAGTCCTCTCCGCTGTCCAAGTCAAATCCGGGCTCTAGGATCGGCTTCGTCGGAGAATGGGCAAGCTAGGACGTCGATGTCCATGCCGAAGATGATCTACGTCGAGGCATCGATGAATCAAGCTCCACCTTCACCAAGTCATGAAACTTGTGAAGGAAACACACTCTACTACTTGGAAAGAGGTAGAGGATGAAGAAATAGGAGTTGGGTTAACTTTAGAATTGGATTTCTCACTCTAATTCATCAATCACCATTGATGAGGTAAGCATTCTTCTTGAAGTTCAAGGAAGAAGAAGAAGAAATCATGATAAGATAAGCTTATTCAAAAAGAAAAGAATTATCCATTCTTATCATAAGTGAACCATGGTAAAGTGTAGAGAGCTAATCATGGTTAAAGGAATGGTTAGGTTAAGCATGAGACAAAAATGGTTACAAAGTCAAAGACTTCAAGAAGCTTCAACTAGAATCCAAAATTAGCAACCATTTTCATTTCATTTTCTTTTCCAAAAAGAAAATAAATAAATAAATAAATAGATAAATAAAGGAAATGAAACCCTAACCATTCTTTTAACCATGGTTTAAATCTTTGCACTTAACCAAGTAAACATGTATCATCAAACATGATACAATCAAATGCACAAAATCATATCGCATATGTAATGCGCACATCCGAGTGAGAAAATCCATCTTAAATAAACCGATACTAGTTGATGCAAAGTAATATATCAAATATATAAATATGCATTAAATCATTAAATCAACACATGATTCAATGATCCGGTTATGTCGCACACAACCGTCTAGTATACAATATATCGGCTTATCGAATCAACGCTTGAATCGATAACTAGGTTATATCGCATACAACCATTTTCATACATTTATCGCGAGAATAGAATATGGTATCACATACACGCATTATTCTCGGTCCCGCACATATCTCATATGCGCTCCTATTTCGTTTCGCTTGAGCCAGGAAACCTCTGTGTAGGACTCTAAAGACTCGTCAATACGCCGGCAGCGGATGATGATCATATCAAACATCCACAAGCCGCAAGCGGTCTGCTAAACGTAACGGCCACCCGGGTATTGAGCGATCTGAAGATCGACGAGCAAGCCCGCTCACACTCCAGTGAATCCGACCAGTAACACTACCGTACAGTCCGGTCTGGTCGTCTGATATGTCGCATATCTCGCCTAGGGGTGGTAAACGTCAGACCCCAATAGCTCGATAAGTCGTGTCGATATGAGGTCTATAACTGTTCGAGAAACTACTGGTAACACTTACCAGTAAATCTCAGCAACCCTGGCCAGGGATTTCCTGTTATAGCCAATCGAACACAGCGCAACATCAACCCCCTATACCGGGAGAGATGAATCCCCTCCTATCGCTCATTGCCTCTATGTGACTCGGGACTGTACCCAAAAACCACCGTTTTGCACGCCCTCTTGGACGTGGTAAGATGGAAATCAAAGCACAGTGGGAACCACACAAGACTCTATGACGATCTCGGGTCAACAGACTACACTGTACCAGTGTCACCAGAGAACTGCCATCTGACGTGAGGTATAATACCATCTGGGAGTTCTCGGCGAGTCCGTCCAGTGTACCCAGTCTCTACTGAGCACCCGTATATCTCCTCTGATGTCAAACACCGATGGATATGGGATCATCCATCGCCCATCTGTATGGGTCGAGAAGGTATACGCTAGTCTACTCTGGTATATCGATGCCCCGTCTCGATACACCCACGACTAGGGACTTTGAAGGATGTACTTATGGACTACCATGTCCCCACTAGTATGATCCGCATCATAGTCCAGGTAGTCAAGTACAGATCCTAAGGGCTTTACCAACATGTAAAAGAGAGACAATCAGTATACACGTTAAGGTAAAGTTCAACCAGATAGCATACTATCATGTCGAGCAAGAAAGTCCTTCCTATATACGTCCCAGCATCCACTACAATATACATCCTATGTATAGTAATGGCCTCTAGGGCATACATATAACTAACAATCTCCCACTTGCACTAGGGCCATCTGATAGCAGTGGTTGTAGTATCTCATACTCAACCATCCCATAAAAGTCTCTCTCTGGGATCAGGCCTTTGTGAGTGGATCCGCTGTGTTGTCCTCTGAGTCTACTCTCCTAACCTCGATCTCCCTGGAGATCAACCATCTCCATGATCAAGTGATACTGCCTTAGAATATGTCTGGATCACTGATGGGACCGGCGTTCCTTGGCATGAGCCACAACTCCATTGTCATACAATGGGAGGAACATAGTTCATCTCATGAACCAATATACACCCAAACAGCCTCTTTGGTAGCATCTTAAGTAGCGATGTATCGAGCCTTTATTGTCTAGTATGTCACGGTATCCAGCTTGGAACTCTTCCAACATACCGTCCCTTCACTGAGGGTAAAGACAATGCCTGTGACTGACATTTAGTCGTCTTTATCACCCTGGAACCTTTCCAGTGATTCTCCCCAGGATCGATTGATACCATCTCACTACAACTAGTGAGTATCCTAACATCCATTTAGATCTATCTCATAGATCCAAAACCCAGGAGTTAGTAGGTATCATTATGATCCTACATGGAGAATCATTGTGATAAACGGAGATTGACCGAGCGTTGCATAGGAAACTCTTTCCCTATCAAGAGTATGTCATCCACGTACTCTACGAGGATCACCACCATACTCCCTACTACCTTTTTGTATATACAAGGTTCATCTACCATTTTGATGATGTCAAACTGTTTGACTATTTCATCAAAACAGACGTTCCAACTCCGTGATTCCTGCTTTATCATATAAAACATCTTGCACACGTTTCCGCTGCTCCCACTGTCTACGAGGCCCTCTGGCTGTGTACTTATAGACGCACTATTCTAAGATATCATCTAGAAAAGCAGTCAAGGCACCCAACCACCAGAGATCGTAGTCATGGTATGCAGCCATGGTAAGTAGGATCTGGATGGACTTAAGCATAGCTACTTAGAAAAGGTTTCATCATCATCCAAACCTGGTCAACGATGTAGACCTTTAACAAGTCTAGCTTTGAAAGTCTCAACTTTTCCATCTACACCAAGTAATCTTCTCAAGATATACTTGCTCCTGATGGGGATTTAACCCTTCAGATATTGCAACCAAAGTCCATACTTTGTTGGTGTACATGGATTCCATCTCAGATCGCTAAACATCCAGCCATTCTTACAGAGTCCCACTCCTGATGGCCAGCTCGAAACTAGTTGGGTCATCATCTCATGATGCAATCCTCGCTCCCACTGTCATCGAGAAACCAAAGTATCTCTCAGGTGGGTGAGGAACCCTGCTAGATCGGCGGAGAGGCTGAGGTTCGTTGGT
The DNA here is from genome assembly GCA_030015575.1 of Agapanthus africanus. NCBI lineage: Eukaryota > Viridiplantae > Streptophyta > Magnoliopsida > Asparagales > Amaryllidaceae > Agapanthus > Agapanthus africanus. Next base: position 496,634,864 of record CM057343.1, on the reverse strand, counting down.
ATCTACTGAATCCTTTGGTTGTACCAAATCATCTGCTGTAGTTTGTATAGCTGAAACACTTCCAGTTCTACACAACAGACCTTGCCTCGAGCTTGTTCGGATTATGCTTTTAGACATAGGCCGGTCAACCCCAAATCTTAACTAACTTAAGATATGGGCTCTTCCCTTTCCATATCATATATGAAGTGGTAGGCAACTGATTTGATTCGAACCCTATTCAATAGGTATGCATCTTCTCAAGTGCATAACTCCCAAAAGGAAATAGGTAACTCAGTAGTACTCATCATAGAGCACACCATATCAAATAGGGTGTATCTGCTCCGCCCTGACATACCATCGTGCAATGGTGTATACGGAGGAGTAATGCTGAGAGAGAATCTCATTCTCCTTTAGAATAGTCCAGGAATTCCATGCACAAGTATTCTCCTCCCTGATCACATCAAAGGACATAATACTTATACCCTTATTTTGGTTCTCCACTTCTCGCTTATATTCTGTGAATATCTCAAAAGGCTCGGACTCATGTTTCAACAGGAACATATGTCTGAATCTTGAGAGATTATCAGAGAATGTAATGAAGTACAAAGAACCATGTCCTGGCATGTGTAGATAGGGGACCTTACATACATCAACATGTATCATCCCAAGAGTTTACTAACTCTTTCTCTGTTTCCAGTAAACGGAGCTATGGTCATCTTATCTTTGTGACATGACTGGCGAGTTTCACAAGATGTAAATTCAAACTGATTTAAATATGCATCTAAATGTAACTGAGCCAGTCGGGTCGCATTGATATGACCTAGTCTACAATGCCTCAAGAAGAATTCGTTCATTTCTGAACTCTTCCTCTTGTGTGTGTTCCATATACTAAGAACTGTAGTTTGATTTAGAACATCAATGCTTTTAGATAACGTGCCTGATACGATCAACTTTTGATATAGGAAATGTTCAAAACATTATCCAACAATACAAAATTTTATCATTTCTTTACTAATAAAGAGACTGATATGATTTTGTATATCAGGTTCGGTATCTAATAACATTCGTTCAGAATCAATGTATTGGTAATACGGGGTGACAGTGACCAACAGACTTGGCTGCAACTCTTGCCCCGTTTTCTGTCTCATGAAACTTATCACCCGTTCTCAGTTCTCTACCTATCTGTAGCCCTATGTAACAGATTACATATCTGGGATCCTGATCTGGTATCACATACCTAGGACGTAAAGGATACTGAGAAACAGTTCTTTGTAACGAACACACCCGAAGATGATGCATCAGCATGCACTCTCTTCGTTTGGGCGGCACGGGAAATCTGGTATTCCCCAATTTCCTGCTCTGTCTTATAACAATTATAAGGTGGAGCGGGACCAACGTTCCCCAGCTTAGTATAACAAGCGGGTTCGGTCAATAATCCGTTTTATTATCTTGATTAAGGCGTGATATGGTCGCTACCTGGAGAGAGAGAGAAGAAAACACTCAGCGTGCGCTCTTGCAAGAATAGATTGGTTATTATTTTATCTAATCAGGATGGCTCCCACTGCTTTTTATCAAATCTTCCTTCAAACCCTAAAAGGAAAGACTAGCCGGGATTAATTACACACTACAAGTTCGTCAATCTTTCAGCCAGGCCAGTGTCGGTACTTTGAGGGAGGTCCCCCGTGCTTTCGCACGAACCTAATTAATGTAAACCTCGTTTTCCCAGAGGCGTAACCTCGTTAACACCTTTCTAGACACCTACTTGATCGGCTAATTGTAATATGTAAAACTCTCCCAGGAGTAACTCTTACTCGCAGCGGGTATCGGGATCCAACTATCTCATAGAAGGTATGCAATCTCATTGCAAATTTCAACACTTGAAATTCCCGATAATATTTTGCCCCTAGCACCCTATGACCTTGACGGAGGTCAACAAACCATAGGCTACTAGTCAAGTTCAACCCGTCATTTCTTGATCGAATTAAACCCACCCGCACGACCCTTGACGGAGGTCAACAAGGCCGCACGACTACCCTAACTCAATCTGCATCATATGCATAAACAGATAATTACTAGTTAGCTACCGCACACTACGCCTTGACGGAGGTCAACAAACGTAGCACGAATACGAAATAGGACTTATCTGAAATGACGGAGGGCTACGTTAGGTTTTTCTGAAAACCTATTGCGTAATGAACTTGATATCGTTGTAGGATCGAATGAATTTTGAAATGGAGTGTTTTTGAGGCTTTTCTAGTTTTGCTAAAGGAGTCACTCCCGGTGAAGGGATCGTCGGTCCTTTCCTCGTCGAATGAGGTGCGGGATATATCACATATATCACTGTGCAAAGCAAAAACACTTAAAAGCAATCAAAAGACAAACCGAGTGTGTAGCATCTGCCAGTTATTGCTAAAGGAGTCACTCCCGGTGAAGGGATCTCGGTCCTTTCCTCATCGAATAAGGTGCAGGATATATCGCATATACCGCTGTGCAAAGCAAGAACTGTAGCTACCTGTTTTATTTTGAAATTCGATTCTACAACATCTTAGGTTTCTTTTATTTCATTAATCACATTAATGAAGTCCCATCATTTAAATACCTAAACATCACAGATAAATACGACGTACACTTATGCCATCCGCATTCGCCTCGATGTCCCCTCGTGCACCGTTAGGTTAGGTAACTAACGGCAGAGTGGGGCAGGGCTAGCGCGGGTGTAAAACATAAGTAACGTCTATATAATATATCATATATACTATATACTGTATCTATCAAAGAACATCACACGATCACATCACAGATATCGCAGCAGAAGAATCATATGAAATATTGGATATACTAGGACGTCCGTGTTTTCAATACGAGCCAGTATAAAACACGGATTCCACGGTCGCGATGAATAGCCAAACCCACACCCCTAGACCCCTACGAGAGCGGCAAGCAACCCTACCAATTCTGGAGTTAGGAGACCCGGACTCGACTCCTCGAGTTGGTCTCCCACTGGACTCCAGAACCCGGTCACTTGTGCCCTCCTCCTTGGGTCTATCCTAGTGCCGAAAAGTAAATAATATACAAACGGTGACAACTTCCGCAACCTGGAAGCGCCCCAATAAAAGAATATTACATACAAGTTTTTACATGAATGAAAATGAAAAACACTCATCTCACATAAAAAACCCCGGCTATTCAAACACGACGATCCAATATAACATATCCAGCAACACATAACATCACATGTCATCAACGTAAGTAAATATGCGCATCCCAATTGTCGTTGACATATAGCAACGAAACCGGCGATATCACATATTACACTTACGGTCACAGAAAAGAAAGTGTAAAACTACAACAGTTGGAATCCGCAACCACCTCAGACATCACATGCCTGACCAAATGAATTACTTAGACATCGCATGCCTAACAATTATAAACCCCGCATTTTAGTCTCAAAATCGAAAACTCTTTTCAATATCAAGTCGGGCAATTCAACAAGATTCCCGACATCCTGATCGAATACTCGTCGCAAACTTCAGTAGACGGCTGCACCCCCGATACCGTCGACGAAGTGCACCAAGGCGGAACACCGCTGCCGCGAGCACCCGAACGGATGCTTTCGGCGACGGGGTTCTCCTATAGTCACTTGGTCGGGGCTATGGAGTGAGGCTGTCTATTAAGTTTACCCGGCGAGTATCCGCGTACGCTACGTGATTGCGACGGACTTTTGATCACATCAAAATTCCGTGGCAACCGATCAAGTGAGACTAAATTGCTACGTTTATAACATTCATTTAGTTATCTCATACAATATTGTGAATTCCAATTATTGTATCCCATTCCAGATAAACAGAAAATGTTAAACTTTCCGATCGAACAATCGAACACCCAAGTTTTCCCGATACAGCTCAACACATGAAATAAGTCTAACAACATTCCGTTCGTACCTCAGTACCAACGGTCCAGCCGTAGAAGGGTCAAGCCAACGCCTCACATGTGGCACGCCGTACTGCCCCAAACACGAAGGTTCAAAGGGCAGTTCAAGACGGTCACATAATCGAGTTAAGGTTTGTGTCTTCTAGAGGGACCATCGCGTTACTTGCACTACTTAGAACGTCGTTAAACTACGGAAAAATCCAACACTTGGAAATTTCCCGACAGGGGAAAAATTGGGTATTTATATCCGGTCGAACTTTTTAACATATTCTAAAATTTATCCGGAAAGCCACACAGACAAAATTTGATACTCCGATCGAAACACCGAATCCCCAAAACAACTGCAGAAAAATCAACTCTTGAATAAAATTTAAAAACATCCAGAGAACTCAGAACCAGAAACAATGAATTACAGTGTAAAAATTTGGGGCTGACGTCATCAATGTGCGGCGGAACCGCCGCATAAACCTGTCTTATGCCGCGCTTCCGCCGCGGTTTTAACTGTTCATCAAAAAAAATTTTGCCGTAATTCTTAGGATTCCCTGCTGAGTTCTCTGCATATTTTTAATTTGGAAAAACTCACTGTTTTCAAAAATGTACAGAGAGCAAGATTGGTTTGGGATTTCGGGTTCGTTCGGACTTCGAATTCCGTCTGGACTTCGCCTAAGGCTCTAGCTAGGCTCTGATACCACTGTAGGGTTCCTAGGCACAAAAGTGAGGTCTCCCAAGCCATCAACCATGGCAATTTCAAAAATTATGGTGCCTACAAACCCTAAACTACGGATCGATAACTAGATGTCTAGGCGAACATTGAACTAGTTAACACTTAACTAATGAGAAAACGGAAATACAACCTTTGTAGATCCGGTGCTCCACCTCCATAGCTCCGCAACGAAGTCCTCTCCTCTGTCCAAGTCAAATCCGGGCTCTAGGATCGGCTTCGTCGGAGAATGGGCAAGCTAGGTCGTCGATGTCCATGCCGAAGATGATCTACGTCGAGGCATCGATGAATCAAGCTCCACCTTCACCAAGTCATGAAACTTGTGAAGGAAACACACTCTACTACTTGGCAAGAGGTAGAGGATGAAGAAATAGGAGTTGGGTTAACTTTAGAATTGGATTTCTCACTCTAATTCATCAATCACCATTGATGAGGTAAGCATTCTTCTTGAAGTTCAAGGAAGAAGAAGAAGAAATCATGATAAGATAAGCTTATTCAAAAAGAAAAGAATTATCCATTCTTATCATAAGTGAACCATGGTAAAGTGTAGAGAGCTAATCATGGTTAAAGGAATGGTTAGGTTAAGCATGAGACAAAAATGGTTACAAAGTCAAAGACTTCAAGAAGCTTCAACTAGAATCCAAAATTAGCAACCATTTTCATTTCATTTTCTTTTCCAAAAAGAAAATAAATAAATAAATATATATATATATATAAATAAAGGAAATGAAACCCTAACCATTCTTTTAACCATGGTTTAAATCTTTGCACTTAACCAAGTAAACATGTATCATCAAACATGATACAATCAAATGCACAAAATCATATCGCATATGTAATGCGCACATCCGAGTGAGAAAATCCATCTTAAGTAAACCGATACTAGTTGATGCAAAGTAATATATCAAATATATAAATATGCATTAAATCATTAAATCAACACTTGATTCAATGATCCGGTTATGTCGCACACAACCGTCTAGTATACAATATATCGGCTTATCGAATCAACGCTTGAATCGATAACTAGGTTATATCGCATACAACCATTTTCATACATTTATCGCGAGAATAGAATACGGTATCACATACACGCATTATTCTCGGTCCCGCACATATCTCATATGCGCTCCTATTTCGTTTCGCTTGAGCCAGGAAACCTCTGTGTAGGACTCTAAAGACTCGTCAATACGCCGGCAGCGGATGATGATCATATCAAACATCCACAAGCCGCAAGCGGTCTGCTAAACGTAACGGCCACCCGGGTATTGAGCGATCTGAAGATCGACGAGCAAGCCCGCTCACACTCCAGTGAATCCGACCAGTAACACTACCGTACAGTCCGGTCTGGTCGTCTGATATGTCGCATATCTCGCCTAGGGGTGGTAAACGTCAGACCCCAATAGCTCGATAAGTCATGTCGATATGAGGTCTATAACTGTTCGAGAAACTACTGGTAACACTTACCAGTAAATCTCAGCAACCCTGGCCAGGGATTTCCTGTTATAGCCAATCGAACACAGCGCAACATCAACCCCCTATACCGGGAGAGACGAATCCCCTCCTATCGCTCATTGCCTCCATGTGACTCGGGACTGTACCCAAAAACCACCGTTTTGCACGCCCTCTTGGACGTGGTAAGATGGAAATCAAAGCACAGTGGGAACCACACAAGACTCTATGACGATCTCGGGTCAACAGACTACACTGTACCAGTGTCACCAGAGAACTGCCATCTGACGTGAGGTATAATACCATCTGGGAGTTCTCGGCGAGTCCGTCCAGTGTACCCAGTCTCTACTGAGCACCCGTATATCTCCTCTGATGTCAAACACCGATGGATATGGGATCATCCATCGCCCATCTGTATGGGTCGAGAAGGTATACGCTAGTCTACTCTGGTATATCGATGCCCCGTCTCGATACACCCACGACTAGGGACTTTGAAGGATGTACTTATGGACTACCATGTCCCCACTAGTATGATCCGCATCATAGTCCAGGTAGTCAAGTACAGATCCTAAGGGCTTTACCAACATGTAAAAGAGAGACAATCAGTATACACGTTAAGGTAAAGTTCAACCAGATAGCATACTATCATGTCGAGCAAGAAAGTCCTTCCTATATACGTCCCAGCATCCACTACAATATACATCCTATGTATAGTAATGGCCTCTAGGGCATACATATAACTAACACTAGTACATTCCAATACCATCAAACATATATCCGCGTGTGAATAAAAAAACATCGCCCATCGATCCACTATATTATCATGTCGTATATCATAACACGACCCAAATCACATAACCGATTTCACGGCATCATGCCCGATCATATCAACTCACCTCCAAGTATCATATACTATCCTCATCATCCATGTATACGTATACGTATACATATATATATATGTGTGTGTGTGCGTGTGTACCAACGCATCCACACACACACACACATATGCATATAAACACATACACCCAAACATATCACGTGTGTGCATGTGTGTGTGTGTGTGAACCTTTACTCTAGGGATTCACAACTAAGAGCTAAACTAAAGGCACTATCTTCCAAATACGCTAAAACTAACCCATGATCTCCTAAAACCGTTCTTGCTAAGTATCCATGTATCACAATACACATATTTACATATATATAACATATTCACATACTACACTACGAAACTGCGGGGGTGCTATACGCCATCCACCCGACTTCCCCCGTAGATATACATCTACTCACCTTGATCCTTACTTACCGAAGTCGATGTCGCTATGCTCCTCCTTGTTATCCGAAGTCCATATGAGGGTGTCTACATGTATAAACACACAGTATCATAAACAGAATCGCGCATGAAAACCAAAACGGCACACGAATTGCACATAGGTTAAAACCTATGGTCTACGCATGCAAAAGGACCAAATAACACCCGATATCGAGGTACAAACGTCAAGTGACCGAGACAAACCACAACATCCAAAGTTCAAGTCATTAATAATCATGAAATCAAAACAGCAACTCAAGAAAATGGTTCCAGATTTTTGTTCAGGTGAAATTAGGCTAAACAAGCAATGCAGTGGGGTAGTATATGGGGTATATGAGCTATAGAACCAATTCCAACACCAAATCCCATAGATGACCCGATGAGATCACCTCAAAAACCGAGCCGACCGGCCTCAGATACTTGGTTTGGGTTCATACTTCCAGGGTGGTCTCCTGGTGTTCAATCTAGGTCAATAGGGTTGCTAGTTTTTCTTGTAAAGGTTCCAGGTCATTCCAGATTCCCTGTAGGCATCAAATTATACACAAACCGACACAGAAAGTTTCTAAAGTCCAAGTTTTCATGGCCTAGGCTCTGGTTTTTAACACTAAGGGGTTCTAGTCACCAATTACACATCACTTGCACCATCACAACTCAAGAATCCCCTAAACTTGATCTTGGAATTTTCCAAGGCCACTAAACCTCACTTAATCACTTCTAAACTAAAATAGATGCTAAAGGAAATGAATTACTATACTAATGGTGAAAGAATTACCTCATTTGGCAACTCAATAATTATCTTGAGTTGTCCCAAGTGCTCAAAATCTTGTCTTGATCCCACCATGGTCTATGTGAGGAGCTTGTGCACATTTTTAATGAAGGGAAAGCAAGGTTTTGATGTGGATTTGGGATTGTAGTGAGGAGGTAAAGAAGGTGGTGGGAGACGGCAGCCAAGGTGAGGAGAAGGGAAGAAGAATAATGAAGATGAAGAAATGAAGCCATGGTCAAATGACCTCTCACCCTCTCTCTCTCTCCTTTCTCTCTTTTGCCCATACCTTATGCCATGCCACCTCAAAATATCTCTCATTTTAAAATCCCTTTTCTTTTCCTTTTTCAATCCAAAATCAAATAAAAACCCATATACATATAAAAGAAAAACAAGGTGCCATGGTTCATAGAAATTCAAAAATGTGTTTGAAACATGACATGGTGCATGTCATATGCCTAACTAAGCTTAATGCACGATTAGTAATATTTAATCAAGTTTAGGCATAAACTTGTATAAAATTTATAAAGCGTCTAAATCATGTAATACTCTTTTAAAATCAACATTCAAATGTAATTTTCCAATATTTTTCCAATCTATCAGTATATGATCATACCATAACATTAAAACTAATTTCCACACATTAAAATATTCATAATATTTATTATTTTAATTATTTAACTTCCCAAAAATAATATTTTATTTTTCTGAAATGTTACAGTCTACCCCCCTTAAATAAATTCGGTCCCCGAATTTAAATTTAATTTCCCCCAAATACTAAAACATTTCAGCAAAGCAATTAAATCGGCGGGGCTCCGAAATCTTAAATACTTAAAACACATCTTAGCGCAATGCATGCACATGAAAAAATGAGTATATAACTCAAAATCAAAACTTCGTCAAGCACCACGCAATCATCGGAGTCATGGTGAAGATACCAATGTCAAAGTCTAATACGAAAACCAACATGATATACATCAAAACTATAACATGTACATAGTACTCATCGTTGTAAACTCGTCAAAATATCTGAAAGGAAATGCATGCTAAACCTTTTTCAAGTCGCTGCGCGATACGCGTATCACGGCACAAGTAGTGGACGTTTAATGTATGAAAGATAACTATATAAAAATTATATATCCTTTGTTTATCATACACGTCTCGCCAATTTGAAAATAATTCAGAAGGGTTTCCTTTGTAAAATATTTCGTGTCATCTCAAACACATAGGAAAATTATTGAGACTGCAGCTCCTTTTTGGAAATCTCTTCGGTAACTATCGATGCATGTAAAAACACCTAGGTACTATTCTCGGAACAGTCCCGCTCGGTTACTAACCAAATAGTAAATATCGCAAAAACGTACCGCTCAAATGAAATCATACTCAATAGTATATGTAATAATGTCACGTGCGTCTGGTGTGCACAGAAATCGAAATCAATGAATGTGCCATACATGAGCACAAAAACAAATCTAAGCGCAACGGGGTGCACGAAAACACCTGTCAAAGGCAACGGGTGTGCCTGACAACAATATCAGGTGCATCTGATATGCACGAAGAATACCGATTTAGTGCATCTGGTGTGCACCAAAATCGCATCAAGCGCGCCAAGCAAGTGCAAGAATCCAAATCAAGTGCACAAGATGCACGAAAACAAATATCGAATATCACAATCGAAATCTACGATATACAACAACCTCAATCCAAATCAGGTATACCGTGGCATATAATCTCACAACCACGTGCATCAGCGTGCTCAAAATCGAATCAAAGTACTAAAAGTGCATGAAAACTACACCGAAAGCACAAGTCAATTCACATGCATACCATAGGCATGAAATCCAAAATCAAATATCTCGAACGACATCAAATCGAAATTGAGTGCAACTGTGGTGCACGAAAACTCAATCATGCAAATAAATCGCCCAAACACCGAAATCCAAAAATGACGGAGACGTGATATTCGAATCACCAAATCGCAAATCATAAACATTGTTGTCGATATGTCCTTCCTTCAAAGTCAAGAAGGTGTTGGTACATCCAAAGCTAGCAGAGCAAGATATCTATTTGCCTCCTGTTCATGGTCTGGCACCTTGTGCCCTTAGGCTCTTGTCTCTCACTACGGATTGCCAGTTACATAGCTCCTCGGCTCGACGGCCCAAAATATAATGATGACGGAAACAATTCCGCTCTAGCATATCCTCTAAAGATATCTGGCCAACTATCATGGTCACTGATAACATATCTCGTCGATGATGCCGAACTATGGCTTACTAGGCATGCGTAATACGACTGATCCTGGGTCCAAGTCTTCTCGTTTAGTATTCCAGAAAGATTCTGTCGGGGTCTCTCCCAAATCTCGTTCCTGCCGAACTGCCTGGAAGTTATCACCCTTTACTAAATCTATTTCTTGTTTCGGAACAGCTGCATACTCATCATGACTCCTTCTAAAAGGTATATCCATATTCAACGCCTCTGCATGCGTATCACATCTTTGATGTCAACGGAGTGGAACGCCATCTCGTCAAAATCTCGTACGAACCTCTTACTCCACTTTTCTCTAATGTCGACTGATTCGGATTCGTCTCTTCGTAGCTGTATGGACTGTTCTACAAACGGCCAAATTCATATCTAGAGTCTCCCTTCCGAAACTACAAACTCGACAGTTCAATATCTGGTGGTAGGTGTCTGGCCAACTACGCCCTCGGAAACTCTTCCAAATCGTCGGAGGAATACTCTTCATTCGTCCGTTTTCTATCGACTCTCAACGTGCCTGAGTGAAGTCTTCTCTAGCTGAAACCAATCAATATGATGACCTCGCATCTGGGTATGCTAACGAACCACGGGTCCTAGTCATTCATCCATGGGTGACTAGCGATCTTCTATCATATTCCTAAGTACAACTCGTGCTGCAATAGCTTCAAACATCTGGGGCGATATCTTGTCAGTCGCAGCAACAGTTGGTTCATTTGTCCACACGCTAAACAATGACTCAATCCTCAAGAATAGACGATACATTAATGGTCATCACATTCTAGTCGGCCTCTAACAGTGGCCCAAGCCTCTGGTGCTGATCCGAACGTTCAAGAAATCTTAGTAAAAACAATCCATCAAAGCGCTCATGTCACGAAAAACACAATAAAACGACACATCTAGGAAATTGTGTGTCACCGGAATTATGCCCTGGTCAGTCCTCGTCTAAGGCGAGCTCATCCTGACCGCAACTCTAGCCGCAACTCTCTCTGCCCGTGCAACCGTGGTAACAGAAACCACAAACCGATATCGATAAGGATAGATCAAATGAACGAATAGAATATGGTGCAAAGAAATGTAGATCCTAAGGATTCTTAAGAGGAGTAGCGTATCGTAAGTATGCCGCAGAACATATACACAGTACGTCACTCGACTTAAGTCACCTACTCCATCAACCAAGGTTAACCTATGCGACGAAAGTTCGGGTCTAATACCCTCTCGACCAAGTCTAAGTTCCGTAAGGTTAAGCCTATGTTCCGAATATATATGCGCCCTAGAGTCCGCATAGTCAAACCTATACTCAAACCAAGGTTAAACCTAGCGCTCCGATACTAACTTTATCACGACCCAAAATGGCACGTGACTAGCACTTGAATCATGTGAAGTCTATAGGACCCCACCTAATTCATGTAAACCAAAAGCCCAGAAATCTAAACCATTTTAAAAGAGAGTTAAGAAAATACTTATTTAAAGATAACATATAAAATCACTTTGAAAGTCATAGTAAACATTTTTAAAATCATCATGTCTTTCCCAAAAATTTCGGCAGAGTTTCTTTTGTAAATATTGGCCCCCAAAAGGGTACAAACAGGAATATATATGAATAATGCATAAAGGTATCCCCAAGCGGGAGCTAGCTCTTCGCCAATTGGTGGAAAAAACCACTCAAGCAATATAATATACAACGCAGAAAGGCGAGGATCCAAAACTCAGAAGGAAACCAACGTCCTCAAGAAAACCAGAGAAGAATCATAAATATACAAGCGTGCAACTTTAAGGTCGAAAGGATATACAACTGGTCTTCTAAGTCTATCAAATAATACAAGTCTGTTTGATGGAGTTTACTAGATACAACTGAATATAAATAAAAGTACAACGGTGGTCACGTTGCAAGTGAACCAACCTACCAAAGAAATCACCCGAAAGGAAGCAGTGTGCCAGCAAGCCGCAACGAAATCTGTACGGCAAAAACCTGCAAGAAACTGTGGCACAACGGGGGTGAGTTGCCAACTCGTGAGTAGAAAATATCACCGAGAAGAAATCGCATGTATGACTCTCTCCTAGGTCGTACAATAAAATACACAATACCGTAACAATTGTGACAACATATCATAAGTGTGATATCAAGTACTCGTGTCCGTGTCAAGAGTAATAATATATCGATGCATGACATGTACTAATACATCATCCAACGTGTGTCCAGCAACGACATAAAAATCATGATAAAACCCGAGTGCCCAGCACCGACACTCAAAACATCATGAAGTCCGTGTCCAATAGCGACACGTAATACTCAAATCTCGGGCTCCGCATAATCAGGATCGGCCCATGGGCTCCGCATAGTTAAGATTGGCCCATATCCATCTCTATCATAACTCCGAACGGTATTCTCCGGATATACGTCGAGTTTTCATACAATCACTGGTTGGTAGTGCTCCCCTGCCGGGCTCAACTGTAACGTTTTAAAAATAATTAAATAAATAAAATTGTTTAAGTGAATTTTATGAATTTCGGTAAAGCAAAATGTATTTTTCGTAAAACCAAACCGCGATTGTTTTTCATTATAAATTCAAAAATACCTATTTTAATTATGTAATTACTAGTAAATGGTGTTTATTTAGCCACTTATAAATTTTTAGTTTAATAAAATATTTTTCCTAAATTAATTATTTTAAATATTAACATAAGCTTTATTTTTACACTAAATTAGTGTAAATTACAAATTTAAATGGTTTTAATTTGTAAAAATGAACCATGGCATATTAGAAATTAGTGTGTATCATGCAAAATTTATTTGCAAATTTTTCCTATTTTCTAGAGCTTTCTTGAGTTGCTATAGTAAATAAATAAATAAATAATTAAATAAACCATGAAAAGACTTAAGTGTTGTTCTTTCTCTTGAAACTTCTACACACTTTTTCCACTCTCTTCTTTCTCTCCCTCACCTCTCTAGGGCCGGCCACAAACCCCGCATGGCAGCCCCCCCCTTTTTCCACCTCATTTTTATTCAAAATTCATTAAAAATACATCAAAAATTCCATTAAAATTCCAAAAAATCCTATTTATTTCATACTCTTTATTCCTTTCTCATTTTTATATGAAATTTGGAGATGGAAGGCGTGCATTTTGGAGGCTCATTTCTTGTTTGGATTTCATATTTTGGGAGGTATAATTTCTTTCTTTTGATTTATTGTTTTAGATGTTCATTTAAGCTTAATTAGATTTAATGAATTAATTCTATGTTTTTTTAAAAAAAATTCAAGTTAGGGTTTGTAAATTCAAGTTATGATTTTTGTTAATTATTTAGGGTTATAATAGTTAGTTTAACACTTTTAGAATTGGAAAATATTGCATGGTTGTTGAATTGTAAAATTTTCATTTAAAATTGTTTTAAATTAGGAATTTAGTTAACTAGGTTTTTGCAAAATGTGTTTGTGGTTAATATAAAATTCTAATTTGGGTTGTTATCATTGGATTATAGTTTTAGTGGAAATGTTAGCATGTTAATGGAAAGAAAAACTTAGTTTGATTGCTAGTTTCAATGGATAATTGATAAATTGTGATAAAAAAAATTGCTAATTTTGTAAACTAGATTTTAGAAATTCCTATATAAATGAGATTAAAAATATAATTATGGTTTCATTATATCATTATCATCATAAATTGTGGTTTAAGTCATTAATTTATGCAAAATCATGTTTTGAGGTGGAATTGTGGTATTTTGCTTGGAAAATTTTGAAAATTGTTAAAGGGTGCAAACTAGAAATTTCAAATTACTACAAATATGTGTAATAAAAATATAGTAATAGTTTGTATAGTCTAGTTATGCTATTTAATGAGTTTTATGACCTTTGGTTTCATTTAAATGTCAAGTTTTGATGAAAAACGGTAAATTGGCATTTTCGGGTTTTTCGAAAACGGACGATTTGATCGATTTTAGTGTTTCGATGAATTTGATCATGTTTTACAATATAAGTAATGTGTTTTAAAACTAAGAGTTATCTGTTGATGTTTATCTCGATCCATCGGAGTTTGTACGCCGATATCGAGCGATATTTGGTTCTTTTGCGTGGACGGGACATAGGTTTTAACCTATGCTTGTTCCTTGTATCGTTTGACTTTTGTATGTGATTCGGTTTACGATGCTATTTATATGTTTGCGTTTAGGTACCCTTCAAGTGGACTACGGGCGATGAAGAGGAGGATGGCGACACCGTCGTCGGCAGACATGGACCAGGTGAGTAGATGCATATCTACGGGGGGAAGTCGGGTGGATGACGTTTAGCACCCCCGCAACGTAGAATAGGAATAGTATTTATTGTCAGTAGGAAACCAGATGTGACCCTAGATACTTAACGCGTAGGAACCCTAGTAATAACCCTAGGCTGAACTAGACTGATTTAGGAAAAACCTTATCAGGGGATGAGTACCTTGGAAAAGTTCTTAGGTTTCAGGTAGAAACACACACGCACACACTGAAACTCGACATGGAGTATACGTATATGTGTGTATATATATAAAACTAGGTATAGGTGTATATATATATACAACACGTATATGGGATTCATTGATGTGAGTATAACTGGGCTTGATGCCGTGATTCTTGACTATACAGTCGTATTAAAGTGTTAGCGGATCATTAGAGAATGAGATAATGAACTTGAATATATAAATTATGAAGGGTGGTGGTGATATTGAGGTACATGGGACGCTAAAATAGTACCTGGGCTGTAGCTTGTGACTCGATGACGATAAGATATCGGTATGACTTAATCACAATATGATACATGTGACATGATATTTCTGAGGATAAACTAATGATTATTCCATGATGGCAATGATATATGATTTACGTATGCGATTATAGTTTAGCACCTTGATCATGAGATGTGTTGATGATGACACATTACGAATAATGAGACACCTAGAAGATACTTGACCCGTACCCCGATATTGGGATGCCGTACGATGGATTTTACCGTACGAGGTATAGATATGAGGATTGATCCGCACTCTTGATTGAGGAAGCCGTACTTCGTACGTGACGCTATTGAGGCTGGATCGCCGACTATTAGAGATATTGATTCAGACCTAGGTAGACTCTTGTTTCTTAAGGACTAGTTTCTTAGGTTAAGTTCCTTAGAAGGTTAGATAGACACTAGTTTAGGTTTGATTTATATAGTGGTGGTTGTACTCGTATATCGCAGAGAAGTGGATAATGCACATCTGTCTTGCATTCATATTGTAATCATCATGGTGCATGTTCTTTTATATGTTGCTATAATCAGTATAAACTTTACCTGTTAGGACACCAGCACTATTACCGATGATGCGCATACTCCACGCACACTTATTTGCCGGCTCACACACATCATCATCGGTAATTGCTATGTCACGTACACTTTAGATCATATTGACTTTTATGGATAGAATCAGTTAACAACTAGACCGCTATAATATTGTGATTATTCTCTGACATTAGTACGGACATGATATTTATTGCTTAGACATTCATGCATTCATATTTTCATGTTATCATGCAGTGTTATGGGAATATGCCGACACTTATCATATAGTTGCTCGTGATTTTGAGATTTGGATTTCTATGAGATTTCTGGATTTTGGGGAAAACCGCAAGAATATGTAAAAACTTCTCTCTCTCTCCTCCTCTCTTTTTTTTAAAACATAAGATGCGGTTTTCTCATGATGTATGTATCGTCCACCATGAGATTTCATGTTTTCTGATGGATTTCGAGACCCGATTCGAGGAGTGGATGAACCGTCTCGGGTACATGGTGGGCCCGGTATGGTACCCCGGGGCAAGAAGATCGAGTTGTAGACGATGAGCCTGGCAGGGGAAGGCTACCTACCGGTGATGTCTGGTGCGGCGGATATCCGGAGGATACCGACCGTTGTCGTGAGATTTGATGATATGGGCCGATCCGGACTGACGGAGCCCGAGATATTGAGACTATGAGACTTGAGATTTACATGTTTGTGTCGATGCTTGACACGGATTTCCATGGATTTCATTGTTGATATTTCCGGTTTCTATACCCGTTTTACTATGATAACAGCTAAAGATTTCTTATACAGATATACCTGGATTTCAGGATTTGTTTATTTTACATTCATGGTGCATGCATATCCATTCATATGACATAGTACTATATGAGGCACTGACACGACACGGAGTATTTGCACTTACACGTAGTATTACCCTGCTATTACTAGATGATTGAGATATAGTAGTGTATTATTATGACCTAGGATAGCGTCGTGCATTCGATTTCTTTTCGTAGATGTCTTCTACTCACGAGTTGGCAAGTCACCCCCGTTGTGCCAAATTTTATTACAGGTTCGATGTACAGGTTTCCGTGGCAGCTTGTTGGCACATCTTTTCTTCAGGGTGATTTGCACGGTAGGTTGGTTCACTTGTATCCGAACCACCATTGTACTTTTATTCACTCATTTGTATCTAGTAAGCTCCATCAACCATATTTGTATTACTTGATAAGTTTATTGGACCAGTCTTTTATTTCGACCTTAGAGTCGCGCGTGTATTATTCTGATCTGGTGGTTTTGTTTTCTTTTGAGTTTTGAGCCTCGCCCTTTGGCGTTGTATATTATTGTGCTTGTTGTGGTTGTTTCCGCCTGTTGGCGTTGAGTTAGCTCCCGTTTGGGGATGCTTTTTATTGTTGTTTATGTATATTATATTTGTTGTACCCGTTTGGGGGCCAGTTTTTATAGAGGAGACTCTGCCGAAATTTTTGGGAAAATTTGCTGATGTTTTAAACTTATTCCTTCATGTTTTCTTTTACTGCTTCTTCTTCTTTTTCATGGTTTAGATTTCTGGGCTTCGGCTTACTTAGGTTACGTGGCGCCTCTAGACGCTTCGTAATCTAAGTGCCGGTCACGTTCCGTACTTTCGGGTCGTGACAAAGTTGGTATCAGAGCGCTAGGTTTAACCTTGTATAAGTCTAGGTGACCCTTGGTTGATGGAGTAGGCGATTTAGGAAGAGTAACGTACCGTGGGTATGGTCCGCGGCATACTTACGATACGCTACTCTGCTTAAGGAGCCTTAGGATGTACATTGTTTGCACCGTATTTCATTCGTTCCTTTGATCTGTCTTCGTCGATGTCGGATGGTGGTTTCTGTTACCACGGGCAGAGGGAGCTGCGGCTCGAATGCGATAACCATTAGAGTATTGGTTATTATTGAGGATTGATGCATTATTTAGCGTGCGGATGAAGGGTATTCACATGCCGTCCGGATGAAGTTAAAGGGTTCGAATGATTATCAGAAAACCATTTTCCCAAGTTTAAAGTATTCGGAAGAACATGCAGGTATTTCGATGGACCCTCTAGAAGAATGAAACCCTAACTCGACATAATGACCACGAGAACGCCCTTGAACCTTAGGGTTTACGGCAGTTCCGCTGTGTCATTAGTGAGGCTTGGGTTTGCCCTTCTACGGCTGGATCATCGATTGCTGGGGTATGTACCGGATATTTTTTAAACTGTACTTGAGTGTTGAGCTCTCGGGAAATTATGGGATTTTGATGGATCGATCGAAAAGTTTAATGTAGTCCGGATATCAAGTGAAGGGATCGGCTATGTGGGAGGCTCTAGACATGAGTATTGCCGTTGGTAGCGCAGTCAGCACACCTATGAAAGAACGAGTTCGAAGCAGTCGACATCAGAGGAAAGAGGCGCACATTGACGATAGTGTTTACAATTGTGATTTAGTGATTTGAATTTCATATTTTCATTGATTTGATTTTTGTATTTTGAGGATTTTGTTCTACGATTGGTATTTCATGTGTGTACCTTCATTCTATTTGTGTTTCATATATCAGTTGTATTGATGTTGTTTAGTACACATCCAGAGCACTTGATTTGGTTATATATATATTTTTGGATTTTTGATTGATTTCGTGCATAGGGATTACACATGATTTTTACATATGTTTCGACCTAGTTTTCATGCATTTTTGTACTGTGATTTCGATTTTGATATTCAATGTATGTTTTCGTGCACCATGTGCACCTGATTAGGATTCTTGCGCATACTTGGCGCACTTGATGCGATTTTGTGCACACCAGATGCACTAAATCGGGGTTTTGTGCAGATTAGATGCACCTGATATTGAGTCGTGCACGCCCGTTGCACTTGACAGATGTTTTTGGTGCACACCTGTTGCACTTAGTTTTGTTGTTGTGTGTATTCGTGGTATCTGTATTTGGTTTCGATTTCAGTGCACACCGGACGCACATGATATTTTATTGATGTGATTGGGATTGATTTCAGTTTGAGCAGTATATTTTCATAATCATTATTATTTGATTTAGTAACCAGGCGGGACGTGTATGTTAAATAAAAGATATATATATATATATATAGTTAATTTTTTTAAATAAACGTCCGCTACTTATGCCGTGACACGTGCATCACACGGCAATTTTCAAAAAGGGGTTTGCATATTTCCTTATCCAGATATTTGTACGGTTTTACTATGATGCGCACTATATATAAGTTACAGATTGATGTATATTATGATGGTTTTCATATTGGGTTTTGATATTTTATTCTCGCCATAACTCCGATGATTGCGTAATGCTTGACGGAGTTGATTTTTGTTATGTATTGATGATTTCGGAGCCCCGACGATTTGAGTGTTTTGCTAAATGTTTTAGTATTTGGAGGGGGAGTTTTAATTTAAATTCGGGGACCGAATTTCTTAAAGGGGGGAAGATTGTAACGTTTTAAAAATAATTAAATAAATAAAATTGTTTAAGTGAATTTTATGAATTTCGGTAAAGCAAAATGTATTTTTCGTAAAACCAAACCGCGATTGTTTTTCATTATAAATTCAAAAATACCTATTTTAATTATGTAATTACTAGTAAATGGTGTTTATTTAGCCACTTATAAATTTTTAGTTTAATAAAATATTTTTCCTAAATTAATTATTTTAAATATTAACATAAGCTTTATTTTTACACTAAATTAATGTAAATTACAAATTTAAATGGTTTTAATTTGTAAAAATGAACCATGGCATATTAGAAATTAGTGTGTATCATGCAATTTGCAAATTTTTCCTATTTTCTAGAGCTTTCTTGAGTTGCTATAGTAAATAAATAAATAAATAATTAAATAAACCAAGAAAAGACTTAAATGCTGTTCTTTCTCTTGAAACTTCTACACACTTTTCCCACTCTCTTATTTCTCTCCCTCACCTCTCTAGGGCCGGCCACAAACTCCCCATGGCAGCCCCCCTTTTTCCACCTCATTTTTATTCAAAATTCATTAAAAATACATCAAAAATTCCATTAAAATTCCACAAAATCCTATTTATTTCATACTCTTTATTCCTTGCTCATTTTTATATGAAATTTGGAGATGGAAGGCATGCATTTTGGAGGCTCATTTCTTGTTTGGATTTCATATTTTGGGAGGTATAATTTCTTTCTTTTGATTTATTGTTTTAGATGTTCATTTAAGCTTAATTAGATTTAATGAATTAATTCTATGTTTTTTTAAAAAAAATTCAAGTTAGGGTTTGTAAATTCAAGTTATGCTTTTTGTTAATTATTTAGGGTTATAATAGTTAGTTTAACACTTTTAGAATTGGAAAATATTGCATGGTTGTTGAATTGTAAAATTTTCATTTAAAATTGTTTTAAATTAGGAATGTAGTTAACTAGGTTTTTGCAAAATGTGTTTGTGGTTAATATAAAATTCTAATTTGGGTTTTTATTATTGGATTATAGTTTTAGTGGAAATGTTAGCATGTTAATGGAAAGAAAAACTTAGTTTGATTGCTAGTTTCAATGGATAATTGATAAATTGTGATAAAAAAAATTGCTAATTTTGTAAACTAGATTTTAGAAATTCCTATATAAATGAGATTAAAAATATAATTATGGTTTCATTATATCATTATCATCATAAATTGTGGTTTAAGTCATTAATTTATGCAAAATCATGTTTTGAGGTGGAATTGTGGTATTTTGCTTGGAAAATGTTGAAAATTGTTAAAGGGTGCAAACTAGAAATTTCAAATTACTACAAATATGTGTAATAAAAATATAGTAATAGTTTGTATAGTCTAGTTATGCTATTTAATGAGTTTTATGACCTTTGGTTTCATTTAAATGTCAAGTTTTGATGAAAAACGGTAAATTGGCATTTTCGGGTTTTTCGAAAACGGACGATTTGATCGATTTTAGTGTTTCGATGAATTTGATCATGTTTTACAATATAAGTAATGTGTTTTAAAACTACGAGTTATCTGTTGATGTTTATCTCGATCCATCGGAGTTTGTACGCCGATATCGAGCGATATTTGGTTCTTTTGCGTGGACGGGACATAGGTTTTAACCTATGCTTGTTCCTTGTATCGTTTGACTTTTGTATGTGATTCGGTTTACGATGCTATTTATATGTTTGCGTTTAGGTACCCTTCAAGTGGACTGCGGGTGATGAAGAGGAGGATGGCGACACCGTCGTTGGCAGACATAGACCAGGTGAGTAGATGTATATCTACGGGGGGAAGTCGGGTGGATGGCGTTTAGCACCCCCGCAACGTAGAATAGGAATAGTATTTATTGTCAGTAGGAAACCAGATGTGACCCTAGATACTTAACGCGTAGGACCCTAGTAATAACCCTAGGCTGAACTAGACTGATTTAGGAAAAACCTTATCAGGGGATGAGTATCTTGGAAAAGTTCTTAGGTTTCAGGTAGAAACACACACGCACACACTGAAACTCGATATGGAGTATACGTATATGTGTGTATATATATAAAACTAGGTATAGGTGTATATATATATACAACACGTATATGGGATTCATTGATGTGATATGATATCTGAGGTATGATGAAACAGTATAACTGGGCTTGATGCCGTGATTCTTGACTATACAGTCGTATTAAAGTGTTAGCGGATCATTAGAGAATGAGATAATGAACATGAATATATAAATTATGAAGGGTGGTGGTGATATTGAGGTACATGGGACGCTAAAATAGTACCTGGGCTGTAGCTTGTGACTCGATGACGATAAGATATCGGTATGACTTAATCACAATATGATACATGTGACATGATATTTCTGAGGATAAACTAATGATTATTCCATGATGGCAATGATATATGATTTATGTATGCGATTATAGTTTAGCACCTTGATCATGAGATGTGTTGATGATGACACATTACGAATAATGAGACACCTAGAAGATACTTGACCCGTACCCCGATATTAGGATGCCGTACGATGGATTTTACCGTACGAGGCATAGATATGAGGATTGATCCGCACTCTTGATTGAGGAAGCCGTACTTCGTACGTGACGCTATTGAGGCTGGATCGCCGACTATTAGAGATATTGATTCAGACCTAGGTAGACTCTTGTTTCTTAAGGACTAGTTTCTTAGGTTAAGTTCCTTAGAAGGTTAGATAGACACTAGTTTAGGTTTGATTTATATAGTGGTGGTTGTACTCGTATATCGCAGAGAAGTGGATAATGCACATCTGTCTTGCATTCATATTGTAATCATCATGGTGCATGTTCTTTTATATGTTGCTATAATCAGTATAAACTTTACCTGTTAGGACACCAGCACTATTACCGATGATGCGCATACTCCACGCACACTTATTTGCCGGCTCACACATATCATCATCGGTAATTGCTATGTCAAGTACACTTTAGATCATATTGACTTTTATGGATAAAATCAGTTAACAACTAGACCGCTATAATATTGTGATTATTCTCTGACATTAGTACGGACATGATATTTATTGCTTAGACATTCATGCATTCATATTTTCATGTTATCATACAGTATTATGGGCATATGCCGACACTTATCATATAGTTGCTCGTGATTTTGAGATTTGGATTTCTATGAGATTTCTGGATTTTGGGGAAAACCGCAAGAATATGTAAAAACTTCTCTCTCTTTCCTCCTCTCTTTTTTTTAAAACATAAGATGCGGTTTTCTCGTGATGTATGTGTCGTCCACCATGAGATTTCATGTTTTCTGATGGATTTCGAGACCCGATTCGAGGAGTGGATGAACCGTCTCGGGTACATGGTGGGCCCGGTATGGTACCCCGGGGCAAGAAGATCGAGTTGTAGACGATGAGCCTGGCAGGGGAAGGCTACCTACCGGTGATGTCTGGCACGGCGGATATCCGGAGGATACCGACCGTTGTCGTGAGATTTGATGATATGGGCCGATCCGGACTGACGGAGCCCGAGATATTGAGACTATGAGACTTGAGATTTACATGTTTGTGTCGATGCTTGACACGGATTTCCATGGATTTCATTGTTGATATTTCCGGTTTCTATACCCGTTTTACTATGATAACAGCTAAAGATTTCTTATACAGATATACCTGGATTTCAAGATTTGTTTATTTTACATTCATGGTGCATGCATATCCATTCATATGACATAGTACTATATGAGGCACTGACACGACACGGAGTATTTGCACTTACACGTAGTATTACCCTGCTATTACTAGATGATTGAGATATAGTAGTGTATTATTATGACCTAGGATAGCGTCGTGCATTCGATTTCTTTTCGTAGATGTCTTCTACTCACGAGTTGGCAAGTCACCCCCGTTGTGCCAAATTTTATTACAGGTTCGATGTACAGGTTTCCGTGGCAGCTTGTTGGCACATCTTTTCTTCAGGGTGATTTGCACGGTAGGTTGGTTCACTTGTATCCGAACCACCATTGTACTTTTATTCACTCATTTGTATCTAGTAAGCTCCATCAACCATATTTGTATTACTTGATAAGTTTATTGGACCAGTCTTTTATTTCGACCTTAGAGTCGCGCGTGTATTATTCTGATCTGGTGGTTTTGTTTTCTTTTGAGTTTTGAGCCTCGTCCTTTGGCGTTGTATATTATTGTGCTTGTTGTGGTTGTTTCCGCCTGTTGGCGTTGAGTTAGCTCCCGTTTGGGGATGCTTTTTATTGTTGTTTATGTATATTATATTTGTTGTACCCGTTTGGGGGCCAGTTTTTATAGAGGAGACTCTGCCGAAATTTTTGGGAAAATTTGCTGATGTTTTAAACTTATTCCTTCATGTTTTCTTTTACTGCTTCTTCTTCTTTTTCATGGTTTAGATTTCTGGGCTTCGGCTTACTTAGGTTACGTGGCGCCTCTAAACGCTTCGTAATCTAAGTGCCGGTCACGTTCCGTACTTTCGGGTCGTGACATCAACGCTTTTCTATACGATCTTCTTGCCCTGGGGTACAGCACCGGGTCTACCATGCACCCGCAGACGGTCCCTTCCCCTAACTCAAATCGGGTTGTATGATGCCGCTCAAGAACCGAGAAAACTCATGGTGGACACCTCTCACATCATATCATGAGAAAGCCGCAAATTTCTATTTTTAGAAATGATAATGAGTTTATAAAATCTTTGTGGTTTCTCCAAATCCAGAAATCTCATGGAAAAATCGAAATCCCCAAAATCGAGAGTTAATAAACAGTGAATTACCGGCATAAAGCCCCATAATATTGCATGAAAACGAATATACACATGCATGGGTATCTAAGTAAAGAATGCAATATCTAAACTAGCATAGAAATTGTATATTGGAACTATCAGCTAGCAGTTATATCCATGAAGTAATATACTCTAAAGTGTACATGACATGGCAATTACCGATAATGATGTGTATGAGCCGGCAAACAAGTGTTCGTGGACATACGCATCATCGGTAAGTATGCTGGTGTCCTGACAATATGGGTTCATAATAACAAAAGAAATCACAAGTATAAGCATTCAATGCGATAAGAACAACATGAATATATGGAACAAGGATATAGTAACCGCAACATATAAGAATATATATTTATATATATGAGTCATACAATTTTTGGTGTCTGAAATCGCACAAATCATGGTTTTAGAAAAATAGGGGCTACATGGTCTCTGAGAAAAGATACATCCTTTGAAAAATCCGTAGTATCCCTCGGCCTGTCTTTAAAATACTCACGATTCGTTAGTTTTGAAAATAAATATGATTCGAGCCCAGTCTAACATCTGTCTGTTAGTTATATGTATGCCCTAGATGCCATTACTGTACATTGGATGTACATTGTAGTGGAGGCTGGGATATATATAGGGAGGACTTTCTTGCTCGACATGATAGTATGCTATCTGGTTGCTCTTTACCTTAACGTGTACACTGATTGTCTCTCTGTTACATGTTGGTAAAGCCCTTAGGATGTGTACTTGACTACCTGGACTATGATGCGGATCATACTAGTGGGGACAGGGTAGTCCATAAGTACATCCTTCAAGGTCCCTAGTCGTGGGTGTATCGAGACGGGGCATCGATATACCAGAGTAGACTAGCGTATACCTTCTCGACCCATACAGATAGGCGATGGATGATCCCATATCCATTGGTGTTTGACATCAGAGATGATATACGGGTGCTCAGTGGAGACTGGGTACACTGGACGGACTCACCGAGAACTCCCAGATGGTATTATACCTTACGTCAGATGGCAGTTCTCTGGTGACACTGGTACAGAGTAGTCTGTTGACCCGAGATCGTCATAGAGTCCTGTGTGGTTCCCACTGTGCTTTGATTTCCACCTTACCACGTCCAAGAGGGCGTGCAAAACGGTGGTTTTTGGGTACAGTCCCGAGTCACATGGAGGCAATGAGCGATAGGAGGGGATTCGTCTCTCCCGGTATAGGGGTTGATGTTGCGCTGTGTTCGATTGGCTATAACCGGAAATCCCTGGCCAGGGTTGATGAGATTTACTGGTAAGTGTTACCTGTAGTTTCTCGAACTGTTATAGACCTCATATCGACACGACTTATCAAGCTAATGGGGTCTGACGTTTACCACCCCTAGGTGAGATATGCGACATATCAGACGAACAGACCGGACTGTACGGTAAGTGTTACTGGTTGGATTCACAGGAGTGTGAGCGGGCTTGCTCGTCGATCTTCTGATCGCTCAATACCCGGGTGGCCGATACGTTTAGCAGACCGCTTGCGGCTTGTGGGTGTTTGATATGATCATCATCTGCTGCCGGCGTATTGACGAGTCTTTAGAGTCCTACACTGGCTCAAGCGAAACGAAATAGGAGCGCATATGAGATATGTGCGGGACTGAGAATAATGCGTGTATGTGATAACGTATTCTATTCTTGCGATGAATGTATCGATTGGTTGTATGCGATATAACCTAGTTATCGAATCAAGGATTGATTCGATAAGTCGATACATTGGATATTAGTCGGTTATATGCGATATGACCGGATCGTTAAATCAAGTGTTGATTTAATGATTTAATGCATAAATATATATTTGATATATTACTTTGCATTAACTAGTATTGGTTCACTTAAGATGGATTTTCTCACTCGGATGTGCACATTGTATATACGATATAATTTTGTGCACTTGTTTGTATCATGTTTGATGATGCATGCAAAATTGGCTAAGTGTAAAGATTAAACCATGGTTGTGAGAGTGGTTAGGGTTTTGTTTATTCACTTATTATCTATTTATTTATTTATCATTCTTTTGGAAAAGATAAAGAGAAAAGAATGGTGGCTTGTTTTGTTTGTTTGTTGAAGCTTCTTGAAGCTTTGAACAAGTCCACCATTCTTGTCTCATGTCTAACCCTAACCATTCTTCTAACCTTAGTTAAATCTCTACACTAAATCATGGTTGAATATATGATAAGTATCATATTGTTTTCTTTTTTAACATATACTTATCATATTTTCTATTCTATTCTTTTCTTCTTCTTCTTCATCTTCAACATGAAGAAACTATGCCACCATCAATGGCAACTTGATGTAAAGAGTGAGAAATCCAATTCTAAAGTGAACCCACCTCCTATTTCTTCATCCTCTACCTCTTGCCAAGTAGTATAGGGTGTTTTCTTCACAAGTTTCATGACTTGTTGAAGTGGGAGTTTGATCTTGTGATGCCTCGACGTAGATCATCTTCGGCATCGTAGTCGATGACCTAGCCCGCCCATTTCTCCGATGAAGCCGACGCTAGAGCCCGGGATTTGATTTGGACAGCAAGGAGACTTCATCATGGAGCTATGGAGGTGGAGGACCGGATCTACAAAGGTTGTATTTCCGTTCTTTTAGTTAAGTTGTTAACTATTCGCATTATTTCGCCTAAAATTCTAGTTAACGATCCGTATTAGTGTTTCTCGGCACTTGTAAAATTTGATATGGGCATGGTTGATGCCTTGTGAGACCTCATTAGTGTGCCTAGGAACCCTACAGTGGTATCAGAGCCTAGCTAGAGCCTTAGGCGATGCGTAGACGAAGTTTGAAACCCGAACGAACCCGAAACCCTAAAATTTCACGCTCTCTGGACTTTTTTCAAAAACTGGGTTTTTTCCAGATTAAAAATGCTTAAAAAATTCAGCAGGGAATTATAAGAATTACGGTGCAAAATTTGACAAAAGATACTTCAAGAGTGCGGCGGTTCCGCGGCAAAAGTGTGACGTCACCCTCCCAATTTTGCACAGTAACTTCCTTTATTCAGTGCTGAGTTCTCTGGGTATTTTTAAATATTATTCAAGAGTTGAATTTTCTGGGGTTGTTTTAGGGATTCGATGATTCGATCGGATTGTCAAACTTTGTCTATGTGTTTTCCGGATAATTTTTGAATATGTTAAAAAGTTCGACCGGATATAAATACCCAACTTTTCCCCTGCCGGAAAAATTTCCAAGTGTTGGATTTTTCCGTGGTTTAGAGACGTTCTAAGTAGTGCAAGTAACGCGATGGACCCTCTAGAAGACAACAAACCTTAACTCGATTATGTGACCGTCTTGAACTGCCCTTTGAACCTTAGGGTTTGGGGCAGTACGGCGTGCCACATGTGAGGCGTTGGCTTGACCCTTCTACGGCTGGACCGTTGGTGCTGAGGCATGAACTGAATGTTTTTAGACTTATTTCATGTGTTGATCTGTTTTGGGAAAACTTGGGTGTTTGATTGTTCGATCGGAAAGTTTAACATTTTCTATTTATCTGGAATGGGATACAATAGTTGGAATTCACAATAAGTTATGAGATAACTGAATGAATGTTATAAACATAGCAGTTTAGTCTCACTTGATCGGTTGCTACGGAATTTTGATGCGATCAAAAGTCCGTCGCAATCACGTAGCGTACGCGGATACTCGCCGGGTAAACTTAATAGACAGCCTCACTCCATAGCCCCGACCAAGTGACTGTAGGAGAACCCCGTCGCCGAAAGCATCCGTTCGGGTGCTCGCGGCAGCGGTGTTCCGCCTTGGTGCACTTCGTCGACGGCATCGGGGGTGCGGCCGCCTACTAAAGTTTGCGACGAGCATTCGATCAGGATGTCGAGAATCTTGTTGAATTGCCCGACTTGATATTGAAAAGAGTTTTCGATAATGAGACTAAAATGCGGGGTTTATAATTGTTAGGCATGTGATGTCTAAGTATTTCACTTGGTTAGGCATGCGATGTCTAAAGAGGTTGCGGATTCCAACTGTTGTAGTTTTACACTTTCTTTTCTGTGACCGTAAGTGTAATATGTGATATCGCCGGTTTCGTTGCTATATGTCAACGACAATTGGGATGCGCATATTTACTTACGTTGATGACATGTGATGTTATGTGTTGCTGGATATGTTATATTGGATCGTCGTGTTTGAATAGCCGGGGTTTTTTATGTGAGATGAATGTTTTTCATTTTCATTCATGTAAAAAACTTGTATGTAATATTCTTTTATTAGGGCACTTCCAGGTTGCGGAAGATGTCACCGTTTGTATATTATTTACTTTTCTGCACGAGGATAGACCCAAGGAGGGGAGCACAAGTAACCGGGTTCTGGGGTCCAGTGGGAGACCAACTCGAGGAGTCGAGTCCGGCTCTCCTAACTCTAGAATTGGTAGGGTTGCTTGCCGCTCTCGTAGGGGTCTAGGGGTGTGGGTTTGGCTATTCATCGCGACCGTGGAATCCGTGTTTTATACTGGCTCGTATTGAAAACACGGACGTCCTAGTATATCCAATATTTCATATGTTTCTTCTACTGCGATATCTGTGATGTGATCATGTGATATGTTCTGTGATGGATACTGTATATAGTATATATGATATATTATATAGACGTTACTTATGTTTTACACCCACGCTAGCCCTGCCCCGCTCTGTCGTTAGTTACCTAACCTAACGGTGCACAAGGGGACATCGAGGCGAATGCGGATGGCATAAGTGTATGTCGTATTTATCTGTGATGTTTAGGTACTTTAAAGATGGGACTTCATTAATGAGATTAATGAAAATAAAAGAAACCTAAAGATGTTGTAGAATTGAATTTCAAAAATAAAACAGGTAGCTACAGTTCTTGCTTTGCACAGCGGTATATGTGATATATCCTGCACCTTATTCGATGAGGAAAGGACCGAGATCCCTTCACCGGGAGTGACTCCTTTAGCAATAACTGGCAGATGCTACACACTCGGTTTGTCTTTTGATTGCTTTTAAGAGTTTTTTCTTTGCACAGGGATATATGTGATATATCCCGCACCTCATTCGACGAGGAAAGGACCGACGATCCCTTCACCGGGAGTGACTCCTTTAGCAAAACTAGAAAAGCCTAAAAAACACTCCATTTTAAAATCATTTGATTCTACAACGATATCAGGTTCATTACGCAATAGGTTTTCAGAAATACCTGTCGTAGCCCTCCGTCATTTCAGATAAGTCCTACTTAGTATTCGTGCTACGTTTGTTGACCTCCGTCAAGGCGTAGTGTGCGGTAGCTAACTAGTATTTATCTGCTTATGCATATGATGCAGATTGGATTAGGGTAGTCGTGCGGCCTTGTTGACCTCCGTCAAGGGTTGTGCGGGTGGGTTTAATTCGATCAAGAAATGACGGGTTGAACTTGACTAGTAGCCTATGGTTTGTTGACCTCCGTCAAGGTCATAGGACGCTAGGGGCAAAATATTATCGGGAATTTCAAGTGTTGAAATTTGCAATGAGATTGCATACCTTCTATGAGATAGTTGGATCCCGATACCCGCTGCGAGTAAGAGTTACTCCTGGGAGAGTTTTACATATTACAATTAGCCGATCAAGTAGGTGTCTAGAAAGGTGTCAACGAGGTTACACCTCTGGGAAAACGAGGTTTACATTAATTAGGTTCGTGCGAAAGCACGGGGGACCTCCCTCAAAGTACCGACACTGGCCTGGCTGAAAGATTGGCGAACTTGTAGTGTGTAATTAATCCCGGCTAGTCTATCCTTTTAGGGTTTGAAGGAAGATTTGATAAAAAGCAGTAGGAGCCATCCTGATTAGATAAGATAATAACCAATCTGATCTTGCAAGAGCGCACGCTGAGTGTTTTCTTCTCTCTCTCTCCAGGTAGCGACCATATCACGTCTTAATCAAGATAATAATACGGATATTTGACCGAACCCGCTTGTTATACTGAGCTGGGGAACGTTGGTCCCGCTCCAACTTATAATTGTTATAAGACAGAGCAGGAAATTGGGGAATACCAGATTTCCCGTGCCGCCCAAACGAAGAGAGTGCATAATGATGCATCATCTTCGGGTGTGTTCGTTACAAAGAACTGTTTCTCAGTATCCTCCGCATCCTGGGTATATGATACCGGATCAGGATCCCAGATATGTAATCTGTTACATAGGGCTGCACAAGGGTAGAACTACTGAGAACGGGTGATAAGTTTCATGAGGCAGAAAACGGGGCAAGTGTTGCAGCTAAGTCTGTTGGTCACTGTCACCCTGTATTACCAATACATTGATTCTGAACGAATGTTATTAGATACCGAACCTGATATACAAAATCATATCAGTCTCTTTATTAGTAAAGAAATGATAAAATTTTGTATAGTTGGATAATGTTTTGAACA
Source organism: Agapanthus africanus (assembly GCA_030015575.1). Classification (NCBI taxonomy): domain Eukaryota; kingdom Viridiplantae; phylum Streptophyta; class Magnoliopsida; order Asparagales; family Amaryllidaceae; genus Agapanthus; species Agapanthus africanus. The sequence goes on along the minus strand of CM057343.1, from coordinate 496,604,506 downwards.
TTTCCTATATCAAAAGTTGATCGGTTCAGGCACGTTATCTAAAAACATTGATGTTCTAAATCAAACTACAGTTCTTAGTATACGGAACACACACAAGAGGAAGAGTTCAGAAATGAACGAGTCCTTCTTGAGGCATTGTAGACTAGGTCATATCAATACGACCCGACTAGCTGAAGTTACATGTAGATGCATATTTAAATCAGTTTGAATCTACATCTTGTGAAACTTGCCAGTCATGTCACAAAGATATAATGACACCAGCTCTGTTTATTGGAAACAGAGAAAGAGTTAATGAACTCCTGGGACTGATACATGATGATGTATGTAAGGTCTCCTGTCTACATATGCCAGGACTGGTTCTTTTACTTCATTACATTCTCTGATGATCTCTCAAGATTCAGACATATGTTCCTGTTGAAACACAAGTCCGAACCTTTTGAGATATTCACAGAATATAAGCTAGAAGTAGAGAACCAATACGGGTATAAGTATTATGTCCTATGATGAGATCAAGGAGGAGAATACTTGAGCACGGAATTCCTGGATTATTCTAAAGGAGAATGAGATTCTCTCTCAGCATTACTCCTCCGTATACACCATAGCACGATGGTATATCGGGGCGGAGCAATCACACCCTATATGATAAGGTGCGCTCTATGATGAGTACTACTGAGTTACCTGTTTCCTTTTGGGAGTTATGCACTTGAGAAGCTGCATACCTATTGAAAAGGGTTCAAATCAAATCTGTTGCCTACTACTCCATATGAGATATGGTATGGTAAGAGCCCATGTCTTAAGCTAGTTAAGATTTGGGGTTGACCGGCCTATGTCTAAAAGCAAAATCCGGACAAGCTCGAGGCAAGGTCTGTAATGTAGAACAGGAAGTGTTTCAGCTATACAAACTACAGCCAATGATTTGGTACAACCAAAGAATTCAGTAGATTCCAACGAATCTCAGCCTCTCCGCTGATCTAGTAGGGTTCCTCACCTACCTGAGAGATACTTCGGTTTCTCTATGACAGTGGGAGCGAGGATTGCATCATGAGATGATGACCCAACTAGTTTCGAGCAGGCCATCAGGAGTGGGACTCTGTAAGAATGGCTGGATGCTTAGTGATCTGAGATGGAATCCATGTACACCAACAAAGTATGGACTTTGGTTGCTATATCTGAAGGGTTAAATCCCCATCAGGAGCAAGTATATCTTGAGAAGATTACTTGGTGTACTTGGAAAAGTTGAGACTTTCAAAGCTAGACATGTTAAAGGTTTTCATCATCGACCAGGCGTGGATAATGATGAATCCTTTTTCAGTGGCTATGCTTAAGTCCATCTAGATCCTACTTGCCACGGCTACATACCATGACTACGATATCTGGCGGTTGGGTGTCATGACTGCTTTTCTAAATGATGTTTTAGAAAAAGGGCGTCTATAAGTACACAGCCAGAGGGCCTCGTAGACAGTGGGTGTAGCGGAAACGTGTGCAAGATGCTTTATAGGATAAAGCAGGCATCGCGGAGTTGGAACGTCTGTTTTGATGTCGTAGTCAAAAAGTTTGACTTCATCAAAATGGTAGATGAACCTTGTATATACAAAAAGGTAGTAGGGAGTATGGTGGTGATCCTCGTAGAGTACGTGGATGACATACTCTTGATGGGGAAGAAGTTTCCTATGCTACGCTCGATCAATCTCCGCTTATCACAATGATTTTCCACATAGGATCAAAGTGATACCTACTAAATCCTGGGTTTTGGATCTATGAGATAGATCTAAATGGATGTCAGAATACTCACTAGCTGTAGTGAGATGGTATCAATCGATCCTGGGGAGAATCACTGGAAGTGTTCCAGGGTGATAATGACGACTGAATGTCAGTCACAGGCATTGTCTTTACCCTCAGTAAAGGGACGGTATGTTGGAAGAGTTCCAAGCTAGATACCGTGGCATACTAGACGATAAAGGCTGGATACATCGCTACTTAAGATGCTACCAAAGAGGCAGTCTGGGTGTATATTAGTTCATGAGATGAACTTCGTTCCAACCATTGTGAGACAATGGAGTTGTGGCTTATGCCAAGGAACGCCGGTCCCATCAGCGATCCAGACATATTCTAAGGCAGTGTCACCTGATCATGGAGATAGTTGATCTCCAAGGAGATCGAGGTTAGGAGAGTAGACTCAGAGGACAGCACGGCGGATCCACTCACAAAGGCCTTTTCCCAGAGAGAGACTTTTATGGGATGGTTGAGTATGAGATACTGCAACCACTGCTATCAGATGGCCCTAGTGCAAGTGGGAGATTGTTAGTTATATGTATGCCCTAGAGGCCATTACTGTACATTGGATGTACATTGTAGTGGATGCTGGGATATATATAGGGAGGACTTTCTTGCTCGACATGATAGTATGCTATCTGGTTGCTCTTTACCTTAACGTGTACACTGATTGTCTCTCTGTTACATGTTGGTAAAGCCCTTAGGATGTGTACTTGACTATCTGGACTATGATGCGGATCATACTAGTGGGGACAGGGTAGTCCATCCTTCAAGGTCCCTAGTCGTGGGTGTATCGAGACGGGGCATCGATATACCAGAGTAGACTAGCGTATACCTTCTCGACCCATACAGATGGGCGATGGATGATCCCATATCCATTGGTGTTTGACATCAGAGATGATATACGGGTGCTCAGTGGAGACTGGGTACACTGGACGGACTCGCCGAGAACTCCCAGATGGTATTATACCTTACGTCAGATGGCAGTTCTCTGGTGACACTGGTACAGAGTAGTCTGTTGACCCGAGATCGTCATAGAGTCTTGTGTGGTTCCCACTGTGCTTTGATTTCCACCTTACGACGTCCAAGAGGGCATGCAAAACGGTGGTTTTTGGGTACAGTCCTGAGTCACATGGAGGCAATGAGCGATAGGAGGGGATTCGTCTCTCCCGGTATAGGGGGTTGATGTTGCGCTGTGTTCGATTGGCTATAACCGGAAATCCCTGGCCAGGGTTGATGAGATTTACTGGTAAGTGTTACCTGTAGTTTCTCGAACTGTTATAGACCTCATATCGACACGACTTATCGAGCTAATGGGGTCTGACGTTTACCACCCCTAGGTGAGATATGCGACATATCAGACTAACAGACCGGACTGTACGGTAAGTGTTACTGGTTGGATTCACAGGAGTGTGAGCGGGCTTGCTCGTCGATCTTCTGATCGCTCAATACCCGGGTGGCCGTTACGTTTAGCAGACCGCTTGCGGCTTGTGGGTGTTTGATATGATCATCATCTGCTGCCGGCGTATTGACGAGTCTTTAGAGTCCTACACAGAGGTTTCCTGGCTCAAGCGAAACGAAATAGGAGCGCATATGAGATATGTGCGGGACCGAGAATAATGCGTGTATGTGATACCGTATTCTATTCTCGCGATGAATGTATCGATTGGTTGTATGCGATATAACCTAGTTATCGAATCAAGGATTGATTCGATAAGTCGATACATTGGATATTAGTCGGTTATATGCGATATGACCGGATCGTTAAATCAAGTGTTGATTTAATGATTTAATGCATAAATATATATTTGATATATTACTTTGCATTAACTAGTATTGGTTCACTTAAGATGGATTTTCTCATTCGGATGTGCACATTGTATATACGATATAATTTTGTGCACTTGTTTGTATCATGTTTGATGATGCATGCAAAATTGGCTAAGTGTAAAGATTAAACCATGGTTGTGAGAGTGGTTAGGGTTTTGTTTATTCACTTATTATCTATTTATTTATTTATCATTCTTTTGGAAAAGATAAAGAGAAAAGAATGGTGGCTTGTTTTGTTTGTTTGTTGAAGCTTTGAACAAGTCCACCATTCTTGTCTCATGTCTAACCCTAACCATTCTTCTAACCTTAGTTAAATCTCTACACTAAACCATGGTTGAATATATGATAAGTATCATATTGTTTTCTTTTTTAACATATACTTATCATATTTTCTATTCTATTCTTTTCTTCTTCTTCTTCATCTTCAATATGAAGAAACTATGCCACCATCAATGGCAACTTGATGTAAAGAGTGAGAAATCCAATTCTAAAGTGAACCCACCTCCTATTTCTTCATCCTCTACCTCTTGCCAAGTAGTATATGGTGTTTTCTTCACAAGTTTCATGACTTGTTGAAGTGGGAGCTTGATCTTGTGATGCCTCGACGTAGATCATCTTCGGCATCGTAGTAGATGACCTAGCCCGCCCATTTCTCCGATGAAGCCGACGCTAGAGCCCGGGATTCGATTTGGACAGCAAGGAGACTTCATCATGGAGCTATGGAGGTGGAGGAACGGATCTACAAAGGTTGTATTTCCGTTCTTTTAGTTAAGTTGTTAACTATTCGCATTGTTTCGCCTAAAATTCTAGTTAACGATCCGTATTAGTGTTTCTCGGCACTTGTAAAATTTGATATTGGCATGGTTGATGCCTTGTGAGACCTCATTAGTATGCCTAGGAACCCTACACTATCAAGTAAAGTACAGGACGAAACTAAGAGACTAATCAAAAGGGTAAGGAAATCCACCTAAGTCCGAGTCGATATATCTAGTAGTCGGTGATCCCGCCTCAATAGCGTCACGTACGATAATATATATAATACGACATTCTCAAATCAAGAGTGCGGATCAATCATCATATTTATACCTCGTACGGTAAAATCCATCATACGGAATCCCGGAAATCGGGGTATGGGTCAAATATCACATATACCTCATTAATCATATGGTATCATTATCATAATATCATGACTTAGGGTACCGTTCTGAAATCTAGTATATTCCGATACCATCAAACATATATCTACGTGTGAATAAAAACACATTGCCCATCGATCCACTATAATATCATGTCGTATATCATAATTGTAGGGTTCCCATCGACAGCAGCAAGGTTTCGGGAGGCATCGTCCATGCCATTTTTAAAAAATTGCAGTTAAAAGAAACTCTAAACTAGAATCGTTAACTAGAAATTACTACAGAAACTAATGTAAACTTTTTTACATCTAAGTGAAATCGAAATACAACCTTTGTAGATCGGTCCTTCACTTCATAAGCTTCTTGTAGTAGTCCCTACGCTGCGATCATCAATCTCTCGGACTCTTGGACGGCTCTATGAGAAGAGGGCAACGGTTTTGCTTAAAGTCTTCGAGGCCGAAGATGATCTACGTCGAGAGAATACAAACTCAAGCTACCACTTCACCAGTGTGAAGCAAACACCCTATACTAAAGTGCTACTCTAGTAAAGGATGAAGAAATAGGAAATGGGTTCACTTTAGAATCTCTTTTCTCACAATATTTCCTCACTTGGATCAAACCCTAGCAAGCTTTTCTTTTGGAAGAAGATGATGAAGAAAGAGATGAGAATGAAATGAATCCAAGTGAGTTGTCTAACCATGGGTGAGTGGGTATCATATCCTAACTCATGTAGAGACATTACCATAGCTAATTAGAATGGTTAGGTTAACAAATATCTAAAGTAAAACAAACCTAGTGGACTTGGTCAAAGAATCCACAAGCTTCCATAAGCTTCATGCCTTTTCCCAATAATCCACTAATTTTGTAATTACTTTAAAATACTAAACCCAACATCATAATTAGCATGGTGTATGTCTCATACACCCATGTAGTGTGTATCAACAACCATGATACAAACAAAACACAATTTAATATATATCACATATATATTAAGTTGTGCACATGTGAGAAAAACAAATGCTTAAGTGAACCAATGTTAGTAAATGTAAATTAGTATATCACATATACAATTATAAACTAAATTATTAAATCAACACTTGATTTAATAATCCGGCTATATCACGTATAACCGACTAACACTAAATATGCCAACTTATCGAATCAACACTTGATTCGATAATCCTACTATATCACATATAACCGACCGATACAAAAGTCGCGAGAATAGAATACGGTATCGCATACATGCATTATTCTCAGTCCCGCACATATCACATATGCGCTCCTATTTCGTTTTTCCTGAGCCAGTAAAACCTCTATGTAGGACTCTAAAGACTCGTCAATACACCGGCAGTAGGTGATGATCACATCAAGCACCCACAAGCCGTTAGCGGTACTAGCTGGACGTAACGGCTACCCGGGTATTGAGCGATCAGAAGACCAGCAAGCAAGCCCGCTCCAACTCCTGCAAAAGCCTGACAGTGACACTACCGTACAGTCCGGTCTCCTCGTCTGATATGTCGCATATCAAGTCTAGGGGTGGTAAACGTCAGACCCCAATAATCGATAAGTCATGCCGATATGAGGCTCATAACGGGTCGAGAAACTACTGGTAACACTTACCAGTAAATCTCTAAACCGGCCCTGGCCAGGGACTTCCCTGTTATGGCCAATCGAGCACAGCGCAACATCAACCCCCAATACCGGGAGAGACGAAATCCCTCCTATCGCTCATTGCCTCCATGTGACTCGGGAATGTACCCAAAACCCACCATTTTTCACGCCTACTTGGACGTGGTAAGGTGGAAATCAAAGCACAGTGGGAATCACACAAGACTCTATGACGATCTCGGGTCTACAGACTAACCTGTACCAGTGTCACCAGAGAACTGCCATCTGACCTGAGGTATAATACCATCTGGGAGTTCTCGGCGAGTCCGTCCAGTATACCCAGTCTCCACTGAGCACCCGTATATACTTTTTGATGTCAAACACCAATGGATATGGGATCATCCATCGCCCATCTATATAGGTCGAGAAGCTATACGCTAGTCTACTCTGGTATATCGATGCCCCGTCTCGATACACCCATGACTAGGGACCTTGAAGGATGTACTTATGGACTACCATGTCCCCACTAGTATGATCCGCATCATAGTCCAGGTAGTCAAGTACACATCCTAAGGGCTTTACAAACATGTAGCAGAGAGACAATCAGTGTACACGTTAAGGTAAAGAGTAACCAGATAGCATACTATCATGTCGAGCAAGAAAGTCCTCCTTATATATGTCCAAGTATCCACTACAATATACATCTCATGTATAGTAATGGCCTCTAGGGTATACATATAACTAACAATAACACGACCCAAATCACATAACTGATCTCACGGCAACATGCCCGATCATATCGACTCACCTCCAAGTATCATATACTATCCTCATCACCCGTGTATACGTATATGTGTGTGTGTGTGTGTGTGTGTATACACCAACGCATCCACACACACACATAGATACACACACACACACACACATACATACATACATATAAACATATACACCCAAACATATCACGTGTGTGCATGTGTGTGTGTGTGTGTGTGTGAACCTTTACTCTAGGGTTTCGCAACTAAGAGCTAAACTAAATGCACTATCTTCCAAATACGCTAAAACTAACCCATGATCTCCTAAAGCCGTTCTTTCTAAGTATCCATGTATCACAATACACACACACATACACATATAACATATTCACATACTACACTACGAAACTGTGGGGGTGCTATACGATATCGACCCAACTTCCCCCGTAAATATACATCTACTCACATTGATCCTTACTTGTCGAAGTCGATGTCGCCATGCTCCTTCTTGTTATCCAAAGTCCACGTGAGGGTGCCTACATGTATAAACACACATTATCATAAACAGTATCGCGCATGAAAACCAAAACGGCACACGAATTGCATATAGGTTAAAACCTATGGTCTACGCATGCAAAAGGACTAAACAACACCCGATATCGACGTACAAACGTCAAGTGACCGAGAAAAAATAGAGTATCCAAAGTTCAAGTCATTAATAATCATGAAACCAAATCAGCAACTCAAGAAAATGGTTCCAGATTTTTGTTCAGGTGAAATTATGCTAAACAAGTAATGCAGTGGGGTAGTATATGGGGTATATGAGCTACAAAACCAATTCCAACACCAAATCCCATAGATGACCCGATGAGATCACCCAAAAAACCGAGCCGGCCGGCCACAGATGCTTGGTTTGGGTTTGTACTTGCAGGGTGGTCTCCTAGTGTTCAATCTAGGTCAATAAGGTTGCTAGTTTATCTTGTAAAGGTTTCAGGTCATTCTAGATTCTCTGTAGGCATCAAATTATACACAAACCGACATAGAAAGTTTCTAAAGTCCAAGTTTTCATGGCCTAAGCTCTGGTTTTTCACACTAAGGGGTTCTAGTCACCAATTACACATCACTTGCACCATCACAACTCAAGAATCCCCTAAACTAGATCTTGGAATTTTCCAAGGCCACTAAACCTCACTTAATCACTTCTAAACTAAAATAGATGCTAAAGGAAATGAATTACTATACTAATGGTGAAAGAATTACCTCATTTGGCAACTCAATAATTATCTTGAGTTGCCCCAAGTGCTCAAAATCTTGTCTTGATCCCACCATAGTCTATGTGAGGAGCTTGTGCACATTTTTAATGAAGGGAAAGCAAGGTTTTGATGTGGATTTGGAGTTGTAGTAAGGAGGTGGAGGAGGTGGATGGAGAGGGAAGCCAAGGTGAGGAGAAGGGGAAGAAGAATAATGAAGATGAAGAAATGAAGCCATGGTCAAAAGACCCCTCGCCCCTTCTCTCTCTCCTCTCTCTCTCTCTCTTGCCCATACCTCATACCAATGCACCTCAAAATATCTCTCATTTTAAAATCCATTTTCTTTTCTTTTCCTTTTTCAATCAAAAATCAAATAAAAACCCATATACATATAAAAGAAAAACAAGGTGCCATGGTTCATAGAAATTCAAAAATGTGTTTGAAACAGACATGGTGCATGTCATATGCCTAACTAAGTTTAATGCACGATTAGTAATAATTAATCAAGTTTAGGCATAAACTTGTATATATTTAATTGTATAAAATTTATAAAGCGTCTAAATCATAAAATACTCTTTCAAAATCAACATTCAAATGTAATTTTCCAATCTATCGGTATATGATCATACCATAACATTAAAATTAATCTCCACATATTAAAATATTCATAATATTTATTATTTTAATTATTTAACTTCCCAAAAATAATATTTTATTTTTCTGAACTGTTACATTATCCATCCACCTCTTCGAAGATGCAAATTGATTTATGACACCGTATATCGGAGGTTTGGATAGATGCGGCCATTGTAACGTGACTTATCAGATTCCCCTTCATTTGTGAAGGTTTTTTTTATTGTGGGGACGTTCTTCCTTGCAGGAGAAAGCCCGTGCAGTTAATTATATTATCGTATTATGATAACAACTTTCTGTTGGCTATAGTGCCCTTAAGGCAGTTATTGTAATCATAGGCATGTGATTATGATAATTGAGAGATGACATATACGGGTAGAACAGCCTTACTCAAGATGATAGTATGCTATATGGTTTATCTTTATCATCATGTACATGCATTATGTGGTATTACATATCACTATTACATGTTGATAGAGCGCATATGATTCTTGCTAGACTACCAGCATTATGATGGTGATAATATATTCATGGGAGTTGAGTGGTCTATAAGCACATCCTTAAATGTCCCTAGTCATGGTAGTATCGTGACTGGGCATTAATACTCCAGAGTAGACTAGTGTGTACTTATCAAGATCCCGACGAGGGGCGATGGCCGGTCTCACAAGCCATTGGTGTCTTTTTGTCACCTAAGATAGTATACAGTGCTCATTGGGTTATGAGTACACTAGACGGACTTGCCGGGAACATACTAGTTGATATTATAAATATTGTCAGATAGCAGTTCCCAGATGACATGTGTACAGGTTAGTCTGTCGACCTGAGATTGTCATTTTTCTCGTGTGAGTTCCCACTGTGCTTTGATTACTACCCTACCATGGCTCAAAAGAGTCGTGCAAATAGGTTTTAGTTGGGTACAGTCTCGAGCCATATGGAGGCAGTGAGCAGATCGTCGGGGTTTCATCTCTTCCGGTATTGGGGGTTGATGTCGCATAGTGCACAGGTGGACATCACCAGAAATCCTTGGCCAAGGTAGACGAGAAATACTGATATGGATTAGTAGTTTCTCAGTTGCTGATGGGCTTCATACCGACACGAAATATCGCGTTATTAGGGGTCTGGCTTTATCCACCCTCTAAACTCGATATGAGATACTCTTAGATGAATGGACCAGATTGTTTGGAGATTGTCACGGACAGGCTTAGTGGGGTTCTGATGAGTTTGCTCGTTGGCCTTCCTTTCGCTCAATACCTGGGTAGCCGTTACGTATAGCTAGTGCCGCTGACGTGCTTGTGGTTAAACCTGCTGCCAACATATTGACGATTCTTCAGAGTCCCACACAGAGTGTTTTCCTGCTTCGGGAGAAATAATGTAGAGACCGTATGGTTTTACGGCAGGGTTCGATCATATAGGTGCACTTGTGCATGTATCATGATTCGGACGGTTGATACTAGTGGGCTTCGGTTTAAGCCGAATTCTAGTATTATATTATTGAATTATTTTCGTCTCTTTGCATTCGTATTTTTCGGAATACGGATACATGTATGTATATATGGATGATGGGTATTATTGTAATTTATTACAAGGTTCTTCTAGAAGACGCCACCTTATTTTTGTTTATAACCATTTTGATAAATGGTTAATGAGGTGGAGGATGAGGTGTGACATGGCATTTATGGAAGCATGGCTCACTTGGTGACTCATGGAGTGAGTCATGAGTTACTATTGTGGCATGATTGATATTTGTGGTTGTGAGATATTTTTGTGAGTCTTGATTCATTCTTTGCTTCACACAACACTTAGCCATTTTCTTTGGTTGCTTCACACTCTCATCCTCAAGCTTCTTCTTCTTCTACCCCCACTTTAAATGTCTCATGTGTTGAGAAAGCTAGAGTGTTTAGAGACAAATCAATCCATCATTAGACTCTACATCTTCTAAGCTATCTAGTTTAGCGAACTAGATACCCTAGTTACCTCGGCTATGAGGTAGGAGCTCGGAATACAAATCCTCAGGTGGATCATCTTCGATGGAGGGAGACCGGAGATCAAGTTTGATCATGGAGGCCTCTAGGAACTTGGGATGATGGTTAAAGACGGAAGGACACAGATCATTCGATATAACCTTTCTAAACTCCTCTATATGTTTGCTAGCTTGGGGTTTATGGTTGATCCGTATTATGGGGTTATTGTAGCGCCAGTTTTATAAAAATTTTGTTCCGCATTCGGTCGCGGTAGATGGCCAGTGCGCTGGCATAACCCATCATGGTATCAGAGCCAACCCATAGACCCTTAGCTAGCAGACGATGTTTAAATAACGAAACCGAAACAATTCCGAAACAATACGGATAATATTCAAGTCGCTGTCAAATTTTTATAACCTTCAAATTTTTTTTAAACAATTGCAGAAGGCTACTCATCTTGTAACTAGAATACATTTTAAAGATAGGCCCTAAAATCCTTAGTACAGCCGGCGAGAACGGGGAAAATACCGGCGTTGCCTGTTTTAGTGGGGAATTGGGTCTTGAATTTTTTTTTGTGTTCTGGGATCTTGAATATTGGATTTCAGGTATTATTTCTTTTGCCCAGATTGCATATTATGTTATCTTTGGTTTGGGAGCAATCCAGGGTATTTCGAAGTCGCAATTTTTAACACTGTTTAAAAGTTCTCAGTACATATATTACTATCTGTGACTGTGAATGTCATTAGAGCGGCATAACTCATCTAACTGCTATATGTCCTTTTAGACGGGTTTGCAAACATGAAATTCATGTTGATGTTCTGTGTTGTGCTGAGCTTGTGGTTGGATCGTCGTGGTGGATAGCCAGTGGTGCAATGATAGTTGTACAGTTCAAATTCTTTTGCACATTTGATATTGCGGGGTGAGCGTCCGACATATGGACTGCCGTCTCTGCCAATTTTTATATTATTTGTTTGGGGCACGACCGGATTGAGGTCGATGTCACCCTTGTACATATATTTTCATTTTCTGTACTAAGATTACCCCGTGGTGGAGTGCTCGAATAGCCGGGTTCTAGAGGGCAACAGGCCCGCATCTCATGGCGTTGAGACGGAGGGGGCCTTACTCTAGAATTGATGGGCTATTCGACGCATTCGTAGGGGGTAAAGGTTGACCCCCGAAGGGGTGCCCAACATACCGGATTCCGTGAAGTGCTGGGTGGCCCATTCATGTTGTTGATTGGGGTTACCTCACTTCTGAGATTAGCGGGTAACTTGTCACACTCGTAGGGGTCTAGGTTTTCATTGCACAGGTTATCCACAAGACAGGGAACGTCGGGTCTCATTTGCAGCTCAAGTGAAACCCGCGACTCCAAAATTATCTTCCATTTTGTGTTGCTTGCTGAGATTCTGATGTTGCTTATATCATGCCTGGGACAAATGTTATATATATTTATATATATACTAGTAGATGTTGTATATATGTTTTGCATCCGCGCTAGTCCAGCCCTTGCTATGTCGTTAGTTAAGTAACCTAACGGTGCATAATGAGACCCCGTGGCGAATGTGGATGGTATATACGTACATTGTATTTTCGTTCTTTTTTGGTATGATATGGATTAATTGATGGGACTGCATTAATTCCGATTAATGCAAGGAAAACAAACCTATATGATGTTGGAACCAAGTTTTTAAAACTGACATTACAGATGTTTCCTTTTGCTTTGCATAATGGTATTCGATTATGAATATCCAACACCTCATTCAACGAGACAAGAGCCGAGATCCCTTCATAGGGAGTGACCTCTTGAACAAAAGTTTGCGTCATCGTAATAACTTCACTATAGTCGATTCTTTTACTTTGCATTATGGTATTCAGTTTGGAATATCCTGCACCTCATTCGATTATGAAAGAGCCGTGATCCCTTCACAGGAAGTGACCTCTTTAGCAAAAGTTTGCGCCACTATATATTTGTAAAACCACTCGGCTCCTTCAACGATATCAAGTTCATTACGCTAAAGGTTTTCGCCAAAAACCAGATGTAGCGCTTCGTCATTTCAGATTAGTCTTGCTTAGTATTTGTGCTACGTATGTTGTGCATTGTCGAGGCATAGTGTTCGGTAGCTGTATAGTGCTTTTCTGTCGCATGGATATGCGGATTGGTTAGGACAATCGTACGGTCATATTGGCATTGTCAAGGACACGTACAGGTGGGTTTAATGCAATCAAGATAATGACGGGTTAAACTTGACTAGAAACCTTTGATATGTTGGCATTGTCAAGGTCACTTGGGTCCTAAGGGTAAAAATCACATCGGGAGTTTCAAATATACAGGAAACTTGCCAGGCATGCACATACCAGGAATGCACATACCTTCTGGAGTGTGGTGACTTGAGTAGCTTCCATCAAATTATCATGCGATGATAGTTGTATCCCGATTCCCACTGATGAGTAGGTGTTACTCCTCGGGTGATTTGAGATGATCCCGACTAATTCTCCCTTTAGGGTTTGAGGGAGAATTCGAGGAAACAGTGGGAGCCATCCTGATTAGATAAAGTGATTAACCAATCTAATTTAGGTTAGAGTGCACGCTGAGTGTTTCTTTTCTCTCTCTCTCTTTGGTAGAGACCAAGGACAGACTTTAAAAACTCATGAACCAAGCTAGCCGAACCTTCTTAAAAACACTTTGGCTTTTGGATTGTCATTTAGTCGCATATATCATTGCCGCTCCTACATCCCCTTTGCATTTCTCCAGAACACTTCGAATCACTACGAAAATCCATTTTGCTTGGATATTCCATCGTATAGTTGCTTACGAACTTGAAGGAACTTGTTCCAGTTCCAGGATGGATTATGGTTCTGAAGAAATTGAATAGGATTATTTGGTTGTCTTTTATCTTTACATTCTCTCAGGTTGCAAGGGCTCCTGGTATTAGGAGAGTACACCTATTACGCTTATTGGATAGTCTTCTTCCAAACCATAGGCAGGTGTCAAAAGGTAAGGAAGGAAGAAAACCAATTAGCCTAAGTGTGGTATAGAGAAGGTAATAAGTAAAGACATATAAAAGGATTAGATTAAGGGCAAAGGAAATTGCAACTGCTATCATTCATGACAAAACATCGTATACCCCTGCCACTCCTATATCACCTTTGCATTTCTCCAGAACACTCCGTATCACTACGCAGATTCATATTGCTTAGGTATGCCATCATATAGTTACATACGAACTCGAAGGAACATGTTCCAGTTCAAGGATGGTTTCCAGTTCAGGAGAAATAGAGTCGAATTATTCAGTTGTCTTTTCCCTTTACCTTCTCTCAGATTGCGAGAGCTCCTAGTTTTAGGAGAGTACAACAATTGCGCTTATTGGATAGTCTTCTTCCAAACTTTAGGCTGGTGTCGAAGGGTAGGGAAGGAAGAAAATCAATTAGCCTAAGTGTGGTGTACAGAAGGTAATAAGACATATAAAGAGATTAGAGTGATAGTAAGGAAATATATGGTTACAGTCATGAATCTGGATAATGGAAGAGGCATTACTAGGAATATCCGGCCACCCCTTCGAAACATTTTCATGTTTCATTTTTACTGTGCGGTGTTAAGTGAAAACTGTTTTCCCAACATTATGATGGCGATCATATACATGGGAGCTGGGTGGTCTATAAGCACATCCTTAAATGTCCCTAGTAGTGGGAGTATCGAGACTGGGCATTGATACTCCATAGTAGACTAGTATATACTTATCGAGACCTCGACAAGGGGCAGTGGCCGGTCTCACAAGCCATTGGTGTCTGTTTGTCACCTAAGATAGTATACATGTGCTCATTGGGTTATGAGTACACTGGACGGACTCGCCGGGAACATCCTAGTTGGTATTATACCTATTGTCAGATAGCAGTTCCCAGGTGACATGCGTACAGGTTAGTCTGTCGACCTGAGATCGTCATTTGTCTCGTGTGAGTTCCCACTGTGCTTTGATTACTACCCTACCACGGCTCAAAGGAGTCATGCAAACAGGTTTTAGTTTGGTACAGTCTCTAGCCACATGGAGGCAGTGAGCGGATCATCGAGGATTCGTCTCTCCCGGTATTGAGGGTTGATGTCGCGTCGTGCATGGGTGGCTATCACCAAAAATCCTTGGCCAAGGTAGACGAGAATTACTGATTTGGATCAGTATTTTCTCAGTTGGCGATGGGCTTCAAACCGACATGAAATATCGCCTTATTAGGGGTCTAACTTTATCCACCCCTTAAACTCGATATGCAATAATCTTAGATAAATGGACCGGACTGTACGGAGATTGTCACGGACAGGCTCAGTAGGGGTTCAGATGAGTTTGCTCATCGGCTTTCCTTTCGCTCAATACCTGGGTAGCCGTTATGTCAGCTAGTGACGCTGATATGCTTATGGTTAAACCCACTTCCAGCGTATTGACGAGTCTTTAGAGTCCCACACAGTGGGTTTCCCTGCTTCGGGCGAAATGATATAGAGGCCGTATGGTTTTACGGCAGGGTTCGATCATATACGTGCACTTATGCATGTATCGGACGGATAATACTAGTAGGTTTTGGTTTAAGCCGGATTCTAGTATTATATTATTAGATTATTTTCGTCCTTTTGTATTCGTATTTTTCGGATTACGGATACGGGTATGTATATACGGATGAGGGATATTCTTGTAAATTTATTACAAGGTGCTTGTAGAAGATGCAACCTCATTTTTGTTTATAACCATTTTGATAAATGGTTAATGCGGCGGAGGATGAGGTGTGGCATGGTATTTATGGAAGCATGGCTCACTAGGTGACTCATGGGGTGAGTCATGAGTTACTATTGTGGCGTGATTGATATTTGTGGTTGTGAGATATTTTTTGAGGCTTGATTCATTCTTTGCTTCACACAACACTTAGCCATATTCTTTGGTTGCTTCACACTCTCATCCTCAAGCTTCTTCTTCTTCTACCTCCACCCTAAATGTCTCATGTGTTGAGAAACCTAGAGTGTTTAGAGACAAATCAATCCATCATTAGACTCTACATCTTCTAGGATATCTAGTTTATTGAACTAGGTACCCTAGTTACCCCGGCTATAAAGTAGGAGCTCGGAATACAAATCCTCAGGTGGATCATCTTCGATGGAGGGAGACCGGAGATCAAGCTTGATCATGGAGGCTTCTAGGAGCTTGGGATGATGGTTAAAGACCGAAGGACACAGATCATCTGGTATAACCTTTCTAAACTCCTCTATATGTTTGCTAGCTTAGGATTTATGGTCGATCCGAATTATGGGGTTATTCTAGCGCCAGTTTTATAAAAATTTTGTTCAGCATTCGGTCACAGTAGATGGACAGGGCGCTGGCATAACCCAACACTTTCACCTGCTCCGGATAGATCACTTCGTATCGTGTTATATTGTTTATTTTGGGGTTGCCCGCAGATTGTATACAGAGACTAGTTTATGTTGTTGCCCGCAGGGTGCTGATTAGTCCAAACCCATATTTTATGTGAAATTAGGTAATATTTCCCATCAGTTCAAGGGATATTTTATTTCATTTAAGGAACGTTAACCTTATTTTAGATTAAGATCGACTTAAATATCGCTAGCATATGGGCTCGGTCACAATGAGCAATATGTGCTCAAGGAAGTTTTAAACTTCAAAGACTTAGCCATTTTTAGGCTCAGTCTTAGGCTTTTATATTACCCAGCAGTGCTAAGCACTTAGTCATTTTGGACTATGGGTATCCAGATCATGCTATGGCTCTCATGTGAGTATCATGTCGGCGCTCAGGTTCTGGCACTCACGTGAGTAACACGTAAGACACTCAGGCTTAGGCGTTGCCATATTAGTGCTAAGCACCTAGTCGTTTAGACCGTGGATATAATATCCAAATCATGCACCAACACTCACGCGGATATCACGTGGGCGCTAAGGTTCTAGTGCTCACGTGGGTATCACATGAGATGCTCAGTCTTTGGCGCTCACGTGGATATCATGTGGGCGCTGCCATATGCATGAAGAGATTAAACTCTGTTATTAAAATAAAGTTAAACTCTTCACAGAGATAATCAAAACCTCTATTATTATCATTATTTTTTCTGCAGATCTCGTTTATGTGAGAACTAAGTTCTTTTTTTTTAATATGGGAACTAAGTTCCAAATGGTAAACCCCTATCTTTTCATGTAAAATCTCAGTTCTTCGGCATATTTTGAAGGAACCATGTTCCTGGAGTATAAACTCTATCCTTTCTTCTCTTTTTCTTTTGTGATGATGGTGGACAGAACACTAATAGTTCTCCTCTGAATCTAAAATTAAAATTAAGACCCCTCTATAAGAATTAAATTCATTTTTTCACGAGAGACTTGTCTTATGGATATTATATCCAGAGGAAGAACTAAGTTCTTATGAAGAGTTAAACCCTTTATGCAAATGATAGGTAAAAGAGATGTTTTTTATCTCTGTTTTTTACCTAGGGTTTGAGAGGAGGAAGAAGATATTCTTAAAAAAGAATTGAATTCTCAGTTGTAGCTTTTATCACCTTATGGGGTTGATTGTGTCTCTCTATCTGTATCTCTCTATCTGCATGTGTCCCTGATTTAATCTTATAGGTCTTTTATATAGGGTTTGAGAAACAGTTGATTAGTTGAGAGGATCTCTCATTTAAGAGATCTCGACTTGATTTCATAAACAAGTGGTGATTTTTATTCACCATTGGATCTTAGATTCAAGGCTTTCTGTTTAACAAAGTATATATTTCCTGTTTTTAACAAAATTGAAGGAAATATTTTCCATGTATAGAATTTAATTCTATCTTTTAATTCGAATGGTGATTTTTAATCACCATTGGATTTTTAATTCAAGGGTTCACTGTTTAACAGAGCAAATCTTTCTCACTTTAGAAATATTAAGGAAATATTTTCATATATAGAATTTAATTCTATCTAAAGTGACGCTCACGTGCATTGCGCATGAGGCGCTGCCATATATATAGTCTATAGCGCTCACGTGCCTTGCACGTGAGACGCTGCCATATTATATGGCTTATAGCGCTCACGTGCCTGGCACGCAGGTGCTTCCATATTATATGGCCTTAGCGTTCACTTGCATTGCACACGGGCGCCGTTCATGTACATTGCACGTGAGGCGCTGCCATATATATGGCCTATAGCGCTCACGTGCCTTGCACATGAGATGTAACCATATTATATGGCCTATAGCGCTCACGTACTTTACATGCGGGTGCCGCTCACTGCTTTGCACATGAGGCACTGCAATGTATTTTTTAAGATGGAACATTTCCCAAATAGAATTTAATTCTATTGAAGCTAGCATTTTAGATTAGTGTGCACGTGAGTACTACCATATATATGTATGGTGTAAGTCCATGCTACCTCTCCCGGTACTTTCGGGCATGCGGAATTTGGTGAAAAACAATTTTCTAGAGGTGGTAACATGGACTCAAAACCGGATCTTTGTTAAACATCTAACTAACAACCTAAGTAGGAGTTGTTAACTACTCGGTTAGGGGGTTATACCTTTCTTTCTTGAACTCCTTCGTCTTCAAGCCTCGATGGTTGTCCGGATCGGCTTCACCCCGTCGTCTCCTTGCGCCGAAGATCGATCCACCTGAAAGCTTCTACCTTTGGCTTCTTCTTCGGTCTTTGAAGAAACTAGTTCACTCGGTTTGCTAAACCTTGTGAACTAGAGTGAGTAGAGGAGAGTGTGTTGGGATTTTCTCTATGGTTCTTGGTTCTCAACACATGAGACAAGTGAACCATAGACTAAAGAGAGGGAAAGCAAGAGGAAGAAGATGAGAGCTCAAGAATACAAGAGAGAGAATGGAAATGGTAGAATGAGAAAGACATTTCTCTCTTGGCTCTCATAATCCAAAACCATCATCACAAAAATAGTAATCAAGTATTGTGTAAATGGTTTAAGTCAAAATGGCTATATCATTTCATGTACTCATATTGCACAAGAGAACAAGCAAGTAAAAAGTCTTTGCCATGAAATGATAGCCATTGTCATCATGATGGTCAACTAGTCCAACCTAGTCAACCGGTCAACAAAGTCAACAAGTCAACAAAGTCAACCCCTCAACAACCATGTCACCACAATACTTAATTAATATTATTGTTAATTACATATCATATTCTCATTTGGGTTGAGCAAAAAGTCAATAGTCAACAGTCAACGGTCAACAACCCTAATGAGAATCCTCTGCCTCTGTCTCTCCGTCAACTGTGCATACACACCCGCATTCGCGTTCCGAGGAACACGAATACATACTGGATAAAACCAATCCCAAAACGTACACTAGAATCTGGCTTAAACCAAAACCCGCTAGTGTTAACTGTCCGGACACTGTACGTGCACAAGTGCACGGATGTGACCGGACCCTGTCGCAAAACCATGCGACCTCTACTCTTTTGCCTAAAGGCGAATAGCTTTCTGTGTGGGACTCTGAAGACTCGACACTACGCTGGCAGTGGGTTTAACCACAGACCGTAAGCGGCACTAGCTGTGCGTAACGGTCCCCAGGTAGATGCCGACAAGAAGACTGACGAGGTGAAATCCATCTGAACTCCTACTGAGCCTGAATGTGAAAATCTCCGTACAGTCCGGTCTGTTCGTCTGATACATCGCATGGCGGGCCTAGGGGGCGGTAAACGTCAGTCCCCTAATAGCGGTACAAGTCGTGTCGGAGTGAAGCCCAATACACCCTGAGATAACACTGGAAGCCTACCAGTATATCCCGATTGCCCTGGCCAGGGACTACTCATGTAATGGCTCTCCTAGACACAGCGCGATGTCAACCCCCAATACCGGGAGAGACGAATCCTGTCTAACCGTCACTGCCTCCAAGTGCTTCGGGACTGCACCCAACTACTACCTGTTTGCACGACTCCTTTGAGCCGTGGTAGGGTAGTAATCAAAGTACAGTGGGAACACACTCGAGGCGAAGTGACAGTGTCAAGTCAGCAGACTAAGCTGTACTCATGTCACCTGGGAACTGATAAATGACGATAGGTATATTACCAACCGGTCAGTTCCCGACGAGTCCTGTCCAGTGTACTCGTAACCCAACGAGCACCCGCATACTATCTCCAGTACGACGTACTGACGGCTGTGGGACAGACCGTCTCCCACACTGGGATGAGAAGCGCATGCGCTAGTCTACTCCGGAGTATCGATGCCCTGTCTCGATAGTCCTACGACTAGGGACCTGCATAAGGATGTGCTTATAGATTACCCAG
Source organism: Agapanthus africanus (assembly GCA_030015575.1). Taxonomy (NCBI): domain Eukaryota; kingdom Viridiplantae; phylum Streptophyta; class Magnoliopsida; order Asparagales; family Amaryllidaceae; genus Agapanthus; species Agapanthus africanus. The sequence continues at coordinate 496,584,306 of CM057343.1, read as the reverse complement.
CCCCACTAGTGTGACTGCCATCACAACGCTGGTAATCAAGCAAAGATCCTAAGGGCTCCACTAATGCGTATAGGTGATATAATAAAATAAACACATGTACACATTGAAGTAGAAACAAACCAAGTAGCATACTACTATTTTGAGCAAGATTGTATATATAAGGTGAATATCCCAAGCTTCCATTAAATAATATACAAATTAGTATGATACAGTAATGGCCTCTAGGGCATATACACTAACAATCTCCCACTTGCACTAAGGCCATGTACTGGCGTATCGAAGACCTATCATCTCGATCAGCCGCTCGAACTGAGTCTGGGGCAAGGCCTTGGTGAATGGATCTGCAGTGTTATCTTCTGAAGCAACCGTCCGAACCTCGATCTCCTGGCGATCCACGATCTCCCTGATCAGGTGATACCGCCTCAAGATGTGTCTGGATCTCTGATGGGACCTGGGTTCCTTCGCTAAAGCTATAGCCCCGTTGTTGTCACAATACAGAGGTATTGGGTCAACAATGGACGGAACCACCTGAAGTTCTTTCAAGAACTTCCTTATCCAGACAGCTTCTTTTACGGCATCAGATGCAGCGATGTATTCCGCTTCCATCGTCGAGTCTGCAACGGTTTCCTGTTTGGAACTCTTCCAACACACCGCCCCTCCATTGAGGGTAAAAACAAAACCCGACATGGACTTGGAATCATCCTTGTCACTCTGGAAGCTGGAGTCAGCAAAGGCCTCGATCTGGAGGTCTTTTCCGCCATACACCAAGAACATCTCCTTAGTCCTTCTCAGGTACTTGAGAATGTTCTTTACCGCTATCCAGTGTTTCTCCCCAGGGTTTGACTGATACCGGCTTACCACACTCAGTGCATAAGCTACATCCGGTCTGGTACACAACATCGCATACATTATAGAGCCTACCGCAGAAGCGTAGGGTATAATAGACATGCGATCCCTCTCCAAATCAGTCTTGGGAGACATCTCTTTAGAGAGGGTGATCCCGTGACAAGCCGGTAGGTTACCGCGCTTGGAATCTTCCATACTGAATCTCTTCAGTATGGTGTCGATGTACCTAGACTGTGAAAGTCCTAATATCCTCTTGGATCTATCACAATGGATCCGGATCCCCTGGATGTATGAGGCATCACCCAGGTCTTTCATGGAGAACCTGTGTGACAAGAACCCCTTGACAGATTGTAGCATAGGAATGTCATTTCCTATTAAGAGAATGTCATCCACGTACAAAACGAGGAATACTGCAGTTCTCGCTACAAATCTACTATAGATGCATGGTTCATCTGGATTTTTGATAAAGCCAAATTCCTTGACCGTCTCATCAAAACAGATGTTCCAACTCCGTGATGCCTGCTTTAGTCCATAGATGGACTTAAGCAACTTGCACACCTTTCCGCTGCTCCCACTCTGAATGAAACCCTCTGGTTGGTCCATATAGACACACTCCTCTAAATTTCCATTTAGAAAAGCGGTCTTTACGTCCATTTGCCAGATCTCATAATCGTGGAAGGCAGCAATGGCAAGAAGGATCCGAATGGATTTCAGCATAACCACTGGAAAAAAGGTTTCGTCATAGTCCAAGCCAGGTCTTTGACGAAAACCCTTTGCAACAAGTCTAGCTTTATAGGTCTCAACCTGTCCATCTACACCAATCTTCCTTTTGAAGATCCACTTGCATCCTACGGGTTTTACCCCGTCTGGAGCAATGTCCAACGTCCATACTTTGTTGGTGTACATGGACTCCATTTCGGTCCGCATTGCATCCAGCCATTTTACCGAGTCAACGCTCTGAATGGCTTGCTGGAAGCTAGTAGGCTCATCATAATCTATGATGCAATCCTCTCTATCCCCGTCTATGAGAAAACCGCAGTATCTCTCGGGCGGATGAGACTGCCTACTACTCCTGCGGAGCGGCGTAGGAATGTCCTGTTCTTTTGAACCGTCTGGTTCCACTAAGTTTTCAGTAATAGCTCGTGGTTCTGGAATTTCTTCCAGTTCTACTGTGCTCCCATTTATCTGGTTTTCCAAAAACTTAGTTTCCAAGAAGTAGGCATGACGAGAAACAAAAACCTTTTGTTCCTCTTCGCAGTAGAAGAAATATCCCTTGGAGTTCTTTGGATATCCCACGAATTTGCACTGTACTGAGCGTGCCTCGAGCTTGTCCGCATGCTGCTTTTTGACAAAAGCTGGACTTCCCCATGTCTTAATGTGATTAAGATAGGGTCTCTTCCCACACCACATCTCATATGGTGTAGTAGGCACAGTCTTAGTGGGAACTCGGTTCAAAAGGTATGCAGCTGATTCTAGCGCATACCCCCAGAATGATCGCGGTAACTCAGCGTTACTCATCATGGACCGTACCATATCCAATAGGGTTCGGTTCCGTCTCTCCGATACACCGTTATGTTGCGGAGTGTATGGAGGAGTAAGCTGAGAGAGAATTTTGTTCTCTTTTAAAAAGTCCAGGAATTCGGCACTCAAGTATTTACCACCTCGATCCGATCTTAGGATCTTGATACTTTTGCCGGTTTATTTTTCTACTTCATTCTTATATTCCTGGAATTTTCCAAAGGCTTCGGACTTATGTTTCATTAAGAAGACATAACCGTACCTTGAAAAGTCATCCGTAAAAGTAATGAAGTAAGAATAACCGCTTCGCGCATGTGTAGACATTGGACCGCACACGTCGCTGTGTACGAGTCCCAAGAGCTCGCTCGCCCTTACTCCGTGTCCAGTGAACGGAGTCTTTGTCATCTTTACTTTGAGACATGATTGACAAGTGGCATACGACTGATATTCGAACGGATTCAAATATCCTTCTGTATGTAACTTTGTTAACCTTCTCTCATTGATGTGACCCAGTCTACAATGCCACAAGAAAGTCTGATTTATTTCCGGAGACTTTCTTTTGTGTGTATTCTGGACATTGAAAATCTGTGGTTGGTTTAATACGTATATACCATTTCTTAATGTACCTGACCCAATCAGAACTTGATTAAGGTGAATGTTTACAACATTGCTTACAAACGCAAATTCATAACCTTCTTTAGAAACCAAAGATACAGAAATGATATTACAAGTTGCGTTGGGTAAAAAAAAGCAATTACGCAAAACCAAAACATGTCCATCTGACATTCCCAGGTGATAGTCCCCCATGGCCTTAGCATTCATACTATCTCCGTTTGCAACTTTGAGGGTCATGTCACCTGCCTTCAAAACCCTACGGTTTCTCAACGCCTGCAAAGAATTACAGATATGAGATCCTGATCCGGTGTCCAATACCCAGGAAGTAGAGTTTATTGAAAGACAGTTTTCAATAACATACACACCTGAAGCTGAAGCCGCAATCTGCTTCAGATCCTGTGTTCTGGCTTTCCAAGCCCTGCAATCATTCTTCCAGTGTCCCTTCTTATGACAATAGAAGCATTCTTCCTTATCCATAAGCTTTCCCACTTTCTTTGTTTCTTTTGCCTTTCCCTTCGTTTCCACTTTACTAACACAGCCCCTTGGTTTGGCGGGGGCTTTCTTCTTCTTTCCCTTGGCTTTCGCCTTGGACCTAGAAGAAGAAGATCCTCGTACAAACAAAGTGGATGTTTCCCTACCTTTCTGTAGGGTGCCCTCTGCGCTCCTCAGCATGTTGAGAAGTTCTGAAAGTTCAACTTCCTTTTCTTGTAAGTTGAAGTTCAGTATGAACTGGGCGTAAGTGGAAGGAAGGGACTGGAGAATCAAGTCCGTATAGAGCTCATTCTCCAACGTGGTCCCAAGGTCCGCGAGCTCCTCAATGTAGCCAATCATCTTAAGCACGTGTTCCGCTACCGATGATCCGACGGCCAATCTTGCCGAAAATAACTTCTTCGACACTTCGTATCTTGCGATACGAGATTGCTCTCCATACAGTTCTTTTGTATGAAGAAATATGGATTCCAGGTCCATATTCTCGTGCCTCCTCTGATGTTCATTGTCCATAGAGGCAAGCACGAGGCACTTAGCCTTCGCGCAGTCTAGTTCCCAGGTCTTACGGATTTCCTTATCCGCGACGCTGGTTTTGGGACCTGGGACAGGGGGAGCTTTAGTGGTAAGAAGATACCCCAACTTGTCGTAAGTGATTGCCATCTTGACATTCCTGAGCCAATCTTTGTAGTTTGGCTCTGTCAGTATGTTTTTATCTAGGAGTAACTTAAGTCCAGTCATGTCGATTGGTCGCTGCAATTAGGAGAGAGAAGAAACACTCAGCATGATGCTCTTGCAAGTTTAGAATGGTTTTTAGTTTGTCTAAACAGGATGGCTCCCACTGTTTCTCGAATCCCTCCTCAAACCAAAAAGGAAGAATTAGTCAGGATCAATCTCACCGTACAATACTTGCTTAACCGTTCAGCCAGGCCAGTGTCGGTACTTCGAGGGAGGTTTTCCAACGCTTTCGCGAAGTTCCTTAATTAAATAACCTCTTTTCCCTGGGGGCGTAGCCCCGCTAACACCTTTCTAGACACCTACTTGGTTTATAGCATTGATCGTTAAGTGAGAAATTTCCCGAGGAGCAGCATATACTCACAGTAGGATCGGGATCCAAATATCATTGCGTGACGAAACTGAAAGAATCCTACCAGAATCATCACACTCCAAATGGTATGCAACACTAGCAAGTTTCAGTTCTTTTGAAACTCCCGATGTGGATTTTTTGCCCCATGCTCTTATGACCTTGACTTTGGCCAACAAATCATAAGTCACATGTCAAGTTCTACCCGTCGTTCTCCAGGTTAATTTGAATCCACCCGCACCTACCCTTGACTTTGGCCAACAAGGCAGTACGACTGTTCTAAACTAACGCATCTATCTATGCTGCACATGAATACCCAATAGCTACCAATCACTATGCCTTGACTTTGGCCAACAAACATAGCTTGAATACTATTGACCATCCATGTGAAACGACGGAGGGCTACGAATGGTTTTGGCTAAACCGTGAACGTAGTGAACTTGATATAATCGATGTAACGAGATAGCTTTTAAAAGGAGTGGCTCAAGCTCCGCATTTAAAAGTTAGTTTTGACAAGAACCGAGTGGTTTTTCGAAAGTGTTCCAACGACTTTTACTTGGTTTATTTTTCTTGCATTAGTTCTTTTAATGCGTGATATTCTTGCATTAGTTCTTTTAATGTGTCCCATCATTTAATCCTACCATTGCAGAAAACAACCAAAATATGACGTACGCTTATGCCATTCGCATTCGCCACGGGGCCCCGTCATTACCCGTTAGGTTACTTAACTAACGACAGAGCGGGGGCTGGGCTAGCGCGGCTGTAAAACATAAGCAACGCCTAAATAATATCATATATAAATATACTGCAATGATAGCCATTTCAGATCACAGATGAACACATTGGATATACTAGGAACCCGCAATTCGTACGAGCCTGTAACGAAAAGCAGATTACACGGTCGCGGTGAATAGCCAATACCCCACCCAAGACCCCTACGGGTGCGGCAAACTACCCGCCAAATACCCGAAGCGAAGCAACCTCTCTCAACTCCGTGAGTAAGCCACTTGGCACTTTGGCATACCCGGTAGTTTGTGCACCCCCTCCATGGGTCTATCCTAGGAGCAAAAACAGTAAAAAGAAATTATACAATGACGGCTACAACCCCGACCCGGTTGTGCGGCCATACAAATAATAATTACATCAATTTACAAATTTACATGAATTGAAAGAAAAGAAAACTCTCGTCTCACAACCCCCGGCTATTCACCCGCGACAATCCAATGAATTCATATACACATTCCAATAACATTACAGATCACAGATTTGTATAACCCCCACTAATCGACATATAGCGATTAGCAGACGTTCAATACAAATACCACATCACAGAAAAACCCGTCAGCTTAAGTCTTTTAGAAGTTCGATCAAAAATACGGATTTTCAGGCCCCAAACACAATTTTCGTTCTGGAAAATCTGGGCAGAAAATACATATTCCAAAAATCCCAAAATACCCCTATGAACAAACTGCAAAAATAAAACCCCACGACCGAATCAACTCGGACGCGGTTCAGCGGCGGGAGCAAGCTCCCGCCGCGGAAACGCGGCGCGTTGATCGATTCAGTGGGTCAAATTTTTGCAGTTTCTTCTAAAAACCCTGAGTCGATTTTTGGTATATCTCAAATAATTTTTGCAGCACTTTGAAAATCGACAGAAAGTTTGAATTTCGGGTTTATTTCGGGACTTTTTCTCCGATCGAATTTCTAGTTACTATGCTAACATGTTAGGTAGTGTTTAACTAGGCTCTGATACCACTGTAAGTCCATGCTACCTCTCCCGGTACTTTCGGGCATTCGGAATTTGGTGAAAAACAATTTTCTAGAGATGGTAACATGGACTCAAAACCGGATCTTTGTTAAACATCTAACTAACAACCTAACTAGGAGTTGTTAACTACTCGGTTAGGGGGTTATACCTTTCTTTCTTGAACTCCTTCGTCTTCAAGCCTCGATGGTTGTCCGGATCGGCTTCACCCCGTCGTCTCCTTGCGCCGAAGATCGATCCACCTGAAAGCTTCTACCTTTGGCTTCTTCTTCGGTCTTTGAAGAAACTAGTTCACTCGGTTTGCTAAACCTTATGAACTAGAGTGAGTAGAGGAGAGTGTGTTGGGATTTTCTCTATGGTTCTTGGTTCTCAACACATGAGACAAGTGAACCATAGACTAAAGAGAGGGAGAGCAAGAGGAAGAAGATGAGAGCTCAAGAACACAAGAGAGAGAATGAAAATGATAGAATGAGAAAGACATTTCTCTCTTGGCTCTCATAATTCAAAACCATCATCACAAAAATAGTAATCAAGTATTGTGTAAATGGTTTAAGTCAAAATGGCTATATCATTTCATGTACTCATATTGCACAAGAGAACAAGCAAGTAAAAAGTCTTTGCCATGAAATGATAGCCATTGTCATCATGATGGTCAACTAGTCCAACCTAGTCAACCGGTCAACAAAGTCAACAAGTCAACAAAGTCAACCCCTCAACAACCATGTCACCACAATACTTAATTAATATTATTGTTAATTACATATCATATTCTCATTAGGATTGAGCAAAAAGTCAATAGTCAACAGTCAACGGTCAACAACCCTAATGAGAATCCTCTGCTTCTGTCTCTCCGTCAACTGTGCATACACACCCGCATTCGCGTTCCGAGGAACACGAATACATACTGGATAAAACCAATCCCAAAACGTACACTAGGATCTGGCTTAAACCAAAGCCCGCTAGTGTTAACTGTCCGGACACTGTACGTGCACAAGTGCACGGATGTGACCGGACCCTGTCGCAAAACCATGCGACCTGTCGCAAAACCATGCGACCTCTACTCTTTTGCCTAAAGGCGAATAGCTTTCTGTGTGGGACTCTAAAGACTCGACACTACGCTGGCAGTGGGTTTAACCACAGACCGCAAGCGGCACTAGCTGTGCGTAACGGTCCCCAGGTAGATGCCGACAAGAAGACTGACGAGGTGAAACCCATCTAAACTCCTACTGAGCCTGAATGTGACAATCTCCGTACAGTCCGGTCTGTTCGTCTGATACATCGCATGGCGGGCCTAGGGGGCGATAAACGTCAGTCCCCTAATAGCGGTACAAGTCGTGTCGGAGTGAAGCCCAGTACACCCTGAGATAACACTGGAAGCCTACCAGTATATCCCGCTTGCCCTGGCCAGGGTCTACTCGTGTAATGGCTCTCCTAGACACAGCGCGATGTCAACCCCCAATACCGAGAGAGACGAATCCTGTCTAACCGTCACTGCCTCCAAGTGCTTCGGGACTGCACCCAACTACTACCTGTTTGCATGACTCCTTTGAGCCGTGGTAGGGTAGTAATCAAAGTACAGTGGGAACACACTCGAGACGAAGTGACAGTGTCAAGTCAGCGGACTAAGCTGTACTCATGTCACCTGGGAATTGATAACTGATGATAGGTATAATACCAACCGGTCAGTTCCCGACGAGTCCTGTCCAGTGTACTCGTAACCCAACGAGCACCCGCATACTATCTCCAGTACGACATACTGACGGTTGTGGGACAGACCATCTCCCACACTGGGATGAGAAGCGCATGCGCTAGTCTACTCCGGAGTATCGATGCCCTGTCTCGATAGTCCTGCGACTAGGGACCTGTATAAGGATGTGCTTATAGATTACCCAGCCCCACTAGTGTGACTGCCATCACAACGCTGGTAATCAAGCAAAGATCCTAAGGGCTCCACTAATGCGTATAGGTGATATAATAAAATAAACACATGTACACATTGAAGTAGAAACAAACCAAGTAGCATACTACTATTTTGAGCAAGATTGTATATACAAGGTGAATATCCCAAGCTTCCATTAAGTAATATACAAACTATTATGATACAGTAATGGCCTCTAGGGCATATACACTAACATATGGTAGCAGCACTCACATGCTTTGCACATGAGCGCTCATGTATTTAATGTGTGGGGCTCTTATATAGGTTTTAATTTTGTCTGAATTCAACACTCACATGGTTTGCATGTGAGCGCTCATGTCTGAGCCATCTTTTCTTCCAACACTTTCTTTTGGTCAGAGCTTGGAAGTCGTTCCAACTTACATCATGCGCAACATTTTTTGTGCCAAAACTTGAGTGCTCCTCTTTAAAATTGAAGAAGCGTTCATAGGAACTTAGATCATGCGCAACTTAGATCATGCACAACTTAGATCCGTTTGAATATACAACATTTTTAACTTGTCAATCATGTATCAAAGGAAAGATGACCAAATCTTCGTTCACAGGACAAGGAGAAAGAGCCACTGAGCTCTTAGGACTCATACACAGCGATGTATGTGGTCCGATATTTACACGTGCATGATGCGGTTACTCCTACATCATCATGTTTACTGATGATTTCTTAAGGTATGGACCTATCATGCCCCGCTTCCCGGTGTACGGGGAGGGGACGCGGCAAGGCACGCGACGTATTTACTCCGAAGTAAACACGCTAAGCATATCTAAGCAATATAAAGTAAAATGTACACAAGAGACATGAATATAATGAACAACTTTATTTATTAAAAATTCTTTTACAGGTACAACTGGAAATGTAAATACAAGGATGGAAAGCAATGCCTAAATAATGACATGAACTGAAATGAAAATATGTATATATGACTATAGCTCGGGGTCTTCAGTGTACTGCTCAGGGGTCTGCTCCAAGTGCTCCTGGCTGGTCTCAAACTCCAGCAAGTTCGATCCACCTAACAACGTTCCAATGAAAAAGAGAAATAGGAACGTCGGCGGCGAACAATCGCTCGGTAAGTCCCAAAGAATGAGAGAAGTAGAATAGATAGAAAAGAAAGTAAATCTATTATAATATTTGATTGTTATGTTAACGTAGTTGTTTGTAGCTTGGTACAGAATATGCCAGTGTATACGAGAGGAGTCTAACTTACACCGTGTACTTTGGTAACCCGTAGTACAAGGCTCCGTCGAAAATACCACGGAACAACGGCATGGATGTAATTACGTCTTTAGTGACCACCTCGTGCCACCTTTAACATGTTCTGTACCAGTCTACCCCTTTATAAACCCCATAATGTTTATTTTATATATTGATTGTATTGTTTGTACTGATTGAATTGTATCGTCTTGCAGTAAATGGAAGACTTTCCGAAACCATGATATCAGATAAATGGAATGGATATAATGGATAGACATGTAAACAGAGTATATCCATAGTTCGGTTCAGTCATGTCATGTTGTTATAGATTGTATTCTGGCATTCATGGATTTATATTGTAATGGAGTTATACTTGAATCGAATTCAAGTCAGATTGATTTCAGATTACACCGTGACTCGAACCGAGCCAGACTTTTAAACAAAATTGAAGTCCTGATTGTTTTGATGTTATCGGTAACTGCTGCACATGTACGGCAGGATTTGTGTTTTTTTCCAAAACAATTACCGTGTTGATAACACCGTTGTTAAATTGTCTACCTTAGATAGGTAAGCACCCATATTCTCCGGCTCCCTGAGGCTCAAGAGAACTGGTCCCGCTTTAACCTATGTTTACTAGGGTCCTTATTGTAAATTAATATTACTTGAGGGGGTTTTATGTAAAAAATATTTTTGATATATTTTTAAAATACACCTCAAGTATTTAATTATCGTTTTTAAGTTTCTTCATAGATGTAGTTTTTATAATAATGAAATTTTCTAGTGAGTAGAACCTAGTTTTCATTGTGTATGGTATTTTAATGGAAGATTGGAATTGTATTGAATTGAAATGGCAGTTTCATGTAATCATGATTCTTTTGATTTAGAAAACATGGAATATTTATATAATATATTTAAAATAGATCTTTTGATAATATTCATATATATATATATATATATATGTATACTTAATAAAATAAATTTTATTAATTTTATAGAAATCTCATTTTCTTAAAATTGTATTAAAAATTCCATCGAGATCGAATGCTCTTTGCTGAGGTCTGTATCTCGCTCTACTAGGCCCGAGGATGTGCGATATCCCGTACCAACCCGATCGGAGTTCCCTAAAATGGGTTGTAGAGGTGTATTTGCAAGGAATTAAGTAATACACTTTTAAAGAAAACGGTTTTGTAATAGTTTACAGTATTTTATTGTAACTTGTAATATTCCCAAAAATATTTTCCAAAAGTAAATCGTGCTATGTCATTAATGTGTATTGTGATGAGGTAGATCATTACCTCGTGAGTAATCTATAGGTAATACGGTTAAATTGAATATTTACAAGTTGTATGTAACATGATAGTATTTTACTGTAAACATGAAATAAAGATTGCAACATGAATTATTTTGAGATGAAACTTGTTCTAATATATTTATTTATATTTGTTAAACATTATATGAGAATATGGTATTTTATGGTTTAAGAAAAATGTAATTTTTTAAAGAAAAACGAATCGGAAGTCGGAATAACTCCGCTTCCGCCGGGTTTTGAAAAATGAAAGTTTTAGACTAGAGATTAAGAAGGGGAGAGGGGACTTACAAGATATTAAGAAATAGGGGAGAAAGGGGAAACTTTAGGAACCGTCGGGGTGTCGTTTCGTCGCCGAAATCTTCTCGAAACGTCATCGGAATCTTGCCCTTCGCTAACTCCACTTGCACAACTTGGGACTTGGAAATTTTATAGAGTTTTTGAAATGAAATTCTGAGTGAGGAGGGGTGAAATAGAGTGTGGTATTTATAGGGAAAATTAGGGTTTAGGGTAATGAAGAATAAAATTAAAATGTGCATTAAAATGTGGGTTAATGCCCATCTTTAATTCTATGGAAATATGCAGAGAAAAAAACAGTATGGGGGTAGTGGGGTAGGCCAAAGGGTGTTGGAGTTAAGAATTGGGGGGCATCCCCTATGGGGGGAGGGCCCGGCAGTGCCAGCCATAGGGCCAAAGTCGCCGGTCAAAAACTGGTGGAGGATCTTGGTTTTGGTAACACGTGTTGGTATCACTTGGTTTTCCTCAGTGCACATGTTTATTTACTGTGTAAATTTTTATTTTACGTGTAGTACACGTATAAACCTTTGGACTTCTAAAAAATTAAAATAAAAATCAATTAAAAATATATGTGGCTGGGGGGATTCGATCACAGGGGCTACGTCACACCAGTGCAAGGCTTTACCAATGAGCTACAAGTGCTTTCTTGCTGTTCAAAAGCAAATCAAATTTATAACTTGTGCTCAGGATTAGGTGTTCCTTCTGTATTTTGGAAAATTTTATACATAAAGTTTAGGGTTGTTACAGGACATGTATTTCTAATGAAACATAAATTCGAGGCCTTTGAGAAATTCAAGGAGTATAAAAATGAAGTGGAGAGCAAACGGATAAAAGTATCAAGATACTTCGATCTGATCGGGGTAGAGAATACTTAAGTACCAGTTTTCTTGAATGCTTGAAAGAGAATGAAATTCTCTCTCAGCTAACTCCTTCTTATACACCTCAGCATAACGGAATATCAGAGAGAAGGAATCGCACGCTACTCAATATGGTGTATTCCATGATGATGAGTAGTGATGAGTTGCCACTTATCTTCTGGGGGTTTGCGCTGGAATCAGCAGCATACCTGTTGAATAGGGTTCCAACTAAGTCTGTGCCTACCACTCCATATGAAATGTGGAGTGGGAAGAGACCATGTCTCAAGTATCTTAAAATATGGGGGTGTCCAGCTTTTGTCAAAAAGCAAAATCCGGAAAAGCTCGAGGCACGATCGGTTTTATGCAAGTTTGTGGGATACCCTAAGAATTCAAGGGGATATCTAGTCTACCATACTGAAGAACAAAAGGTGTTTGTCGCTCGCTACATAGTCGTTTTAAAGTGCGAATTTCTTGCAAAAGAAAGTAGTGGGAGCGCGGTAGAACTGGAAGAAATTCCGGAACCACAAACTACTGCTGAGAACTTAGTAGAACCTCAGGTTTCAATAGAGCCTGACGAACCGATGTCGCTCCGTAGATCTAGTAGGCATTCTCATCCGCCTGAAAGATACTATAGGTTTCTCATAGATGGGGATCGAGAGGATTACATTATCAATGATGAGTCTACTAATTTTCAGCAGGCTATCACGAGTAAAGACTCGGTGAAGTGGCTGGATGTAATGAGATCCGAAATGGAATCCATGTACACCAACAAAGTATGGACTTTGGAAGTTGCTCCTCCTGAGGTAAAACCCGTTGGATGCAAATGGATCTTCAAGAAGAAAATTGGTGCAGATGGATAAGTGGAGACCTAAAAAGCTAGACTTGTTGCAAAAGGTTTTCCTCAAAGACCAGGATTGGACTATGATAAAACATTTTCTCCAGTAGCTATGCTTAAATCCATTCGGATCTTGCTTTCCATTGCTGCCTTCCATGACTATGACATCTGGCAGATGGACGTGAAAACAGATTTTCTAAATGGAAATTTAGAAGAGAGTGTTTACATGGATCAGCCAGAGGGTTTCTTAGACAGTGGGAGCAGCAGAAAAGTGTGCAAGTTGCTAAAATCCATTTATGGATTAAAGCAAGTATCACGGAGTTGGAACATCTGCTTTGATGAGACGGTCAAAAAATTTGACTTTATCAAAAATGTTGATGAACCATGCATTTATAAGAAGATTGTAGGAGGAGCAGTGGTCTTCCTCGTACTGTACGTGGATGATAAACTCCCGATAGGGAATGACATCCCTATGCTAAAATTAGTTAACCTCTTCTTGTCACAGAAGTTCTCTATGAAAGACTTGGGTGATGCCTCCTACATTTTGGGATTAAGATAATAGTGATGGGTTTAAAAGAATGTTGGGATTTTCACAGTGCAGGTACATTGACATCATACCGAAGAGGTTTAGTATGGAAGATTTCAAGCATGGTAATTTACCCGCTTGTCACGGGATCACCCTCTCTAAAGAGATGTCTCCAAAGACTGATGAAGAGAGGGCTCGCATGAGCATTATACCCAACGCTTCGGTGGTAGGATTTATAATGTATGCGATGTTATATACCAGACCAGACGTAGCTTACGCATATAGTGTGGTAAATAGATATCACTGAAATCCAGATGAGAAGCATTGGATAGCAGTAAAGAATATTCTCAAGTATCTAAGAAGGACTAAGGAGATGTTCTTGGTATACGGTAATGGGGACCTCAAGATCGAGGCTTTTACCGACGCAAGCTTCCAAAGTGATAATGATGACTCTAAATCGAGGCATCGATATTCCAGAGTAGACTGGTGTATACATTTCTAGACCCCGATGAGGGGCGATGGTTAATCTCACAGCTATTAGTGTGTTTCACCTAAGATTGTATACATGTGCTCACTGTAAAGGGTACACTGGACGGACTCGCCAAGAACTGTTGGATGGTGTTATACCTAACGTCAGATGGCAGTTCTTATATGGCATGTATACAGGTAGTCTGTAGACCTTGACTCAGGCTATTCCGAGTGCGGTACCGATCCCGAGCAGTGGTGAAGCGACGCTTCCAAAGCCAGCTATTGTGGCCTTAGCTCCCCTAACATTATCGCAGGAGGCGTCGCTAAAGCAACCGATGACAGACGCCGTATTATCATTTGTCTTGTGTGATTTCCCACTGTGCTCTGACTACTACCCTACCACGGCTCAAAGGAGTCGTGCAAACAGGTTTTAGTTGGGTACAGTCCCGAGTCACATAGAGGCAATGCGTGATTGTTAAGGATTCGTCTCTCCTGGTATAGGGAGTCGATATCGCACTGTGCTTGGTTGGTCAACGCCATAAGCCCCTGGCAAGGGCAGTTGAGAATTACTGATAGTTAGACCATTAATTTCTCGGATGGTATTGAGCCACACCTGCATGACTTATCAAGATTAGTAGGGGTCTGATTTTGACCGCCCCTATACTCGATATGCGGTACTCTTAGACAAACAGACCAGACTGTACGGATATTGTCATGGTTAGGCTCAGTAGGGGTTTAGATGAGTTTGCTCATCGGCCTTCTTTTTCAACAGGCACCTGGGTAGCCATTACGTACAGCTAGTACCGCTGACGTGCTTGTGGTTAAACCCATTGCCAGCGTACCATCGAGTCTTTAGAGTCCCACACAGAAAGTTTCTCTGGTTAAGGCGAAACGAGTGGAAGACATATGTTTATATGTGCATGGTTCTGATTGATTGCATGTACTAGTTGCATAAAATTTAATCGGATAGTTTTTTATACTACCGGGCTTAGGATTAAGCCGGTTCATTAAATGAGGTATTGATTTAATGCTAGTATTATTTTTAGTGGTATTATTCTATCTCTTAGGTATTTGTATTTTGATACGAATACGGGTATGTATATACGGTAGAAAGTATTTTGTATTTATACAAAATACATTCTAGAAGGGGACACCACATAATATGGATTTTTCTATTTATTGATAAATAGAAAATGAGGTGTAAAGGAAGAATGGCATGAGGGATGGTTTGGGCATTTATTGCCATCACTATTGAAGTATGTCTTGATTTTAAAAAGAAAAGGAAAGACTTGATATTATCTCTTATAGTAGCCATTCTTCATGGTTGCTAGTTTTTTTTCTTGAGCTCATTCTTGAGTTGCCATCCTCTCTTGCTTCTTTGCTTTCTCCTCTTCACAAAACCCTACCATTCTTATGAGTTGAGAAACAAGGGTTTTGAGAAAGAAAACTCACCACTAATCATTTCCACTCATTCTTGACTGGCTAGATTAGCAAACTTGCTAGTTGAGTTTCTTTCATTTGAAAGTTGTAGTTTGAACTTAGGACCTTTTGGTGGATCATTTAGGATCCAGGAGACCGACGATCAAACTACACCGAAGACCCAAAAGGAGTTTAAGAAGAGGATTCAAGACCCGAAGGACACGAATTCGATAGGTATAAAATTCTAACACAGTAGAATAATTACCTTTGTAGTATAGCTAGTTAGGATTTTATGGTAGATCTTGTGTTAAAAGTCTTTCTTGCATGCTTACAAAATTCGATTTTTGAAATTCCGCTTGTTTATAAACCTTGTAGAGCATGTGAAATAGACTTACATTGGTATCAGAGCCGGTCCATAAAACTTAACTAGCTAGTTTGCACACATTTAGAACTTCGATCGACGAAAATTATCCGAATCGCATCTCCAAAACATGCTCGCTGTTCGAATTTTAAAGTGTTCAAAAAATATTTTCAGTCACCTTAAAATTATTTGCAGGATTTTTTAAAGCCATGAAAAAATTTCGAGCAAACGTTCATTAAATCAGAACACTAATCCGCTGCCAAATAGGTCATTTGGCCGCGGATCCGCGACCTAATTATGGTTGCATTGCCTCATGTTTTTTCTACGGTTCATGTTTATGGAGATGTTATTTTTGTGTATATTGGTTTTTCCTAGACTTATTTGTGTATTGGTTTGTACATGGGGGTAAAAGCAGAAAGTTTTAATCGATCGAAATTCTAAATTCTTGCTTTCTGTGCATTTGTTTCTGCGACCGTGAATATCATTGAGCGGTATAACCCAACTGATTGCAATATATACAATCAGATGAGTTTACGAACATGATATTTGTGTTGAAGTTCTATGATTGCACTGATGTTATGGATAATTTGTCGTAGTGGATGGCCTATTGTGCAATGGTTGTAGTACAGTGTTGATTCATTGGTATATTCATTATTGCGGGGTGAGCGTCCGACATATGGCACAGCCGGGTTGAGGTCGATATCACTGTTGTATATATTTTTCTTTTTCTGTACTAGGATTACCCCGCAGAGGAGTACTCGAGTAGCCGGATTCTAAAGGGCAACAGGGTCCCATCTCATGGCGTTGAGATCGGGGTGCCTTACTCTAAAATTGGCAGGCTACTCGCCGCACTCATAGGGCGTATAGGATGACCCACGGTGGGGTGCACAAGTTATCAGATTCCGGGAAGCGCTGGGTGGACTACTCACTTTGTTGATTGGGGTTGCCTCGCTTCCGGGATTGGCGGGTGGCTTGCCATGCTCATAGGTGTCTAGGTTTTTCATTGCACAGGGTATCTACACGAAAGGGAATGTCAAGTTTCATCTATGGCTCAAATGAAACTCGGGGCTCCAAAATTATCCGCTATTCTTGTTGCTTCTTAGTTTTCTATGACGTTGCTTATATCATGCCTGGGACGAATGATCATACACACACACACATACACAATGTTGTATATGTTTTCCATCCGCGCTAATCCTGCCCCCGCTCTGCTATTAGTTAAGTAACCTAATGGTGTATGACAGGGCCCCATGGCGAATGCGGATGGTATATACGTACATTTTATTTTCGTTCTTTTCTGGTGTTATAGAAATTAAATGATGGGACCGCATTAATCCTTATTAATGCAAGATAAGAAACCTAAAAAGATGTTGGAACATTTTGAAAACCTTCTTTTCAAAACATTCGTTTAAAAGGTGAAGTTTGAACCACTCCTTTTCAAAGCTATCGTTCCTTCAATGATATCAAGTTCATTAAGTTCAAGAATTTTGCCAAAAACCAGCCGTAGCCCTCCGTCGTTTCAAATGAGTAGCATATCGTATTCATGCCATCTTTGTTGGCCTTTGTTAAGGCATAGTGAATGGTAGCGGTGTGTTGCTTGTTTGTAGCATAGTAGATGTATTGGTTTAGGATAGTCGTACAACCTTGTTGGCCTTCGTCAAGGGTGAGTATGGGTGGGTCTAAATTAATCAGGACAACGAGGGGAAGAACTTGACTTGCATCTTATGATTTGTTGGCGTTCGTCAAGGTCATAAGAGCTTGGGGCAAAAATCATATCGAGAGTTTCAAACACAAAGGAAACTTGCAGATTTAGCATACCCTCTGGAGTATGGTGACTAGAGTGGCTTCCATCTAGGTCATCACACAATGATAGTTGGATCCCGATCCCACTAATGAGTAGGATTACTCTTGGGAGATACTTTTTACTTCACAATTAGCTAACCTATTAAGTGTCTAGAAAGTGTTAACGAGACTACGCCTCTGCGGAAATGAGGTTTATTTTAATTAGGTCCGTGCAAGAGCATGGGGAACCTCCCTCGGAGTACTAACACCCACCTGGCTGAACGGTTAGTGAACTTATAAAGTGTAAATGATCCCGACTAGTTCTCCTTTTAAGATTTGATGGAGAATTCAAGGAAACAGTGGGAGCCATCCTGATTAGATAAGATAATAAACCAATCTAATTTTGTAAGAGTATACGCTGAGTGTTTCTTCTCTCTCTTTCTCTCTTGCAACAACCATGACAGGACTTAAATTACTACTTGAAAAAATATACTGACTAGGCCAAACTATAAAGATTGGCTGAGATACGTTAACATTGCACTTACTTATGATAAAGTAGCATACATCCTCACCAGTACTGCTCCCCCTGTCCCAGGACCAGACTTCTCTATTGCAGACATCGAGGTCCGCAAAACATAGGAACTGAATTGCGAGAAAACTAAGTGCATCGTGCCGGTGTTCACGAATAATGAACTTCAGAAGCAGCATGAGAATATGGACATCAAATCCATTTTTCTCCATTGCAAGGATTTGTATGGAGATCACTTTCATATCGCAAGGTACGAGACCTCAAAGAAGTTATTCCAGATGAGGCTAGCTCTTAGATAACCTATAGGAGAGAACGTCCTAAAGATGATCAGTCTTATTAGGGAACTCGCAAACCTGGGATGCGTGTTGAAAAACAAGTTATATATTGACTTGATTTTATAGCCCCTTCCTCACACCTTCTTTCAGTTCATGCTGAACTTTTACATGCACGGCATGGAAGCTGATCTTTCAAAACTCGTCAACATATTGATGGTAGAGGAGAGCTCCTTAAAAAAGGAGAAGACGCCCGTTCTAATTGTTGGGAAATCTTCCTCTTTTAAATCCAAAACGAAAGGTAAGGGGAAGAAGAAGAAGACCACCACCAAGCTGAAAGGAGGTGTCAAAAAGGTGCAAGGAATGAACAAATCGGAGAGAGTAATAGCGGAAAAGGATGAGTGCTACTACTGTTACAAGAAGGGGCACTGGAAGAAGGATTGCAGGGCTTTCGAAGACAAGGGTAAGGACACGAAGCAAGCTGATACCTCTGTTTCAGATGTGTTCGTAATCGAAAACTGTTTTTCAGTAAACTCTACATCATGGGTACTAGATATCGGTTCTGGTTCTCACATCTATAATTTTTTGCAGGCTCTAAGAAACCGTAGTGTACTGAAAGCAGGTGATATGACCCTCAGGATTGGCAATGGAGCAAACGTTGATGCTGTTGCGGTAGGGGGTTATCTCCTGGGGTTGACAAGTGGGCACATTTTGGTGTTATATAGCTGTTTTTGTGTACCCAGTATGCTATGTAATATTATATCAATATCTTTATTATCTAATGATGGAAATAATTTTGCACTTGAAAGAAATGTTATGAACATTCACCTAAATGAAGGACTGATTAGGTCTAGCACACTGGAAAATGGCATATACGTACTCAATCAATATCAAGTTTTCAACATTCAAAACACACTCAAAAGAAAGGCTCCAAATTCAAACCAAGCTTTCTTATGGTATTGTAGACTTGGTCATATTAATGAAAAAAGGTTGACTAAGTTGTATAAAGATCGATATTTAGATCCGTTTGAATATACATCATATGTAACTTGTCAATCATGTATCAAAGGAAAGATGACCAAATCTCTGTTCACAAGACACAGAGAAAGAGCCACTGAGCTCTTGGGACTCATACACAACGATATATGTAGTACGATGTCTACACAGGCACGGAGTGGTTACTCCTACTTCATCTCTTTTACCGATGATTTCTCAAGGCAATGGACAGAGTCACCCCGCCAATTTGGTTCCGTTATCATCTACCCTGCCGGAAGCGCCCATCTAGCAGAAATCCTGGCATACCAAGTGGCTAAGCCGGTCTCAAGGGGCAAGAGGCTGAACGTTGTGATCGCTAAGGCACCACAACCCAAACTTAAGACGGTGTACGAAAGACCCTCTGGTGCTCCAGCTGGGGGAAAGGCTTCCGGTACAAAAGGCATCATCAAACGTTGCGGACAAGCTCAGGAAAAGACTCCAACAAATGCACAATCAGGCGTATCTCCAAAGCCTTCCTTCGCCCGGTCTACGGTGGCTTCCCAAAGAGATTAGCCATCCAAGTTCTCAAAACAGAAAGGTTGAGACAGAAGCGGCTCAGGTATCAAGCCAATATGAGGGCCAGAACTTCGGCCAATTGGAATCTTGTGAGGTTCCAAGAGCAGGGTCACCCCGTGATGAAGGCTGAGTCGGCCATAAAAGTCAGCAATTCTTTTGAACATCTGAAGTAGGTTCAGAAAAATGTCATGATCGCTAGAATCAGGAAGACTGTTGTCCGAATGATTCTAAAAAGAGATGTATCCCAGCCCCAATAGAGATAGCATGGCACCGTCTCTTCATGAATTTATCAGGCGCTCAGTGCCGCATGAAAATAGCGGGGAAAATCCAAAAAGGAAGCACCAGCAACATTCAAGAACCCGGTCTGGCCAGAAACCTTCAGTCGATTTCCCGTTATCGGAAAAGAAGGGCCACGCCATCAATCCACAAAATCAGCAGCTAATAATGAAAAGACATCTGGATATATTATCCATATGGTCTATATGGCGGGTGCGCATCCCAGCGACAACTTGCGTAACAAAAGTAAGGATGGAGACACCACATCCTAAGCCCAATCTGGCTTAAATGTGGTTGCCGTTGCCTAAGATTAGCCACCTCCGCTGGACGATGAAAACCCTCTCGATGAGGCGGATAGGCAAAAGGACCCCTCAATCCATGTGGAGTCAAGCTCGGACAGCGAGGAAGAGCCGACTTTCTGCCCCAGGACCGTAGAGCAAGAGCTGTTTCAAGAGCTTCGAAAACAGCTCAGGATCAAAGATAAAGAGATGGCCAAGCTCTACTCAAAAATTGATGACCTGACGAATGTTGTGATGCAGCTCACGGATCAAATTGCTCAGGCGCTTTCCAATCAGGCACATGTCTCTACTCATGAGCCGGGTGATGACAACCCGAAGCAACCGATGCCTGTCCCCTTGGGTCCAAGATTGGGTGAGCCGCACGAAAGCCAGCCACATTCCACTTCTGGGGACGCCTTGGCCCTAGATAGCACTATCCTGCTAACACAAGATCGGATAATGGATTTGGTCACCAGCAAGGTTAAAACATTGGTGGTCGAAACCGAAGCTCAGAAAGAAATTGGCAGTAGTAGGCGGCCATATCCCGCACAGTACGATCTGATCGAGTTTCCGAGTGGCTACGTTATTCCTAAGTTCGGAAGATTTGACGGGACGGGAAACGCAATGCAGCACGTCGCCTACTTTCAAGCATCGTGTGGAAATACATAGGGCAATGATGTGCTCCTTCTTCGTCAGTTTGTCAACACCCTGATTGGTGTCGCTTTCGACTGGTCCGCAACTATACCAGATGGGTCCGTTACTACTTTTGCCCAAATGGAGTCTTTGTTTCGGTAAAGATTCATGAGTGTTAGTGACAAAATCTCCATTGCTGACCTCGTGAGAACCAAGCCGGGAAAAAACGAAAGCAACATGGACTTTATTGCCCGATGGCGTAACTTCACTGTTAAGTGCGAACCGCCACTATAGCAGGACCAGTCCGTCAGCCTCCTCATTGGGAACCTCAGCAATTCGATGGTCGCATTCTTATGTACAGCAGGCCTCAAAACGTTTCAAGAGCTGACCAAGAGAGTACAAATATTGGAACGCTTGAAGCAAGAGTCTACCCTGGACTCTCATGGTGACAAGTCTTAGAAGAGCAGAAAAGATGACAACTATAAAAGTGGGAGCTCTAACAAGACCAACACCTTCAATTCGTCTGACAGTGAAGATAAGAGAAAGGCGGGCGGGTCAAAAATAGACCGGGCCCGAAAGCCAGTGCTAGGAGGAGAAGGGTCTTCCCTAGAGGAGAGAAAGAACAAAGTCTACTCTTTCAGGAGGGACAAGGTCCGCAAGATATTCAAGGATTCCCTGAACAACGGTTTACAATTGCCGGAGTCGAAAAGACCTCACGAAGCAAAAATGACCGACAATCCCCTGTATTGCCCGTACCACAGAGTAGTGAGCCATGCGATCAAGGATTGCTACATTTTTAAAGACTAGGTCAAAAAGCAATACAAGACCGGAGAGATTGAGCTATCCAAGAGTGTTTTGGTGAACAACCAAGCTGCAACCATCAACTTTATACAGACAGAAGATGAAGCCTTTTGGGAGCAGATAGCTAAATCCGCTGCCCTGAGAAATGAATCCGACTCGCCACAACCTCCATGGAGCATGCACATGTCCAAAAAGACAAAGAAGATGCTAAAGCTACTTCAGATAGAGCCCAAAATAGAATAGGAGGGGCAGAAGGAGCCCACTATTCCAGCTACCACTACGGCTCAATCAGGCTCAAAATCTAAAAAGCTTAAGAAGAAGAAAAGTGTATCTCAACACGAAAAAAGTCTGCAGGGAGATCTATCATTCAAAATATATCGATTCTCTTGAAGACTATGAACAAAAGGAAAGAACTCTAATTCAATTGAAGGAGTTCTTTCCCGTAGAAGCGGCTGAGATTCTAGAGGAGTTAGAAGAAGACTCCGATGAAGAGATCCCTATAGTGACCTGCTATGTCGTCCACCTTGCTAGCGACTCTGAGGAAGAACTTTGTTTTCCTGAAGAGGACGAGGAGCTCGCCATGAAGGCTAACCAAATCCAGCTCAGAAGCGGCAAAGCTCTACCGCTAAATCAAGGCAACGCCTTAAAAGGGAAGGAAAAACAAGTCGCTAATGAAGAAGATGGAGGAGAGCTTGCTCATGAAGACTCGAGTCCTTCCCCAGTAGACTATAATGTCTTGGCTCATCTCCGGAAGTTTACGTCTCTCTTAAGCATCTATTATGCTCTGGTCCTGTCCAAGGATCTCAGAGATATTCTCATTCATGCTCTATAAAACCCCGAGCGATAGCAGGCTCACTTTGCGGAAATTAATATGAAAGAGGCCTAGTACACTTTGCATACAACCGCGGTCATATTTAAAGATGAAGACCTATTATTTAGGAACAGTTGAGCACAACCGACCGCTTTACGTGACAGGGTACAGTGACAGAGATTGGATTAATCGCATATTGATTGATCCGGGGTCCTCAGTGAACATCATGAACTTGCGGACTCTAAAGAGTTTATCAATAGACGTCTGACACCTGTTAAGAGAGAGGATTGTCATCCAGGGCTTCAATCAAAACTTCTAGCAAGTTTTGGGATCCATAGTTTTGCCGATCAAGTTTGGGGACCTGCAAACTGAAGCTAAGATATACGTGATCGACGCCGTCACGTCCTATAAGACCCTTCTGGGATGACCATGGCTACACGATTATGGCATCGTTCTGTCAACTCTCCATTAGTGCATGAAGTATACCAAAAATAGAAAAGAAAGACGCATTGACGGGGATATCCAGCCGTTCGGTGTGCATGAAGTCTAATACGAAAATTCTCGGTACTTTGTGAACCTCCAAAGTGCTGAGCCACAGCTGACCAGAGACAGAACGGCCCCGAAACTCAAAAGCAAATATGAGTTGTATGTCACTTTCAAAAGAAAAAAACCCCACGTGCATCCGCGTTTCTGCAATGACACTGATGAGTCCGACGCTGGAAGTCCGTCCTTCCGTAAAACTCGCTCTCATTTCAGTAGCGATACGGACGAGTCTGATATTGAAGGCTCATCCGGTAGCAAAATTTGCCCTTGTTTAGGCAGTGACACTGAAGAATCAGAAGAAGAGGATCTGTCTTGCAATAGCTGTGCAAATTAGGCTTTCGTGGAAAAAGCGAAGCTAAGAGAGACCTTCGAAGTTACGGAAGGGTCTCTAGCCGTCATAAGGGTGCCGGAGCAGATGTGCAAAGAGATCGATGCAATGTCAGTCTCAACCGTGGACCAGCTGAAGACCTTCTATGTTCCCGAAAGAAAGAGTGGACAGAAGAGCATACCGTTTTATGGGTAAAATCCTGTCGTGCACCTGGATGATTTGTCTGTCGCGTGCCTTCCTTATGAAACAGGCATAAGAGCCATCCTAAACCTTAGATATTATGCGCCCGAGATGCGGGAATATTTGAAAAAGTGCGGATGTCGGTTATATCAAACGGACTCCGAAGCGAAGTTTTATGAGGGGTTGTGGCAACCGCCTCAAGCTCGAGCACTCATCGATGGATGTATCCCAGATAAACGGGACATAGGTTTCATTCAACCTGACGCCAAGGCATGCTACATGATCCATATTGGTGAAGCCAGCGAAGAGTCAAATGATTAAAACGAGTTAGCTGAGCCAGAAGAAGCCCCTCAAGAGTTCAAAGATGGCGAAGAAGCAAACTTCGATGAGCTAACCGTGGTTGATTTGGGAACGCCTGATAATCTAAGGCCGACCTATATCAACTCATTCTTGTCAGAGGAAATGAAAGAGCAGATAATCGCTCTGCTGCATGAGTTGGCCGACTGCTTCGCATGGACGTACAAAGAAATGCCTGGCCTCACAAAGAAATTCTTGGCCTCTGCCCTGAAGTGGCTATGCATAAGCTGGCTATATCTCCTGATGCCAAGGCAGTCAAACAAGCTCCTCGAAGAATGAAAAGAGAACTGGAAGAAAAGGTCATTGAGAAAACCAAGAAACTCATTGATGCCGGTTTCTTCAGAGAAGAGAAATATGCAGACTGGATCGCATTCATCGTCCCAGTGAAAAAGAAGAATGGGAATATCCGTGTCTGCGTCGATCTCAGAGACCTTAACAAGGCATGCCCTAAAGATGATTTTCCACTACTGGTCATGGAAATGATGGTCAATGATATCTCAAATTACGGGTTGTTCAGCTTTATGGATGGCTTGTCTGGATATAATTAGATCAAGATGTCACCCGAGGATGAGAAACACACAGCGTTTCGAATGCTGATCGGGATATACTGCTACAAGGTGATACCATTCGGACTGAAGAATGCGGGCGCCATATATCAAAGGGTAATGACCAAAATATTTGATGACTTAATCCATAAGTTCGTCGAATGTTATGTTGATGATTTGGTCGTTAAGACAAAAGCCAAGGCCGATCACATCCGAGATCTCAGGCCCGTTTTCACCTGACTGAGGGAATACGATCTGAAGATGGATCCTCTGAAGTGTGCTTTCGGCGTGTCGTCGGGAAAATTCTTGTGCTTCATAGTCCGACATCGGGGGATCAAAGTTGACCCATCAAAGATGTCACGACCCAAATATGGCACACGACCGGCACTTAAAACACGTGACATCAAAAGACATCGACGTAATCTAAGTAAGCCGAAACCCGGAATCTAAACCCTTTTTGAAGATATTGGTTGTGGGGTTTAAATAATCATCTGATAAAATCAAGTTAAAATAACATCTAAATTTAACTAAGTATGTTGAAACGCATTTATGACGTTTTGAAGCTTGTCATCACCTCCTTTGCATTTTTATAAAAACCCGATACAACCTAATAAAATAGCACTCCAACGGAAGCTAGTCTCCACGTCCAAACGGTGGAGCAACCAATCAATCTAAAGCAGAAGTCGAATCCAAAGAGTGCGACAACTCAAGACACCAATCTAATCCTCGCTTCTAAGTCCATAATATATCATTTCTAAGTTGATGGAGTTTCCACTAGATACAAGAATATATGAATAATCAAGAGTAAGTAGGATACAATAAAACTCACTTACCCATCAATCCCCAAAAGAATGTGTGCCCAAACTGCTGATAATCCACGTGATAAAACCTGCAAGAAACTATGGCACAACGGGGATGAGTTGCCAACTCAGTGAATAAAAGTACATCTAAAGGTAGAAATCGAAATGCATGACGATACCTAGGTCATAAGTATAGTACTATCAACATCTGTATCGATATATTATATGATATGCAAATGTACAATACTAAATATCATGCAATCACAAGTATAATATCTCAATGTCATATGAATCAAAATCATGAATCTATTATCCATATTGGAATTCCCTTTTTTTCTATGAATGTCTGTACAAATATATGCAGGTACTGTCCCCCGGATCAGTCCTGGTGGAATCCAATATATACATATCTAACTGTATACATCATGATAATGATCGCATCAATATACATATAGATGTCCAGCATCGACATCGAAATCCGCAATCTCTCGTGTCCAGCATCGACACGTAAAAACAGATACCGTCGACACCATCTCAACAGATGATCGCCATCCGATATCCTGGCTACGATCAGTATCCCCTAGATATCTGTCGTACCTAATCGAATCCCGGTCAGTATCCCCTGGATATCTGCCGTGCTTATTTCTATCTCCGGAATCGAGTTACCTCGTTAGGCTTCCCCGCCTCAAATGCGGCTATCCTGCCCCTCGGTCTCGACCGGGTCCACCAGGTATGTAACAACCGAGCCCAATGCTACTAGTTTCTGTTACCGTATGAATGGTGCATGGTATTATTTCATTGATCCTATTTGACTGTTGTTAGTTATAAATTTTACCCCGACAATTTATCTCTGCATATAACAATTTAGGGCATCTAAAATAAAATTAAAAAAAATATATTTGACATGGCATGCTTGAGACCCCTAACCCGGTTGTAACGTCTGTGCATCGTGTTCTCGTCCCGTTCAGTGAAACGGGCCTGTTTGAACGGCTACGCGCACGTACGTGTGTCCGTTTTGGGGGTATGTTTTTTGATTGTAAAATACTTCATTTTAAATTTTGGATCCCGCCTAAAACTTTCTTATTTCAATATCAAATTTTTGGACCCGACCCGGGCGCAATTTGGAAATATTTACATTTGCGCCAAATCCCAATTTCTAATAATTCTTTTAACCGTCGAATGTATATTATAACCCCATATAAATAATTTCCTACTTCCTAAAATCTTTGGAAAAGATTTTCTCCCCACAAATATTTCCTTCTTTCCATATTTTTATCCCAGCCAATCCCCCTTCACCCTTTCACCCCGGGGGCCCTACTTTCTCTCTCTCGCTCGCTTTTTCCTTCTTTTTCACTCTCTCTCTCTCTCCCTATCTCTCTTTCTCTCTCCCCAATATATAAAATTTCTCTCCTCCTTATTTCTCCAGAACGCGAACCCACCTCCGCGAGCCACCATCGCCTCGTCCTCCCTCGCCTTCGCCCCAACGCCGATGCCGTCATAGCCGGCCTACTCGCCTCCTCGCCCTCGTCAGCCCCACTACATCTCCTTTCCTCTTCCTCCTCTCCCCGAGTACCCTGCACGAGGCCGTGCACCCACCGGCAGCCGCAGCTCGTCGTGGGATCGCCGCCGGCGATCTCCATACGTTCCCTAGCCTCGCAAGCACCCTCCTCAGTGGGCTTCACATCCCCTCCTCTTCTCCTTTCTTCTTCTTGCTTCTCTGTTCAGGTTTCTTGATCTGAATTTTTCTCGCCGTCGTCGTAGGCTGACCGCCGGAGCTCCGTCGACGTGGTCGGCGATCACCACCACTCTACAGATCCTCGTGAGCACCCTCTCCTCTATCCTCCTTCCCTTCTCTCTTCTTGATTATTCTCTTATCTTTTCATGCATTTTAAATATGGTTTATTCACTGTTTTTGTATCTCGCCGGAATCCGGCCGTGCCGGCGACGTGTCTCGACGATCCAGCAAGATACCCTGACCTGTATGGTTCCACTGTTCGTCGTTTGGGTTCATTCCGTGAACCGTGCGCCCGTCGCGAGATTTTCCCGCCGACGGTTAACGTTCCGTTTTCCCGATTCGCGACCCGTCGAGGCAAGTACCCCTTGCTACATGCTAAACAATATTTACATATATATTGACGACATCCTAAACCGGTAGTTTAACTTAGCACGATAATGTCCCATTTCGTGTTCAATGTTGTTATATGACATTTTATCTTCCAAACGTGAAACCTACCGTTTGCCATTACTGTATTGAACCTAATAATCACATTTACATGTTTTAATCACACTTTAACTATTGACGTAGCCTATGGCACTTTCTCTATAGTTTTACTTCATTCGGACACTCGTGTACATTTAACCTGTATTAATTGTGACTTCATCCATTGAACCTATATATATATATATATATATATATATATATATATATCATTGCATCCATAAAATTCTTAAACTTGTTAACATGATTTAACGGCCCAAACTGTCATATTGTAATCTTATAATGTTGATAACACCTCTGAAACACAATTGATAACCGTGCTGTTAATTAATTGAAGCTTCTTATTTGTTTAATTCGTTGCTTAAATTTATGTTGTTGATGACCATGCTTGATTATATAACTGAGTATGAGCACACCTATGATATCGTTTACATCTTGACCTGACTTGCTACATACATATGGATTGACCCGACATGGTACCGTATACTGCATGACTTGACCTGTTGTACCATAACTTGACTCGTTACCTGATCTTGTGTCTAATGCTAACAAACCTGACATGTAGTCCTCACGGACCGTTCCTGTTGTCTATCCAGACAAACCTGTTTACCTGATCCTGTGTTGGCATTAGTTCTTGATTACGGGATACCTGACTTGACATACACATATAACTTGGGGGTATGGGAAAATCTAAGGTGAAACCTGACTTGTAACTCAACAGTTCGCTACTTGTTCTGATCAGTTTTAGAGGCTAGGCCAGCCTTGGAATGATGCTGCTGACGTCATTCATCTGTACACATTCCTGTTTAGTACCTAGCGGCATGTCTCGGTTTCAGCCCGAGAATCTGGGCCGTGGTCCCGGGTATGTACGGGATACTATTGAGTTACATCGATGACTCATCAATTTGATTACAAAGACTTTAGAACAGAAAACCTGATAGAACAGTTTAGTTTACCCACTGCACACTACCCTGCACTGTCCTGATGTATATTGTTGTTACCCTTGCTTTATTCATGTTTATATTCACATTTCCTGTTACCATGTTTATATTTTATTACTTGATGTCATGACGCGCTGACGTCTGGGTTTTGCATGGCCCAGATTCTGTACCGCTGTTGCAGTCCGAGCAGGAGTACTTCAGCCAACAGGCTGAGCTGTGAGTGTCAACAGTAGTTCTCTTTTCTTTCTTGCATTTTATTCCTGATGTGAGCCCGCATTATGGGACATACATTCCAGTTATTTTTGTATTGGATCTTTCGCTTCCGCATTTTATTATTCTTGACTCATGTTATCTTAGATTATGGACATGTTTTAGATAGTTTTATTTTGTTCTTAATATCTCTACAGCCGTAATGTGACAGTGGATGGATACTTCCTACCCACAGGTAGCATGGTTGGCTATGTCACGTGCCCACTTAGCGTACTCTGGGAAGTAGGGCGTGACATGGTTCTTTTGGTATCAGAGCCATAGGTTAGTCGGGTTGATTCTTTTGTAGTTGGGTATTGTACCTAATACACGAATCAGAATACCCGTGTTTAGGAAACATGTCCTGCCACCTTGCCGTTTACCATCCTTGAATCAAGCTCTTCCTGGTTATATCTTCTACGATGTGCAAACTTCCTTTGCATATCGACTCGAAACCTGATTCCTTGTTATCTCTAGGACTTAGGCGACTTGGGTGGAGTTATGTAATTGTGGCTATGATACCGCGGCATAGTTACAATGCGGCACTCTATTTAAGTAACTTGGAGTTCTAGCCTTGGTCTATATTTTGAATCTATCATTATGCTAATGTTGGGTGTTTTGATTTCAGGAATATGGCAGGTAAGAATTTGAAGACGTACCAAAGGCGTGTAGACGAAGCCGCCATGCTTGGGGTGATAAGGGGAATGCTGGAGAATCAAAATAAACAGACCGAGCTGATCCAGCAGCAAGCAGAATCGTTTCAGGAAGGTTTGCAGATCGTTCAGCAGTCTGTGAACAATGTTGGAGCTAAACCAGTTGACCGAGTAGGGACCGTAGCAGATTTCAGGCGTTTGGGCCCGTCTACATTTACTGGTTTAGAGGAGCCGTTGCCAGCACAGCAGTGGCTAGTTGACACAGAGAACTTGCTTATTGCGGCACAGATTCCAGATGAGAAAAGAGTTGATGTGGTACGCATTCAGTTAGTGGACTACGCCCGAGAATGGTGGCTTATGGAGGAGAACCGCTTGCCCAAGCCGATCAAGTGGGCGGATTTTTCGAAGAGTTTCCTAGAGAAGTTCTTCCCGTGGACTGCACGGGAGGAAATGGAAGAGAAGTTCATCGGGCTAAAGCAGAAGGGAGCACCCGTAGATGTACATGCAGCAGAATGGACAAGACTCAGGAGATTCGCTGGACCTTTAGTTGCCAACGATGCAGACAGGGCACGGAGGTTCATGCGCAGCTTGGATGTGGACATCCAGAGGCAGATTGTCTCCCTGGGTTTGACCACTTTCTCACAAGTACTTGCAGCAGCCCGAGAGCAGCAGAGTTTATCTGGGATGAAGGGGAGTTTGCAGCAGACAGCAGTTGCGGTAGGGAAGCCGGCATTTGTACCAAACCGAGCTCATGGTCGCAGAGGTATTCCAGTGGACCGTCGAGGTGTAGCACCCATGAAGAAGCCTGTTGTCGTCGATTGAAGAAAGTGCATGACTTGTAACTACTGCAATTTACCTGGCCACGTGCAAAAGGATTGTCGAAGGAGGCTGGGACTCTGTTTGGTTTGTGGAGCGACAGATCACGCTGTCAGCGCTTGTCCGTCGAAGCTTCGTACGAAGGATGATATTCAGAAACCTCCGCATAGACCGTTCCAGGGACAGAAACAGCTGACTCAAGGACCTAATCAGGCTCAAGCTTTTACCTTGACAGCTGAAGAAGCCAAGGCGTCAGGAGAAGTTGTTTCAGGTACTCTACTCGTTCATGGTTTTCCCGCATTAGCGTTATTTGATTCTGGTGCATCCCATTGTTTTATGTCATCCAAGTTTATAACTACACACTCGATTGACTGCACGACCCTGTCTAGTTTCTGGGACATACAAACTGGGAATGGGAAAATCATAGCTAGTAGGGAATGTAAAGATTGTACAGTTGTTGTGTGCGGACGGGAGCTTTTTGCAGATTTCTTGGTGATTGATACGAGCAGCTACGAGGTCGTCTTGGGAATGGATTTTCTTGGCACTTTCCACGCTCACATTGATTGTAGGGCAAGGAAATTAATTTTCCAGATTCCCGGACATCCCGAATTTAGCTTCACTGGGGGAGACAGTTCTGTCGGGCCAGTCGAGTTTAGGGCTAGGCCGATAAACAATATTCTTGCATCAATGGAAGTTGATAAAAGTGAGGAGCCAGCTGTCGTTCGTGATTTTATGGACGTGTTTGAAGATATATCGGGTTTACCGCCGAAGCGACACGTGGAGTTCGCAATTGATCTTATTCCTGGTGCAGCGCCAGTATCCAAAGCGTATTATCCAATAGCACCAGTAGAGTTGGAAGAAGTCAAGAAACAGGTTGCTGAATTTCTTGAGAAGGGTTGGATTCGAAGCAGTAACTCGCCTTGGGGAGCTCCAGTTCTTCTAGTGAAGAAGAAGGATGGCACAAGAAGGATGTGCATCGACTATCGGGAATTAAACCGGGTGACTGTTAAGAACAAGTACCCGATCCCTCGCATTGGAGAACTTTTTGAGCAGCTTAGTGGTGCAAAGGTATTCTCGAAGCTGGATTTGCGATCCGGATATCATCAGGTCTGAGTGAAAGCAGAAGATATTTGCAAGACGGCATTCCGAACTCGGTATGGACATTACGAATACTTAGTGATGCCCTTCGGAGTAACGAATGCGCCGGCAGTATTCATGGACTTGATGAACCGAATCTTTTCACCATTCTTGGACCAGTTTATTGTGGTATTTATTGACGATATTCTGGTTTACTCGAAGAGCTTTGAAGAGCATGCTGAACATTTGAAGATCGCACTGTAGACGTTGAGACATGAGAAGTTGTATGCGAAGATGAGTAAGTGCGAGTTTTGGCTGGAGGAAGTAAAGTTTTTGGGGCATGTTGTGTCTGGCGATGGAATTTCCGTCGATCCCGAAAAGATTGCAGCAGTTCGTGATTGGCCAATTCCAAAGAATGTTGTGGAGATAAGAAGCTTTCTTGGACTCGCCGGATATTACAGGAGATTTGTGGAGAACTTTGCTCGTCTGGCGGAGCCGTTGACTAAGCTTACGCACAAGGAGGTACCTTTTGTATGGACGGATAAATGTGCGTTAGCTTTTGAGACGTTGAAGCAGAAGTTGATAACCGCCCCTATTCTGACCATGCCAGACAATTCCGGAGGATTGGTGATTCACAGCGACGCATCTGGGAAAGGATTGGGATGTGTTTTGATGCAGCATGGGAAGGTTGTAGCATACGCATCGAGACAGTTGAAGACCCATGAGAAGAATTACCCAACTCATGACTTGGAGCTTGCGGCTGTGATTTTCGCTTTGAAGATTTGGAGACACTACCTTTTGGGCGAAAGGGTCGAAGTTTTCACGGATCATAAGAGCTTGAAGTATGTGTTCACACAGAAGGAGCTTAATATGAGGCAACGTAGATGGTTGGAGCTGATGGCTGACTACGATCTTGATCTTAAGTACCATCCGGGGAAGGTTAATGTCGTGCCGGATGCGCTTAGTCGGTTACCAGCAATTCAAGTGTTAACTACACAGAAGGAGCTCGTTGAAGATTTTCGAAGATTTGACTTGGAGGCTGGGCTACCGCATTCTACGGGACAGTTGATGCAGCTGCAAGTACATTCATCGTTGATCGAGAATATTAAAGCAGCACAATCGCAGGATCCTAGACTGCAAGGGTTTCGAGAACAGGTTGAAGCCGGATTCTGAACAGATCTGTTGATCCACGAAGATGGTTCATTCAGGTATGGTAGCCGCTTGTGTGTGCCAAAGGGAGATATTCGTGAAGAGCTTATGAAGGAGGCACACAGTTCAGCTTATTCTGTACATCCAGGAGGCACAAAGATGTACCGAGATATTCGACAGCATTTCTGGTGGGAAGGCATGAAACGGGAGATTGCTCGCTTTGTGGCAAAGTGCTTGGTGTGTCAGCAAGTTAAGGCTGAACATCAAAGGGTTGCTGGTTTATTGCAACCACTTCCGATTCCTCAGTGGAAGTGGGAACATATAACCATGGATTTCGTGACGGCTTTACCGCGGAGTCCGAAAGGCAACAATGCTGTATGGGTGATTGTTGATCGTTTGACCAAGGCAGCCCACTTTATTCCTTTTCGGGTTGGTCAATCAACAGAGACTTTGGTGGAGCGGTACATGAAGAAGATTGTAAGATTGCATGGAGTACAGGTAAGCATCGTGTCCGATCGGGACACTCGGTTCTTATCACACTTTTGGCGGAGTTTACAGGAAAGTTTGGGGACTCGATTGAAGTTTAGCACAGCTTATCATCCTCAAACTGATGGTCAGTCGGAGAGAACAATCAAAACTCTTGAAGATATGTTGAGAGCATGCATGTTGGACTTCAAGGGTTCATGGGAGGATCATCTACATTTGGTGGAGTTTTCTTACAACAACAGTTTTCAGGGAACTATCCAGATGGCTCCATTTGAAGCTTTGTATGGTCGTAAATACCGTTCACCTATTTGTTGGGACGATATCGGCGAACGAAGATTGTTGGGACCAGATTTGGTTGTGCAGACAGTTGAGAAAGTTAACACTATCAGAAATCATATGAAGGCAGCTCAAGACCGACAGAAGAGTTGCACAGACACATCGAGAAGACCTCTAGAGTTCGCCGTGGGTGATTTGGTATTCTTGAAGATATCACCGACTAGAGGGGTGATTCATTTTGGAAGTCGAGGAAAGCTTAGTCCTCGATTTGTTGGACCCTTTGAGATCTTGGAGCGTGTTGGTGAGGTAGCGTATCGTTTGGCGTTACCGCAATCCTTGGTGAATGTGCACGATCTGTTTCACGTATCTCAACTCCGTAGGTATGTTCGAGATGAAACGCACGTATTGGATCATTCTGAGCTGATGGTACGAGAAGACTTGACTTTCGAGGAGCGATCGGTTGAAATCGTGGATCGAAGGGAAAAGGTTCTTAAGAACAAGGTGATCCCTCTTGTGCTTGTTTCTTGGGATAATCGCTCGCATGGAGAGTCCACTTGGGAACGGGAAGATGAAATCCGGCAGAAGTTTCCTCATCTTTTCTTGTAGTTATTTGTCGTCTATCTTTGTATTCTTGGAATTTCGAGGACGAAATTCTTTTTGTAGTTAGGTATAATGTAACAACCGAGCCCAATGCTACTAGTTTCTGTTACCGTATGAATGGTGCATGGTATTATTTCATTGATCCTATTTGACTGTTGTTAGTTATAAATTTTACCCGACAATTTATTTCTGCATATAACAATTTAGGGCATCTAAAATAAAATTAAAAAAAAAAATTTGACATGGCATGCTTGACACCCCTAACCCGGTTGTAACGTCCGTGCATCGTGTTCTCGTCCCGTTCAGTGAAACGGGCAAGTTTGAACGGCTACGCGCACATACATGTGTCCGTTTTGGGGGTATACTTTTTGATTGTAAAATACTTCATTTTAAATTTAGGATCCCGCCTAAAATTTTCTTATTTCAATTTCAAATTTTTGGACCCGACCCGGGCCCAATTTGGAAATATTTACATTTGCGCCAAATCCCAATTTCTAATAATTCTTTTAACCGTCGAATGTATATTATAACCCCATATAAATAATTTCCTACTTCCTAAAATTTTTGGAAAAGATTTTCTCCCCACAAATATTTCCTTCTTTCCTTATTTTTATCCCAGCCAATCCCCCTTCACCCTTTCACCCCCGGGGCCCCACTTTCTCTCTCTCTCTCTCGCTTTTTCCTTCTTTTTCTCTCCATCTCTCTCCATATCTCTCTTTCTCTCTCCCCTATATATAAAATTTCTCTCCTCCTTATTTCTCCAGAACGCGAACCCACCTCCGCGAGCCACCACCGCCTCGTCCTCCCTCGCCTTCGCCCCAACGCCGAGGCCGTCATCGCCGGCCTACTCGCCTCCTCACCCTCGTCAGCGCCACTGCATCTCCTTTCCTCTTCCTCCTCTCCCCGAGTACCCTGCACGAGGCCGCGCACCCACCGGCAGCCGCAGCTCGTCGTGGGATCGCCGCCGGCGATCTCCATACGTTCCCTAGCCTCGCAGGCACCCTCCTCGGTGAGCTTCATATCCCCTCTTCTTCTCCTTTCTTCTTCTTCCTTCTCTGTTCAGGTTTCTTGATCTGAATTTTTCTCGCCGTCATCGTAGGCTGACCGCCGGAGCTCCGTCGACGTGGTCGGCGATCACCACCCCTCTACAGATCCTCGTGAGCACCCTCTCCTCTATCCTCCTTCCCTTATCTCTTCTTGATTATTCTCTTATCTTTTCATGCATTTTAAATATGGTTTATTCACTGTTTTTGTGTCTCGCCGGAATCCGGCCGTGCCGGCGACGTGTCTCGACGATCCAGCAAAATACCCTGACCTGTGTGGTTCCACTGTTCATCGTTTGGGTTCATTCCGTGAACCGTGCGCCCGTCGCGAGATTTCCCCGCCGACGGTTAACGTTCCGTTTTCCCGATTCGCGACCCGTCGAGGCAAGTACCCTTGCTACATGCTAAACAATATTTACATATATATTGATGACACCCTAAACCGGTAGTTTAACTTAGCACGATAATGTCCCATTTCGTGTTCAATGTTGTTATATGACATTTTATCTTCCAAACGTGAAACCTACCGTTTGCCATTACTGTATTGAACTTAATAATCACATTTACATGTTTTAATCACACTTTCACTATTGACGTAGCCTATGGCACTTTCTCTATAGTTTTACTTCATTCGGACACTCGTGTACATTTAACCTGTATTAACTGTGACTTCATCCATTGAACCTATATATATATATATATATATATATATCATTGCATCCATAAAATTCTTAAACTTGTTAACATGATTTAACGGCCCACACTGTCATATTGTATTCTTATAATGT
Source organism: Agapanthus africanus (assembly GCA_030015575.1). NCBI lineage: Eukaryota > Viridiplantae > Streptophyta > Magnoliopsida > Asparagales > Amaryllidaceae > Agapanthus > Agapanthus africanus. The sequence continues at coordinate 496,548,798 of CM057343.1, read as the reverse complement.
TGATAACACCTCTGAAACACAATTGATAACCGTGCTGTTAATTAATTGAAGCTTCTTATTTGTTTAATTCGTTGCTTAAATGTATGTTGTTGATGACCATGCTTGATTATGTAACTGAGTATGAGCACACCCATGATATCGTTTACATCTTGACCTGACTTGCTACATACTATGGATTGACCTGACATGGTACCGTATACTGCATGGCTTGACCTGTTGTACCATAACTTGACTCGTTACCTGATCGTGTGTCTAATGCCAACAAACTTGACATGTAGTTCTCACGGACCGTTCCTGTTGTCTATCCAGACAAACCTGCTTACCCGATCCTGTGTTGGCATTAGTTCTTGATTACGGGATACCTGACTTGACATACACATATAACTTGGGGGTATGGGGAAATCAAAGGTGAAACCTGACTTGTAACTCAACAGTTTGCTACTTGTTCTGATCAGTTTTAGAGGCTAGGCCAGCCTTGGAATGATGCTGCTGACATCATTCATCTGTACACATTCCTGTTTAGTGCCTAGCGGCATGTCTCGGTTTCAGCCCGAGAATCTGGGCCGTGGTCCCGGGTATGTACGGGATACTATTGAGTTACATCGATGACTCATCAATTTGATTACAAAGACTTTAGAACAGAAAACATGATAGAACAGTTTAGTTTACCCACTGCACACTACCCTGCACTGCCCTGATGTATATTGTTGTTACCCTTGCTTTATTCATATTTATATTCGCATTTCCTGTTACCATGTTTATATTTTATTACTTGATGTCATGACGCGCTGACGTCTGGGTTTTGCATGGCCCAGATTCTGTACCGCTGTTGCAGTCCGAGCAGGAGTACTTCAGCCAACAGGCTGAGCTGTGAGTGTCAACAGTAGTTCTCTTTTCATTCTTGCATTTTATTCCTGATGTGAGCCCGCATTATGGGACATACATTCCAGTTATTTTTGTATTGGATCTTTCGCTTTCGCATTTTATTATTCTTGACTCATGTTATCTTGGATTATGGACATGTTTTAGATAGTTTTATTTTGTTCTTGATATCTCTACAGCTGTAATGTGACTGTGGATGGATACTTCCTACCCACAGGTAGCATGGTTGGCTATGTCATGTGCCCACTTAGCGTACTCTGGGAAGCGGGGCGTGACAAGGTATCCAACTGTATCCCTACCGACTCAGTCTGGTTAAAATTGTAAATCTGCAACCGTATACCCACCGACTCGGTCCGGATATCCAAATCAGAAAACGCAAATCTCCTGGTGGAAATTTACTCACCATATAAAAATATCAAGTGAGAAATAAGAAACTTGCATAGGTTGTATTAATGATATATTATATATGTATATATATAACAGTGTTCCATACCACCGCTATATATATCATCAGGAGTAAAAATACTCAGAAATCCCAAGAAATCAAATACAGCATCTATAGTACTACAGCATGAATAAGAAACGACTACGTAATCATATCACATAACATAATGGTTTCAATTCTAATGTGTCATGGCACTACTAATGGTGTGTAGTGTAGCATATGCGTCTGTGCTCATGCAACATGGAAATCATTAGTATTTGTGCAAGTGTTCTACGGTGTAACAATCTATAGATTAACACATATATATCAGAATGATTCTACAGTGACATGGCAGTACCAATGAGGTGTAGTGTAATATATATTTATGTGCTTGTGCAGTATAGTACTCATTGGTATTTGTGCAGTGTTCTATCAGAGTGTGCGTAACGCAGAAACATATATTATAGATAATATAATCTAAACGTACTTATTGTAATTACTTGTTATGAGCTATACCATTTTCTTTAGAAATGATCGGAACGTTAGGTTTGAAATAAGAACGCTGCCTTAGATTTTAAAAAAAAAAATTGTTTTAGAAATTGGCACGCTCCTGATAGTTTATTTAAAATGCAATGAACCGTGGTTTTTAGAATAATATAGCTCATACCAGAATTACCTCCTAAAACAGAACATAATCTATCTCTACGAGTCAAAGAATAAATTAGCCGTTATTCGGCATAAAAGGTGCATCATTTCAGATACGTATAAACTCTTGTATTATAGCTCATCATATCGCTATATCCATATTATCTTAAGTACGGCATAATCCCTCGAACAAACTCATCAAATCATACCCATATCATACGGATCAAATATCACGTCTATCTCATTTAAAAACTACATGTGAAACTTTATGCAAAAGGAGAGTATACAAGATGCAATACCATATCAATGCTTTGACGAACAGCTAATCTTAAGTAGATATCATAATAATAGTTATAAGGTTGCGGGGGTGCTATACGCCATCCACCCGACTTCCCCCATAGATGTAAATCTACTCACCAGAAATACGTCGTATCTACTCAGGAATCGCCAATCCTTTTCCGTTCCTCGCGGCCTCCAAAGTTCCCGTAATGGAATCTAACATTGCAACAACTTATATAAGGAAACGGCTATATTCCGATACGTCAAAACCAATAAGACGCAAGTTGTACGTGTTAATTACACTATGTACGACCATTGCAAATGACCTAATACTTAACCTCACTGAAATCTAACCCAACTCTGCATCGTGACAGAAAACAGATCGCGTTACGTTTTACCCGTGTCGTATTTTAGATTTTTAGATATCTTTTCCGATATTAGCTTCCAGATTTTATATACAGTTAAACTAACTTTTTTAAATAATACCAAAATAACCATAATTCTACATAGAGACCTACCCAAAAAGCCAAATCACCAAATTTCCCTAAAAATCCGGTGACGCCGGAATTTGCCCTTATGTCGCCGGCCCAAAACCGATCCCCTTGGTTCGTGTTTCTATGGGTTGTTCTAGGTCTAACATACATCATTTTGGCATTGTTTTGTTAGGTTAATTTTCCTCTAAACTACAGCAGATTCAGACAGAGTCTAGTTTTGGCTAAAATACGATATTATAGAAATTTTCATTTCAAATTGAACTAGTTTCAGAATCAAAATTTCTATTGTGATTAAGGATTTTACCTTCAAATAATTTGCTGGAAGAACACCCTCCAAGATACACCAACTCCTTGTCCTAGCTTGATGTTGGAACTCCTTAGCCATTTTCTCCTTCTCACTTCTCTTTTCTTTTGTTCTTCTTTGTTTTGTTCTTGCTTTTGTTTTTCTTTTTTCTTAAAATTTCAGATTTTAACTAGCCAACTGATCTGAACACGTGATATATGTGGTGATAGGAAGGATGAGGTGTTGGAGGAGGTATCACCAAGAAAGATGTGGTGGTTTCATGAAAGGAAGAGGTGTGGGGAGTGTGTTGTGCATGAGAGGATGATATGGAATTAGTTTTCTTTTTCCAAAATGAATTATTTCTTGGATAATATTCTGAACATAATCCTAATTTACCCCTTTTTACCCTTACACCCTTAATCAATTCCCATTTGCACAAATTCCTAAACTTTTTACACAAAGACCCTTCTCTAACTATGTTATTATATAACACTATTTTTCTTTAAAATGAAGCTAAATTTTACATTAAAACCCTTATAATTTATTTATGTTGCATACTAAAATTTTAATTTAAATTGTTTTACATACATCTTATGAAATTTTCTTATTTGGTTTTAATAACTTTTTAATTTAACCTTTTATTATTGAATTAATTAATTTTATTTATTTCTAAATTTTCAAAATGTTACAAAAGATAAAGGCCATCATGGAGATGCCTCCTCCGAAGAATCTGGCGCAGCTAAGATCCTTTCAAGGCAAACTCACTTACATACGAAGCTTCATCTCGAACCTATCAGGAAGATGTCGGCCTTTCTCAAAGCTTATGAAGAAGGGAGTTCCCTTTGTCTTGGATGTCGAATGTCAAGAAGCATTTGAAAGTATCAAATAGTACCTGTTGCACCCTCCAGTGCTTGCTGCTCCTATTCCAAACCGTTGATTCTCTATACTACCGCGCTAGATGAGTCATTCGGTGTGCTCCTTGCCCAGAACAACCAGGAGGGAAAAGAAAATTCCCTCTACTACCTCAGTCGAACTTTAGTCAGGGCGAAACACAACTATTCCCCGATCGAAAAGCAATGCCTGGTTTTGATATTCGCTGTGAAGAAACTGAAGCACTATCTGCTCGCTCATCGGGTTATGCTGATCTCCAAGGTCGACCCACTTAAACACTTAATGACCAAAGCAATCTTAGCCGGTAGAATGGCAAGATGGACTGTCATGCTGCTTGAATTCGACATAATCTATACTCCTCAGAAAGCAGTAAAAGGGCAAGCCCTTACCGACTTTCTTACTGCTTATCCCGTACCAGAAGGGTCACCGCTCAATTGCGAGTTACCCGATGAACAAGTGCTACACCTCGAGGATAACGAGCCTGTAAGTGCACGGCGGCGCCCCGGCCGTCAATCCGACGCCGGAATGCGGAAACGAAAAACTTTGCGAAAATTGCAAACCGGCACCACCGCGCCCTAAAATCCCGGATCCGGCCATTAACCTAACTCTAGCAAACAAGAAAAGGAGTAGAGAAGCTATACCAAGCGATCTGTGTCCTTCGGTCTTCGCCTCCACTCCGATCCCCTCGCGAAACCTCCGGTTTTCATCTCCTCGTCGGAACGGGCACCACATCGCCGGGTTCTTTTACGAGCTCCCACCTCTGGACCGAGGCAACTCGGGCACGAAGTTGGCGAGCCGACGTGCCCAAGGAATGCTGTAGATGAAGTGTAGAGAGGTATGTCTCATGGGGGTTGAAGTTGCCATTGATGGAGGTGAAGAGAGAAAGAACTTTGGAGGGAAATGGTGCTCTCATTTTTCTAGCAAGGAAATAATGAAATGAGATCAAGAAATCACCACACATGAAAATGAACCTCTCTCATCCTCACTCATGAAGTGGCCGGCCCCTTATCTCAAATGGTGGAGGGAAATAATCAAAACCATGAAGGGAGGTGAGTGCAGGAAAAACAAAGGGGTGACCACACCCAAAAGAGATGATAACATTATCATATCAATTTCAAATCCTTTCTAATCTCAATTAATGCAAGCAGGTGATGGAAAAAGAATCTTATCATGCAAGAACCATCATGATGCCACCATTTCACAAAGAAACCCTCCACAAAAGATAATTTGCACAACTGCAAATAACCCCCTCCATCGGAAAAATCCAGCCATGAAGGAACAAAGAAAAACCGGCCGGAACGGAATGCAAACTGGCAACCTCAGAAAACTGATCCCGTAATAAATTACAGGAAAACCCCGCTACTGTATATACATGTCCGCATTAGTATTCCCACTGAACACTGTTAGGTTTGCCTAGCACCCTATAATGAGTTTGGAAGCATCACATGTCACAATGTTCAAGTTTTTATGGTGCTAAACAAACACGCAAAGGAATCGATCCTAGAAAATTAAGGTTACTAAACTTTAAGCTAATAAAAATTAGGGTTTAGAGACTACAACCTTTGTAGCTCCCTTTTTGCTTGACTCCTTAGACTCTTAGGTGTTGGAGGAAAGTCCGCTTGTAGTCCTCTCACGTCCACGACGATCCACCCGGAGTTTCCCGTCCAAGCTTGCAACTTTGAAAGAACAAAGAGAACACTTTAATCAAGTTGGCTAAACTTGAGTAGAATGATATTGTGGCTAATGATCTCACTTCAAAATCATATTTTTATGAGTATTTTGCTCTCTTGAAAGAAGTAGAGAGCAAAGCATCAAGGTTGATGAAGATGGTGGTCTTTTTTGTGAAGAAAAGAATAATGGAACCCTTGAAAGAGAAAAGAAAAATAAGCATATATATTTTCTCTTTCTCATATCCAACCATGGTTAACTCTAAAGATATTATTGGATTAAAGTTAAAAGCACAAAAAGAAAATAAACCATGGGTTAAAAGGAAGGTGAGCATGGTAAGGTTAGGAAGAGTGTAGAAACCTTTTATGATTTAACCCATTTTCATTTTCTTTTGCTTTAATTTAAAAACAATAATAATCCATAAAATTAACCATGGTGTGATTCTTATATTGCCACCATTCTCATTGTATAAGCAACCATGATAAAATGATGTATGTATGCATATGTGCATGCACATCCATATGTGCATGAACAAGAATGAATGCATACATGCATGCATACATCCAAAATAAACAAGATAGGATTTGTAGTGAGAAGCTAATGATAAATCAACACTTGATTCACTAATCCGGTCATATCACATACGACCCGAACATTAGCAAGCCGCCCAATTAATATACGGTATCCTATACACGTATTTTAATCGGGTCCAAGCGCATATCGCATACGCGCACCACAACGTTTCGCCTGGACTAGGTAACTCCTATGTGGGACTCTAAGACTCGTCAATACGCTGGCAGTGGGTGATGATCATATCAAGCACCCCCATGCCGCAAGCGGTCAGCTAAATGTAACGTCCACCCGGGTATTGAGCGATCAGAAGACAACAAGCGAACCTGCTACAACTCCCGTCGAGCCAACTGGCAACACTACCGTACAGTCCGGTCTCTTCGTCAGATATGCTGCATATCGAGCCTAGGGATGGTCACGTCGACCCCAATAACTCAATAAGTCATGCCGGTGAATGGTCTATAACAGATCGAGAAACTACTGATAACACTTATCAGCAAATCTCAGCAGCCCTGGCCAGGGACTTGCTGTTATAACCAGTCGGGCACAGCACAGCATCAACTCCCAATACCGGGAGAGAAGAAACCCCTCCTATCGCTCATCGTCTTCGTGTGTCTCGGGACTGTACCCAACGGCCACCTGTTTGCACGACTCAGTAGAGCCGTGGTAGGGTGGCAATCAAAGTACAGTGGGAGAACACACAAGACTCCATGACGATCTCGGGTCTACAGACTAACCTGTACCAGTGTCACCTGAGAACTGCTATCCGACGATAGATATAAGTCCATATAGGAGTTCTCGGTGAGTCCGTCCAGTGTACCCAGTCAGCACCGAGCACCCGTATATGATCTTGATGTCAAACATCGATGAATGTGGGAACATCCATCGCCCATCGTATGGGTCTAGTATCATATACGCTAGTCTACTCTGGTATATCAATGCCCCTTCTCGATATACCTACGACTAGGGACTTTCCAGGATATGCTTATAGACTACAAATGTCCCACTAGTATGATCTCTATCACAATCAGAGTAGTCAAGCCGATATCCTCAAGACTTTATCAGCATGTATGAATGAATAAAAGCATGATCAAATCAACATGTCAGATAAAGAAGAACCAGATAGCATACTATCATGTCGAGCAAGAATGCAAACTGAATATATATATACATGTATAGATACATCCACTATCACATAATGGCCTCTAGGGCATACATATATCCAACAATCTCCCACTTGCACTAAGGCCAGTTATTGGCGTATCTCATACCCAACATCTCAAAAAGTCGCTCATGCTGCGGCTGAGGGAGGGCCTTGGTGAATGGATCCGCGGCGTTATTCTTTGTGTCTACCCTCCTAATCTCGATCTCGCGGCGATCTACAATCTCCCGGATCAAATGAAAACGCCTCAGGATGTGTCTGGACCGCTGATGGGATCTGGGCTCCTTGGCTAACGCCATAGCCCCATTATTGTCACAATACAAAGGTATTGGATCAATGATGGCTGGAACTACTCCTAGCTCCGAGACGAACTTCTTCATCCAGACGGCTTCCTTGGCGGCATCATTTGCAGCAATGTACTCAGCTTCCATCGTAGAGTCTGCAACGGTATCCTGTTTGGAACTCTTCCAATTTACCGCCCCTCCATTGAGGGTAAATACAAACCCAGAGATAGATTTGCTGTCGTCCTTATCGCTCTGGAAGCTCGAATCGGTAATGGCCTCCATTCGGAGATCTCCATTACCATACACCAAGAACAATTCTTTAGTCCTTCGTAAGTAATTAAGAATGTTCTTCACAGCTGTCCAGTGATTCTCCCCTGGGTTAGATTGATACCTGCTTACAACACTAAGTGCATAAGCTACATCTGGGCGTGTACATAACATCGCATACATTATAGATCCTACTGCCGAAGCATAGGGTATAATACTCTTGCGAGCTCTCTCTTCATCGGTCTTTGGACAAGAATCTTTGGAGAGAGTGACCCCATGGCAAGCGGGTAAGGCACCCCGCTTGGAGTCTTCCATACTAAACCTTTTTAGGATGGTATCAATGTACCTGGTTTGGGACAATCCCAACAACCTTCTAGATCTATCCCTATAGATCCTTATGCCCAGAATGTATGTGGCATCACCCAGGTCCTTCATGGAGAACCTCAGTGATAAGAAAGATTTGATCGACTGTAGCATAGGAATATCATTTCCTATCAGAAGAATGTCGTCCACGTACAATACGAGGAATGTGACAGCTCTCCCTACAGCCTTCTTATAAACACAAGGTTCATCTGGATTTTTGATGAAATCAAACTCTTTGATGACATCATCGAAACAGATGTTCCAACTCCGAGATGCCTGCTTTAACCCATATATGGATTTAAGCAATTTACATGCTTTCCCGCTGCTCCCACTGTCAATGAAGCCCTCTGGCTGATCCATATAAACGAATTCTTCTAAATCTCCATTTAGAAATGCTGTTTTAACGTCCATCTGCCAGATTTCATAGTCGTAGTGAGCAGCAATAGCAAGTAGGATCCGAATGGATTTAAGCATGGCTACGGGCGAAAAAGTTTCGTCATAGTCCAAACCTGGTCTTTGACGAAAGCCTTTTGCCACAAGTCTTGCCTTATAGGTCTCTACCTGCCCATCTACACCAATTTTTCTTTTAAAGATCCATTTGCACCCCACAGGTTTTACCCCAGGGGGTACAACGTCCAAAGTCCATACTTTGTTGGTGTACATAGATTCCATTTCGGATCTTATGGCATCCAGCCACTTCACAGAGTCTCTACTCGTGATAGCTTGCTGAAAACTGGTAGGATCATCATCATCCATGATACAGTCTTCTCTGTCACCATCAATGAGGAAACCGTAGTACCTCTCCGGTGGGCGAGAAGTCCTACCAGACCTACGGAGTGGCCGAGGTTCTTCAGTTTCTGTTGTAACAGCCGGTTCAACCAAATCGTCATTTGTAGTTTGTGTCTCTAGAACCTCTTCTAGATCCACCAATTTGCCATCATCTTTATCTGTGAAAAACTCTTTTTCCAAGAATGTGGCATGTTGAGAAACAAACACTTTTTGTTCCTCTTTGTGGTAGAATAGATATCCATAAGAATTCTTTGGATATCCTACAAAGTTACACATGATTGACCGTGTCTCGAGTTTGTCCGGATTCTGCTTTTTAATATAGGCCAGGCAACCCCAAATCTTAATTCTCTTAAGAGATGGTCTCTTCCCATGCCATATCTCATATGGCGTGGTAGACACGGCTTTGGTTGGAACCCTGTTTAGCAGAAACGCTGCAGTCTCCAATGCATGCCCCCAAAACGAGACTGGTAACTCAGCGTCACTCATCATGGACCGGACCATATCTAATAGGGTCCTATTCCGTCGTTCTGACACACCCTTGTGCTGTGGTGTATAAGGAGGAGTAAGCTGAGAGAGAATCCCATTCTCTTTTAAGAAGTTTGCAAATTCTGCACTGAGATACTCACCACCTCGATCTGATCGAAGCATCTTGATACTCAAGCCGGTTTGTTTTTCTACCTCTTGTTTATATTCAATGAATTTCTCGAAAGCTTCGGACTTGTGTTTTAATAAAAATACATGACCGAATCTTGAGAAATCGTCAGTGAATGTAATGAAGTATGAAAAACCGCCTCTAGCCTGTGTAGACATTGGCCCACATACATCACTATGTATGAGGCCCAGGAGCTGAGTAGCTCTTTCTCCGTGTCCGGTAAACGGAGTTTTGGTCATTTTACCCTTGATACAAGACTGGCAAGTCGCATAAGATTTATATTCAAAAGAATTTAAATATCCATCTTTGTGTAACTTGTTTAGTCTTGTTTCGTTAATATGACCAAGTCTACAGTGCCAAAGAAAAGCTTCATTTAACTCTGAAAGTTTTCTTTTATTAGTGTGTTGTATACTGAAAACTGTGTGTTGATTTAGGACATATATTCCGTTGTTAAGCGTACCATACCCAATCAACATTTGATTCAGGTTAATGTTCATAACATTGTTCTGTAATACAAAATTATACCCTTCATTGTCCAACAAAGAAACGGATATTATATTACATAGCATACTTGGTACAAAATAACATGGATTTAAAACCAAAATACATCCAGATGGCAACCCCAAGTGATACTCTCCCACTGTGACTGTATGTACATTGGAACCATTTCCAACGCGGAGAGTATGGTCACCTGTCCTCAAAACCTTGCTATTTCTCAGCCCCTGCATAGAGTTGCAAATGTGAGAACCTGAACCGGTATCCAATACCCAGGAAGCAGAGTTTATAGAAAAACAGTTTTCAGTCACAAACGCACCTGAAGCAGAAGCATCACCATGCTTCTTCTTGAGACTTAAGTACTCCGTGCAATTGCGCTTCCAATGTCCTGTCTTGTGGCAGTGGAAACATTCGCCCTTCCCCGAGTCTCCAGCCTTGGACTTTCCCTTTCCCTTCACCTTTTTAACTCCGCCCTTAGGATTAGTGGGTTTCTTCTTTTTCTTTCCCTTGGCCTTGGCTTTCGGGCGAGAAGAGGAAGACTGTCCAATAGTCATAACGGGAGTTTTCGCTAACTTCATAGTGCTTTCTGCACTCCTTAACATATTAAGGAGTTCAGGGAGGTCCTTCTCCATGCCATGCATGTTGAAGTTCACTATGAACTGAGCAAAGGTGGAGGGGAAGGACTGCAGAATAATATCTATATATTGTTCATTGTCCATCGTCCATCCAAGGTCCTCAAGCTCTTCAATAAGAGCTATTATCTTCAGAACGTGGTCTCCTACTGGTGTGCCAGGGGCCATTCGCATCTGAAACAATTTCTTTGATGCTTCGTATCGTAATACGCGGGATTGCTCCCCATATAACTCCTTTGTATGGAGCAATATACCGTGAATGTCCATGTCCTCATGCTGCTTTTGATGTGTGTTATCCATCGATGCAAGCGCGAGGCATGTGGCCGTGGCACAGTCAGCGTCCCATGTCTTGCGGACTTCAATGTCCGCAACTGAGGATTTTGGACCAGGGACGGGCGGGGCTGAAGCCGTGAGGACATATGATACTTTATCATAAGTCAAGGCGATTTTCAGATTACTCAGCCAGTCTTTATAGTTGGTCCCATTCAGTTTGTTTTTATCTAGTAAAAGCTTGAGTCCAGTCATGGGTATCTGCCATTAAGAGAGAGAAAAGAATACACTCAGTGAAAGCTCTTGCACAGATTAGATTGGTTTATTATCTTGTCTAATCGATGTTTCCCACTGCTTTTTATCAAGTTTTTCTTTCAAACCTTAAAAAGAAAAACTAGCCAGGATTAATTACAGTCTACAACTTCGCTAACCGTTCAGCCAGGCCAGTGTCGGTAGTTTGAGGGAGGTTCCCCGTGCTTTCGCACGGACCTAATTAGAGTAAACCTCGTTTTCCCAGAGGCGGAGCCCCGTTAACACCTTTCTAGACACCTAATGAGTTAGCTAATTGTAAACTGTAAAACTCTCCTAGGAGCAACTATTGCCCACAGTGGGATCGGGATCCAACCATCATATGGAAGGTATGCAATCTTATTGCAAATTTCAACACTTGAAATTCCCGATGTGGTTTTTACCCCTAATACTCGTGACCTTGGCTAAGGTCAACAAATCACGAGCACTAGTCAAGCTCAACCCGTCATTTCTTGATTAATTAGACCCGTTCACATGACCCTTGGCTAAGGTCAACAAAGTCATATGCCCGTCCTAATTAATCTGCATCATATGCGTTTGTAGGAAGACATCACTTAGCTACCGTACACTACGCCTTGGCTAAGGTTAACAAACGTAGCACGAATACTAAGTACTCTACTTCCTAAAATGACGGAGGGTTGCGGATGATTTTTAAGAAAATCTTTAACGCTTTGAGCTTGATATCGTTGTAGAATCAAATGGTTTTTAAAAGGAGTGGCTTAAGCTCCGCAGTTTTGAAAAATAGCTTTTTCATAAATAGCCGAGTAGTTTTCAAATCCGATTCTACAACATCTTTTTAGGTTTATTTTCTTTACATTAATCACATTAATGTAATCCCATCATTTAAGTCCTTAAGCCAATCACAGAAAAGAAACGAAAATAACACGTACGCTTATGCCATCCGCATTCGCCGCAATGTTCCGTTATGCACCGTTAGGTTACTTAACTAACGGCATACCGGGACGGGACTAGCGTGGGTGTAAAACATAAGCAACGTCTACTATATATCATATATATAATATGTCATTCGTCTCAGATATCACAGAACACAGGCAGCAGAAACATAGATATAACGTGGGATATCCTAGGACGTCCGTATTTAGTATTTAGCCAGAATAGAAAATACGGATTCCACAGTCGCGATGAATAGTCAAGCCCACACCCTGGATCCCTACGAGAGCGGCAAGTGACCCTGCCAATTCTGGAGTTTAGGAGACCCGGTCTCGACTCCTCGAGATGGCCTCCCACTGAACCCCAGAACCCGGTCACTCGTGCTCCCCTCCTTGGGTCCATCCTAATGCGGAAAAGTAAATAATATACAACACTGGTGACACAACCTCAACCCGGAAGTGCCCCAAATAAAAGAATATTACATTACATTTGAATTTACATGAATGAAAATATAAAACTCTCATCTCACATAAAACCCCCCGGCTATTCAATTGCGACAATCCTGCACATCATATCTCAGCAACACATAATATCTCATATCATCAACATAAGTAAGTATGCATACCCCAATTGTCGTTGATGTATAGCAACGAAACCGGCGATATCGTACATACTACACTTACGGTCATAGAAAAGAAAGTGTAAAACTGCAATATCTGGAATCCACATTCTCTTTAGACATCGCAAATGCAAAATATCACATATTCCGTATTTTATGTCTAATAATATGAATTCCACACATTGCATCAAATTCCGGATAAACAGACAGTATTAAAGTTTTCGAACAATCGATCAAATACTCAAGATTCACTAAAGCTCAACACTTGAGCAGAGTTCAAAAAAACCGGAGTGTGACACAGTAGTAGCGGTCCAGCCGTAGAAGGGTCAAGCCAACGCCTCACATGTGGCACGCCGTACTGCCCCAGACCCTAAGGTTCAAAGGGCAGTTCAAGACGGTCACATAATCGAGTTATGGTTTGTTGTCTTCTAGAGAGACCACCACAAAACTTGCACGTATCTCCAATATTTTCAAACTCCGTGAAAAGTGAGTAAATGATAGTTGTTCGAACACTTCAATACTTTCTAGTTTACCCGGAAAAGGAAACGAAATGAAAATTCCGATCGAAACGACGAGTGCAAAACCATATCCAGAATTTTCAACAGTAGATTCAGATTAAACATACTCAAAATATACTATAGCAGGTAAGGAAAAACACTGTGCAAAATATAGTGTGAGATCCCTTTGTATGGCCGCGGATCCACGGCCTAAGCTTGCTTGCGCCGCGGTTCCGCTGCCAAAAGTACTGTTCATGGTCACGAATTCTCCAGTTTGTCTTATATTTACCTGCTCTATTTTTTGAGTATTTTTAATTCTGAAAAATGTCAGTTTTTAAAAAATTTCCAGAGAGTGTCCCGTAAATCCATATTTTGTTTCGAACGGAGTTTTTACTTCGCTAAAACATAGCCTAATGTTCTAGGTTGGCTCTGATACCAATGTTAGGTTTGCCTAGCACCCTATAATGAGTTTGGAAGCATCACATGTCACAAAGTTCAAGTTTTTATGGTGCTAAACAAACAAGCAAAGGAATCGATCCTAGAAAATTAAGGTTACTAAACTTTAAGCTAATAAAAATTAGGGTTTAGAGACTACAACCTTTGTAGCTCCCTTTTTGCTTGACTCCTTAGACTCTTAGGTGTTGGAGGAAAGTCCGCTTGTAGTCCTCTCACGTCCACGACGATCCACCCGGAGTTTCCCGTCCAAGCTTGCAACTTTGAAAGAACAAAGAGAACACTCTAATCAAGTTGGCTAAACTTGAGTAGAATGATGTTGTGGCTAATGATCTCACTTCAAAATCCTATTTTTATGAGTATTTTGCTCTCTTGAAAGAAGTAGAGAGCAAAGCATCAAGGTTGATGAAGATGGTGGTCTTTTTTGTGAAGAAGAGAATAATGGAACCCTTGAAAGAGAAAAGAAAAATAAGCATATATATTTTCTCTTTCTCATATCCAACCATGGTTAACTCTAAAGATATTATTGGATTAAACTTAAAATCACAAAAAGAAAATAAACCATGGGTTAAAAGGTAGGTGAGCATGGTAAGGTTAGGAAGAGTGTAGAAACCTTTTATGATTTAACCCATTTTCATTTTCTTTTGCTTTAATTTAAAAACAATAATAATCCATAAAATTAACCATGGTGTGATTCTTATATTGCCACCATTCTCATTGTATAAGCAACCATGATAAAATGATGTATGTATGCATATGTGCATGCACATCCATATGTGCATGAACAAGAATGAATGCATACATGCATGCATACATCCAAAATAAACAAGATAGGATTTGTAGTGAGAAGCTAATGATAAATCAACACTTGATTCACTAATCCGGTCATATCACATACGACCCGACCATTACCAAGCCGCCCAATTAATATACGGTATCCTATACACGTATTTTAATCGGGTCCAAGCGCATATCGCATACGCGCACCACAACGTTTCGCCTGGACTAGGTAACTCCTATGTGGGACTCTAAGACTCATCAATATGCCGGTAGTGGGTGATGATCATATCAAGCATCCCCAAGCCGCAAGCGGTCAGCTAAACGTAACGGCCACCCGGGTATTGAGCGATCAGAAGACAACAAGCGAACCTGCTACAACTCCCGTCGAGCCAACTGGCAACACTACCGTACAGTCCGGTCTTTTCGTCAGATATGCTGTATATCGAGCCTAGGGATGGTCACGTCGACCCCAATAACTCAATAAGTCGTGCCGGTGAATGGTCTATAACAGATCGAGAAACTACTGATAACACTTATCAGCAAATCTCAGCAGACCTGGCCAGGGACTTGCTGTTATAACCATTCGGGCACAGCACACATCAACTCCCAATACCGGGAGAGACGAAACCCCTCCTATCGCTCATCGTCTTCGTGTGTCTCGGGACTGTACCCAACGGCCACCTGTTTGCACGACTCAGTAGAGCCGTGGTAGGGTGGCAATCAAAGTACAGTGGGAGAACACACAAGACTCCATGACGATCTCGGGTCTACAGACTAACCTGTACCAGTGTCACCTGAGAACTGCTATCCGACGATAGATATAATTCCATATAGGAGTTCTCGGTGAGTCCGTCCAGTATACCCAGTCAGCACCGAGCACCCGTATATGATCTTGATGTCAAACATCGATGAATGTGGGAACATCCATCGCCCATCGTATGGGTCTAGTATCATATACGCTAGTCTACTCTTGTATATCAATGCCCCGTCTCGATATACCTACGACTAGGGACTTTCCAGGATATGCTTATAGACTACAAATGTCCCACTAGTATGATCTCTATCACAATCAGAGTAGTCAAGCCGATATCCTCAGGGCTTTATCAGCATGTATGAATGAATAAAAGCATGATCAAATCAACATGTCAGATAAAGAAGAACCAGATAGCATACTATCATGTCGAGCAAGAATGCAAACTGAATATATATATACATGTATAGATACATCCACTATCACATAATGGCCTCTAGGGCATACATATATCCAACAAACACAAATGCAAAGAGACAAAACTATACTATCTAATACTAGGATCCGACTTAAACCAAAGCCGGCTAGTAGATACCGTCCGATCATGATCCGTGCAATACCGCACGCATCTGATCCAACCCTGCCATATCTCCATACGGCCTCTACAGCGTTTCGCCCGAAACTTGAGAAACTGGTCTGTGGAAGACTCTAAAGACTCGTCAACTCCTTGGTTGTGGATTTAACCACTAGCACGTCAGAGGTATTAGCCAATACGTAACGGGCTACCAGGTACTGACCAAAAGGGACGTCGATGAGCGAACTCATCCTGACACCCTACTGAGCCTGTCAGTGACAATATCCGTACAGTCCGGTCCGCTTGTCTATGAGCATCGCATGGCGGGCCTAGGGGGTTGGTAAAAGTCAGACCCCCAAAAGCGGTACAAGTCGTGTCGGAGTGTAGCCCAGAACACCCTGAGATACTACTGGAATACCTACCAGTAAATCTCTTGCCTCGGCTGAGGGCTTTGTGTAATGGCTCTCCTAGACACAGCGCGACCTCACCCCCAATACCGGGAGAGACGAACCCCTGCAGATCCGCTCACTGCCTCCATGTGGCTCGGGACTGTACCCAACTAAAACCTGTTTGCACGTCTCCTTTGAGCGTGGTAGGGTAGTAATCTAAGTAGAGTGGGAACTCACACGAGACAAATGACGATCTCAGGTCGATGAACTAACCTGTACACATGTTACCTGGGAACTGGTATCTAACGTCTGGTATAATCCCAACTAGCAGGTTCCCGGCGAGTCCTGTCCGGTGTACTCATAACCCAATGAGCACCTGTATACATCTTAGGTGAACCAACTGACACCAGTGGCTTGTGAGACCGGCCACCGCCCCTCGTCGGGGTCTCAACTGTATACACTAGTCTACTCTGGAGTATCGATACCCTGTCTCGAAACTTCCACGACTAGGGACCTTTTAAGGATTTGCTTATAGACCCCAGCTCCCACGTATATGATCGCCCTCATACTGCTGGTAGTCAAGCAAGAATATTAGGGGCTCTATCAACGTACAATAGTGACCTGTAAGGTCACCTAAAGAAGTACACGATGATAAAGATAAACCAGATAGCATACTATCATCTCGAGTAAGATTGTCCTACCGGCATAGGTCCTCCCTCAATCATTGCAATCACGTGCCTGTGATCCAATAATTGACTCTGAGGGCACTATATCCAACAATCTCCCACTTGCACTCAAGGCTAATTATTGCGATGTCGCATACTCACAGCCCGTGTGATACCGAACACCCAACTCCTCTACTAGTCAGTCTCACAAAGCTCGTTTGCGAAACTATTGCGTTCGAGGAATAGCCTCAGTGAGTGGATCCGCTTTGATGTTTCTTTCTATGTCTCTCTTTATCTCATGTTCGCGGAGAAAGCCATCTCCCGAAATGAGCAATACCTGTCTTAGAATGTTTGGATGTCTGATGGGACCTAGTTCATAAATGAACTCCAAATCCAAACTTCTCAGACTGTATCGTCAACTGAACTTAATCAGTATCCTGTGCTATGCCTCCCTCAGTATCTGCTTGGATCACCTGTCCAAAATACTGCCCCTCGTCAGAGGGAAAACTATGACTCTGACGACCACCCTGTCGCCCATGTCACCTTGGAAGCCTGGAATGATAACTGTCTCCCGAATGAGGCTGTCGTTATCATATCCCTAGAATATCCACTTATGTTCTAAAACTGCTTCCGAATGTTTCTCCAGGATTGGATCAATATCAACTTATTGCATCTCCTACAAGAACAACATCTGGTGTGGTACTTGACATCTCACGATTGACTCAATTGCCTAAGCAAGTGATATGCCAATCATGCACTTCCCTCTCTACTTCAGTCTATAAGACACCTTTAGAGGGTGACTCCATCACCTGCAGGTACACTACCGTGCCAGGAGTCGTCCATTCTAAATACTCATAGAATGCTGTCAAAGTACCCAGATTGGGAAACCACCCAAATCTAGATCTAAAACCATAGATCCAGTAACCAGAATGTATGATATAATATCCAAGTCCTATGTGGAGAAACCACTGTGTGACAACCAAAGAATAACCGATCGTAGTGTAGGAATTTCACTTCCTACTCTGTGTATGTCATCCAAATACCAGGACATTACACCCTACTACCTTCTTAACAGATCCATCCCCTATTCTGATGAAGTCAAACCTATGACTGTCACATCAGAAATAGATGATCTTTCTCCGCTATTATCTGCTTTAGTCTATAAATAAACATAAGCCACTTGTCCACCAATGCTTCCGCTGCTTCCACTGACTACGACAACCCTCTGGCAAATTCATATAGACGTACACTTCTAAAGCTAGTTTAGAACGACACTATAGTCATCCTCCTGCCGGGTCTCACGGTCGGGAACAACAACAATGGCAAGTCTGGGTAAATAAAAACCTCCCTGTCACCGTCCTTGAGGCTACCGGAGTACCTCTCGGGTGCCTGAGGTTACCCACCATATCTGCGGAGTGGCCAATGGAATGTCAAACCAGATTGAATCTTTAGGTTCTTTATCAAATCTTCAGTAATCGTTTGCGGTTCTGGAATCACTTCCAGTTCTACCATACTCCCACTACTGTTTTCTGAAAAAATCCATTTTTATTAAAACTGTGGCGAGTCAAGAACAATATCACTATTGATCTTCCAGATGGTAGAAAGTCAACCCTCGTCATAGCCTGGGTCAAACCACAAACAGCCATTACAGAAACGTGCCTTTAGTTATCCAGAGTCTGGTTTTAAGCATAAGCCGGACAACTCCCCGTACCTTAACATCGTCAAGATATGAACTGTTCTATATCCAATACAGAAACAGAGGCACTGATTTAATTGAACCAGATTCAAATCATGCAGCTGTCTCCAGTGCATGTCAGCTAAATGGAAAAAGGCCGATCAGCGTTACTCAACTTAGGAGTGCTTCCAATTATGAGTAACCTAAAAGAGAAGCAAGTTCTCATTACTATCAACTGAATACCATACATAAGTATCTACATCTTCGATCACTTTGAAGAATCCTGATACTTGCAACACCTGGTTCTCTACTTTATTCATATACCTATAACTTCTCAAAACTTAGACCTTGTGTTTCTACGAAACACTTGTCTAAGAACCAGAGAAGTCATAAGTAAACCGAATATAGTACGAGGACCATCCCCTCTGTCCTAATGGACACTGGACAATATACAATACTCTGTATAAGTCCCCTGAGTCTAGTGACTCATTCACTGTGTGTCGTAGGTTGAAAACTGTACTTATGGTTAAGAAGAATTACACCGCTGTTTAATGCTCCTTACCTAACCATCCACTGATATAGGTAAATGTCACCGACATAATTTCAAAAAGTTATTTCTCACTCTATAAAAATAGACGTACAGATATATCAATTTGAAATTGGTGCATAACAACGGATATTCAAAACCAAATATTTGCCTTCCGGCAAATAACCCAGGTGACTTCCTCAAATATCACTAATTACAACGAATTCCGATATAATGAGGATGATCACCTAATTCCCAATAACTTACTCCCACTCATCATCTGTAAAACCATACAGATGTGAGAATCAAACCTGGTAAATACATACCCTGGAGCAAGTGTCTAATTGGGAAATCAGTTTTCGTTTAACAGTACACAGTGAAACTGAAACATTGAAATGTTTCGATGAGGTATCCCGGTATTGCTTGTAATGCATCTTCCATTATCCAGATTCACAACTGTAACCGTATAATTCTTTGCCACCTCTCCAAATCCCTTTATATGTCTTTTGTCATTACCTTCTGTACAGCTTATTCCGGTGTTTATCAGTGGTGGTATACAATCGGATTACGCACCAATGAAGATCTTTATACTGGAGCTCTTTTTTTATTATTTCTTTCTGCTATATCCTTAATAGAGTGTTGGTTACACCTACAACCCAAATGGAAACCGAGCGTTTCGTGGTTCAAAAATGCCGAATCTCGTCTCAATCATCATTTGTCAGGACTCTTTGGAGTAAGCTCCTTGGCTTGGACAGGACCCTTTAGGCCAAATGGTTTTCTTCCTTCCCTACCGTTCGGCACCAGCCTATGGTTTGGAAGAAGACTATCCAATAAGCATAATGGGTGTACTGTCCTAATCCTAGGAGCACTCGTAATGCGAGAGAAGGTGAAGATAAAAGACAACCGAATAAACCTTATTCCTATTTCTCCTGAACCAGAATCCATCCCCGAACTGGAACAAGTTCCTTTCGAGTTCGTATATAACCATACGATGGAATATCCAATAAACTGTGGATCTTCGTAGTGATACGGAGTGTCCTGGAGAAATACAAAGGTGAAGTGGGAGTGGTAACGAAATACTTGGTTTGGTCGTGAATATCAGTCGCAATTTACTTTGCCCTCCTTCTAATCCCTTTCTTTGTCTTAACTTAATACCTTCTGTACACCGTTTAGGCTAATTGGTTTTCTTCATTCCCCACAGTTCGGCACCGGCCTAAGGTTTGGAAGAAGACTATCCAATTTGCGTAATAGGTGTACTATCTCCTAAACCAAGGAGTACTCGCAACCTGAGAGAATGTAAAAGGAAAAGACAACTGAATAGTCCTATTCATTTTCTCCAGAACCGGAAACCATCCTCAAATAAATTCTTTCGATTTTGTATATAACCATACGATGGTTTTGTCCAATGGAAGTGGACGTTCGTAGTAATACGGGGTGTCCTGGAGAAAAGGGTAAAAGTAGGAGTGGTAATGAGGTATGCAACTCTGACAATCCAAAAACCGGTGTTTAAGAAGGTTCGGTCAATTTTGGTCACTGATTCATAGTCTAGGGTCGGGTCAATGGTCGCTGCCAAAGAGAGAGAGAAAAGAAACACTCAGCGTT
Organism: Agapanthus africanus; assembly: GCA_030015575.1. Lineage (NCBI taxonomy): Eukaryota > Viridiplantae > Streptophyta > Magnoliopsida > Asparagales > Amaryllidaceae > Agapanthus > Agapanthus africanus. The sequence continues at coordinate 496,528,017 of CM057343.1, read as the reverse complement.
CACTCTAACCTAGATCAGAATAGTTATCAAATTATCTAATCTGGAAACCTCCCACTGTAACGTCAAATTCTTCCCCAAACCTGAAAGAAGAATTAGTCGGGATCACCCGAGGAGTAAACCAACTCATCAGTGGGAATCGGGATCCAACTATCATCGCATGATAACGTGACGGAATCCGCTCACATTATCACACTCCAGAAGGTATGCGCATATCTGGCAAGTTTCAGTTTCTTTAAAAACTCCCGTTGTAGATTTTTGCCCCATGCACTTATGACCTTGATTAAGGCCAACAAATCATAAGTCACATGTCAAGTTCTACCCGTCATTGTCCATGTTGATTTGAACCCACCCGTACAAGCCCTTGACTAGGGCCAACAAGGCTATACGACTGTCCCAAACCAACGCATCTATCTATGCTACATATGAACACCCAATAGCTACCAAACACTGTGCCTTGACTATGGCCAACAAACACAGCTTGAATACTTATTGACTATTCATATGAAATGACGGAGGGCTACGAATGGTTTCTGGCGAAAACCTTTAACGTAATGAACTTGATATCGTTGAAGGAACTGGATAGCTTTGTAAACATATAGTGACGAAAACCTTTGCTAAAGAGGTCACTCCCGGTGAAGGGATCTCGGCTCTTTCCCCGTGGAATGAGGTGCAGGATATTCCAACTGAATACCACGATGCAAAGCAAAAGTAATCGACTATAGTGAAGTTATTGCCCTGACGCAAACTTCTGTCCAAGGGGTCACTCCCGGTGAAGGGATCTCGGCCCTTGCCTCGTCGACTGAGGAGCAGGATATTCCAACCGAATACCACTGTGCAAAACAAAAGAGAATGCCCTTGCAATAACAGCTTTTTGAAAAATGTTCCAACAACATCAGAATAGGTTTGTTTTATCTTGCATTGATCCGAATCAATGCAGTCCCATCAATTGATCACACCACAAAGAACGAAAATAATGATGTACGTATATACCATCCGCATTCGCCACTGGGTCCCGTCATCACCCGTTAGGTTACTTAACTAACGACAGAGCGGGGACTGGACTAGCGTGGATGCAAAACATATACAACATCTATTAGTATATATATCAATATATAATATTCGCTCAAGGCGTGATAAAATGCAACATCACAGAAATGTAATCAGCATCACAGAACAATACAGATATCTGGGATCCCCGGGTTTCATAGAGCCGCTAATGAAACCCGACGTTCCCCTGGTCGTGTGGATACCCTGTGCAATGAGATCCTAGACCCCTACGGGCGCGGCAAGTTACCCGCCAAAACCTGAAGCGAGGCAGCCCCCTTCAACAACGTGAATGGACCACCCAGCACTTCACGGAATCCGGTAACTTGGGCACCCCTCCTGGGTCAACCTATACCCCCTACGAGTGCGGCGAATAGCCCGCCAATTCTAGAGTAAAGCCCCCTCCGTCTCAATGCCATGAGATGCGGGCTTGTTGCCCTCTAGAACCCGGCTATCCGTGCACCCCTCCTTGGGGTAATCCTAGTACAGAAAGTAAAATATACATACAACGGGTACATCGACCTCGACCCGGTCGTTCCCCAAAAGAATAATACAAACAGGCAGTGACGGCAGTCCACATGTCGGACGCTCGCCCCGCAATATCAAATGTACATATAAAACAAAACTGTACTAACATTGCATCCAGGCTATCCCCCACGACCAATCCGCAACATCACAGCACAACACAGAACATCAACGTGAATGTCACGTTCGGAAATCCGTCTAAAAGGGCTATAGCAGGTAGACAGGATTTACCGATCAAATGACATTCACGGTCGCAGATATAATGTAAATACTGTGAACTAACATGTTTAAAATTTTCGATCGATCAAATATACCCAAGTGGGCCCCAAGCACTACTGTAGCACTCACAGAAAATCTGGGCTCAAAAAGAATGTTCCAAAACCCCCATTTCACAGTCTAAGACCCACTGAAAAAAATTGGTGCAACAAGGACTTATTATGGCCGCGGAACCGCGGCCAATGCATGGGTTTGGCCGCGGTTCCGCTGTGGAACAGTGGATTCATGTCACCAAATTTTTGCAGAAGTCCAAGAATTATCTGCATGTTATTCTGCAACAACCTGAAAAATTTTTAGAGCCCAAAAAAATTTTGACAGAAACTTGTGCACTTGAAATCGGGTTTTCGGAAATTTGTTCGATCGAACTTGTAAACACATTAGAGCAAGCTAGACTAGGTTAATTACGTGGCTCTGATACCATTGTAAGTGCACGGCGGCGCCCCGGCCGTCAATCCGACGCCGGAATGCGGAAACGAAAAACTTTGCGAAAATTGCAAACCGGCACCACCGCGCACTAAAATCCCGGATCGGGCCATTAACCTAACTCTAGCAAACAAGAAAAGGAGTAGAGAAGCTATACCAAGCGATCCATGTCCTTCGGTCTTCGCCTCCACTCCGATCCCCTCGCGGAACCTCCGGTCTTCATCTCCTCGTCGGAACGGGCACCACATCGCCGGGTTCTTTTACGGGCTCCCACCTCTGGACCGAGGCAACTCGGGCACGAAGTTGGCGAGCCGACGTGCCCAAGGAATGCTGTAGATGAAGTGTAGAGTGGTATGTCTCATGGGGGTTGAAGTTGCCATTGATGGAGGTGAAGAGAGAATGAACTTTGGAGGGAAATGGTGCTCTCATTTTTCTAGCAAGGAAATAATGAAAAGAGATCAAGAAATCACCACACATGAAAATGAACCTCTCTCATCCTCACTCATGAAGTGGCTGGCCCCTTATCTCAAATGGTGGAGGGAAATAATCAAAACCATGAAGGGAGGTGAGTGTAGGAAAAACAAAGGGGTGACCACACCCAAAAGAGATGATAACAATATCATATCAATTTCAAATCCTTTCTAATCTCAATTAATGCAAGCAAGTGATGGAAAAAGAATCTTATCATGCAAGAACCATCATGATGCCACCATTTCACAAAGAAATCCTCCACAAAAGATAATTTGCACAACTGCAAATAACCCCCTCCATCGGAAAAGTCCGGCCGTGAAGGAACAAAGAAAAACCGGCCGGAACGGAATGCAAACTGGAAACCTCAGAAAACTGATCCCGTAATAAATTACAGGAAAACCCCGCTACTGCATATACATGCCCGCATTAGTATTCCCACTGAACACAAATGTAAAGAGACAAAACTACACTGTCTAATACTAGGATCCGGCTTAAACCAAAGCCGGCTAGTAGAATCCGTCCGATCACGATACGTGCAATACCGCACGCATCTGATCGAACCCTGCCATATCTCCATACGGCCTCTACAGCGTTTCGCCCAAAACTTGAGAAACTGGTCTGTGGGGGACTCTAAAGACTCGTCAACACCTTGGTTGTGGATTTAACCACTAGCACGTCAGAGGTATTAGCCAATACGTAACGGGCTACCAGGTACTGACCAAAAGGGATGTCGATGAGCAAACTCATCCTGACACCCTACTGAGCCTGTCAGTGACAATATCCGTACAGTCCGGTCCGCTCATCTATGAGCATCGCATGGCGGGCCTAGGGGGTTGGTAAAAGTCAGACTCCCAAAAGCGGTACAAGTCGTGTCGGAGTGTAGCCCAGAACACCCTGAGATACTACTGGAATACCTACCAGTAAATCTCCTGCCTCGGCCGAGGGCTTTGTGTAATGGCTCTCCTAGACACAGCGCGACCTCACCCCCAATACCAGGAGAGACGAACCCCTGCAGATCCACTCACTGCCTCCATGTGGCTCGGGACTGTATCCAACTAAAACCTGTTTGCACGTCTCCTTTGAGCGTGGTAGGGTAGTAATCTAATTACAGTGGGAACTCACACGAGACAAATGACGATCTCAGGTCGATGAACTAACCTGTACACATGTCACCTGGGAACTGGTATCTGACGTCTGGTATAATCCCAACTAGCAGGTTCCCGGCGAGTCCTGTCCGGTGTACTCATAACCCAATGAGCACCTGTATACATCTTAGGTGAACCAACAGACACCAGTGGCTTGTGATACCGGCCACCGCCCCTCGTCGGGGTCTCGACTGTATACACTAGTCTACTCTGTAGTATCGATGCCCTGTCGCGAAACTCCCACGACTAGGGACCTTTTAAGGATTTGCTTATAGACCCCAGCTCCCACGTATATGATCGCCCTCATACTGCTGGTAGTCAAGCAAGAATCCTAAGGGCTCTATCAAGGTGCAATAGTGACCTGTAAGGTCACCTAAAGCAGTACACGATGATAAAGATAAACCAGATAGCATACTATCATCTCGAGTAAGACTGTCCTACCGGCATAGGTCCTCCCTCAATCATTGAAATCACGTGCCTGTGATCCAATAATTGACTCTGAGGGCACTATATCCAACAGAGCCATGTTGGGAGCTCTACTTCGATGGAGCCTCATCAATAAGAACCTCCAGCAAATCAAGCGTCCCGGAGATAAAAACAGGGATATGATTGGTATTTTTCATGCCATCAGGAGGAACCCTACGACGTTCTTTTGCTCTTACCGAGCCTCGCACAAACAACGAGGCTGAGTACGAAACTCTGATAGCTTGTCTTGAGCTCGCCATAGAAATTAAAATCCTTCAGCTACGGGTTTGTGGTGACTCCCAGCTTGTCGTCAACCAGGTGAGCGGCGACTATAAGATATATAAGCTCGAATTCACTCGATACATGTCATGACGTGAAAGTGGCTGATTGTTAAGGATTTAGTATGCTAGTTTTAATTACAGTAATCAAGATGATTTCGCTTGGCAGCTAGCCGATTGAGTACGGGTCGATCCACGGAGAGATGGTAATCTTTTTCTTAGTTTTTTAATGAGTTAAGTCCAAGTTGTCTGAGTTTGTTCGAAGTTAACTATGTGCTTAGATATGTATGTTAATATAGCTTGTTAGGGTTAAGATTAGGTTAGTTTGCGTTAGGAGTTCACTCACTTCTTTCGTTTGCTATTTTTGATATCGATGTTACGGTAATCGGCAACAACGGGGATTAGCACGACTAGAAAAGAAACTTGCGAGTATAAGCTAGGCTTTCTAACGCTTAGTTCCTTCCTTTTGGTCCTTGTCCATCCGTTCTTGGCTCTTAGCTATAACCTCCGGTCAATTCAACCACAACCGGTTTCACTAGGGTGTCACCACTATCATATAGGATAGGGTGCCACAGGGAGTGGATTGTGGTTGCCTTGACAAGAGTTCGAATCAAATTGTTGGGCAAAGAAAATAGTGAGAGAGATTTCCTTCTCTCAAACTTTCCTTATCCTATCCTAACAGGTGAGAAACTACTCACTCATTATACAAGAAAATAAAACAAAACAAACAAAGAAGGTGGAACAAGATGAGGTAGAATATTACAACTAGCTACTTGGGACCTCACTTAGGCAAGGATCGCTCTTAAGCATCATGGTTGCAAGGATAAAAGAAAAAAGAAGAAGAAAAAGAACAAGAAAACCAACAACTACTTAACAAAGAAAATTACAAGCAACATATATAAAAACTACTTAACAAATTACAAGACATGTATTTAAAAAGAACTCTTCTTCATTTATCATCCATGTTTACATCGGTTTAAATTTCGTTTACAGATATGTGTGAAAGAAGGCTCATTCATATACGCGTGTGGAGGGTTAGTGCATGACACGGGCACATTGGTGGCGTTTGCGCTTAGCAAAAATCCCTAAGGGTGAAGTGCACGCGCGCACATGTATGTTGCACGTATATTTAAACAATACAATCAGAGGAAAAACAGGTGTTAGAAATGAAGCACTCGGTTGCCAACGATAAAAGGAAAGCATTCAAATAAACATTTTATTCTACAGGAAATATATAACCAAACACGGGATCAAAAGTACAAGGGTTTACAAAACTATGAATGAAGTTTTCTAAAGCCCACTCAGCCTTCTCCACCATGTCAAAGCGGCGATCTTCATGAGGAGTCGCTCCCCATCGATCAGTGTCGTGTTCATCGGCGAAAGTAGCCATGATGGCCCGCTGAGCCCGTATCTGGCTTAGCAGTTGAACAGAACGATCCATCAGAGGCTTGGTAATCAAAAGTGCCTCATGAAAACACTCGATATTGTCCTCCGCTGCGTTGAGCATCACCGGTGTCATCTCCGTTAGATGAGGGGGAATGTCATCGAGCACGAACAAGAAGATCATCCGGAGCCAAATGGAGCCGATGGGGAGAGGAGATCCTCTACGAGTCAAGAGCTCGTGCAGTACCGTATCACATTGGTCATCCGTGAGAGCGGGATTCACGAAGCGTGCAACAAAATGAGGAACAATTTCCTCGATAGGCACCTCCTATGGCTGCCGATTAGCATGTGGATGATTGCAAGACATGACTCTTCTCTGTTAAAATGATTCTCTGGCAGTAAGAGAGAAGAGGAGCATTGCTTAGATTATAAAGGGAGGCATTCATGTCTCAGCACGAAAAATGTTATGCATGGTGGAACTATTTCCAAGCTCTAACAAAAGAAGGTATTGGAAAAGAAAGTTTGACTCATGAAAAGCAGAGAAAGAAGGTGAAAAGAAACCTTCATTAATGGGGCAGCGCCCCGATGGGCTTCTCACGAGGGCGCCAGCGCCAATGTACAAAGCATAGAAACACTTTCTGAGTAAGAACTAAATTCTTATATGGCGCCGTACATGCTCCTCATGTGTGCTCCAATATGCAAAGCACATGAGTGCTTCCTGAATAAAAGTTAAATTCTTATATAGCGCCGCACGTGCTCCTCACTCGGGCGCCAATGTGCAAAGCACAGGAATACCTATCTTAAGAATTAAATTCTTAAGTGGCGCCCACGTGTACAATATTTGAGCGCCAGCGCCCGGGTAGAATTAAAATTCTACAATACTCTCTGTTAAACAGAACCGTTGGATCAAAAATCCGACGGGGATGATAAATTATCAAAATATAGAATCAAATTCTATTAGGAGAAAATATCTCCTATATCTTTCTAAATAAGAAAGATAATCTTGGTTGGATCAATGATCCAATTTTTGGAATATATTCCCTCTATCTTTCTAAACAAAAAATATTGTTCTTTGTAAAACAGAGAATTCTTGGATTAAAAATCCGATGGTGATTAAAAATCACCATTTTACAGAATAAATTCTGTATATGGGAGAATATTTCCCCGATCTTGTTAAAAACAAGAACAAATTATTCTTTAAAACAGAAGTCCTTGGATCAAAGATCCAACGGTGGGTAAAATTCCCTAAATAAATTTTGAGACCAATTAAATCAATTGGAATCTTTCAATGAGAGATTTTCTCAAAACCAATTAATAATCTGCCTCCACTATATAAAGGACCTGAGACTTCAAGACTCATATAGAGGAAACCCCCTATAAGCTTATGCCAAAAATACAGTGAGCACTTGAAAGAATAGAGAATTCAATTCTCAAAGAAGAAAACCTTCCTTCTCGAAATCCTAGGTAAAGAAAAAAGATCAAAATATCTTTATTACCTATAATATCACATCGAAGAGTTTAACCCTTTTAAAAGGAATTTAGTTCTTTCTTCGGATCTGAGATCCACAAGACAAGTCTTGCACAACTTGAGAATTTTATTCTCATCGGGAAGACATTGTTCTTGAGAATCAAAGATTTAGGGAAGAACAAATTTAAAAAGGAAGAAAATAGAGTCCATATACTCTAAGAACTCGGTTCCTTCAAATCAAGAACTTAGTTATTTAAAAACTCTACCCGAAATCCTCAAAATATATTGATTTTGGCAAGCGTTAATGGTCAAAACACCATTGATAGAGGTTTAACCTCTCTGAAAATATTAACAGAGATTAAATCTCCATATAAAAAAAACCAGCGCCTCACGTGCTTCCCACGTGGGCGCCCTTTTAACAGATTCTAGCGCCTCACGTGAAAACACGCGAGCGCACAAAACAAAAGGCCAGCGCCTTATGTGAAACACATGTAGGCGCTGAATAAAGTGCATAGCACTCCACATACAGCTAAAACGGCTGAATGCTTAGCACTGATTGGGCAGTGCCCAGCGCCTCACGTGCTCTTCGTGTGGGCACCCCATAAAAAGTGCTTAGCACTCCATATACAGCCAAAACGGCTGAGTGCTTAGCACTAATTAGGCAGCGTCCAGCACCGCACATGCACCTCACGTGGACGCCGTAGGAAGTGCTCAGCACTTCACATTTAGTCAAAAAGACTAAAGTGTTCAACATTCATTGGGCAGCGCCCGTGACTGAATACTTCACATGATATATATGTGAGTATCAGAGCTCAAATAAGTGCTTAGCACTTTTGAATGAAAAAGAAAAAGAATAAGTAGACTAAGCCCAAATTGGTTAAGTCTCTGAAGTTTTCTTGCAGCTGTGCCAAAACGCTCTTTTGCTAGATCTTAAGTAAAAATATTGTTAAACTGAACTTAGTCTCAAACATGACTAATGATCTTTCATTAATGATATCCAAAATGATATTCATCTTGTATCTTCTAAAGTAATCTTAGTCTCAAATATGGATAATGATTCTTAGGACCACCATATACCCTTTCCCTCAAATATGGGATTTGGTTCAAGGGTACACCTTTCCACACCTCTGATATATGTCGTTGTAATTCCTCAACGTCTTCAGAGAGGTGGCGGGTCCCGACAACTAATAACCCCTTTCGTCATACATTGATGCACTTCCAAATTGACGTGTATACCTCAAATCGGATCGCATCCCAAATTGGGCGTAGTCCATGTCACCATCGTTCACTCCACCACGTAACAAATACACGTGCGTGCAAGATGAATGTTGGATCCAAATGTCCTTAAACTAACATTCATTCTCAAAATAGGAATGTTGGACCGAAATGTTCCTAAACTAAAATTTTGCCTCAAACATGGTGATAATGGACCATGATGTCTTTAAACTAAAATGATTGGGTCCAAATGCTCATATGTTTTAAGTCGATCTTAATCTCAAACCAGATTAACGGTCCTTAAATAAACCTAAGCATAAATATAAAATATATACGGATTTAGACTAATCCGCGTCCTACGGGAGACGGCATAAACTAGTCTCTGTATACAATCAACCAGTAACCTAAACAAACAAAAACACATACGACACGAAGTGAACTGCTGGAGCAAGAGAAAATGGTTATCGCAATGCGGTAACGTAATTAACTGCAGGGGCTTGAGCCTGCAGGGAAGAGCGTCCCCACAACCAAAACCCCCTTATAAAATGAGGGGGAATCTGCTAAAGTCTGCTACAATGGTCGCGTCCATCCAAACCTCTGATATATGGTGCCATAAATCAACTTGGTATGTTTGAAGAGGTGGATGGATAAATCCAAATAGTATCTGCCCCCCGATTCAGGCAAAACGATCTATCCCAGTTCGTCTATGTTTCCGGCGGTAAACAATCCACTCAAAAGCTCTCACTACAATTTTAATGGAGGAAAGATGAAGAAGAAAGAGAAGTTACACAAAATTCTACCACAAAACTAGTTAAAAATATACATCCTTGATATGGATATGATCTGGAGTATTTATAAGCCGTGAAGTGAAACCCTAGGATCATATTCTGAGCCATAAAAATTTACCAAACTACCCATGAAATACGAACAACAGATAATATGAAATGGCCGCGGAACCGCCGCACAAAAGGCCTATTGGCCGCGGTTTCGCGGCCGTTTGGTGTGTTTGGCTTCTTGTTTTCTCTGGGATGTTTTATGTTGCTATATTGCTCTGTTTAGTACACTTGTTTTTGCATAATCATTCCATTTTTCTCCCAGATTTTCAACAGTCCAAAAGATCAAAGAGTGTGGAATTTTTGCCGTGATTTTCTCGAGCTCAGCATTGTCAACTTGATTCTCGTGTTGCTTCTCTCGTGCTTTGTGCATGAATGACCCTTGCTTAACTTTTGTCTCTCAAACTAGTAAGCGGCACTTGGCGGATGGTGGGCAGAACTTGTATTTTTATCCGTTGTTGGCAGTTGTCTTGAATTTGTCATGACTGTTCATGATTTTCAATGTTTTGGACTGAAAACTTGTAACCTGCAATTATGTAGCAAAAACGGATCAAAAGTACATACCTATATGCAATGCGATCAAGAATGGGTGGTATAAAAGTGCAAAATTCTGATATGAACAAAAACCCCCAAACTTATCTTTTGCTCGTCCCGAGAAAATCCATTTTATTCACAAAAAGCTCACTTTCGTAGGCATCACGGTTGCACTTAGCATGTGCAACAAGCCGTTAAACCCCTAGGTTTTCCTAGAGGAGGAGTTTTGTCTCCTGAGGGCGGCGAATACTACCCACAAATTCCTGTTAAGTTGGTTGTCGACTCTAATCCTACAATTCAACATTCTAGCTAGAAACTATATCATCCTAAGTTAGAAATATTCATCCCTTATTCTTCACACCTCCTATTCATTTAACTTAAGATCCTATACGTTTTGTCAGTTTATAAAGATCTTGGTATCTCTTGAGTTTTCCTTATATAGCGCAGTCTCCAATCCGGAATTTTTATCATCCTTATGGAAAATATAAATCTTATTCTTTATCCCTATCTTTCCTCCAAATAACGAACGTATACCCCCACGTGTGTGTAAATTTTCACCCCTACACTTAAGAATTCAATTCAAACTATAGTACCCTTGCCCTAATACCTAATACTACTTCTTTTTATTAATGATGGACGAATTCGCTCACACATCTTTCATCTGACTATTACTATTTCCTGAGAAACTAATCAGCCGATTACTGAATGCGTGGGCTTAAAGCGTAAATAGCAGTTTCCAGGTCTTGTACCTTTTTTTAAAAAAAATTTCCTTTCAAGACCGGATATATTTTTCAATGATGCTCTTATGGTGGTTAGTTTTAAATACCGTTTTTTCTTTTTATACCAGGCTTTCAGGCAAGAGTATTTCTAGGTATCCTCTACTATCCCAAGTTTCAAGATGCATGTATGTGCGATTTGTAGGGTATATACCTTCTGAATTTGGAATTAAGAATAGGAACTAATTTTCAGACTTATTCTTCAATAAAGTTTTCAATACTTTCCCTTCATTTCAACTTAACTCAAGAACTGAACTCAAAATTACTTACTTCTAAACAAACTGTAAAGACGTATATTTACTATAGTTATACTTCAAGAAAGGTTATTTTTAAGGTTTTCAATTACTAAACATAGGATTTAGTTATTTCTATCTAGTTAACATTCATGTCGAACTCGAGTCTAAATAGCCAACCTTTACAATTTTTATATTTTTTTATGCTTTTATTTTTAATTTTTTTTTATTAGAGATAACAATGCAACGCAGAATTATAAATATGATGCAATGTTGTTGTTTTTTGAAGTTTCAAATTTATGGGTTTTAGGGATAACAATGCAATGCAGAAATATAAACATGATGCGATGCACAATTTATACATGCAAATAATAGAATAGATATTTACAAAAAATGTGCAGATGCAGAATGCATGGATAGCTATTTACAACAAACCCCACCCCCAAACTTACTCACAGTAGTGCCTTCACTGCTGCTTACTGCGTTTCCTAGAATCAGACCCAGTACCGCTCATGCCAGCACTACTCGTGCCAGCTTCACTAGTGTCAGCACCACGACCCCTCGATCTCTCTCTCTCTCTCCCCCGTGCTAACAGGGTAGAAATCCCCTGCTCTAGGCTCATAATACGCTGATCAGAAGTCGTCAGCATCCCTAACACTCTTTCGACCCCCCTATGAGTACGCCACAGCAAGCGTTCTTGCTCGGCAGGGGTCATCTCCTCATCGCTCACTGTGGAGCTTGAGCTGGGGGTCTTTGCCATCACATCCTCAGTCGGCTCGGTGCGTGACCATAACCTATGAAGTCTAGTGTATGACGTGGACACACCCTCAAGCAGGGGTCGAATGGGAACCCCAATATGCATAAAAGTATCGAACTCCTCTACAGGAAGGAAATAGCGACACAATTGTGTTACTAACATTGGGCACAGATAATTGACTACCCCTTTGCCGGCGCCAATCGAGCGTAAAAGTACGGTGCACATGTCATAACTTCGGTTTTTTCATCATTAATGTGTGCACAATGTGTAGGGATGGAGTGAAAAAAGTGGTGTTATGCGAATTACCAAAGATATTATTTTATGCCTAACGGCACACGATTAATACATTCACATACAGCGTATGTCTTAAAATTCCTTTCCTGGGTTCCCTAGAACAACTATCGCCCATCAATGGTATGTAATCCTCAAATCGGAGGGGTTGGTCGTGAGCGGGGATACGGGGTATCAAAGTGACTTCATGAATGAAGTTTCTATCTATTAAAATTTCCCGATCCCCCAAACCAAGCGTATAAACCTATAATTTGCCAAACAACCCTCCTCCATGCTCTTAAAAAAATGATCAACAAGATCCGGAAGCGCGAATGCGTTTGGATGGTTATACAATAAGTAATTCCATCCGCGTTTTCGGATTTCGTCACCAAAATAACTACCATACACGTTGTGGGCGAACAATTCAGAGAAATCCCACTCAAGCTGAAAACTGTGAGCCATTGAACAGAGAATATAGTTTTAACAGTTTTATAGAGAGGAGAGCAAGAAATCAAAGCTCCTTTGAAAATTTCAAAGGGAGTAGCGGCGAATCGGCAGTGGATCCACGGTCGTAGGATGCTTTTGGTGGCGGTTATGCGGCGGATTGGTTGGATCACTAGTGGAGCTTGAGGTCTCGCTAGGGCTTTGAGAGAGATTGGGGCTGAAGACTTGGGGTTAGAAAAATAAGAGAAGAAGGGTTTTTAAAAGGGAAAGTCAAGGTTTGGTCAAAATGTGACCTCTTTTTCCATAAAAACCCTTTTAAAAAAAATTTCTTTCTTTTATTCTTGAATATTTTCAAAAAGATCCCCCCATTTCTCTCTCTTTTTTTATTTTTTTTGTTTTTTTTACAAAAGGGAATTTCACCAGGCAAGAAATATCCCGAAACACAAATCTGAGCATTTATAAGACATGAATGCTCGTCAGAAAACAAAACAAAATGGATATGCACTGGACAAGAATATCCATATATATATATATACACAAGATGGTATATACATACCCCCAAACTTATTTGAAACAGTGTTTCCACTGTTTATGGCTGGATAACCGAAGTTTGGTGCTAAACGGAGGAAGATTAGGCAATGTAAACCGGCTCCTGCAACATCAGGAGCTCCTCCGATAGTTCTGCGGTAAGGAATGGTTTTACTCTGTATCTGTTCACCTTGAATAGTGAACCATCATCTGGATTCTCCAAATCCACTGCGCCGTGCGGGTATACACACCGCACAAGAAAAGGTCCCTTCCAATGAGATCGAAGCTTACCGGGATGGAAATGAAGTCTGATGTCGTAAAGAAGTACTTGTTGTCCAGGCATGAAAGTTTTGCGCATAAGGTGTTTATCATGAAACACCTTCGTTCGGTTCTTTATAACAACCGCGTTCTCGTAAGCCTCATCCCGAAGCTTGTTCAATTCATTAAGTTGTAGCATCTGATAGCTGCCCGCATCTTCAATGCTGAAGTTCAGCTCTTTGATCGCCCAAAATGTGTGATGCTCGATTTCCACAGGGAGGTGGCAAGCCTTTCCGTAGACAAGCCGATAGGGAGATATACCAAGATTAGTCTTGTACGCAGTTCGAAATGCCCAAAGGGCATCGGTTAGTTTCAAAGACTAATCTTTACGGTTCTTAGAAATCGTTTTCTCCAATATTTGCTTGATTTGCCGATTTGAAACCTTGGCTTGCCCACATATTTGGAGGTGGTAGGGCGTGGATAGCTTGTGATTAATCGAGTATTTCCATATCAAGGCCTCGAAAGACCTATTGCAGAAATGTGTCCCAATGTCGCTAATGAATACTCGAGGATGCCTGAACCGGGAAAAAATGTTTTCTTTCAGGAATCTAACAACAACCTTGTTGTCATTCGTCTAGCTCGGCACTGCCTCGACCTATTTGGAGACATAATCAATAACTAAGAGAATGTACAGGTTCCCAAAAGAGTTGGGAAATGGGCCCATGAAATTTATCCCCCAAACATTGAACATCTCAACAACCAGAATTGGTTGGAGCGGCAACTCGTTTCTCCTGGAAATCCGGCCCAAATGTTAGCACCGAGAGCAAGTCTTGCAGTTATCATGGGCATTTTTGAAAAGTTGTGGCCAGTAAAAGTCACACTGCAAGACTTTATCAGCTGTCTTTCTTTGGCCAAAATGCCCACCACACGCTTGATCGTGGAAAAACGACAACACACTTTGTAAGTCCACGTTGCTCACCCCGGTTCTTACGGGGAGGCGGAAACGGCGATAAACAATGATTTTAGCGCAAGGCAACATGGAGTAAAAGTCGGATCTTTGCTAAACTAGAAACTAGTAAACACTTAGAGGTTTAGCTACTATGCTGTAGGAAGTATACCTCACGGAACCGGTCCTTCGGGTCTTCATCCCGCTGTCCCACTCGTCCATCCAAGCTCCAAGCGTCGATCCGGACCTTGGGCACCTCCGCGGCCTTCTTGAGTCGAAGACGATCCACCCGAGAGTTGTACACTAAGCTTCGCCTCAAGCCAAGGCAACTAGGGCAATGAGATTGCTAATCTAAATGCCTTAGAATGTGTAGAGGAGATGTATGGATGTATTTGTCTTTGTGGATTCTTTTTCTCTCAACACATGAGATCAAAAGAAGAGATCAAGAGGAGGAAGAAGAAGGAGAAAGTTTGCAACCATGGAGCTTTTCTTTTCTTCTCACTTCATGAGAGAGAATGAGAAGAGAATAATGAAAAAATATATTAAACCAAAATGAAATGAACCATGGTTGCAATAATACACAATAATCATCATTACCAATCCTATCATGAAAGACTTGATGGCACATTGAATTGACCATTATCATAACACAAGAAATAAAAGGAAAAATAAAAGAAGAGTGTGGATCTCTCTTGAAGGTCAATGGTCAACATGGTCAACAAGATCAAGAGAGATCTAAGTGGTCAAATGGTCAATGCAATTAGCCATTACTAATCTATCACTAAAAGGATTAGTAAACAATGCCTCTGGCTCATAACGGTTTTGACCAAACGAACTGTCAAAACCCTAATGAGTGTGCCACATTATGGTTTTTGTCGAACCAACTGCCAAAACCCTAATGGGGCACCTCCTCCTTCATCGCTCCTCAAAACTGTGCATGCACACCTGCATCCGCATTCCGTAGAATGCGAATGCACAGAAGACAAATCAAATCCATCTGTACAATACTAGGATCTGGCTTAAACCAAAGCCCACTAGTATTGCCTGCCCGAACAGCATACGCACACAAGTGCACGTAAGTGATCGTAGCCCTGCCGTAAAACCATACGGCCTCTACACGTTTCGCTCAGTGCAGGAAAACTCTCTGTGTGGGACTCTAAAGACTCGACACTACGCTGGCAGTGGGTTTAACCACAGACCGCAAGCGGCACTAGCTGTACGTAACGGTCCCCAGGTAGATGTCGATAAGAAGGCCGATGAGATAAACCCATCCGAACTCCTACTGAGCCTGTATGTGACAATCTCCGTACAGTCCGGTCTGTTCGTCTGATACATCGCATGGCGGGCCTAGGGGGGCGGTGAACGTCAGTCCCCTAATAGCGGTATAAGTCGTGTCGGAGTGTAGCGCAGAACACCCTGAGATAACACTGGAAACCTACCAGTATATCTCGCTTGCCCTGGCCAGGGACTACTTGTGTAATGGCTCTCCTAGACACAGCGCGATGTCAACCCCCAATACCGGGAGAGACGAATCATGTCTAACCGTCACTGCCTCCAAGTGCTTCGGGACTGCACCCAACTACTACCTGTTTGCACGACTCCTTTGAGCCGTGGTAGGGTAGTAATCTAAGTACAGTGGGAACACACTCGAGGCGAAGTGACAGTGTCAAGTCAGCGGACTAAGCTGTACTCATGTCACCTGGGAACTGATAACTGACGATAGGTATAATACCAACCAACAGTTCCCGACGAGTCCTGTCCAGTGTACTCGTAACCTAACGAGCACCCGCATACTATCTCAAGTACGACGTACTGACGGCTGTGGGACAGACCGTCTCCCCCGCTGGGATGAGAAGCGCATACGCTAGTCTACTCCGGAGTATCGATGCCCTGTCTCGATAGTCCAACGACTAGGGACCTGTATAAGGATGTGCTTATGGATTACCCAGCCCCCACAAGTGTGAGCGCCATCACAACGCTTGTAATCAAGCAAAGATCCTAAGGGCTCTACTAATATGTATACAAGCAATATGCTAAAAGAAACACATGCACATATTGAAGTAGAGACAAACCAAGTAGCATACTACCATTTTGAGCAAGATTGTCTATACAACTGTGAATATCCCAAGCTTCCATCAAGTAATATACAAGCTAGTATGATACAGTAATGGCCTCTAGGGCATCTACACTAACAATCTCCCACTTGCACTAAGGCCATGTACTGGTGTATCGAAGACCTATCATCTCGATCAGCCGCTCGAACTGAGTCTGGGGTAGGGCCTTCGTGAGTGGATCTGCAGTCTTGTTCTCCGTATTTACTCTCTTCACCTCGATCTCCCGGCGATCTACGATCTCCCTGATCAGGTGGTACCACCTCAAAATGTGCCTGGACTTCTGATGGGACCTGGGTTCCTTCGCTAAAGCTATAGCGCCGTTGTTGTCACAATACAATGGTATTGGATCAACAATGGTAGGAACCACCTGAAGCTCCGTAAGGAACTTCTTCATCCAGACAGCTTCCTTTGCGGCATCGCAAGCAGCTATGTACTCCGCTTCCATAGTTGAGTCAGCAACGGTCTCCTGCTTGGAACTCTTCCAGCAAACCGCCCCTCCATTGAGGGTAAAGATATAACCCGACATAGACTTGGAGTCATCCTTATCACTCTGGAAGCTGGAGTCAGCAAAGGCCTCGAGCTGGAGGTCTTTTCCGCCATACACCAAGAACATCTCCTTAGTCCTTCTCAGGTACTTGAGAATGTTCTTTACCGCTATCCAGTGTTTCTCCCCTGGGTTCGACTGATACCGGCTTACAACGCTCAATGCGTATGCTATATCTGGTCTGGTACACAACATCGCATACATTATAGAGCCTACCGCAGAAGCGTAGGGTATGATAGACATGCGATCCCTTTCCAAATCAGTCTTGGGAGACATCTCTTTGGAGAGGGTGATCCCGTGACAAGCCGGTAAATTACCGCGCTTGGAATCTTCCATACTGAACCTTTTCAGTATGGTGTCAATGTACCTTGACTGTGAAAGTCCCAACATCCTCTTAGATCTATCACGATAGATCGGGATCCCCAGAATGTAGTTGGCATCGCCCAGGTCCTTCATGGAGATTCTCCGCGACAAGAATCCTTTGACTGACTGTAGCATAGGAATATCATTTCCTATTAGGAGAATGTCATCCACGTACAAGACGAGGAATACCACAGTTCTCCCTACAATCTTACTGTAAATGCATGGTTCATCTGGATTTTTGATAAAGTCGAATTCTTTGACAGTATCATCAAAGCAGATGTTCCAACTCCGTGATGCCTGCTTAAGTCCATAAATGGACTTGAGCAACTTGCACACTCTACCGCTGCTCCTACTCTGATTGAATCCCTCCGGATGATCCATATAGACGGACTCTTCCAAATTTCCATTTAGGAAAGCCATCTTTACGTCCATCTGCCAGATTTCATAATCGTGGAAGGCAGCAATGGCAAGAAGGATCCGAATGGATTTCAGCATAGCCACTAGAGAAAAGGTCTCGTCATAGTCCAAACCAGGTCTTTGACGAAAACCCTTTGCAACAAGTCTAGCTTTATAGGTCTCAACCTACCCATCTACACCAATCTTCTTTCTGAAGATCCATTTGTAGCCTACGGGTTTTACCCCTTCTGGAGCAAAGTCCAAAGTCCAAACTTTGTTGGTGTACATAGACTCCATCTCGGCCCACATTGCATCAAGCCATTTTACCGAGTCACCGCTCTGAATGGCTTGCTGGAAGCTAGTAGGCTCACCATAATCCATAGTGCAATCCTCTCTATCCCCGTCAATGAGAAAACCGTAGTATCTCTCGGGCGGATGAGACTGCCTACTACTCCTGCGGAGTGGCGCTGGGATGTCCTGTTCTATCGAACCTTCTGGTTCTACCAAGCTTTCAGTAATAGCTTGTGGTTCTAGAATTTCTTCCAGTTCTATTGCGCTCCCACTTATCTGATTTTCCAAAAACTCAGTTTCCAAGAAGCGGGCATGACGAGAAACAAAAACCTTTTGTTCCTCTGCGTAATAGAAAATATACCCCTTGGAGTTCTTTGGGTATCCCACAAACTTACACTGTACCGAACGTGCCTCGAGCTTGTCCGCATGCTGCTTTTTTACAAAAGCTGGACAACCCCATGTCTTAAAGTGTTTAAGACTGGGTTTCTTCCCACTCCACATCTGATATGGTGTGGTAGGCACTGACTTAGTAGGAACTTGGTTCAAAAGATATGCAGCTGTTTCTAGTGCATAACTCCAGGAGGATCGCGGCAACTCAGCCTTACTCATCATGGAACGAACCATATCCAATAGGGTTCGATTCCTTCTTTCCGATAAACCGTTGTGTTGTGGTGTGTATGGAGGAGTAAGTTGAGAGAGAATTCCATTCTCTTTTAAGAAGCCCAGAAACTCGGCACTCAAGTATTCGCCACCTCGATCAGATCTCAGTGTCTTGATACTTTTGCCTGTTTGTTTTTCAACTTCATTCTTGTATTCCTGAAATTTCTCAAAGGCCTCGGATCTGTGCTTCATTAAGAAGACATGCCCATACCAAGAGAAATCATCTGTGAAAGTAATGAAGTATGAATAACCACTTCGCGCATGTGTAGACATTGGACCACACACATCACTGTGTATGAGTCCAAAGAGCTCGCTCGCTCTTTCTCCGTGTCCAGTGAACGGAGTCTTTGTCATCTTTCCCATGAGACATGATTCACAAGTGGCATAAGACTGGTACTCGAACGGATCCAAGTATCCTTCTTTATGTAACTTTGTCAACCGTGTCTCATTAATGTGACCCAGTCTACAATGCCATAAGAAAGCCCGATTTAATTCCGGAGACTTTCTTTTAAGTGTGTTCTGGACACTGAAGACCTGAGCTTGATTCAAAACGTATATACCGTATTTCAATGTACCTGACCCAATCAATACTTGATTTAGGTGGATGTTTACTACATCGCTTACAAAAGTAAAATCATATCCTTCCTTAGAAAGTAAGGATACAGATATGATGTTACAAGTCGCACCTGGCACATAAAAACAGTCACGCAGAATCAATATCTGCCCAGTTGTCAGTCCTAGATGATATTCCCCTACGGATTCAGCATACATGCTCATTCCGTTAGCAACCCTGAGAGTCATATCACCTTTCTTGATAACCCTACGGTTTCTTAAAGCCTGTAACGAATTACAGATATGAGATCCTGATCCGGTATCCAATACCCAGGAAGTAGGGTTAACTGATATACAGTTCTCTATCACAAACACACCCGAAGCCGAAGCCACAACATGCTTCGAATTCTGGCTACTGGCTTTACAAGCCCTACAATCCTTCTGCCCATGTTCATTCCCGTAACAATAGGAACATCCTTCTTTTACTACATCTGTTCCTGAAACTTCTGCCCTTCCCTTTCTTTCTACTTCCCTAGTTTCCTTTAGGGTAGTAGGTAGAGACTGTTGAACTGAGTCAGCATCTGACCCGTTCTTCAACGTGGTCTTCAGGTCCGAGAGCTCAAAAGAGCTGGTCTCTGTAAGGACGTTGCCCCCTACAGATGACCCGATAGCCAACCTCGCTGGAAGCAATTCGTTCGAGGTCTCATATCTTGCGATACGAGATTGCTCTCCATATAAAACTTTGTTATGGAGGAAGATAGAAGCTGAGTCCATCTTCTCGTGCTGCCTCTGGTATATACCATCAACTGAGGCTAACACGAGGCACTTGGCTTTCGCACAGTCTTCTTCCGATGTCCTACGAATATCAATATCCGTGACAGGGGAAACTGGACCTGAGACGGCAGGGGTTGGATCAGTCAAGAGGTGTTCCAGCTTGTCCTGGGCAATGGACATCTGGACAAACCTTTGCCAGTCATAACAGTCAGATTCAGTCATTTTATTATCTAGATGTAATCTAGGTGCGGTCACTGGGTCGCTGCAATTAAGAGAGAGAGAAGAAAACACTTAGCATGATGCTCTTGCAAGTTTAGATTGGTTTTTAATTTATCTAAACAGGATGGCTTCCACTGTCTCTCGAATCCCTCCTCAAACCACAAAGGAAGAATTAGTCGGGATCTTTCTCACCGTACAATACTTGCTTAACCGTTCAGCCAGGCCAGTGTCGGTACTTCGAGGGAGGTTTTCCAACGCTTTCGCGAAGTTCCTTAATTAAGTAACCTCTTTTCCCTATGGGCGTAGCCCCGCTAACACCTTTCTAGACACCTACTAGGTTTATAGTATTGATCGTTAAGTGAGAGTTTTCCCGAGGAGTAGCATATACTCACAGTAGGATCGGGATCCAAATATCATCGCGTGATAAAACCGAAGGAATCCTACCAGAATCATCACACTCCAAATGGTATGCAGCGCTAGCAAGTTTCAGTACTTTTGAAACTCCCAATGTAGATTTTTGCCCTATGCTCTTATGACCTTGACTAAGGCCAACAAATCATAAGTCACATGTCAAGTTCTACCCGTTCTTATCCAGGTTAATTTGAACCCACCCATATATACCCTTGACTATGGCCAACAAAGCAATACGAATGTCCCAAACCAACGCATTCTATCTATGCAACATATGAATACCCACCAGCTACCAAACACTGTGCCTTGACTAAGGCCAACAAACACAGCTTGAATACTGTTGAATATTCATATGAAACGACGGAGGGCTACGGATGGTTTTGGCGAAACCGTGAACGTAGTGAACTTGATATAGTCGATGGAACGAGATAGCTTTTAAAAGGAGTGGTTCAAGCTCCGCGTTTAAAATGCTTATTTTTGAAAAGAACCGAGTGGTTTTCAAAGTGTTCCAATGACTTTTTCTTGGTTTATTTTCTTGCATTAGTTCTTTTAATGCGTCCCATCATTTAATCCTACCATTGCAGAAAACAACCAAAATATGACGTACGCTTATGCCATTCGCATTCACCACGGGGCCCCGTCATCACCCGTTAGGTTACTTAACTAACGACAGAGCGGGGGCTGGGCTAGCACGGCTGTAAAACATAAGCAATGCCTAAATAGTTATCATATATAAATATATAGCAATGATAGACATTACAGATCACAGATGAACACTTTGGATATACTAGGAATCCGCGATTCGTTCGAGCCTGCAACGAAAAACGGATTACACGGTCGCGATGAATAGCCAAACCCCACCCTAGACCCCTACGGGTGCGGCAAACTACCCGCCAAGTACCCGAAGCGAAGCAACCTCCCTCAACTCCGTGAGTAGGCCACTCGGCACTTCGAGATACCTGGTAGTTTGTGCACCCCACCTTGGGTCTATCCTAGGAGCAAAAACAGTAAAAAGAAATTATACAATGACGGCTACAACCCCGACCCGGTTGTGCGGCCAAAAAAAATAATATTACACCAATTTACAAACTTTACAATGAATGAAAGAAAAAGAAACTCTCATCTCACACCCATTCCCGGCTATTCATCCGCGACAATCCACCGAGTTCATATACACAAACCATCAACATTACAGATCACAGATATGTATAACTCCCACTAATCGACGTATAGCGATTAGCGGACGTTCAATACATATATTACATCACAGATAATATACATTAGCCAAAGAGTACGGAATACCGATCAAAATACGGATTTTTAGCCACCCGAAAAGTCAATTTGCTCTCTGGAAATTCTGGGTGGAAAAAACATATCTTAAAAATCCCAAAACATCCAAACTAAAACACTGCAAAAAACCAGGTCCACGACCGAGTCAAATCGGCCGCGGAACCGCGGCAATAGCACGCTATTGCCGTGGAACCGCGGCAATAGCACGCTATTGCCGCGGAACCGTGGCGGTTTGGTCGGTTCATGGGACCGTTTTTCTGCAGTGGTTTTAGAAAACCCTGAGACGAATTTTCATGTATGTTAAAATAATTTTTGAACAGTAAAAAATTCGACAGAAAGTTGAGGTTTTGCGGATGTGTTTTGCGACTTTTTTTTTCGATCGATGTTCTTAACACTTTGCTAACTTACTAGTTTATGTTTAGCTAGGCTCTGATACCACTGTAAGTCCACGTTGCTCACCCCGGTTCTTACGGGGAGGCGGAAACGGCGATAAACAATGATTGTAGGAAGTATACCTCACGGAACCGGTCCTTCGGGTCTTCATCCCGCTGTCCCACTCATCCATCCAAGCTCCAAGCGTCGATCTGGACCTTGGGCACCTCCGCGGCCTTCTTGAGTCAAAGACGATCCACCCGAGAGTTGTACACTAAGCTTCGCCTCAAGCCAAGGCAACTAGAGCAAGGAGATTGCTAATCTAAATGCCTTAGAATGTGTAGAGGAGATGTATGGATGTATTTGTCTTTGTGGATTCTTTTTCTCTCAACACATGAGATCAAAAGAAGAGATCAAGAGGAGGAAGAAGAAGGAGAAAGTTTGCAACCATGGAGCTTTTCTTTTCTTCTCACTTCATGAGAGAGAATGAGAAGAGAATAATGAAAAAATATATTAAACCAAAATGAAATGAACCATGGTTGCAATAATACACAATAATCATCATTACTAATCCTATCATGAAAGACTTGATGGCACATTGAATTGACCATTATCATAACACAAGAAATAAAAGGAAAAATAAAAGAAGAGTGTGGATCTCTCTTGAAGGTCAATGGTCAACATGGTCAACAAGGTCAAAAGAGATGTAAGTGGTCAAATGGTCAATGCAATTAGCCATCACTAATCTATCACTAAAAGGATTAGTAAACAATGCCTCTGGCTCATAACGGTTTTGACCAAACGAACTGTCAAAACCCTAATGAGCGTGCCACATTATGGTTTTGGCCGAACCAACTGCCAAAACCCTAATGGGGCACCTCCTCCTTCATCGCTCCTCAAAACTGTGCATGCACACCTGCATGCGCATTCCGTAGAATGCGAATGCACAGAAGACAAACCAAATCCATCTGTGCAATACTAGGATCTGGCTTAAACCAAAGCCCACTAGTATTGCCTGCCCGAACAGCATACGCACACAAGTGCACATAAGTGATCGTAGCCCTGCCGTAAAACCATACGGCCTCTACACGTTTCGCTCAGTGCAGGGAAACTCTCTGTGTGGGACTCTAAAGACTCGACACTACGCTGGCAGTGGGTTTAACCGCAGACCGCAAGCGGCACTAGCTGTACGTAACGGTCCCCAGGTAGATGTCGATAAGAAGGCCGATGAGATAAACCCATCCGAACTCCTACTGAGCCTGTATGTGACAATCTCCGTACAGTTTGGTCTGTTCGTCTGATACATCGCATGGCGGGCCAAGGGGGGCGGTGAACGTCAGTCCCCTAATAGCGGTACAAGTCGTGTCGGAGTGTAGCCCAGAACACCCTGAGATAACACTGGAAACCTACCAGTATATCTCGCTTGCCCTGGCCAGGGACTACTTGTGTAATGGCTCTCCTAGACACAGCGCGTTGTCAACCCCCAATACCGGGAGAGACGAATCCTGTCTAACCGTCACTGCCTTCAAGTGCTTCGGGACTGCACCCAACTACTACCTGTTTGCACGACTCCTTTGAGCCGTGGTAGGGTAGTAATTTATGAGAAGCGCATATGCTAGTCTACTCTGGAGTATCGATGCCCTGTCTCGATAGTCCAACGACTAGGGACCTGTATAAGGATGTGCTTATGGATTACCAGCCCCCACAAGTGTGAGTGTCATCACATCGCCGGTAATCAAGTAAAGATCCTAAGGGCTCTACTAATATGTATACAAGAAATATGCTAAAAGAAACACATGCACATATTGAAGTAGAGACAAACCAAGTAGCATACTACCATTTTGAGCAAGATTGTCTATACAACTGTGAATATCCCAAGCTTCCATCAAGTAATATACAAGCTAGTATGATACAGTAATGGCCTCTAGGGCATATACACTAACACACTCTTGAACTCATTATCAAGGACACATAGGCAAATGATCTGGTCTGGACAATACTTGAACAGGTAGGGTTCGTCCTAGTAAAAATGTTTTACTTGGGATAAAAATATAAATCGGTCCTGACTCGACCATTCGTTTGGTATGAGTCCTGTCGCCCAATAGTTCATAATATCTGCGCACCACGGTTCGCAAGATACTGTCAAGAGCTGTTCATTAGGAAAAACATCGTTAATTAGGAGAGAAAGCGTCGGCGAAGAAAGAAGTCGTGAAAGATGATCGGCCACTACATTTTCGCTTCCACTTTTGTCCTTAATGACAAGGTCAAGCTCTTAAAGTAAGAGGATCTAACGTATTAGCCGAGATTTTGCATCATTTTTCGCAAAAAGATGTCTCAAAGCGGAATGATCAGTGTAGACAACGACTGGGGAGCCAATGAGATATGGCCTGAATTTCTTCGATGCGAATACAACCGCCAAGAACTCTTTCTCGGTTGTCGTATAGTTCATTTTTGTATTATTCAGGGTCCGGCTCGCGTAGTAGATTACGTGTGGCATCTTATCGATGTGTTGTCCTAGGACCGCACTGATAGAAAAGTCGGATGTATCGCACATAATCTTGAAAGGATGCGCCTAGTCAGGAGAAGAAAGGATGCGCCTAGTCAGGAGAAGAAAGAATGGGAGCAGTGGTGAGTAAGCTTCTCACTGATTCAAAAGCAATCAAACAGCTCGATTCGAAGTTGACCATGGTATCCTTGTCCAGAAGAAGAGTCAAGGGCCTAGCAATCTTGCTAAAGTCCTTGATAAACAGTCTGTAGAAACCGGAATGGACAAGAAAAGCTCGGATATCTTTAACGCATTTGGGAGGAGGGAGGTTGGAAATGACATTAATCATTGCTTTGTCAACCTCGATACCATTTCGCAAAATGATATGTCCTAAGACAATACCTTCCGCACCATGAAGTGGCATTTCTTCCAGTTTAAAGTGAGATTTTTATCCTTACACCGGGTAAGCACAGCGTTAAGATATTGTAGACACTCGTCAAAGGAATCGCCAAAGATGGAGAAATCATATATGAATATCTCCAGAAATTTCTTAACCATGTCAAAGAATATTCCCATCATACACCGCTGAAAAGTAGCGGGAGCATTGCATAGCCCAAAGGGCATGCGGCGATATGCGAACGTGCCGAAAGGATAAGTGAAAGTAGTTTTGTCCTGGTCTTTCTCGGCGATGGGAATCTAGGTGTTGCCTGAGTAACCATCCAGAAAATAGTAGAACTCATGTCCAGATAATCTCTCGAGCATTTGGTCAATGAATGGTAGCGGAAAGTGATCCTTCCGCGTTGCGGCGTTGAGTTTCCGATAATCAATGCATACTCGCCACCCAGTCTGGGTGCGAGTAGGAATCAACTAATTTGCCTCGTTGGTGATGACCGTAATGCCCGACAATTTAGGGACAACGTGCATAGAACTGACCCATTGGCTGTCTGAAATATGGTAAATGATACCACTATCCAGACATTTGACGATCTCCTCTTTTACAGCTTCCTTCATGACTGGATTCAATCGCCTCTGTGGATCCCTAGTTGGTTTGGCATCGTTCATCATATGAATGTGATGTTCAACGATTAGGGGACTAATCCCCTTGATGACCGCCATCGTCCAGCCGAATGCTTGCCGATTTGATTGGAAGACCGCGAGAAGGGCTTTCTCTTGCTCTATAGCTAGAGAAGCCGAGATAATGACTGGGAGGGTCTCGTTTTCACCTAAGTAAGCATACTTGAGGTGAGACGGCAGAGGCTTGAGTTCGAGTGTCAGAGGAGAAACGATGAAGGCAAGATTAGAGAAAATGTCTCGAACTCAAAGGATTCTAATAGGGGCTCAAAGCGAGTGTATGCAACTAAATCAGATGGTTCAACTAACGCATCCAAAAATTCAAAAGATTTAAACTCGGGTGGTGACAAACCAAGATCGTTTAAAAACGTGAAGCATTTGTATTTGTTGTCGGAAGCGGAAGTAGTAGGTTCAAAGAGGAATGCACTAGTGGCGTCAAGATCACTGTGATCAAACAGGAATTCTTCAAATTCACAGTCCTCGGGGGCGATCTCCTGAATGGAACAGACATCCAGTATATGAGCATTCGGTTCGGATGGCTGATTCCCTAACCTAAAAATGTTGAGTTCAATTGTCATGTTGCCAAAAGATAGGTTCATGGAACCATTTCGACAATTGATCACCGCATATGAGGTTGCAAGGAATGGGCGACCGAGAATCACCGGAATTTGATTCCGGGGGTTGGCTACATGTTGTGTATCTAAAACAATGAAATCTATGGGAAATATGAAGTCCCCAATCTTGATTAACACATCCTCTAGCTCGCCCCTAGGATGGGGGATAGATCAGTCAGCCATTTAAAAGTACAATGTGTAAGTTTCAGTTCTCCTACACCGAGTTGCTCATATACTGAATAAGGAGAAGGTTAACACTGGCACCATGATCCAAAAGAGCGCGATTGATGTTCTTATCCCCAATGGTTATTGAAATCGTAGGACAGCCAGGGTCCTTCCGTTTTTGTGGTAAATCTTGGGTAAGAGTATCACTCATGTTACCAACCAAGAAAACATTCTTTGGTACCCGAGATTTCCTCTTCTTAGTGCACAAGTATTTCAAGATTTTTGCGTAAGACGGGACTTACTGAATTGCATCTAAGAGGGGAATGTTGATGTTAACCTATTTTAACAACTCCATAATTTTCTCCATTTATGGATTTTGTTTATTGGATCTCAACTGGTTTGGAAATAGAGCATTTTTAAAATTGGTTGAGTCCAATGCTTATGGAGGAGATTGTAGATTTGAAACTGGAGTGAGATGTAGAGTGAGTTCGAAGCAGTAGTTGAAGAAGAAGAGCCTTTTGAAGAATGGAGAATAGGCAAGAAGAAGAGGAAGGAGAGGCGACGTGACTGTCATCATCAATTCGTGCGCCAATGTTGTTGTTCAGCATTCTTCCAGATCTCAACGTAGTCACGGCACTCACATTACGGTTTTGTTGTTTAAGAGCAACAAGTACATAATATGGGTGACCAGGATTTGGGAGTGGTTAAGATGGAAGCCTTCTTTTCTCTCGCTCGCTCAAGGCCGCGTTCAGCTGTCCAATCTGGGCTTCAATAGTCTTGATACTTTGCCCATGTGCAGCAGTGTGTTGCACCAAAGACTGAATAGAAGACTGGTTGTTATCGGTGAATTGAGTCGATTGCTTTACAAAAGCCTCAAGACTCCATTCTAGCAAGGAAACCTTTTCGTTATTTGACGGAACAAAGTTGTTTTGAGGAAAAGAATTATTGTAATGTGAAAAATTGTTCGTCGGATTTTGAGAAGGTTGGGGTTGGAAAGGTTGTTGAAATTGTTGCTGAGCTTGTTGTTGAGCTTGTTGTTGAGGCGGAAGAGGAGGCTTCTGAAAGTTGTTCTGGCCTTGAAATTGATGCTGGTTCTGATTCCAAGCGAAATTAGGACGGTTCCTCCAACTGGGATTGTATGTTAAAGAGTATGGATCATTTCTTGGTCTTTGCTGAAATGCAACATTAACCTGATCCTGTCCTTGAGATGGTTGATTGTAAGGACACTCTTCGGTCAAATGAGATAGATCTGAACAACAAGCGCAAATGGTGCAAGGGGGAGGAATAGGGGAAGGATAAGAAGATGAGAATTAGCTCTCAATTGCTTCCAGTTTCCGCATGATTGCAGCCATCCCGGCTTTCATTACAATTGAGATTTCGAGTTGGTGAACTCCTGTCCTAGAGAGACCTGAAGAAGAAGAAGTTGAGGCATTCGGTCGGGTGCTATCCTATTATAACATCTGTTCCGCAAGATCGTCAAAAAATTGCCAAGCCTCCTCGTCAGATTTGGACAAGAAGTGGCCCTGACAGATGGTCTCCATCAATTGTCTAGTTGCTGGATTCAGGACCTCGTACAGAGTTTGGAAAAGTTGCCATTTCTCTATACCGTGATGAGGACACTGAACAAGGAGGTCCTTGTACTGGTCAAAGCACTTCCAAAAAGGTTCGGTTGGAAGCTGGATGAATTGGTTTATCTCATTTTGGATCCGTACGGTCTTATGATTCGGGTAGAATTTTTCAAAAAACGCTTTTACAAACTCGTCCCAACTGGTTATCGAATGAGATGTGGTGCTATACAGTCACTTTTCAGCAAGGTCACACAGTGTGAAAGGAATAACTCATAGCCGTATATCATCATCAGTTGGGTTATCTTCATCATCGCACACACATTTTGGAATTTATTGATGAAAATGTAGGCATCTTCGGATTCAAGCCCATGAAATTTGGACAGCATGTTGATGAAGTGGGGATTAATTTCGAAATTATTCCCATTGGCCGGTGGAAGAGAAAGACAAGTGGGGAGCGCAGCGCGGGTAGGATAGAAACGATCTTGGAGCACGATTCGTTGTGGCGCTGCTAGATGTGGTTGTGAGTTATTTGCACCAAGTGGAGGTGGAATTATTCCCAGGTGAGGTAAAGTGATGTTAGGAGCAAATCTCGACATCTTGGAAGAAGAATTGGGTGAAGGTGAAGGTGAAGATGTTTGAACAGAATCGCGGTCAACGTCGGTTTTGGCCGGCAAAGGTAAGGGTGAAAGAAGCATGTGAGGAGTTTCGACATCGGAGTCAATTGCGCAGTCGGTAGCGACTAACGTAACATGGACTAGGCGGGCACTAGTGTCGTGAGTCCAAACGAACATATACTAAACGAGTTTAGTGTAGTCAAAATGTAGAATGTGAGGGTAAGAAAATGTTAATGGAGAAAAGTCGGTGAAAGGTAGGTGAAATGGAAATTTGGTGACAAAAGGGAAGTTTTTATAAAAGTTTTAGGTTTTTTTTATTGTTTTTTTACAAAGTTTTTCAAAATATATACAGATTTATGGACACAACTTCAAACAATCATAGTCATAATATGCACAATCACACCTAGAGTTATGGTCTTCAAAGTCAACTAGACTGCTCCTAACTGCTCCAAAGTGACAAGTTGTGAGATAACTCTCAAATCTCCTCTTCACTGTCAATTGCGGCCAGGTAAGCACAAGTGAGGTAAGGAGGGTTCCGCTCACGAATCACCGTGAGACGGGCCTTTTAAAATTATCTCCTCACTTGTCTAGCCTAGGCACCATAAAGTCAAGTTTAGATAAACGACCGAATGCCCACAACCTTCCTCTATCCTATCAAGCACGACAACTCCTTAGTTGACTGAGTCTAGATATTTTTTAATTAAGCTCAAGGGTAATGCGTATGTTTTTAGTGATTTTTGGGGTCTTAGAAAGGGTGATGAAATCCCCACCCAATCTGAATTGGTGTTATAGCCCCTTAAAGTCCGTATTATTTATGCAAAACGATAACAAAAAAATCTAAAACACTTGCAAAAAATTTATTTGGCGGCGGCGTAAACAATACTTCAGAAAAAACAATTCAGTAGAGTTCAGAGGGTGTAGACAGAAGAATGAGATACTCACAAAAGTTTTGGCTCTCGGAAGAAATAGGTTGACCGCGGTTCCGAGGTCAATGGCACTAAACCACGGTGGTTCTACGGCTTCTTAGTCGATGTAAATCTCCAAACTTCTTCTTTGTACTCAAATTGATCTCCTCTTCTGTTTTGGAGCCTCCAAATCTTGAGTTGGTCAATATATTTGCTCCAGAATTTGTATGGTTAGCCGCGATTTCATATTTGATCCGCCGCGGTGTGGCCGCGATATGTGGGTCTAACTCCCCACGACTTTGGCACTAAACTTGATCTTCTCTCTATTCTGCACACTCGCACAAAAAGAATAAAAAATAACAAGATGATTTTTACAGTTATGTTTGTTTTTTTTTTATATATGTTCATAAATTAACCCGAAACAACACAAAAAAATAAACTATCGTCTCCCTGATAATGGCGCCATTTGATTGTTAAGGATTTAGTATGCTAGTTTTAATTACTGCAATCAAGACAGTTTCGCTTGGTAGCTAGCCAGTTGAGTACGGGTCGATCCACGGAGAGATGAGAATCTTTTTCTTAGTATTTTAACGAGTTAAGTCCAAGTTGTCCGAGTTAGTTTGAAGTTAACTATGTGCTTAGATATGTATGTTAATAGAGCTTGTTAAGGTAAAGATTAGGTTAGTTTGAGTTAGGAGTTCACTCACTTCTTTCGTTTGCCACTCTTGATATCGATGTTACGGCAATCGGCAACAACGGCAATTAGCACGACTGGGAAGGAAACTTGCGAGTATAAGATAGACTTTCCTGTTAGATATAGTGCTCTCAAAGCAATTATTGTAATTGCAGGCACGCGATTATGATAATTGAGGGAGGACCTATACAGGTAGAACAATTTTACTCGAAATGATAGTATGCTATCTGGTTTGCCTTTATCATTGATGTGTACACGTTTTACTTGTTATTACGTATCGCTAATATATAATGATGAATCCCGTAGGATTCTTGCTTGACTACCAGCATTACGATGGAGATCATATACGTGAGAGCTGGGTGGTCTATAAGCACATCCTTAAATGTCCCTAGTCGTGGGAGTATCGAGACTGAGCATCGATATTCCGGAGTTTACTAGTGTATACATTTCGAGACCCCGACGAGGGGCGGTGACTGGTCTTACAAGCCTTTAGTGTTATGTCACCTAAGATAGTATACAAGTACTCACTGGAGGTGAGTATACTGGACGGACTCGCCGAGAACTTCTAGATGGTATTATATCCATCGTCGGATGGAAGTTCTCGAGTGGAATTAGTACATGTTAGTCTTTTGACCTGAGATCATCATTTTTCTCATGTGAGTTCCTAATGTGCTTTGATTACTACCCTACCACGGCTCAAAGGAGGCGTGCAAACAGGTTTTAGTTGGTTACAGTCCCGAGCCACATGGAGACAGTGAGCGATTGTCAAGGATTCGTCTCTCCTGATATTAGGAGTCGATGCCGTGCTGTGTCCAGTTGGCTATCACCCTAAAATTCTTAGCCACGGTAGATGAGAGTTACTGATATGAGTTCAGTAGTTTCTCGGTTGGTGATGAGCTTGACTCCGACACGACTTATCGGGTTATTAGGGATCTGACGTTTCCACCCCCTAGACCCGGTATCCGATACTCACAGATGAAGAGACCAGAATGTACGGAAATTGTCACATTCAGGCTCTGTAAAGTTCAGACGGACTTGATTGTCGACCTCCCTTTCGAAAATACCTAGGTAGCCGTTACGTACAGCTAATGCCACTGACGTGCTTGTGGTTTTTGGATTTATCCAGTAAATCACTGCCAGTGTATTGTCGAGTCATTTGAGTCCTACAAAGAGGGTTTTTCCGGTTCAGGCGATATGATGTAGATGACTTATGTTAGTGCATACAGGGTGTCCGATTAAATAAGTGTACAGGCTACACGGACTTTAATCAGACGGTTGATAATACTAGCAGTTTTGGATTAAGCCGGATTATTAAATCAGGTTTTGATTTAATAATTTATATATATATATATATATATATATTTAATATGTATATTTTAGTATTATTGTTCACTATTCATTTTCTCTCTCTTGGCTATTCGTATTTTTGAACGAATACGCGTATATGTATTTCTGTACATATACCGGGTTGTATTATGTATTTATACGGAATTTGTTCTAGAAGATGGACACTTCATTTCTTAATTTTTCTTTTATAGAAAATCAAAAATGTGGAGGATTAGGTGTAAAGAAGTATGGTGTAGAGAGGTATGGCCTTAGTTTTAAATATTGATAAAATCATTTGTGGTTACTATTTTTCCATGGTTGCAAAATGATGAGCCATTCTTTTCTATACTTGTGGTTTATTTTCCTTCACTTGAAGACTTAGCCATTTTCCATGGCTTCTTATTTTTCACCTCCTCCACCTTCTTCTAGGTATCTCACTTAAGCTTAGAAAAGAGAGAAAATATAGTGAAAATATTTCTACATCTCCACTCTCCATTCGCAGCGAGCTTGGAGCGTTGGTCACTTCATGAGGTGAAGCCAGAGCTTGGATCGGTTTCCCTCAGGTGGATCTTCGACAAGGGCGGTCGCCACTCAAGCACGATTCGGACAGCATACACGGAGCGTGGAGAGGTCTTCCACGATTGGGTGGACACGCGTCGAAGGTAGTATTCCGTATCTTTGCATGCTTGGTTTTCTAGTTTACGCGTTTGGATCGATTCTAGGTTCGGGGTTCCTTCGTGTTTGTTTGAAAATTTTGTTCGCCATCCGCGCCTCCACTGCACCACAGGCACTCGGGAACCCTACATTTCCAACGCTTAGTTCCTTCCTTTTGGTCCTTTTCCATCAGTTCTTGGCTCTTAGCCATAATCTCCGGTCAATTCAACCACAACCGGACTCACCAGGGTGTCACCATTATCATATAGGATAGGGTGCCGTAGGGATCGGATTGTGGTTGCCTTGATGAGAGTTTGAATCAAGTTGTTAGGCAAAAAAAGAGAGAGATTTCCTTCTCTCAAACTTTCCTTATCCTACCCTGACAAGTGAGAAACTGCTCACTCATTATAAAAGAAAGTAAAACAAAACAAACAAAGAAGATAGAACGAAATGAGGTAGAAAATTACAACTAGCTACTTGGGACCTCACCTAGGCAAGGATCAGTCTTAAGCATCATGGTTGCAAGGATAAAATAAAAGAGAAGAAGAAAAAGAACAAGAAAACCAACAACTACTTAACAAAGAAAATTACAAGCAACATATATAAAAATTACATAACAAATTACAAGACATGTATATAAAAAGAACTCTTCTTCATTTATCATCCACTCAAAATCTCTCACCACAATTTTAATGGAGGAAAGATGAAGAAGAAAGAGAAGTTACATAAAATTCTAACACAAAACTAGTGAAAAATATACATCCTTGATATGGCTCTGAACTGGAGTATTTATAGGCAGTAAAGTGAAACTCTAGGATCATATTCTGAGCCCATACAAAATTACCAAACTACCCATGAAATAGGAACAACAGATGATATGACATGGCCGCAGAACCGCCGCACAAAAGGCCTATTGGCCACGGTTCCGCGACCGTTTGGTGTGTTTGGCTTCTAGTTTTCTTTAGGATGTCTTGTGTTGCTATATTGCTCTGTTTAGTATTCTTGTTTTTGCAGATTCATTCCATTTTTCTCCCAAATTTTCAACAGTCTAAAAGATAAAAGAATGGACTTTTTGCCTTGATTTTCTCGAGCTCCGCGCTTGATTCTCGTGCTGCTTCTCTCTTGCTTTGTGCATGAATGACCCTTTCTTGACTTTTGTCTCTCGAATTGGTAGGTGGCACCTGACGGATGGTGAGCAAAACCCGTATTTTTATCCATTGTTGGCAGTTGTCTTGAATTTGTCGTGACTGTTCATAATTTTCATTGTTTTGGACTGAGAACCTGTAACCTACAATTATGTAGCAAACACGGATCAAAACTACCTACCAATATGCAATGCGATCAAGAATGGATGGTATAAAAGTACAAAATTCTGATATAGACAGTGGCACGTGACGGGCACTTACATCACGTGATATCTAAAGACGTCGACGCGATCTAAGTCAGCCAAAAACCCGGAATCTAAACATTTTTACGAAAATATTGGAGGTGAAGTTTAAAAATAGTCATTAGATGGATTCCGTTTAAAAATAATCATGTAAGTCTAAATAAGTGTGTTTGAAAAATATCTATGATATTTTAAAAATCAGCAGCACCCCCTTAGTAAATTTTGAATAAAACCCGATACAAGCATTATTTATAAAGCATCCCAATGGGAGCTAGCTTCCATGCCCAAACGGCGGAGCAACCACATAGATAATATATGACGCCCAATGGCGAAGACAAGAAAAGTAAAACAAAACCAACAAGTATAAAAAGTCGACTCCAACGAGTGTGACGCCCACAAACACATAAACTCTAAGTCTCGCTTCTAAGTCCACAATTATACAAGTTCTGGGTCGATGGAGTTTTAACTAGATTCAAAAGAATATATTATATACAAGCGTCTGTACGATATAACAGTAGCCCACATACCAAAGCAATCACCGAAAAGAAGGGTGTGCTGCAAGCCGCTGATGATCCGAGCGGTATATCCTGTAAGAAACTAGGGCACAACGGGGGTGAGTTGCCAACTCGGTTAATAAAAGTATATCATAAGGTAGAAATCAAAATGCACAACGATATACTTCGATCATAAAGTATAGTACTATCATATCATGTACTAATAAATAAATAATACATAAGTACAATCAATGCGTCACTATAGATCGCGTAACCCGAAAATATATCATCTCAAATGTATATAACATGCACCCAGGTATAAGCCTATAAGGTAGCCAAAATATGTATGTAAAACCTCTTTTTAAAATAGCCGCGGGATACGTATGTCACGGCATAAAAGCAGACGTAATAGTATGAAGTATTATATGTATTTTATTTAAGATATACGTCTCGCTGTTTAGTAAAGAATTTTAAGAGGTTTATAGTTTAAAAGATCCTCGGGTCATCCAAGACATGTCAAAATAATGAGACTATAGCTCGTTTATAAACCCTTTTATATGTATCAACAGGTAAAAAATGGTATTCAGGTATTGTCCCTCGGATCAGTCCTGATCAACTGCTGTAACGCATAACTATAACGATGTATCTCGAATGATTGCAAAAGATCAATATATGGGTGTCCAGTATCGACACCCTAAATCATCAAATCTCTCATGTCCATCACCGATACGCAAATCCAGATATCGTCGACACCATCTCATCAGATCAGTCGCCCCTCAATATCCCTAGCCCGGGTCAGTATCCCCTGGATATCCGCCGTGCTCACATCTATCTCCGGTATCGAGTGTCCTCGCTAGGCCCCCCGCCTCAATCACGGCTTTCCTTCCCCTCGGTCTTGACCGGGTCCACCATGTATCCGACTGTATACTCCTCCACTCATTCTGGATATGTAGCATCTCCGTAACCATATAGCTCCCCCACTCGGTTCGGAATAAAATCAAATCAGAAAATATCAAGCTCACGGTGGACGACAACTCATCATATCCAGAAAAATCAAGTAAAGAAGAAGAATAAATTGCATATATCTTTCTGATGGTATAATCAATCAACATATATATATATATATATATATCAGCATCCCATACCACTGATATATATATCGAAGATAAAAACATCATAAAACTCATAACAATCAAATACGAATACCCATGGTACTGGTATTCGCAATTACTCAGCAGGTAATAAAGGTATCGTACGTAAGTATAGTCAGCCGTGCAAAAAAATGTAACAATTCTACTGTGTCATAGCAATACTAATGATGTGTAGTGTAGCATAGGCGTCTGTGCTCGTGCAGCATGGTAATCATTAGTATTTTTACAGGTGTTCTATAAGTGTTTAAAGCAGAATGTAAATCTACCAATATCCAAAGCATATAAATACAACCCGATTCCCCGTATCTAGGGAATTCATAACGCATCGTATCGGCATTTATATAGACATTGCGTGGTATAGCGGTTCTACAGTGTCATGGCAGTACCAATGAGGTGTAGTGTAATATATATGTCTGTGCTCGTGCAATATAGTACTCATTGGTAGTTATGTAGTATTCTATCAGCGTATTCGTATAAAAGAGAACGTATATAATCGGTAAACGTATCGCGAACATATAAGAAAATCTAAGTGTATCGCGTAATTATTAAACGTAACTAATTGCTATGAGCTATACCATTATCATTGAAAATGGAACGAAACGTTATTTTGAAATAAGAAAGCCGCATTAAGTTAAAATAATTATTCGTTTTGGAAAATAGTATCGCATCCTTGTCATTTATCATTTAAAAGTGAAAACGAATCGTTGGTTTTTAAAGAGTATAGCTCAATCAATCGTAACGTCCCAGGTCGAGATAACTCATGACTCCACGAGTCGAAATGAAACTTGACCGTATTCGACACACTATCCTCGTCATCACAAGTACGGTATGATCTCTCGTACTATATCCATCCAATATCATATTCATATCGTACAGACCTATCATCACGTATGTCCATCCCCAATACCATATATCCAGGTATAACCCTAACCATAAGATTCTACTAGGTATTCACCATACACCAATATAATGTAACTAAGTTAGCTAACATATCACTTTACACTTGTTATATTATTCTATATAAGTGGTTGCGGGGGTGCTATACGCCATCCATCCGATTTTCCCTATAGATATAAATCTACTCACCAACTTGTCGGGCTAGTCGAAACCCACGCTTGCCTTGTCTGTTATTGCCGTCTCGGAAATCTCCTCGATCGTACCTACAATCGTAGTTATAACACATTGGCGTAAAAATCATATCGAAAAGCAATTCAACGAGCTAAGCGCATATAGATTAGAACTTATAGCTCACTTACTCCAAATACGACCAAATACCCCTGACATTAACATACGAACGTCAATATTTCAGCCGAGATATAGAAATAAGAAAAACCGTATCATAAATGTCGGAAACATTATTAAAACAATACTAGAACACTCTCAGATTTCTCTATATGACATCTGGGACAAAACAAACAATACAGTAACTTAAATTATCACTAATTAAAGCTACTGACCAAAACTCAAAACATAACCCTTCACCAAAATCGGCGATAATGGGAAAATGTGGAAAACCGGCGTTTTACTGTGGAGTTAGGGGCTCGGACTTTAGGTGACATCTTCTAATAGTCTCACCATATCCTAGTATTGTTAGTTTTTCTAGTGGATTAATCTCGTAGTTCCAGATTCAATTTGACCCTCACCAATATCATAAAAATCCTAGTTTCTGATATTGCACACTAAAAATAGATATTTAACAAAATAGAACTTGCAAAGGAGGAGAGATATACCTATAGGGATGGTGCACAAGAGATTTCCAGCTCATGTATTGGTAGCTTGAGATTTCTTGAAATGGTTGTGGCTCTATTTTGATGGTATGAGCAATATTGATGAATGAAATATCCCATTTCTTCTTTGATTTTTGTGAAAGATAGAAATTTTGGGATAGAGTGGTTTGGTTCAGTTTAGAAAATGAGAATGAATATGTGTAATTGTATGAAGGAGGTAGGTCGAGAAAGAATGAGGTAGAGGTTTGTAAGGGTGGTGGTGTAACAGTAGAAGTATGAGGTGGTGTGG
The DNA here is from genome assembly GCA_030015575.1 of Agapanthus africanus. NCBI lineage: Eukaryota > Viridiplantae > Streptophyta > Magnoliopsida > Asparagales > Amaryllidaceae > Agapanthus > Agapanthus africanus. The sequence goes on along the minus strand of CM057343.1, from coordinate 496,490,615 downwards.
GGTGATGGTGTGTGTGGTGTGTTGTGCATGAAGGTTTAGTCTAACCTAATCATAAACCCAACTCTCATAACTAAATAAAAATCTTTTAAAATAAATACCTCCATGTTACACTAAACCTAAATTCATGTTTTTTAAAAGAAATAAAACACTTATCATAACACTTAAATACCATAACCTTTTAATAAAATCTCATATTATATTAAAACAATTTAAATATCATTTTTATGATATCACACCTTTTTCTTCAGTTTTACCAAAATAATTACATTTTTGCGGATATCAATCCGATACCAAAATTCATATGCGATATCATTTTTGTAAACTCATTATATTCATATTTAAAATTATAAATTAATATTTATAATTTTCCAAAATATTACAATACGGAAGCCGGGTGGTGGAACCCACGAAACAGTTCACTCATATTGAACTAATGAGAGTCCCTAGGGTGTTGAACGGAAAAGCCGACGTACTCGCTCGCCTAGCCAAAGAGCTGGATGAAATTCTTATCATAGTCAGGAGCCGGCAAATTCTGCCCAGTCTCTTTACGAGAAGTGGAAAGCGCAGAACAAAAGAGTAATCCTGTCAAAGAAGCTTTGATAATTCAAGACGAGCCCGATTGGAGATAACCCTTCATAGAGTACCTTCAATACAACAAGCTGCCCGAAGAAAAATCTATGAGGGTTCAGCTGAAAAAAAGAGCCCTCCGATATGCATTTGTAAATAATACGCTATACCGAAGATCATATGACCAACTCTTATTCAAGTGTCTGTTATCGGCCAAAGCCCAAAAAGTCATGAAAATAGTTCACTCAGGCGTCTGCAGAGCTCACCAATCTGGCCCAAAATGTGGTTTCAAATCAAACGGCTTGGGTATTACTGGCCTACCATGATAAGGGATTGCGAAGAACATGCGAAGAAATTTCATTTCTGCCAAATTCACGATGACTTCACTCACAAGCACCCCAATCCGTTGCATCCTACGGTGGCGTCATGGCCCTTCGAAGTTTGGGGCACCGACATAGTTAGTCCAATTGATCCTCCGTCATTCAAAGGCCATCGGTTCATATTGGCCACAACTGACTACTTCTCCAGATGGGCTGAAGCTGTCTCGCTAAAAAAAGTCAAAACAGAAGATATTATGACGTTCTTCCGGCATAATATTCTATACCACTTCGGTACACCTAAAAGAATCATTTCTAACAACGGGACTTCTTTTAAGAGCTTCAAAGACTCAAGGTTCGCTTCTCAACACAAAATAGACTGGAGATATTTCTCCATCTATAATCCAAGGGCCAATGGGCTAGCCGAAGCCTTCAATAAAACTCTATGCAAGCTCCTGAAGAAAAAATGCTTCAGCCAACAAGAGAGACATGAATCTCAAACTTCACAAGGCGTTGTAGGCATATCGTACCATGCACTGCACTCCAACTCTGTCCACTCCATACTCATTATTTTTCGGAGTGGAGGCGATCCTCCCCCTCGAAATCGAAGTTCCAAGCCTTGGGATGGCCGTCCAGCATAATTTGACGGAGGAGAAAAATGTTCTCCTTCGGCTCGAAGAACTTGACATCCTTGAAGAAAAGAGGCTCGCGGTACAGCAAAATTTGGAGCTGTACCGAGCCCAAATGTCATGGGCCTATGACAAAATGACTCATCTACGTGCTTTCAAGAATGGTGAATTGGTGTTGGCTCTCACAAGACCGATCATCCCCAATTGACATGCTAGGGAAAAATTCGAGCCAAATTGGGAAGGGCCATACGTCATCGAGAAAGTGTTCGACAGAGGATCCTACCAACTAATAAGTGCCGATAGAGAAAGGCCGATGCCATCCATCAATGGCCGATATCTTAAAAAATACTATGTAAGAATGCTCCAAGTCGTAGAAAAATTGAGGACACCGGCCCTAAGGTCCGGATCATACATCCTGTAAAACCATATACAATCTACGGGCATAAACGACCCCTATCTCTCCCAAGTCCTACCGGTGAGACTACATTTAAAGTCCCATCAGCAATGAAGCTCTACCAATGGAAAAAAGAGAAAAAAAGGGTATGTCCACAAGCAAAATGGGCACGGATGAAAACCCGGAAGGGCTCCGTGAGTAAAAAACAGCAGAACTGCCGGCGAGTTTGTTTAAACCTGAAAGAGCGCAAACTCGTGAAAAGAGATGAAATACACTCGCAAAGTCCTCTCAACCTTATGAGGAGAAAATCCCCATGTGAGATCCTTACGACTCACAAAGGAGCAACACGCTTAGGAATCCCTACGATTCCTAGGGAGAAAATACACCTGCAAGATCCTCTTGACTTGTGGGGTGAAAATGCTTTTATAAGACCTTTACGACTCATAAAATAGAAAAGCCTTAGGCGATAGGGATCTAAACCTGTCTCTTAAGCCATCGTTTTCCAATGGACAACGGCAAATGATGAGTCGCTCCAGGCATTACGCTTCAGTGTTAGCAGTGCTGATGCCGACCCAAAACCCAAATCTCAAGTTTTCCCCATGGCAAATGATGAGTCGCTTCTGGTACTATGCTTCAGTGTTAGCAGTGCTGATGCCGACCCAAAACCAAATCCTAAGTCCTCCCAGGGGAAATGATGAGTTGCTCCTGGCATTATTCCAGGACAGCAATGCTGATGCTAAACAATTCCAAATTCCTTTCAAATTCAAAAGTCCCGCCAAATAATGCTGTAACATTTTGGAAAATTATAAATATTTATTTATAATTTTAAATATGAATATAATAAGTTTACAAAAATGATATCGCTTATGAAATTGGGTATCGGAATTATATCCATAAAAAAATGTAATTATTTGGTAAATATGAAGAAAAGTGTGTGATATCATAAAAATGATATTTTACATTAAAATAATGATATTTAAGTGTTATAAAAAGTATTGTGTTTCTTTTAAGAACAAGGATTTAGATTTTGTGACATGAAGGGTTTAATTAAAGGAAAAAAGGGGTTTCTTTTTGTTTTAAATTCTTTTGTTGAGGGTGGGTAAATGTTTAGCTGGTAGGTTAAACCTCACACCCTCCACACCACACACTCACTCTCCTCCCTCCACCTCCTTCTCAATTGACACCACCACCTTTCAACCCTCCACCTCATACTCTCTCTACACAATACATAGGAATTCCTTTAGCTTTCTCAACTGAACAAACATAGCTTCTTCAACTTCAACAAAAACATTCTAAGTGTTTATCGCATCCAAAGGGTAAATCCATGATTTCCTTCATGAATATTGTTCCCTCGGAGCTTCCATCATACAATCCTTGAGCTGGATTTCTTTGTACTGCCTCTCTATAGGTATATCTCCTTCTTTCCATATGATTTCAATTCTATTCAGTATCTGTTTTTGTATATAAATATCAGAAATTTGAATACTTATGATTTTGGTGGTACAAATATTGAATCTGGAACCATTAGGTAAAACCAATAAAAAAACTAACAAGAACATAGTATTATAAGACCACTAAGAGACTTCACTTAAAACCCGAGACCCTATCTCCAAGAATTGACCAGCGAAAACTTCAATTTTACCGATGTTGTCGGGTCCTTGGTGAAGGATGGTGTTGGTTTTTCTTCTGTTGCGCTATTTGGGTATTTTATAGGTTGCTGTATTGTTTGATTTGTCCCAATATTCATACATAGAAATCTGTGGATGTTTTAGTAAGGGTTTGTTAAAGTTTTCGATATTTCGATTCCGGTTTTCGTATTTCTATGCCATCACTGGATTGTTAACGTTTGTACGTTAACAATAGGGTTAGCTTGTCGTTTTATGAGTAAGTGAGTAGTAGGTTCTAACCTACGGGTGCTTAGCTCGTTGTCTTGGTTTTCGATATGATATTTACATCGATATTATTTAATTACGATTATAGGTGCGATCGCAAAGGTTTCCGAGACAGATTTGACGAACACTTCAATCGTGGATTCAATGAGCTCGACAAGTTGGTGAGTAGATTTACATCTACGGGGGGAATCGGTGGATGGCGTATAGCACCCCCGCAACTTTATAGCTAAGATAGTTATGATATTTAGTTAGTTCTTAGTGATTAATTCAAGTTATTGGCATTAATGTTATGTTGCATCTAATATAGTATACATGTGCATATAGTGTTATTCATGGTTTGGTGTAGTTGTATGAGGGATCATGCCGTACTTGAAATGATTTGGAGATTGTGATAATGTGGGTATTGTACGAGGAATCATACCGTACTTGTGATGACGAGATTAGCATGCCGAATAACGACCAAGTTTCCTTTAGACTCATAGAGTAATATTTTATTCCGTTTTAGAACGTAATACTTGTGTGAGCTATACTCTTTTAAAAACTAACGTTTCGTTTCTCCTTTTAATGATAAATGACAAGGATGCGATACCAATTTCCAAAACAAATATCTATTTTAATCTAAGGCAGCTTTCTTATTTCAAAACCAACGTTTCGTTTCATTTTCAAAAGTAATGGTATAGCTCATAGCAAGTAGTTACATTTAATAATTACGCTCAGATTTACTTTACTTATTCGCGACATATTTATCGATATTATACGTTTCCGTGATACGAACATTCTAATAGAACACTGCACAACTACCAATGAGTATTATGTTGCACAAGCACATATGCATATGTTACACTACACCTCATTGGTACTGCCATGTCACTGTAGGACTACTATACTATGTGATGCGTATGTAGATGTCGATACGAGAATGCATTATACACTTATAGAACACTCGCACAAATACTAATGATTTCCATGTTGCACGAGCACAGACGCATATGCTACGCTACACATTATTAGTATTGCCATGACACAGTAGAATTAGTACATTTATTTACTTGTATGACTTATTTACGTACTTTACCTTATTACCTGTTAAGCATTGCGAATACCAGTACCATTGGTATTCATACTTGATTCTTATGAGTTTTCAGGATGTTTTATTCTAATGATATATATCAGTGGTATGATATATATATATATATATATATATATATATATATTATCATCAGAAAGATCTATGAGATTATTCTTATTCTTTACTTGTTATCTTTGGATATGATGAGTTGATGTCCACCATAAGTCGTTTTTATGTTTTGTTTTACTCCAAACCGAGTGGGGGGCTATACGGTTACGGATTACTACGTTATCTAGACCGAGTGGGGGAGGATATACAGTCGGATACATAGTGGATCCGGTCGAGACCGAGGGGCAGGAAAGCCGCATTAGAGACAGGGAGCCTAGCGAGAACACTCGATACCGGAGATAGAGATGAGCACGGCAGATATTCGGGGGATACTAACCGGGGCTAGATTTGGGCACAGCGGATATCCAGGTGATATTGACCGGGGCCAGGGATTTCTGGTGGCGATTATTTGTTGAGACGGTGTCGACGATATCTGCATTTGCATTTCGGTGATGGACACGAGAGATTTGAGGATTTACGTGTCGGTGATGGACATGAGGGATTTCTGATTTCGGGTGTCGATGCTGGACATCCAGATGTTGATATGTTGCTATCATATGAGATATACAGTTATGTTATGAGATTTTGTAGCTGGCCAGGACTGATCCGGGGGACAGTACATGCACATCTTCTTATGGGTCATTGCATTTAAAAAGGATTTCAAAATCGAGCTATAGCCTCATTATTTTGACGTGTCTGATAAGACACAGGGATTTTTTAAATTGTAAATCTCTTAACACTCTACACTAAAACAGCAGGACGTATATCTTAAATAAGATACCTATTATATTTCATACTATCACGTCTGATTTTATGCCGTGACATATGTATCTTGCGACTATTTTAAAGAAGAGGTTTAACATATATATTTTCGGCTACTTATGGGTTCATACCTAGATACAGGTCATTTGCATATGATATATTCCATTTTGGATTCATGTGATAGATAGAGTTGCATTATGATACATATGCATATCATATATTATATTAGTAAAGGAATTGATAGTACTATATTTATGACCTAGGTATCGTTGTGGTTTTCGATTTCTACCTTGTGATGTACTTTTATTCACTGAGTTGGAAACTCACCCCCTGTCACGACCCGAAATAGCACGTGACTGGCACTTGAATCATATGAAATCTATAGGACCCCATCTAATTCAAGTAAGCCAAAAATCCCAGAAATTTAAACCATTTTAATGAAGAAGTGAAGAAAACTTATCTTTAAAGCAAGTGGTTTTAATAATATAAGCCGAAGTATTGCGATTTAAAATTTCAAGTCTTTTCTGAAAATTTCGGCAGAGTTTCCTTTGTAAATACTGGCCCCAAAAGGGGTACACCATGCATAATATGAATAAAGGCATCCCCAAGTGGGAGCTAGCTCTTCGTCAATTGACGGTCACAACCACGCAAACAATATAATAACAACGCCGAAGGGAGAGGATCAAAACTCAAAAGGAAACTCAAAATCATCAAGAAAACCATAATAATACAACACGCGACTCTAAGGTCGAAAGAATATACAACTGGTCTTCTAAGATTAATAAATATACAAGTCTGGTTAATAGAGTCTACTAGATACAACTGAATAAATAAAAGTACAATGGTGGTCACGATACAAGTGAACCCACCTACCAAAGCAATCACCCGGAATGGAAGCAGTATGCCAGAAAATCCGCAACAAACCTGTATGGCAAAACCTGCAAGAAACTGTGGCACAACGGGGGTGAGTTGCCAACTCATGAGTAGAAAACATCACAGAGCAGAAATCGTATGTATAACTCAATCCTAAGTCAATACGATCATAATATATCCTCAAAATGATAAAGTCTGAAGCATGATAAGGTGGCAAGGATAAACATCTATACATAAGTGTAATACCATGTGCTCGTGTCAGTGCCTCAGATAGGAACATATCATAAAAATGAGGTATGAATGCAATATAATGAAAATAGCATACCTCAAGAATGTGACAACTGCTTTCTTTATTTAGTGAGATTTCTGTATATTTATAAATCGAGGTATCATCAATGAAATCAACATGAAATCAGTGTCAAACATCAACACAAAACATAAATCCCAATATCTCAATATCTCAGGCTCCTGCAATCCGGACTGGCCTGTAACCTCGAATCTCAATATCTAGGGCTCCGGCTATCCGGACTGGCCCGTATCATCAAATCTCAAAAGCTCAAGCTCCGGCTATCCGGACTGACCTGTACTCCGATCGGTATCCTCCGGATATCCTTCGAGTCACAATACAATCACCGGTCAGTAGTGCTCCCTTGTCACAGGCTCAACGCCATCATCTGCGACCTTCTCGCCCCGGGATACCGCACCGGGTCCACCATGCACCCACAGACGGTTCCTCCTCCTCCTCGAATCGGATGTATGATATCGCTCAAGAGCCGAGAAAACTCATGGTGGACATATCTCAAATTGTAACAACCCCAAATTTCCGATACAATTTTTCAAAATATGTTTTTCAAAATCCATAAAGGGATATTTATTACCTGAGCACAAGACTTAAGTAATTAAATAACTCCATTTTTAAAGTACAAAGAATTGATTTAAATTCAAAGTATACTTGGAGTATTTAATGTTGCTGATATCTCTTTAAGTAATTAATTCATAACATAATTACAAGAAGGAGCTTGTGGCTCATTGGTAATACCTTGCACTGCTGAACCAAGCCACCAGAGTTCAAATCCCCTACCCCACATTATTTTTAATATTATTTTGTTTTAAATCCTTTGAAAGCCCAACATTCCACACACCATAACTCCCAAAACTTGTACTAAACCTAAAAATCTAAAAATACCAGAGGACACACCTGACGATCCCCCACCCTCTGGCACCTTGACTCGGCCGGGATCGGCCAACTCGGGCCAGCGCCGCCGGCTGGACTCGGCCGGACGGCCGAGTCTCCAACTAGGGTTTTATGTCTTTTCGCCTTCTCATACCCCCTGTATACTCTAAATTAATGGATCGGTTCCCGAGAGTTGAATATACTCCATTTAGTACAATTTTTAATGATTTTTCACACTTTTTACAATTTTTTATTTAAAAACCCTTCACCTACCCTACCCCTAGCCTACCCTATAAATACGCACCTACTCTCTATCCTCTCATCCCAAAATCCTGAGCCCACTCTCTCAAAATCTTCTCAAGAGTTGTGTACTTTGAAAACAAGTTCGCGGCTAAGCTCCGACGAAATTCCGGCGGAAATTCCGGCGATGTTTTTAGGAACAACCGGCGACGAAGCAACGCATCGGCAACCCCCTTTAGTCCCCCCTCACTCCTTTGTATAAATCAAAACCCGTAAGTCCCATTCTATCCCTCTTTCTTATTCTCTAAAATACGAAATTACAAAACCCGACGGAATCGGAACAAATCCGATTTCCTATTCGGTTTTCTATAAAATTTCACTTCTCACCAATACATTCATGCTTAAACATCTTTATTTTGACTATTAAACATTTAACAAACAATTTGAATAACTTTCATCACATGAAATAATAGCCTTTTTAATTTATCGTATTTTTCACTTAAATACCACAATGTTCGATTTCACTTTTAACTCCCTTAACCTTGCTATACATTTAAAGTAGAGCTCGAGGTAATGACCTACCTCTCCACACACTCAAATAAAACCCTAAACGATATCATCAAAAAACTTAGAATTCGATAAAACAATACTTTCATTTAAATACCATATTCTTAATAAAACCATTCCTAAAAATTTTAGATTTGATACACTTTTAAATAAATACCTCTTATTAGGAAAACACGATGAGTTATGGACATCGGTCGTGTAATACCCAGTTCTTTTTGTAAACCACTATCTGTATTTTTCATAATATATTATTTACAAAATCTATTTATTGTTATTTATAATCATTTTTATTTCCTTTAAACCCTATTTCATCTTATTGTTACTTCCCATTTGCCAAGCCCGTTCCCTTTCTGCTCCTAACCTAATCCTGATCCTCTCTATTGTTGTGTCTCAGCCCACTCTCTCCATCTATCTGTATTTTTCTATTTCCCTTTTCCCCTAAAGCCAAGCCCAAGAAAATTTCGCCATAGGATTAAAACCATACCAAGGCCAATCAAATAAGTTCCTCGGTCCTGAAAACCACAAATTTAAACTAATTATATAATAAAGCTCCCAAAACCCAGCCCAACTCAGCCATTATATTTTTCTTTTCTTTTAATAAACTCCCACAGCCCAAAACAAATTATTTTTTATAAACATTAAATCTCCAGCCCACTCCTTTTCCCCCTAACAAATAAATTTTTCCCGGCCCAGCCCAAGAAAACCAAATATATAATAAAATCCCTACTTTCCCTTCGGCCCAGCTCTCCAAGCCCAGCAGCCTCGCGCCCGCTCACCCTCGACCCGACCCGCCCCAGCTCGACCCGACCAGCTCCTTACTTCTTCTCCCCAACGTAAAAATCTTTTCCCGCCCATTTCCCGTTGCTCCCACGTCTCCCTCGCGCCCGCGCCCTTCTGCGACCACGTTCCTACGACCCACGTTCACGCCCGTGCTTCACCCTCCTCTCGTTCTCAATACCCTTCTCTCTCGATCTCATTCACTCTCTCATTCTTCTCTCTCGTGCTCGCCCTCCTTCTCCAACCTCACCAACGAACGCCACTCGCCGACGAGCTCTGCCGCCGTCGCCTCACCGCTCACACCCTCGCGAACCCCACAAACTCCTCGTCTCCAACTCCTCTCTCCCTCACACCCTCATTCTCCAACTCTCCCCTCTCTCTCTCGAAGACTCCCACAACCCACTACCAGCTCCCTCAACCGCCGACGCCGCCGACGACACGACGACGAGGAAGACCTCGACTCTCCCCTTCCTCTCTCGCTCACTCCTCTCCACCAACAGAGCTCCCTACGCTACCTCACCCCTCAACTGAGCTCGAGCCCGAGCCCCTGCACCCATCTCAACCCCCACCTGCACTCGACGCCGGCGAGCCCCCACTGACCTAAACCATCCCGTCGACCTCTGCACCCTCTACATCTCCTTCACCCCCTCCAAAATCCACACCCGATCCCTACTACCCTCTCTCTCTCCAAAGCCACACCAAATCCCTCACTGCCAACTCCGAACCCCGTGACTGCCGTCGCCGGAGCAACACCGCCGACCATCGTCGACCCCAGCGCACTCATAGAGATCCACAAAGCACCACCTCCACTTCCAGTGACCACGAGTCGTTCCCCGGACAACTCCGACACACTCGAGCCAAGATCGGGACTTGTGTCACTATTGTACCGTGCCAGAATCGTCGTTGCCGTGCCGCGCGTGTGTCGTTGCAGCTGCCGTACGCCACCAAACGTCTCTAGGCAAGTACCCTACTTGCTGCATGCTATACTATATCCGTTACAATTCATAATATTATAAATTCCACGTTTACGCTTCATGAAAACTTAAATAACATAAGTGTTCGATGCAAGATCCAAATGAAAACCTTCATTTAATTTGACGGAACTTAATTGCATATTCTGGCCCGTGTGGCAATGAGCATTATGTAGAAATTTCACTGAAAAATACATACGTTAATGGCTTAAACGAACACCCCCAAATACACCCGTTAAAACTGGGAATTTCCCGTACCTGAGATCTGTTAAAATCACAATAAATTGTGTACATATTGAAATAATGCGTTCGAGGGCTCAAATCAAAGCCGACTCAACGAACTATAACCCTATGCAAGTTCTTAATTGTTGGTGTACTAAAATTATGACTAGAAGTGGTTCGGAGAGCGGCTCTGGACTGCAGTCCAGGGCGACTCTGGTTATTGTTTTCTGTCCCGTAGTGTTTACTACCTTGTTTTCTAAACTCGTATGTTGCCGAACCCTACACTTTATTGAATATGAATCTGTTAGCTAAATAACGCAAGTGATTTCACCCTGTTTTATCGTCGTTTACTATTTAAAATGCAATTTAAAAGATTGGGACGTATAGCAGTCCCAAACAGAACCAGAACTGATACCCTAGTGTTGAGCAGCGTATAACTTCTAACGTAGAGACGCAATTGAGGATCCGCCTAGCGTGTTAGAAACCTTATTGAAAACCCTAAATTTCATTCACTGTAGCATTGCTAAATTCCGATCCCAACTAGGATTAAAATGCGTTACGAAACGGACTTCCGATTCTGAAACCGGATTTCCAGCAGTGAACGCTTAAAATGAAATGGCCATATCTAGTGATTCTGAAACCCGATTGATGTGAAACAAAATTTGCTGGATAGATAATCAAATATATTACTTATCCCCTGTTCATCATTTCGCTAAATATGACATGTATGCTTTATGATAAATTATGCAAGTGGTAGGATACCGACTTATGACATCTTAATCATGCCTTACATACTGTTTACTCATCATATCATATATATGTCATTGCATTGGTAATCTAGTGATCATGTGCATTACCCAGTGTTAGGTATTAGTGATGATTGTGGCAAGTACGTTAGTGTTTGAGCATGAATGGATAAGTGAAAGTGACACGTACTTGTACACAATCAGTGGACCCTATTGTTCTATTGCATTATCGACGTCTGTGGGGCGCGTATAAGTGTGACTATAAGTGGTATGGGACACTTATGGAAGCACTTGTATGGGTGTCACAGATAAGGCGCCAGACACTGTCTATTTATCTTGGGTATCAGTCGGGACGTGCTTGATGGAGATCCTGTCTCCAGTTCTCGCGCGGACTTGTCATGGACCGACCGGTATTTGAGGTTATGGTTGGCGTTTGATGTAGACCACGGGGTGTGGGGTAGTTTGAGTGTGAGTTCAACAGAATCTCGGGAGTCCCATGCCGGTATATATATATGGAGATATATGGAGATTTACAGGGATATTACATGACTATTACCGTGCGTTATATTTCGGGCCCGTGGTCCTTTGCCCTTAGGTCCTACCCTTGGGTGGGGGACACTCACGAGTGGTTGACTCTCACACTTGGACTGACGATAGGCTTAGTGACCTGTACAGTGAGACTTAGAGACTGATAGGGATAGTGACATTGACATGCATTGCTTACTGAATCAACACACATGACATATTATTTTACTGCTTCACTGTTCACCTGCTCTTTTAGACACCCGCATTGACTACTACATGTTCACATCCTTACTATCTTGGTTTACTGTTATATATCCATTATTACTGTACAAGTTACCACTTACACCTATATATACTGCTATCACGTTGCTCCGACGACCTGAGTATGCATGCTCAGAGTGAGAAGTGGGTCTAGCTTGGACCAGGACAAGACGTACATCGCGGACATTGTGATCAGCTATCCAGAGCTATACTCTTTTGATCTCCATCAGGTTAGTTCTTTGTATTTATTTTGTTTCAGTTACCGCATTTCTCATTACCTGTGCATAGTCAACTGATTACCACGTAGAGCTAGAAGCCGAAGTGTGACTACGGAGAGATATTATCTCGACCGTAGGAGCATGGCTGGCCTTGTCAACCCCTCGTATTCCGTATTTTGGGAAGTGGGGCATGACAGGTCATTTATCTAAACCTGACTTTATAGTGTCTAGGCCAGGCAAGTGAGAAAGGTAACTTTAAAAGGCCCGTCTCACGGTGATTCGTGAGTGGATCCTTCCTTTCTTCACTTGTACTCACCTGGCCACAATTGGCGGTGAAGAGGCAATTTGAGACATCTCACAACTTGTCGTTTAGACCATTTAGAAATAGTCTAGTCGACTTAGGAGACCCTAGAACATAGAATACGGAAAATTGACATTTTTACAAATAAATACCTTTTACTTTATAAAACCGTTTTCTAAAGGATTAGTATTTTAGAATTTTTGCAAAACGCCGCTACAACCCATTTTTGGGGGACCCATTCGGGATGGTGCGGATTATCGCACATTCTCGGGCTTAGTAATGCGAGATTCAGACCTCCGCAAGGAGCATTCGGTCTCGAAAAGCTTAAAATACGACATCTTAAGAAAATGAGATTTTTGGAATATAAAATATTTATTAAAATTATTTTTGTATAAATATATATATTTTTGTCATTTAAATATCTATTTTATCATGATATAAATATTTCACCTTTTTCCAAAAATCACAAGAATAAATTTTACACTAAAATACCATGAACTTCAAATAAATCAATATTACAGATAAATACCTTTATTTATAAAAGTACAATATTTTCACTAGAAATGGCATAATATAAAATCCACATTCATTACAACTCTAAACACGAATAATGAATACTTGAGGTGTATTTTGAAAAGCATATAAAAGTATTTTTACATAAAAACCCCTCAAGTTTTATAAATTACCCTAAGGACCCTAGTAAATATAGGTTTAAGAAATAATCAAGACTTTGATTACATTTCTAATTGTCTGACTCGGGTTTGAGTCTGATTATATCTGACTTGAATATGATTCAAGTACAATCTACAATATTCCAATTCAATATGAACACATAAATCCGTGAATCCAGTTATCAATCTATACAACTTGACTGAATCAAACCATGGATATACATCCATTATCCAGTTATTCCATTTACATGATTATGCAGTTACATCCGTTTACTGATATCATGGTTTTGGTCAGTCATCCAATTACACAATTCAATTTACAAGACAATACAATGCAGTACAGTACTATCAATAACATAACTACACGGGGTATTGGGGTAGTTCATTCGTGGATGCAACATAATCTCAAGAGTCCGCCTAGATCATGAATCCATGTCTACTAACACAAGCAAGCAATCATGAGGGCCTGTGTTTCCATGCTACTGGACTGTGGCCTGTTGAGTTTGGAATACTTCGGCGACGGTCGAAATCCCGCTACTAACATATCATTTGGGCCCGTGGTTCCCTACCCCTGGATTACAGCCTGTTGGGTTTGAAAACACTCTTGAGATTAGTTTACATTCACCCTTGAACTTACGATAACAACAGCATTAACACTAAAACAATATAATACAACTGTATAAGCTATTCTCTCTCTCTCTCTCTTACTCCCTGTCTATTCTATTTCTCCTCTTATCTTTGGGACTTACCGAGCAACCTGTTCGCTGACGACATTCTCTTTCTTTCTTCTTTGAATGTCGTCAGGTGGTTTGGACCCGGCAGAGATCGAGCCATCTACAGAAGACTTGGAGCAGTTTGCCGAAGACCCAGCACTGTAGTTTCATTGTACACCTTTCAATTCAGTACTTTTCATTCCTGTTATGCCACTGTTTAGGCATCTTTTTATTTCAGTTGTATTTCCTTTTCATGCATTGTACAAAAGAATGTTAATAAATAAAAATTGCTGTTTTTATTATCCCTTGTCTCTTGTGTATTTATTTTATATTGCTTAGATACGCTTAGCTTATGTACTTCTGAGTATATACGTAGCGGACCTCGTCGCGTCCCCGTACACTGGGAAGCGGGGCGTGACAAGTTTTGTTAGTGGCCCATGCAGGTCAGAGCTGTATGGAACCCTAAGCAATATAAAACACAAGAACCAGCAACTAAAATAATCTTTACAATCATGTTCCTTGAATCCCATCATTTCTTATTCTTTGAATCATATACTTTGAATCTGTCCTAACATAAATTTTTCTTCAAGGTTATGGATTTCCCGAACAAAACCAGCACCAATGTCAACAACACACCTCCACCACTACCACTCACACCTGCCGTTCCTGCTCCACTCAACGAGCAAACGGTTCTACTTGAGGCAATCCGCAGCCTCCTAGAGGGATAGCGGCAGCTCTTGAACCGTCCCGAGACTGAAGCACCTGGGGTGAAGTAATTCAGAGCCTTACATCCCAAACAGTTCTCAGGAAAGGGGAGCCCACTGGAAGCTGAGAAATGGGCTCAGAGCATAGAGGATGATCTGGCGGCAGCACAAGTGCCAGACATAGCTTGGGTCCGTATGGGGAAACTGCAGCTCACGGATAATGCTCGCAACTGGTGGAAGGCGGAAGAAAGCCGTCTCATACAGCCTATTGAATGGAAGACTTTTCGTGAGAAATTCGATGCGAAATACTTCCCTGTGACTGCCAGATTTGCCATGGAATAGCAGTTCATTCATCTACAACAAGGTTCGATGTGGGACAAGTCAGTAGATGAGTATGACGCTGAGTTCACCATGCTCAGTCGGTAAGATATGTCACAGTATTTCCAATTTTAATATCACATACTACACAGCTAACACAAGAACATAACAGATTTGCGGCACACCTGATACCGACGGATGAGATCAGAGCCCGTCGCTTTCAACAAGGTTTGGACACGGAAATCCAGGCTGCACTAGCCACAGGGAAATTTCCGACTCATGAGGATGCTCTGGAAGCTGTCCGCAGTTATGAGGCAGTGATAAAAGCAAAGGGCAGACCTCAATCTGCAGGAGTCAAGCACCCTGCCAACTAGATGGCAGGAGAAGCCGCATCAAGACCACCATTTGTACCAAGGAGACTGGGAGTACCAATCAACAGGCCCAGCCCAGCCATTTGTACATACTGCAAGAGAGCTGGACATCTGATGGAAGTTTGCCGACGAGCAAACGGTCTTTGCCTGATATGTGGATCATTCTCACATACCATAGGAACTTGTCCACACAACCGAACTAATCCTAATTCCGCAGCTAAACCAGTTTTCCAAGCCCCACCTACCCGGTTAACACTTCCTGCACCACCTCCACGTGGACCATCTTTATCTCGACAATCAGCATTGTACCAGCTTGCACGAAGAAACGTACCGAGACGCCAAGCTTACAATTTGGCAGCCGTAGAAGCTGATACGGTTGTTCAGGATAACCCTGGTAATTTTCTTCAACCTTTTTCACACCCTTGCATCACTTTGTCATTCTTCACACTCTCACCAAACTTTCCTTGAATTTGTTACACTTTCCTTTTACAAATTTCGAGGACGAAATTTTTATAAGGAGGGTAGAATGTAACAACCCCAAATTTCCGATACAAATTTTTCAAAATATTTATTTCAAAATCCATAAAGGGGTATTTATTACCTGAGCACAAGACTTAAGTAATTAAATAACTCCATTTTTAAAGTACAAAGAATTGATTTAAATTCAAAGTATACTTGGAGTATTTAATACTGATATCTCTTTAAGTAATTAATTCACACCATAATTACAAGAAGGAGCTTGTGGCTCATTGGTAATACCTTGCACTGCTGAACCAAGCCACCAGAGTTCAAATCCCCAGCCCCACATTAGAATTAATATTATTTTGTTTTAAATCCTTTGGAAGCCTAACAGTCCACACACCATAACTCCCAAAACTTGTACTAAACCTAAAAATCTAAAAATACCAGAGGACACACCTGACGACCCCTCACCCTCTGGCACCTCGACTCGGCCGTCGGACCGGCGCCGCTGGCGGAACTCGGCCGGACGGCCGAGTCTCCAACTAGGGTTTTATGCCTTTTCGCCTTCTCATACCCCCTGTATACTCTAAATTAATGGATCGGTTCCCGAGAGTTGAATATACCTCATTTACTATAATTTTTAATGATTTTTCACACTTTTTACAATTTTTTATTTAAAAACCCTTCACTTACCCTATCCCTAGCCTACCCTATAAATACTCCCCTACTCTCTATCCTCTCATCCCAAAATCCTGAGCCCACTCTCTCAAAATTTTCTCAAGAGTTGTGTACTTTGAAAACAAGTTCGCGGCTAAGCTCCGACGAAATTCCGGCGGAAATTCCGGCGACGTTTTTAGGAACAACCGGCGACGAAGCAACGCATCGGCAACCCCTTTAGTCCCCCTCACTCCTTTGTAAAAATCAAAACCCATAAGTCCCATTCTATCTCTCTTTGTTATTCTCTTAAATACGAAATTACAAAATCCGATGGAATCGGAACAAATCCGATTTCCGATTTGGTTTTCTATAAAATTTCACTTCTCACCAATACATTCATACTTAAACATCTTTATGTTGACTATTAAATATTTAACAAACAATTTGAACAAGTTTCATCACATGAAATGATAGCCTTTTCAATTTATCGTATTTTTCACTTAAATACCACAATATTTCGATTTCACATGTAACCCCCTTAACTTTGCTATACATTTAATGTAGAGCGCGAGGTAATGACCTACCTCCCCACGCATGCAAATACAACCCTAAACGATATCATCAAAAAACTTAGAATACGATAAAACAATACTTTCATTTAAATACCATATTCTTAATAAAACCGTTCCTAAAAGTTTTAGATTTGATACACTTTTAAATAAATACCTCTTATTAGGAAAACACGATGAGTTGTGGACATCGGTCGTTTATCTAAACCTGACTTTGTGGTGTCTAGGCTAGGCAAGTGAGAAAGGTAACTTTAAAAGGCCCGTCTCACGGTGATTCGTGAGCGGATCCTTCCTTTCTTCACTTGTACTTACCTGGCCATAATTGGCGGTGAAGAGGCGATTTGAGGCATCTCACAACTTGTCGTTTAGACCATTTAGAAATAGTCTAGTCGACTTAGAAGACCCTAGAACATAGAATACGGAAAATCGATATTTTTACAAATAAATACCTTTTACTTTATAAAACCGTTTTCTAAAGGATTGGTATTTTACAATCTTTGCAAAACGCCGCTACAACCCATTTTTGGGGAACCCGTTCGGGATGGTACGGATTATCGCACATCCTCGGGCTTAGTAGTGAGAGATTCAGACCTCCGTAAGGAGCATTCGTTCTCGAAAGGTTTAAAATACGATATCTTAAGAAAATGAGATTTTTGGAATATAAAATATTTATTAAAATTATTTTTGTATAAATATATGTATTTTTATCATTTAAATATCTATTTTATCATGATATAAATATTTCACCTTTTTTCAAAAATCACAAGAATAAATTTTACACTAAAATACCATGAACTTCAAATAAATCAATATTACAGATAAATACATTTATTTATAAAACTAGGATATTTTCACTAGAAATGGCACAATATAAAATCCACATTCATTACAACTCTAAAGACGAATAATGAATACTTTAGGTTATTTTGAAAAGTATATAAAAGTATTTTTACATAAAACCCTCCCAAGTTTTATAAATTACCCTAAGGACCCTAGTAAATATAGGATTAAGAAATAATCAAGACTTTGATTACATTTCTAATTGTCTGACTCGGATTTGAGTCTGATTATATCTGACTTGAATATGATTCAAGTACAATCTACAATCTACAATATTCCAATTCAATATGAACACATGAATCTGTGAATCCAGTTATCAATCTATACAACTTGACTGAATCAAACCATGGATATACATCCATTATCCAGTTATTCCATTTACATGATTATGCAGTTACATCCGTTTACTGATATCATGGTTTTGGTCAGTCATCCAATTACACAATTCAATTTACAAGACAATACAATGCAATACAGTACTATCAATAACATAACTACACGGGGTATTAGGGTAGTTCATTCATGAATCCAACATAATCTCAAGAGTCCGCCTAGATCATGAATCCATGTCTACTAACACAAGCAAGAAATCATGAGGGCCCGTGTTTCCATGCTCCTGGACTGTGGCCTGTTGAGTTTGGAATACTTTGGCGACGGTCGAAGTCCCGCTACTAACATATCATTTGGGCCCGTGGTTCCCTATCCCTGGATTATAGCCTGTTGCGTTTGAGAACACTCTTGAGATTAGTTGACATTCACCCTTGAACTTACGATAACAACAGCATTAACACTAAAACAATATAATTCAACTGTAAAAGCTACTCTCTCTCTTTTTCTTTTACTTCCTGTCTATTCTATTTCTCCTCTTATCTTTGGGACTTACCGAGCGACCTGTTCGCCGACGACATTCTCTTTCTTTCTTGTTTGAATGTCGTCAGGTGGTTTGGACCCGACAGAGATCGAGCCATCTACAGAAGACTTGGAGCAGTTTACCGAAAACCCAGCACTGTAGTTTCATTGTACACCTTTCCATTCAGTACTTTTCATTCCTGTTATGCCACTGTTTAGGCATCTTTTTATTTCAGTTGTATTTCCTTTTCATGCATTGTACAAAAGAATGTTAATAAATAAAAGTTGCTGTTTTTATTATCCCTTGTCTCTTGTGTATTTATTTTATATTGCTTAGATACGCTTAGCGTATGTACTTCTGAGTATATACGTAGCGGACCTCGTCGCGTCCCCGTACACTAGGAAGTGGGGCGTGACACAAATCATAACATGAGAAAACCGCAACTGTCATTTTAAAATGATAATCAGTTTATAAAATACTTACGGTTTCTCTAAATCCAGAAATCTCATGGAAATCCAAAATCCCAAATCTCAAGGGTAAATAAACAATGAATTCTATAATATTAGGCTCCGGCAATACGGACTGGCCCATGATATCATGGCAAATGAATATATAAATATGCATGAAAATCATAGTAATAAATGTAATGTCTAAGCTATCATATAAAAGCAAGCTCACCAGTACCATGTCGAAACTATCAGCTAACATTTTATACTAATGAAGTAGTATTTTCTAATGTGTACGTGACATGGCAATTACCAATGATGATGTGTGTGAGCCGGCAAGCAGGTATATATGGAGCATACGCATCATCGGTAATGGTGCTGGTGTCCTGACAGCATTATTTTAATAATAACTAATGTAAACACGATAAACATGTAATGCGATGATAACAACATGGATAAACGGAGAATGAATATTAAAAGCAGCAATACCGAATATACAGTAATGAATAGTAAATGCAACAATAATATGCGGAAAATGAATAATAACACAACAATAAATAATCTACATTACTATATATGTGTCATACCGTTTTGCCATTTGAAATAATACGAATCGTGGTGTTTTGAAATAGGGCTACGATGTTTTTAAGAAAAGGTACGTCCTTTGAAATATCCGTAGAATCCCTTGGCCTGTCTTTAAAATACTCACGATTCGTTATTTTTGAAATAGGTATGACTCGAGTCTAGTCTAACATCTATAAGTAAACTACAGGACTAAACTAACAGGCTAAACGAAAAGGTAAGGAAACCACCTAAATCTTAGTCGATATATATAAATATAATAGTCGGTGATCCCGCCTCAATAGTATCATATACGATACAATATGTAATATGACATCCTCGAGTCAAGAGTGTGGATCTATCATCAATATATAACTCGTACGGTAAATCCATCATACGACATCCCAATCTGGGTACGAGTCGAATATCACATTTATCTCATCATTTATTTGGTATCCTTATTATCATATCCTGTATTAGGGGTACTGATCTAAGTTTAGTACAAACTGATACCATCTATATATATATGTGCGTGTGTATGACAAAACATCGCCTAAAGACCCGTTATAACATCATGTCGTATCTCAATATATGATCCAAATCATATCACCAATCTCGTAGCATCATGCCCAATCACATCGACTCATCTCCAAATACTATATACTATCCTCATAATCCTTGTATATGTATACGTGTGTGTGTGTATATATATATATATATAGAGAGAGAGAGACATAGTCCCATACCCATGTGTGTGTGTGTGTGTATACCCATATACGCATAAGAAAATAAAATGTATGCGAATGTGTGTGTGGGGGTGTAATCTTATTCTAGGGTTTGCAACTAAGAAACTAACTACGACACTATCAACCAAAGTCTTCTAAAGCAATTCTAGCTAAGTATACACATCTTATAATACCATATAAGTATATATCTATATATAACATAACGCATTCGCGTTCAATACTACGAACTGCGGGGGTGCTATACGCCATCTACCTGACTTCCCCCGTAGATATATATCTACTCACCTTGTTCCTCGCTTGCTGGAGTCGATGATGCCACGCTCATTCTCATCGTCTCGAAGTCCACGTGGGGGTACCTACATATAACATATAGTATCGTAAACCGAAATCGCGAATGAAAACCAAAACGATACACGAAACGTACATATGTTAAAACCTATGGTCTAAGCCTGCATGAATAACCAACAACTCTCGACGATTGACGTATAAACGTGAATCGACTGATAAAAACACGAATATCAAAACTTCAATTCAAAAACGTCACGAAATACAAGGCAGCAACTCATGAAAATGGTCTCAGATTTTACCCTAAGTGAAATTAGCCAATTTTGCATATATGGAGGGTCTAGTTTACTGCAATAAAAGCCATGGACCAAATACGAAGCGAAACAGAAGTACCCTGGCCACAAATTGCGGCCATGGGGAATAAATCTGCGGCCAGGAATGGTGGGTTTGGTCTCAGGTCTCTGTGGTAGCTTCCTAGGTGCCTGCATGACCCACAGTGTTTGCTAAATAAATTTTAGAGTCCCCGGGTGTTAGCAAATATCAATTTCCCTTCACAAAATCCACAATTTCCCGATATCGGGGTTTCTAGGTTTATGAGTTGGGGGTTTACTCTCAGGTTTAGTCCAATAAACAATCACTACAGGGGTTGCAAGGCCTCTATTAACCTCAATTACACTTCACTACTCAAGATTTCATCAAAACCCTAACTTGGAATTTTCTAACCTCACTAAACATTACAATACCACTTCTAAACATGCAAGGATACTAAAGTGAATCAAATACAATACTAATGGTGATGAAATTACCTCATTTGGCAACTCAAGAATTTTCTTGAGTTGCCCCAAGTGCTCAAAATCCAATTTTTCTTGGTCCAAAGTGCTTGTAGGAAGCTTATGCATGTTTTTTGTGAAGTGGAGATGGAGTTTTTGTGTTGCTTTGGGGTTGGTTTGTGAGGATTTAGAGGAGGGAATGAAGAGGGCTGCCATGGTGAAGAAGGAGAGGAGAAAGATGAAGAAATAATGAAGAGGGAAATGGCCAAGACTAAGGTTGACCCCTCACCCTCTCTCTCTCTCTCTCTCTATTGCCCATACTTCATTTTTTATCATTTTTCTTTTCTTTCTTTTGTTTTCTATTCTTTCTTTTATCTTCTCATAAAAACCCAAAGCATGCTTGAAAATGAAGAAAATCCATGTTAGAAAATGTAACAAGTATTTGTAAATGTGACATGGTGCATGTCATGTGCACAAAACCGGATTAATGCAAGATTAGTAATTTTTAATCGCGATTGGCATTAAAATTGTATATAATTAATTATAAAAATCATAATTTGCTTAAATCAAATAAAGCACCCTCATTTCAGTAATTCCTATAATTTTCCAAATATTTTCCACTTTATCGGTATTTAATTATACCGCAATATTAAAATATTCATAATATTAATTATTTATTTATAAAATTTCCCGAAAATAATATTTTATTTTTCTGAAATGTTACAGCCCCGTTGTACCACAGTTTCTTGCAAGTTTTACCGCTTGGATTATCAGCGACTTGGGGCACACACTCCTTTCAGTGATTAGTTTGGTAGGTGGGTTATTGTTGTATCGTACTCATACTTGTATATTCATATTTTCTTGTATCCAGTAAAACTCTATCGACTTAGAACTGATATATTGTGGACTTAGAAGCGAGATTTAGAATTGTGTGTTGTGGGCATCGTACTCATTGGAGTCGACCTTTTCATATTGTTGATTTGTTTCACTTTTCTTTTCTTCACCATTATGGGTCGTATAGTGTTTGCTTGGTTGCTCCGCCGTTTAGGCATGGAAGCTAGCTCCCGTTGGGATGCTATTTTTATTGTTATGTTTGTGTCGGGTTTTATTCAAAATTTACAAAGGAGGCACGGGATCACTCGACTAAGAATCCGACATTTTCCGCTCTTCGATTTAGCAAAGAGGCGATGGAATCCCTATGAAAGATTTAGGCCTTTCTCTGGATTGGAAGAGAATTCCTTTGATTTGAAACGTCATATATGTTTTTCAAAGATACTTAGTTAAACTTAAATGTTTATTTTAACCTGATCCCATCTGATGACTATTTTAAACCTCACCTCCAATATTTTCAAAAAGGGTTTAGATTTCTGGTTTTGGCTTACCTAGACCGCGTAGACGTTTTTAGATATCACGTGATTTAAGTGCCGGTCACGTGCCACATTCGGGTCGTGACAAGGTAGAAATCAAACCGATCAAATCAACATCCCACCCGGCAGCACTTCTAAGCTCAAAATTTCCGCTGGGCTGGTAGGGAACTCCCAAAACAAATCAAATCAAACAAATCAACCAATCACCTCATCGGTGGAATCAAGCTCCATCTCAGAAACAAATTAATCCTGACACCGAAAAAAAGCGGAGCAAGTAAACTTCAATCCCGACACTGTAAGAAGCGGAACAAGTCAAATCAAGTATCGACCATCCAAGTCACAAAAATGGTAGTATCGACCGTCCAAGTCGCAAAAATGGTAGTATCGACCGTCCACGTCATAAAAAGGGCAGCACCGACCGTCCAAGTCCCAAAAATGGTAGCATCGACCGTCCACGTCATAAAAAGGGCAGCACCGACCGTCTAAGTCGCCAAAAGAGCAGCACCGACCGTCCACATCGCAGAAAAGGTAGCACCGACCGTCCAAGTTGCAAAAAGGGCAGCATCGACCGTCTAAGTTGCATAAAGGGCGGCACCGACCATCCAAGTCGCAAAAAGGGCAGCACCGACTGTCCACGTTGCAAAAATGGCAACATCGACCATCTACGTTGCAAAAAGGGCAGCATCAACCATTCAAGTCGCAAAAAGGGCAGCACCGACCGTCCAAGTCGCAAAAATGGCAGCATCGACCGTCCATGTCGGAAAAATGGCAGCACTGACCGTCCACGTCGCTAAAAGGGCAGCATCGACCGTCCACGTCGTGAAAAAGGTAGCATCGACCTCCACGTCGTCAAAACGGGAACCAAATCAAGTTAACCTCCATGCAAAAGAAGATCATCAATTTCATGCACACGACCCATATGCATATGTTACACTGCACAACTACCAATGAGTATTATGTTGCACAAGCACATATGCATATGTTACACTACACCTCAAGTTCAATATAATTTTTTAGAAATAAATGTATGAAAAATGGGTAGAAAGCCAAAATTTTGTAAACCCCAAAACTTATGTGCAAAAAGAAATAACCACATAAGGCACGGAGTGGCACAAGTGCCATTTGGAGAAATCCAAGGGGCTATATGTAAAGCGTGTAGCCTATAAAGGCAAACATGATGAAAAAATCAACAACTTTTCATTCTCTCCATAAATTAGGGTTCTGTGCCTTCTTCTCCTTCCTCAAGTTTCTAAACCTTCTTCTCTTTTCTGAATTAAATAAAGAGTTTAACTCTTCTTTTTCCAAAAAGAAATAGTTTTTCACCATAAAACGCTTGAAGGGGAACTCGGATCTTCCATTAAATCTTCAAAAGGGGAGATTTTTAAGTCTCACCCCCTTTTTTCTCCAAGGTCCAGCCAACAGAGAGGAGGAAGAAGGAGACCCATCTAAAAAAATCCCACTTTCGGAAGATCCAAGGCTCAAAAGAAGATCCAGAGCTACAGGGGAGAAGAAAAGGGTCTCCTTGATCATCTCCGAAGATTTTTAGGAGTTCAACTCCATTTGTCAAAATCGTTTGGAGTCTTTCGGAGTTTAACTCCATTCAAAATCTTTTGGAGCCTAAATCCACAAATAAAATTCTTTTAGGAGTTTAACTCTATTTAAAATCTTTTAGAGTTTAACTCCATAATAAAAATTCTTTTGGAGTTGAACTCCACAATAAAAAAATAAAAATCCTTTTGGGAGTTTAACTCCAGATCCCGGGGCTAAGCTCTTTTTTCTGCAAGCGCCCACGTGCCGGGCATATGGGGCGCCGGCGCCCAACACCCATGCGCCATGCACATAGCCTGCGGGCGCCCAGCGCCCGCGTGCCAGGCACGTGAGGCGCTGGCGCCCAACGTCCATGCACCTTGCACGTGGCCCGTAGGTGCCCAGCACCCACATGCGCTGGCGTCCAGCACTCATGCGTCCTTAGGACGCTACTCATCCCTCTTTTTTTCTATACACTTCCCACTAAAAATAACTCTCTCGTTAGAAAAAAATTTCTAGCGGGGCGCTGCCCCGCATCCCGTAAGGGGGCTGCTAGCCCCTTTGATCCCCAACCCGCTATCCGGGTAGCAGTACCCCCGTAAACTCTGCGAGGCCCCCGATACGTCCAAATACCCTTCAAAACACAACACACGCACACGACATATTGAGTTCGTATGACCAATTTGACCTGTCAATCAGAGGTTCCCTCGCTTCAAAAGCGAGGGGTAATTAATGGCAGCTTAGTCCGTGTTTGACGGAGATTCGGATCCCCAAAATCAATAAACCCCAGCCTGCCCCAGGTAGAAGGAATCTATGCATGCCTGACAAGCATGCGCATTCCCATCTCAATGGGATGACGAAAAAAACCCTACAATGAGCCTACTAATTTTCAGCAAGCCATCACGAGTAAAGACTCGGTGAAGTGGCTGGATACTATGAGATCTGAAATGGAATCTATGTACACCAATAAAGTATGGACTTTGAAAATTACTCCTCCTAGGGTAAAACCTGTTGGATGCAAATGGATCTTCAAGAAGAAAATTGGTACAGATGGACAAGTGGAAACCTACAAAGCTAGACTTATTGCAAAAGGTTTTCGTCAAAGACCAGGATATGATGAACACTTTTCTCCAGTAACTATGCTTAAATCCAGTCGGATCCTGCTTTCCATTGCTGCCTTCCATGACTATGACATCTGGTAGATGAATGTGAAAATAGCTTTTCTAAATGGAAATTTAGAAGAGAGTGTTTATATGGATCAGCCAGAAGGTTTCTTAGACAGCGGGAGCAGCGGAAAAGTATGCAAATTGCTTAAATCCATTTATAGATTAAAGAAAGTATCGCGGAATTGGAACATCTTCTTTAATGAGACGGTCAAAAAATTTGACTTTATCAAAAATGTAGATGAACCATGCATTTATAGGAAGGTTGTAGGAAGAGCAGCGGTTTTCCTCGTACTGTACGTGGATAACATACTCCTGATAGGGAATGACATCTCTATGTTACAATCAGTTAAGCTCTTCTTGTCACAGAAGTTCTCTATGAAAGACTTGGATGATGGCTCCTACATTCTAGGGATTAAGATATATCGTGATAGGTCTAAAAGAATGTTAGGACTTTCACAGTCTATGTACATTGACACCATACTGAAGAGGTTTAGTATGGAAGATTCCAAGTATGGTAATTTACCCGCTTGTCACGGGATCACCCTCTCTAAAGAGATGTCTCCAAAGACTGATGAAGAGAGGGCTCGCATGAGCATTATACCCTACGCTTCGGCGGTAGAATCTATAATGTATGCGATATTATGTACCAAACCAGACATAGCTTACGCACTTAGTGTGGTAAGTAAGTATCAGTCAAACCCCGGTGAGAAGCATTGGATAGCAGAAAAGAACATTCTCAAGTACCTGAGAAGGACTAAGGAGATGTTCTTAGTGTACGGTAATAGGAACCTCCGGATCAAGGCTTTTACTGACTCAAGCTTCCAAAGTGACAAGGATGACTCTAAATCCATCTCGGTTTATGTATTTACCCTCAATGAAGGGGCGGTATGTTGGAAGAGTTCCAAACAAGACACCATCGCGGACTCAACGATGGAAGCTGAGTATATAGCTGCCAATGATGCCGCAAAAGAGGCAGTCTGGATGAGGAGGTTCATTTCTAAACTTCAGGTAGTTCCGTCCATTGCTAATACAATACCCTTGTATTGCGATAACAATGGGGCTGTAGTTTTAGCAAAAGAACCAAGGTCTCATCAGAAGTCCAGACATATCTTGAGGCGGTATCACTTGATCAGGGAGATCATGGATCGCAAGGAGATCGAGGTTCGAAGAGTGGACACAAAAGACAACACAGCGGATCCATTCACGAAGGCCTTACCTTAAGAACAGTTCGAGTGGCTGTTCGAGATGTTGGGGATGCGTTATGCAAATAACCGGCCCTAGTGCAAGTGGGAGATTGTAGGATATATATGCCCTAAAGGTAATTATTTGTAATGGTAACTATAGATATGTATATATATAAGACAATCTTACTTGAAATGATCGTATGCTATCTGGTTTAACTTTATCTTAACATGTGTGTATGTTCTACGTAATACTTATACATGTTGATAAAGCCCGTAGGACATGCTTGACTACCAGTGTTGTGATGGCGGTCAAACTTGTGAGCGCTGGGTAGTCGATAAGCATATCCTTAAAAGTGCTCCCATTCGCAGGAATATCATGACAGGACATCGATATTCTAGAGTAGACTGGTGTATACATTTCTAAACCCCGACGAGGGGCGATGGTTAGTCTCACAGCCATTAGTGTGTTTCACCTAAGATTGTGTACAGGTGCTCACTGTAGGTGGGTACACTGGACGGACTCACCGAGAACTGCTGGATAGTATTATACCTAATGTCAGATGGAAGTTCTCATGTGGCATGTGTACAAGTAGTCTGTGTTGGGATTCTTTAGCACCCTACTGAGTTTTCACAGCAACTACCATACCAAATTTAAAAAAATCTAAGGTGCTAATCAATCCTAAGCCAGGATCAAGCTAGAGTAACTAGACAATATAACATGTAATCTACCATTACACTAAGTGAATGAGGAATATAACCTTTATAGACCGGTCCTTCACTTCTAAAGCTCCGTGTAGTAGTCCCTTCGCTGCGAGTATCGATCTCCTGAACTCTAGTATGGGTCCTCCCGGAGAAATGAACAAGCTTGCTCGAAGTTTTCGAGGCCGAAGATGATATACGTCGAGGAGACTCAAGCTCATGCTAGCTCTTCACTAATTATGAAATTAGTGAAGCAAACACCCTAAACTACCCAAGCAAGTGTATAGGATGATGAAGTAGAAAGTGGACTCTCTTTAGATTTTTTTTCCTCATATTATTTTCTCACCATAGAAAAAGCTAGTAAGCTTTTTCTCTCATGAAGAGGAGGAAGAAAAAGAAGTGAGTAGAGAATGAACTCATGAGGTGAGAATATGAACCATGGATGAGTTAGTGTCATCCACTAACTCATGTAGAGAGTTTACCATGGCTAACTATAATGGTTAAGTTAATAAATATCTATAAGTAAAACAAATGAGTGGACTTAGTCAATGGTTCCACAAGCTTCTACAAGCTTGAACCATGTGATTAATTTCCACTAATTTGGTTTGCTTTAGATAAATGAAAACCTTACATTATAATTAGTATGGTGTAACTCTCATACACCCATATAGCATGCGGCATCTAGCATGACACAATAGTTGTACATTAATATATATCACATATACACTAATGCACACAAGTGAGAAAAGAAATCATAAGTGAGCTAATATTAGTTAATGTAATCTAGTATATCAAATATACAATCATACATTAAATTATTAAATCAACACTTGATTTAATAATCCGGCTATATCACATATAACCGACTAATATCAAATGTAACAACTTATCGAATCAACACTTGATCCGATAACCCGGCTATATCACATATAACCGACCGATGTCATAAATCACGAGAATAGAATACATGCATTAATCTCGGTCCCGCACATATCACATATGTGCTCCTACTCCGTTTCTCCTGAGCCAGGAAACCTTTGTGTAGGACTCTAAAGACTCGTCAATACGCCGGCAGTAGGTGATGATCATATCAAACACCCACAAGCCGTAAGAGGCGTGCTAAATGTAACAGCCACCTGGGTATTGAGCGATCAGAAGATCAACAAGCAAGCCTGCTCATACTCCTGCGAATCAAATTATTAACACTTACCGTACAGTCCGGTCTCTTCGTCTGATATGTCGTATATCTCGTCTAGGGGTGGTAAACGTCAGACCCCAGTAACTCGATAAGTCGTGCCGATGTGAGGATCATAACGGGTTGAGAAACTGCTGGTAACACTTATCAGTAAATCTCTGAAACAACCCTGGCCAGGTACTTTCCTGTTATAGCTAATCGAGCACAGTGCAACATCAACCCCTAATACCGAGAGAGACGAATCCCCTCCTATCACTTATTGTCTCCATATGACTCGGGAATGTACCCAAAAACCACAGTTTTGCACATTCTCATGAACGTGGTAAGGTGGAAATCAAAGCACAGTAGGAATCACACAATCCTTTATGACGATCTCGGGTCGACAGACTACTCTGTACCAGTGTCACCAGAGAACTGCCATCTGACGTGAGGTATAATACCATCTCGGAGTTCTCGGCGAGTCCGTCCAGTGTACCCAGTCTCCACTAAGCACCCGTATATTATCTCTGATGTCAAACACCAATTGATATGGGATCATCCATCGCCCATCTACATGGGTCGAGAATCTATACGCTAGTCTACTCTGGTATATCGATGCCCCGTCTCAATACACCCAAGTCTAGGGACATTAAAAGATGTACTCACAGACTACCTTTGTCCCACTAGTATGATCTCCATCATATCTAGGTAGTCAAGTACGCATCCTTAGGTCTTTACCAACATGTAACAGAGAGACAATCTGTGTACATGTTAAGATAAAGAGTAATCAGATAGCATACTATCATGTCGAGCAAGAAAACCCTCCCTATATATGTCTAGGCTTCCACTACATGTACATCTCATGTACAGTAATGGCCTCTAGGTCATACATATAACTAACAATCTCCCACTTTCACTAGGGCCATCATATAGCAGAAGTTGTAGTATCTCATACTCAACCATACCATAAAAGTCTCTCTCTTGGAAAAGGCCTTCGTGTGTGGATCCCCCGTGTTGTCCTCTGAGTCTGCTCTCCTGACCTCGATCCCCTGGAGATCAACCATCTCTATGATCAGGTGATACAGCCTTAGAATATGTCTGGGTCACTGATGGGAGGGGGTTCCTAGGCCTTGTAACATTTCGGAAAATATAAAATATTATTTTTGGGAAATTAATATTAAAATAATATTTTTCCCGAAAACTGCCGATTTGTGAAATTGGGTTTTCGAAAAAGGGTATAAATTTATACCAATAATTATGAAATAAATAGAAATTAAAATTATTTATTCATTTAATAATATAATTAAAGGATTTGGCATTTTTAAAATTTATTATACGCAGTTTCGATAAAAACCCGATTAGTGCACTGCTAATCGCGATTAAGCCAAATCCGCGTTTTTACAGTTTCCATGGTTAGTGCACCAGGACATGTCCATTTTTACACATGTTTCATTTCATTTGGGATTTAAATTATGGTTTTGGTGGAGAGAAAAGAAAAATAAAAAGGAAAAAGTCAAGGGAGACATAATGATTAGGTTAGGTGGGCTTTTGGAGAGGGAAAGAGAGAGTGTAAATTGTGAGAGAGAGGGAGGGGGCTGCTGCCATTTTTGAATCCCCATCATATTTTTCATCTTCCTCTTCATCTCCTCAACTCCAAAAACCCTCCATAAAAATCCATAGATCCATCTCCAACCATGCCCCAAAACCCTACACACCCTTCACAAATTTTAATCCCCTCTTCAACCTCTACACGATGGACCGAGCAAAATAGGATTTTGACGACTTTGGGAAGTTAGTGCTGCCTAGAGTGGACTAGATGAAGTATAATTTCTTCCCTTTAGATTAGTTTTGTGAGATATCATGTTTAGATGTCGTTTTGTGCATACTAGTGGACATTGGGAAACCCTAGTGAATGTTTGAGTGTTGGTTTGAATTGGGTGATTCCTAATAACTGTTAACTAAACTTAGGTGCTGTTTAGTGACCTGGACCAGACCCTAGAAACCCCAAAACACGGATTTAGAAACCCGACATCGGATAAATGTGTGATCTGTGAAGGTGTTCTGGAATCTGGAGTAACCCGGGGGCACCAAAAATAAAATTGAGCTGACAGTGAGTCGTGCAGGCACCTAGGAAGCTACCACCAAGACCCGAGCCCCTAATTCAAACCCATGGCCGCAGATTTAATCATTCTGGCCGCAATTTGAGGCCAGAGTAGGGTAGAATTGTTCCAGTTTTTTTCCAGGGCTCCTTTTGCACTAAAATAGACCCCTCCTATTTGCAGTTTTGGCTAATTGTCACCTGGGGAAAATCTGGAAGCATTTTGGTGTGTTTTAGGCTATGTTTGCCGTATTTTGAAATTCACTTTCTTGATATTTGGATTTGTATTTGGTTGTCGGATGTTCGTACATCGACAACAGGGGTCGTTTAATTGATTTGCACGTTTAGGCCATAGGTTCCAACCTATGAGCACACTGTGCGATGTATCGGTTTTCTACCTCGATGTTAATACGAATTGCGACTGTTTATTATTCTAGGTACCCTCGCAAGGATTCCGAGGCGAAGGAGCATGGCGTCATCAATTTCGGCAAGCGAAGACCAGGTGAGTAGATTTATATCTACGGGGAGAAGTCGAGTGGATGGCGTATAGCACCCCCGCAATCCGTGGTGATGTATACGAATACGTATACACACATATATTTATTATGTGTTGTTAAGATTATTGATGGTAATAATGGAATTATCAATGATAAGGATTTATTGGTTTGGTATAGTGCGAACCCTAGAGTAGTGGGTGCACTCACACATACACGTACACGTATACTTGCATACATTCTTTCATCTATCTGTGCGCATTTGGAGGTGTGTATATCTACACATGGGTATGGGACTATGTGTTCATATACGGGATTTGAGGCCGTGAGATTCGGCGATATGACAGAGTTCGTATTTGAGGTGCGACATGATAGTTTTAGTGGGCCTTTGGGCATGTGTTTTACCCCGCATTCATATTTATATAGATGGTATCAATGGTACTAGACTTAGATTTGTACCAGAGATAATGTGATATGATGGTAATGATACCTGATACATGATGAGATGAATGTGATATTGACCCGTACCTAGCTATTGGGATGCCGTACGACGAATTACCGTACGAGCTTTATATTGATGTTAGATCCGCACTCATGACTCGAGGATGTTATATGATATACCGTATCGTACATGATACTATTGAGGCGAGATCACCGACTATCGTATATATATATATATATATGTATATCGACTCAGATGTAGGTGGTTTCATACCCCTCCTGTTTAGATTACTTAGTAGACATTAGACTGACCCGAGTCATACCTATTTCAAAACTAACGAATCGGGGATATTTTTAAAGATAGGCAAAAAGGGATTCTACGGGTATTTTCAAACGAAGTATCTTTTCTTAAAACACCGTAACCCTTATTTTATTAAAAAACCCCAATTCGTCTTATTTCAAATGTCAAGGCTGCATGATATATTTATTGATGCAGGTTCTTTACTGTTGCGTGATTATTCGATTCCGCATATCCATGCTGTTTGCATTGCATCGCTTATATTGTTGATATATTTCAGTCATTCTGCTAGGACACCAGCACCATTGTCGATGATGCGTATGTTCCACGTACACTTGTTTGCCGGCTCACACACTTCATCATCGATAATTGCCATGTCACTACACTGTAGTACTGTTGCATTCAGGATATGACCCTTGCATGACATATTGATATGCTTACCTTTCTGCTATATGTCGCATACATGCTGCTTTTTGATTATACGCATTGAGATATGCTGTTTCCATGATATTTCTGGTTTTAGGGAACCGTGGGTGTTTCAAAGAGAATATGTAATTGTTTAAAAAACCCGGTTACCCTTGATATGATATTTCAGTGCGTCCACCATGTGTTTTCTCGGTGCTGAGAGCGACATGTGAAACCCGATTCGAGGAGGCAGATGAGGCCGATTGCGGGTACATGGTGGACCCGGTATGGTTCCCCGGGGCAAGAAATGTTTTTCGTGGAGTAGACGATGAGCCTGGCAGGGTGGCGAGTACCTACCGGTGATTGGTTGGACCTGGCGGTTATCCGGAGGATACTGACCAGAGTCGATAGATGGATATGGGCGTACTGCCGGGGCCGAGGGACGATACCGCAGACAGAGCCCGAGGGCCGATACGGACTGACGGAGCCCGATATATGAGGATTTACGTGCCGATGCTGAGCACAGTTTTCATGATGTTTTCGAGTGCCGATGCTGGGCACTCCGGTTCCATGATTTTGACGTGTCGCGAGGGACACAGGTGGTTTATATCCTCATATTTCCATGCATATGCTGATGATATTTACATGCATGATGGTTATTGTCATTGGGTGACGAGTGGACGGGATCCACGTACATGCAGATTAATTTCATTGATTGTACCTCACATTTATGTTATGCTATTACCTGAGGCACTGGCACGAGCACTTGGCACTACACTCATGTATAGAGATTATATTGCCAGTTTAGCATGCTTCAGACTTATTCATATTGAGGTTTATATATATATCTGATCGTTTTGACCTAGGATGGGTCATACATTCGATCTCTGCTCGTAGATATTTTCTATTCACGAGTTGGCAACTCACCCCCGTTGTGCCACAGTTCTTGCAGGTTTTTGCCGTACAGATTCCATAGCGGCATTTCTGGCACACTGCTTCCTTATGGGTGACTTGCTTGGGTAGGTGGGTTCTTTTGTATCGGAACCGACATTGTACATGTATTATTCATTGTATCTAGAAATTCCATCAACCAAAACTTGTATATTGTTTCAGACTTAGAAAACAGTGTTGTATTATTTCGACCTTAGAGTCGCGCTTGTAGTATTACGGTTTTCTGGCTGTTTTGAGTTTCTTTTTGGGTTTTGATCTTCGCCCTTTGGCGTTGTATATTATATTGCTTGCGTGGTTGTGACCGTCGATTGACGAAGAGCTAGCTCCCGCTTGGGGATGCCTTTTATCATTTCATATTTATGTTATTCTTGTTGTACCCCGTTCGGGGCCAGTTTTTACAAAGGAAACTCTGCCGAAATTTTCAGGAAAGATTACATATTTTAAAAATGCATATTCGACTTAGTTATTTAAAAACTTGATTTTCAAAACATGTTTTCTTTACCTCTTAAAACTAGTTTTTCCTTTATTTACTCCTTAAATGGTTTTAGATTTCTAGGCTTTTGGCTTACTTGGATCAGATGGAGTCCTATAGACTTCATAGGATTCAAGGGCCAGTCACGTGCTCTTTCGGGTCATGACAAAGTTGGTATCAGAGCGTTAGGTTAACCTTGGTTCGAGTCTAAGTTTGACTATGTGGAGCCTAGGACGTTTATATATATATATACGGAACTTAGGCTTGACCTTACGGAACTTAGATTTAGTCGAGGGGGTATTATACCCGAACTTTCGTCGTGTAGGATGACCCTTGGTTGATGGAATAGGTGACTTCAGTAGAGTGACGTACCGTGGGTATGTTCCGCGGCATACTTACGACACGCCACTCCGCTTAAGAAACCTTAGGATGTACATTTCCTTGCACAATATTATATTCATTCCTATGATCTATCCTCGTCGATATTGGTTATGATTTTGCTGCCACGATTGCACGGACAGAGTGAGCTACGGCTCGAGTTGCATCAGCATGAGCTCGTCGTGGACGAGGACTAACCAGGGCGTCATTCCAGAGATATACGATTGCATATTGAGGTGTTGTCTTATTGTGTTTTCGCGCCATGAGCGTTGGATTGATCGCTTTTACGAGATTTTCGGATGTGCTGATCGGTACCAGAGGATTGAGCCACTGATAGAGGCCAGCCAGGATGTGATGACGTTGATATTATTGCTTATCCAGGATGATTGAGGCGCTGTTCAGCGTACGGACGGATGATCCAGTTGTTGCTGCGAGTGATGAGATATCGCCCAGATGATTGGAGCTACTGCAGCATGAGCATATTCTTAGAGATATGATAGTGAGTCGCTAGTCACCGAGGATTAATGACCAGGACATATGGTTCGTTCGCTTACCCCGATGCAAGGTCATCAGATAGATTGATTCCAGCTAGAGGCGACTTCACGCAGATTCGTTGAGAGTCGATTGAGACGATCGAATGTCAGGAACCCATTTTCCAAGTTTAAGGTATTCGGAAAGACATGCAAGCGATTCTATGGACCCTCTAGAAAAATGAAACCCTAACTCGACATAATGACCGTGTGAAAGCCTTTGAACCTTAGGGTTTGCGGCAGTTTCGCGGTGCCATTAGTGAGGCTTGGATTTGCCCTTCTACGGCTGGACCACCGATACTATGGTATGTACTCGATACTATTAAACTGTACCTGAGATGTTGAGCTCTTGGGGATTATGAGGTTCTGAAGAGTCAATCGGACGATTCGACATCATTCGGATATCATGTGATGGGACACTGCTTGGGAGACTCCAGATACGAGCGTAGCCGTTGGAGCGCAGTCTGTGTAGCCACGATGAGATGAGTCCGAATCAGTCGATATTGAAGCAGAGTGGAGTAAAGAGTTCACATGAGATTTCGACGAGATGACGTTCCACTCCGTCGACATCAGAGATACGATATGCACGCTGAGGACGTGTTCGGCTAGATATCTTCTACTGAATGATGAAGATACCGAGTTCGTGATTTCGGGTCCGTGTGAGGGACTTCGGATGGACCGTAGCCGAGGGCATTGCAGTGCGCGGTTAGAGACGCGATGTCGAAATGGTCGATGATACAGACAAGCGGGACAAGAAGTTCGTGCGAGACGCAGACGAGCTGTTACTACACTCCGTTAAGATTAAAGGTCGGATATGCATACAGAGGCCCAGGGATGCGACCAGCCTCCGAGAAGATGTTGTACTAAGGATGCAGATGTCCAGAGAGCGAGAAAAGATTATGCTAGAATACCAGCCTCCGTACAGTTTGGCTTAGGCAAGATCAGAAGAGACCTTGAGTAGGATTCCTTCCAGTACACTGCTGCAATAAGATTCGCACCAGGAGCAGATGCATGATGTGCATTCAGAGGACCCGAGGTCGGCGCCAGAGATGTGCTGCTTTACGAGCGGTCGTGAGGATTGACCGAGAGATGACCAGGAAAGTGCCAGAACGGAATCGTTCCTGTCAGCACACCTGACCGGGCCGATGAGCCGATGGATTGCGAGATTGGTAATCCACAGAGATGATGAGGACCCAGAGACCGAGGATGCCATACCGTGAGCAGGAGGCAAGCGGATGTTCTTGTTCTGCCAGTTTCTAGGCGGACCGATTTATTTCTCGACATTATAGGAGGTGTACCTCGATGTCCTTTGTTGCGATTTACGTTTGTGATCTGACTCATATCGCTTGGTTTTTAGTTTTGATGACGAGCTTCCTGATATTGATTTCATGCACGATGGCTGCATCTACTGAGTATTTACATTTTGTGCATAGTTATTGCACTTGATATGTTTTTATACACCATGGTATTGGTTTTTGTTTTGTGCATGGTTATCGCACTTGATATCGGTTTTATGCCTTGGTTGCACATGTCTATGATTTCGTGGATTTCATATGGATGATTTGATTTTTGCACTCGGTATAGCTTATATGTGCTTGTAGTGCGTTGATATGCGTTTTATGGACGCAGTTGCACACGTTTACGATTTTATACACCTTGGTATACTCGGTGTTGCTTTGATGCGTTCGAGTTATTGATTGTATTTCGTGCATTTGATACACCCGGTGTTATTTCGTGCACTTTAGATGCACTTATATTGTTGTCATGCACACCCGTTGCAGTAGACAGATGCTTTCGTGCACACCCGTTGCACGTAGTTTTGGGTTTTGTGCTTATTGTGGCGCCTGTATTTAGATTTGATTTCCATGCGCACCAGATGCATGTGATTATTGGATATGCCTTTTGAGGCTGATTTTGGTTTTAAGCACTTTGCTTTCATGTTGGGCACTATTCTGTGTAGTAGCCAAACAGGACTGATCCGAGGACAATACCTAAATACCTTGCATGCATTAAAAATTTACCAAGAGGTTTTCGAAAAAGAGGAGCTATAGTCTCGTTATTTTCTACGTGTCCGTGAGCGATGCGAACGTTTATAAAAGGAGAACCTTTTGGGATATTTTGGAAACGACGGAACGTGTATTTAAGAAAACACATATGGCCATATATTATTATTTTAAAATGAGCGTCCGTCAGCTATGCCGGGGGTTACGCATTTCCACGGCGATTTAGAAAAGATTTTGCATGTGTTTTATTCAGATTTTGGAGTTTTCAAGGATGCGTACTATACACGTATTATAGTATTTGACTAGTGTATATTGGATTCAGTAGTGGATTTCGAGATCTGTATCTCTATTGTAACTCCGAGGATATGCGTGCAAATCCGATGATTTGCGTAACGCTTGATGGAGTTGATTTTGAGTTTTGTACTCGTTTTTACGCGCACTTGACGCGCTGTGTTATTTCTGTGATTTCCATGATTTCGGAGCCCCGCTGTTTTGAGCCGATTATTGAAATGTTTTAGATTTTTGGGGTTTAAATTTAAATTCGGGGACTGAATTTATTTAAGGGGGGAAGATTGTAACATTTCGGAAAATATAAAATATTATTTTTGGGAAATTAATATTAAAATAATATTTTTCCCGAAAACTGCCGATTTGTGAAATTGGGTTTTCGAAAAAGGGTATAAATATATACCAATAATTATGAAATAAATAGAAATTAAAATGATTTATTCATTTAATAATATAATTAAAGGATTTGGCATTTTTAAAATTTATTATACACAGTTTCGATAAAAACCCGATTAGTGCACTGCTAATCGCGATTAAGCCAAATCCGCGTTTTTACAGTTTCCATGGTTAGTGCACCATGACATGTCCATTTTTACACATGTTTCATTTCATTTGGGATTTAAATTATGGTTTTGGTGGAGAGAAAAGAAAAGGAAAAAGGAAAAAGTCAAGGGAGACATAATGATTAGGTTAGGTGGGCTTTTGGAGAGAGAGAGAGAGTGTAAATTGTGAGAGAGAAGGAGGGGGCTGCTGCCATTTTTGAATCCCCATCATATTTTTCATCTTCCTCTTCATCTCCTCAACTCCAAAAACCCTCCACAAAAATCCATAGATCCATCTCCAACCATGCCCCAAAACCCTACACACCCTTTATAAATATTAATCCCCTCTTCAACCTCTACACGATGGACCGAGCAAAATGGGATTTTGACGACTTTGGGAAGTTAGTGCTGCCTAGAGAGGACTAGATGAAGTATAATTTCTTCTCTTTAGTGAGATATCATGTTTAGATGTCGTTTTGTGCATACTAGTAGACATTGGGAAACCCTAGTGAATGTTTGAGTGTTGGTTTGAATTGGGTGATTCCTAATAGCTGTTAACTAAACTTAGGTTCTGTTTAGTAACCTGGACCAGACCCTAGAAACCCCAAAACACAGATTTAGAAACCCGACATCAGATAAATGTGTGATCTGTGAAGGTGTTCTGGAATCTGGAGCAACCCGGGGGCACCAAAAATAAAATTGAGCTGACAGTGAGTCGTGCAGGCACCTAGGAAGCTACCACCAAGACCCGAGCCCCTAATTCAAACCCATGGCCACAGATTTAATCATTCTGGATGCAATTTACGGCCAGAGTAGGGTAGAATTGTTCCAGTTTTGTTCCAGGGCTCCTTTTGCACTAAAATAGACCCCTCCTATGTGCAGTTTTGGCTAATTGTCACCTGGGGAAAATCTGGAAGCATTTTGGTGTGTTTTAGGCTATGTTTTCCATATTTTGAAATGCACTTTCTTGATATTTGGATTTGTATTTGGTTGTCGGATGTTCGTACATCGACAACAGGGGTCGTTTAATTGATTTGCACATTTAGGCCATAGGTTCCAACCTATGAGCACACTGTGCGATGTATCGGTTTTCTGATTCGATGTTAATACGAATTGCGACTGTTTATTATTCTAGGTACCCTCGCAAGGATTCCGAGGCAAAGGAGCATGGCGTCATCAATTTCGGCAAGCGAAGACCAGGTGAGTAGATTTATATCTACGGGGAGAAGTCGGGTGGACGGCGTATAGCACCCCCGCAGTCCGTGGTGATGTATACGAATACGTATACACACATATATTTATTATGTGTTGTTAAGATTATTGATGGTAATAATGGAATTATCAATGATAAGGATTTATTGGTTTGGTATAGTGCGAACCCTAGAGTAGTGGGTGCACTTACACATACACGTACACATATACTTGCATACATTCTTTCATCTATCTGTGCGCATTTGGAGGTGTGTATATCTACACATGGATATGGGACTATGTGTTCATATACGGGATTTGAGGCCGTGAGATTCGGCGATATGACAGAGTTCGTATTTGAGGTGCGACATGATAGTTTTAGCGGGCCTTTGGGCATGTGTTTTACCCCGCATTCATATTTATATGGATGGTATCGATGGTACTAGACTTAGATTTGTACCAGAGATAATGTGATATGATGGTAATGATACCTGATACATGATGAGATGAATGTGATATTGACCCGTACCTAGCTATTGGGATGCCGTACGACGATTTACCGTACGAGCTTTATATTGATGTTAGATCCGCACTCATGACTCGAGGATGTTATATGATATACCGTATCGTACGTGATACTATTGAGGCGAGATCACCGACTATCGTATATATATATATGTATATCGAATCAGATGTAGGTGGTTTCATACCCCTCCTGTTTTGATTACTTAGTAGACATTAGACTGACCCGAGTCATACCTATTTCAAAACTAACGAATCGGGGATATTTTTAAAGATAGGGAAAAAGGGATTCTACGGGTATTTTCAAACGAAGTAACTTTTCTTAAAACACCGTAACCCTTATTTTATTAAAAAAAACCGATTCGTCTTATTTCAAATGTCAAGGCTGCATGATATATTTATTGAGGCAGGTTCTTTACTGTTGCGTGATTATTCGATTCCGCATATCCATGCTGTTTGCATTGCATCGCTTATATTGTTGATATATTTCAGTCATGCTGCTAGGACACCAGCACCATTATCGATGATGCGTATGTTCCACGTACACTTGTTTGCCGGCTCACACACTTCATCATCGATAATTGCCATGTCACTACACTGTAGTACTGTTGCATTCAGGATATGACCCTTGCATGACATATTGATATGCTTACCTTTCTGCTATATGTCGCATACATGCTGCTTTTTGATTATACGCATTGAGATATGCTGTTTCCATGATATTTTTGGTTTTGGGGAACCGTGGGTGTTTCAAAGAGAATATGTAATTGTTTAAAAAACCCGATTACCTTTGATATGATATTTCAGTGCGTCCACCATGTGTTTTCTCGGTGCTGAGAGCGACATGTGAAACCCGATTCGAGGAGGCGGATGAGGCCGATTGCGGGTACATGGTGGACCCGGTATGGTTCCCCGGGGTAAGAAATGTTTTTCGTGGAGTAGACGATGAGCCTGGCAGGGTGGCGAGTACCTACCGGTGATTGGTTGGACCTGGCGGTTATCCGGAGGATACTGACCAGAGTCGATAGATGGATATGGGCGTACTGCCGGGGCCGAGGGTCGATACCGCAGACAGAGCCCGAGGGCCGATCCGGACTGACGGAGCCCGATATATGAGGATTTACGTGCCGATGCTGAGCACAGTTTTCATGATGTTTTCGAGTGCCGATGCTGGGCACTCCGGTTCCATGATTTTGACGTGTCGCGAGGGACACAGGTGGTTTATATCCTCATATTTCCATGCATATGCTGATGATATTTACATGCATGATGGTTATTGTCATTGGGTGACGAGTGGACGGGATCCACGTACATGCAGATTGATTTCATTGATTGTACCTCACATTTATGTTATGCTATTACCTGAGGCACTGGCACGAGCACTTGGCACTACACTCATGTATAGAGATTACATTGCCAGTTTAGCATGCTTCAGACTTATTCATATTGAGGTTTATATATATATCTGATCGTTTTGACCTAGGATGGGTCATACATTCGATCTCTGCTCGTAGATATTTTCTATTCACGAGTTGGCAACTCACCCCCGTTGTGCCACAGTTCTTGCAGGTTTTTGCCGTACAGATTCCATAGCGGCATTTCTGGCACATTGCTTCCTTATGGGTGACTTGCTTGGGTAGGTGGGTTCTTTTGTATCGGAACCGCCATTGTACATGTATTATTCATTGTATCTAAAAATTCCATCAACCAAAACTTGTATATTGTTTCAGACTTAGAAAACAGTGTTGTATTATTTCGACCTTAGAGTCGCGCTTGTAGTATTACGGTTTTCTGGCTGTTTTGAGTTTCTTTTTGGGTTTTGATCCTCGCCCTTTGGCGTTGTATATTATATTGCTTGCGTGGTTGTGACCGTCGATTGACGAAGAGCTAGCTCCCGCTTGGGGATGCCTTTTATCATTTCATATTTATGTTATTCTTGTTGTACCCCGTTCGGGGCCAGTTTTTACAAAGGAAACTCTGCCAAAATTTTTAGGAAAGATTACACATTTTAAAAATGCATATTCGTCTTAGTTATTTAAAAACTTGATTTTCAAAACATGTTTTCTTTACCTCTTAAAACTAGTTTTTCCTTTATTTACTCCTTAAATGGTTTTAGATTTCTGGGCTTTTGGCTTACTTGGATCAGATGGAGTCCTATAGACTTCATAGAATTCAAGGGCCAGTCACGTGCTCTTTCGGGTCGTGACAGACCTAAGCCACAACTCCATTGTCACACAATGGTAGGAACGAAATTCATCTCATGAACTAATATACACCCAGACTTCCTCTTTGGTAGCATCTTAGGTAGCGATGTATCCAGCCTTTATCGTGTAGTTTGCCACGGTATCTAGCTTAGAACTCTTCCAACATACCGTCCCTTCACTGAGGGTAAAGACAATGTTTGTGATGGACATTCAGTCGACCTTACCACCGTGGAAGCTATCCAGTGATTCTCCCCAGGATCGATTGATACCATCTCACTACACCTAGTGAGAATCCTAACATCCACTTAGATCTATCTCATAGATCCAAAACCTATGATTTAGGGGGTATCACTTTGATCCTATATGGAGAATCCTTGTGATAAGAGGAGATTGACCGAGCGTAGCATAGGAAACTCCTTTCCTATCAAGAGTATGTCATCCACGTACAATACGAGGAAGACCACTTTACTCTCTACTACCTTTTTGTATATACAAGATTCATCTACCATTTTGATGAAGTCAAACGCTTTGACTACCATATCTAAACAGATGTTCCAACTCCGCGATGCCTGCTTTAACCCTTAAAGCAACTTGCACACGTTTCGCTGCTCCCACTGTCTACGAAGCCCTCTGGCTGTGTACTTATAGACGCACTCTTCTAAATCACTATTTAGAAAAGTAGTCATGACACGCAACCGCTAGATATCGTAGTCATGGTATGTAGCAATGGTAAGTAGGATCCGGATGGACTTAAGCATAGCTACTGGAGAAAAAGGTTTCATCATAATCCACACCTGATCGATGATGAAAACCTTTTTGCTACAAGGCTAGCTTTGAAAGTTTCAACTTTTCCATGTACACCAAGTAATCTTCTCAAGATATACTTGCTCTTGATGGATATTTAACCCTTCAGATATAGCAATCAAAGTCTATACTTCATTGGTGTATATGGATTCCATCTCAGATTGCTTAGCATCCAACCATTCTTACAGAGTCCCCACTCTTGATGGCCTGCTTGAAACTAGTTAGGTCATCATCTCATGATGTAATCCTCACACCCACTTTCATAGAGAAAACCGAAGTATCACTCAGGCGGATGAGGAACCCTACCAGATCGGCAGAGAGACTGGGGTTCATCGGGAGCTATTGAATCTTCCGGTTCTACCAAATCGTCAGCTGTAGTTTGTATAGCTGGAACTCCTTTCAGTTCTATCTCATGACCACTAATTTCTTTCCAAAATAAATCCCTTTTCTAAAAAAATGTGGCATGCCGAGAAATAAAACACCTTTTGTTCCTCGGTGTGGTAGAAGATATTCCCTTGCGAATGCTTGGGATATCCAACAATCATCTACAGATCTGACCTTGCCTCGAGCTTGTCCGGATTTTGCTTTTGACATAGGCCAGACAACCCTAAATCTTAACATACTTAAGAGATGGGCTCTTCCCATACCATATCACATATGGAGTGGTAGGCACCTGATTTGACTGGAACCCTATTCAATAGGTATGCAACTTCTCAAGTGCATAACTCCCTAAAAGGAAATAGGCTACTCAGTAGTACTCATCATAGAGCGCACATATCTAATAGGGTGTGATTGCTCCGCCCCGATACACCGACGTGCTATGGTGTATTCGGAGGAGTAATGCTGAGAGAGAATCTCATTCTCCTTTAGAAAAGTCCAGGAATTCCGTGCTCAAGTATTCTCCTTCCTGATCTCATCAAATGACAAAATACTTATACCCGTTTGGTTTTCTACTTTAACTTATATTCTTTGAATTTCTCAAAAGGTTCAGACTTGGGTTTCAACAGGAACATATGTTCGAATCTTGAGAGATCATCAGTGAATGTAATGAAGTACAAAGAACCGGTCCTGGCTTGTGTAGACAGGAGACTTATACATCATTATGTATCAATCCCAAGAGTTCATTAACTCTTTCTCTATTTCCAGTAAACAGAGCTGTGGTCATTTTATCTTTGTGACATGACTGGCAGGTTTCATAAGATGTAAATTCAAACTGATTTAAATATGCATCTTAATGTAACTTAGATAGTCGGGTCGCATTGATATGACCTAGTCTACAATGCCTCAAGAAGAATTCGTTCATTTCTGAACTCTTTCTCTTGTGTGTGTTCTGTACGTTGAGAACTGTAGTTTAATTTAGAACGTATATGCTTTTAGATAACGTGCCTGAACCGATCAACTCTTGATATAGGAAATGTTCAAAAGATTATCCAACAATACAAAATTATATCCTTC
Organism: Agapanthus africanus; assembly: GCA_030015575.1. Classification (NCBI taxonomy): domain Eukaryota; kingdom Viridiplantae; phylum Streptophyta; class Magnoliopsida; order Asparagales; family Amaryllidaceae; genus Agapanthus; species Agapanthus africanus. Next base: position 496,446,846 of record CM057343.1, on the reverse strand, counting down.
TTTACTAAATAAAGAGACTGATATGATGTTGTATATCAGGTTCGGTATCTAATAACATTCGTTCAGAATCAATGTATTTGTTAATACAGGGTGATAACTGCTAACATCTTGGCTGCAACAATTGCATCATTTCCAACTTTTGAAACTTTATCATCCATTCTCAGTTCTCTACCTATCTATAGCCCATGTAACATATTACATATGTGGGAACCTGATCCGGTATCTCATACCTAGGACGTAGAGGATACTGAGAAACAGTTCTCGATAATGAACACACCCGAAGAAGATACATCAACATGCACTTTCTTCATTTGGACGGCATGGGAATTCTGGTAATTCTCTATTTCTTGCTCGGTCTTATAACAATTATAAGTTGGAGCAGGACCAAAGTTCCCCAGCATAGTATAATAAGACGGTTTGGTTAATACATCCATATTATTATCTTGATTAAGGCGTGACATGGTCACTACCTGGAGAGAGAGAGAAGAAAACACTCAGCGTATGCTCTTGCAAGATCAGATTGGTTATTATTTTATCTAATCAGGATGGCTCCCACTATTTTTATCAAATCTTCCTTCAAACCCTAAAAGAAAAGACTAGCCGGGATTAATTACACCCTACAAGTTCGCCAATCTTTCAGCCAGGCCAGTGCCAATACTTTGAGGGAGGTTCCCCGTGCTTTCGCACGGAGCTAATTAAAATAAACCTCGTTTTCCCAGGGGCGTAACCCCGTTGACACCTTTCTAGACACCTACTTGATCGGCTAATATTAATGTGTAAAACTTTCCCAGGAGTAACTCTTACTCGCAGTGGGTATCGGGATCTAACTATCTCATAGAAGGTATGCAATCTCATTGCATATTTCAACACTTGAAATTCCCGATAATATTTTGCCCCTAACCTCCTATGACCTTGAAAAAGGCCAACAAACCATAGGATGCTAGTCAAGTTCAACCCGTCATTTCCTGATTGAATTAAACCCACCCGCACGACCCTTGACAAAGGCCAACAAGTTCGCACGACTACCCTAATCCAATGGCATCATATGCTTAAGCAGATAAGCACTAGTCAGCTACCACACACTACACCTTGACAAAGGCCAACAAACACAGCACGAATACTAAATAATACTTATCTGAAATGACGGAGGGCTAAGACAGGTTTTTAAGAAAACATTTTGCGTAATGAACTTGATATCGTTGTAGAATCGAGTGAATTTGAAAAGGAGTGAGACTTTTACTAGTTTTGCTAAAGAGGTCACTCCCGATGAAGGGATCTCGGCTCTTTCCTTATCGAATAAGGTGCAAGGTATTTCACAAATATCTCTATGCATAGCAAAAACTATAAAAGCAATCAAAAGACAAACCGAGTTTGTAGCATCTGCTAGTTTCGCTAAAGAGGTCACTCCCGATGAAGGGATCTCGGCTCTTTCCTTATCGAATAAGGTGTTGGATATTCTACAAGGAATACCACTATGCAAAGCAAGAACTAGAGCTACCAGTTTTTAAAACAAGTTTCTACAACATCTTTAGGTTTCTTTTCTTTCATTAATCTCATTAATGAAGTCCCATCATTTTAAGTTACCTAAGCATCACAGATAAATACAACGTACACTTATACCATCCGCATTCGCCTCAATGTCCCGTCATGCACCGTTAGGTTAGGTAACTAACGGCAGAGCGGGGAAGGGCTAGCGCGAGTGTAAAACATAAGCAACGTCTATATAATATATACTATATACAGTATCTATCTCAACATATCAAATGATTACATCACAGATATCACAGCAGAAAACAACATATGAAATATTGGATATACCAGGATTTCCGGGTTTTATATTAAGCCTGTATAAAACACGGATTCCACGGTCATGATGAATAGCCAAACCCACATCCCTAGACCCCTACGAGAGCGGCAAGCAACCGTACCAATTCTAGAGTTAGGAGACCCGGACTCGACTCTTCGAGTTGGTCTCCCATTGGACTCTAGAACCCGGTTACTTGTGCTCCCCTTATTGGGTCTATCCTAATACGGAAAAGTAAATAATATACATCAACGGTGACATCTTCCTCAACCCGGAAGTGCCCCAATAAAAGAATATTACATACACTGAATTTTACATGAATGAAAATGAAAAACTCTCATCTCACATAAAACCCCCGGCTATTCAAACACGACGATCCAATATAACATATCACAGCAACACATAACATCACATGTTATCAACGTAAGTAAATATACGTTTCCCAATTGTCGTTGACATATAGCAACGAAACCGGCGTACACCACATATTACACTTACAGTCGCAGAAAAGAAAGTGAAAAACTACAACAATTGGAATCCGCACTGCCCTTAGACATCATAAACCCGGAATATCACATATTCTGGATGTCATGCCTAACAATGCAAATTTTACATTTAGGTCTCAACCATGAAAACACTTTTCAAAGGAAGTCGGGTAATTCAACAAGATTCCCGATTCCGTCCGAGGCCGAAATGTTAAACTTGCATGCAACTAGATATATTCCAATTATTGTATCCCATCACAAACATCCGGACGACGTTAAACTTTTCGATCGATTCATCAAAGTCCCACAATTTCCTGGATGCTCAACACTTGAGCACAGTTTTAATAACACCCAGAACATGCCGCAGTACCTATGGACCAACCGTAGAAGGGCAAACCCTAGCCTCACTCATGTCACCACAGAACTGCGGCAAACCCTAGGGTATGACCATGGTTCCACGATCCAAAAAAGTCGAGTTAGGGTTTCATTCTTCTAGAGGGTCCACAGAATTACTTGCATGTTTTTCCGAATACGTTAAACTTGGAAAAATGGGTTTTTGACATTCGATCGAACTTTTTAACTTCGCCTAGATAACTTGTGAAAACCCAAATACAAAGTTAAACTACGAATACGAAATACTCCGAATTGTTTATAGTGTAATATTACATCACAAGCAAAATTAGCAAAAACAAACAACACCTGAAACATCAAAACCAAGTCTTTGGAACACACAAAAAATTTCGGGGGAGGGGGGGTGCTCGGTTTTGGCCGAGATGGGCATGGTGGTGGCCGGCCAAATTTTTCCAGAATGCCCTGAAATTTTGACTGTGTCCATGATATATCTCATACATCACTCTGTACTTGTTTGAAATTTTTTTAGAGGTCATTTAAAAATCGACAGAATGCAGGTTTTGATGTTTAAAGTTTCGGAGCAGTTTCGGTTTCGTAATCTAACAAACACCGTCTAATACTCTAGCCTGGCTCTGATACCACTGTTGGGATTCCTTAGCACCCTACTGGGTTTTTACAGCAACTACCATGCTAAATTTAAAAAAATCTAAGGTGCTAATCAATCCTAAGCTAGGATCAAGCTAGAGTAACTAGACAATATAACATGTAATCTACCATTACACTAAGTGAATGAGAAATACAACCTTTGTAGACCGGTCCTTCACTTCTAAAGCTCCATGTAGTAGTCCCTTCGCTATGAGTATCGATCTCCCGAACTCTAGTATGGGTTCTCCCGGAAAAATGAAAAAGCTTGCTCGAAGTCTTCGAGACCGAAGATGATCTACGTCGAGGAGACTCAAGCTCATGCTATATCTTCACAAATTGTGAAATTAGTGAAGCAAACACCCTAAACTACCCAAGCAAGTGTGTAGGATGATGAAGTAGGAAGTGGGCTCTCTTTATATTTCTTTTTCTCATATTATTTTCTGACCATAGAAAAATCTAGTAAGCTTTTTCTCTCATGAAGAGGAAGAAGAAGAAGAAGTGAGTAGAGAATGAACTCATGAGGTGAGAATATGAACCATGGGTGAGTTAGTGTCATCCACTAACTTATGTAGAGAGTTTACCATTGCTAACTATAATGGTAAGTTAATAAATATCTACAAGTAAAACAAATGAGTAGACTTAGTCAATGGTTCCACAAGCTTCTACAAGCTTGAACCATGTGATTAATTTCCACTAATTTGGTTTGCTTTAGATAAATAAAAACCTTACATTATAATTAGTATGGTGTAACTCTCATACACCCATGTAGCATGTGGCATCTAGCAAGACACAATAGTTGTACATTAATATATATCACATATACACTAATGCACACAAGTGAGAAAAGAAATCATAAGTGAGCTAATATTAGTTAATGTAATATAGTATATCAAATATACAATCATACATTAAATTATTAAATCAACACTTGATTTAATAATCCGGCTATATCACATATAACCGACTAATATCAAATGTAACAACTTATCGAATCAACACTTGATCCGATAACCCGGCTATATCACATATAACCGACCGATGTCACAAATCGCGAAAATAGAATGCGGTATCATATACGCACATTAATCTCAGTCCCGCACATATCACATATGTGCTCCTACTCCGTTTCGCCTGAGCCAGGAAACCTCTGTGTAGGACTCTAAAGACTCGTCAATACGCCGGCAGTAGGTGATGATCATATCAAACACCCACAAGCCGCAAGAGGCATGCTAAATGTAACGTCCATCTAGGTATTGAGCAATCAGAAGATCAACAAGCAAGCCTGCTCATACTCCTGCGAATCCAATCAGTAACACTTACCGTACAGTCCGGTCTCTTCGTCTGATATGTCGTATATCTCGTCTAGGGTGGTAAACGTCAGACCCCAGTAACTCGATAAGTCGTGCCGATGTGAGGCTCATAATGGGTCGAGAAACTACCGGTAACACTTACCAGTAAATCTCTGAAACAGCCCTGGCCAGGGACTTTCCTGTTATAGCCAATCGAGCACAGCACAACATCAACCCCCAATACTGGGAGAGACGAATCCCCTCCTATCGCTCATTGCCTCCATGTGACTCGGGACTGTACCCAAAAACCACCGTTTTACACGTTCTCATGAACGTGGTAAGGTGGAAATCAAAGCACAATGTGAATCACACAAGACTCTATGACGATCTCGGGTTGACAGACTACTATGTACCAGTGTCACCAAAGAACTGCCATTTGACGTGAAGTATAATACCATCTGGGAGTTCTCGGCGAGTCCGTCCAGTGTACCCAGTCTCCACTAAGCACCCGTATATTATCTCTGATGTCAAACGCCAATGGATATGGGATCATCCATCGCCCATCTACATGGGTCGAGAAGCTATACGCTAGTCTAATTTAGTATATCGATGCCCCGTCTCGATACACCCACGACTAGGGACATTAAAGGATGTACTCACAGACTACCTTTGTCCTACTAGTATGATCTCCATCATAATCTAGACAGTCAAGTATGCATCCTTAGGGCTTTACCAACATGTAACAGAGAGACAATCAATGTACATGTTAAGATAAAGAGTAACCAGATAGCATACTATCATGTCGAGCAAGAAAGTCCTCCCTATATATGTCCAAGCATCCACTACAATGTACATCTCATGTACAGTAATGGCCTCTAGGGCATACATATAACTAACAGTCTGTAGACCTAAGATCATCATTTATCTCGTGTGAGTTCCCACTGTGTTTTGACTACTACTGTACTACGGCTCAAATGAGTCGTGCAAACAGGTTTTAGTTGGGTACAGTCCCGAGCCACATGGAGGCAGTGAGTGATTGTTAGGGATTCGTCTCTCCCAATATAGGGAGTCGATATCGCATTGTTCTTGGTTAGTCAACGCCATAAGCCCCTGGCCAAGGCAGTTGAGAATTACTGATGGTTAGATCAGTAATTTCTCGGATGGTATTGAGCCACACCAGCACGACTTATCAGGGTTAGTAGGGGTCTAACGTTGACCGCCCCTAGACCCGGTATGCGATACTCTCCGACAAACAGATTGGACTTTACGGATATTGTCAACGTTAGGCTCAGTAGGGGTTCAGATGAGTTTGCTCATTGGCCTTCTTTTTCGACAGACACCTGGGTAGCCATTATGTACAGCTAATACCGCTGACGCGCTTGTGGTTAAACCTACTGCCAGCGTACTGCCGAGTCTTTAGATTTCCACACAGAAGGTTTCTTTGGTTCAGGCAAAATGAGTGGAGGCCATATGTTTATACGTGCATGGTTCTAATTGATTGCGTGTACTAGTTGCACGAAATTCAACCGGACAGTTTTTATTACTAGTAGGCTTAAGATTAAACCAGTTCATTAAATCAGGTATATAATACTATTATTATTTTTAGTGGTATTATTCTATCTCTTGGGTATTTGTATTTTGATACGAATACGGGTATGTATATACGGTAGAAAGTATTTTGTATTTATAAAAAAATACATTCAAGAAGGGGACACCTCATAATATAGATTTTTCTATTTATTGATAAATAGAAAATGAGGTGTAAAGGAAGCATGGCATGAGAGATGGTTTGGGCATTTATTTCCATCACTATTGAAGTATGGCTTGATTTTAAAAAGAAAAGAAAAGACATGATATTATCTCTTGTAGTAGCCATTCTTCATGGTTGCTTGTTTTTTTCTCATTCTTGAGTTGCTATCCTCTTTTGCTTCTTTGCTTCCTCCTCTTAACTAAACCCTACCATTCTCATGAGTTGAGAAACAAGGGTTTTGGAAAAAAAACTCACCACTAATCATGTCCATTCATCCTTAACTAGCTAGATTAGCAAACTAGCTAGTTGAGTTTCTTTCATTTGAAAGTTGTAGCTTAAACTTAGGACCTTCGGGTGGATCATCTAGGATCCAGGAGACCGGTGATCAAATTACACCGAAGACCCAAAAGGAGCTTAAGAAGAGGATTCAAGACCCGAAAGACATGAATCCGATAGGTATAAAATTCTAACATGGTAGAATAATTACCTTTGTAGTATAGCTAGTTAAGGTTTTATGGTAGATCTTGGGTTAAAAGTCTTTCTTGCATGCTTACAAAATTCAGTTTTTGAAATTCCGCTTCTCTACAAACCTTCTAGAGCATGTGAAATAGAGTTACATATCTTGTCTTTCTTTGCCGACGAGCGCGGCGCTGACAGATGGGGAGGAAATTTTCGTGAAAAACACCGTTACGACATGATAGAGAGGGCCGAGAGGGAGTTAGAGAACTTTGTATATTATTTTATTAACCCATGTAGTCCCGATCCCATGGTTGTTGGTCTTTTCCTTGTAGATTGAAATAAATAAATAAATAAATTTTTTATGTTAAACATCTGGTATTGGATAAGTCATTACTAAGAATATCCGGTCACTCCTTCGAAACATTTTCATATTTCAGTTTTATTGTGCGGTGTTAATTGAAAACTGCTTTCCCATTTAGATTCTGACTCTAGATTATGTATTTACCAGACCTGATACTCATTCTGTATGACGTTACAAATACTGAATGGGAGTAGAATATTGGGAATAGGGTGATTAGATCCTCAATTTTAGAATTCTTTGCAATTGGTAATTTTTTAGGAAATCACCTGGGTTTTGTCTAATGACAAATATTTGGTTTTGAATATCCGTTGTTATGCACCAATTTCAAACTGATATATCTGTACGTTTATTTTATAAAGTGAGATATAATTATTTGAAATTATATTTATAACATTTACATTTATTAGTTGATGATTAGGTAAGATGCATTTAATAACGCTGTAATTCTTCTTAACCATAATACAGTTTGCAACATACGACACACAAGGATTGAGTTATTAAACTCAGGGGACTTAAACAAAGTATTGTATGTTGTCCGATTTCCATTAGGATAAAGGGTTGGTACTCGTACTATATTCCGTTTACTTATGACTTCTCTGGTTTTAAACATGCATTTCGTTGAAATATAACGTCCAAATTTTGAGAAGTTATAGGTATAAGAATAAAATAGAGAATCATACGTTGGAAGTATCAGGATTCATCGAGGCGATCGAAGATATAGATAATTATATTAGGTATTCCGTTGTAAGTAATATTTGAGAACTTACTTCTCTCTCAGGTTACTCATCCGTGGGTGCTCTCCTTGATGAGTAATGATGCTTGACATTCTTCCATTTAGGCGATATGCATTGGAAACAGCTGCATAATTTTTGAATCTGGTTCCAATTAAATTAGTTCCATTGTTTCTATATTGGATAAAGAATGGATTCATATCTTTAATGATATTAAGATATATGGAGTTGTTCAGCTTATGGTTAAAACCAGAATCCGGATAAACTCAAGATACGTTTTCAGTAATAGCAATTTGTGGGTAATCCCTGGTTTAGACGAAAGTTAACATTCTATCATTTGCAGGATCAATAGTTATATTGTTCTTGACTCACCACCTTTTTAGTAAAAATGAATTTTTTTAGAAAACATTATTGGAAGTATGGTAGAAATGGAAGTGATTTTAGAGCCACAAACGGTTATTGAATATTTAATAGAACCTAAGCATTCAATTGGATTCGACAATCCATTATCCACTCCACAGATTTAGTAGGTAATCTCAGCCACCCAAGAGTCAGTCTCCTAAAAGACGGTGACAAGGAGGTTTTGATGACCCAAGTTTATCACTACCGCTGTCTTTGACTATGAGACATGGCAGGTGGATGACGCTAACATCATTCTAAATTGAATTTAAAAGTGCACGTGTATATGACTCTGCCAGAGGGTTGTTGTAATCAATGGGCACAGCGGAAGCATGGTGGGAAAGATGCTTGTGTCTATTTATAGACTAAAGCAATGAGAGCGGAAATGAGTCATCTATTCTTGATGTGAAAATCATAGTGTTTGATTTCATCAAGAATGACATATAAACCTAGTAAGAAGGTTGAGTAGGGAGTACTGTCCTGGTTTTTGGATGACATACCCCTGATATGAAGTGTTGTTCCTTTACTATGATCAGCTAAACTGTGGTTGTCACAGATATTTCTTCACATAGAAACTTGATAAAATATCAGATATTCTGATGATTAGATCTATGGTTTTAGATTTAGATTTGGGAAGTGTCCCAAATTGGATATTTTGACACTATTCTAAAGTGTTTTAGAATAGATGACTCCTGGCGTGGTGGTATACGTGCAGGTGATGGAGTCACCCTCTCTAAAGAGATGTCTTCTGGACTGATGAGGAGAGAAATTTGCATAATTGACATATCACTTGCTTAGGAAATTGAGTCAATCATGAGATATCAAGTACCATACCAGATATTACTTTTAAACTAACTACAATAAGAAGATATTAATCCAATCTTGAAGAAACATTAGGAATCAGTTATGAACATGAGAGAATATTCTTAGTATATGGTAACAACAGCCTCCTTTAGGAAGCGGTTATCATTTTAGGCTTCCAAAATGACTTGGATGACAGAGTGTCTGTCAGAGTTAAAGTTTACTCTTTTATGAGGGGCGGTATGTTGGACATAGGGCCAAGCGAATACTGAGGAAGGCATGGCGCATGATACTGATTAAATTCAATGAAAGATACAATCTAAGAAGTTTGTTGGATTTGATGTTCATGTTATGAACTTGGTCCCATCAGATATCCAGACAAGTTCTATGACAGGTATCGCTCATTTTGGGAGATAGTCGTTCTCCGCGAAGTTGAGACATAGTGACGAGGCTTATAAACGAGTGATCCCCAGATCACGGCATGTAGCGGATGATGTGTCATCCGCTAAGCCCGCTAGACTCCTGGGTGCTATGGAGTTGGAACAAGTATGATGCATTGGGGACATTCTTCGGCACCTCGTCTCCGAGATTGCATCCGACCTTTTGGAGACCTCTCCGCAGTGCCTTCCTTATTCGCCTAAACAACCATCCGACAGCTCGTCTTCGAGCAATCCTATAGCTGATCTCCTTTGACCATCGAACTATCCACCGAGCAGAGCTTCCTCGGCGTCCCTGTTCAACCGAGAGTACGGAGCCCAAGCGCCCTCGTAACGGCTCCGTGTATCTCGCCACGACGAGATCTCCGCTGCTCCATGACCCGCATCTCGCGCCAGCGTATTTTGCCATTAATGAGCGCATCCCGCCATTAACAAGCATGTCCCGCCATCGGCGCGAACGTGATGCATAGGAGTAACGGGCGGCGAGAATCTCACGCTGGTTCACCTCATGCAACCACTATATAAACCCCCTCCACCAGACGACTCAGGTAAGTCGAATTGATTCCAATACGCCGCTACGCTTCCTCTATACCTTTGTACTTAATTGATCGTCGGAGGGTCCTACGGTGGTTTCCCACCCGGGGACTTCCCTTGCAGATAGCCCGGCGTCAACAGTATCCAACAACCTATTAAGATCCACATGTCCATATCTCACTCTCAATCACAAACGTTCAGAGCAGTTCGCAGCAAGATCAACGAAGGAAAACATTTGAGGGAGATTCCGACCTCTATCACATAGAGAGATAAAGATATAAACATTGGAGCATATCCACTCATTGAGGCTATTTCTCGAACATGAGTGTTTCGCAAACATGCTTTGTGAAACTGATTAGTAGAGAAGTTGGGTATTCGGCATCACACATGCTGTGAGTATACAACACCACAATAATTAGCCTTAAGTGCAAGTGGGAGATTGTTGGTTATAGTGCCCCCAAGACAATTATTATAATCGCAGACAGGCGATTATGATGATTGAGGGAGGGCCTATATGGGTATAATATTCATACTCGAGGTGATAATATGCTATCTGGTTTGACTTTATCATCATGTACATGTATTATGTGGTATTACAGATCACTATTACATATTGATAGATCCCATAGGATTCATGCTTGATTACCAGGGTTATTGTAGCAATCAAACTTGTGAGAACTGGGTAGTCTATAAGCATATCCTTAAATGTCCCTAGTCGTAGGAATATCGAGACCGGGCATCGATATTCTAGAGTAGATTAGAGTATACGTTACTTAATCCCGATGAGGGGAGATGGCCGGTCTCACAGCCATTGGTATTAGTTAGTCACCAAAGATTGTATACATATGCTAATTGGGTTATGAGTTACACTGGACGGACTCGCCGGGAACATGCTAGATGGTATTATACCTATTGTCAGGTAGCAGTTCTCTAGTGACATGAGTACAGGTTAGTCTGTCGACCTGAGATCGTCATTTTTCTTGTATGAGTTCCTACCATGCTTTGATTACTACCCTACCACGTCTTTACTGAGTCATGCAAACAGGTTTTAGTTGGGTATAGTCCCGAGCCACATGGAGGCAGTGAGCGGATCATCAGGGATTTGTCTCTCCCGGTATTGGGGATAAATGTTGCGCAGCGCATGGGTAGCCATCACCAGAAATCCTTGGCCAAGGTGGACGAGATTTACTGATTTGGATCAGAAGTTTCTCTGTGGGTGATGAGCTTCACATCGACACGACTTTCGCGTTATTAGGGATCTGACTTTATCCACCCCCTAAACCCGACATGCGATACTCTTAGAAGAACAGACCGGACTGTACGGAGACTGTCACTTTCAGGCTCAGTAGGGATACAGACGAGTTTTCTTGTCGACCTTCCTTTCGGTCAATACCTAGATAGCCATTACGTACAGCTAGTGCCGCTGACTTGCTTGTGGTTAAACCCACTGCCAGTGTATTGTTAAGTCTTTAAAGTCATGCATTGAGGGTTTACCAGCTCAGGCGAAATGATGTAGTGTACGTATTTAGGTTAGATTAAAACACGTGTTTTTGTACATGTACTTTTAATTGGACATTTTGTTAATACTAGCCAGTTTGAAAGATAGCCAGATTATCACATTTAGATGAAATGTGAGCTAGTATAGTATATCTCTTATAGTATCTCTCTTTTCGATATTCGTATTTTGATATAATACGACATTTATACGAATACGGGTATTTGTATAAATATGTGTATTTGTGTCTTGATATAATAAGGGTATTTGTATCTTAATACAAATACGGGTATTCGTATTTGATACGAATACGCGTGTATGTATTTGTAGCATATACCTGTATTAGTGTATTTGTGTATATATATTTATATATATAATACACATATGTATATATGTACAATGAGATGGCTACTCTTTTCTTCTCATCTCTTCTTGTTATGGTGAGAATGGTGTAGGCTTATGACTCACTGTTTACCGCCGAAAGACCAGACCGAGACGTTGGGACGTCTAGCCTAAATTTGGGGACGGATGCTATTTGGACATATCCATCCACCTCTCCAAAGATACCAAGTTTATTTATGGTACCGTATATCAGAGGTTTAGATAGATACGTTGTAGCTTATGGGGACGTTTTTCCCTGCAGGCACGAATCCCTGCAGTTAATTATGTTATCGCATTGCGATAACCACTTTCTCTTTCTCCAGTAGTTCACTTCGTATCGTGTGTTATTTTGTTTATTTTGGTTGCCCGCAGATTGTATACGAAAACTATTTTATGTCGTCGCCCGTAGGGCGCGGATCTTCGTATATTTATGAATTTGGGTTTTGAGCTTAGATTATATTTTGTTTTATTTAAGAACCGTTAATTTAGTTTGAGATTAAGATCAACTCAAATATATGAGCATTTGGGCTCAATTTATTTTAACTAAGAATACATTAGTCTTATTTTTAGACTAAGATCAACTTAGCAACATTTAAGGATCATCAAATTTTAATTGAGATCCAACAACAGAGCATTTGGGCTCAGCTGAAAGAAACTCCAAAGTGACTTTTAGCCAATTTGGGCTTGGTTTGCTCAGTCTTTTCTTCTTTTCATTTTTTTATTCAAAAGTATTAAGCACTTATTTGGGTTCTGTTTGTTCAGTCTTTTTCCTTTTATGCAGAAGTGCTAAGCACTTATTTGGGCTCTGATGCTCATATGTGTATTATGTGAAGCACTCAGTCATGGGCGCTGCCCAATCAGTGCTAAGCACTTTAGTCATTTTGACTGAATATATAGGGGTAAGCACTTTTGTATGGTGCTTATATGAGGAGCATGTGAGGCTCTGCCTCATTTATTTTATTGGGCGCTCACGTGTGTTTCAAGTGAGGCGCTGGGACGTGGGCACTGCCCAATCAATGCTAAGTACTTAACCATTTTGACTGACTTTATAGTGCTTCTGCACTTTTACTCAGCGCTCACATGTATTTCACGTGAGGCGCTGGCCTTCTCTTTTGTTCACTCACGTGGGAAGCACGTGAGGTGCTGAGTCTTTTGTTTTGGGTGCTCAAGTGGGAAGCACATAAGGCGCTGAGTTTCATTTAAGGGAAACTTTTGGGCGCTCACATGTGTTTCACTTGAGGCGCCAAACCGTTTTCTTTTTTGATGTTCTCTGAAGAAATTTTAACTTCTGTTAATGTCATTTTGACCATTAATGATCTCTATTTTGGAGATCCGAGATCGATTTCATTAGAGAACTAAGTTCTTCTATTTTTTTTTGTAAGAACAAAGTTCTTTATGTAGGGTTAAACCCTATTTATGGAGGAATTAAATTCCTAGACAATGTGTCTTTAATTCTTTTTGATCTAGTTCTTTTTTCCTAGACTTTGAGTTTGGAGAACAGAATCTCCCAGATGAAAATTAAATTCTCAACTTGTGGAGAGACTTTCTTTTCAAATCTCAGATCAGAGGGGAGAACTAAGTTCTTTTTATGGAGGGTTGAACCTTTATTTTCTTTATGCTAGACGAAACAGATACATTTTATCTCTACTTTTTATTTATCTAGGGTTTGAATAAACAAGAGATCTTTTTTGAAAGAGAATTGAATTCTCAGTTGCAGTTTCTATCTTTTTTATTGCAGAAGCTTATGGGGGGTTCCCTCTTCTTTTTTCTTGAATTCTCCTATTCTTTATAGAGAAAAGTCAAATTTATTGACTAGTTTGAGAAAATCTCTCATTTGAATGATACCAATTAATTTAACTGGCCTCAAACATTATTCGGGGGATTTTATCCACCGTTGGATCTTTGATCCTGTGAATTTCTGTTTTACAGAATATTTATTCTTGTTTTTTTACAAGATTAAAGATATATTTTCCTACATACAGAATTTAATTCTGTGAAACGGTGATTTTTAATCACTATTGGATTTTAATCAAAGAGTGCTCTGTTTAACAGAGCACAACCTTTCTTTATTTAGAAAGATTGGGGAAATATATTCCCAAAATATAATTTAATTTTATCATTGGATTTTTTATCAAACCGAGAATATCTTTCTCACTTAGAAAGATTAGGCAAATTTTTTTCTCTTAATAGAATTTAATTTTATCATTTGATGATTTATTATCATCATTGGATTTTTTATCCAACGGCTCTGTTTAACAGAGAATATCCTAGATTTTAAGTAAATAATTTCCATATAGAATTTAATTCTATCTGCTCTTAATGTGGGCATTGACACTCACGTATTATGCACGTGGGCGCCACTCAAGAATTTAATTCTTATATATAGCAGGCGCTCCTATGTTTTGCACATTGGCTCTCATGTGAAATTTACGTGCGGCGCCACTATAGGATTTAATCATATAAGAGGTCGGCATTGGCGCTTGTTGGCTATAGTGCCCTTAAGGCAATTATCATAGTCGCAGGCAGATGATTATGATAATTGAGGGAGGACCTATACCGGTAGAACAGTCTTACTCAAAATGATAATATACTATCTGGTTTGTCTTTATCATCATATACAGCATTAGGTGGCATTACAGATCACTATTACATATTGATAGAGCTCATAGGATTCTTGCTTGACTACCAGCATTATGATGGCGATCATATACGTGGGAGCTGGGTGGTCTATAAGCACATCCTTAAATGTCCCTAGTCGTGGGAGTTTCGAGACCGGGCATCGATACTCCAGAGTAGACTAGTGTATACTGATCGATACCCCGACGAGGGGCGGTGGCCGGTCTCACAAGCTATTGGTGTCAGTTTGTTCACCTAAGATGTATACAGGTGCTTATTGGGTTATGAGTACACCTGACAGACTCGCCAAGAACATGCTAGTTGGTATTATACCTATTGTCAGATAGCAGTTCTCAGGTGACATGTGTACATGTTAGTCTATTGACCTGAGATTGTCATTTATCTCTTTTGAGTTCCCACTGTGCTTTGATTACTACCTTACCAAGGCTCAAAGGAGTCGTGCAAACAGGTTTTAATTGGGTACAGTCCCGAGCCACATGGAGGCAGTGAGCGGATCTTCAGAGGATTCATCTCTTCCGGTATTGGGGGTTGATGTCGCATTGTGCACGGGTGGCCATCATAAGAAATCCCTGGCCAAGGTAGTCGAGAATTACTTATTCAGATCGGTAATTTCTTGGTGGTTGATGGGCTTCATACCGACACTAAATGACGCGTTATTAGGGGTCTGACTTTATCCACCCCCTAGACTCGATATTCGATACTCATAGACGAACAGACCGGACTGTACGGATATTGTCACTGTCAGGATCAATAGGGGTTTCAGGATGAGTTTGCTCGTCGGCCTCCCTTTCGCTCAATACCTGGGTAGCCGTAACGTCCAGCTAGTGCCGCTGACGTGCTTGTGATTAAACCCACTGCCAGCGTATTGACGAGTCTTTAAAGTCCCACATAGAGGGTTTCCTTGCTTCGGGCATGATGTAGAGGCCGTATGGTTTTACGGCAGGGTTCGATCACATACATGTACTTGTGCACGGATGTTGTTCGGACGGATAATAATGGTTGGCTTTGGTTTAAGCCAGATCATAGTATTATATTGTTGGACTATTTTCGTCTCATTGTATTCGTATTCTTCGAAATATGGATGCGAGTATGTATATACGGATGAAGGGTATTCTTGGAATTTCTTACAAGATTACTTTTAGAAGATTACACCTTATTATGGTTTAGACCTTTTTGGTTTAAAAGGTTATTGAGGTGTAGGATGAGGTATTTATTTCAATTTTGGTGGCATGGCTTATTAGTAACCCATGGTTACTTTTCTAAGCATGATTAAGTTTTTGTTTGTTGTGAGATTTTGTTGACTTGGGATATTTTTGATTGACTCTAGATATTTTGGAGCCATGGGATATTTATGTTGATGGCTTCAATTATTGAAAAGAATTAACACAAAAAGAAATCTCACAGCAAACAAAAAGACTTAGCCATTTTCTTTCTTGAGTTGCCTCACTCTCATCTTCATGGCATCTTCTTCTACCTCCACCCAAACACTCTCATGTGTTGAGAAACCTTGGGTATCTTAAGACAAATTAATCCTTCATCACTCTCTAATTCTTCTACGGTATCTAGTGTAGCAATCTAGGTACCCTAGTTATCTCGGATATGAGGTTGGAGCTCAATTCATAGACTCTCGGGTGGATCATCTTCGATGGAGGGAGATCGGAGATCAAGCTTGATCAAGGAGGCCTCTAGGAGCTTAGAAAGATTGTTCAAGACCGAAGGACACGGATAATTCGGTATAACTATTCCAACTCCTTTGCATGTTTTGTTATCTAGGGCATATGGGTCAATACGGGTTATCGAGTTTTTTTAGCGCCGGTTTTTGAAAATTTTAGTTCCGCGATGGCCAAGGTTTGATGGCCGGGGCACTTGCATAACACAACATGGTATCAGAGCCACTCCATAAGCCTTAGTTAACTCATTAAGACATTAAAAATCCGCCATTTTTGTCGTGCAAAAACTTCCGACAAAAACAGTTATAAAAACTGAAAGTTTGAGATATTTGCACACCTCGTGGGCTCACGTTTTGAACTGAAAAGCCGCGGGGTGGTGCATGGGCATCCTGGGGAATCCCTAGGGGGACCGAACATCTTGGACCACTCCCGAAGAGCACCACAAGGTGGTCTTGGCAGTGGGGACCCGAAATTGCCCCACCTTGGACAGTTTCGGGTCTGCCTCACCCCATGGCCACCTCGTGGTGGCCTCGGGGGTGAGGTACCTCTTCTAAGCCCCCCGACTTGAAGTTAATTTTGTGCTCTAACTCCCCACAAAGGTTTGGCCATGTTTCTTTTTTATTCGGACTTCCAAATTGGTTTTAAACGGTCGGTTTTTGGAACTTTAGCTCACTGTTTTTTCATGGTTTTGCAAAATGGTTTAGTTTGCTAATTGCATGCGGAATTCTAATGTAATAGTTTTCAGTACATACATTACTATCTGCGACCGTGAATGTCATTAGAGTGGTACAACTCGTCTAATTGCTATATGACTTTTAGACGGGTTTGCGAACGTGACATTCACGTTGATGTTCTGTGTTGTGCTGTGGTTGTGGTTGGATCATCGTGGTGGATATCTTGGGTGCAATGGTCGAGCGTCCGACCTGTGGACTACCGTCACTGCCCGTTTGTATATTATTTGTTTGGGGCATGACCGGGTTGATGTCGATGTCGATGTCACCCTTGTACTTATTTTCTTTTCTGTACTAGGATTACCCCACGGTGGAGTGCACGAATAGCCGGGTTCTAGAGCAAAACGGGCCCGCATCTCATGGTGATGATACGCAGGGGGCCTCACTCTAGAATTGGTGGGCTATTCGCCATACTCGTAAGGGCTATAGGTTGATCCAAGGAGGGGTGCTCAAGTTACCGGATTCCGTGGAGTGCTGGGTGGCCCATTCATGTTGTTGATTGGGATTACCTTGCTTCTGGAATTGTCGGGTAACTTGACGCACTCGTAGGAGTCTAGGTTTTCATTGCACAGGCTATCCACATGACAGAAAACGTCGGGTCTCATTTGCGGCTCAAATAAAACCCGAGGCTTGAGGATTATCCACCACTTTGTGTTGCTTGGCTGAGATTATGAGATATTACTTTATATCATGTCTAGGATGAATGTTATATATATTTATATATATACTAGTAGATGTATATGTTTTTCACCCACGCTAGTACAGCCCCCGCTGTCGTTAGTTAAGTAACCTAACGGATGATGACGGGGACCAGTGGCGAATGCGGATGACATATACATACATTATATTTTCGTTCTTTTCTGGTGTGATTAATTGATGGGACTGCATTGATTCTGATCAATTCAAGGGAAAAAACCTATATTTGATATTGTTGGAACCAAGTTTTTTAAAAACCGACATTACAGACGTTCTCTTTTGCATTGCAAAGTCGTATTCGGTTATGAATATCCAGCACCTCATTCGACGAGGCAAGGGCCGAGATCCCTTCATCGGGAGTGACCCTTTGGGAAGAATTTTGCGTCAGCGTAATAACTTCACTATAGTCGATTATTTTTGCTTTGCATTGTGGTATGCAGTTTGGAATATCCTGCACCTCATTCGATGAGGAAAAAGCCGAGATCCCTTCACCGGGAGTGACCACTTTAGCAAAAGTTTTCGCCACTATATATTTGTAAAACTACTTGGATTCTTTCGACGATATCAAGTTCATTACGTTAAAGGTTTTTCGCCAAAAACCAGCCATAGCCCTCCGTCATTTCAGACGGGTAG
The DNA here is from genome assembly GCA_030015575.1 of Agapanthus africanus. NCBI lineage: Eukaryota > Viridiplantae > Streptophyta > Magnoliopsida > Asparagales > Amaryllidaceae > Agapanthus > Agapanthus africanus. The sequence goes on along the minus strand of CM057343.1, from coordinate 496,428,557 downwards.
CGCCTAGTATTCATACTATGTATGTTGGCCTTCGTTAAGGAATAGTGTATGGCAGCTATGTGTTACTTTTCTGTTGCATGGATAGATGTGTTGGTTTGGAACAGTCATACTGCTATTTTGACCTTCGTCAAGGGTATGTATGGGTGGGTTCAAATTAACCTGGACAATGACGGGTAGAACTTTACATGTGGCTTATGATATATTGGCCTTCGTCAAGGTCATAAGAGCATGTGGAAATAATCCACATCGGGAGTTTCTAAAGAAACTAAAACTTGCCAGGCATGCGCATACCTTCTGGAGTGTGATAACTTGAGTGGCTTCCATCAAATTATCATACGATGATGGTTGAATCCGGATTCCCACCGATGAGTTAATTTACTCCTCGGGTGATTTTAGATGATCCCGACCAATTCTTCTTTTAGGTTTGGAGGAGAATTCGAGGAAACAGTGGGAGCCATCCTGATTAGATAAAATAATTAACCATTCTGATTGTCATGTCCAGCTTCCCAGTAGATGGAAACGATGGCGTGGCAAGCCCGTGACGTATTTATTCCGAGAAGGTCATTTCTCGAAATAAATACGCTAAACGTCTATAAGCAACATAAACTAACAAGAATAAACAAAAGAATGAAATCCAATTTTGATTTATTACATTCAAGATTCACAGTAGACAAAATATCTGAATATAAGATACGATAATATGATAAGTCTTAATAAGGAAGCATACATAAATAAGCTAAAATGAAATGAAAAGCTAAACGAAACTAGACATCCGGTTGTGATGCGAACTGGTTGTACTCCTCTTCGACCGCTTCTATCTCCTTTGTCTCAATACCACCTGACAAACATTCCTAGAAAGAATGAAAGATGGGTGGAATGTCTGTCAGCGAACTAACACTCGGTAAGTCCCTAAAAGGATGGTGTGATGTATATAAATTAAATGCAAGGTGTAATATTATATATAGTATAGCATGGATATAAATCATGAACATGTAAACAAGTATAATAGCGTAAATGGTAATGTGTATATCAACTATAACAGCATGGAAATGTAGCATGAGCATAGCAAATAAGTATAGCATGGCCGTGGAGTATAGGTATAGTGAACATGAAGTGAATGTAAGTGTCATAAAAGGTCTCTAAAAGGGTAAAATTAACTAACGTGAGTTTAAGTGTGAATATCAACCAATCTCAAGAATATTCTCGAACCCAAGGCTATCGTCCAGGGGAAAGGAATCACGGGCCCAAAATAGCAGGACTTCAATTGTTATTAAAGTATTCCAAACCCAACAGGCTATCATCTAGGGGCTTAGAAACACGGGCCCTCATTCATGAACCCGGTACCACAGCAACGTTATTTGTACCGTTTCAGCCCGATACCACAGCAACGTTATTTGTTATAATGGGACTCATGAGATTCCGTTAGATTCATCCTCAAACTACCCCAACACCCCGTGAATATAAGTTTATGATTAATGTTATGAGTCTTGATCAAATCCATAAATACAAAAGGTGATGTATGATATCAAGTTTTCAAGATTGAGTTCATGTAATCATATCAAGTGCAAGTCATGCTAATTGTATTTATGGTTCGAGTCAAGTTGGTCCAAGTGTATATACTGGGTTCAAGTATTCATGATTAAGTCGTGTCATGATCAAATCAATTCTAACATGTAATGATTTAATCACAAGTCATATAAATAAAAACAAATAAACAATCATAGAACATGATATGAGATAAGTATACAAGTAACGTCCAAAACAATGTTGTAAATATATGAAATATACGACTAGTTAATCAAGTCATTTGAAATCAGAATATAAACGAAAACATAGACTTAAGTGTTATGCACACGTGATTTCCAGTCTTGCCTAAATACTACTACCGGTTTTGGAGATATGCTCGTTTTTGTATCGTCGAGCAAAACAGATCAGAATCTATTCAGCACCGTTACACATTTTTAAAACGCAGTTTGAGTTAATTTCTATCGGGTTTTAGGTTACAAAAATTATTAGAAAATTGTAGGCCTTTCGATATAATTATCCAAAACACCAAGATTCGTGCGATTTGGATTTCTGAAGCTCTAGTTATAATCGTTTTAATATCAGCGTTTAAAACAGAAATTTTGATTTCTGGACAGCAAATATATATTGTATTGCAAAACCTATATCGAGTTATTTCATGCATTTCTAAGTAATCTAGTATACAGAAAATTATAGTTATATCAATTTTGCATCTACACATCTAATGTTTGTCACGAACGAACATCGGGAGCTCGAGTTATGTCTAATTTAAAAACAGTGTACGAATCAGGACAGATTCTGTCCAGATTCGTCGCTTAATATTGTAACGCAGTTTTCTATATTTTACGTCGATTTTAAGTAAATACTTAAAACTAAGAAAATATATACCTTTCGATGTAGATGTTCAAAACATCTGAAAACAATTAATTTGGATCAACGATTATAGAGTTATGGTCTCTTGAAGAAAACCCTTATTGGCAGTTTTCTGGTTTTAAAAACAGTGAATAAAAAAAACTACGCAACATTTAAACCATTATTCGGTTCGATCTAAAATATGTACAGTGTGTACAGAAAAATATATTCTATCATATATAAATTTTCTTAAATTTCCAGAAGTAAAAATTAATTTCAAAAAATTATTTTAAAAATAAAGGTATTGATATGTCATATGTGAGAAATGAGAAAACCATGGTATTTATTCGTAACTTCATTTTTTTTACAAACTTTAAGTAGAGTAATTTAAAATACAACAACAAACGATGCAATCCTAATTGGTTACTATGAAATCTTAACATATGGATTGAGAGTAATGAAAAAGACTTTACAAACAATATATTTGTGTATGTTTGTGTGTATTCATTATTTATATATGTATCCATTTAATTAATTATTTAGAGACTATGATATGACAAGGAAAGTTTTTCATGGTAATATAAAAAAGAGAAAGATAAAGAGAAAGAGATGGAGGGAGGTGTTGGGGTAAAAATTTACACCCCCGTTGACCGAGTCAAAGTCAAGGTCAACCCCAAGCCAGGTGGGCCCAAGCCCAGGTCAAGCGGGCCCATGCCCAAGTCGAGCCCGCGGCCAGCCTCTCTCATGCCAACAACAAAATCATGTCATAAATAATTTCTATGTAATTTTTTATGCATGAATGTATGCAAAATGGGCATAAAGCCAAATTTTTGTAAGCTCATGGTTTATGTGCAAAAAGAAATGGCACATGAACCATGGGATGGGCAAAATGCCATTTTGTAAAGCCCAAGGGGCTATATGTAAATGTGTAAGCCTATATAAGGCAACATGATGATGAATAGAAAAAGACACTTTTTCATTCCCCCAAAAACTAGGGTTCTTTGTGCCTACTGCTCCTTCTCCAAGGTTCCAAAAAACCTTCTTCTTCCTCTTGAATTAAATCGAGAGTTTAACTCTTCCTTTTCCCAAAATAAATAGTTTTCCACCATAAAACCCACAAAGGGGAACTTAGATCTCCCACCAGATCTCGAAAAGGGGAGACTTTTAAGTCTTACCCCCTTTTCTCCAAGATCCCGCCGGTCAAGAGCAAGAAGAAGGAGACCCATCTCCAAAAATCTAACTTTGGACAGACCCAAGGCTCAAAAGAAGAGCAATAAGTCCCCAGGAGTTTAACTCCTTTCTAAATCTGCTGGAGTTTAACTCCATAAATTAATTTTTGTTGGAGTTTAACTCCATAAATTTGTTTCTGATAGGAGTTCAACTCCGAAAATTCCCTTGGGAGTTCAACTCCCCAGCCTAGGGGCTAGGCTCCCCTTTCCACGGGTTTTTCCCGCGGTCACGTGTGTCCACGTGACCCCATGGGCGCTAAGGCGCCCATCGGTCACGTGTGCGCACGTGACCCCGGGGCGCCAAGGCGCCCGTCGGTCACGTGTGCGCACGTGACCCTGGGGCGCCCGTCGGTCACGTGTGCCCACGTGACCCCGGGGCGCCAAGGCGCCCGTCGGTCACGTGTGCCCACGTGACTCCTGGGGGCGCCAAGGCGCCCATCGGTCACGTGTGCCCACGTGACTCCTGGGGGCGCCAAAGCGCCCATTGGTCACGTGCGCGCACGTGACCCCACGCACCATGCGCCCACATGCTTTGCACGCGTCTTTAAGACGCTTTCCCCCCTTTTTTTTATGCACTCCACACTAAATATGCCTCCCTCGTTAGAAAAAATTTCTAACGGGGCGCTGCCCCGCACCCCGCAAGGGGGCTGCTAGCCCCCTTGACCCCCAGCCCGCTATCCGGATAGCGGGACCCCCGTAAAAACTCTGCGTGGCTCCCGACATATCCAAACCCCCATTTCAAAACACAACACACGTACACTGCACATTGAGTTCGCATGACCAGTTTAACCCGTCAATCGGAGGTTCCTTCGCTCCAAAGGCGAGGGGTAATTAACGGCAGCTTAGTCCGCGGCTGCCGGAGATTCGGATCCCCACAGTCATTAAACCCCGGCCTACCCTAGGCAGGGGGAATCTGTAGTACGCCTGACAAGCACGCGCGTATTCCCATCTCAATGGGGTGACGAAAAACACCCTACAGATTCTGGCACGCCCGGTGGGACCATCTCTCCTCCCATATTTCGGGTTAAATGTTCATGCGAACTCAATCAATTTACATGTCTATATTTATACTAAAATAATGCTCTTTCATGTAGGTTCTCAAGCAATCACTTCTCAACGATGTCTCCAAAAACCTGCTCAGCTCTCAACACGGCTCCCATCTCATACACGATGAAGATAGACTCCAGGACGGTCCTTCCGGCCAGTCTTGGGCGACAATGGGAGGAGCCGCTGCTACCATTCGGCTCTATCATGTTCATGCCAGTTGGCTCCATCCCTGCTCCTCAAGCCCCGGTGGCAGACAAACCGGTCTCGAAAGGCAGGAGACCAAATGTGGTGGTCGCGAGGGCACCTCAGCCCAAGCGCAAGTCCGTTTCCGAACGACTCTCCATGGCCCCAGCTGGGGGCAAGGCCACCAACACCAACAAAGCTACAGTGCGTCCCGAGCATGCTCCAGCGGTGCCCTTGACCACTGCTCGATCGGGTGTCTTCTCTAAGCTCCCCTCTGATCAACTCACAATGGCTTCCCGGGTAGCGGATGCCCGCCAAGCCTTCAAAATCGAGAAGCTGAGGGAGAAAAGGCTCAGATATAGAGCCAACAAAAGGGCTAGGGCTCCGGCCAGGCTAAACCTCATGAGGTTCGAGGAACAGGGTTACCCCGCCGAAGATGAGGAAATGGCCGGGTATGTGATCCACACTGTCTACACGGTGGGCACGCGCAGCAAAAGTAAGGATGGGGCCACCACATCTCAAACCCGATCTGACTTGAATGTGGTGGCCGCTTCCCAAGAACAGTCGCCTCTGCTGGGTGATGAAAACCCTTTTGATGAGGATGATAGGCAGAAAGACCCTTCGGTCCATGAGGAGTCGGGCTCGGAAAGCGAAGAAGAGCCGACTTTCCGCCCCAGGACCGCGGAGCAAGAGCTGCTTCAAGAGCTCCGAAAGCAGCTTAGAAACAAAGACAAGGAGATGGCCAAGCTCTACTCAAAAATTGACGACTTGACAAACGTCGTCTTACAACTCACGGCCCAGCTTGCCTCTCAGCCGCCCAATCAAGCGTATGGCTCTCATGAACCAGGAAACGGTGTCTCGAAACAGCCGACGCCCGTTCCCTCAAATCCAAAAGTGGGCGGACCGCATGAAAATCAGTTGCATCCTATCTCGGGAAATGTCTTGGCTGCCGATGACAGTAGCCCGCTAACTCAAGATCAAATTATGGATTTGGTTGCCAGCAAAGTCAAAACATTGGTGGCCGAAGCCGAAGCGCAAAGAGATATCAGCAGTAGTGGGAGACCATATCCTGCTCAGTATGATCTGGTGGAATTTCCTAGCGGCTATGTCATCCCCAAATTCGGAAGATTCGATGGGACGGGAAATGCGAATCAGCACATTGCCCACTTCAAAGCCTCATGCGGGAACACTGGGGGCAACGATGCGCTTCTCCTCCGCCAGTTCGTTAATAGCTTGACCGATGTTGCTTTCGACTGGTACGCGAGCATACCGGATGGCTCCGTCACAACTTTTGTCCAAATGGAGTCTCTGTTTCGGCAGAGGTTCATGAGCGTCAGCGATAAGATTACCATTGCCGAGCTCGTAAGGACTAAGCCCAAGAGCGACGAAAGCAGCACGGATTTTATAACCCGATGGCGTAATCTCTCCGTCAAATGCGAACCGCCAATAGAGCAGGACCAATCTGTCAGTCTCCTTGTCGGAAATCTCAACAACTGGATGGCCCCGTTTCTATGTACCGCGGGTCTCAAAACATTCCAAGAGCTAACCAAAAAGGTCCAAACGTTGGAACGCTCAAAGCCCGAGTCCGCTCAGGATCTTCAGTTCACAAACAGACCGAAACCTTGGAAGGACGACAACCGAAAAAGCGGAAGTTCTAACATCACCGATTCTCCAAATAAGCAGAGAATGGGCGAAGCAAAAACTGACCAGTCTCGAGGGCCAACTTTGGAGGAAAGGAGAAATAAGGTCTACTCATTCCGAAGGGACAAGGTCCACAAAATTTTTAAAGATGCTCTGAAGAATGGCCTGCGGCTACCAGAACCGAAAAGGCTAAGTGAAGCAAACAAGACTGATCATCCCAACTTTTGCCCATACCACCGAGTGTTGGGGCACACTATTGAAAACTGTTGCATCTTCAAGGATTGGGTCGAGAAACAATACAAGGCAGGAGAAATATCATTGTCCCCTGGCGTGTTAACAAACAATCAAGCTGCGACCGTCAATTTCATACAAACGGGGACCGAAGTCCTTCAGGGACCTGATTCTCTCAAACACCCGCCTTTCTCTGGAAACAACAGACCACCAAGTCTTTAAACTGGGAATAATCGACCACCACGTCATTAAACTGGGAACAATCGACCTCTAAGTCGTTAAACTGGGAATGTAAAAAAAAGTGTAAATAAAAAAATGTGTAAATAAAAGAAAAATAAAGAAAAGCCGAAATGATGGGGCAACTCGCAATAAAAATCAGCGAGTAAAAATGAAAATGAAAATAAAGCCGAAATGATGGGGCAACCGCGAATAAATAGCCGAAATGATAGGGCAATCGCGATCTTCGCGATAATAAAAGCTGAAATGATAGAGCAATCGCGGTAAAATAAAAAAAAAAAACAAAAAAAAAACAAAGGCGGATGATGAGTTGCTCCTGGCATTATTCCAGTGCAGCAATGCAGACGCCAAACAAAAATCCAATTTCCCAAAATTCTTTCAGCCCTACGGTTAGTCCCCAAATTGACTACCGTATACAATCCACGGGCTCAAATAATTCTCAGCATACCCATGCCCCACCGCAACCACCATTTGCGCAGCTGGTCTCCGCCTTTGGAATTATGCTCCATTGAGAAGACCCACTCATGTGTCCTCACGATACATGAGGAGAACAAACCTTTGTGAGATCCTTACGACTCACAAAGGAAAAACACACTTGGGGGTCCTCACGACTCTTAAGGAGAAAATACACCTGCGGGATCCTTACGACTCGCAGGGAGAAAATGCTTTTATGGGACCCTCACGGCCCATAAAATTGAAAAGCCTTAGGTGATAGGGATCTAAACCTGTCTCCTAAGCCATCGCTCCCCAATCCCCAAGTGGCGAATGATGAGTCGCTGCTGGTACTACATTCCAGTACAGCGATGCAGACGCCAACCAAATTCCAACTCCCATACCCCAATGGCGAATGATGAGTCGCTGCTGGTACTACATTCCAGTACAGCGATGCAGACGCCAACCAAATTCCAACTCCCATACCCCAACGGCGAATGATGAGTCGCTGCCGGTACTACATTCCAGTACAGCGAAGCAGACGCCAACCAAATTCCAACTCCCATACCCCAACGGCGAATGATGAGTCGCTCCTGGTACCATATTCCAGTGCAGCGATGCAGACGCCAACAAAGTCCTGAAATGTTTCTGGCCCTACGGTCTGGATCATACATCCTGCAAAACCGTATACAATCCACGGGCGTAAAACGATCCCAATCTCTCCCAAGTCCTACCGGCGAGACTATATCCAAAGTCCCACCGGCAGGGAAGATTCCAAAAAAAAAAGGGAAAAAAAAAGAAAGAAAAAAAAGAAGAACGGCATGTCCACAAGCAAAATGGGCACGGATGAAAACCCGAAAGGGCTCCGTGAGTAAAAACAGCAGGACTGCCGGCGAGTTTGTGAAAACCCGAAAGGGCGCAAACCCGTAAAAAAAAAAGAAATGAAATGCACTCGCAAATTCCTCTCGACTTTGTGAGGAGAAAATTCCCGCGTGAGATCCCTACGACTCACAAAGGAGCAACACACTTAGGAGCCCCCACGACTCCTAAGGAGAAAATACACCTGCGGGATCCTTATGACCCGTAGGGAGAAAATGCTTTTATGGGACCCTCACGGCCCATAAAATTGAAAAGCCTTAGGTGATAGAGATCTAAACCTGTCTCCTAAGCAACCAAATCCAAATTTTCTCAGGGCACATGATGAGTTGCTCCTGGCATTATTCCAGTGCAGCAATGCAGATGCCAAACGAAAAAAAAACCAAATCCAAATTCTCCCGGGGCAAATGATGAGTTGCTCCTGGCATTATTCCAGTGCAGCAATGCAGATGCCAAACAAAAACCCCAATTCCCAAATCCTCTCAAAGACAGATGATGATTCGCTCCTGGTACCATATTCCAGTACAGCGATGCTGATGTCAACTCAAATCAAACCAACCAATTCCAACATCGACCTCTGCGTCCACCAGCGACACTCCGCATCGGGGAAACGTCCTACCACAGGCACTCCGTCTCGGGGAAACGTCCTACCACAGGCACTCCGTCTCGGGGATACGTCCTACAACAGGCACTCCGTCTCGGGGAAACGTCCTACCACAGGCACTCCGTCTCGGGGATACGTCCTACCACAGGCACTCCGTCTCGGGGATACGTCCTACAACAGGCACTCCGACTCGGGGAAACGTCCTACCACAGGCACTCCGTCTCGAAGATACGTCCTACAGCAGGCACTCCGTCTCGGGGATACGTCCTACAGCAGGCACTCCGTCTCGGGGATACGTCCTACCACAGGCACTCCGTCTCGAGGATACGCCCTACAACAGGCACTCCGTATCGGGGAAACGTCCTACAACAGGCACTCCGTATCGGGGATACGTCCTACCACAGGCACTCCGTATCGGGGATACGCCCTACAACGGCACTCCGTCTCGGGGAAACGTCCTACCACAGGCACTCCGTCTCGGGGAAACGTCCAACCACAGGCACTCCGTCTCGGGGAAACGTCCTACCACAGGCACTCCGTCTCGGGGATACGTCCTACCACAGGCACTCCGTCTCGGGGATACGTCCTACCACAGGCACTCCGTCGCGGGGATACGTCCTACAACAAGCACTCCGTCTCGGGGATACGTCCTACCACAGGCACTCCGTCGCGGGGATACGTCCTACAGCAGACACTCCGCCTCGGGGAAACGTCGACCAGCGACACTCCATGCCGGGGGCACGTCTACCAAATCGCTTCGTAACAGAGCGTCGACCGTCTATGTCGCAAAAAGGGCAGTGCAGGCTCCCGCAAATTGGGAACCCAAATCGCTCCGGATCAGAGCGTCGACCGTCCATGTCGTAAAAAGGGCAGTGCATCCCAAAAAGTGGGAACCAAAGCAAGTCGCCTCCACGTGAAAGAAGATCCATCAATTTCATGCACACGACCCACATGTGCGGTGTGCATTTATTGATGGGGGGCACTTTGTTGGGGTAAAAATTTACACCCCCGTTGACCGAGTCAAAGTCAAGGTCAACCCCAAGCCAGGTGGGCCCAAGCCCAGGTCAAGCGGGCCCATGCCCAAGTCGAGCCCGCGGCCAGCCTCTCTCATGCCAACAACAAAATTATGTCATAAATAATTTCTATGTAATTTTGTATGCATGAATGTATGCAAAATGGGCATAAAGCCAAATTTTTGTAAGCTCATGGTTTATGTGCAAAAAGAAATGGCACATGAACCATGGGATGGGCAAAATGCCATTTTGTAAAGCCCAAGGGGCTATATGTAAATGTGTAAGCCTATATAAGGCAACATGATGATGAATAGAAAAAGACACTTTTTCATTCCCCCAAAAACTAGGGTTCTTTGTGCCTACTGCTCCTTCTCCAAGGTTCCAAAAAACCTTCTTCTTCCTCTTGAATTAAATCGAGAGTTTAACTCTTCCTTTTCCCAAAATAAATAGTTTTCCACCATAAAACCCACAAAGGGGAACTTAGATCTCCCACCAGATCTCGAAAAGGGGAGACTTTTAAGTCTTACCCCTTTTTCTCCAAGATCCCGCCGGTCAAGAGCAAGAAGAAGGAGACCCATCTCCAAAAATCTAACTTTGGACAGACCCAAGGCTCAAAAGAAGAGCAATAAGTCCCCAGGAGTTTAACTCCTTTCTAAATCTGCTGGAGTTTAACTCCATAAATTAATTTTTGTTGGAGTTTAACTCCATAAATTTGTTTCTGATAGGAGTTCAACTCCGAAAATTCCCTTGGGAGTTCAACTCCCCAGCCTAGGGGCTAGGCTCCCCTTTCCACGGGTTTTTCCCGCGGTCACGTGTGTCCACGTGACCCCATGGGCGCTAAGGCGCCCATCGGTCACGTGTGCGCACGTGACCCCGGGGCGCCAAGGCGCCCGTCGGTCACGTGTGCGCACGTGACCCTGGGGCGCCCGTCGGTCACGTGTGCCCACGTGACCCCGGGGCGCCAAGGCGCCCATGGGTCACGTGTGCCCACGTGACCCCGGGGCGCCAAGGCGCCCATCGGTCACGTGTGCCCACATGACTCCTGGGGGCGCCAAGGCGCCCATCGGTCACGTGTGCCCACGTGACTCCTGGGGGCGCCAAAGCGCCCATTGGTCACGTGCGCGCACGTGACCCCGCGCACCATGCGCCCACATGCTTTGCACGCGTCTTTAAGACGCTTTCCCCCCTTTTTTTTATGCACTCCACACTAAATATGCCTCCCTCGTTAGAAAAAATTTCTAACGGGGCGCTGCCCCGCACCCCGCAAGGGGGCTGCTAGCCCCCTTGACCCCCAGCCCGCTATCCGGATAGCGGGACCCCCGTAAAAACTCTGCGTGGCTCCCGACATATCCAAACCCCCATTTCAAAACACAACACACGTACACTGCACATTGAGTTCGCATGACCAGTTTAACCCGTCAATCGGAGGTTCCTTCGCTCCAAAGGCGAGGGGTAATTAACGGCAGCTTAGTCCGCGGCTGCCGGAGATTCGGATCCCCACAGTCATTAAACCCCGGCCTACCCTAGGCAGGGGGAATCTGTAGTACGCCTGACAAGCGCGCGCGTATTCCCATCTCAATGGGGTGACGAAAAACACCCTACAGGAGGAAAAGTGAGAAGGGACTTACATACACAAGCCGGTATTGTCACCGGGCTTGTCTATCCGCCGATAGCCTCGCGTTTCTAGCGAGACTTTCTTGAGAATTTCTTCATGTTCTTCTTCGTAGAATCTAGATGAAGAGGGATATGTGAAATGATAGAAAGGTGTGATGAGAAAAGAGAGGGGAGTGAGATATAAAAAAGGTTTATGGCCACCATAATTCTAATAAATTATGGCTCATAACCATTCTAATTATTTTGGGAGTTAAAAAGAAGATGAAAGTTCTCATTTGTAGGTTATGCGAAAAATAAAAATTGATAAAAAAAATAATTGCAAGAATGGAGATTTGAACATGTGACTTATGGAATAACAATGTAAGGACTTAACCAATATGCTACAAGGTTGTTCATGCATATATTTAATTAGAATTAAATATATGTTGTTGCTTGAAAAGAAAGTGGGCTTTTGGGCTCATAGTTTAATAAAAGAAAATGAAAATGATATTGGATTTGGGTCATGGGCTGGGTCAGATCTTGCGTTTAATTTGAAATAGGTTAAGATTTAGTTTAAAGAAACGGATTTGAGAAAAATAGATAGAATAATAAAATAATATATTTAATAGAGAATAAAATATACGGGGATACCCAAAAACAAATAAATACAGTATTTTAATAAAAAGAAGAATGATATGAAGGTATAGGAATTTTGGGGTCGTTACACTGATCTAGGTTAGAGTGCACGCTGAGTATTTCTTTTCTTTCTTTCTTTGGCAGGGACCATGGTCCGACCCTAGACTAAAACTCATGAACCAAGTTAACCGAACCTTCTTAAATCACATTGGCTTTTGGATTGTCTATTTGCATATATCATTGCCACTCCTATTTTTACCCTTTGAATTTCTCCAGAACATTCCGTATCACTACGAAGATCCACATTTATTGGATATGACCATCATATAGTTACATACAAACTCAAAAAAACTTGTTTTAGATTCGAGGATGGTTTCCGGTTCTGGAGAAATTGAATAGAACTATTCAGTTGCCTTTTCCCTTTACCTTCTCTCAGGTTGTGTGGGCTCCTGGTATTAGGGGAGTACACCTATTACGCTTATTGGATAGTCTTCTTCCAAACCATATGCTGGTGTCAAAGGGTAAGGAAGGAAGAAAACCAATTAGCCAAAGTGCGGTGTACAGAAGGTAATAAGTAAAGACAAATAAAGGGATTATAAAGAGGGCAAAGTAAATTGCGACTGTTATCATTCACGACGAAACCGCTTATATCATCGTACTCCTACTTCACCTTTGCATTTCTCTGGAACATTCCGTATCACTATGAAGATCCATATTTATTGGATACGACATCGTATAGTTACATACGAACTCGAAGGAACTTGTTCCAGTTCGAGTATGGTTTCTGGTGTAGGAGAAATAGAATAAGAATTATTCAGTTGTCTTTTTCCTTTACCTTCTCTCATGTTGTGAAGGCTCCTAGGATTAGGAGGGTACACCTATTACGCTTATTGGATAATCTTCTTTCAAACCTTAGACCGGTGCCGAACGGTAGGGAAAGAAGAAAACCATTTAGCCTAATGGTGGTGTACAGAATGTAATATATAAAGACAAATAAAGGGATTAGAGAGATGGCAAGGAAATATACGGTAACAGTCGTGAATATGGATTGTGGAAGTGGCATTACCAGGAATACCCGGATTCCCCTTCAAAACATTTTTCATGTTTCAGTTTCACTGTGCAGTGTTAATTGAAAACTGATTTCCCAATTAGATTCTGACTCAATGGTATGTATTTAACAACTTTGATTCTCACATCTGTATAGTGTTACAGATGATGAGTGGGAGTAGAATATTGGGAATTAGGTGATTATGTCCTCATTATATCGGAATTCGTTGTAATTGGTGATATCTGAGGAAATCACCTGGGTTTTTGCCCGACGACAAATATATGGTTTTGAATATTCGATTGTTATGCACCAATTTCAAACTGATATATATGTACATTTATTTTATAAAGTGAGATATAACTTTTTTAAATTATGTCTATGACATTTACCTATATCAGTTGATGGTTAGGTAAGGAGCATTCAACAACGGTGTAATGCTTCTTAACCATAGTACAGTTTTCAACCCACGACGCATAGGGTATGAGTTATTTAACTCAAGGGACTTATATAATATATTGTATGTTTTCCAGTGTCCATTAGGACAAAAAGGTTGGTACTCGTACTATATTCTGTTTACTTGTGACTTCTTTAGTTTTTAGATATGCGTTTCACTGAAATATGTTAGTTATATATATGCCCTAGAGGCCATTGTTGTACATATGATGTATATTATAGTGGATGCTTGGATATATATAGAGAGGACTTTCTTGCTCGACATAATAGTATGCTATTTGGTTTCACTTTGTCTTAACATGTTGACTTGTATTAGTTTACTGTCTTGCTCTCACATATTGATAAAGCCCTTAGGATATGTACTCGACTACTAGGACTATGATGAGATCATACTAGTGGGGCTAGGGTAGTCAATGAGTACATCCTATAATTGTTCCTAGTCAAGGGTGTATCGAGACAGGGCATCGATACACCAGAGTAGACTAGCGTATACGCATCTTGACCCATATGATGGGCGATGGATGATCCCATATCCATCGGTGTTTGACATCAAAGATGGTGTACAGGTGCTCAGTGGAGACTGGGTATACTGAACGGACTCGGCGAGAACTCCTAGATGGTAATATACCTATCGTCAGATAGCAGTTCTCCGGTGACACTGGTACAGGTTAGTCTGTAGATCCGAGATCGTCATAGAGTCTTGTGTGATTCCCACTGTGCTTTGATTTCCACCTTACCACGTCCAAGAGGACGTACAAAACGGTGGCTTTTAGGTACAGTCCCGAATCACATGGAGGCAATGAGCGATAGGAGGGGTTTCGTCTCTCCCGGTATAGGGAGTTGATGTTGTGCTGTGTTCGATTGGCTATAACTGGAAGTCCCTGGCCAGGGATGATATAGAGTGCTACTAGTAAGTGTTATCAGTAGTTTCTCGACCTGTTATGAGCCTCACATCGACACGACTTATCGGTTACTGGGGTCTGACGTTTACTACCCCTAGACTAGATATGCAACATATCAGACGAAGAGGCTGGACTGTACGGTAGTGTTACTGATTGGATACACAGGAGAATGTACACGCTTGCTTGTTGATTTTCTGATCGCTCAATACATGGGTGGCTGTTACGTTTAGCTAACCGCTTGCAGCTTGTGGGTGTTTGATATGATCATCACCTACTGCCGGCGTATTGACGATTCTTTAGAGTCCTATACAGAGGTTTTCTGGCTCAGGCAAAACAGAGTAAGAGCACATATGTGATATGTGCGGGACCGAGAATATTACGATATGAGATATCGTATTCCATTCTCGCGATATATGATATCGGCCGGGTATATGTGATATAGCCGGGTCATCGGATCAACTGTTGATTCGATGAATCGGTACATGTTATATTAGTCGGTTATATTCGATATAGCCGGATTGTCGGATCAAGTGTTGATTCGATAATTTAATGTATAATTATATATGTGATATATTACATTACATTAACTAATATAAGCTCGCTTTACTGATTTATTTTCTCACCGGATAATACATTGATATCTATATGCGATATATATTAATTGTATTATTTTCTTTTGTTACAAAAATATATTATATATGTGATATATAATATTGTAACAAGTTATGATTACAAATGCAACATGATTTGTGGAGATTAAACATGTTAGGGTTTGATTTGGGTTAGCTTTTTCATGAAGCTTCTAGAAGCTTTATTTTGTTTTAAGCTTAGATATTTTGTATTGATATTTTGTGTAGATATTTCTTAACCCAACCCAAACCCTTTACCCTAGTTAATTCTCTACAAGGGTTAAGCCTTAATTCTTAAACCAAGGTTGTATTTATAACCACAACAAGAATTTCATTATTCATCACAAAACGATCTTCTTCTTCTTCTTCATTCTCTTGAAAAGAAAAAACTTGCTAGCTTTTTGCATGTGATGAATTAGTGTGAGAAATTGAAAACAAAAGAGAGCTAAATTCCTATTTCATCATCCTCATCTATTCTAGCCACTTAGATTAGGGTGTTCACTTCTTTAATAAGTTGTTTAGTGAAGTGTAAGCATGGGTTAGAGATTCTTCAAGGTAGATCATCTTAGATCATGAAGACTATAAGCAAGGTGTCTCATTTACCTCATGGAGCCACTCGAGAGTCGGAGTTCATGTTGATCGCAGTGAAGAGACCTCAACATGGAGCTTATGAAGCGAAGGAATGGACTACAAAGGTTGTAATCCCTTTCTCTTAGATGTAAAGTTGTTTACATGCTATGTTAATCCTAATGCTTTAGTTAAGATCTTGGTTAGGGTTTGTTTAGCACCCCAAAAATTTTAATGTAGCATGTTTGATGCTTTCCAAAACCTTCATAAGGTGCTATGCTAACCCTACAGTAGTATCAGAGCCAAGCTAGAGCATTAGGCAACATGTAGACGAAGTTAAAAGTCCGATCGAACCCCGAAACGTCATATTTGACCCCCTCTCTTGAAATTTTTTAAAAAGATGGTTTTTCCTTATTAAAAGTACTCAGAAAATTAAGCAGGTGATTCTATGGATAACTGTGAAAAACGAACCTCTGATTCCTTAAAGTCGCCGCGGAATCGCGGCCATACCAGGCTTTTCGCGGCGGTTCTGCGGCCGTACTTGGGTATCAGGGATAGATGTTTCTGGGTAACATCCGTAGGTATTACTACATGCTTCTGGGAATTTTTAATATTACTCAAGTGTTGAGTTTTCTGGAGATCTAAGGAATTTGTTGATTCGATCGGAAAGTTTAACATCGTTTAGTTTTTCGGATAATTTAGAACGTGTTAAAAGGTTCGAACGGATATCAATAACTCAATTTTTCCCCTGTCGGAAAACTTTCAAGTGTTGGATTTTTCCTGAGTTTAAAACTTTCGGGAAATCATGCTAGCGAATCTGTGGACCCTCTAGAAGAACGTAACCTTAACTCGATTATGTGACCGTCAAAACTGCTACTGAACCCTAGGGTTTGTGGTAGTTTAGCGTTGCCACATGTGAGGCGTTGGTTTGACCCTTCTACGGCTGGTTCATTGGGGCTGTGACATGTTCTGGGACTTTTTGAACTCCGCTCAAGTGTTGAGATATTTGGGAAATCTTGGGTGTTTGTTTATTCGATCGGAAAGTTTAACATTGTCTATTTATCTGGAATGTGATACAATAAGTGGAATTCATATAGTTAGGCATGAAATGAGAAGTATGTGATATTTCGGATTTAAGATGTCTAAAGTATTTGTGGATTCCAAATGTTGTAGTTTTACACTTTCTTTTCTGTGACCTTAAGCGTAGTATGTGGTGTATCGCCGGATTCGTTGCTATACATCAACGACAATCGGGATACGCATACTTGCTTACGTTGATGATATAAGATATTATGTGTTGATGTGATATGTTATATTGGATCGTCGTATTCTGAATAGCCGGGGTTTTTATGTGAGATGAGGGTTTTAATTTTCATTCATGTAAAATTCATTTGTATGTAATATTCTTTTATTGGGGCACTTCCGGGTTGAGGATGATGTCACCATTGTATATTATTTACTTTTCCGCATTAGGATAGACCCAAGGAGGGGAGTACAAGTAACTGGGTTCTAGGGTCCAGTGGGAGGCCATCTCGAGGAGTCGAGACCGGGTCTCTTAACCCTAGAATTGGCAGTGTTGCTTGCCGCTCTCGCAAGGGTCTAGAGATGTGGGTTTGGCTATTCATCGTGACCGTGGAATCCGTGTTTTATACAGGCTCGAAATAAAACACGGACGTCCTAGTATATCCAATATTTCATATGTTATCTTCTGCTGCAATGTTCTGTGATGAGATCATATTACTGCCTGAGACGAATTCTTATACTATATATATATGATGATATATAAATATTGCTGCTTTCGTTTCTCCTGTGATGCTTAGGAAGCATAACTGATGGGATTTATTAATGAGATTAATAAAACAAAAGAAAACTAAAAGATATTGTAGAATCGAAACTTTTCAAAAAGGGTAGCTACAGTTTTTTTCTTTGCATAGTGGTATATATGATATACCCTGCACCGTATTCGATGAGGAAAGAGCCGAGATCCCTTCACCGGGAGTGACCTCTTTAGCAAAACTGGCAGATGCTACAAACTCACAGTTTAGTTTTTGATTGCTTCTATAGTTCTTGCTTTGCACCGCGGTATTTGTGAAATATCCTGCACCTTATTCGATAAGGAAAGAGCCGAGATCCCTTCACCGGGAGTGACCTCTTTAGCGAAACTAGAAAAAGCCTCAAAAACACTCATTTTCAAAATCACTTGTTTCTACAACGATATCAAGTTCATTACGCTCATGGTTTTCTGAAAAACCTGCGTAGCCCTCCGTCATTTCAGATAGGTATTAATTAGTATCCGTGCTATGGTAGTTTGGCATTCGTCAAGGCATAGTGTACAGTAGCTATTTACTACTTATCTGGAGCATGAGATGCGATTGGATTAGAGTATTCGTACGGCGTTGTTTGGCATTCGTCAAGGGTCGTGCGGGTGGGTTTAATTCAATCAAGAAATGTACGGGTTGAACTTGACTAGCGGACAATGGGTTGTTTGGCATTCGTCAAAGTCATAGCACGTTAGGGGCAGAAGCATTATCGGGAATTTCAAGTGTTGAAATTTGCAATGAGATTGCATACCTCCTATGAGATAGTTGGATCCCGATACCCACTACGAGTAAGACTTACTCCTGGGAGAATTTTACACAGGACAATTAGCCGATCAAGTAGGTGTCTAGAAAGATGTTAACGGGGTTATGCCTCTGGGAAAACGAGGTTTATTTTAATTAGGTCCATGCGAAAGCACGGGGAACCTCCCCTCAAAGTACCAACACTGATCTGGCTGAAAGATTGGGGAACTTGTAAGGTGTAATTAATCCCGGTTAATCTTACCTTTTAGGGTTTTAAGAAAGATTTGATAAAAAGAAGTGGGAGCCATCCTGATTAGACAAGATCATAACCAATCTAATTTTGCAAGAGCATAGGCCTTAATCAAGATAATAATATGGATGTATTGACCGAACCCGCTTATTATACTGAGCAGGGGAACGTTGGTCCCATTTTTTCTTATAAGTGTTATAAGACTGAGCAGGGAATAGTAGAATATTTGGATTCTCATGCCACCTAAAGGAAGAATAAACATGTTGATGCATCTTCTTTAGATGTGTTAGTTATCGAGAATTGTTTCTCAGTTCACTCTACGTCCTGGGTATTAGATACCGGATCGGGATCCCACATATGTAATATGTTACATGGGCTACGTAAAGGTAGGGAACTGGGAGAGGGTGATCATTTCGTAAGAGTAGGGAATGGTGCAAATGTTGCAGCCAAAGCAGTTGGCGAATATCACCTTGTATTACCGAATGGTAATGCATTGGTTCTGAACGAATGTTATTACATTCCGACCCTGATATGCAATCTTATATCAGTTTCTTTATTGAGTAAAAAAGGATATAATTTTGTAGTACAGGATAATGTTATGAACATATTCCTTGTTAGTTATATGTATGCCCTAGAGGCCATTGCTATACATAGGATGTATATTGCAGTGGATGCTGGGACATATATAGGGAGGACTCTCTTGCTCGACATACTAGTATGCTATCTGGTTGCTCTTTACCTTAGAGTGTATACTGATTGTCTCTCTGCTACATGTTGGTAAAGCCCTTAGGATGTGTACTTGACTACCTGTACTATGATGCAGATCATACTAGTGGGGACATGGTAGTCCATAAGTACATCCTTCAAGGTCCCTAGTCGTGGGTGTATCGAGACGGGGCATCGATATACCAGTGTAGACTAGCGTATACCTTCTCGACCCATACAGATGGGCGATGGATGATCCCATATCCATTGGTGTTTGACATCAGAAATGATATACGGGTGCTCAGTGGAGACTGGGTACACTGGACGGACTCGCCGAGAACTCCCAGATGGTATTATACCTTACGTCAGATGGCAGTTCTCTGGTGACACTGGTACAGAGTAGTCTGTTGACCCGAGATCGTCATAGAGTCTTGTGTGGTTCCCACTGTTCTTTGATTTCCATCTTACCACGTCCAAGAGGGCGTGCAAAACGGTGGTTTTTGGGTACAGTCCCGAGTCACATGGAGGCAATGAGCGATAGGAGGGGATTCGTCTCTCCCGGTATAGGGGGTTGATGTTGCGCTGTGTTCGATTGGCTATAACCGGAAATCCCTGGCCAGGGTTGCTGAGATTTACTTGTAAGTGTTACCTGTAGTTTCTCAAACTGTTATAGACCTCATATCGACACGACTTATCGAGCTATTGGGGTCTGACGTTTACCACCCCTAGGCGAGATATGCGACATATCAGACGATCAGACTGGACTGTACGGTAAGTGTTACTGGTTGGATTCACAGGAGTGTGAGCGGGCTTGCTCGTCGATCTTCTGATCGCTCAATACCCGGGTGGCCGTTACGTTTAGCAGACCGCTTGCGGCTTGTGGGTGTTTGATATGATCATCACCTGCTGCCGGCGTATTGATGAGTCTTTAGAGTCCTACACAGAGGTTTCCTGGCTCAAGCGAAACGAAATAGGAGCGTATATGAGATATGTGCGGGACCGAGAATAATGCGTGTATGTGATACCGTATTCCATTCTCGTGATGAATGTATCGAATGGTTGTATGCGATATAACCTAGTTATCGAATCAAGGATTGATTCGGTAAGTCGATACATAGGATACTAGTCGGTTATATGCGATATGACCGGATCGTTAAATCAAGTGTTGATTTAATGATTTGATGTGTAATTATATATTTGATATATTACTTTGCATTAACTAGTATTGGTTCACTTTAAATGGATTTTCTCATTCGCTTGTGCACATTGTATATTCGATATAATTTTGTGCACTTGATTGTATCATGTTTGATGATACATGCAAAATTGGTTAAGTGTAAAGATTGAACCATGGTTATATGAATGGTTAGGGTTATGATTACTTATTCATTTATTTATTTATTAGTTTTGGAAAATAAAAGCATAAAGAGAAAAAACAAAATGGTTTTCTTTCATTCTTTCTTTCATGAAGCTTGTTGAAGCTTCATGAAGCTTTTGACCAAGTGACCATTTTGTCTTCTTCTTTAACCCTAACCACTCACATAAACTCTAGTTAGCTCTCTACACTTAACTATGGTTTGATTATGATAAGAATGATTATTCTTTTCTATTCTTTAATTGATATGATATTATCTTCTTCTTCTTCTTCTTCAAAAGAAGAAAAAGCTAGACCATCAATGGTGATTGATGAAAAAGAGTGAGAAATCCAATTCTAAAGTGAACCCACCTCCTATTTCTTCATCCTCTACCTCTTGCCAAGTAGTATAGGGTGTTTTCTTCACAAGTTTCATGACTTGGTGAAGTGGGAGCTTGATCTAGCGATGCCTCGACGTAGATCATCTTCGGCATCGAAGCCGACGACCAAGCCTGCCCATTTCTTCGATGAAGCCGATGCTAGAGCCCGGGTTTCCATTTGGACAGCGAGGATACTTCATTATGGAGCTATGGAGGCGGAGGACCGGATCTACAAAGGTTGTATTTCCGTTCTTATAGTTAAATTGTTAACTAGTTGTATGTTTCGCCTAAAATTCTAGTTAACGATCCGTATTAGGGTTTCTCGGCACATGTAAAATTTGAAATTGGCATGGTTGATGCCTTGTGAGACATCATTAGCGTGCCTAGGAACCCTACAGTGGTATCAGAGCCTAGCTAGAGCCTTAGGCGATGCGTAGACGGAGTTTGAAGTCCGATCGAACCAAAACCCTAACCCGAAACATGCTCTCTGGACTTTTTCTAAAAACTGGGATTTTTCCACATTAAAAATGCTTAAAAAATTCAGCAGGGAATTATAAGAATTACGGTGCAAAATTTGACTCATGAACAGTACAAAGAGCGGCGGAACCGCGGCAGAAGCATGCCTTCTGCGGCGGTTCCGCGGCTAAAGTATGACATCATCATCCCCTGTTTGCACAGTAACTCCTATTTTATTATGCTGGATTTTCTGGGAATTTTTAATATTTATTCAAGAGTTGAATTTTCTGGGGTTGTTTTGGGGATTCGGTGTTTCGATCGGAGTATCAGATTTTGTCTATGTGGCTTTCCGGATAAATTTTAGAATATGTTAAAAAGTTCGACCGGATATAAATACCCAATTTTTCCCCTGTCGGGAAATTTCCAAGTGTTGGATTTTTCCGTAGTTTAACGACGTTCTAAGTAGTGCAAGTAACGCGATGGTCCCTCTAGAAGACAACAAACCTTAACTCGATTATGTGACCGTCTTGAACTGCCCTTTGAACCTTCGGGTTTGGGGCAGTACGGCGTGCCACATGTGAGGCATTGGCTTGACCCTTCTACGGCTGGACCGTTGGTACTGAGGCACGAACTGAATGTTGTTAGACTTATTTCATGTGTTGAGCTGTATCGAGAAAACTTGGGTGTTCGACTGTTTGATCGAAAAGTTTAACATTTTCTATTTATCCGGAATGTGATACAATAATTGGAATTCACAATAAGTTATGAGATAACTGAATGAATGTTATAAATCTAGCAGTTTATTCTCACTTGATCGGTTGCCACGGAATTTTGATGTGATCAAAAGTACGTCGCAATCACGTAGCGTACGCCGATACTCGCCGGATAAACTTATTAGACAGCTACATCCCTTAACCCCGACCAAGTGACTGTAGGAGAACCCCGTCGCCGAAAGCATCCGTTTGGGTGCTTGCGGTAGCGGTGTTCCGCCTTGGTGCACTTCGTCGATGGTATCAGGGGTGCGGCCGTCTATTGAAGTTTGCGACGAGCATTCGATCAGGATGTCGGGAATCTTGTTGAATTGCCCGACTTGATATTGAAAAGAGTTTTCGATTTTGAGACTAAAATGCGGGGTTTATAATTGTTAGGCATGCGATGTCTAAAGAATTCATTTGGTCAGGCATGCGATGTCTGAGGTGGTTGCGGATTCCAACTGTTGTAGTTTTACACTTTCTTTTCTGTGACCGTAAGTGTAATATGTGATATCGCCGGTTTCGTTGCTATATGTCAACGACAATTGGGATGCGCATATTTACTTACGTTGATGACATGTGATGTTATGTGTTGCTGGATATGTTATATTGGATCGTCGTGTTTGAATAGCCGGGGTTTTTTATGTGAGATGAGTGTTTTTCATTTTCATTCATGTAAAAACTTGTTTGTAATATTCTTTTATTGGGGCACTTCCAGGTTGCGGAAGATGTCACCGTTTGTATATTATTTACTTTTCCGCACTAGGATAGACCCAAGGAGGGGAGCACAAGTAACCGGGTTTTGGAGTCCAGTGGGAGACCAACTCGAGGAGTCGAGTCCGGGTCTCCTAACTCTAGAATTGGTAGGGTTGCTTGCCGCTCTCGTAGGGGTCTAGGGGTGTGGGTTTGGCTATTCATCGCGACCGTGGAATCCGTGTTTTATACTGGCTCGTATTAAAAACACGGACGTCCTAGTATATCCAATATTTCATATGATTCTTCTGCTGCGATATCTGTGATGTGATCATGTGATGTTCTGTGATGGATACTTTATATAGTATATATGATATATTATATAGACGTTACTTATGTTTTACACCCGCGCTAGCCCTGCCCCGCTCTGCCGTTAGTTACCTAACCTAACGGTGCACGAGGGGACATCGAGGCAAATGCGAATGGCATAAGTGTACGTCGTATTTATCTATGATGTTTAGGTATTTAAATGATGGGACTTCATTAATGAGATTAATGAAATAAAAGAAACCTAAGATGTTGTAGAATCGAATTTCAAAAATAAAACAGGTAGCTACAGTTCTTGCTATTGTAGGGTTCCTAGGCATCCTATAGAGGTCTCACAAGGCATCAACCATGCCATTTTACAAAAATTATGGTGCCGAGAAACCCTAACACGGATCTTAGACTAGAATTCTAGGCGAAAAACTAAACTAGTTAACACTTAACTACTTGGATATGGAAATTACAACCTTTGTAGATCCGGATATCCACCTCCACGGCTCCGCAACGAAGTCTCCTCGCTGTCCATGTCGAACCCCGGGCTCTAGCGTCGGCTTCATCGGAGAATCGGGTGAGCTAGGTCGCCGACTTCGTGTCAAAGACGATCTACGTCGAGGCATCGCAAGTTTAAGCTCCGACTTCACAAAGCGATGAAACTTGTGAAGAAAACACACTCTACAACTTGGCTAGAGGTAGAGGGTGAAGAAATAGGAGGTGGGTTCTCTTTAGAATTGGATTTCTCACTCTCAAGCTCAAGTTGCCATTAATGGCCTCAAGGTTTCTAACTTGAAGATGAAGAAGAAGATGAGCTAGTCTTATGATAAGTATATCTAAAATGAAAAGAAAAAGGAATACTTATCATAATTCCAACTA
Organism: Agapanthus africanus; assembly: GCA_030015575.1. Taxonomy (NCBI): domain Eukaryota; kingdom Viridiplantae; phylum Streptophyta; class Magnoliopsida; order Asparagales; family Amaryllidaceae; genus Agapanthus; species Agapanthus africanus. The sequence continues at coordinate 496,404,515 of CM057343.1, read as the reverse complement.
GGGTTAAGTGTAGAGAATAGACCATGGTTAATGGATGGGTTAGGGTTAAGCATGATGACAAGAATGGTTAAGAAGTCAAAGCTTCATGAAGCTTCAACTAAAAGACAAAGAAAGCCACCATTCTTATCATAATCATTTCCAAATAAATAAATAAAAAAATAAATAAATAAATGGATATGCAAAACCCTAATTATCATATTAATCATGGTTTAATCCTATACACTTAACTAAATGATCAAGTATCATCAAACATGATACAAAAAGGTGCACAAAAGTATATCACATATACAATGTGCAATCCAAGTGAGAAAAATCCGTTTAAAGTGAACCAATACTAGTTAATGCAAAGTAATATATCAAATATATAATTATACATTAAATCATTAAATCAACACTTGATTTAATGATCCGGTCATGTCGCACATGACCGACTAGTATCCAATGTATCAGCTTATCGAATCGATCTTCGATTCGATAACTAGGTTATATCGAATATAACCATTCGATACATATATCGCGAGAATGGAATACGGTATCACATACACGCATTATTCTCGGTCCTGCACATATCTCATATGCGCTCCTATTTCGTTTCGCTTGAGCCAGGAAACCTCTGTGTAGGACTCTAAAGACTCGTCAATACGCCGGTAGCAGATGATGATCATATCAAACACCCACAAGCTGCAAGCGGTCTGCTAAACGTAACGGCCACCCGGGTATTGAGCGATCAGAAGATCGACGAGCTAGCCCGCTCACACTCCTGCGAATCCGACCAGTAACACTTACCGTACAGTCCGGTCTGTTCGTCTGATACGTCGCATATCAAGTCTAGGGGTGGTATACGTCAGATCCCAATAACCGATAAGTCGTGCCGATGTGAGGCTCATAACGGGTCGAGAAACTACTGGTAACACTTACCAGCAAATCTCTGATCAGCCCTGGCCAAGGACTTCCTTGCTACGGCCAATCGAGCACTGCGCAACATCATCCCCCAATACCGGGAGAGAAGAAACCCCTCCTATCGCTCATTGCCTCCATGTGACTCGGGACTGTACCCAAAGACCACCGTTTTGCACGCTCTCATGGACGTGGTAAGGTGGAGATCAAAGCACAGTGGGAATCACACAAGACTCTATGACAATCTCGGGTCTACAGACTAACCTGTACAAGTGTCACCTGAGAACTGCCATCTGACGTGAGGTATAATACCATCTGGGAGTTCTCGGCGAGTCCGTCCAGTGTACCCAGTCTCCACTGAGCACCCGTACACCATCTCTGATATCAAACACCAATGGATATGGGATCATCCATCGCCCATCACATGGGTCGAGAAGCGTATACGCTAGTCTACTCTGGTATATCGATGCCCCGTCTCGATATACCCACGACTAAGGACCTTGAAGGATGTACTTATGGACTACCATGTCCCCACTAGTATGATCTGCATCATAGTCCAGGTAGTCAAGTACAAATCCTAAGGGCTTTACCAACATGTAACTATAAGACAGTATAAAGAGACTAGTGTACATGTTAAGATAAAGAGTAACCAGATAGCATACTATCATATCGAGCAAGAAAGTCATCTCTATATATGTCCAAGCATCCAATATAATATACATCATCTGTACAATACTGGCCTCTAGGGCATACATACAACTAACAATCTCCCACTTGCACTAGGGCCAGCTGCTGTAGTATCGCATACCGAGCATCTCGAAGAGTCTCTCAAACTGTATCTGGGGAATGGCCTTCGTGAGTGGATCCGCCGTGTTATTCTTCGTGTCAACCCTCCTGACCTCGATCTCCCGGCGATCAACTATCTCCCGGATCAGGTGATACCGCCTCAGAATATGCCTGGATCGCTGATGGGACCTGGGTTCCTTGGCCAAAGCCACCGCTCCATTGTTATCGCAATACAAAGGTATTGGACGCTCAATGGATGGAACCACTCCAAGTTCAGTAATGAACTTCTTGATCCAGACAGCCTCTTTGGCAGCATCGTTGGCAGCGATGTATTCAGCCTCCATCGTCGAGTCTGCCACGGTTTCCTGCTTGGAACTCTTCCAGCTAACCGCCCCTCCATAAAGGGTAAAGACAAAGCCCGACTGCGACTTAGAGTCGTCCTTATCACTCTGGAAGCTCGAATCGGTAAAGGACTCCACTTGGAGCTCTCCGTTACCATACACCAAGAACATCTCTCTAGTTCTTCGCAAGTACTTGAGAATGCTCTTCACAGCTGTCCAGTGACTCTCTCTAGGATCAGCTTGATACCTGCTCACTATACTTAATGAGTATGCTACATCGGGTCTGGTACATAGCATCGCATACATGATAGAGCCTACTGCCGAAGCATAGGGTATCCCTTGCATGCGAGCTCTCTCCAAATCAGTCTTGGGAGACATCTCTTTGGAGAGAGTGACTCCAGAGATCGTGGGCAGGTTCCCACGTTTGGACTCTTCCATACTAAACCTCTTTAGTATGGTGTCAATGTACCTGGATTGGGACAATCCCAAAATCCGTTTGGATCTATCTCTATAGATCCTAATTCCCAATATGCAGGAGGCATCACCAAGATCTTTCATTGAGAATCTTTGTGATAAGAAGAGCTTGACCGATTGCAGCATAGGAATATCATTTCCTATCAAGAGTATGTCGTCCACGTACAATACGAGGAAGACAACCTTACTCTCTGCCACCTTCTTGTAAATACAAGGTTCATCTGGGTTTTTGACGAAATCAAACTCTTTGATAACGACGTCAAAGCAGATGTTCCAACTCCGCGATGCTTTCTTTAATCCATAAATGGATTTAAGCAGCTTGCACACCTTCCCGCTACTCCCACTGTCTACGAAGCCCTCTGGCTGAGTCATGTACACACACTCTTCTAAATCACCGTTTAGAAAGGCGGTCTTAACATCCATTTGCCATATTTCGTAATCATGATTTGCAGCGATGGCAAGCATGATCCGGATGGATTTAAGCATAGCCACTGGAGAAAAGGTCTCGTCATAGTCCACACCTGGTCTTTGACGAAAACCCTTTGCTACAAGTCTAGCTTTGAAAGTCTCCACTTTCCCATCTACACCAAGTTTCTTCTTAAAGATCCACTTGCTCCCAATGGGTTTTACCCCTTCAGGAGCAACGTCCAAAGTCCATACTTTGTTGGTGTACATGGATTCCATCTCGAACCGCATAGCATCCAGCCATTTCACTGAGTCCCTACTCGTGATGGCCTGCTCAAAGCTAGTTGGGTCATCATCCTCCATGATGCAATCCTCGCTTCCACCGTCAATGAGAAAACCGTAGTATCTCTCAGGTGGACGAGATACCCTACTAGATCGGCGGAGAGGCTGGGGTTCGTTGAGTTCTACTGAATCCTCTGGTTCCACCAAGTCTTCTGTTACAGTTTGTGTTGCTGGAACTTCTTCCAGTTCTACCTCAATGCCACTAATCTGTTTCATAAGAAAACCTTTTTCTAAGAAAGTGGCATGTCGAGAAACAAACACCTTTTGTTCCTCGGGATGGTAGAAGATATACCCTTGTGAATTTTAGGGATATCCTACAAACTTACATAAGACAGATCTTGCCTCGAGTTTGTCCGGATTTTGTCTTTTGACATAGGCTGGACAACCCCATATCTTAACATACTTAAGAGATGGTCTCTTCCCTCTCCATATCTCATATGGAGTGGTAGGCACTGATTTGGTAGGAACCATATTCAATAGGTGTATGGCTGTCTCAAGCGCATACCCCCAGAAGGAAATAGGTAACTCAGCTGTGCTCATCATTGAACGCACCATATCTAATAGGGTGCGATTCCTTCGTTCCGATACACCGTTGTGCTGTGGTGTATAAGGTGGAGTAAGCTGAGAGAGAATCCCATTCTCTTTTAGATAATCTTGGAACTCATTGCTCAAGTATTCTCTTCCTCGATCAGATCGAAGGATCTTAATACTTTTGCCCGTTTGGTTCTCTACTTCGTGCTTATATTCTCTGAATTTCTCTAAAGCTTCAGACTTGTGTTTCAACAGGAACACATGCCCGTATCTAGAGAGATCATCAGTGAATGTAATGAAGTAGGAAGAACCATCCCTGGCATGTGTAGACATAGGACCGCATGCATCACTATGTATCAGTCCTAAGAGTTCAGTAACTCTTTCTCCGTGTCCACTAAACGGAGCTTTGGTCATTTTTCCTTTGAGACATGAATGGCAAGTATCATAAGATGATAATTCGAACGGATTCAAATAACCATCCTTATGTAACTTAGCCAGTCGTGTCGCATTGATATGACCAAGTCTACAATGCCACAAGAAGGATTCGTTCATTTCTGAATTTTTCCTCTTGTGTGTGTTTTGTATATTGAGGACTGTATTTTGATTTAGAATGAATCTGCCATTATGTAGCGAGCCTGATGCAATCAACTTTTGATCTAGGAATATGTTCATAACATTATCCTTTACTATAAAATTATATCCTTCTTTATTTAATAAAGAAACTGATATAATGTTGCACATCATGTTCGGTATATAATAGCACTCATTCAGAATTATTGTATCACCACTTGGTAATACTAGGTGATATTCGCCAACTGCTTTGGCTGCAACACTTGCACCGTTCCCAACTTGAACGGAATGATCACCTTTCCCCAGTTCTCTACCTTTTCGTAGCCCATGTAACTGTTTACATATGTGGGATCCTGATCCGGTATCTAATACCCAGGACGTAGGGTGAACTGAGAAACAGTTCTCAATAACTAATACACCTTTAGAAGATGCATCAACATGCATGTTCTTTTGGGCGTCTTGAGAATCCAGATATTCTCCTGTTTCCTGTTCATTCTTATAACACTTATAAGATAGAACGGGTTCAACGTTCCCCTGCACAGTATAACATGCGGGTTCGGTCAATACATCCATATTATTATCTTGATTAAGGCATGAAATGGTCGCTACCTGGAGAGAGAGAGAAGAAAACACTTTAGCGTATGCTCGTGCAAGATCAGATTGGTTATTATCTTATCTAATCAGGATGGCTCCCACTGCTTTTTATCAAATCTTCCTTCAAACCCTAAAAGGAAAGACCAGCCGGGATTAATTACACACTACAAGTTCGCCAATCTTTCAGCCAGGCTAGTGTCGGTACTTTGAGGGAGGTCCCCCGTGCTTTCGCACGAACCTAATTAATGTAAACCTCGTTTTCCCAGAGGCGTAACCTCGTTAACACCTTTCTAGACACCTACTTGATCGGCTAATTGTAATGTGTAAAACTCTCCCGGGAGTAACTCTTACTCGCAGTGGGTATCGGGATCCAACTATCTCATAGAAGGTATGCAATCTCATTGCAAATTTCAACACTTGAAATTCCCGATAATATTTTACCCCTAGTGTTCTATGACCTTGACGAATGCCAAACAACCCATAGTCCACTAGTCAAGTTCAACCCGTACATTTCTTGATTGAATTAAACCCACCCGCACGACCCTTGACGAATGCCAAACAACGCCGTACGAATACCCTAATCCAATCTGCATCATATGCATAAGCAGATAAATACTAGTTAGCTACCGTACACTACGCCTTGACGAATGCCAAACTACCGTAGCACGAATACTAATTAGTACTTATCTGAAATGACGGAGGGCTACGCAGGTTTTCATAAAACCATGAGCGTAATGAACTTGATATCGTTGTAGAATCAAATGAAGTTTTAAAAATTGAGTGATTTTGAGGCTTTTCTAGTTTTGCTAAAGGGGTCACTCCCGGTGAAGGGATCGTCGGCCCTTTCCTCGTCGAATGAGGTGCGGGATATATCATATACATCACTGTGCAAAGCAAAAACTCTTAAAAGCAATCAAAGCCAAACCGAGTGTGTAGCATCTGCCAGTTATTGCTAAAGGAGTCACTCCCGGTGAAAGGATCTCGGTCCTTTCCTCATCGAATAAGGTGCAGGGTATATCATATATACCGCTGTGCAAAGCAAGAACTGTAGCTACCTGTTTTATTTTAAAATTTGATTCTACAACATCTTAGGTTTCTTATCTTTCATTAATCACATTAATGAAGTCCCATCATTTAAATACCTAAACATCACAGATAGATATGACGTACACTTATGCCATCCGCATTCGCCTCGATGTCCCCTCGTGCACCGTTAGGTTAGGTAACTAACGACAGAGCAGGGCAGGGCTAGCGCGGGTGTAAAACATAAGTAGCGTCTATATAATATATCATATATCATATATACTATATCCATCACAGAATCACAACACAGATATCGCAGCAGAATCAACATATGAAATATTGGATATACTAGGACGTCCGTGTTTTCAATACGAGCCAGTATAAAACACGAATTCCACGGTCGTGATGAATAGCCAAATCCACACCCCTAGACCCCTACGAGAGCGGCAAGCAACCCTGCCAATTCTAGGGTTAGGAGACCCGGACTCGACTCCTCGAGTTGGTCTCCCACTGGACCCCAGAACCCGGTTACTTGTGCTCCCCTCCTTGGGTCTATCCTAATGCGGAAAAGTAAATAATATACAAAGGGTGACAACTTCCGCTACCTGGAAGTGCCCCAAATTAAAAGAATATTACATACAAGTTTTTTACATGAATGAAAATGAAAAACACTCATCTCACAAAAAAAACCCCGGCTATTCGAACACGACGATCCAATATAACATATCCAGCAACACATAACATCACATGTCATCAACGTAAGTAAATATGCGCATCCCAATTGTCGTTGACATATAGCAACGAAACCGGCGATATCACATATTACACTTACGGTCACAGAAAAGAAAGTGTAAAACTACAACAATTGGAATCCGCAACTACTTTAGACATCACATGCCTAATCCAATGAATATCTTAGACATCACATGCCTAATTATTATAAATCCCGCATTTTAGTCTCATTATCGAAAACTCTTTTCAATATCAAATGAAACTAAACCGCTAGATTTATATCATTCATTCAGTTATCACATAACTGTTTGTGAATTCCAATTATTGTATCCCATTCCGGATAAATAGAATATATTAAAATTTCCGATCGAACATTCGAATACCCAAGTTTTCCCGAAACCGTCCAACAAATAGGTTCCAAGACATTCGTTTCATGCCTCAGTACCAACGGTCCAGTCGTAGAAGGGTCAAGCCAACGCCTCACATGTGGCACGCCGTACTGCCCCAAACCCGAAGGTTCAAAGGGCAGTTCAAGACGGTCATATAATCGAGTTAAGGTTTGTTGTCTTCTAGAGGGACCATCGTGTTACTTGCACTACTCAGAACGTCCTTAAACCACACAATAATCCAACACTTGGATATTTTACGACAGGGGAAAAGTTGGGTATTTATATCCGGTCGAAGTTTTTAACATATTCAAAAAATTATCCGGAAAGCACTTAGACAAAGTTCGAAAATCCGATCGAATCGACGATTCCCAATACAACCCCAGAATACTCAAACCTGGAGTCAAATTAAAATTCCCAGAAAACTCAGAATAATAAATCAGGTATTACTGTGCAAAGAAGTGGGGCTGACGTCATCAACGAGCCGCGGAACCGCCGCAGAAGCCATGCTTCTGCCGCGGTTCCGCCGCCTTTTGTACTGTTCACAGGAAACGATTTGCACAGTAATTCTTAGATTTTATTGCTGATTTTTTTAGGCAATTTTAATTGACAAAAAACCACAAATTTGAAAAATTTCCAGAGAGCTATTTCGGGGTTGGTTTTTCGGTTCGTCCGGGTTTCAAACTCCGTCTAGACTTCGCCTAAGGCTCTAGCTAGGCTCTGATACCACTGTAGGGTTCCTAGACATCCTATAGAGGTCTCACAAGGCATCAACCATGCCATTTTACAAAAATTATGGTGCCGAGAAACCCTAACACGGATCTTAGACTAGAATTCTAGGCGAAAAACTAAACTAGTTAACACTTAACTACTTGGATATGGAAATTACAACCTTTGTAGATCCGGATATCCACCTCCACGGCTCCGCAACGAAGTCTCCTCGCTGTCCATGTCGAACCCCGGGCTCTAGCGTCGGCTTCATCGGAGAATCGGGTGAGCTAGGTCGCCAACTTCGTGTCAAAGACGATCTACGTCGAGGCATCGCAAGTTCAAGCTCCGACTTCACAAAGCGATGAAACTTGTGAAGAAAACACACTCTACAACTTGGCTAGAGGTAGAGGGTGAAGAAATAGGAGGTGGGTTCTCTTTAGAATTGGATTTCTCACTCTCAAGCTCAAGTTGCCATTAATGGCCTCAAGGTTTCTAACTTGAAGATGAAGAAGAAGATGAGCTAGTCTTATGATAAGTATATCTAAAATGAAAAGAAAAAGGAATACTTATCATAATTCCAACTAGGGTTAAGTGTAGAGAATAGACCATGGTTAATGGATGGGTTAGGGTTAAGCATGATGACAAGAATGATTAAGAAGTCAAAGCTTCATGAAGCTTCAACTAAAAGACAAAGAAAGCCACCATTCTTATCATAATCATTTCCAAATAAATAAATAAACAAATAAATAAATAAATGGATATGCAAAACCCTAATTATCATATTAATCATGGTTTAATCCTATACACTTAACTAAATGATCAAGTATCATCAAACATGATACAAAAAGGCGCACAAAAGTATATCACATATACAATGTGCAATCCAAGTGAGAAAAATCCGTTTAAAGTGAACCAATACTAGTTAATGCAAAGTAATATATCAAATATATAATTATACATTAAATCATTAAATCAACACTTGATTCAATGATCCGGTCATGTCGCACATGACCGACTAGTATCCAATGTATCGGCTTATCGAATCGATTTTCGATTCGATAACTAGGTTATATCGAATATAACCATTCGATACATATATCGCGAGAATGGAATACGGTATCACATACACGCATTATTCTCGGTCCTGCACATATCTCATATGCGCTCCTATTTCGTTTCGCTTGAGCCAGGAAACCTCTGTGTAGGACTCTAAAGACTCGTCAATATGCCGGTAGCAGATGATGATCATATCAAACACCCACAAGCCGCAAGCGGTCTGCTAAACGTAACGGCCACCCGGGTATTGAGCGATCAGAAGATCGACGAGCTAGCCCGCTCACACTCCTGCGAATCCGACCAGTAACACTTACCGTACAGTCCGGTCTGTTCGTCTGATACGTCGCATATCAAGTCTAGGGGTGGTATACGTCAGACCCCAATAACCGATAAGTCGTGCCGATGTGAGGCTCATAACGGGTCGAGAAACTACTGGTAACACTTACCAGCAAATCTCTGATCAGCCCTGGCCAGGGACTTCCCTGCTACGGCCAATCGAGCACTGCGCAACATCAACCCCCAATACCGGGAGAGACGAAACTCCTCCTATCGCTCATTACCTCCATGTGACTCGGGACTGTACCCAAAGACCACCGTTTTTCACGCCCTCATGGACGTGGTAAGGTGGAGATCAAAGCACAGTGGGAATCACACAAGACTCTATGACGATCTCGGGTCTACAGACTAACCTGTACAAGTGTCACCTGAGAACTGCCATCTGACGTGAGGTATAATACCATCTGGGAGTTCTCGGCGAGTCCGTCCAGTGTACCCAGTCTCCACTGAGCACCCGTACACCATCTCTGATGTCAAACACCAATGGATATGGGATCATCCATCGCCCATCACATGGGTCGAGAAGCGTATACGCTAGTCTACTCTGGTATATCGATGCCCCGTCTCGATATACCCACGACTAGGGACCTTGAAGGATGTACTTATGGACTACCATGTCCCCACTAGTATGATCTGCATCATAGTCCAGGTAGTCAAGTACAAATCCTAAGGGCTTTACCAACATGTAACTATAAGACAGTATAAAGAGACTAGTGTACATGTTAAGATAAAGAGTAACCAGATAGCATACTATCATATCGAGCAAGAAAGTCATCTCTATATATGTCCAAGCATCCAATATAATATACATCATCTGTACAATACTGGCCTCTAGGGCATACATACAACTAACAGCTATGCACAGCGGTATATATGATATATCCTGCACCTTATTCGATAAGGAAAGGACCGAGATCCCTTCACCGGGAGTGACTCCTTTAGCAATAACTGGCAGATGCTACACACTCGGTTTGTCTTTTGATTGCTTTTAAGAGTTTTTGCTTTGCACAGTGATATATATGATATATCCCGCACCTCATTCGACGAGGAAAGGACCGACGATCCCTTCACCGGGAATGACTCCTTTAGCAAAACTAGAAAAGCCTCAAAAACACTCCATTTTAAAAATCATTTGATTCTACAACGATATCAAGTTCATTACGCAATAGGTTTTCAGAAAAACCTGTCATAGCCCTCCGTCATTTCAGATAAGTACTAGTTAGTATTCGTGCTGCGGTTGTTTGGCATGCGTCAAGGCGTAGTGTACGGTAGCTAACTAGTGCTTATCTGCTAGCATACGATGCGATTGGATTAGGGTATTCGTACGGCGTTGTTTGGCATGCGTCAAGGGTCGTGCGGGTGGGTTTAATTCAATCAAGAAATGTACGGGTTGAACTTGACTAGCGGACTATGGGTTGTTTGGCATGCGTCAAGGTCATAGCACGTTAGGGGCAAAATATTATCGGGAATTTCAAGTGTTGAAATTTGCAATGAGATTGCATACCTTCTATGAGATAGTTGGATCCCGATACCCGCTGCGAGTAAGAGTTACTCCTGGGAGAGTTTTATACATTACAATTAGCCGATCAAGTAGGTGTCTAGAAAGGTGTCAACGAGGTTACGCCTCTGGGAAAACGAGGTTTACATTAATTAGGTTCGTGCGAAAGCATGGGGGACCTCCCTCAAAGTACCGACACTGGCCTGGCTGAAAGATTGGCGAACTTGTAGTGTGTAATTAATCCCGGCTAGTCTTTCCTTTTAGGGTTTGAAGGAAGATTTGATAAAAAGCAGTGGGTGCCATCCTGATTAGATAAAATAATAACCAATCTATTCTTGCAAGAGCGCACGCTGAGTGTTTTCTTCTCTCTCTCTTCAGGTAGCGACCATATCACGCCTTAATCAAGATAATAATACGGATATTGACCGAACCCGCTTGTTATACTGAGTTGGGGAACGTTGGTCCCGCTCCAACTTATAATTGTTATAAGACAGAGCAGGAAATTGGGGATTACCAGAATTCCCGTGCCGCCCAAACGAAGAGAGTGCATGCTGATGCATCATCTTCCGGTGTGTTCATTATAAAGAACTGTTTCTCTGTATCCTCTACGTCCTGGGTATGTGATACCAGATCAGGATCCCAGATATGCAATCTGTTACATAGGGCTACAGAAAGGTAGAGAACTGAGAACGGGTGATAAGTTTCATGAGGCAGAAAACGGGGCAAGAGTTGCAGCCAAGTCTGTTGGTCACTGTCACCCTGTATTACCAATACATTGATTCTGAACGAATGTTATTAGATACCGAACCTGATATACAAAATCATATCTGTCTCTTTATTAGCAAAGAAATGACAAAATTTTGTATTGTTGGATAATGTTTTGAACATTTCCTATATCAAAAGTTGATCGGTTCAGGCATGTTATCTAAAAGCGTTGATGTTCTAAATCAAACTACAGTTCTTTAGTATACTGAACACACAAAAGAGGAAGAGTTCAGAAATGAACGAATCCTTCTTGAGGTATTGTAGACTAGGTCATATCAATGCGACCTGACTAGCTGAAGTTACATTTAGATGCATATATAAATCTGTTTGAATTTACATCTTATGAAACTTGCCAGTCATGTCACAGAGATAAGATGACCACAGCTCTGTTTATTGGAAACAGAGAAAGAGTTGGTAAACTCTTGGGTAAACTCTTGGGATGATACATGTTGATGTATGTAAGGTCCCCTGTCTACATATACCAGGACTGGTTCTTTGTACTTCGTTACATTCTCTGATAATCTCTCAAGATTCAGACATATGTTCCTGTTGAAACACAAGTCCGAACCTTTTGAGATATTCACAGAATATAAGAGAGAAGTAGAGAACCAAAATACGGGTATAAGTATTATATCCTATGATGAGATCAAGGAGGAGAATACTTGAGCACGGAATTCCTGGACTTTTCTAAAGGAGAATGAGATTCTCTCTCAGCATTACTCCTCCGTATACACCATAGCACGATGGTATATCGGGGTGGAGCAATCACACCCTATATGATAAGGTGTGCTCTATGATGAGTACTACTAAGTTACCTATTTCCTTTTTGGGAGTTATGCACTTGAGAAGCTGCATACCTATTGAATTAGGTTCAAATCAAATCAGTTGCCTACCACTTCATATTTGATATGATAAGGGAAGAGCCCATCTCTTAAGTTAGTTAAGATTTGGGGTTGTCCAGCCTATGTCTGAAAAGCAAAATCCGGACAAGCTCGAGGCAAGATCTGTTTTGTAGAACTGGAAAGGTTCCAGCCATACAAAACTGCAGCTGATGATTTGACAGAACCAAAGGATTCAATAGTTACCAACGAACCTCAGCCTCTCCGTCGATCTAGTAAGGGTTCCTCACCCACCTGAGAGATACTTCGGTTTCTCTATGACAGTGGGAGCGAGGATTGCATCATGAGATGATGACCCAACTAGTTTCGAGCTGGCCATCAGGAGTGGGACTCTGTAAGAATGGCTGGATGCTTAGCGATCTGAGATGGAATCCTTATACACCAACAAAGTATGGACTTTGGCTGCTATATCTAAAGGGTTAAATCCCCATCAGGAGCAAGTATATCTTGAGAAGATTACTTGGTGTAGATGGAAAAGTTGAGACTTTCAAAGCTAGACTTGTTAAAGCGTTTTCGTCATCGACCAGGCGTGGATAATGATGAAACATTTTCAAGTGGCTATGCTTAAGTCCATCCAGATCCTACTTGCCACGGCTACATACCATGACTACGATATCTGGCGGTTGGGTGTCATGACTGCTTTTCTAAATGATGTTTTAGAAGAGAGAGTCTATAAGTACATAGCCAGAGGGCTTCGTAGACAGTGGGAGCAGCGGAAACGTGCACAAGATGCTTTATAAGATAAAGCAGGTATCACGGAGTTGGAACATCTGTTTTGATGTAGTAGTCAAACAGTTTGACATCATCAAAATGGTAGATGAACCTTGTATATACAAAAAGGTAGTAGGGAGTATGGTGGTGATCCTCGTAGAGTACGTGGATGTCATGCTCTTGATAGGGAATGAGTTTCCTATGCTACGCTCGGTCAATCTCCGCTTATCACAAAGATTCTCCATATAGGATCAAAGTGATACCTCCTAAATCCTAAGCTTTGGATCTATGAGATAGATCTAATTGGATGTTAGGATACTCACTAGTTGTAGTGAGATGGTATCAATCGATCCTGGGGAGAATCACTGGAAGGGTTCCAGGGTGATAAAGACGACTGAATGTCAGTCGCAGGCATTGTCTTTACCCTCAGTAAAGGGACGGTATGTTGGAAGAGTTCCAAGCCTGATACCGTGGCATACTAGATGATTAAGGCTGAATACATCGCTACTTAAGATGCTACCAAAAAGGCTGTCTGGGTGTATATTGGTTCATGAGATGAACTGCGTGCCAACCATTGTGAGACAATGGAGTTGTGGCTTATGCCAAGGAACGCCCGTCCCATCAGTGATCCAGACATATTCCAAGGCAGTATCACCTGATCATGGAGATGGTTGATCTCCATGGAGATCGAGGTTAGGAGAGTAGACTCAGAGGACAACACAGCGGATCCACTCACAAAGGCCTGTTCCCAGAGAGAGATTTTTATGGGATGGTTGAGTATGAGATACTACAACCACTGCTATCAGATGGCCCAAGTGCAAGTGGGAGATTGTTAGTTATATGTATGCCCTAGAGGCCATTGCTATACATAGGATGTATATTGCAGTGGATGCTGGGACATATATAGGGAGGACTCTCTTGCTCGACATGATAGTATGCTATCTGGTTGCTCTTTACCTTAACGTGTATACTGATTGTCTCTCTGCTACATGTTGGTAAAGCCCTTAGGATGTGTACTTGACTACCTATACTATGATGCAGATCATACTAGTGGGGACATGGTAGTCCATAAGTACATCCTTCAAGGTCCCTAGTCGTGGGTGTATCGAGACGGGGCATCGATATACCAGTGTAGACTAGCGTATACCTTCTCGACCCATACAGATGGGCGATGGATGATCCCATATCCATTGGTGTTTGACATCAGAGATGATATACGGGTGCTCAGTGGAGACTGGGTACACTGGACGGACTCGCCGAGAACTCCCAGATGGTATTATACCTTACGTCAGATGGCAGTTCTCTGGTGACACTGGTACAGAGTAGTCTGTTGACCCGAGATCGTCATAGAGTCTTGTGTGGTTCCCACTGTGCTTTGATTTCCATCTTACCACGTCTAAGAGGGCGTGCAAAACAGTGGTTTTTGGGTACAGTCCCGAGTCACATGGAGGCAATGAGCGATAGGAGGGGATTCGTCTCTCCCGGTATAGGGGGTTGATGTTGCGCTGTGTTCGATTGGCTATAACCGGAAATCCCTGGCCAGGGTTGCTGAGATTTACTGGTAAGTGTTACCTGTAGTTTCTCAAACTGTTATAGACCTCATATCGACAAGACTTATCGAGCTATTGGGGTCTGACATTTACCACCCCTAGGCGAGATATGCGACATATCAGACGATCAAACCGGACTGTACGGTAAGTGTTACTGGTTGGATTCACAGGAGTGTGAGTGGGCTTGCTCGTCGATCTTCTGATCGCTCAATACCCGGGTGGCCGTTACGTTTAGCAGACCGCTTGCGGCTTATGGGTGTTTGATATGATCATCAACTGTTGCCGGCGTATTGATGAGTCTTTAGAGTCCTACACAGAGGTTTCCTGGCTCAAGCGAAACGAAATAGGAGCGCATATGAGATATGTGCGGGACCGAGAATAATGCGTGTATGTGATACCGTATTCCATTCTTGCGATGAATGTATCGAATGGTTGTATGCGATATAACCTAGTTATCGAATCAAGGATTGATTCGGTAAGTCGATACATAGGATACTAGTCTATAGCAAAATGGTGAGGCTCTGATACCACTGTAAGTCTACGCTAGCGCCCCGGCCGTCTACAGACGCCAAATGCGGAACAAAAACTTTTTAACTGGCGCTATCGTATACTTTAACCCGGATCTTCCATTATTGCTAAACTAACAAACTG
Source organism: Agapanthus africanus (assembly GCA_030015575.1). NCBI lineage: Eukaryota > Viridiplantae > Streptophyta > Magnoliopsida > Asparagales > Amaryllidaceae > Agapanthus > Agapanthus africanus. Next base: position 496,389,257 of record CM057343.1, on the reverse strand, counting down.
TAAAGAGTGTAGAAAGGTTATACCGAACGATCCGAGTCCTTCGTTCTTCAACCATCATCCCACGCTCCGTTGCGGCTGCTCCGATCTCGTCGATCTCTGATCTCCTCGTCCAGGTGGCACCACATCACTGATTCTTTAAACGGGCTCCCGCCTCTAACTCGAGGCAACTCGGTCGTCAAGTTTGCTAAAAGAGACGACCAAGAATGATGTAGAGAATGAGTAGATGACTTTGTCTCACTTCGTCCAAGTCCGTGGACGATCGGTTAATGAAGTTCCCGAGGGAATCGGGTGATGGAATGAAATGAGCTGTGAAATTCCATACACCCCAAATACTATCATAATCTTTTCCAAATGAAAACATCAAGTGTGAGAGAGAGAGGAGGGGCCGGCCATTTATAGGGCAAAGAGGGAGGTGAGTGTAGGAGAGGGGAGAGTAACCTTAAGTAAATATCATGTGTGAACACAAAATAAATATCTTAAGGAAAACAAGAATGTTTAGAAATCAAAGCATGAGTCACAAGACACCTCACCAAATCTAGAACCTTCTAGAAGCATGACTCACCCTCATCCAAGAAAAGATAAATCCGTCTTTAACTAAATGTTAAAATACGGCTGATAGAAAACTGGAAACTGGCAACCTCCAAAAGTGATCCTAAAACAACTTTCAGGATAACCCCGTAACTGTATAAATATACCCGCATTTGTATTACGACCGAATACAAATGCAACTGAGACAAAGATATTATACATACTCAATATAATACTCGGATCCGGCTTAACCCAAAGCCGACCAGTATCATCTGCCCGAAAAATAACACGTGCGTAAACGCACATGCATATTCCGAACCCTGCCATAAAACCATACGGCCTCTACAACGTTTCGCCCGAACTTGGGAAACTGTCTGTGGGGGACTCTAATGACTCGTCAGTACCCTGGCAGTGGGTTTAACCACAAACCGTCAGCGGCACTAGCTATGCGTAACGGCTGCCCACAGGACTGACCTCAAGGGAAGCTGATGAGCGAACTCAAGGGAGGTCGATGAGCGAACTCATCCAGAAACCCTACTGAGCCTAACAGTGACAATGTATATACAGTCCGGTCCGTTCGTCAATGAGTATCGCATATCCGCCTAGGGGGCTAGTAACGTCAGACCCCCAATAGCAGTATAAGTCGTGTCGGAGTGTAGCCCAATAACACCCTGAGATACTACTGGAGTACCTACCAGTAAATCTCCTGCCATGGCCATGGACTTTGTGTAATGGCTCTCCTAGACACAGCACGACCTCGCCCCAAATACCGGGAGAGACGAATCCCCTGCCGATCCGCTCTCGTGCCTCCATATGGCTCGGGACTGTACCCAAAAGCTACCTGTTTGCACGACTCCTTTGAGCCGTGGTAGGTTAGAAATCAAAGCACAGTGGGAACTCACACGAGACAAATGACGACCTCAGGTCGATGAACTAACCTGTACACATGTCACCAGGGAACTGCTATCTGACGATAGGTATAGTACTAACTAGCAGATTCCCGGCGAGTCCTGTCCGGTGTACTCATAACCCAATGAGCACCTGTATACATCTTAGGTGATCCAACTGACACCAGTGGCTTGTGAGACCGGCCACCGCCCCTCGTCGGGGTCTCGACTGTATACACTAGTCTACTCCGGAGTATCGATGCCCTGTCTCGAAACTCCCACGACTAGGGCCCACAATTAAGGATATGCATATAAACTACCCAACTCTCACGTATATGATCGCCATCATACTGTTGGTAGTAAAGCAAGATCCTAAGGGCTCTATCAAAGTGTAACATGCAATCAGTCACCTGAACATGTACACGACTGATAAAGGCAAACCAGATAGCATACTATCATCTCGAGTAAGACTGTCCTACCGGTATAGGTCCTCCGCAATCATTGCAATCACGTACCTGCGATCCAATAATTGACTATGAGGGCACTATCTCCAACAATCTCCCACTTGCACTCAAGGCTAATTATTGCGATGTCGACTACTCACAGCCCGTGTGAAACCGAACATCCAACTCCTCTACTAATCAGTTTCACAAAGCCCGTTTGTAAAACTATTGTGTTCGAGAAATAGCCTCAGTGAGTGGATCCGCCTAGAAGTTTCATTCTATATCTCTCTAAATCTCAAGTTCGCGGAGAAAGCCATCTCCCAAATTGAGTAATAACTGTCTTAGAATATGTCTGGATATCTGATGGGACCTAGTTCATAAATGAACTCCAAATCCAAACCTCTTAGACTGTATCGATCACTGAACCTAATCAGTATCCGGCACCATGCCACCCACAGTATCCTCTTGGTCCACCTGTCCATAATACTGTCCCTCTTCGTCAGAGGGAAAAACTATAACTCTGACAATCTCTCTGTCAACCATGTCACCTTTGAAGCCTGGAATGATGATCGTCTCCCGAAGGAGGCTGCCGTCATCAAATCCGTAGAACATATACTTATGTTCTAAAACTGCTTCCTTACGTTTCTCCAGGATTGGATTAATACAAACTCATTGCATCTAGTGCAAAAACAATAATCTGGTGTGGTACTTGACATCTCATGATTGACTCAATTGCCTAAGCAAGTGATCTGCCAATCATGCACAGCCCTCTCTCCTTTACTCTATACGACACCTTTAGAGAGGGTGACTCCATCACCTGCAGGTACACCACCATGCTAGGAGTCAACTATTCTAAAAACCATTAGAATATCTGTCAAAGTACCTACATTGGGAAACTACCCCAAATCTAGATCCAAAACCATAGATCCAGAAACCAGAATGTCAAATATTATATCCATATCCCGTCTGGAGAAACAACTGTGTGACGACCACAGTACAACCGATCGCAGTATAGGAATTTTACTTCCCACTCTGTGTATGTCATTCAGATACCATGACATCACACCCTACTACCTTCTTAACAGATCCATCCCCTATCTGATTGAAGTCAAACCCATGACTGTCACATCAAAATTAGATGATCTTTCTCCGCTATAACTGCTGTAGTCTATAAATAGACATAAGTTACTTGCCCACTATACATCCGATGCTCCCACTGACTACGACAACCCTCCTACCGGGTCTCATAGCCTGGAACATCAGTAGTGTCAAGTCTGGGTAGATAATAACCTCCCTGTCACCGTCCTTGAGCCTACCGAAGTACCTCTCGGGTGTCTGAGGTTACCTACCATATCTACGGAGTGGCTATTGGAATGTCAAACCTGATTGAATATATAGGTCCTATTAAATTTTCCGTAATCGTTTGCGGTTCTGGAATCACTTCCAGTTCTACCATACTCCCACTACTGTTTTCTGAAAAAATCCATTTTACTAAAACTGTGGCGAGTCAAGAACAATATCACTATTGATCTTCCAAATGGTAGAATATCAACCCTCGTCGTAGCCAGGGTCAACCCCTCAAACAGCCATCACAGAAACGTGCCCTGAGTTATCCAGAGTCTGGTTTTAAGCATAAGCTGGACAACTCCCCGTACCTTAACATCTTTTAAGGTATGAACTATTCTATATCTAATACAGAAACTTTGGCACTTATTTAATTGGAACCTGATTCAAATCATGCAGCTGTCTCCAGTGCATATCAACTTAATGGAAAGAGGCTAATCAGCATTACTCAACTTAGGAATCCATCCAATTATGAGTAACCTGAAAGAGAAACACGTTTCTCAAAACCATCACTATCATCTGAATACCAATCACAAGAATCTACATCTTCGATCTCTTTGAAGAATCCCGATACTTGTGATATCTGGTTCCCTACTTTATTCTTATACCCACAACTTCTCAAAACTTAGACCTTGTATTTCTACGAAACACTTGTCTAAATACTAGAGAAGTTATAAGTAAACAGAACATAGTACGAGGACCTACCCCTTTGTCCTGATGGACACTTGGACAACATACAATACTCTGTATAAGTCCGCTGAGTTGAACAACTCAAAATCTGTGTGTCGTAGGTTGAAAACTGTACCCTGGCGATTTCCTCAAATATCACCAATTACAATGAATTCCGATATAATGAGGATGATCACCTAATTCCCAATATCTTACTCCCACTCATCATCTGTAAAACCATATAGATATGAGAATGAAACCTGGTAAATACATACCCTTGTAGTAAGTATCTAATCGGGAAAACAGTTTTTCTTTAACAATGCACTGAAACATGAAAATGTTTCGTAGGGGTATCTTGGTATTCATAGCAATACCTCTTCCATAATCCAATTCATGACTTCAACGGTATATTTTATTGCCATCTTTCCAAATCCCTTTATTTGTCTTTAGTCGTTACCTTCTGTACACCATCGTTAGGCTAAATGGTTTTCTTCCTTCCCTACCGTTCGGCACCAGCCTATGGTTTGGAAGAAGACTATCCAGTAAGCATAATAGGTGTACCCTCCTAAACCAAGGAGTTCTCGCATCTTGAGAGAAGGTGATGATAAAAGACAACTGAATAATACCTTATTCTTTTAAAGGTGAAAATAGGAGTGGCGGTGAAGTACGCGGTTTTGGTCGTGAATGATATCAGTCGCAATTTACTTTGCCCTCTTTCTAATCCCTTTATTTTGTCTTTATATATTACCTTCTGCACACCCTACTTAGGCTAATTAGTTTTCTTTATTCCCTACCTTTCGGCACCTGCCTATGGTTTGGAATAAGACTATCCAATAAGCGTAATAGGTGTACTCTCCTAAACTAAGGAGCTCTCGCAACCTGAGAGAAGGTGACAATAAAAGGCAACTGAATAAACCAATTCTATTTCTCCTGAACCTTGATCCATCCTCGAAGAAGTCCCTTCGAGTTCGTATATAACCATACGATGGATCTATCCAATGGAAGTGGATATCCGTAGTAAAACGGGTGTTCTGAGAAATGCAAAGGGTAAAAGAAGGAGTGGCAATGACTTATGCAACATAGACAATCCAAAAGCCAGTATTTTAAGAAGGTTCGGTCAACTTGGTCACTGAGTCATAGTCTAGGGTCGGTCAAAGGTCGCTTCCAAAGAGAGAGAGAAAAGAAACACTCTGCGTGCACTCTAACCTAGATCAGAATGGTTATCACTTTATCTAATCCGGAAACCTCCCACTGTCCTGTCAAATTCTCCTCCAAACCTAAAGAAGAATCAATCGGGATCACCCGAAGAGTAAACCAACTCATCAGTGGGAATCGGGATCCAACTCTCATCGCATGATAACGTGATGGAATGCATCCACGTTACTCATACTCCAGAAGGTATGCGCATACTTGGCAAGTTTCAGTTTCTTTAGAAACTCCCGATCTGATTTTTGCCCCATGCTCTTATAACCTTGGCTTTGGTCAAAATGTCATAAGTCACATGCCAAGTTCTACCCGTCACTATCTTGTCAATTTGAACCCACCCGCACATGCCCCTGACTTTGGCCAATCGGCAGAACGACTGTCCCAAACTAACTCATCTATCTATGCAACAATTGAATACCCAGCAGCTACCAAACACTATGCCTTAACTTTGGCTAAAATACATAGCTTGAATACTACTGAATACCCAAAAGAAGTGACGGAGGGCTACGGATGGTTTTTGGCGAAAAACCTTTAACGTAGTGAACTTGATATCGCTGAAGGAACCTGATAGCTTTTTAAAATATAGTGGCGAAAACCTTTTGCTAAAGAGGTCACTCCCGGTAAAGGGATCTCGGCTCTTTCCTCGTGGAATGAGGTGCAGGATATTCCACTGAATACCGCTATGCAAAGCAACTTGTAATCGACTATAGTGAAGTTATTACCCTGACGCAAACTTCTGCCCAAGGGGTCAGTCCCGGTGAAGGGATATCGGCCCTTGCCCCGTCGAATAAGGTGTAGGATATTCCACTGAATACCGCTATGCATAACAAAAGAAAACGTCTTTGCAATAACACTTTTTAAATTTGTTCCAACAACTGAAAACAGGTTTGTTTAACTTTTTGCATTGATCAGAATCAACGCAGTCCCATCAATAATCACACCAGAAAAGAACGAAAATAAAATGTACGTATATGCCATCCGCATTCGTCACTGGGTCCCGTCATCACCCGTTAGGTTACTTAACTAACGACAGAGCGGGGACTGGACTAGCGCGGGTGTAAAACATATACAACATCTAATAGTATATAAACCAATATACAATAATCGCTCCAGGCGTGATAATATGAAATATTACAGAAAAGTAATAAGCATCACAGAACAATACAGATATCTGGGATCCCCGGGTTTCACAGAGCCGCTGCTGAAACCCGACGTTCCCCTATCGTGTGGATAGCCTGTGCAATGAAACCTAGACCCCTATGGGTGCGGCAAGTTACCCGCCAAAACCTGAAGCGAGGTAGTCCCCACAGCATAGTGAATGGAACACCCGGCACTTCACGGAATCCGGTAAATTGAGCACCCCTCCTTGGGTCAACCTGTACCCCCTACGAATGCGGCGAATAGTCAGCCAATTTTAGAGTGGGGCCCCTCTGCTTCTCAAAGCCATGAGATGCGGACCCGTTGCCCTCCAGAACCCGGCTATCCGTGCACTCCGTCTCGGGGCAAAACCTAGTACAGTAATGAAAAATAGTACAACAAGTACATCGACCGCAACCTAGTCGTGCCCCAAAAGAATATTATACAACAGGCAGTGACGGCAATCCACATGTTGGACGCTCGTCCCGCAATATCAAATGTACAAATAAACTCAAATTGTACTACTATTGCACACTGCTATCCACCACGACAAATCCGCAACATCACAGCACAACACAGAACATCAACGCGAATGTCACGTTCGCAAACCCGTCTAAAAGAACTATAGCAATCGGACGCGGTTTACCGATCAAATGACATTCCCGGTCGGAGATATAATGTAAGCACTGTAAACTAACATGTTTAAATTTCGATCGACAAAATATCACAAAGTGGGCCCCACGCAAATCTGGAGAACAGCAACAAAACCTGGGCCCAAAAGATATATACCAAAAACCCCAAATTCCAACATGGAATGCACCGTAGAAAATTGAGTGAGTGATCTCACTTTTCTGCGGCGGATCCGCGGCAAAACCCTAGCTGGGGCCGCGGATCCACGGCGGAACAGTGGAATTACTACCTCGAATTTCTACAGTATTCCTCAAAAACCCTGCTTGATTTTCTGGTATGTGTAAAATTAATTTTGGAAGCCATTTAAAAACGACAGAAACTGTCAAGCTTGGATTTTGCAGTTTTTGATTTCCGGTTCGATCGATATTTTAAACGCGTTAGCACAAGTTAGTATAGCAAAATGGTGAGGCTCTGATACCACTGTAAGTCTACGCTAGCGCCCCGGCCGTCTACAGACGCCAAATGCGGAACAAAAACTTTTTAACTGGCGCTATCGTATACTTTAACCCGGATCTTCCATTATTGCTAAACTAACAAACTGTAAAGAGTGTAGAAAGGTTATACCGAACGATCCGAGTCCTTCGTTCTTCAACCATCATCCCACGCTCCGTTGCGGCTGCTCCGATCTCGTCGATCTCTGATCTCCTCGTCCAGGTGGCACCACATCACTGATTCTTTAAACGGGCTCCCGCCTCTGACTCGAGGCAACTCGGTCGTCAAGTTTGCTAAAAGAGACGACCAAGAATGATGTAGAGAATGAGTAGATGACTTTGTCTCACTTCGTCCAAGTCCGTGGACGATCGGTTAATGAAGTTCCCGAGGGAATCGGGTGATGGAATGAAATGAGCTGTGAAATTCCATACACCCCAAATACTATCATAATCTTTTCCAAATGAAAACATCAAGTGTGAGAGAGAGAGGAGGGGCCGGCCATTTATAGGGCAAAGAGGGAGGTGAGTGTAGGAGAGGGGAGAGTAACCTTAAGTAAATATCATGTGTGAACACAAAATAAATATCTTAAGGAAAACAAGAATGTTTAGAAATCAAAGCATGAGTCACAAGACACCTCACCAAATCTAGAACCTTCTAGAACCTTCTAGAAGCATGACTCACCCTCATCCAAGAAAAGATAAATCCGTCTTTAACCAAATGTTAAAAGACGGCTGATAGAAAACTGGAAACTGGCAACTTCCAAAAGTGATCCTGAAACAACTTTCAGGATAACCCCGTAACTGTATAAATATACCCGCATTTGTATTACGACCGAATACAAATGCAACTGAGACAAAGATATTATACCTACTCAATATAATACTCGGATCCGGCTTAAACCAAAGCCGACCAGTATCATCTGCCCGAAAAATAACACCTGCGTAAACGCACGTGCATATTCCGAACCCTGCCATAAAACCATACGGAATCTACAACGTTTCGCCCGAACTTGGGAAACTGTCTGTGGGGGACTCTAATGACTCGTCAGTACCCTGGCAGTGGGTTTAACCACAAACCGTCAGCGGCACTAGCTATGCGTAACGGCTGCCCACGGACTGACCTCAAGGGAAGCTGATGAGCGAACTCAAGGGAGGCCGATGAGCGAACTCATCCAGAAACCCTACTGAGCCTAACAGTGACAATGTATATACAGTCCGGTCCGTTCGTCAATGAGTATCGCATATCCGCCTAGGGGGCTAGTAACGTCAGACCCCCAATAGCAGTATAAGTCGTATCGGAGTGTAGCCCAATAACACCCTGAGATACTACTGGAGTACCTACCAGTAAATCTCCTGCCATGGCCATGGACTTTGTGTAATGGCTCTCCTAGACACAGCACGACCTCGCCCCCAATACCGGGAGAGACGAATCCCCTGCCGATCCGCTCACGTGCCTCCATATGGCTCGGGACTGTACCCAAAAGCTACCTGTTTGCACGACTCCTTTGAGCCGTGGTAGGGTAGAAATCAAAGCACAGTGGGAACTCACACGAGACAAATGACGACCTCAGGTCGATGAACTAACCTGTACACATGTCACCAGGGAACTGCTATCTGACGATAGGTATAGTACTAACTAGCAGATTCCCGGCGAGTCCTGTCCGGTGTACTCATAACCCAATGAGCACCTGTATACATCTTAGGTGATCCAACTGACACCAGTGGCTTGTGAGACCGGCCACCGCCCCTCGTCGGGGTCTCGACTGTATACACTAGTCTACTCCGGAGTATAGATGCCCTGTCTCGAAACTCCTACGGCTAGGGACCACAATTAAGGATATGCATATAAACTACCCAACTCTCACGTATATGATCACCATCATACTGTTGGTAGTAAAGCAAGATCCTAAGGGCTCTATCAAAGTGTAACATGCAATCAGTCACGTGAACATGTACACGACTGATAAAGGCAAACCAGATAGCATACTATCATCTCGAGTAAGACTGTCCTACCGGTATAGGTCCTCCGCAATCATTGCAATCACGTACCTGCGATCCAATAATTGACTATGAGGGCACTATCTCCAACAAGTCGGTTATATGCGATATGACCGGATCGTTAAATCAAGTGTTGATTTAATGATTTGATGTGTAATTATATATTTGATATATTACTTTGCATTAACTAGTATTGGTTCACTTTAAATGGATTTTCTCACTCGCTTGTGCACATTGTATATTCGATATAGTTTTGTGCACTTGATTGTATCATGTTTGATGATACATGCAAAATTGGTTAAGTGTAAAGATTGAACCATGGTTATATGAATGGTTAGGGTTATGATTACTTATTCATTTATTTATTTATTAGTTTTGGAAAATAAAAGCATAAAGAGAAAAAACAAAATGGTTTTCTTTCATTCTTTCTTTCATGAAGCTTGTTGAAGCTTCATGAAGCTTTTGACCAAGTGACCATTTTGTCTTCTTCTTTAACCCTAACCACTCACATAAACTCTAGTTAGCTCTCTACACTTAACTATGGTTTGATTATGATAAGAATGATTATTCTTTTCTATTCTTTAATTGATATGATATTATCTTCTTCTTCTTCTTCTTCTTCACAAGAAGAAAAAGCTAGACCATCAATGGTGATTGATGAAAAAGAGTGAGAAATCCAATTCTAAAGTGAACCCACCTCCTATTTCTTCATCCTCTATCTCTTGCCAAGTAGTATAGGGTGTTTTCTTCACAAGTTTCATGACTTGGTAAAGTGGGAGCTTGATCTAGCAATGCCTCGACGTAGATCATCTTCGGCATCGAAGCCGACGACCAAGCCCGCCCATTTCTTCGATGAAGCCGATGCTAGAGCCCGGGTTTCCATTTGGACAGCGAGGATACTTCATTGTGGAGCTATGGAGGCGGAGGACCGGATCTACAAAGGTTGTATTTCCGTTCTTATAGTTAAATTGTTAACTAGTTGTATGTTTCGCCTAAAATTCTAGTTAACGATCCGTATTAGGGTTTCTCGGCACATGTAAAATTTGAAATTGGTATGGTTGATGCCTTGTGAGACATCATTAGCGTGCCTAGGAACCCTACATTCCTAAATCAAAAGTTGATTGGATCAGGATCGTTAAATAATGGCATATACGTTCTCAACCAAACTACAGTACTTAATATACAAAACACACACAAGAGGAAGAGTTCAGAAATGAACGAATCCTTCTTGTGGCATTGTGGACTAGGTCATATCAATACCACACGGCTAGCTAAATTGCATAAGGATGGATATTTGAATCCGTTCGAATTTTCATCTTATGACACTTGCCAGTCATGTCTCAAAGGAAAAATGACCAAAACTCCGTTTAGTGGACACGGAGAAAGAGTTACAGAACTCTTTGGGCTGATACATAGTGATGTATGTGGACCCATGTCTACACATGCAAAGAACGGTTCTTCCTACTTCATTACATTCACTTACAATCTCTCAAGATATGGACATGTGTTCCTGATGAAACACAAGTTTGAAGCTTTTGAGAAATTCAGGGAATATAAGCACGAAGTAGAGAACCAAACGGGCAAAAGTATTAAGATCCTTCGATCTGATCGAGGAGGAGAATACTTGAGCAATGAGTTCCCAGACTATCTAAAATAGAATGGGATTCTCTCTCAGCTTACTCCTCCTTATACACCACAGCACAACGGTGTATCGGAGCGGAGGAATCGCACCCTATTTGATATGGTACGCTCTATGATGAGCAATGCTAAGTTGCATATTTCCTTCTGGGGGTATGTGCTTGAGACAGCCATACACGTATTGAATATGGTTCCAACCAAATCAGTGCCTACCACTCCATATGAGATATGGAAGGGGAAGAGACCATCTCTTAAGTATGTTAAGATATGGGGTTTTCCGGCCTATGTCAAAAGGCACAATCCGGACAAACTCGAGGCAAAGTCTGCCTTATGCAAGTTTGTAGGTGTAGGATTCCTAGGCACACTCAAGTGGTTCCACAAGGCATCAACCATGCCAAATTACAATTTTCCGGTGCCGAGAAACCCTAAACTAGATCGTTAACTAGAGTTTAGGCGAAACGAAATGAAAGTAAATCACATTTACACTAAGTGAACGGAAATACAACCTTTGTAGATCCGGTCCTCCACCTCCATAGCTCCGTGACGATGTCCCTTCGCTGCGATCATCGGAACCCGGACTCTAGCGATGGTTTCGTCGAAGAAACCAGCGGGCTAGGTCATTGACTTCGATGCCGAAGATGATCTACGTCGAGGCGACTCAAACTTAAGCTCTAACTTCACTAGGTCAAGAAACTTGTGAATAAAACACCCTCTACTACATGGGAAGTGATAGAGGATGAAGAAATAGGAAGTGAGTTCACTTTGGATTTTGATTTCTCACTTGGATTCATCACTTAGAATTTTCTAGCTAGGTTTTCTTCTCTTCATGAAGAAGATGAAAAAGAAGAAAGAAAAAGAATTATGGATTAATTCCAAAAAGAAAAACGAAGTGATGGTTATCATAATGCAACCATGGGTGAGGCTAACTCATGTAGAGAATGAACTATGGTTTAGGTAAATGGTTAGGGTTAAGGCAAAAGACAAAATGGTCAAAGCTTTTCAAAGCTTCATGAAGCTTCAAGTAGAAAACAAAAGAAGCCACCATCTTATATTTTGCCAAAAATAAATAAAAAGAATAAATAAGTAAACCAAACCCTAACCATTAACCTAATCAAGGTTTAAAGCATACACACACCCAAGTTTGCATGTATCATCAAACATGATACAAACTAGTGCACAAACATATATCATATATACAATGTGCACATTCAAGTGAGATAATCAATCTTAAGTGAACAAATACTCGTTAATGTAAAGTAATATATCAAATATATATAATTATACATTAAATCATTAAATCAACACTTGATTTAATGATCCGGTACTAATATCAAGTGTATCATTATATCGAATCAACACTTGATTCGGTAACCCGGCTATATCTCATATAACCGACCAATGATACAAATCGCGAGAATAGAATATAGTATCACATACTGGTATTATTCTCGTTCCCGCACAAATCTCATATGCACTCCTATTTCGTTTCGCTTGAGCCAGGAAACCTCTGTGTAGGACTCTAAAGACTCGTCAATACGCCGGCAGCAGGTGATGATCATATCAAACACCCACAAGCCGCAAGCGGTCTGCTAAACGTAACGGCCACCCGGGTATTGAGCGATCAAAAGATCAACGAGCAAGCCCGCTCACACTCCTGTGAATCCAACCAGTAACACTTACCGTACAGTCCGGTCTGTTCGTCTGATATGTGGCATATCTTTCCTAGGAGTGGTAAACGTCAGACCCCAATAGCTCGATAAGTCATGTCGATATGAGGTCTATAACAGTTTGAGAAACTACTGGTAACTCTTACCAGTAAATCTCAGCAACCCTGGCCAGGGATTTCCGGTTATAGCCAATCGAACACAGCGCAACATCAACCCCCTATACCGGGAAAGACGAATCCCCTCCTATTGCTCATTGCCTCCATGTGATTCGGGACTGTACCCAAAAACCACCGTTTTGCACGCCCTCTTGGACATGGTAAGGTGGAAATCAAAGCACAGTGGGAATCACACAAGACTCTATGACGATCTCGGGTCTACAGACTAACCTGTACCAGTGTCACCAGAGGACTACCATCTGACGTAAGGTATAATACCATCTGGGAGTTCTCGGCGAGTCCGTCCAGTGTACCCAGTCTCCGCTGAGCACCCGAATATCATCTCTGATGTCAAACACCAATGGATATGGGATCATCCATCGCCCATCTGTATGGGTCGAGAAGGTATACGCTAGTCTACTCTGGTATATCGATGCCCCGTCTCGATACACCCACGACTAGGGACCTTGAAGGATGTACTTCTGGACTACCATGTCCCCACAAGTATGATCCGCATCATAGTCCAGGTAGTCAAGTACACATCCTAAGGGCTTTACCAACATGTAACAGAGAGACAATCAGCGTACACGTTAAGGTAAAGAGCAACCAGATAGCATACTATCATGTCGAGCAAGAAAGTCCTCCCTATATATGTCCAAGCATCCACTATAATATACATCCTATGTATAGTAATGGCCTCTAGGGCATACATATAACTAACAATCTCCCATTTGCACTAGGGCCATCTGATAGCAGTGGTTGTAGTATCTCATACACAACCATCCCATAAAAGTCTCTCTCTGGAAAAAGGCCTTTGTGAGTGGATCCGCCATGTTGTCCTCTGAGTCTACTCTCCTAACCTCGATCCCTTGGAGATCAACCATCTCTATGATCAGGTGATACCGCCTTAGAATATGTCTGGATCACTGATGGGACGGACGTTCCTTGGCATAAGCCATAACTCCATTGTCACACAATGGGAGGAACTAAGTTCATCTCATGAACAAATATACATCCAGACTGCATCTTTGGTAGCATCTTAAGTAGCGATGTATCCAGCCTTTATCATCTAGTATGTCACGGTATCTATCTTGGAACTCTTCCAACATACCGTCCCTTTACTGAGGGTAAAGACAATGCCTGTGATTGACATTCAGTCGTCCTTATCACCCTGGAACCTTTCTAGTGATTCTCCCCAGGATCAACTGATACCATCTCATTACAACTAGTGAGTATCCTTACATCCAATTAGATCTATCTCATAGATCCAAAACTCAGGGATTAGGAGGTATCATTTTGATCCTATATGGAGAATCCTTGTGATAAGCGGAGATTGATTGAGCGTAGCATAGGAAACTCCTTCCCTATCAAGAGTATGCCATCCACATACTCTACGAGGATCACCACCATACTCCCTACTACCTTTTTGTATATACAAGGTTCATCTACCATTTTGATGAAGCCAAACTATTTGACTACTACATCAAAACAGATGTTCCATCTCCGCGATACCTGCTTTATCCTATAAAGCATCTTGTACACGTTTCCGCTGCTCCCACTGTTTACGAAGCCCTCTGACTGTGTACTTATAGACCCTCTCTTCTAAAACATCATTTAGAAGAGCAGTCATGAAACCCAACCGCGAGATATCGTAGTCATGGTATGTAGCCGTGGCAAGTAGGATCCGGATGGACTTAAGCATAGCTACTGGAAATGGTTTCATCATTATCCACGCCTGGTCGATGATGAAAACCTTTAACAAGTCTAGCTTTGAAAGTCTCAACTTTTCCATCTACACCAAGTAATCTTCTCAAGATATACTTGCTCCTGATGGGAATTTAACCCTTCAGATATAGCAACCAAAGTCCGTACTTTGTTGGTGTACATGGATTCCATCTTAGATCGCTAAGCATCCAGCCATTCTTACAGAGTCCCTACTTTCGATGGCCTGCTCGAAACTAGTTGGGTCATCATCTCATGATGCAATCCTCGCTCCCACTGTCATCGAGAAACCGAAGTATCTCTCAGGCGGATGAGGAACCCTACTAGATTGGCGGAGAGGCTGTGGTTCGTTGGAATCTACTGAATCCTTTGGTTCTACCAAATCATCTGCTGTAGTTTGTATAGCTGGAACCTTTCCAGTTCTACATAACAGACATTTCCTCGAGCTTGTCCGGATTTTGCTTTTAGACATAGGCCGGACAACCCTAAATCTTAACAAACTTAAGATATGGACTCTTCCCTTTCCATATCACATATGAAGTGGTAGGCAATTGATTTGATTGGAACCCTATTCAATAGGTATGCAGCTTCTCAAGCACATAACTCCCAAAAGGAAATAGGTAACTCAGTAGTTCTCATCATAGAGCACACCATATAACATAGGGTGCTATTGCTCTACCCCGATATACCATCATGCTATGGTGTATACGGAGGAGTAATGCTGAGAGAGAATCTCATTCTCCTTTAGAATAGTCCAGGAATTCTATGCACAAGTATTCTCCTCCTTGATCTCATCAAAGGACATAATACTTATACCCGTATTGGTTCTCTACTTCTAACTTATATTCTGTGAATATCTCAAAAGGTTCGGACTTGTGTTTCAACAGGAACATATGACTGAATCTTGAGAGATCATCAGAGAATGTAATAAAGTACAAAGAACCGGTCCTGGCATGTGTAGACGGGGGACCTTACATACATCAACATGTATCAGTCCCAAGAGTACACTAACTCTTTCTCTGCTTCCAATAAACAGAGCTGTGGTCATCTTATCTTTGTGACATGACTGGCAAGTTTCATAAGATGTAAATTCAAACAGATTTAAATATGCATCTAAATGTAACTTCAGCTAGTCGGGTCGCATTGATATGACCTAGTCTACAATACCTCAAGTAAGATTCGTTCATTTCTGAACTCTTTCTCTTATGTGTGTTCCGTATACTAAGAACTGTAGTTTGATTTAGAACATCAATGTTTTTAGATAACGTGCCAGAACCGATCAACTTTTGATATAGGAAATGTTCAAAACATTATCCAACAATACAAAATTTTATCATTTCTTTACTAATAAAGAGACTGATATGATTTTGTATATCAGGTTCGGTATCTAATAATATTCATTCAGAATTAATGTATTTGGAATACAGGGTGACAGTGACCAACAGACTTGGCTGCAACACTTGCACCGTTTTCTGTCTTATGAAACTTATCTCCCGTTCTCAATTCTCTACCTATCTGTAGCCCATGTAACAGATTACATATGCGGGATCCTGATCCGGTATTAAATAACCAGGACGTAGAGAATACTGAGAAACAGCTCTTTGTAATGAACAAACCCGAAGGATATGCATCATATGCACTTTCTTCGTTTGGGCGGCATGGGAATCCTGGTATTCCCCTATTTCCTGCTCTGTCTTATAACAATTATAAGTTGGAGCGGGACCAACGTTCCCCAGCACAGTATAACAAGCGGGTTCGGTCAATATCCGTATTATTATCTTGATTAAGGTGTTATATGGTCGCTACCTGGAGAGAGAGAGAAGAAAATACTCAGCGTGCGCTCTTGCAAGAATAGATTGGTTATTATTTTATCTAATCAGGATGGCTCCCACTGTTTTTATCAAATCTTCCTTCAAACCCTAAAAGGAAAGACTGGCCGGGATTAATTACACGCTACAAGTTCGCCAATCTTTCAGCCAGGCTAGTGTCGGTACTTTGAGGGAGGTCCCCCGTGCTTTCGCACGAACCTAATTAATGTAAACCTCGTTTTCCCAGAGGCGTAACCTCGTTAACACCTTTCTAGATACCTACTTGATCGGCTAATTGTAATGTGTAAAACTCTCCCAGGAGTAACTCTTACTCGCAGCGGGTATCGGGATCCAACTATCTCATAGAAGGTATGCAATCTCATTGCAAATTTCAACACTTGAAATTCCCGTTAATATTTTGCCCCAAGCGATCTATGACCTTGACTGAGTCAACAAACTATAGACCGCAAGTAAAGTTCAACCCGTCATTTCTCGATTGAATTAAACCCACCCGCACGACCCTTGACTGAGTCAACAAGGCCGCACGACTACCCTAATCCAATCGCATCATATGCTTTGCAGATAAGCACTAATCAGCTACCGCACACTACGCCTTGACTGAGTCAACAAACACAGCATGAATACTAACTATTACTTATATGAAATAACGGAGGGCTACGACTGGTTTTTAAGAAAACCTTTTGCGTAATGAACTTTATATCGTTGTAGAATCAAATGATTTTAAAATGGAGTATTTTTGAGACTTTTCTAGTTTTGCTAAAGGGGTCGATCCCGGTGAAGGGATCGTCGGCCCTTTCCTCGTCGAATGAGGTGCGGGATATATCATATATATCAATGTGCAAAGCAGAAACTATAGAAGCTATCAAAAGACAAACCGAGTATGTAGTATCTGCCAGTTATTGCTAAAGAGGTCACTCCCGGTGAAGGGATCGTCGGCCCTTTCCTCATCGAATAAGGTGCAGGATATATCATATATACCGCTGTGCAAAGCAAGAACTGTAGCTACCTGTTTTATTTTTGAAATTCGATTCCACAACATCTTTAGGTTTCTTTTATTTTCATTAATCATATTAATGAAGTCCCATCATTAAAGTACCTAAACATCACAGATAAATACGACGTACACTTATGCCATCCGCATTCGTCTCGATGTCCCCTCGTGCACCGTTAGGTTAGGTAACTAACGGCAGAGCGGGGCAGGGCTAGCGCGGGTGTAAAACATAAGTAACATCTATATAATATATCATATATACTATATACAGTATCTATCACAACATATCAAATGATCACATCACAGATATCGCAGCAGAAGAAACATATGAAATATTTGATATACTAGGACGTCCGTGTTTTCAATACGAGCCAGTATAAAACATGGATTCCACGTTCGCGATGAATAGCCAAACCCACACCCCTAGACCCCTACGAGAGCGGCAAGCAACCCTACCAATTCTAGAGTTAGGAGACCCGGACTCGACTCCTCGAGTTGGTCTCCCACTGGACTCCAGAACCCGGTTACTTGTGCTCCCCTCCTTGGGTCTATCCTAGTGCGGAAAAGTAAATAATATACAAAGGGTGACATCTTCCGCAACCTGGAAGTTCCCCAATAAAAGAATATTACATACAAGTTTTTACATGAATGAAAATGAAAAAACACCCATCTCACATAAAAAAACCCTGGCTATTCAAACACGATGATCCAATATAACAAATCCAGCAACACATAACATCACATGTCATCAACGTAAGTAAACATGCGTATCCCAATTGTCGTTGGCATATAGCAACGAAACCGGCGATATCGCATATTACACTTACGGTTGCAGAAAAGAAAGTGTAAAAATATAACAGTTGGAATCCGCAACCTCCTCAGACATCGCATGCCTGACCAAATGAATTCCTTAGACAACGCATGCCTAACAATTATAAACCCCGCATTTTAGTCTCATTATCGAAAACTCTTTTCAATATCAAGTCGGGCAATTCAACAGGATTCCCGACATTCTGATCAAATGCTCGTCGCAAACTTTAGTAGGCGGCCGCACCCCCTGATACCATCGACGAAGTGCACCAAGGCGGAACACCGCTACCGCGAGCACCCTAACGGATGCTTTCGGCGACGGGGTTCTCCTACAGTCACTTGGTCGGGGCTTTGGGGTGTGGCTGTCTATTAAGTTTACCCGGCGAGTATCCGCGTACGCTACGTGATTGCGATGGACTTTTGATCACATCAAAATTCCGTGGCAACCAATCAAGTGAGACTAAACTGCTATGTTTATAACATTCAATTCAGTTATCTCATAACTACTTGTGGATTCCAAATATTGTATCCCATTCCAGATAAATAGAAAATGTTAAACTTTCCGATCGAACATTCAAACACCTAAGTTTTCCCAAAACAGCTCAACACATGAAACAAGTTTTAAAACATCCAGTTCATGCCTCAGTACCAACGGTCTGTCCGTAGAAGGGTCAAGCCAACGCCTCACATGTGGCACGCCGTACTGCCCCAAACCCGAAGGTTCAAAGGGCAGTTCAAGATGGTCACATAATCGAGTTAAGCTTTGTTGTCTTCTAGAGGGTCCATCGCGTTACTTGCACTACTTAGAACATTCTTAAACTACGGAAAACTCCAACACTTGGAAATTTCCCGGCAGGGGAAAAAGTGGGTATTTATATCCGGTCGAACTTTATAACAGTTTCTAAAATATCCGGAAAAACATAAACGAAGTTAAATTATCCGAT
Organism: Agapanthus africanus; assembly: GCA_030015575.1. Classification (NCBI taxonomy): domain Eukaryota; kingdom Viridiplantae; phylum Streptophyta; class Magnoliopsida; order Asparagales; family Amaryllidaceae; genus Agapanthus; species Agapanthus africanus. Next base: position 496,370,168 of record CM057343.1, on the reverse strand, counting down.
CAAATTAACGAGTCCCCAATAAAACCCTAGAAAATTCAACACTCGAGTGGAATTAAAAAATTCCCATAAAACATTGCCAAGAAAGGACCTAAGAATAAATATATGAAATTTCAGGGACTAAGTCAAATTTTGGCCGCAGAACCGCCGCCAAACCCATGGTTTCGCCGCGGTTCCATGGTCAATTTATTGACTTAGTAGACCGTACTTCACAGTAATTCTTAGTTTTTCCTGCTTGTTTTTCTGAGAATTTTTAATTCAGAAAAATCCACTGTTTTGAAAAATGTACAGAGAAGGGTTTTGTCGGGGTCTACGGGTTCGATCGGGCTTCTAACTTCGTCTACACTTCGCCTAAAACTCTAGCTAGGCTCTGATACCACCTTAGGGTTCCTGGGCACACTCAAGTGGTTCCACAAGGCATCAACCATGCCAAATTACAATTTTCCGGTGCCTAGAAACCCTAAACTAAATCGTTAACTAGAGTTTAGGCGAAACGAAATGAAAGTAAATCACATTTACACTAAGTGAACGGAAATACAACCTTTGTAGATCGGTCCTCCACCTCCATAGCTCCGTGACGATGTCCCTTCGCTGCGATCATCGGAACCCGGACTCTAGCGATGGTTTCGTCGGAGAAACCAGCGGGCTAGGTCGTTGACTTCGATACCGAAGATGATCTACGTCGAGGCGACTCAAACTCAAGCTCCAACTTCACTAGGTCAAGAAACTTGTGAAGAAAACACCCTCTACTACATGGCAAGTGATAGAGGATGAAGAAATAGGAAGTGAGTTCACTTTGGATTTTGATTTCTCACTTGGATTCATCACTTAGAATTTTCTAGCTAGATTTTCTTCTCTTCATGAAGAAGTTGAAGAAGAAGAAAGAAAAAGAATTATGGATTAATTCCAAAAAGAAAAATGAAGTGATGGTTATCATAATGCAACCATGGGTGAGGCTAACTCATGTAGAGAATGAACTATGGTTTAGGTAAATGGTTAGGGTTAAGGCAAAAGACAAAATGGTCAAAGCTTTTCAAAGCTTCATGAAGCTTCAAGTAGAAAACAAAAGAAGCCACCATCTTATATTTTGCCAAAAATAAATAAAAAGAATAAATAAGTAAACCAAACCCTAACCATTAACCTAATCAAGGTTTAAAGCATACACACACCCAAGTTTGCATGTATCATCAAACATGATACAAACTAGTGCACAAACATATATCATATATACAATGTGCACATTCAAGTGAGATAATCAATCTTAAGTGAACAAATACTCGTTAATGTAAAGTAATATATCAAATATATATAATTATACATTAAATCATTAAATCAACACTTGATTTAATGATCCGGTCATACTGCATATAACCGACTAATATCAAGTGTATCAATGTATCGAATCAACACTTGATTCGGTAACCCGGCTATATCTCATATAACCGACCAATGATACAAATCGCGAGAATAGAATATAGTATCACATACTGGTATTATTCTCGGTCCCGCACATATCTCATATGCGCTCCTATTTCGTTTCGCTTGAGCCAGGAAACCTCTGTGTAGGACTCTAAAGACTCGTCAATACGCCGGCAACAGGTGATGATCATATCAAACACCCACAAGCTGCAAGCGGTCTGCTAAACGTAACGGCCACCCGGGTATTGAGCGATCAAAAGATCAACGAGTAAGCCCGCTCACACTCCTGTGAATCCAACCAGTAATACTTACCGTACAGTCCGGTCTGTTCGTCTGATATGTGGCATATCTTGCCTAGGGGTGGTAAACGTCAGACCCCAATAGCTCGATAAGTCGTGTCGATATGAGGTCTATAACAGCTCGAGAAATTACTGGTAACTCTTACCAGTAAATCTCAGCAACCCTGGCCAGGGATTTCTGGTTATAGCCAATCGAACACAGCGCAACATCAACCCCCTATACCGGGAGAGACGAATCCCCTCCTATCGCTCATTGCCTCCATGTGATTCGGGACTGTACCAAAAAACCACCATTTTGCACCCCCTCTTAGACGTGGTAAGGTGGAAATCAAAGCACAGTGGGAATCACACAAGACTCTATGACGATCTCGGGTCTACAGACTAACCTGTACCAGTGTCACCAGAGAACTGCCATCTGACGTAAGGTATAATACCATCTGGGAGTTCTCGACGAGTCCGTCCAGTGTACCCAGTCTCCACTGAGCACCCGTATATCATCTCTGATGTCAAACACCAATGGATATGGGATCATCCATCGCCCATCTGTATGGGTCGAGAAGGTATACGCTAGTCTACTCTGGTATATCGATACCCCGTCTCGATACACCCACGACTAGGGACCTTGAAGGATGTACTTCTGGACTACCATGTCCCCACAAGTATGATCCGCATCATAGTCCAGGTAGTCAAGTACACATCCTAAGGGCTTTACCAACATGTAACAGAGAGACAATCAGCGTACACGTTAAGGTAAAGAGCAACCAGATAGCATACTATCATGTCGAGCAAGAAAGTCCTCCCTATATATGTCCAAGCATCCACTACAATATACATCCTATGTATAGTAATGGCCTCTAGGGCATACATATAACTAACAGTAGGATATCCCAAAAATTCATAAGGGTATATCTTCTACCACCCCGAGGAACAAAAAATGTTTATTTCTCGACATGCCACTTTCTTAGAAAAAGGTTTTCTTATGAAACAAATTAGTGGAAATGAGGTAGAACTGGAAGAGGTTCCAGCGACACAAACTACGACAGAAGATTTGATGAAACCAGAGGACTCAGTAGTTCTTGACGAACCCCAGCCTCTCCGCCGATCTAGTAGGGTTCCTCATACACATGAGAGATACTACGGTTTTCTCCTAGATGGTGGGAGCGAGGATTGCATCATGGAAGCTGATGACCCGACTAGCTTCAAGCAGGCCATCACGAGTGGGGACTCTGTGAAGTGGATGGATGCAATGCGATCTAAGATAGAATCCATGTACACCAACAAAGTATGGACTTTGGAAGTTGCTCCTGAAGGGGTAAAACCCATTGGGAGCAAATGGATCTTTAAGAAGAAACTTGGTGTAGATGGAATAGTGGAGACTTTCAAAGCTAGAATTGTTGCAAAGGGTTTTCGTCAACGACCAGGGGTGGATTATGACGAAACCTTTTCTCTAGTGGCTATACTTAAGTCCATCCGGATCCTACTTTCCATTGCTGCATACCATGACTACGAAATCTGGCAGATGGATGTTAAGACCGCCTTTCTAAATGATGATTTAGAAGAGTGCGTGTACATGACTCAGCCAGAGGGCTTCGTAGACAGCGGGAGCAGCAAAAAGGTGTGCAAGCTGCTTAAATCCATCTACGGGTTAAAGCAGGCATCGCGGAGTTGGAACATCTTCTTTGATGTTGTAGTCAAAGAGTTTGACTTCATCAAAAACGTAGATGAACCTTGTATATACAAGAAGTTTGCAGAGAGTAAGGTTGTCTTCCTCGTATTGTACGTGGATGACATACTCTTGATAGAAAATGATGTTCCTATGCTGCACTCAGTCAAGCTCTTCTTATCAAAAAGATTCTCAATGAAAGATCTAGGTGATACCTCGTGCATACTGGGAATAAAGATCTATAGAGATAGATCTAAACGGATACTGGGATTGTCCCAATCCAGGTACATTGACACCATACTAAAGTGGTTTAGTATGGAAGAATCCAAGCATGGAAACCAACCCACGATCTCTGGACTCACTCTCTGCAAAGAGATGTCTCCCAAGACTGATTTGGAGAGAGCTCGCATGCAAGGGATACCCTATGCTTCGGCAGTAGGCTCTATCATGTATGCGATGCTATGTACCAGACCCGATGTAGCATACTCACTAAGTGTAGTGAGTAGGTATCCTGGAGAGAGTCACTGGATAGCTGTGAAGAACATTCTCAAGTACTTGAGAATGACTAAGGAGATGTTCTTTGTGTATCGTAACGGTGAACTCCAGGTGGAGTCCTTTACCGATTCAGACTTCCAAAGTGATAAGGACGACTCTAAGTCGCACTCGGGATTTTTCTTTACCCTCAATGGAGGGGCGGTGTGTTGGAAGAGTTCCAAACAGGAAACCGTTGCAGACTCGACGATGGAGGCTGAATGCATCGCTGCCAACGATGCTGCCAAAGAGGCTATCTGGATGAAGAAGTTCATCACTGAACTTGGTGTGGTTCCGTCCATTGAGCATCCAATTCCTTTGTATTGTGATAACACTGGAGCTGTGGCTTTGGCCAAGGAACCCAGGTCCCATCAGAAGTCCAGACATATTCTGAGGCGGTATCACCTGATCCGGGAGATAGTTGATCACCGGGAGATCGAGGTCAGGAGAGTTGATATGAAGGACAACACTGCGGATCCACTCACGAAGGCCATTCCCCAGACACAGTTTGAGAGACTCTTCGGGATGTTGGGTATGAGATACTACAACAGCTGGCCTTAGTGCAAGTAGGAGATTGTTAGTTATATATATGCCCTAGATGCCATTGTTGTACATATGATGTATATTATAGTGGATGCTTGGATATATAGAGAGGACTTTCTTGCTCGACATGATAGTATGGTATTTGGTTTCACTTTGTCTTAACATGTTGACTTGTATTAGTTTACTGTTTTTGTCTCACATGTTGATAAAGCCCTTAGGATATGTACTCGACTACTGGGACTATGATGAGATCATACTAGTGGGGCCAGGGTAGTCAATGAGTACATCCTATAATTGTTCCTAGTCGAGGGTGTATCGAGACAGGGCATCGATACACCAGAGTAGACTAGCGTATACGCATCTTGACCCATATGATGGGCGATGGATGATCCCATATCCATCGGTGTTTGACATCAAAGATGGTATACGGGTGCTCAGTGGAGACTGGGTATACTGAACGGACTCGCCGAGAACTCCTAGATGGTAATATACCTATCGTCAGATAGCAGTTCTCCGGTGACACTGGTACAGGTTAGTCTATAGACCCGAGATCGTCATAGAGTCTTGTGTGATTCCTACTGTGCTTTGATTTCCACCTTACCACGTCCAAGAGGGCATGCAAAACGGTGGCTTTTGGGTACAGTCCCGAATCACATGGAGGCAATGAGCGATAGGAGGGGTTTCGTCTCTCCCGGTATAAGGAGTTGATGTTGTACTGTGTTCGATTGGCTATAACTGGAAGTCCCTGGCCAGGGCTGATATAGAGTGCTACTGGTAAGTGTTATCAGTAGTTTCTCGACCTGTTATGAGCCTCACATCGACACGACTTATCGGTTACTGGGATCTGACGTTTACCACCCCCTAGACTAGATATGCAACATATCAGACGAAGAGACCGGAATGTACGGTAGTGTTACTGATTGGATACACAGGAGAATGTACAGGCTTGCTTGTTAATCTTCTGATCGCTCAATACCTGGGTGGCTGTTACGTTTAGCTGATCGCTTGCAGCTTGTGGATGCTTGATATAATCATCACCTACTGCCGGCGTATTGACGATTCTTTAGAGTCCTACACAGAGATTTCCTGGCTCAGGCAAAACGGAGTAGGAGCATATATGTGATATGTGCGGGACCGAGAATATTACGATATGAGATATCGTATTCCATTCTCGCGATATATGATATCGGCCGGGTATATTTGATATAGCCGGGTCATCGGATCAACTGTTGATTCGATGAATCGGTACATGTTATATTAGTCGGTTATATGCGATATAGCCGGATTGTCGGATCAAGTGTTGATTCGATAATTTAATGTATAATTTTATATGTGATATATTATATTACATTAACTAATATAAGCTCGCTTTATTAATTCATTTTCTCACCGGATAATACATTGATATATATACGATATATGTTAATTGTATTATTTTCTTTTGTTACAAAAATATATTATATATGTGATATATAATATTGTAACAAGTTATGATTACAAATGCAACATAATTTGTGGAGATTAAACATGTTAGGGTAGCATTTGGGTTAGCTTTTTCATGAAGCTTCTAGAAGCTTTATTTTGTTTTAAGCTTAGATATTTTGTATTGATATTTTGTGTAGATATTTCTTAACCCAACCCAAACCCTTTACCCTAGTTAATTCTCTACAAGGGTTAAGCCTTCATTCTTAACCCAAGGTTGGATTTGTAACCACAACAAGAATTTCATTATTCATCACAAAAGGATCTTCTTCTTCTTCTTCATTATATTGAAATGAAAAAGCTTGCTAGCTTTTTGCATGTGACGAATTAGTGTGAGAAATTGAAAATAAAAGAGAGCTAAATTCCTACTTCATCATTCTCATCTATTCTAGCCACTTAGATTAGGGTGTTCACTTCTCTAATAAGTTGTTTAGTGAAGTGTAAGCTTGGGTTAGAGATTTTTCAAGGTAGATCATCTTAGATCATGAAGACTACAAGCAAGGTGTCTCATTTACCTCATGGAGCCTCTCGAGAGTCGGAGTTCATGTTGATCGCCGTGAAGGGACCTCAACACGGAGCTTATGAAGCGAAGGAACGGACTACAAAGGTTGTAATCCTTTTCTCTTAAATGTAAAGTTGTTTACAAGCTATGTTAATCTTAATACTCTAGTTAAGATCTTGGTTAGGGTTTGTTTAGCACCCCAAAAATTTTAAAGTAGTATGTTTGTTGCTTGCCAAAACCTTCATAAGGTGCTATGCTAACCCTACAAAATATAAGGCCCAAATTTTGAGAAGCTATAGGTATATGAATAAAGTAGAGAACCACATGTTGCAAGTATCACGATTCTTCAAAATGATCGAAGATGTAGATACTTGTGCTAGGTATTCCGTTGATAGTAATAGTTTTGAGAACTTCCTCCTCTTTCAGGTTACTCATATGTGGATGCACTCCTAAATGAGTAATGATGTTTGGTCTCATTCCACTTAGTTGACATGCACTGGAGACAGCTGCATGATTTGAATCTGGTTCCAATTAAATTAATGTCTCTGTTTCTATATTGGATATAAAATGGTTCATATCTTAACGATGTTAAGGTATATAGAGTTATCCGGCTTATGCTTAAAATCAGACCCTGGACAAACTCAAAGCACGTTTCAGTAATAGCAGTTTGTGGGTTATCCCGGGCTATGACGACGGTTAACTTTCTACCATCTGGAAGATCAATAGTTATATTGTTCTTAACTCGCCACTAGTTTTAGTAAAATGGATTCTTTTCAGAAAACATTAGTGGGAGTATGGTCGAACTGGAAGTGATTCCAGAACCACAAACGATTACTGAAAATTTAATAGAATCTAAAGATTCAACTGGTTTTTACATTCCATTAGCCACTCCGCAGATATGGTGGGTGACCTCAGGCACCCGAGAGGTACTTCGGTCATCTCAGAAACGGTGACAGGGAGGTTCTTGTTTACCCAGACTTGCCATTACTGCTGTTCTAGACTATGAAACCCGGCAGGAGGATGAGTATAACGTCGTTCTAAACGAGCTTTATAAATGCACGTGTATATGACTCTGCCAGAGGGTTGTTGTAGTCAGTGGGAGCAGCGGAAGCATAGAGGGAAAGTAGCATATGTCTATTTATAGACTAAAGCAGATCTAGCGGAGATAGATCATCTATTTTTGATGTGAAAGTCATAGGCTTTATGACCTCATCAGAATAGGAAATGGATCTGGTAAGAAGGTGGTAGGGTGTGATGTCCTAGTATTTGGATGACATGCACTTTATAGGAAGTGAAATTCATATACTACGATCGGTTATACCGTGGTTGTCACAAAATTGTTTCTCCACATAGAATATGGATATAATATCAAGGTTTATGGTTACTAGATCTATGGTTTGAGATCTAAATTTGGAATGTGTCCCAATCTGGGTACTTTGACATTATTCTAAAGGTGTTTTAGAATAGTTGACTCCTGGCATGATGGTGTACCTACAGATGATGGAGTCACCGTCTCTAAAGGATGTCTTTGAGACTAAAGGGAGAGGGATTTGCATGATTGGCATATCACTTTCTTAGGCAATTACGTCAATCATGTGATGTCAAGTACCACACCAGATGTTGTTTTTGCACTAGCTGCAATAAACATATATATTAATCTAATCTTGGAGAAACATCGGGAAGCAATTTATGAATATAAGTGGATGTTCTTGGGATTTGGTAACGGCAGCCTCCTTCTAGAGACGGTTATCATTTCAGGCTTCTAAGATGACCTGGATGACAGAGTGACTATCAGAGTTTTAGTTTTCTCTCTTTTGAGGGTCAGTATGTTGGACAGGTGGTCCAAGAAGATACTGAGGAAGGAATAGTGCAGGATACTGATTAAATTCAGTGGACAATACAGTCTACGAAGTTTGCTAGATTTGGAGTTCATTTGTGAAATCGGTCTCATCAGATATCCAGACATATTCTAAGACAGGTATTGCTCATTTTAGGAGATAGCTTTCTCCGCGAAGTTGAGATATAGAGAGATACAGAAAGAAACATTAGAGTGGATCCACTCACTGAGGCTATTTCTTGAACATAATAGTTTCACAAACGAGCTTTGCTAGACTGATTAGTAGAGGAGTTGGGTTTTCAGTATCACACGGGCTGTAAGTATGCGACATCGCAATAATTAGCCTTAAGTGCAAGTGGGAGATTGTTGGCTATAGTACCCTTAAGGCAATTATCATAGTCGCAGGCAGGTGATTATGAGGATTGAGGGAGGACCTATACCGGTAGAACAGTCTTACTCGAGATGATAGTATTGGTATCTGGTTTGGCTTTATCATCATGTACAACATTAGGTGGCATTACAGATTACTATTACATATTGATAGAGCCTATAGGATTCTTGGTTGACTACCATCATTATGATGGCGATCATATACGTGGGAGTTGGGTGGTATATAAGCACGACCTTAAATGTCCTTAGTCATGGGTGTTTCGAGACCGGGCATCGATATTCCAGAGTAGACTAGTGTATACTGATCGAGACCCCGAAGAGAGGCGGTGGCTGGTGTCATATGACATTGGTGTCAGTTTGTTCCCTAAGATGTATACAGGTGCTCATTGGGTTATGAGTACGCCGCACGGACTCACCGGGAATATGCTAGTTGGTATTATACCTATTGTTAAATAGCAGTTCCCAGGTGATATGTGTACAGGTTAGTTTATTGACCTGAGATCGTAATTTGTCTCGTGTGAGTTCCCACTGTGCTTTGATTACTACCCTACCATGGCTCAAAGGAGTCGTGCAAACAGGTTTTAGTTGGGTACAATCCAGAGCCACATGGAGGCAGTGAGCGGATCTTTATGGGATTCGTATCTCCCGGTATTGGGGGTTGATGTCGCGTTGTGCACGGGTGGCCATCACCAGAAATCCTTGGCAAAGGTAATCGAGAATTACTGATTCGGATCAGTTGTTTCTCAGTGGGTGATGAGCTTCATACCGACACTAAATGTCGCGTTATTAGGGGTCTGACTTTATCCACTCCCTAGACTCGATATGCGATACTCATAGACGAATGGACCGGACTGTACGGATATTGTCACTGTCAGGCTCAGTAGGGTTTCAGGATGAGTTTGCTCGTCGGCCTCTCTTTCGCTCAATACCTGGATAGCCATTACGTACAGCTAGTGCCGCTGAAGTGCTTGTGGTTAAACCCACTGCCAGTGTATTGACAAATCATTAGAGTCCCACACAGAGGGTTTCCCTGCTTCGGGCGAAACGATGTAGAGGCCGTATGGTTTTACGGCAGAGTTCGATCACATACGTGTACTTGTGCATGGATGATGTTCGGACGGATAATACTAGTGGGTTTTGGTTTAAACCGGATCTTAGTATTTTATTGTTGGATTATTTTCGTCTCATTGTATTCGTATTCTTCGGAATACGGATGCGGGTATGTATATACGGATGAGGGGTATTCTTGTAATTTCTTACAAGATTACTTTTAGAAGATTACACCTCATTATGGTTTAGACCTTTTTGGATTAAAAGGTTATTTAGGTGTTGGATGAGGTGCTTATTGCATTTTTGGTGGCATGGCTTATTAGTGACCTATGGTTACTTTTCGAAGCATGATTAAATTTTTGTTTGTTGTGAGATTTTGTTGACTTGATATATTTTTGGTTGACTTTAGATATTTTGGAGCCATGGGATATTTATGTGGATGGCTTCAATTATCGAAAAGAATTAACACAAAAAGAAATCTCACAACAAAGAAAAAGACTTAGCCATTTTCTTTCTTGAGTTACCTCACTCTCATCCTCATGGCATCTTCTTCTACCTCCATCTAAATCCTCTCATGTGTTGAGAAATCTTGGGTGTCTTGAGACAAATTAATCCTTCATCACTCTCTAATTCTTTTAAGGTATCTAGTGTAGCAATCTAGGTATCTTAGTTATCTCGGATATGAGGTTGGAGCTCGATTCATAGACTCTTGGGTGGATCATCTTCGAAGGAGGGAGACCGGAGATCAAGCTTGATCAAGGAGGCCTCTAGGAGCTTAGAAAGATCGTTCAAGACCGAAGGACATGGATCATTCGGTATAACCATTCTAACTCCTTTGTATGTTTTGTTATCTAGGGCTTTTGGGTCGATCCGGGTTATCGGGTTGTTCTAGCACCGGTTTTTGAAATTTTTTGTTCCGCAATTGCTACGGTTTGATGGCCGGGGCGCTTGCATAACCCAACAGCGCTCACATGGGGAGTATGTGAGAAGCTGTCTTATTGGATTTAACAGAGCTTAGCTCTTATTATTGTGTTTAATTAAAAGGAGAACAAATGTCCCACACCATTGTTCTCACGTGACTTACACGTAAGTGCAACGGTGTCACTTTTATCACCGTTAGATCATCTGGGAAGTTGAACCGTTCTCCCCACGTCTTAGAAATAGGGCCTTTGGCCCTTGAGATGACTGATGTCTCATCATCTTCTTCCTTGAGACCTACTTTTATTTTGAGAATTTATTTCTCGTTCTAGAGCTTTGATCTCTGTCCTCAAGAACTCCTTTGAACTGAGTAGACTCTGCCAAATTTCTTGGTGAGGATTATGAACAGAGCTTAGCTCTTAACCCCTTTTGAGCATATATATATTTTTTATTTTTGGATTTTAAATCCATTATCAGATTCGACAAAGCATAGCTCTATTTTTCTTTTTTTTTTCCTTTTCAAATCGATCTCTTAGAGATCCTTAAAAAAGACCCTTTTTATACAGATCGTAGACCTTGATGTCGATACCCAAGACTTGAGTCAACAAACATTCTTAAGAATCTTTGATTGTCCTCTTTAGGGTTTTACCCTGCCGTCAATCTTGACAATTTTCTAGAACTTGATTCCATCCGCAGAAAGTGCACAACAGTACTCGTCTCCGAGTTTTTCTAACATGGGGATCTCTGGGATTTAATCCTACTGTTTGGGGGAATTTAATTCCATTTTTTTTGCAGAGCATAGCTCTGATTTAAATTTTAAGAACTTTAGGAATTTTATTCCTTTTACTGTTCTTGGATGTTTTTTTCCTTTTCTAGAATTTTTTGTGTTTTAATCCCTTTTGTCACAGATTTGAATTTGTTGTTTGTTTTAAAGAACTCGTCTTTCGGAGAATATTGGGAGTTTTTAACTCCACTGTTCATTTAATGAGCACTGTTCATTTAATGAAAATCCTTTTAGATTCTCATAATGGACACATGTGTTATCATTGATGAGCAACCATCTTAATTCTGTGATTCTAGTGTTATTTTTATTGCCAACTTTCCACTGAGTTTCTTTTCAGGTATCTCATCTATACGATATCAAGGAAATTGTCTCCTACGAAGAAATCCACATACAAGGTCGCATTCAAGGCCAGGAGTACACTGATGCCCAATGCGATGAGGTGATGTGTTGCTTTGATGATCACAACGGTCGATTGCTCGTTCGCCGTTCTGCCCCTTTGAAGATTATCGTTGGATCGATCTGGGAAGCGCTTCCTGAGCTTGATGAGGCTATACCGCTTGAGGCACTTGATGACACCGAAGACAAGGTGCATGTAGTATATCTGATGGGCCTAATCTCGAAGAAGCGGAGAGATGATCTCGTCGTTGTTTTGCATCGCGTCTTCCAACAGAAAGCGATACTATCTGCATACCATAGGATGGAAGACATCAACGGGGATCCCAAAGCTTGTATTTGGGAGAGGTCGCATAAGAAGATGATCAAAGAAGTTAGGAGCGCTTTACTCAAACTTGCCTTTAAGTTTAAGAATCCATGTCCTGAATTTAGCGTCTTGCTATTGTAAACCTTTGATGATGTTTTTTTTGTTATCATCCTTATTACCAATGTATAGATTTCTTTGAAGTATGAATGACAAAGACCTTTTTTTATGCCAACGCTCACATATGTTTCACATGAGGCGTTGTTATAGGATTTAATCCTATATATATAAAAAAAACTAGCACCGGCGCTCACGCATTATGCACGTGAGACACTGCTATAGTCTACGATGGAATCGTTTCACCTTCTTTCTCTGCTTCTCATGATTCAACTCTTTCTTTTCCAATGCCTTCTTTTTGTCAGAGCTTGGAAATAGTTCCACCATGCATAACATTTTCTGTGCATAGACTTAAATGCTTCTCTTTATAATCTGAAGTAATGTTCTTCTTCTTCTTCACAAAGAAAGAACCATTTTTAACAGATCAAGAGTCATGGCTTGCAATCGTCCACATACTCATCGGCAACCATGGGAAGTGCCTATCGAGGGAATTGTTCCTCGTTTTGCTGCACGCTTGATGAATCCCGTTTTTACGGATGACCAATGCGACACAGTGATGTACGATCTCCTGACTCGTAGAGGATCTCCTCTCCCCATCGGCTCTATTTGGCTCTGGATGATCTTCTTGTCCGTGCTCGATGACATTCCCCCTCATCCAGCGAATATGACTCCGGCCATGCTCGACGCAGGAGAGGACAAGATCGAGTGCTTTCATGAGGCACATTTGATTACCAAGCCTTTGAGGGATCGCTCTATTCAGTTGCTAAGCCAGATACGGGATTAGCGGGCCATCATGTCTGCTTTCGCCGATGGGCATGACACTGACCGATGGGGAGCGACTTCTCGCGAAGATTGCTGCTTCGACATGGTGGAGAAGGATGAAAGGGATTTTAAAAATTTTATTTATAGTTTTCTAAACCCTTGTATTTTTTATCCCATGTTTGGTATCTCTTTCCTGTAGAATAAAATGTTTATTTAAATGCATTCCTTTTATCGTTGACTACCGAGTGCTTCATATCTAACATATGTTCTTCCTCTGATTGTATTGTTTAAATATATGTGCAACCTGCATGTGCGCACATGCACTTCACCCTTAAGGATTTTTGCTAAGTGCAAACGTCACTGATGTGCACGTGTCATGCACTAACCTTCTACATGCGTATATAAATCGGCATTCTTTCAATGCTATTTCCATCTAAGTATGCATATATTTGTAAGTGAGCACTCAAACGAATGTAAACAAATGCTCCCCCACTACCTTGCTTACGGAGGTATATGTGTAAGTGAAGTATTGTAGAGTAATGCATAGCATACGGCTGGTTTCGGTCTGGCATATTGTACACAACTTTTTAGAATTTCGATATGAGAAGATAGCGAGCGGACACAAGCGTCGTCTTCTATCGTTGACTCAGATCTCAATGAATTGCACCTTTCCGTTTCTCAATGTCTTGATCTGGCGCGAAGTAGTTTATATACTCATTTTGGAGTCTCTAATTTATTCACTCGTATCGAAGTCTCTAGTTTATTCACTCGTTTCTTAGTTTATGGTTTATTCACTCATTTCGTCGTCTATAATTTACATACTCATTTCGGAGTTTGTAGTTTATTCACTCATTCCGGAGTCTCTAGTTTATGTACTCATTTCGGAGTGTTTTTAGTTTACCTTCCTTGGGTTTACAGGAAAACTTGTCCAAACTTTGTATGTAGATAACCCCCATTCTTTTATGACAGGGGTCTGTTAGGTTTGTGGTACTAAGGTTTTAGTCCATGGTACCATCGCGTTGGCTGATGTATTCCTCAATATGCAGTCCTTAGGCTGCTGTTCAAGTAGCCCCGCGACTGTCGTGTCTTTGATCCCTTCTGAGGCTGGATAAGACGTCTTCAAGTAATCTTCTTAAGTCATATTACCGTCGGAAGAACAAACGTTAGGTATTTGCCGTGGCGCTTTTTACTTAAGGTTAGGCTCAATTTGGAGCCCCGAAGAGTCATAACCGCACCCTTCTAGGTGGGACGTCTCCCATGGTCTTTAGGCTTTGTTTGTATTACCGTCAAGATCCGAAGTTAGTAATATACCGTCACTTCATTTTTTGCTTTGATGATGTCGCGACGATTCTTTGCTAAGTAGGGTAGACATCCATATGACCTCTATACTGTATGTATTGCCATCGAGGCCTAGAGTTAGAGATATGTCGTTGCTCCACTTTGTTTGATTGTTGCGTCCGCGCCATGCTGAAATGAGGAGGAACGTCGAGATAATCTCTAAGCTGTAAATGTTGCCATTAAGACTTGAAGGCGGGATTTTGCCGTCACTTCACTTTTATTTGATTGTTGTGTCTGCACCCTGCTAGAATGGGGGGGGGAAACTGGGATAGTCTCTAAGTGGTATATGTACCGTCAAGAATTGGAGATAGGATTTTGCCATTACTCCACTTTTGCTTTGACCCTTAGGTCTTCTTTTTTTTTTTTATGATGACGTTGCGTCTGCATCCTGCCAGAATGAGAAGGAACGCAGGGATAATCTTCAGGCTATAGATGTTGCTATTAAGACCTGATGTTAGGAATTTGCCATCACTTTACTTTTATTTGATTGTTGTGTCTGCACCCTACAAGAATGTGGGGGGAACAAATGGATAGTCTCTAGGTGGTATATGTACCGTCGAGACTTGGAGCAAAGATTTTTCCATTCTATTTTTTCTTTGACCTTTGGGTCTTCTTTTTTTTATGATGACATTGCATCTGCATCCTACCGGAATGAGAAGGAATGCCGGGATAGTTTTTAGGTTGTATATGAACCGTCAAGACTTGGAGTTAAGATTTTGCCATTACTCCATTTTTTCTTTGACCCTTGGGTCTTTCTTTTTTGATGACGACGATGTTTCTGTATCCTGCTGGAATGAGAAGGAATGCCGGAATAGTCTATAGGTTGTATATGTACCGTCAAGTCTTGATTCTTCTTTTGATGAAGCGTGGTGGGAAAATATGGTTCCCTTTCTTTCATTTGTGCCCATGGATCATATACAAGAGTCAATATAGGCCTACTTGCAGGGCAGAAAAGTTTTATTTTGTTATATATATATATTATTTTTTATTTCCACGATAGTCTATCTTTTCAGCTTTTATACCACGAAAGTCGCGATTTCCCAATCATTTCGCTATTTTTCGCGGTGCCCAATCATTTCAGCTATATCATTTTTTATTTTTACTCGCTGTTTTTATTGCAAGTTACCCCATCATTTCGGCTTTTTTTTTAGTTGGAGATTTGAAATCAGATACATGTCTTGGCATCAGTATCGCTACCACTGGAATATTGCCAGAGCGAACTATCATTTGCCGTGAGAGGACTAGAAATTTGATACCTATTTAGGTATCAGCATCGCTATAACTGGGATATTACCAAGAGCAAATCATCATTTTCCTTTGTTAATTTGGACAAAGGTAGCTTAGAAAACAAGGTTAGGATCTTGTCGACTAAAACTTTCTGGCTTTATGAGCCGGAAGGGTCTTATAAAGGTATTTCTCCCTACGAGTCGAGAGGATCTTGTAGGTGTATTTTCTCCTTAGGAGTCATGAAAATTCCTAAGTGTATTTTTCTCTTATAAATAGTAAGGATCTTATAAGAGTATTTTCTCTTTGTAAATTGAGAGGACTTACAAATGTCGTTCACCATATGGGGACATTTCTCGCCATTGGTGGAACTTGGTGGGGGATATATTTATTTATGCCCATGGATTGTATACAAGGGTCAATATTGGACCGCCTGCAGGGTAAGAAAACTTTGTAGGGTTCTGATGGCTTAAGAACAGGTTCAGATCCCTGTATCTCAAGACTTTTGAATTCTATAAGCTGTGAGGGTCATATAGAGAGTATATTCTCCTTACAAGTCTTGAGGATCTCGTAAGTGCATTTTATCCTTAGGAATCGATTGGATTCCCAAGTGTGTTACTCATTTGCGAGTCGTAAGGATCTCACGCAAGTGCTTTCTCCTTAAAAAGTCGTGAGGGCTTTGTAAGTGCTTTTTTTACGAGTTCGCGCCCTCTCGGGTTTTCACAAGCCCGCTGGTAGTCCTACTGTTTTTACTCAAGGTACCCTTTCGGGTTTTCTTCCGTGCCCATTTCGCTTGTGGACATACCTTTTTGTAGGCGGTCCGTAAGGTAACACACTATTAGCTATAGGCCCCGGTCTTCTTCAAAAAACAACATCATATGAGACCTGGGAGAGTTATGTGTTGGAGATAGTACCCTCAGAGTCAATTATTGGATCACAGGCACGTGATTGCAATGATTGAGAGAGGACCTATACCGTTAGAACAGTCTTGCTCAAGATGATAGTATGCTATCTGGTTTATCTTTATCATCGTGTACTGCTTTAGGTGACCTTATAAGCACTATTGCGCATTGATAGAGCCCTTAGGATTCTTGCTTGATGACCAGCAGTATGATGGTGATCATATACGTGGGAGCTGGGGTCTATAAGCACATCCTTAAAAGGTCCCTAGTCGTGGGAGTTTCGAGACAGGGCATCGATTCTCCAGAGTAGACTAGTGTATACAGTCGAGACCCCGACGAGGGAGGGTGGCCGGTCTCACAAGCCACTGGTGTCAGTTGGTTCACCTAAGATATATACAGGTGCTCATTAGGTTATGAGTACACCGGACAGGACTCGCCGGGAACCTGCTAGTTGGTCATATACCTGACGCCAGATAGCAGTTCCCTGATGACATGTGTACAGATTAGTTCATCAACCTGAGATCGTCATTTGTCTCGTGTGAGTTCCCACTGTACTTTGATTACTACCCTACCACGGCTCAAAGGAGTCGTGCAAACAGGTTTTAGTTGGGTACAGTCCCGAGCCACATGGAGGCAGTGAGCGGATCTACAGAGGTTCGTCTCTCCTGGTATTGGGGGTGAGGTCGCGCTGTGTCTAGGAGAGCCATTACACAAAATTCTTGGCCAAGGCAGGAGATTTACTGGTAGGTATTCCAGTAGTATCTCAGGGTGTTCTGGGCTACACTCCGACACGACTTGTACCGCTTTTGGGGGTCTGACTTTTACCAACCCCCTAGGCCCGCCATGCGATGCTCATAGACGAACGGACCGGACTGTACGGATATTGTCACTGACAGGCTCAGTAGGGTGTCAGGATGAGTTCGCTCATCGACGTCCCTTTTGGTCAATACCTGGTAGCCCGTTACGTATGGCTAATATCTCTGACGTGCTAGTGGTCAAATCCACAGCCAAAGTATTGACGAGTCTTTAGAGTCCTCCACAGACCGTTTCTCAAGTTTCGGGCGAAACGCTGTAAAGGCCGTATGGAGATATGGCAGGGTTCGATCTTATACGTGCGGTATTGCACGGATCATGATCGGACGGATAATACTAGCGGGCTTTGGTTTAAGCCGGATCCTAGTATTGTACAGTGTAGATTTTGTCTCATTACATTTGTATTCGGTCGAAATACAAATGCGGGTATGTATATACAGTTGCGGGGTTATCCCGTAATTTATTACGGGATCGCTTTTTGAAGTTGCCATTTCCATTTCTTTTCTTGTCTTTAAACATTTGGTTTATTGATAAGTCATCATTTCTTTTTTTGGCTGCATATTCTTTGTGGCTGAAATTTCCAGCATGAAATTTCGTAGCCTTTCATTTTCCTTTGTGGGCTTTGTCATGTGGCATGGGAGCACGACACATGGATCTTTGCATGGTGACATTTGGCTTTTCCTATTGCATGATTTGGACAAGTGGCTGTTGCTTTTTCTACTTGTTAAATTTCGTGGCCCCCACATTGATGAGATGATGAATTAATTTCCTAAGGTTGCAATGAGCTAATAAATTTGCTCAGGGCTGATTTGATTCCCCAGAGAATTCATTTTCCTTTTCCTAAGCCAAATCACCCCTTGCAATATTTGACAGAGCACCAAATTGATTTTTGGCCGAGCTCATTTTAGAGCAAGCTCAATTTCCAGCAAGCTTTGATCCATGGAGATATTCTTGTGCTCAAATTCTTTTATCCTATGGCAACTTCAATTAACCCTGAGACAAAAGCTTTCTACACTTCATCTACAGTATTCTTGGACACGTCGACTCGCAAACTTCGTGCCCGAGTTGCCTCGGTCCAGAGGTGGGAGCCCGTAAAAGAACCCGGCGATGTAGTGCCCGTTCCGACGAGGAGATGAAGACCGGAGATTCCGTGAGGAGATCGGAGTGGAGGCCGAAGACCGAAGGACACGGATCGCTCGGTATAGCTTTCTACCCTTTCTCGTATTTGCTAGCATTAGGTTAATGGCCCGATCCGGGTTTTATAGTGCGCGGTAGTGCCGGTTTACTAGTTTCGTAAAATTTCGTTTCCGCATTTTGGCCTCGGATTGACGGCCGGGGCGCTGCCGTGCACTTACATTGGTATCAGAGCCACGCCATTAACCTAGTCTAGCTTGCTCTAGTGTGTTTAAAACTTCGATCGAACAAATATCCCAAAACTGCATTTTCAAAGTATCAGTTTTCTGTCGAATTTTTTTTTTGGCTCGAAAAATTATTTTGAGTGTTGCAGAAATTCGTGCAGGAAGTTTTAAGAGCTCTGTAAAAATTTGGTTGCATGTTATTACTGTTTAGCCGTGGAGCCGCGGCCAAACCCATGCTTTGGCCGCGGTTCCGCCGCCACTTTGACTGTTCAATGCATCAAATTTTTACAGTGGGATTCTGAGTTGAAAATGGGGTTTTTGGAATGTTCTGTTTGGGCCCAGATTTATTTTGTGTGCTACAGTAGTGCTTGGGGCACACTTCAGTAAATTTAGTCGATCAAAAATTTTAAACATGTTGGTTCACAGTATTTAAATTATATTTGCGACCGTGAATGTCACTTGATCGGTAAATCCTGTCTAACTACTATAGCCCTTTTAGACGGATTTGCGAACGTGACATTCACGTTGATGTTCTGTGTTGTGCTGTGATGTTGCGGATTGGTCATGGGAGATAGCCTGGATGCAATGTTAGTACAGTTTCGTTTTATATGTACATTTGATATTGCGGGGCGAGCGTCCGACATGTGGACCGTCGTCACTGTCTGTTTGTATATTATTCTTTTGGGGCACGACCGGGTTGAGGTCAATGTACCCATTGTATGTATATTTTACTTTCTGTACTAGGATTGCCCCGCGGAGGGGTGCACGGATAGCCGGGTTCTAGAGGGCAACGGGCCCGCATCTCATGGCGTTGAGACAGGGGGGCTTCACTCTAAAATTGGCGGGCTATTCGCCGCACTCGTAGGGGGTATAGGTTGACCCAGGAGGGGTGCCCAAGTTACCGAATTCCGTGAAGTGCTGGGTGGTCCATTCACGTTGTTGAAGGGGGCTGTCTCGCTTCAGGTTTTGGCGGGTAACTTGCCGCACCTGTAGGGGTCTAGGATTTCATTGCACAGGCTATCCACACGACCAGGGAAACATCGGATTTCAGTAGCGGCTCTATGAAACCCGTGGATCCCGAATATCTGTATTGTTCTGTGATGCTTATTATATTTCTGTGATGTTGCATTTTATCACGCCTTGAGCGATTATTATATATTGATATATATACTAGTATATGTTGTATAAGTTTTGCATCCGTGCTAGTCCAGTCCCCGCTCTGTCGTTAGTTAAGTAACCTAACGGGTGATGACGGGACCCAGTGGCGAATGCGGATGGCATATACGTACATCATTATTTTCGTTCTTTAGTGGTGTGATCAATTGATGGGACTACATTGATTCAGATCAATGCAAGCTAAACAAACCTATTCTGATGTTGTTGGAACAATTTTTCAAAATGCTTTTATTGCAAGGGCGTTCTCTTTTGTTTTGCACAGTCGTATTCGGTTATGAATATCCAGCACCTCAGTCGACGAGGCAAGGGCCGAGATCCCTTCACCGGGAGTGACCCCTTGGACAGAAATTTGCGTCAGGGCAATAACTTCACTATAGTCGTTTACTTTTGCTTTGCATCATGGTATTCAGTTGGAATATCCTGCACCTCATTCTACGGGGAAAGAGCCGAGATCTCTTCACAGGGATTGACCTCTTTAGCAAAGGTTTTCGCCACTATATTTTTATAAAAGCTATCTAGTTCCTTCAACGATATCAAGTTCATTACGTTAAAGGTTTTTCGCCAAAAACTATTCGTAGCCCTCCGTCATTTCAGTTAAATGTTCGGTAGTATTCAAGCTATGTATTTTGACCTACGCCAAGGCATAGTGATTGGTAGCTACCGGAGATTTATCTGTTGCATAGATAGATGCGTTAGTTTGGGACAGTCGTAGTACTATTTTGGCCTACGTCAAGAGTATGTACGGGTGGGTTCAAATTAACCTGGATAATGACGGGTAGAACTTGACATGTGACTTATGATATTTTGGCCTACGTCAAGGTCATAAGAGGATGGGGTAAAAATCATATCGGGAGTTTCTAAAGAAACTGAAACTTGCCAGATATGCGCATACCTTCTGGAGTGTGATAACGTGAGCGGATTCCGTCACGTTATCATGCGATGATAGTTGGATCCCGATTCCCACTGATGAGTTGGTTTACTCCTCGGGTGATCCCGGCTAATTCTTCTTTCAGGTTTGGAGGAGAATTTGACGTTACAGTGGGAGGTTTCCTGATTAGATAAATTGATAACCATTCTGATCTAGGTTAGAGTGCACGCTGAGTGTTTCTTTTCTCTCTCTCTCTTTGGCAGCGACCATGACCCGACCCTTGACTATGACTCAGTGACCAAGTTAACCAAACCTTCTTAAAACACTGGCTTTTGGATTGTCAGAGTCACATACCTCATTGCCACTCCTACTTTTACCCTTTTCTCCAGAACACCCCGTATTACTACGAACGTCCACTTCCATTGGATAAAACCATCGTATGGTTATATACGAACTCGAAGGAATTTATTAGAGGATGGTTTCCGGTTCTGGAGAAAACGAATAGGACTATTCAGTTGTCTTTTCCTTTTACCTTCTCTCAGGTTGTGAGTACTCCTTGGTTTAGGAGATAGTACACCTATTACGCAAATTGGATAGTCTTCTTCCAAACCATAGGCATGTGCCGACCGGTAGGGAATGAAGAAAACCAATTAGCCTAACGATGGTGTACAAAAGGTATTATGTAAAGACAAATAAAGTGATTAGTAAGAGGGCAAAGTAAACTGCGACTGCTATTTACGACCAAACCAAGTATTTCATTACCACTCCCACTTCACCTTTGTATTTCTCCAGGACACTCCGTATCACTACGAAGATCCACAGTTATTTAGATTCTCCATCGTATGGTTATATACGAACTCGAAAGGAACTTGTTCCAGTTCGGGGATGGATTCTGGTTCAGTAGAAATAGGAATAAGGTTTATTCGGTTGTCTTTTATCTTCACCTTCTCTCACATTGCGAGTGCTCCTAGGATTAGGACAATACACCCATTATGCTTATTGGATAGTCTTCTTCCAAACCATGGGCTGGTGCCGAACGGTAGGGAAGGAAGAAAACCATTTGGCCTAAAGGGGTGTGCAGAAGGTAATGACTAAAGACATATAAAGGAATTTGGAGAGATGGCAAAGAAATATACGGTTACAGTTGTGAATCTGGATAATAGAAGAGGCATTACTAGGAATACCAGGATACCCCTACGAAACATTTCAATGTTTCAGTTTCACCGTGTACTGTTAATAGAATACTGATTTCCCAATTAGACACTTTCTCCAGGGTATGTAATTACCAGGTATGATTCTCACATCTGTATGGTTTTACAGATGATGAGTGGGAGTAAGTTATTGGGAATTGGGTGATTATCCTCATTATATCGAGATTCGTTGTAATTGGTGATATTTGAGGAAATCACCTGGGTAGTTTGCCGGACGGCAAATATTTGGTTTTGAATATCCGTTGTTATGCACCAATTTCAAATTGATATATCTGTACGTCTATTTTTATAGAGTGAGATATACCTTTTTGAAATTATGTCTATAACATTTACTTATACCAGTGGATGGTTTGGTAAGGAGCATTAAACAGCGGTGTAATTCTTCTTAACCATAAGTACAGTTTTCAACCTACGACACATAGGGAATGAGTTATTAGACTCAAGAGACTTATACAGAGTATTGTATGTTGTCCAGTGTCCATTAGGAAAGAGGGGTTGGTCCTCGTACTATATTCGGTTTACTTATGACTTCTCTAGTTCTTAGACAAGTGTTTCGTAGAAACACAAGGTCTGAGTTTTGAGAAGTTATAGGTATAACAGTAAAGTAGAGAACCTGGTATTGCAAGTATTGGGATTCTTCAAGGCGATCGAAGATGTAGATACTTCTGTATGGTGTTCAGTTGATAGTAATGGTTTTGAGAAACTTGTTTCTCTTTCAGGTTACTCATAATTTGAAGCACTCCTAAGTTGAGTAATGCTGATCGGCCTCTCTCCATTTAGTTGACATGCACTGGAGACAGCTGCATGATTTAAATCTGGTTCCAATTAAATCAGTGCCTCCGTTTCTGTATTGGATATAGAATGGTTCATATCTTAATGATGTTAAGGTACGGGGAGTTGTCTGGCTTATGCTTAAAACCAGATTCTGGATAACTCAAGGCACGTTTCTGTAATAACTGTTTGTGGGTTGACCCAGGCTATGACGAGGGTTGACTTTCTACCATCTGGAAGATCAATAGTGATATTATTCTAGACTCGCCACAGTTTTAATAAAAATGGATTTTTTCAGAAAACAGTAGTGGGAGTATGGTAGAACTGGAAGTGATTCCAGAACCGCAAACGATTACTGAAGATTGGATAAGAACCTAAACATTCAATCTGGATTGACATTCCATTGGCCACTCCGCAGATATGGTGGGTAACCTCAGGCACTCGAGAGGTACTTCGGTATGCTCAAAGACGGTGACAGGGAGGTTCTTGTTTACCCAGACTTGACACTACTGTTGTTCCAGACTATGAGACCCGGCAGGAGGATGAGTATAGCGTCGTTCTGAACTGGTTTTAGAAGTGTACGTCTATATGACTCTGCCAGAGGGTTATCGTAGTCAGTGGGAGCAACGGAAGTATAGTGGACAAGTGGCTTATGTCTATTTATAGACTATAGCAGATATAGCGGAGATAGATCATCTATTTCTGATGTGACAGTTATAGGTTTGACATCATCAGAATAGGGGATGGATCTGTTAAGAAGGTAGTAGGGTGTGATGTCCTGGTATTATGGTGACATATACAGAGTAGGAAGTGAAATTCCTATACTACGATCGGTTGTACTTTGGTTGTCACACAGTGGTTTCTCCACATGGGACTGGGATATTATATCAGACATTCTGGTTACTAGATCTATGGTTTTAGATCTAGATTTGGGAAGTTTCCCAATCAGGGTACTTAGACATCATTCTAAAGGTATTTAGAATGGACGACTCCAGGCACGGTAATGTACCTACAGGTGATGGAGTCACCCTCTCTAAAGGTGTCTTACTGACTAAAGGGGAGAGGGATGTGCATGATTGGCAGATCACTTGCTTAGGCAATTGAGTCAATCATGAGATGTCAAGTACCACACCAAATGTTGTTTTTGCACGAGCTGCAATAAGTTGACATTGATCCTATCCTGGAGAAACGATCGGAAGCAGTTTTAGAACATAAATGGATGTTCTAGGGATATGATAACGACGGCCTCATTCGGGAGACAGTTATCATTCCAGGCTTCCAAGGTGACCTGGATGACAAAGAGCTTGTCAGAGTTATAATTTTCCATCTGACGAGGGGCAGTGTTTTGGACAGGTGATCCAAGCGGACACTGAGGGAGGCATCACGCAGGATACTGATTAAGTTCAGTTGACGATACAGTCTAAGAAGTTTGGATTTGGAGTTCATTTATGAGCTAAGTCCCATCAGACATCCAGACATATTCCAAGACAGGTATTGCTCATTTTGGGAGATGGGTTTCTCCGCGAACTTGAGATTAAGAGAGACATAGAAAGAAACATCAAAGTGGATCCACTCACTGAGGCTATTCCTCGAACGCAATAGTTTCGCAAACGGGTTTTGTGAGACTAACTAGTAGAGGAGTTGGGTGTTCGGTATCACACGGACTGTGAGTATGCGACATCGCAATAATTAGCCTTGAGTGCAAGTGGGAGATTGTTGGAGATAGTGCCCTCAGAGTCAATTATTGGATCACAGGCACGTGATTGCAATGATTGAGGGAGGACCTGTCCCAGTAGGACAGTCTTACTCAAGATGATAGTATGCTATCTGGTTTATTTTTATCATCGTGTACTGCTTTAGGTGACCTTCCAGGTCGCTATTACACATTGATAGAGCCCCTAGGATTCTTGCTTGACTGCCAGCAGTATGAGGGCGATCATATACGTGGGAGCTGGGGTCTATAAGCAAATCCTTAAAAGGTCCCTAGTCGTGGGAGTTTCGAGACAGGGCATCGATACTCTAGAGTAGACTAGTGTATACAGTCGAGACCCCGACGAGGGGCGGTGGCCGGTCTCACAAGCCACTGGTGTCAGTTGGTTCATCTAAGATGTATACAGGTGCTCATTGGATTATGAGTACACCGGACAGGACTCGCCGGGAACATGCTAGTTGGTCTTATACCTGACGTCAGATAGCAGTTCCCTGGTGACATGTGTACAGGTTAGTTCATCGACCTTAGAATCGTCATTTGTCTCGTGTGAGTTCCCACTGTACTTTGATTACTACCCTACCACGCTCAAAGAAGACGTGCAAACAGGTTTTAGTTGGGTACAGTCCCGAGCCACATGGAGGCAGTGAGAGGATCTTCAGGGGTTCGTCTCTCCCGGTATTGGGGTTGAGATCACGCCGTGTCTCGGAGAGCCATTTCATGAAGTCCTTGGCCAAGGCAGGAGATTTACTGGTAGGTATTCCAGTAGTATCTCAGAGTGTTCTGGGCTACACTCCGACACGACTTGTACCGCTTTTGGGGGTCTGACTTTTACCAACCCCCTAGGCCCGCCATGCGATGCTCATAAACGAACGGACCGGACTGTACGGATATTGTTACTGACAGGCTCAGTAGGGTATCAGGATGAGTTCGCTCATCGACGTCCCTTTTTGTCAATACCTGGGAGCCCGTTACGTATAGGCTAATACCTCTGACGTGCTAGTGGTTAAATCCACAACTAAAGTATTGACGAGTCTTTAGAGTCCCCCACAGACCGTTTTCTCAAGTTTCAGGCGAAACGCTGTAGTGGCCGTATGGAGATATGGAAGGGTTCGATCAGATACGTGCGGTATTGCACGGATCATGATCGGACGGATTATACTAGCGGGCTTTGGTTTAAGCCGGATTCTAGTATTGTACTGTATAGATTTTGTCTCATTGCATTTGTATTCGGTCGGAATACAAATGCGGGTATGTATATACAGTCGCGGGGTATTCCTGTAATTTATTACGGGATCAGTTTTTTGGAGTTGCCAGTTTGCTTTCCGTTTCGGCCAGTTTTCCTTTGTTCCTTCACGGCCGGATTTTTGGTGGAGGAGGGCTTATTTGCATTTGTGCAAATTAGCATTGTGGAGGGTTGTCTTTGCATATTGTTGCTTCATGATGGTTGCACCATCATTTGACTTCTTGACTTCATCATGGCTTGACTTTTGGGGGGACATGGTTTTCATGATGGTTGATGGAGTGTTGGATTTGTTTGTGATCATTTCTTCACATCATAACCCTTTTCTCTCTCTTTGATTATTGGCTCACTCACTCACCTCATTGATACTCTCCCCTCTCATTCTCTCCTTGAGTGATGGCCGGCCAAAAGAGAGATGGGGGCTGTCCCAAAATTTATGGGGTGAAAAAATGTTCTTTTGGCTTGGCACAAAATCCTTTTGATCATCCAAAGACTATCTCCTTCTACCCCACTTCAAGAATGGCAACTTCACAACCCCTAGAGACAAAAGAGTTCTACAGTTAACCTACAGCAATCCTTGGGCACGTCGGCTCGCCAACTTCGTGCCCGAGTTGCCTCGGTCTAGAGGTGGGAGCCCGTAAAAGAACCCGGCGATGTGGTGCCCTTCCGGCGAGGAGGTGAAGACCGGAGATTCCGCGGGGAGATCGGGACGACGACGAGAAGACCGAAGGACACGGATCGCTCGGTATATCTCTCTACCCCTTCTCTAGTTAGCTAGGATTAGATTAATGGCCCGATCCGGGATTTTTGTGCGCGGTGGTGCCAGTTCAAAAGTTAAAGTAAAGTATCGTTTCCGCATTTTGGCCTCGTTCAGACGGCCGGGGCGCCGCCATGCACTTACACTTCCCACCTTCACTAGACATTGCTTCAACACAGCCATTTGGGAGTTTCACATATCCAAGCAGTTTCGAATCTTTTACCGAAACCACCTTACCACCCAAGTCTAGTTTGGAAGAGTCGTTGGAGGCTTATATCTTAGCAACAAACAAAATGGTTAGAAATGTAGAAGCGTCCATGGCAGCCCTTACGCAACCGAGTGAACCGGCAGCTAGTTTTCAACTAGCTTCAAATTTTCCAATATATGAGGAGGCAGTTGGACAGAGTGGGAATGTGAGAGGAATTCCAAATCAAACCTACCCATACCCAATTGAATCCAACAACTCCAATTTTCAAACATGTGTCCAAAACGATGAGTTGTGCGACTTTATAGTGCTTGATTTGCCAAATTGTGAAGAACCCCTTTCGAGTGAAACCACACTTAATCCTTTCGATCTTTACACCTCCACTCTAGAACCTAAATCGATAAATATCCATGCTTTTGATGAGGTGTCAGAAAATATTGATTTTCACTTGATTGAGGTTATAGACGCCGGGAATATTTCGGATGATGAACCTGTCGATTTGATTGAAATTTAATGTTCAACTCATCATCCCGAGTCATTAGATGTTTCTCCCGAATCTCATATGCGTCTTGATTTTGATGATAATGGCATGGATGAGCTAAATATTGAGGAAAATTATGAGGATAGTATTGAGGATCATATTGAGGTTGAACCATTTTTGTTTGATGTGTCTGATTTTCCAATTCATCCTCTTGCACCTTTAACTAAATCACCATCCCTCCTTTCTATCGTTCCGACCACGCCTAATATCACGCTTGAAGACTGTGAGCTTGAAAAATTTTCCTTGAATCTGACACAGTCCTCACTGCCGATAACACTTATGAGTGTTTCATTTTTTCGGACGATGTTGATGACTCACCGCCCGAATTTGAGTCCTTTACTTTTTCAGATGAGTTAGTTAAACCATCAGACTCGGTTTCTTACAGTAGTTTCGAACCATTGATAGAATCTATTAAGTTCGAGACAGTTTACTACGGTGAGAATGAGACTATCCCTAATTCACTCCCTTTCATCCTTCCTATCGTTCCGACCGTACAAGAGACCGTTACGCTTTCATCTCCAATATCAAGTTCGGCGTACCCATGTTTTCTTGCGAATCTTGAGGGATTTGACCCCATTTCTCGACGGGTTGATAGGTTAGCACAATCGCTTTTAACACATCGGTCATCACATATTGCGCTAATTTATTCACTCGATTTACACCCTCAAGATCGTACTCCATTTCTTTCTCCTTTCCGCCATTCTTCTCCTCCACCAAGACCATATTCTACCCTTCTTCCCACACGGTCTCGTGTGTTTCTCATTTCTTTCCTCTACACCCCATTATTTCACCAACTCGGCCATTACCACGATAAGATTTTTGAATGGCTGGTGCTAACCTTTGGCTTGTGTAAGGCCAAGCTTAAGTTTGGGGGGAACCTTGTTGTATATATGTACATATATTTTTTGTCTTCTTTTTCTATAAAAAAAATATAAAAATTTTTTTAAAAAAAATTATAAATAAATAAACAGGGAAGTGCCAACAATTTTGACCATCTTGGTGTAGCATGACAGTGAGGACACTGTCAAGTTTAAGTTTGGGGGTATGCTCGGTACGTCTTCTTCCTTCGCATTCATTTGTACATATTTTTGCATTTGCATACTTATTTTGAAAATCCATAAAAATTGAAAATTTTCAAAAATTATAAAAATTAATGCATTCAATTTTGGCCTAATTGATTTGAGTTTGACAAAAAGGTTAACTGGCTAGGAACAAGTAGATCTTAGACTTAGTAAATTAAAAACCCTAAAAATAACCTTCCTTAAAGTTTAACGGTAGAGAGTATATGTCTTTGTAGTTTATTTAGAAATAGGCAAATTTTGAGTTAACTTTTTGGGCTAAGTCGAAATAAAGGAAAAGTATTGATATTTTATTAGGGTATAAGTTTGAAAAATAATTCCTAGCTTAAGTCTGGATTTTGAAAATGTATACCCTACAATTTGCACAATCACGCACCTTGAAACTTGGAATAGTGGAGGAGACCTTGAAATGCTCTTGTCTAAAGTCCGTAGTACGATGAAAAAAATATACAAGTGTGAATAAAGAAAAAAAAATGGACACTGGTTTTTGTGATTACTTAAGGCTGCAAAAATAGAAAAATATTTAGCGAGGGTGCTTCATCACCTAGTGCCTTAGACCAACTGGTTTGGGAGTCACTGCTAAAAGCCTTGGGTGTTGCAAGACTAGGAATTACGCTTTAATGTGCAACACATCTTGTAATTGGTTGTTGGTACCTCAAGAAGTATTAACAGTCGCATGAAGGATATGTAAGCAAAATTCAATTAAAAATTCACATACTAATAAGTACTTTGGACAACGGACAAGAGTATGATTGCTTGATTTGAATTTCCAAGTATAGGGGTGATTTATACACACACGTGGGGGTATGTGATTGGGATTTAGACAAGAGAGAGGAATGAAGAATAGAACTTGTATCTTTAATAGAGTTGATAAAAATTCCTAAGTGGAGATGGAACCCTAGAAGGAAAACTTAAGAGATGCCGAAAGCTAAGTAGGTCTGCAGAACATATATGATCTTAAGTTAAATGATGAGAAAGTGTGAAAAATATGGGTGGACAATTTACGAGTCGACAATAATAGAATTCCTTGTTAGAAAACCTAATTGGAGAATTAAAATCGAAAAAGCCAAATTGATAGGATTTTGTGGGTGTAATCCGCTGAAAACCCTCAAGAGACAACACTCCTCCTATTAGGGACACCTAGAGGTTTAACGGCTTGTTGCATGAGCTCAGTGCAATCGCGTTTCTCTGCGAAAGTGCGGTTAGGTTTTTTGTAGAGAATAAAAAAAATAAGTTTGCTTGAGGACGAGTAAAAGATAAGTTTGGGGGTATTTGTTCACACCATAATATTGTATTATTATATTCCCCATTCTTATTCTTTTTATAAATAAACAGGTGCTTTTGACGCATGTCTGCTACATATTACAGGTTACAGGTTCTTGGAGCGAAAACAGTGAAAACGATGAAAAGACGATGCAAAAGTGGACTTTGACCAACAAACAGAAGACTCTTGATCAAGCCTACATCAAATATAAAATTCATAAAGTACAAGGCAATGTAAGGTCCAAGATTACAAAACGAACGGTTAAAAGTCCACCGCAATTGTTCACTGGAGATCTGGAAGAAACATAGAAGCTATTTTAATAAAAGAACCAAATAATAAGGAAGCCCAAAAACAGAAGAGCCAACAAAGGAAATTTCAAGGCCCAATACTTCGTTTTAAAGAGACAGAGACATAAAATTTTACCAAAGCTTGGAGTCTATTTTGACTAGGTCTTCCTAAGGATATTTTGGTAAATGTAGACGTGCGAATCAATTGTAACATAGGGTTTCCTATCCTCTATAAATAGGAACTCTAAAGCTTGTATTAGGTTATGCCTCCCTATGCCTCTTTTTATCAATAAAATTTAGATTTCTTTTGGAGAGCATCGATGCCTCTTTTCATTTCAGAAATTCAGATCTGACAAGTCTTGTGTTGATGTTTGGAGAGAGCCATCTATAAAGTAAGTAGGTAATTTCAATTCTTGCCCTAGGTAATTTTTCATTCTCTGCCCTAGATTAAATTTAATTCCTTGCCCTAGTTAGATAGTTAGATCTTTAATTCAATTGCCCTAAATTAATTTAGTTTTTAGATTTAATTAATCCATTCACACCGTTCATAATTAACTCGTAAGAGCGACTAGGAAATTCACAACATCCTTGTGGACCGACCCGTACTTACCGGCTAGCTACCAAGCGACGCCGTTCTTGATTGCGGTTAATAGATAGTTTTTGAGATCAATCAGTGACCAGGATGACAGAGTGACTGTCAGAGTTATAGTTTTCCCTCTAACAAGGGGCAGTATTTTGGACAGGTGGTCCAGGTGGATACTGAGGGAGGCATGGCGCAGGATACTGATTAAGTTCAGTTGACGATACAGTCTGAGAAGTTTGGATTTGGAGTTCATTTATGAACTAGGTCCCATCAGATATCCAGACATACTCTAAGACAGGTATTGCTCATTTCGGGAGATGGCTTTCTCCGCGAACATGAGATAAAGAGAGACATAGAAAAAAACATTAGAGCGGATCCACTCACTGAGGCTATTCCTCTAACGCATTAGTTTCACAAACGGGTTTTGTGAAACTGATTAGTAGAGGAGTTGGGTGTTCGGTATCACACAGGCTGTGAGTATGCGACATCGCAATAATTAGCCTTGAGTGCAAGTGGGAGATTGTTGGAGATAGTGCCCTCAGAGTCAATTATTGGATCACAGGCACGTGATTGCAATGATTGAGAGAGAACCTATACCGTTAGAACAGTCTTGCTCAAGATGATAGTATGCTATCTGGTTTAACTTTATCATCATGTACTGCTTTAGCTGACCTTATAAGTCACTATTGCGCGTTGATAGAGCCCTTAGGATTCTTGCTTGACGACCAGCATTATGATGGCGATCATATACGTGGGAGCTGGGGTCTATAAGCACATCCTTAAAAGGTCCCTAGTCGTGGGAGTTTCGAGACAGGGCATCGATTCTCCAGAGTAGACTAGTGTATACAGTCGAGACCCCGACGAGGGGCGGTGGCCGGTCTCACAAACCACTGGTGTCAGTTGGTTCACCTAAGATGTATACAGGTGTTCATTGGGTTATGAGTACACCGGACAGGGCTCGCCGGGAACCTGCTAATTGGTCATATACCTGACGTCAGATAGCAGTTCCCTGGTAACATGTGCACAGGTTAGTTCATCGACCTGAGATCGTCATTTGTCTCGTGTGAGTTCCCACTGTACTTTGATTACTACCTTACCACGACTCAAAGGAGTCGTGCAAACAGGTTTTAGTTGGGTACAGTCCCGAGCCACATGGAGGCAATGAGCGGATCTGCAGGGGTTCGTCTCTCCCGGTATTGAGGGTGAGGTCGCGCTGTGTCTAGGAGAGCCATTACACGAAGTCCTTGGCCAAGGCAGGAGATTTACTGGTAGGTATTCCAGTAGTATCTCAGGGTGTTCTGGGCTACACTCCGACACGACTTGTACCGCTTTTGGGGGTCTGACTTTTACCAACCCTCTAGGCCCGCCATGCGATGCTCATAGACGAATGGACCGGACTGCACGGATATTGTCACCGATAGGCTCAGTAGGGTGTCAGGATGAGTTCGCTCATTGATGTCCCTTTTGGTCAATACCTGGTAGCCCGTTATGTATGGCTAATACCTCTGACGTGCTAGTGGTCAAATCCACAACCAAAGTATTGACGAGTCTTTAGAGTCCCCCACAGAACGTTTCTCAAGTTTCGGAAGAAACGCTGTAGAGACCGTATGGAGATATGGCAGGGTTCGATCTTATACGTGCGGTATTGCACGGATCATGATCGGACGGATAATACTAGCGTGCTTTGGTTTAAGCTGGATCCTAGTATTGTACAGTGTAGATTTTGTCTCATTGCATTTGTATTCGGTCGAAATACAAATGCGGGTATGTATATACAGTTGCGGGGTTATCCCGTAATTTATTACGGGATCGCTTTTTGAAGTTGCCATTTCCATTTCTTTTCTTGTCTTTAAACATTTGGTTTATTGATAAGTTATCATTTCTTTTTTTGGGCTGCCTATTCTTTGTGGCTGAAATTTCCAGCATGGAAATTTCGTAGCCTTTCATTTTCCTTTGTGGGCTTTGTCATGTGGCATGGGATCACGACACATGGATCTTTGCATGGTGACATTTGGCTTTTCCTATTGCATGATTTGGACAAGTGGCTGTTGCTTTTTCTACTTGTTAAATTTCGTGGCCCCCACATTGATGAGATGATGAATTAATTTCCTAAGGTTGCAATGAGCTAATAGATTTGCTCATGGCTGATTTGATTCCCCAGAGAATTCATTTTCCTTTTCCTAAGCCAAATCACCACTTGCAATATTTGACAGAGCACCAAATTGATTTTTGGCCGAGCTCATTTTAGAGCAAGCTCAATTTCCAGCAAGCTTTGATCCATGGAGATATTCTTGTGCTCAAATTCTTTTATCCTGTGGCAACTTCAATTAACCCTGAGACAAAAACTTTCTACACTTCATCTACAGTATTCTTGGACACATCAACTCACCAACTTCGTGCCCGAGTTGCCTCGGTCCAGAGGTGGGAGCCCGTAAAAGAACCCGGCGATGTGGTGCCCGTTCCGACGAGGAGATGAAGACCGGAGATTCCGCGAGGAGATCGGAGTGGAGGCCGAAGACCGAAGGACACGGATCGCTCGGTATAGCTTTCTACCATTTCCCGTATTTTCTAGCATTAGGTTAATGGCTCGATCCTGATTTTATAGTGCGCGGTAGTGCCGGTTTACCAGTTTCGTAAAAGTTTCGTTTCCTCATTTTGGCCTCGGATTGACGGCCGGGGCGCTGCCGTGCACTTACATTATGAATCGTTTATGCCCATAGATTGTATACGGTAATCGATATGGGGATTCACCGTAGGGCTAAATATACGAATTTAAGAACATGATGTTCCATTATCGCCGTATTTTGGGGTGAAATGCTAGTTTAAGGACGTTCCGGTCTAACATTCTCATTTTTTAGGGACGGGTATTAGTTTAGGGTCGTTTCGGTCCATTATTAGTTTAGGGACGTCTTGGTCCATTATTATACCCATGTATGGGGGAACGCATTAGTTTAGGAACGTTTCGGTCTATTATCGCCGTATTTTGGGGCGAAATTTTAGTTTCAGGGCTTTTCGATCCATTATTGTCGTTTTTGAGGCGACGGGGCTTTCGGATACTATTCTCAGGATTCTGACTCAGGAAGATAGCGAGCGGATATTAGCGTCGTCATCTATCATTGACCTACGTCATGACTCGTTAAGCGTAGTATTTTTTGAGGAATCGACCGTTTATTGGCCGGAAGGGTCTTTCGCCATGCATATCCACGAGCAGATAGGCTCCACCTTGGTAGACTTTGTCTATGATATATGGGCCTTCATAGTTCGGCTCGAACTTCCCTCGTTTTGCATGATTAGGGATCATTGGTCTTTTGACGACTAGCACGAGTTCGCCTTGGCGGAATGTTCTTGGCTTGGTCAGTTTTTCGTATGACCGTGTCATCCTTGCCTTATAAACCTCTAGATTTTGTTGTGCTATAAGGCGGGTTTCATCAAGGGCAACGAGCTTCTCAAGCTTAAGATGAGCATTTTCTTCATATGTCAGCTTGTATCGAACCGCTACTCATAGAAAGGGGAGTTCTATTTCTAATGGGAGCACTACTTCCGTGCCGAACACCAATACGTATGGTGTTGTATTTATGGTCATCTTGAACGTTATTTGGCACGCTTACAGAGCTTCATGCAGCCTTTCGTGCCCGTCCTTTTTGTTTCTGGACACCGTCTTTTTTATAATCTTTGTCAAGGTCTTGTTAAAAGCTTTAGCCAAACCGTTGACCCGAGATTTATAGACTGAAGAGTATCTACAATCTATTTTATGCTTCTGTACGAAACGACTTATTTTATGGCTTTTGTAAGATGCCTATTATCCGAGATTATCCGTCGCGGAGTTCCAAACCGGTATATGACATGGGTCTTGAAGAAATGGAGGATATTCTCTGTCTTCACTTCCCTTAGTGGTACTTGTTCATATCATAATATCGCATTTCATATTCCCCAATTCTTATTCGTTTTATAACTAAACAGGTGCTTTTGACGCATGTCTGCTGCATATTACAGGATACAGGTTCTTGGAGCGAATACAGTGAAAAAGAAGAAAGTTGATACAAAAAAGTGACTTTTGACAAGCAAGTAGAAGGGTCCTACTCAAGCCTAGACGAAGAACAATTCACAAGGCAATGCATGGTCCGAAATGTCAAAGGAAACAGTTAAAAGACCACTACAAATTTCACTGAACAAGCTAGAGAAGATCCAGAATCCAAATAGAGAAAAGTACTGAAGATATAGAGAGGAAAAGACATCATAATAAAGACCAAGAAATTTGGTGAGCTGAACTCACCAAAGGGCCGCGGAACCGCGGCCCAAGGCCTACTATTGCCGCGGTTCCGCGGCCATTAAGTGCACGTATCGGCGCAGAATTTTTGTGCCGGTGCGTCGGTGCGTGGGTTGGGATTTTTCGTGGGCATATCTGTAATTGCACATGCGCGAGACTCTGTAACCCTAATTTTCCCTGTTTACTTATAAATTGTAATCACAAGATTGTAAACCCTATGCATCTTTTCAATAAAGAAAATTCAGAATTCTTTGGAAGATTAAGAGAATCATTTAGTGTAAGTTTCTTTTAATTTTTCTGCCTTAGTTTAAAATTATTTTCTTGCCTTAGATAAATCCTTTCATTGCCCTAGTTTAATCTAGTGTAGTCTTCCTTTAATCTGCAGTAGATAATTAATTCTTTAGATCAAAAACAAAACACATTAATCATAATAAAAATGCTATTTTTAGAAGATCCCCTAATGAGCGAGTAATTTCCTCGCTTGTTAGGGTTAGGAACAAGGGAGGGATTGAGAGATGAATATCTCTCATCTCCTTCAATGCCAATAAATTTTCATAAGTAGAACTTAATACACGCATGCATGATCCGTTCCCTACGGCACCCTACCCACGACGTAACGGTGAAACCGTAATATAAAAGACCGGACATGCATGACGTCCATGAAGGTTATAGCAATTAGTTGGAAAGAACGGACAAGGATCAAGAGGAAGAAACTTCGTTTCTTTCCAATCATCCTAATCCCCTTTACTAATAATTGTTATGACTTCTAAAAAGTTTTAATCGAAGGCATTGAAAGAGGTGTTAATATCAATCTTATCAACCCTACTTTAGACCTAACCCTAACAAGTTCTTTAACCATCGTACAACTTAGTTTTTAAAATCAATCAACAAAACCAAGCAACCATTGGAATCAACTCGTGAAAACATTTAGGAAAATTACACATCCCTGTGGATCGACCCGTATTCACCGGCTAGCTGCAAAGCGACGCCGTTTATGATTACGGTTAACATATATTTTTGCACTAATCAAATGGCGCGTTGCCGGGGATGGCGTAAAATTTCTTTTGTGTAATTTTGGGTTGATATAAATTTTAAAAATTATAAAAATCTGAAAATATAAAAAAGTACAAAAATTTTTATCAATTTTTATCTGTTTGAAGGGTTTTAGTGTTTGAATCACGCAGGAACAGCAAAGAATAGCGGATCTGGAAATTTATAGAGGGCAAAATAGAAAAAATCACATCAGAACAGAGGAGAAAGTTCACAACAGAGCCACACAAATTTTACAGAACCTTGATTCCACTACTCCGCCGTCCTTCCGCGGCATAAGTCCCCCCTAAACCGCGGTTCCGCGGTG
This sequence comes from Agapanthus africanus, assembly GCA_030015575.1. Lineage (NCBI taxonomy): Eukaryota > Viridiplantae > Streptophyta > Magnoliopsida > Asparagales > Amaryllidaceae > Agapanthus > Agapanthus africanus. The sequence goes on along the minus strand of CM057343.1, from coordinate 496,334,225 downwards.
ATACGGCCATATCAGCCCATAAAATTTGCATGGTTTGATCCCTCATTCTCCCCTCTGCAACCTACAATATATCCATTGTGAAAATTTTCTGCAGGATTTTTTTGCGCTAAAAATCTTCTCTCCCCTTCTAAATAACAGATTTTTTGCAGGTTTCTTTGCGCCGTGCTAAAAAAATTGATTGCAAGTGAATTTAATGTTTTGCATAATTTAATCGGACTTTAAGGGACTAATTGACCAAACTCAGATTGGGTGGGGATTTCATCACCCTTCCCAGGACCCCAGAAATCACTTTAAAACATTTGCATTGACCATAATTAATTAAAAAATACTAGACTCAGCCCTAAGGACTTCGAGCTCAATAGGAAAATGACTAGTATAGGCATCGACCGTTTATCCTAACCCGACTTTGCGGTGTCTAGGCAAGTGTGTCTAGGCTAGTGGTTATTAATTAGGCCCACTATTGTGGTTCCTTCCCACTTACCTGGCACTTACCAGGCCGCAATTGGCGGTGAAGAGGCGGTTTGAGGTCCTATTTCTAGCCCTAATTAGGAGCTGTCTAGCAAACCTAGGTGACCCTAGATCTAGGCCTGATTGTGCATGTGTGGTTGATAGCAATTGTGTCACGAGTCTCTTTTCAAAAATATCTTTGCAAACATTCTCACATAAAAAAGAAAAAGAAAAGTCTTTTCAAAACTTGCAACTTGTTGCTAAAGAAAACTTGCAACTCACTTACACCACGTCCCTTCATTGACGTTATCTTACCTCCACATTCTGTTTTTTTTTTTCTGACTACACTACCCCTTTAGTGTATGTCACTTTGGACTAGGGATACTAACGCCCGATTAGTCCGTGTTTCGTTGGTACCGACCGACGAACCTTTCGACACCGAAGTCGACATTCCGTCCACTTTCTTACCTTCACCTTCAAATTCTTTTTCCGAAGGCATGTCGGGATTCAACCCCAACAATACCTTACCGACGGGAATGATTCCACCTCCGTTGGGTGCGAATAACCCGAATCAACCGCCTATTGAAGCGCCCGCACGAGTCGCGCTCCAGGATCTCTTTTACCCCGTCCGCACTTCTTTACCTACCTGTCTTTCACCCCCACCGGCAAATGGGGACAATTTTGAAATAAAACCACATTTCATCAATATGCTGCCAAAATTTCATGGTTTGGAATCTGAAGATGCTTATATCTTTATCAATAAATTCCAAAATGTGTGCGCTATGATGAAAATGACCCAATTAAGTGATGACGCTATAAGGCTAAGGGTCGTTCCTTTCACCTTATGTGACCTAGCCGAGAAGTGGCTATACAGCACCGCATCACATTCCATTAGAAATTGGGACGAGTTTGTGAAGGCTTTTCTTAAAAAGTTCTATCCTCATCACAAAACTGCTTGAATTCGTAACGAGATTATACAATTTTCACAGCTTCCTTCCGAACCATTTTGGAAGTGCTTCGAAAGATTTAAAGACCTACTCGTTCAATGCCCTCATCATGGGATCGAAAGTAGGAAACTTTGCCAAACATTATACGAGGGATTGAACTCGGCAACGAAGCAGTTGCTAGAAACCATATGTCAAGGTCATTTTCTCTCCAAGTCTAGTGACGAAGCGTGGCAGTTTCTTGAGGATCTTAGTGAACAAACAATTCAGTGGGAGAGCTCCAAGACCACATCATCTTCTTCTAGTGGTCAATCGAGGGCAGGCATACATCAAGTAGAGATGCCAATTGCTAAGAAGGCCGAGATGGCCGCTCTTGCTAAAAAGCTAGAAGCGATTGAGACCAAAATCTCGTCGTCTTCTCCTGCCCCTGTTATGCCTCCACGAACTGTGTGTGCTTGTTGTTCGGCTCCATCACACTTAACCGAAGAGTGTCCTTACAACGCATCTACTTAAGGACAGGATCAGGTCAATACTGCCTTTCCGCAACGACAGAGAAACGATCCATACTCTTCGACATACAATCCGGGGTGGAGGAGTCACCCAAATTTCGCTTGGAACCAAAATCAACAATTCCAAGGAAATAACAATTATCAAGGGCCTTCTCCACAACAACAACAAGCACCTCCACAAACTCAATTTCAACAGCAACATTACCCTAATCAGGTGAACAATTTTGTGCCTAACAATTCTTACGCGCCAGCAATTTTTTTCAACCTAACAATGACAAGGTTAGTTCGCTCGAAAGAAGTCTAGATGCATTCCTAAAGCAATCTACACAGTCTACAGCAAGACTAGAGACTTCTATTCAATCTTTGGTGCAAAACAGTGCCTCACACGATCAAAGCATCAAATCTATTGGGGCACAAATTGCACAACTCAATGCAGCTTTGAGCGAGCGCGAAAAAGGAAAGCTCCCATCTCAACCACTGCCCAATCCCAGTCACGCACATGCTGCACATCAACAGCAAACTCATAATGTAAACGCTGTGACCACATTGAGATCGGGGAAAATGTTGCAAAACAATGTGGGCATTCACAATGACACCCCTGCCGGTGGTTCTTCTTCACCTTCTTCTTCTTCGTTAGAGCCTGTTCTCCATCATTCACAAGGCTCTACTCCTTCTAGCTCGAACGGACCCACTTCTCACAACACGAACACATCTACACGGGGTTCCGTTCCAACTCAACAATCTGATCTGCAAAAATTGGACTCAACAACATTTCAAAATGTTCCTTTTCCTAATCGGTTGAGATCAAATAAACCAACTCCACAGATGGAAAAGATTGTAGAGTTGTTCAAACAGGTTAGCATAAATATTCCTCTTTTGGATGCAATCCAACAAGTTCCTTCATATGCAAAAATTTTAAAGGACTTATGCACCAAAAAGAGGAAGTCGCAAGTGCCAAAGAAAGTTTTTGTGGCTAGTGCTATTAGTGACACTCTTGTCAATTCTTTACCCCCAAAGCAAAAGGACCCCGGTTGTCCTACCATTTCGATAACAATTGGGGACAAGAACATCAATAGAGCACTATTAGATCTTGGTGCTAGTGTCAATTTGCTACCTTATTCTGTGTACGAGCAATTAGGCATTGGAGAGCTTAAGCCCACTCACTGTACTCTCCAAATAGCTGATCGATCAATCACCCATCCAAGGGGTGAGCTAGAGGATGTGTTGATCAAAGTTGGGGAGTTCATATTCCCCGTTGATTTTATTGTTATGGATACACAACCTGTTGCTAACTCACAGAACCAAATTCCGGTGATTCTCGGTCGACCATTTTTGGCCACTTCCAATGCCGTAATAAATTGTCGCGATGGCTCCATGACTCTATCCTTCGGGAAGACGTCTAGTGAGTTCAATATTTACAAGTCAGGAAGTCTGCCCCCCGTTCCTAATACTAGTACACGAGAAGTTTGCTCTATTCACGAAATCACGCAGGAGGACTGCGAGTTTGAAAGTTTCTTGTTTGATGAGAACAGTTTTGACGCCACTAGTGCGTCCCTCCTTGAGCCTACTACAGTTGACACAACCGATATTGATTATGAATGTTTCACTTTTTCGGATGATGACGACTCACAGCCCGAATATGAGTCGTTTGAATTTTTGGATGAGTTAGTTGAACCATCCAAATCGGTTGTTTGCGGTGATTTCGAACCTGTTGGAGTCCTTTGAGTTTGAGGTAGATTCCCCAACGATTCTTTCGCCTCCGAAACTCAAACTCATGTCCTTGCCGCCTCACCTTAAATATGCTTACATAGGTGAGAATGAGATTTTTCTCATTATAATATCAGCCTCTCTAACTTTCGAGCAAGAGAACGCTATTTTAAAGGTCTTACAAGATAGGCGGCAAGTTTTCGATTGGACTATGGCGGACATCGAGGAGATTAGTTTCCTCATAATTGAATATCATATGCAATTGATGGATGATGCCAAGTCAACAAAGGACCCACAGAAACATTTGGGGGTATTGTGGTGAGTCAACCTCCTCCTTTAGAAGTTGAACCATCCCCATTTCTTTTAATAAGCTATGAGAATGCCAATATTCCACTGACTGCTGATCATTCTCATTCTCGTTTTGATTCATCACCACATCATATCTATTCATTTCCACACTTTCACTACCATCACTCCTATCTTCCCCAACTCTTTTTGGATCGGTACAATATGTTCTTCCACCAACCGACACTCTTTACAGATAAATTTTTTGACTGGTTGGTGTTGATGTTTGGTCTGTGCAAAGTCTGGCAGTAATGTCTAACATTGTTTCACTGAAGTTTGGGGGGCCTTTCTGTATATATTTTTGTTTTTCTTTTAACAATAATTTTTTTTTAAATAAATAAACAGGGGAGTGCCGGCATTTTTTGACTCTCTTGGTTTAGCATGACAGTGAGGACACTGTCAAGTTCAAGTTTGGGGGTATGCTCGGTACGTCTTCTTCCTTCGCATTCATTTGTATATATTTTTGCATTTGCATAATTATTTGAAAACCTATAAAAATTGAAAATTTTCAAAAAATTTATAAAAATTATTGTATTCAATTTTGGCCATATTTAACTTGAGTTTGACAAATAGGTTAACTAGCTACGAACAACTAGATCTTAGACTTGGTAAATTAAAAACTCTAAAAATAACCTTCTTTAAAGATTAACGGTAGAAAGTATATGTCTTTGTAGTTTATTTAGAAATAGGCAAATTTTGAGTTCACTTTTTGGGCTAAGTTGAAATAAAGGAAAAATATTGATATTCTTATTAGAGTATAAGTTTGAAAAATAATTTCTGGCTTAAGTATGGATTCTGAAAATGTATACCCTACAAAATGCACAATCACGCACCTTGAAACTTGGATTAGTAAAAGAGACCTTGAAATGCTCTTGTCTAAAGTCCTTAGTACAATGAAAATAAAAGGAAAAAAAAGTGAATAAAGAAAAAAATGGACACTGGTTTTTGTGATTACTTAAGGCTGTAAAAATAAAAAAATTATTTAGCGAGGGTGCTTCATCACCTAGTGCCTTAGACCAACTGGTTTGGGAATCACTGCTAAAGTCTTGGGTGTTGCAAAACTAGGAAGTACGCTTAAAGTGCTAATACATCTTGTAATCGGTTGTTGGTACCTCAAGAAGTATTAACGGTCGCATGAAGGATGTGTAAGCGAAATTCAATTAAAAATTCACCAATTAATAAGTGCTTTGGACAACGGACAAGGATATGATTGCTTAATTTGAATTTCCAAGTGTAGGGGTGATCTATACACACACGTGGGGATATATGATTAGAGTTTAGATAAGAGAAAGGAATGAAGAATAAAACTTGTATCTTTAGTAGAGTTGATAGAAAAATTCCTAAGTGGAGATGGAACCCTAAAAGGAAAACCTAAGAAATGCCGAAAGCTGAGTGATTCTATAGGACATATATAATCTTAAGTTAAATGATAAGGAAGTATGAAGAATATGGTTGGATAATTTATGAGTCGATGATGATAGAATTCTGTGTTATAAAACCTAATTGGAGAATTATTGTCGAAAAAGCCAAATTGATAGGATTTTGTGGGTATAATCCGCTGAAAACCCTCAGGAGACAACACTCCTCCTACTAGGGACACCTAGAGGTTTAACGGCTTGTTGCACGTGCTCAGTGCAATCGCGTTTCCCTGCGAAAGTGCGGCTAGGTTAGGTTTTTATCGAGAATAAAATAATAAGTTTGCTCAAGGACGAGCAACAGATAAGTTTGGGGGTATTTGTTCATATCATAATATCGCATTTCATATTCCCCAATTCTTATTCATTTTATAACTAAACAGGTACTTTTGACGCATGTCGGCTGCATATTACAGGATACAGGTTCTTGGAGCGAATACAGTGAAAAAGATGAAAGTTGATACAAAAGAGTGACTTTTAACAAGCAAGTAGAAGGGTCCTACTCAAGCCTAAACGAAGAACAATTCACAAGGCAATGCATGGTCCGAAATGTCAAAGGAAACAGTTAAAAGACCACTACAAAATTCACTAAACAAGCTAGAGAAGATCCAGAATCCAAATAGAGAAAAGTACTGAAGAAATAGAGAGGAAAAGACATCATAATAAAGCCCAAGAAATTTGGTGAGCTGAACTAACCAAAGGGCCGCGGAACCGCGGCCCAAGGCCTACTATTGCCGCGGTTCCGCGGCCATTAAGTGCACGTGTCGGCGCAGAATTTTTGTGCCGGTGCGTCGGTGCGTGGGTTGGGATTTTTCGTGGGCATATCTGTAATTGCACATGCGCGAGACTATGTAACCCTAATTTTCCCTGTTTACTTATAAATTGTAATCACAAGATTGTAAACCCTATGCCTCTTTTCAATAAAGAAAATTCAGAATTCTTTGGAAGATTAAGAGCATCATTTAGTGTAAGTTTCTTTTAATTTTTCTGCCTTAGTTTAAAATTATTTTCTTGCCTTAGATAAATCCTTTCATTGCCCTAGTTTAATCTAGTGTAGTCTTCCTTTAATCTGCAGTAGATAATTAATTCTTTAGATAAAAAACAAAACACATTAATCATAATAAAAATGCTATTTTTAAAAGATCCCCTAATGAGCGAGTAATTTCCTCGCTTGTTAGGGTTAGGAACAAGGGAGGAATTGAGAGATGAATATCTCTCATCTCCTTCAATGCCAATAAATTTTCATAAGTAGAACTTCATGCACGCATGCATGATCCGCTCCCTACGGCACCCTACCCATGAGGTAACGGTGAAACCGTAGTATAAAAGACCGGACATGCATGACGTCCATGAAGGTTATAGCAATTAGTAGGAAAGGACGGACAAGGATCAAGAGGAAGAAACTTCGTTTCTTCCCAATCATCCTAATCCCTTTTACTAATAATTGTTATGACTTCAAAAATTTTTAATCGAAGGCATTGAAAGAGGTGTTAATATCAATCTTATCAACCCTACTTTAGACCTAACCCTAACAAGTTCTTTAACCACCGTACAACTTAGTTTTTAAAATCAATCAACAAAACCAAACAACCATTGGAATCAACTCGTGAAAACATTTAGGAAAATTACACATCCCTGTGGATCGACCCGTATTCACCGGCTAGCTGCAAAGCGACGTCGTTTCTGATTACGGTTAACAAATATTTTTGCACTAATCAGTACTACTTTTGCCTACTTAGAGAATTAGTCGGTTGTTGCTAATATGAACCTATGTCCTTAGGATGATGCCGGTTCGATATGGCTAATTATATCGGTTCCAGACATTTCGAACGGCCAGCTAGCCACTGTTGGGTGTAGCGGATTTGGATGTTGATGGATGAAGTCTCTATGAATTTGGCACGAGCGACACTGCCTCACGTATTTAAAGCAGTCCTGAATCATCGTGGGCCAATAGTAACCCATTCTTTTTATCTTCAGCTTCATCTTTGGTCCAGCTTGATGAGAACCGCAGAGTCCGTTGTGTATTTCTTAGACGACTTTCTTTGCTTCCTCCGGTCCCAGACATCTTAGCCATAGGCAGTTGAACGATTTCTTATATAGAGTATAATTTACGAAGGCGAAAGAAAAAGCTAGTTTCATGAGCTGATGTCTAAACGACGCATTTTCGAGCATTCGTTGGCACTTGAAGAGTTTATAATTACTTCTTTCCAGTCCTTGACCTTCTCTTCGTCCCCTATGTGAAGGGCCATTTGTTCGGTCATTTCTTTTCCTTCAGATGGCTTTATAAGGTCTTCCAAACATATATCTGTTGGTGCAAGAATCCTGTGGCTTTGCACAATGATCCTCACGTCATCAAGGTCTTCTTCGGCCAATTCCTTAACCAATTGGGCTAATGCATCCGCTTTGCTGTTTTCTGCACATTGTATGCTTTCTAGGATGTAGAAAGAGATTTGTGTCAGCAGTTGCTGCATACTTACGCCATACTTTATCAGCTCTGACTTGCATGTTTGATAGTTACTATTTACTTGGCTAACGATCAGCTGGGTGTCTCCATATATGAGGAGGTATTTAATTCCCATGTCGATAGCGATCTCAAGACCTGCTATCAAAGCTTCGTATTCAGCATCGTTGTTAGTTCTTGGCTCCGTTAAGGAAAGAGCGTAACGCAATATCCCTCCTTGCAGGGTCACAAAGATAAGGCCCACCCCGGTTTTGATTATGGGGGGGGGGGGGGTTTGCTTCCGCCTCTTCATGCAAGATGCTCCATCGAAGTAGAGTTCCCGTTGGGAATTATTTTCTTTTTCGATTGCGTCGAACGCATGTTCGTCTGGCAACCCGCAATTTAAGAGGGAGTCGGCTGGTATCGGATGCTCCGCGAGAAAGTCAGCAATGGCCTGACATTTCACCGCGTTGAAAGGTCGATACATTATCTAGAATTCCATCAGGAGGAGGACCCATTTGGTAAGCCTTCCTGTTAGTATGGCCCTTGACATTAGATATTTGAGAGAATCTACCTTCAATATAAGATGGACTTCATGTGCTAAGGTGTAATGTCTGAGCTTTGTTATTGCGAAGATCAGCGCTAGGCAATGTTTTTCGACAGGGGAATAGTTGTTTTCTGCCCCCAGGAGAACTCGACTTAAATAGTATAGAGCTCTATCCTTTTCCTGATCATTCTCTTATACCCACAATGCGCCTAGAGAACCCTCAAGGGCCGTTGTATATAGGATAAGGGGTTTTCCCTTAACCGGAGCGGCCAATACCGGCGGATTTTGCAGGTATTACTTGATTTCGTCCAATGCGTGTTGGCACTTTTGATCCCAAATGAACGGGGTCCCCTTCTTCATCAAATGACTGTAGAGACAGCATTTTCCGGAGAGATTGGTTATAAACCGCCAGATGTACGCGAGTATTCCTTGGAGAGATCGCAATTGTTTGAGGGTTCTTGGCATGGGCATTTCCATTATCGTCTTGATCTTTGAGGGATCGATTTCGATACCCGGTGGCGTATGATGAATCCTAGGAATTTTCCTGAGGAAACTCCAAACGCGCATTTTAAAGGATTCATCTTCATATTATACTTCCAAAAACGTTGGAACACTATTTTTAGATGTTCCCAATACTCCTCATGAGATTTGCTCTTCATTATAAGGTCGTCGATATAACATTCGACAATCTATGTATGATGTCATCGAAAATCTTTGTCACGGCCCTTTGGTAAGTAGTGCCAGCGTTCTTCAAACTAAAAGGCATCATCTTATTGTAGAATATACCTAGCAGGGTTCGGAAGGCGGTATGCTTCTGGTCTTCAGGATGCATTTTTATTTGGTTGTATCATGAAGGTCCATCCATGAAGGAAAAACCTCATGGGTAGACGTGTTATCGATCATCAGCTCGATAACGGGGACTAGGAAGTCATCCTTCGGGTAAGCTTTGTTGAGGTCCCGAAAGTCCACGCGGATGCGAACCGTCCCATTTTTCTTCATCACCGGAATGATATTATCGATCCAGTCAGGATATTGAACTTATTGGATGAAGCCGGAGTCGATTAGTTTCTTGACTTCAGCGTTGATACTCATCTCAAGTTCGAGTCGCATCCTTCTTGGCGCCTGTTTGATTGCCTTTATGCTCGACGATATAACTAGTTTATATACTGTGATTTTTGGATCTAGACCCGGAATTTCAGAGTAGTTCCAGGCAAAGCAATTTTTATACTGCATGAGCACGTCTTTTAACGTAGCTACATTTTTTCATATAGTAGCTCACTGACGAACGTTGGTCTCGGATCATTTTCCGTCTCTAAGTCAATTTTTCATAGGTTGTCCGTCATTGTATGTATCCCATCTTCCAGCTCTTTTAGTGCTGGTGGAAACTCTTAGATCATCTCGTCCTCGTCTTCATTTGCGAAGCACCTGTAGATGTCATTTATAGTCTCGTGCCCTCCCTCTTTTGAGAGTGTTATCATATGGCAAGTACGAGTTCGCTTCCATTCTCGATGTCGAGGTGGTCCTATCCTAATGGTATAGGTCCTCTTTAGCTCATTCTTTATTGCGGGGTTACCCTCCAGCTGTCGGATAATGTAAACCTGCTTTGTCGGTATTGGTCTTCTTGGTCTTCTACTCAGTCTTTGAAGGTGAAGCGGCCTTCAAGGGGATGACCTATTACTCAGTAACAGGAGCAATAATCCGGAAAATAGACCTCGTTTATTTATTTGGGGTGCCGAGACTCCGGAAGCGTCATTATTTGGTGCTTCATGACAAGGTTGAATATTTTCCTTTTCTTGTCTTAGGAGAAAGAGTATTCCCGACACATCTTCTTTATAAAGGACGGGGTCCGATCGAGTTTTTTCTCATTTCCACGGCGTCTTGGATCCGCTTTGTTGTCGTCGAGCGTTGTTTGCATTCTTTGCCCTATTTTTACCTCCATTTCGGGGTTTTCCCCTTTCGCAAGAACATATAGCGGGCTGGGTATGAAGAGCATTACGGTCTACTTTCTCCGCAAATTGCTGACCGAGACGCTGCGTCCTGGCGTTTTCATAAATGGACATTTTGCGGCTGTTATTGTCTCGGCTCATTTTACAAGCTTCTTTTATTAGCTTGTCAATTTGTTCTTCAAGTGACGGACTTAATGCTCTAAGAGCAGGATCTCGCTCCAATTTGATGCCACGGCTACTTGGAAGATCGTTTTCCTCTTCACCCGAGCAATTTACGATGTGGCAGCTATAGATTTTCTCTCGCTTCTTAGACCGAACATATCCCAGCCCAGTTGTCTCCATCTTTCCGTTGGGCTTCTTTCGCTGAGTCCCAGGAATATCCCAAATCTTTTTATTGAATTGGGCTTGTCGAACAGTTTGTTTGAGGGGTACGCCTTGGCATCTTAACAGCTTTTTTAATCAGTCCACGTAATATCTTAGCAGATGGATAGGTTGAAGCCTGTCGAGTGCAAAATCAGCACCGTGCCAAATTTCTTTCTCTACTTTGGTCTCCATAGATTCGTAGAAGAGGATCGCCTTTTCACCTCTTCGCCTGAGAGGTACGTAGAAAGTTTGCGGTTCTTATACACTGTATATATTAAGCGCATCTAGTTCCTTATAGTGTCGAGGCGGGTCCATTATGATTTGCAGACTCTGATCCGGTTTGGCAAGGATCTATATTGACGGGAGGAAGTAGAACACCGCATTGGCGTCGTCTTCTGAGTCGCTGCCAAATGTTGGGTTACGGCAACGCCCCGGCCATCAAACCGTGGCTAAATGCAGAACAAAAATTTTCTAAACCGGCGCTACCACAACCTGATTCCCGGATCTACCCTAAACCCTATACTAGCAAGCAATATAAAGAAGTTAGAATGGTTATACCGAGTTGATCCGTGTCCTTCGGTCTTCAACCATCTTCCTAAGCTCCTAGAGGCTCCTTGATCAAGCTGGGTCACCGATCTCCCTCCATCAAAGATGATCCACCCGAGGGATGTAGTTATAGCTCTAGCTTCACATAATGGATGCAAGTGAAGCAACTATGGTTTCTAGGATGCCAATCTATAAAGCCTAGGATGTAGTATGTGAACTAAGTGTAGGTCTATCTCATCTCACCTCCTCTCATGTTTCTCAACTCATGAGAGGGTTGAGAGGAGGTGGAGAATGAAGGTGGAGGCAACCATGGAAAATCAAGAGAAGAGTGAAGCACAAAATGGTGAAGAGAATAAAGCATGCTCAAGAGAAAACCAACCATCAAAAATAATGAAGCTCACATGAGAGAGAAAATCAAGCATGCTAGGTTTTGTAAAACAATATCTTTCATTTTAAAAACCACCCATAATTGAATAGTATGCACAAATGAATTAATAATTCATTTGACCACACTATGAAAGCATGGTCATCACCATACTCCCCATTTTCCAATTTCCACATCATTTACCATTTTCTAAAAAATGGTCAAATCCAAAAATGAGGTGGCCACCTTTCAGAATGTTTTCCAGATAAAATACGGATTACATTCTCCTGTATATACATACCTGCATTCATACCGAAATACGAATAACCTAAGAGATAGAATAACACAAAGAACATAATACTAGAATATATGTATCGAAATACATATACGTAAATTATTAAATCAATACCTAATTTAATAATCCGGCTCAAACCCGAGCCGGCTAGTATTATCAACTGTCCGATCGAAAGTCCGGGTACAAAGTACATCAATCGATTGGAACCCTGCACGTATCCAATACGGCTACTACATCATTTTACCAGAACCATGAAAACCCTCTATGTAGGACTCTAAAGACTCGTCAATACGCTGGCAGTGGGTTTAACCACAAGTACGTCAGCGGCACTAGCTGTACGTAACAGCTACCTAGGTATTGAGCGAAAAGGAGGCCGACGAGCAAACTCATCATAAAATCCAACTGAGCCTGATAGTGACAATATTCGTACAGTCCAATCTGTTCGTGTAAGAGTATCGCATATCGAGTTTAGGGTGTGGATAAAGTCAGACCCCTAATAACGCGACATTTAGTGTCGGCATGAAACCCATCACCACCTGAGAAAATATCGATCCTGGATCGGTAAATCTTGACTACCCCAGCCGAGAATTTCTGGTGATGGCCACCCGTGCACAACGCGACATCAACCCCCAATACCGGGAGAGACGAATCCCCGACGATCCGCTCACTGCCTCCATGTGGCTCGGGACTGTACCCAAGTAAAACCTGTTTGCACGACTCTTTTGAGCCATGGTAGACTAGTAATCAAAGCACAGTAGGAACTCACATGAGACAAATGACGATCTCAGGTCGACAGACTAACCTGTACATATGTCACCTGGGAACTACTATCTGACAATAGGTATAATACCAACTAGCAGGTTCTCGGGAAGTCCGTCCAGTGTACTCATAACCCAATGAGCACCTGTATACTATCTTAGGTGTACAAACTAACACCAATGGCTTGTGAGACCTGGCCACCGCCCCTCGTCGGGGTCTCGATCAGTATACACTGGTCTACACTGGAATATCGATGCCCTGTCTCGAAACTCCCACGACTAGGGACATTTAAGGATTTGCTTATAGCCCCCCAGCTCGTACATATATGATCGCTATCAGAATGCTGGTATTCAAGCAAGAATCCTATGGGCTCTATCAACATGCAATAGTGATGATAAAGACAAACCAGATAGCATACAATCATCTCGAGTAAGACCGTTCTACCGGTATAGGTCCTCCCTCAATCGTCATAATCACCTGCCTGCGACTACGATAATTGCCTTGATGGCACTATAGCCAACAATCTCCCACTTGCACTTAAGGCGAATTATTGCGGAGTCGCATACTCACAGCTCGTGTGATACCGAACATCTAACTTCTCTACTAAGCAGTTTCGCAGAGCTCGTTTGTGAAACTATTGTGTTCGAGAAATAGCCTCAGTGAGTAGATCCGCTTCAGTGTTTCTATCTTTATCTCTCTATATCTCAACTTCGCGGAGAATAACCATCTCCCGAAATGAGCAATACCTTGTCTTAGAATTTGTCTGGATATCTGATAGGACCCAATTCATAAATGAACTCCAAATCCAACAAACTTCTTAGACTGTATCATCCTCTGAATTTAATCAGTATCCTGTGCCATGCCTTCCTCAGTATCCGTTTGGACTACCTGTCCAGCATACTGTTCCTCAGAAGAGGGAAAAACTATAACTCAGACAGCCACTCTGTCATATAGGTCACCTTGGAAGCCTGAAATGATAACTGTCTCTTGAAGGAGGCTGCCGTTACCATATCCCTAGAACATCCATTTATGTTCATAAACTGCTTTCCTACATTTATCCAGGATTATATTAATATATGTTTATTGCAGCGAGTGCAAAAACAACATCTGGTGTGGTACTTGACATTTCATGATTATCTCAATTGCCTATGAAAGTGATATGCTAATCATGCAGATCCTTCTCCCCTTTAGTTTTTAAGACACCTTTAGAGAGGGTGACTCCATCACCTGTAGGTACTCCACCATGCCAGGAGTCGTCCATTCTTAAACACTTTAGAATAGTGTCAAGTACCCAATTGGGACACTTCCCAAATCTAGATCTAAAACCATAGATCTAGTGACCAGAAAACCTGATATTTTATCCATATCGTATATGGAGAAACACCTTGTGACAACCATAGTAAAACCGATCATAGTACAGGAAGATCTCTCCCTATCTGGAGCATGTCATCCAAATACCAGGACATCACTCCTTACTACCTTCTTACCAGATCCATCTCCTATTCTAATGAAGTCAAAGCCTATGACTGTCACATTAAAAATAGATAATCTATTGCCGCTATACCTGCTTTAGTCTATAAATAGACATAAGCTACTTGCTCACTATGCTTCCGCTGCTCGCACTGACTACAACAGCCCTCTGGCAGAGTCATATACACGTGCACTTCTAAAGCTAGTTTAGAACGACGCTATGCTCATCCTCCTGCCGGGTCTCATAGTCTAGAACAACAGCAATGGCAAGTCTGGGTAAACAAGAACCTCCCTGTCACCGTCTATGAGAAGACTGAAGTACCTCTCAAGTGCCTGAGGTTACCCACCAAATTTGTGGAGTGGCTAATGGAATGTCAAATCCAATTGAATTCTCAGGTTCTATTAAATCTAAAGTGATCGTTTGTGGTTCTGGAATCAGTTCCAGTTCTACCATACTCCGACTTTTGTTTTCTGAAAAAATCCATTTACTAAAACTGTGGCGAGTCAAGAACAATATCACTATTGATCTCCTGATAGTAGAAAGTTAACCCTCGTCAAAGCCCGGGATAACCCACAAACTGCCATTACTGAAACGTGCCTCGAGTTTATCCGGATTCTTGTTTTAAGCATTAGCCGGACAACTCCCTATACCTTAACATCGTTAAGATATAAATCGATTCTATATACAATATAAAAATAAAAGCACTAATTTAATTGGAACCAGATTCAAAATCATGCAGCTTTCTCCAGTGCATATCAATCAAATGGAAAGAGGCCAATCAGCATTACTCATCAAAGAGTGCATCCATATATGAGTAACCTGAAAGAGAAGCAAGTTCTCAAAAACCATTACTATCAATGGAATACCAAACACAAGTATCTACATCTTCGACTATCTCGAAGAATCCTGATACTTCCAACAAATGGTTCTCTACTTTATTCTTAAACCTATAACTTCTCAAAATTTGGACCTTGTATTTCAACAAAATACTTGTCTAGAACTGGAGAAGTCATCAGTAAACAGAATATAGTATGAGTACCAACCCCATTGTCTTAATGGACACTGTACAACATGCAATACTTTGTATAAGTCCACTGAGTTCAATAACTCAAACCTTATGCGTCGTAGGTTGAAAACTGTACTATGGTTAAGAAGAATTACACCGCTGTTGAATGCACCTTACTTAACCATCAACTGATATAGGTAAATGTCACGAACATAATTTCGAAAAGTTATATCTCACTTTATAAAATAAACGTACAGATATATCAGTTTGAAATTGGTGCATAACAACGGATATTCAAAACCAAATATTTGCCGTCAGGCAAAACCCAGGTAATCTCGTCAAATATCACCAATTAAAATGAATTCTGATATAATGAGGATATAATCACCTAATTCCCAATATCTTACTCCCACTCATCATCTATAACATTATACAGATGTGAGAAATGAATCTGGTAAATACATACCCTGGAGTTAGAATCCAATTGGGAAAACAGTTTTCAATTAAAATCACACGGCCGGATTGAAACATGAAAATGTTTCGAAGGGGTTAACCTGGTATTCCTAGTAACGCCTCTTCTACTATCCTGATTCATGACAGTAACCATATACTTACCTGCCCTCACTTCAATCCCTTTATTATTTCTTAACTTATTACCTTCTGTACACCTTCTTTAGGCTAATTGGTTTTCTTCCTTCCCTAACCTTCGGCACCGGCCTAAGGTTTGGAAGAAACTATCCAATAAGCGTAATAGATGTACACTCCTTACCAGGAGGACTCGCAACCTGAGAGAAGGTAATGGAAAACGACATCTGAATAATCCTATTCGATTTGTCCTAAACCGGAAACCATCCTTTTATCTGGAACGAATTCCTTCGAGTTCGTGTGTAACTATACGATGGCGTGACCAAGCATTATGGAAGTTCGTAGTGATACAAAGTATTCTGGAGAAATCCAAAGTGGATGTGGGAGTGGCAGGGGTATACACGGTTTTGTCGTGAATGATAGCAGTCGCAATTTTCTTTGCCGTTATTCTAATCCCTTTATATGTCTTTACTTATTATTACCTTCTGTACACCACCTTTAGGCTAATTGGTTTTCTTCCTTCCCTACCTTTCGGCACCTGCCTACAGTCTGGAGGAAGACTATCCAATAAGCTCAATAGGTGTACCATTTCCTAATCCTAGGAGCCCTCACAACCTGAGAGAAGGTAAAGAGAAAAGACAACCGAATAATCCTATTCAATCTCTCCAGAACCAGAATCCATCCTCGAATCTGGAACAAGTTCTTTCGAGTTAGTATGTAACTATACGATAGATTTATCCAATAGGAGTGGATGTTCGTAGTAATACGAACAGTTCTGGAGAAATTCAAAATGGATGTGGAAGCAGCAATGATATATGCGACACCGTGACATTCCAGAAAACCAAAATGTTTTTAAGAAGGTTCGGTTAACTTGGTTCATGAGTTTTAGTCAAGGGTCGGGCCATGGTCGATGCCAGAGAGAGAGAAAAGAAACACTCAGCGTGCACTCTAACCTAGATCAGAATGGTTATTTATTTATCTAATCAGTATGGCTCCCGCTATTCCTCGAATTCTCCTCCAAACCCTAAAAGGAGAATTAGTCGGGATCATCTAAAATCACCCGAGGAGTAATCCTATTCATCAGTGGGAGTCGGGATCCAGCTATCATCGCATGATAACTTGATGGAATCCACTCAAGTTACCACACTCCAGAAGGTATGCACAAGCCTAGCAAGTTTCCTGTATGTTTGAAACTTCCGATATAATTTTTACCCCAAGGACCCAAGTGACCTTGACTAAAGATCAAAATGTCAAAAGGTCGTAGTCAAGTTCTACCCGTCATTATCTTGATTGCATTAGACCCACCCGTACGAGCCTTGACTAAAGATCAAAATGATCGCACGACTATCCTTATCAATCGCATATCCATGCAACGGAAAAGCATTACATAGCTACCGAACACTACACCTCGACTAAAGATCGAAATATGTAGCACGAATACTAAGCACTGCCAATCCGAAATGACGGAGGGCTATGGCTGCTTTTTGGCGAAAAACCTTTAACATAATGAACTTGATATCGTTGAAGGAACCGAGTGGTTTCACAAATATTTAGTGGCGCAAACTTTTGCTAAAGAGGTCACTTCCGGTGAAGGGATCTCGACTCTTTTCTCATCGAATGAGGTGTAAGATATTCCAAATTGAATACCACGATGCAAAGCAAAAGAATCGACTATAGTAAAGTTATTATGTTGACGCAAACTTCTGCCCAAGGGGTCACTCCCGATGAAGGGATCTCGGCCTTTGCCTCATCGAATGAGGTGCAGGATATTCCCAATCGAATACCACTGTGCAAAGCAAAAGAGAATGTCTGTAATGTCAGTTTTTAAAAACTTGGTTCCAACAACATCATATATAGGTTTGTTTTATCCTTGCATTGATCAAAATCAACGCAGTCCCATCAATTAATCACACCAGAAAAGAACGAAAATATGATGTATGTATATGCCATCCGCATTCGCCACTGGGTCCCGTCATCACTCCTTAGGTTACTTAATTAACGACAGAGTGGGGACTAGACTAGCGCGGGTGCAAAACATATACAATATCTACTAGTATATATAAAAATATATATAACAATCTTCCCAGGCATGATATAAAGCAACATCACAGAAACATCACAGAAGCAACACAGAATGGTAGATAATCTTAGAGCCCCGGATTTCATTTGAACCACAAATGAGACCCGACGTTCCCTATCGTGTGGATAGCCTGTGTAATGAAAACCTAGACCCCCACGAGTGCGGAAAGTTACCCGCCAATCCTAGAAGCGAGGCAACCCCAATCAACAACGTGAATGGGCCACCCAACACTTCACAGAATCCGGTAACTTGAGCACCCCTACGTGGGTCAACCTATACCCCCTATGAGTGCGGCGAATAGCCCGCCAATTCTAGAGTAAGGTCCCCTCCATTTCAACGCCATGAGATGCGGACCCGTTGCTCTCTAGAACCCGGATATTCGTGCACTCCACCGCGGGGTAATCCTAGTACAGAAAAGAAAATAATATGTACAAGGGTGACATCGACCTCAATCTGGTCGTTCCCCAAACAAATAATATACAAACTGGCAGTGACGGCAGTCCAATATCAGACGCTCGCCCCGCAATATCAAATGTACAAATGAGTCTAAACTATACTACCATTGCACCCAAGATATCCACCACGACGATCGAACCACAACACAGCACAACACAGAATATCAACGTGAATGTTACGTTTGCAAACTCGTCTAAAAGGACATATAGCAATTAGACGAGTTGTACAGCTCTAATGACATTCACGGTCGTAGATAGTATTGTATGTACTGATAAAAATTTAAACAGTGTTAAATTATCGACTTCGAAACACCCCGAATTTCCCCTAAAGAAAAGATAACATAATATCCAAAATGGGAAAAACAAACAATACCACTGCATCAATATTCCAGAGACTAGAAAACACCAAAAATTTCATGTCCAAACTCCAAATTTAGACCGGCCTCACCCGTTTTTTAAGCAATCTCGCCGAGTCAATTCCGGCGGTTTAGGCTTGTATATTTTGTGTGTTCTAGTGGTCACTCAAGTAGTCTTCTACAATTGCTTAAAAAAATTGAAGACGCAGAAAAAGCGACTGAAACTGGAATCTGCTGAGTATTGTTTCGGGGTTGTTTCGATTTCGATACTTTAACATCGTCTAAACAAGCTAGCTAAGGGTTTAAAGGTTGGCTCTGATACCATATTGGGTTACGGCAGCGCCCCGACCATCAAACCATGGCCAAATGCGGAATAAATTTTTTCTAAACCGACGCTACCACAATCCGATTCCTGAATCTACCCTAAACCATATACTAGCAACCAATATAAAGAAGTTAGAATGGTTATACCAAGTTGATCTATATCCTTCGGTCTTCAACCATCTTCCTAAGCTCCTAGAGGCTCCTTGATCAAGCTTGGTCGCCGGTCTCCCTCCATCGAAGATGATCCACCCGAGGGATTTAGTTATAGCTCTAGCTTCACATAATGGATGCAAGTGAAGCAACTAAGGTTTCTAGGATGCCTATCTAGAAAGCCTAGGATGTAGTATGTGAACTAAGTGTTGGTCTATCTCATCTCACATCCTCTTATGTTTCTCAACTCATGAGAGGGTTGAGAGGAGGTGGAGAATGAAGATGGAGGCAACCATGGAAAATCAAGAGAGGAGTGAAGAACAAAATGGTGAAGAGAACAAAGCATGCTCAAGAGAAAACCAACCATAAAAAATAATGAAGCTTACATGAGAGAGAAAATCAAGCATGCTAGGTTTTGTAAAACAATATCTTACATTTTAAAAAACCACCCATATTTGAATAGTATGCACAAATGAATTAATAATTCATTTGTGCACACTATGCAAGCATGGTCATCACCATACTCCCCATTTCCCAATTTCCACCTCATTTACCATTTTCTAAAAAATGGTCAAATCCAAAAATGAGGTGGCCACCTTCTAGAATGTTTTCCGGATAAAATATGGATTACAATCTACTGTATATACATACCTGCATTCGTACCGAAATACGAATACAGTAAGAGATAGAATAACACAAAGAACATAATACTAGAATATACGTATCGAAATACATATACGTAAATTATTAAATCAATAACTGATTTAATAATCCGGCTCAAACCCGAGCCGTCTAGTATCATCAACTATCCGATCGAAAGTCCGGGTACAAAGTACATCAATCGATCGGAACCATGCACGTATACAATACGGCTACTACATCATTTAGCCAGAACCAGGGAAACCCTCATTGTGGCACTCTAAAGACCCGTCAATACGCCGGCAGTGTGTTTAACCACAAGCACGACTGCGGCACTAGCTGTACGTAACTGCTACCCAGGTATTGAGCAAAAAGGAGGCCGACGAGCAAACTCATCCTGAACCCATACTGAGCCTGATAGTGACAATATCCGTACATTCCGGTCTGTTCGTCTAAGAGTATCGCATATCGAGTCTTAGGGGGTGGATAAAGTCAAACCTCTAATAACGCGACAATTGGTGTCGGCATGAAACCCATCACCACCTGAGAAAATATCAATCCTAGATCGGTAATTCTCGACTACACTGGTCGAGGATTTCTGGTGATGGTCACCTGTGCACAACGCGACATCAACCCCCAATACCGGGAGAGACGAATCCCCGACGATCCGCTCACTGCCTCCATGTAGCTCGGGACTGTACCCAACTAAAATCTGTTTGCACGACTCCTTTGAGCCGTGGTAGGGTAGTAATCAAAGCACAGTGGAAACTTACACCAGACAAATCACGATCTCAGGTCGACAGACTAACCCGTACACATGTCACCTGGGAACTGCTATCTGACAATAGGTATAATACCAACTAGTAGATTCCCGGCGAGTCTGTCCAGTGTACTCATACCCTAATGAGAACCTGTATACTATCATAGGTGAACAAACTAACACCAATGGCTTGTGAGACCTGGCCGCTGTCCCTCGTCGGAGTCTCGATCAGTATACACTAGTCTACACTGGAGTATCGATGCCCAGTCTTGAAACTCATACGACTAGGGATATTTAAAGATTTGCTTATAGACCCCCAGCTCGCACATATATGATCACCAACATAATGCTGGTAGTCAAGCAAGAATCCTATGGGCTCTATCAACATGCAATAGTGATGATAAAGACAAACCAAATAGCATACTATCATCTCGAGTAAAACTGTTCTACTGGTATAGGTCCTCCCTCAATCATCATAATCACCTGCCTGCGACTATGATAATTGCCTTGAGAGCACTATAGCGAACACCAAAGACCAAAATAGGAGTAGATGGTTCAGGTTTATTTTTTCTTTTGGGGTTGCCCCGAGTATACTATTTCTTCGTCTTCCTCGGTATCGCTCCTAAATATCGGGATAGTAATGACGGACTTCTGTTTGTTCTCCGGCTTATGATGCCTTTCAGTATCCTCAAAGTCTGGTAGGAAGTACTTTGTGTCTTCGTATTTTCGAACTTCGTTTACGGAGAACGGATTTTGCTTTCCTGTGATGGTGTATTTCGAGTCGTCCTTGAAATACTTCATACACTTACGTTGTGTAGAAGGTATGACGTTGTACTCGTGTAACAAGGGCCTGTCGAGTAGGGCGTTGTAGCAAGTCTTGGCGTCAATCACATAAAATTTGATGTCAGTAACTAGCAGCCCGAAGCGTAGCGTCAATATTACGGACTCAAGTGTCCGTGACGACTGTGAGTCGAACCCGGAGATGGTAATTTTATCTCGAGTAAGATGCTGAACGTTTATGCAAATTTCCTTCATCACTCTCACGTTGGGAAGATTAACGGAGGATCAGTTGTCGACAAGGATTTTCCCTATCTTAATGTCGTGGCAGTACCCAGTGACATATAACGGGCGATTATGTTCGCATGTACCGAGGTTTAGATCTGAATGTAATATCGACCGTGTGGACCTCTGCCAGTTCATCTTTCAACTTCTCTTCTGTGAGGAAAGCTTGGAACTGATCGGGCTATTGTAAAACCTTGATCAGGGAATCTTGTGCCACTTTGGATAGGAGGAGAGCATCCAATATGCTCAGTTGCGAGCGTATTTTCCTCAGATATGCCAGGACGTTGTAATCTACCTTATTTTTTTAGGCGGGTCTTCTATGGTGAGCACTTTTACCATTACGTCATCGAGGGAAGTTTCTTCAAGGATTTTCCCTTTCCCTTTCCCTTTTTTTTCCGAACCTTTGTTTGTAGGTCCGAGGTTCTTCTCAGGCAGCGTGCAGTTACTATTGGGTTGCACTAACGCCCTGGCCATCATCCATGGCCATTTGCGGAAAAAAAAATTCTACGATTAAAACTGGCGCTAGAATAACCCGTTAACCGGATTTACCATAAACCTAACCAGCATGCAAAGGAGTTCTATCTACTATGATAGAAGTTTATACCTAAAGGCTCAAGTCCTTCAGGTCTTCACTCCTCTCCTTTAGCTCCTCGAAGAGTGTACGGATCGCGCTTGATCGTCTGCCTCCTCACGTCAAAGATGATCCACCCTAGAGTGTGTACTTTGAGCTCCTACCTCTAAACCGACGTAACTAGGGTACTTAGTATGTTAACCTAAGTAACTTAGATGATGTAGAGAGTGATAATGGATTACTTTGTCTCAAGAATCCTAGGTTTCTTAACACATGAGACTATTAGGGTTTGAGGTAGAAGAAGAGAGCTTGGAGGAGATAAGAGTGTTGTAGTGAGCATAGAAAAAATAAAGAATGGCTAAGTGTTGTGAACTTATAATGCATATAATAATTCACAACACAAAATATCAAGCATGAATCAATAGTATGTAAGTCCATGCTACCTCTCCCGGTACTTTCGGGCATGCGGAATTTGATGAAAAACAATTTTCTAGAGGCGGTAACATGGACTCAAAACCGGATCTTTGTTAAACATCTAACTAACAACCTAACTAGGAGTTGTTAACTACTCGGTTATGGGGTTATACCTTTCTTTCTTGAACTCCTTCGTCTTCAAGCCTCGATGGTTGTCCGGATCGGCTTCACCCCGTCGTCTCCTTGCGCCGAAGATCGATCCACCTGAAAGCTTCTACCTTTGGCTTCTTCTTCGAACTTTGAAGAAACTATTTCACTCGGTTTGCTAAACCTTGTGAACTAGAGTGAGTAGAGGAATGTTTTGGTGTCTTTTTATCTCTAAGGCAATGAGTCTCAACACATGAGAATGGTTTGCCTTAAGGTAGAGAGAGCAAGAGCAAGAGGGAGAGCTTGAGAATGAGAGAGCTCAAGAGAGAGAAAGCAAATGATAGAATGAACCATACTCCTCTCATTCTCACCTCTCATAATCCAAAAGCCATCACAACAAAAATAGTAATCAAGTATTGTGTAAATGGTTTAAGTCAAAATGGCTATATCAATTCATGCACTCATTTTGCATAAATAAATAAGCAAGCAAAAGTCTTTGCCATGGAATGATAGCCATTGTCATGATGATGGTCAACTAGTCCAACCTAGTCAACCGGTCAACAAAGTCAACAAGTCAATAAAGTCAACCCCTCAACAACTGTGTCACTATAATACTTAATTAATATTAATGTTAATCATATATCTTATTCTCATTAGGGTTAAGCAAAAGTCAATGGTCAACAGTCAACTGTCAACAGTCAACAGTCAACAACCCCAATGAGAATACTCTGTCTCTGTCTCTCTGTCAACTGTGCATACACACCCGCATCCGCGTTCCGAGGAACACGAATACAAACGAGATAAAACCAATCCCAAAACGTACACTAGGATCTGGCTTAAACCAAAGCCCGCTAGTGTTAACTGTCCGGACAATGTACGTGCACAAGTGCACGGATGTGACCGAACCCTGTCGCAAAACCATGCGACCTGTCGCAAAACCATGCGACCTCTACTCTTTTGCCTAAAGGCGAATAGCTTTCTGTGTGGGACTCTAAAGACTCGACACTACGCTGGCAGTGGGTTTAACCACAGACCGCAAGCGGCACTAGCTGTGCGTAACGGTCCCCAGGTAGATGCCGACAAGAAGACTGATGAGGTGAAACCCATCTGAACTCCTACTGAGTCTGACTGTGACAGTCTCCGTACAGTCCGGTCTGTTCGTCTGATACATCGCATGGTGGACCTAGGGGGGCGGTAAACATCAGTCCCCTAATAGCGGTACAAGTCGTGTCGGAGTGAAGCCCAATACACCCAGAGATAACACTGGAAGCCTACCAGTATATCTCGCTTGCCCTGGCCAGGGACTACTCGTGTAATGGCTCTCCTAGACACAGCGCGATGTCAACCCCCAATACCGGGAGAGACGAATCATGTCTAACCGTCACTGCCTCCAAGTGCTTCGGGACTGCACCCAACTACTACCTGTTTGCACGACTCCTTTGAGCCGTGGTAGGGTAATAATCAAAGTACAGTGGGAACACACTCGAGGCGAAGTGACAGTGTCAAGTCAGCGGACTAAGCTGTACTCATGTCACCTGGGAACTGCTAACTGACGATAGGTATAATACCAACCGGTCAGTTCCCGACGAGTCCTGTCCAGTGTACTCGTAACCTAACGAGCACCCGCATACTATCTCCAGTACGACGTACTAACGGCTGTGAGACAGACCGTCTCCCACACTGGGATGAGAAGCGCATGCGCTAGTCTACTCCGGAGTATCGATGCCCTGTCTCGATAGTCCTGCGACTAGGGACCTGCATAAGGATGTGCTTATAGATTACCCAGCCCCCACTAGTGTGACTGCCATCACAACGCTGGTAATCAAGCAAAGACCCTAAGGGCTCCACTAATGTGTATAGGTGATATACTAAAATAAACACAAGTACACATTGAAGTAGAAACAAACCAAGTAGCATACTACTATTTTGAGCAAGATTGTATATACAAGGTGAATATCCCAAGCTTCCATTAAGTAATATACAAATTAGTATGATACAGTAATGGCCTCTAGGGCATATACACCAACAATCTCCCACTTGCACTAAGGCCATGTACTGGCATATCGAAGACCTATCATCTCGATCAGCCGCTCGAACTGAGTCTGGGGCAAGGCCTTGGTGAATGGATCTGCAATGTTATCTTCTGAAGCAACCCTCCGAACCTCGATCTCCTGGCGATCCACGATCTCCCTGATCAGGTGATACCGCCTCAAGATGTGTCTGGATCTCTGATGGGACCTGGGTTCCTTCGCTAAAGCTATAGCCCCATTGTTGTCGCAATACAGAGGTATTGGATCAACAATGGACGGAACCACCTGAAGTTCTTTCAAGAACTTCCTCATCCAGACAGCTTCTTTTGCGGCATCAGATGCAGCGATGTATTCCGCTTCCATAGTCGAGTCAGCAACGGTTTCCTGTTTGGAACTCTTCCAACACACCGCCCCTCCATTGAGGGTAAAGACAAAACCCGACATGGACTTGGAATCATCCTTGTCTCTCTGGAAGCTGGAGTCAGCAAAGGCATCGATCTGGAGGTCTTTTCCGCCATACACCAAGAACATCTCCTTAGTCCTTCTCAGGTACTTGAGAATGTTCTTTACCGCTATCCAGTGTTTCTCCATAGGGTTTGACTGATACCGGCTTATCACACTCAGTGCATAAGCTACATCCGGTCTGGTACACAACATCGCATACATTATAGAGCCTACCGCAGAAGCGTAGGGTATAATAGACATGCGATCCCTCTCCAAATCAGTCTTGGGAGACATCTCTTTAGAGAGGGTGATCCCGTGACAAGCCGGTAGGTTACCGCGCTTGGTATCTTCCATACTGAATCTTTTCAGTATGGTGTCGATGTACCTGGACTGTGAAAGTCCTAATATCCTCTTGGATCTATCACGATGGATCCGGATCCCCAGGATGTATGAGGCATCACCCAGGTCTTTCATGGAGAACCTGTGTGACAAGAACCCCTTGACAGATTGTAGCATAGGAATGTCATTTCCTATTAAGAGAATGTCATCCACGTATAAAACGAGGAATACTACAGTTCTCGCTACAAATCTACTATAGATGCATGGTTCATCTGGATTTTTGATAAAGCCAAATTCCTTGACCGTCTCATCAAAACAGATGTTCCAACTCCGCGATACCTGTTTTAGTCCATAGATAGACTTAAGCAACTTGCATACCTTTCCGCTGCTCCCACTCTGAATGAAACCCTCTGGTTGGTCCATATAGACACACTCCTCAATTTCCATTTAGAAAAGCGATCTTTACGTCCATTTGCCAAATCTTATAATCGTGGAAGGCAGCAATGGCAAGAAGGATCCGAATGGATTTCAGCATAGCCACTGGAGAAAAGGTTTCGTCATAGTCCAAGCCAGGTCTTTGACGGAAACCCTTTGCAACAAGTCTAGCTTTATAGGTCTCAACCTGTCCATCTACACCAATCTACCTTTTGAAGATCTACTTGCATCCTACGGGTTTTACCCCGTCTGGAGCAATGTCCAACGTCCATACTTTGTGGGTGTACATGGACTCCATTTCGGTCCGCATTGCATCCAGCCATTTTACTGAGTCAACGCTCTGATCGGCCTGCTGGAAGCTAGTAGGCTCATCATAATCTATGATGCAATCCTCTCTATCCCCGTCTATGAGAAAACCGTAGTATCTCTCGGACGGATGAGACTGCCTACTACTCCTGCGGAGCGGCGTAGGAATGTCCTGTTCTTTTGAACCCTCTGGTTCCACTAAGCTTTCAGTAATAGCTCGTGGTTCTGGAATTTCTTCCAGTTCTACTGCGCTCCCACTAATTTCCTTTTCTAAGAACTGGTGTTCTAGAAAGTGGGCATGATGAGAAACAAAAACCTTTTGTTCCTCTTCGCAATAGAAGAAATATCCCTTGGAGTTCTTTGGATATCCCACGAACTTGCACTGTACTGAGCATGCCTCGAGCTTGTCCGCATGCTGCTTTTTGACAAAAGCTGGACTTCCCCATGTCTTAATGTGATTAAGATAGGGTCTCTTCCCACACCACATCTCATATGGTGTAGTAGGCATAATCTTAGTGGGAACTCGGTTCAAAAGGTATGCAGCTGATTCTAGCGCATACCCCCAGAATGATCGCGGTAACTCAGCGTTACTCATCATGGACCGTACCATATCCAATAGGGTTCGGTTCCGTCTCTCCGATACACCGTTATGTTGCGGAGTGTATAGAGGAGTAAGCTGAGAGAGAATTCCGTTCTCTTTTAAATAGTCCAGGAACTCGGCACTTAAGTATTCTCCACCTCAATCCGATCTTAGAATCTTGATACTTTTGCCGGTTTGTTTTTCTACTTCATTCCTATATTCCTGGAATTTTCCAAAGGCTTCGGACTTATGTTTCATTAAGAAGACATAACCGTACCTTGAAAAGTCATCCATAAAAGTAATGAAGTAAGAATAACCGCTTCGCGCATGTGTAGACATTGGACCGCACACGTCGCTGTGTATGAGTCCCAAGAGCTTGCTCGCCCTTACTCCGTGTCCATTAAACGGAGTCTTTGTCATCTTTCCTTTGAGACAGATTGACAAGTGGCATACGATTGATATTCGAACGGATTCAAATATCCTTCTGTATGTAACTTCGTCAACCTTCTCTCATTGATGTGACCCAGTCTACAATGCCATAAGAAAGTCTGATTGATTTCCGGAGACTTTCTTTTGTGTGTATTCTGGACATTGAAAATCTGTGGTTAGTTTAATACGTATATACCATTGCTCAATATACCTGACCCAATCAGAACTTGATTAAGGTGAATGTTTACAACATCGCTTACAAACACAAATTCATAACCTTCTTTAGAAACCAAAGATACAGAAATGATATTACAAGTTGCGTTGGGTACAAAAAAGCAATTACGCAAAACCAAAATATGTCCATCTGACATTCCCAGGTGATAGTCCCCCACGGCCTTAGCATCCATGCTAGCTCCGTTTGCAACTTTGAGGGTCATGTCACCTGCCTTCAAAACCCAACGGTTTCTCAACGCCTGCAAAGAATTACAGATATGAGATCCTGATCCGGTATCCAATACCCAGAAAGTAGAGTTTATTAAAAGACAGTTTTCAATAACATACACACCTGAAGCTGAAGCCGCAACCTGCTTCAGATCCTGTGTTCTGGCCTTCCAAGCCCTGCAATCATTTTTCCAGTGTCCCTTCTTATGACAATAGAAGCATTCTTCCTTATCCACAAGCTTTCCCAATTTCTTTGTTGCTTTTGTCTTTCCCTTCGTATCCACTTTACTAACACCGCCCCTTGGTTTGGCGGGGGCTTTCTTCTTCTTTCCCTTGGCTTTCGCCTTGGACCTAGAAGAGGAAGATCCTACTACAAACAAAGTGGATGTTTCCCCACCTTCCTGTAGGGTGCCCTCTGCGCTCCTCAGCATGTTGAGGAGTTCTGAAAGTTCAACTTCCTTTTCTTGTAAGTTGAAGTTCAGGATAAACTGGGCGTAAGTGGAAGGAAGGGACTGGAGAATCAAGTCCGTATAGAGCTCATTCTCCAACGTGGTCCCAAGGTCCGCGAGCTCTTCTATGTAGCCAATCATCTTAAGCACGTGTTCCGCTACCGATGATCCAACGGCCAACCTTGCCGAAAATAACTTCTTCGACACTTCGTATCTTGCGATACGAGACTGCTCTCCATACAGTTCTTTTGTATGGAGAAATATGGATTCGAGGTCCATATTCTCGTGCCTCCTCTGATGTTCGTTGTCCATAGAGGCAAGCACGAGGCATTTGGCTTTCGCGCAATCGATTTCCCAGGTCTTACGGATTTCCTTATCCGCGACGCTGGTTTTGGGACCTGGGACAGGGGGAGCTTTGGTAGTAAGAAGATACCCCATCTTGTCGTAAGTGATTGCCATCTTGACATTCCTGAGCCAATCTTTGTAGTTTGGCCCTGTCAGTATGTTTTTATCTAGGAGTAACTTAAGTCCAGTCATGTCGATTGGTCGCTGCAATTAGGAGAGAGAAGAAACTCTCAGCATGATGCTCTTGCAAGTTTAGAATGGGGTTTAGTTTGTCTAAACAGGATGGCTCCCACTGTTTCTCGAATCCCTCCTCAAACCAACAAGGAAGAATTAGTCAAGATCAATCTCACCGTACAATTCTTGCTTAACCGTTCAGCCAGGCCAGTGTCAGTACTTCGAGGGAGGTTTTCCAACGCTTTCGCGAAGTTCCTTAATTAAATAACCTCTTTTCCCTGGGGGCGTAGCCCCGCTAACACCTTTCTAGACACCTACTTGGTTTATAGCATTGATCGTTAAGTGAGAAATTTCCCAAGGAGTAGCATATACTCACAGTAGGATCGGGATCCAAATATCATCGTGTGACGAAACTGAAGAAATCCTACCAGAATCATCACACTCCAAATGGTATGCAACACTAGCAAGTTTCAGTTCTTTTGAAACTCCCGATGTGGATTTTTGCCCCATGCTCTAATGACCTTGACTTTGGCCAAAATATCATAAGTCACATGTCAAGTTCTATCCGTCATTCTCCAGGTTAATTTGGATCCACCCGTACCTACCCTTGACTTTGGCCAAAATGGCAGTACGACTGTCCCAAACCAACGCATCTATCTATGCTACACATGAATACCCAATAGCTACCAATCACTATGCCTTGACTTTGGCCAACATACATAGCTTGAATACTATTGACTATTCATGTGAAACGACGGAGGGCTACAAATGGTTTTGGCGAAAACGTGAACGTAGTGAACTTGATATAATCGATGGAACGAGATAGCTTTTAAAAGGAGTGGCTCAAACTCCGCATTTAAAAGTTGGTTTTGAAAAGAACCGAGTGGTTTTTCGAAAGTGTTCCAACGACTTTTACTTGGTTTATTTTCTTGCATTAGTTCTTTTAATGCGTGATATTCTTGCATTAGTTCTTTTAATGCGTCCCATCATTTAATCCTACCATTGCAGAAAACAACCAAAATATGACGTACCTTATGCCATTCGCATTCGCCACGGGGCCCCGTCATTACCCGTTAGGTTACTTAACTAACGACAGAGCGGGGGCTGGGCTAGCGCGTCTGCAAAACATAAGCAACGCCTAAATAATATCATATATAGATATATTGCAATGATAGCCATTTCAGATCACAGATGAACACATTGGATATACTAGGAACCCGCAATTCGTACGAGCCTTTAACGAAAAGCAGATTACACGGTCGCGGTGAATAGCCAATACCCCACCCAAGACCCCTACGGGTGCGGCAAACTACCCGCCAAGTAGCCGAACGAAGCAACCTCCCTCAACTCCGTGAGTAGGCCACTCGGCACTTCGGCATACCCGGTAGTTTGTGCACCCCCTCCATGGGTCTATCCTAAGAGCAAAAACAGTAAAAAGAAATTATACAATGACGGCTACAACCCCGACCCGGTTGTGCGGCCATACAAATAATTATTACATCAATTTACAAATTTACATGAATTGAAAGAAAAGAAAACTCTCATCTCACAACCCCCGGCTATTCACCCGCGACAATCCAATGAATTCATATACACATTCCAGCAACATTACAGATCACAGATTTGTATAACCCCCACTAATCGACATATAGCGATTAGCAGACGTTCAACACAAATATCACATCACAGATAAAAACCCGTCAGCTTAAGTCTTTAGAAGTTCGATCAAAAATACGGATTTTTAGGCCCCAAAAACAAAATTTTCGTTCTGGAAAATCTGGGCCGAAAAGACATATTTCAAAAATCCCAAAACAACCCCAGAAATACACTGCACAAAGTTTGGACCTCGGCCGAGTCAACTCGGCCGCGGAACCGCGGCGGGAGCGTGCTCCCGCCGCGTTTCCGCGGCGCTTTGATCGGTTCGTGGGTCCAAATTTTTTGGTTATTCAATAAAAAGCCTGAGCCGATTTTTAAGATGAAATTTATCAATTTTTGAACAGAAAAAAAATCGGCAGAAACTTGACATATCGGGTTCGTTTCGTGACTTTTTCTTTGATCGATCTTCTAGTTACTTTGCTAACATGTTAGATAGAGTTTAACTAAGCTTTGATACCACTGTAAGTCCATGCTACCTCTCCCGGTACTTTCGGGCATGCGAATTTGATGAAAAACAATTTTCTAGAGGCGGTAATATGGACTCAAAACCGGATCTTTGTTAAACATCTAACTAACAACCTAACTAGGAGTTGTTAACTACTCGGTTATGGGGTTATACCTTTCTTTCTTGAACTCCTTCGTCTTCAAGCCTCGATGGTTGTCCGGATCGGCATCACCCCGTTGTCTCCTTGCGCCGAAGATCGATCCACCTGAAAGCTTCTACCTTTGGCTTCTTCTTCGAACTTTGAAGAAACTACTTCACTCGGTTTGCTAAACCTTGTGAACTAGAGTGAGTAGAGGAATGTTTTGGTGTCTTTTTATCTCTAAGGCAATGAGTCTCAACACATGAGAATGGTTTGCCTTAAGGTAGAGAGAGCAAGAGCAAGAGGGAGAGCTTGAGAATGAGAGAGCTTAAGAGAGAGAAAGCAAATGATAGATGAACCATACTCCTCTCATTCTCACCTCTTATAATCCAAAAGCCATCATAACAAAAATAGTAATCAAGTATTGTGTAAATGGTTTAAGTCAAAATGGCTATATCATTTCATGCACTCATTTTGCATAAATAAACAAGCAAGCAAAAGTCTTTACCATGGAATGATAGTCATTGTCATGATGATGGTCAACTAGTCCAACCTAGTCAACCGGTCAACAAAGTCAACAAGTCAACAAAGTCAACCCCTCAACAACTATGTCACTATAATACTTAATTAATATTAATGTTAATCATATATCTTATTCTCATTAGGGTTAAGCAAAAGTCAATGGTCAACAGTCAACTGTCAACAGTCAACAGTCAACAACCCCAATGAGAATACTCTGTCTCTGTCTCTCTGTCAACTGTGCATACACACCCGCATCCGCGTTCCGAGGAACACGAATACAAACGAGATAAAACCAATCCCAAAACGTACACTAGGATCTGGCTTAAACCAAAGCCCGCTAGTGTTAACTGTCCGGACACTGTACGTGCACAAGTGCACGGATGTGACCGAACCCTGTCGCAAAACCATGCGACCTCTACTCTTTTGCCTAAAGGCGAATAGCTTTCTGTGTGGGACTCTAAAGACTCGACACTACGCTGGCAGTGGGTTTAACCACTGACCGCAAGCGGCACTAGCTGTGCGTAACGGTCCCCAGGTAGATGCCGACAAGAAGACTGACGAGGTGAAACCCATCTGAACTCCTACTGAGTCTGACTGTGACAGTCTCCGTACAGTCCGGTCTGTTCGTCTGATACATCACATGGCGGGCCTAGGGGGGCGGTAAACGTCAGTCCCCTAATAGCGGTACAAGTCGTGTCAGAGTGAAGCCTAATACACCCTGAGATAACACTGGAAGCCTACCAGTATATCTCGCTTGCCCTGGCCAGGGACTACTCGTGTAATGGCTCTCCTAGACACAGCGCGATGTCAACCCCCAATACCGGGAGAGACGAATCCTGTCTAACCGTCACTGCCTCCAAGCGCTTCGGGACTGCACCCAACTACTACCTGTTTGCACGACTCCTTTGAGCCATGGTAGGGTAGGGTAGTAATCAAAGTACAGTGGGAACACACTCGAGGCGAAGTGACAGTGTCAAGTCAGCGGACTAAGCTGTACTCATGTCACCTGGGAACTGATAACTGACGATAGGTATAATACCAACCGGTCAGTTCCCGACGAGTCCTATCCAGTGTACTCGTAACCTAACGAGCACCCGCATACTATCTCCAGTACGACGTACTAACGGCTGTGGGACAGACCGTCTCCCACACTGGGATGAGAAGCGCATGCGCTAGTCTACTCCGGAGTATCGATGCCCTGTCTCGATAGTCCTGCGACTAGGGACCTGCATAAGGATGTGCTTATAGATTACCCAGCCCCCACTAGTGTGACTGCCATCACAACGCTGGTAATCAAGCAAAGATCCTAAGGGCTCCACTAATGTGTATAGGCGATATACTAAAATAAACACAAGTACACATTGAAGTAGAAACAAACCAAGTAGCATACTACTATTTTGAGCAAGATTGTATATACAAGGTGAATATCCCAAGCTTCCATTAAGTAATATACAAACTCGTATGATACAGTAATGGCCTCTAGGGCATATACACTAACATAGTAAACCATGAGTCACCCAATGAGTCATGTAAGTCGATGTCGTGAACCCCACGGGTTCGTGAGGAGGTAGAATTTTCAAAAACGATTTTAACATGCTTCGCAACACTGACTAAACTCCCGGATCTATACGGAACCATAACTAGCTAAACTAACATGGAGGTTTAAGTACTATGATAAATGGTTATACCTCCATGACTAAGTCCTTCGGGTTTTCTTTTCATCCTCTCCTTGGCTCCTCGAAGAATGGATGAAGGTTGCATCGTCGGCCTCCTCGCGTCAAAGATGATCTACCCGAGAGTGTGCTTTGAGCTCCAACCTTTAAACTGAGATAACTAGGGTACTTGGTTCGCTAATTCAAGTAGCCTAGGTGATGAAGAGAATGATAATGGATTGTATTATCTCACTAAACCCTTTGTTTCACAACACATGTGAGGGTAAGGGTTTACTTGAGGAAGAAGGAGATAAAATGAAGATAGAGAAAGGAGAGAAGCAAATGAGCTAGCATTCTCATGGCTAAGTGTGGAGAATGGATAATATCTCATACCTCACTCATTGAACCATGGATTAAAAACCAATACAATATACCACCCATACTTCAATAGTGAGTCAAGACAAATAAAATACTACTTGAGCCATTCCTCACACCATGCTACAAATATCTCTCTCTTTTCCAATTTCCACCACATTAATCCATTTACCAAAAATGGATAATACCAAATAATGAGGTGTCTCCTTCTAGAAGCATTCTTAAGAAAATTACAAGAATACCCCTCACCGTATATATACACCTGTATTCGTATTCCAAAAAATACGAATACTCCGAGACAATAACAATCCAATAATATAATACTAGGATCCGACTTAATCTAAAGCCCACTAGTATTATCCACCCGAACATCATTCATATACAAGTAAATGTATGTGATCGAAGCCCTACTGTAAAACCATACAGCCTCTACATCGTTTCGCCCGAAGCAGGGAACCCCTCTGCGTGGGACTCTAAAGACACGACAGTACGCTGACAGTGGGTTTAACCACAAGCACGTCAGCGGTACTAGCTACACGTAACGGCTACCTAAGTATTTGTCGATAAGAAGGCCGATGAACAAACTCATCTGAACTCCAACTGAGCCTGTCTGTGACAATCTCCGTACAGTCCGGTTTATTCATCTATGATACTCACGTATCGTGCCTAAGGGGATGGTAAACATCATACCCCAAATAGCGCAATAAGTCATGCCGGGACAGAGTCCAAAACACCCTAAGAAACTACTGGAGTGCCTACTAGTAAATCTCGCTTGCCCTGCCCAGGGACTTTGTGTAAGGGCTTCCAGAACACAGCGCGATATCAACCCCCAATACCGGGAGAAACGAATCCTATCTAACCGCTACTGCCTCCAAGTGCTACAGGACTGCACCCAATTACTACCCGTTTGCACGACTCCTTTGAGCCATGGTAGGGTAGTAATCAAAGTACAGTGGGAACACACTCGAGGCGAAGTGCGATGTCAAGTCAATAGACTAAGTTGTACTCATTTCACCTGGGAACTGTTACCTGACGATAGGTATAATACTAACCAGCAGTTCCTGACGAGTCCTGTCCAGTGTAACTCATAACCTAATGAGCACATGCATACTATCTCCAGTACAACGTACTAATGGCTGTGGGACAGACCATCTCCCCTGCTGGGGTGAGAAGCGTATACACTAGTCTACTCTAGAGTATCGATACCTCATCTCGATAATCCTACGACTAGGGACCTGTATAAGGATGTGCTTATAGACTACCCAACCCCCACTAGTGTGACTACCATCATAACGCTGGTAGTCAAGCAAAGATCCTGAGGGCTCTACCAATATGTATAAGCGATATGCTAGAAGAAACACATGCATATATTGAGGTAGAATCAAACTAAGTAGTTTACTACCATTTTGAGCAAGACTGTTATCATAACTGTGAATATCCCAAGCTTCCAATATGTAATATACAATCCAGTATGATACAATAATGGCATTTAGGGCATATTTCACTAACAATCTCCCACTTGCACTAAGGCCATGTATTGGCATATCGCAGACCTATCATCTCGATTAGCCTCTCGAACTGCGTCTGAGGGATGGCCTTTGTGAGTGGATCAGTAGTGTTGTTCTACGAGTCTACTCTCCACACCTCAATCTCCCGGCGATTTATGATCTCCCTGATCAGGTGGTACCGCCTCAAGATGTGTCTGGACTTCTGATGGGACCTTGGTTCCTTCGCTAAAGCTATAGCCCCGTTGTTGTCACAATACAGAGGTATTGGATCAACAATAGATGGAACCACCTGAAGTTCTGTCATAAATTTCTTGATCCAGACCGCTTCTTTTGCGGCATCACATGCAGCGATATACTCCGCTTCTATAGTGGAGTCAACAACGGTGTCCTGCTTGGAGCTCTTCCAACAGAACGCCCCTCCATTGAGGGTAAAAATATAACCCAACATGGACGTGGAGTCATCCTTGTCACTCTAGAAGCTGGAGTCGGTGAAGGCCTCGACCTGGAGGTCTTCTCTGCCGTACACCAAGAACATCTCCTTAGTCCTTCTCAGGTACTTGAGAATGTTCTTTACTGCTGTCCGGTGCTTCTCACCTGGGTTTAACTGATACCTGCTTACAACGCTCAATGTGTAAGCTACATCTAATTTGGTACACAACATCGCATAAATTATAGAGCCTACCACCGAAGCGTAGGGTATAATAGACATGCGATCCCTTTCCAAATCAGTCTTGGAAGACATTTCTTTGGAGAAGGTGATTCCGTGACAAGCCGGTAAATTACCGTGATTTGAATCTTCCATACTGAATATTTTTAGTATGGTGTCGATGTACCTTGACTGTGATAGTCCCAATATCCATTTAGATCTATCACGATAGATCTGGATCCCCAGAATATAGGAGGCATCACCTAGGTCCTTCATGGAGAACCTTTGTGACAAGAATCCCTTAACTGATTGTAGTATAGGAATGTCATTTTCTATCAAGAGAATGGCATCCACGTACAAGACGAGGAATATCACACTTCTCGTTACAATCTTACTATAGATGCATGGTTCATCTAGATTTTTGATAAAGTCAAATTTCTTGACTGTCTCATCAAAACAGATGTTCCAACTCCGCGATGCCCGCTTTAATCCATAAATGGATTTAAGAAACTTGCAGACTCTTCCGCTGCTCCCACTCTTTATGAAACCCTTCGGCTGATCCATATAGACACACTCTTCTAAATTTCCATTTAGAAAAACGGTCTTTACGTCCATCTGCCAAATCTCATAATCGTGAAAGGAAGCAATGGTAAGAAGGATCCGAATGGATTTGAGCAAAACCACAGGAGAAAATGTTTCATCATAGTCCAAACCAAGTCTTTGACGAAAACCTTTTGCAACAAGTCTAGCCTTATAGGTTTCAACCTGTCCATCTACACCAATCTTCTTTCTGAAGATCCATTTGCAGCCTATGGGTTTTACCCCTTCCGGAGCAATGTCCAAAGTCCATACATTGTTAGTATACATGGACTCCATTTCGGTCTACATTGCATCTTGCCATTTTACCGAATCTCTGCTCTGAATGGCTTGTTGGAAGCTAGTTGGCTCATCATCATCGATGATGCAATCCTCTGTATCCCCGTCTATGAGAAAACCGTAGTATTTCTCGGACGGATGAGACTGCCTGGCGCAGGGATGTCCGGTTCTTTTGAAACTTCTGGTTCTACCATACTTTCAGTAATAGCTTGTGGTTCTGGAATTTCTTCCAGTTCTATTGTGCTCCCACTTATCACTTTTTCTAAAAATTGAGTTTTAAGAAATGGGCATGACGAGAAAAAAAACATTTTGTTCCTCTGCGTAATAGAAAAGATGCCCCCTTGGATTTCTTTGGTATCCCACAAACATACACAATACTGAGCGTACCTCGAGCTTGTCCGCATGCTGCTTTTTTACAAAAGCTGGACATCCCCATATCTTAAGGTACTTAAGATTGGGTTCTTTCCCACTCCACATTTGATATGGTGTGGTAGGCACAGTCTTGGTAGGAACCTTATTCAAAAGATATGCAGCTGATTCTAGTGCATAGCCCCAGAAGGATCGCGGCAACTCAGCGTTCCTCATCATGGAATGTACCATATCCAATAGTGTTCCGTTCCGCCTTTCAGATACACTATTGTGTTGAGGTGTGTATGGAGAAGTAAGCTGAGAGAGAATTCCATTCTCTTTTAAGTAATCCAGGAACTCGGCACTTAAGTATTCACCACCTCGATCAGATCTAAGTGTCTTGATTTTGCAAGTTTGTTTTTCCACTTCATTCTTATATTCTCGGAATTTCTCAAAGGCCTCGAATTTATGTTTCATCAAGAATACATGTCCATACCATGAGAAATCATCCGTAAAAGTAATAAAATAGGAATAACCACTTCTTACATGTGTAGATATTGAACCACACACGTCGCTGTGTATGAGTCCCAAGAGCTCGTTCGCTCTTTCTCCGTATCCAGTGAACGGAGTCTTTACCATCTTTCCTTTGAGACATGATTGACAAGTTGCATAGGACTAATATTCGAACGGATCCAAATATCCCTCTTTATGTAACTTCTTCAATCTTGTTTCATTGATGTAACCCAGTCTACAATGCCATAAGAGAGCCTGATTTATTTCTGGAGACTTTCTTTTAAGTGTGTTCTAGATGTTGAAAACTTGAGCTTGATTTAATACGTATATACTGTTATCTAGTGTACCTGACCCAATCAAAACTTGATTTTGGTGGATGTTGACAATATCGCTTACAAATGTAAAATCATAACCTTCTTTAGAAAGTAAAGATACAGAGATGATATTACATATCAGACTAGGTACACACAAACAGTTACGCAAAATCAATATCTATCCACTTGTCAATCCTAAGTGATATTCACCTACGGATACAGCGTCCATACTCATTCCGTTAGCAACCCTGAGAGTCATATCACCAGCTTTAATAACTCTATGGTTTCTCAAAGCCTATAATGAATTATAGATATGATATCCTGATCTGGTATCTAGTACCCAGGAATTAGAGTTAATTGACAGATAGTTTTCAATCATGAACACACCCGATGTTTAACCTTTCGGCCAGGCTAGTGTCGGTACTTCGATGGAGCTTTTCCAACGCTTTCGCGAAGTTCCTTAATTACATAACCTCTTTTACCTTGAAGCGTAGCCCCGCTAACACCGTTCTAGACACCTACTTGGTTTATGCATTGATTGTTAAGTGAAAAATCTCCCTAAAGTAATCCTACTCATTAGTGGGATCAGGATCCAACTATTATTGTGTGATGACCTAGATGAATCCACTCCAGTCACCACACTCCAGAAGGTATGCTCAAACTACAAGTTTTCTTTTATATTTGAAACTCCCGACGTGGATTTTTGCCCCATGCTCTTATGACCTTGACGAAAGCAAACATATCATAAGTCACATGTCAAGTTCTACCTGTCATTGTCCAGGTTACTTTGAACCCATCTATACATACCCTTTACGAAGGCCAACATAGTAGTACGACTGTTCCAAACCAACGTATCTATCTATGCTACATATAAATACCCAGCATCTACCAATCACTATGCCTTGGCGAGGTCAAAATATATAGCTTGAATACTACTGAATACACATATGAAATGACGGAGGGCTACAAATGGTTTTGGCGAAACCGTGAACGTAATGAACTTGATATAGTCAAAGGAACCATGATAGCTTTTTAAAAGGAGTGGTTTAGGCTCCGCATTTAAATTTTGCTTTTTGAAGAAAACTGAGTGGTTTTGAAACTGTTCAAACGATTAAAATTTGGTTTGTTTTTCCTTGCATTAATCAATGTTAATGCGGTCCCATCATTTAATCCTACCATTGCAGAAAAGAAACGAAAATACAGCGTAAGCTTATGCCATCCACATTCGCTACGAGGCCCTGTCAAACACCGTTAGGTTACTTAAGTAACGGCAGAGCGGGGGCTGGACTAGCGCGGGTGCAAAACATAAGCAACATCTATTATATATATATATATTATATATATATATATATATATATCCATTCATCTCACGCAATAATAGGCATTTCAGATCACAGATGAATTTATTGGATATACTAGGAATTCCGCGTTTCGTTCAAGCTTATAACGAAAGACGGATTCTACGGTCGTGATGAATAGCAAAACCCCACCCGAGATCCCTACGGGTGCGGAAAACTACCCACCAAATTCCTGAAGTGAAGCAACCTCCCTCAGTAAAATGAGTATGCCACTCAGCACTTCAAGAACCCGGTAGTTTGTGCACCCCACCTTGGGTCTATCCTAGGATCAAAAACTGTAAAAGAAATAATACAATGGTGGTTACAACCGAAACCCGGATGTGCCCAACAAAATAATATTACATCACTTTTACAAATTACATGAATGAAAAAAAAAAGAAAACACTCTTCTCACATTCCTTCGGCTATTCATCCACGATGATCCAAGTCTCCATATACACAAACCATAATAGCATCACAGATATGTGAAACCCCCACTAATTGACGTATAGAGATTAGCAGACGTTCAGCATCATATATCAAACACAGAAAAACCCGATTAGCCAAGTGATCTTAGAATTTCAATCGATTAACTAAAACCGTGTCTACCACATGCACAATCCAGTACACAAACAATTTGAGTAGAAACAAAATATTCCCAAAATCACAATTCCATATTGTCATGACCCGAAAATGGCACATGATGGCCCTTAAACTACGCAACGTCTACAGGCACTGTGGCACAACGGGGGTGAGTTGCCAACTCGTGAATAGCAAAATAACATATGCAGGTAATCGTAAGTATGCACGTACAGCGCGAATCTAACATAAGCATCTAATAGCAATGAATGATCATATGTAATGCATCAGTCATGAAAGGTACGCTAGTAGGTACTACTAATACATGAAGCAATAATATGACAATCGGAATGCAATAATCATGTAAGGTACTCTATCAGGTACAAATAATACATGAAACAATGCATATAATAGTATGTAAATGCAACTGTCGTGGAAAGTACTCTATCAGGTACAACTAATATATGAAGCAGTGCATAAACAATAAATGTGGAGTATGCAATAAAACATGTCATTTCCACGGAAATTCTAACTTCGTGGTAGAACCAAAATCCAACAAGACAATCAAATTCCCAATTTCCACAAATCAGCCCCCAAATTGGCTCTCATATCATGTAAGTCTCATATATCCTTAATGTACAATATCAAGTAAATCTCATATATCCTGAATGTCCAACATCAAGTATATCTCATATATCCCGAATATACAACATCAAGTAGATCTCAAATATCCTGTATGTACAATATCAGTATATCCCACATATCCTGTGTGTACAATATCAGTATATCACACATATCATGTGTATACAATATCAGTATATCCCACATATCCTGTGTGTACAATATCAGTATCAAGTAAGTTTCATATAAGGTGAGTGTCTAACATCGACACCCAAAACATCATGAAACAAGTGTCAAGCATCGACACCGAAATACTGATCTATCAGGTGCTGTCACCGGGACAGGCCCCCTAATAGGTACGTATCATACGCTATACCGAAAAGCCCGAGTGCCTAGCTCTGACCCTCGTCTTTCTACGTATCCATACGTACATGACTCCCGTCGATATCCCCACGATAACCGCCGAATCATAGGTACTGTCACCGGTAGGTATGGTTCCCCCACTAAATCATCTCCCCACAGAGATTCTTGCCCCGGGGTACCTCCGGCCCCCACCATGTACCCGCACACGGACCCCTCCTTTCCTCGCGTGGGGTATATATATCCGAACCAATAAAACTCATGGTGGGTGCTGAAATATCATATCAAGGGAAACCGGGTATTTCAAATAAAGCATAATTTCATGAAACTACCACGGTCCCCAAATCCAGAAAACATCATGAAAAATCCATATCTCAATGCGAAAATCCATGAATATAATATACGCAACATGAAACTGAAATGCGAGCATATAAAGGAAAAGTCGCTATTTAACTGCAACCAGTTAAAATATAAATCATGCGGGTCCTAATTCTCCAAGTCCAATATAACATCAAATAAAGGTGAACATGTAGCTATAACCAGATATATGTGTAAACATAGAGGTATAGCAAGGTATAGGTATCTACCTATCAATAATGATGTAATATACCCTCCAGGTATAAGTAAGGTATGCATGCAAGGTATACACGTAGCTATGTCATTATGTGTGTATGTACCTATTGCAAATGGTACAATACCCTATAGGTAATACAGGTAACTAGCATGTAAGCATGTCAAGGCATATGTGTAAGCATGTAGGTATACAGGTATGCTATAAATCATATGCATAAAGAAATATGAATCAATGTCTCAATGTCCCTAACTAAACAATATCATATCTATAAGGGTATTGTGCATGTCATGGCAATTATTGACGGTGTGTATGGCATACAATCAGTGCTCATGCAAGATAAGCCGTCAATAACAGTGCAGTGTCCTAAGGGTACTAGTCCAAGCACAACAATAACCAAGCAGTAATGTGTATGCACAACTCTATATATGCAATAGAATATGCGACAAAACATAACATCTCTAGCCCAGACGCATAACGCCATTCGGGCGATTCCCCTGTAGATATTAAATCTACTAACCAATGCTCCTGGCTAAGTGAAGCTAACTACCTGTTTTCCTTCTATCGCAGCGTCCGAAGTCCCCGCCTGCGAACCTAAAACAACAAAAAGATAACACAAATGTATATTAGCAATGACCAAAAACACGTACAAACTACATTTTACCGACACACCCACTTCAAACATAATCTCAAGTGTTCGTATTGTGGCTAACGTACGTAGCGACACGAAGATACCAACCCAAGAGCAAAACCAGCACGAACACGGACTGTGTCGGATAACGTATCGCGCGCTGTCATAACACTAGAAACTACCTATGTGATCCCAGATTTTGCATACAGAGAAAACTCAACAACTAAACAAGACCAAATACACCTAAACCACTGCAGACACCTACCCACAAAAACCCAAAACCCAACTCCACCCAAAAACCGATATCGCCGGAAATCACCCGCTTGTTGCCGGCCGAGTTCGAGCTCCTTGGGTTCGTGCTCCAGATGAGGTCCTATGGTCACTGGTACAGCACAACTACATTGTTTGGTTTTCTAGTAAACACTCCGGGTCACAGCAGAACACAGATATCACAAAACGACACTAAAAATATGATATTATGCATAAAACTTAACTTTATACAATCTAAACTGAAACTATAAAGCTACACAACACTAAAACAACTTAACTAACAGAAAGAGATCAATATCCAACCAAAAGAACTCAAAGATCCAAGCTATCCAAGCTCCTAGGCATCTAAGAGGCAAAACTAGATCAAAGATGTGATTTTGGTGAGATTAGATGAAGTTTTGAGATGGATTTGTGATGGAATATGAAGTGTTCAGTTTAGGCTTAGAGGAGATAGAGAAATATGAAAGAAATTAAGTGAGAAAGAATGAGAGAGTGTGAGGAAATGAGAGAGGGAGTGAGTGTAGGGT
Organism: Agapanthus africanus; assembly: GCA_030015575.1. Taxonomy (NCBI): domain Eukaryota; kingdom Viridiplantae; phylum Streptophyta; class Magnoliopsida; order Asparagales; family Amaryllidaceae; genus Agapanthus; species Agapanthus africanus. The sequence goes on along the minus strand of CM057343.1, from coordinate 496,291,716 downwards.
GAGAGTGAGAGGTGGGTGTATCCTTTGCATTAATTCTCCCATTAATGCATTCATACCATGTCACCATGCCACCTTTCTCACAAACAAAAACCCAAAAGAAAATATCAAGGATTAGGGTTAAAGTTTAAAGCAAAGAATGGATTAAAGCAAAGGATTAGAATTAGGGTTAAGTATCATGGTCACTAATACTAGATTAGCACTAACAAACCCTCACATTTACTTGCACACGTGCGTGCATGCCCATAACAAATAATAATAAATTATTAATTAAATGTTATAAAATATGAGGAACCCGAATTGGTAAAATTTTTACAGTAAACCCGCATTACTGTCTAAACTAACACTAATCGAAATCTAAGGCGTTACAATCTCCTCCCTTATAAAAATTCTTCCCCGAATTTAAAATTCTCACCAAGCTTACCTTCAAAAAGATGAGTATAAAACTCCTAAATCTCGCTCGCAGCCTCCCAAGTGACCACCTCACTATACGGCTACGCCAAAGGAAACCCTCCACAGATGGCAAGACTTTTAACTGAAGTTTCTCTACCTTCCGAGCCACTAACACAAAAATGGCCGCCGGTGAACGAAAAGATCGCGTCCAAACTAAATGGTCTGGTGCTGAATCATGTGAGAAAGGACATGAAGGTATTTGCAAAGTATCGACACAAGGAACACGGGGTGAAAAACTCGATAATCTGAGCGGAAGTGCCAATTTAAAGGCAACGAAACTAACTCACTTGTGGATCTCAAAAGAACCTATAATACTGAGATAAGCTCCCCAAAACTCAACACATCATTCATCAGAAAATCCGTAGGAATACATGATCTCCCACTGCGAACCCAAGTCTGCGACCACCACGATCGACATAAGACCTCTGTCTGCACTGGGCTGTCCTCATCCGGACCTAAACCAACTGGATCATATCCGAAGTCTCTAGACTAGCTGGAGCCCAAAAATCCTACTCAGGCAGAGTCAGAAAAATAGAATGGCGACCGACACAACCTAACAACAAAACCTCAAGGTTGCCAATTGGAGTGTCTCCTGATAACAGCTATCGAAGGAGAACTCTAATAATGGCAAGTGACGATCTCAACTGCCAACAACAATTAGTACGCATGCTCAAGCATATCCTCCAGAGTCTGTATAGCCCGCTTTCATAAACCCTCGTCCTGCAGATGGAAAAGCGGAGCTAAAGCTCAACCCGTACCCAAGACTTCCTGAAGCGTCTTCCAACTACGGCTAGCGAACAGGGTGCCTTAATTGGATACAATGCATGGAATGGTTACCTACGACGGCAGCAAGGTTTCGGGAGGCATCGTCCATGCCAAATTAAAATTTTGCCGATTTAGATAACCCTAACAAGAATCGTTTACTAGAAATATACGAAAAAATATATGCAAACACTTTGCAATAAGTAAAGAGAGCGAGGAATACAACCTTTGTAGACCGGTCCTTCACTTCAATAGCTCCGTGTAGAAGTCCCCTCCGCTGCGATCGCAAACTCCAGACTCTAGAGAGGCTCCATTGAAGAAACAAACGTGCTTGTTTTGAAGACTTCGAGGCCGAAGATGATTTACGTCGGGGAGACACTAACTCAAGCTATTTCTTCACTAGGTCATGAACTTTGTGAAGAGAACACCCCACACTACATGGAAAGTAGTAGAGGATGAAGAAGTAGGAAGTGGGCTCACTTTAGAATTGATTTTCTCACTTTTTCTCATTCCACCATTAGAGCTAGCAAGCTTTTTATGGAGCTTGAAGAAGAAGAAGAAGTTGTGAATAATTCATCCAAATGAAAACTTATACAATGAATTATTGCACCATGGTTGAGTTAAGACCTCATGCTTAACTCATGTAGAGAATTAACCAAGGTATGAGGTTAAGGGTTGGGTCAAGTAATATCTTAAGTTATGACAAAAGAGTGGACTTTGTCAAAGTTTCTCCAAGCTTCTTCAAGCTTGATAACTTTGACCAAGTTTAACTCTTTTGTTAAATCTTAAGATAATAAACAAAACCCTAACTTAACCCTAATCATGGTATAAGTCTCATACACCCATCTTGCATGTATCATCAACCATGACACAATGCATGTACACAAACATACATATCACATATGTACAATGTGCACACAAATTGAGAAAACAAATTATAAGTGAGCTAATACTAGTTAATGTAATGTAATATATCAAATATATAATTATACATTAAATTATTAAATAAGCTCTTAATTTAATAATCCGGCTATAACCAACTAATATCATATGTAACAACTTATCGAATCAACACTTGATCCGATAACCCGGCTATATCGCATACAACCGATCAATATCACAAATCACGAGAATAGAATACGGTATCTCATATCGTATCAATCTCGGTCCCGTACATATCACATATGTGCTCCTACTCCATTTCGCTTGAGCCAGGAAACCCCTGTGTAGGACTCTAAAGACTCGTCAATACGCCGGCAGTAGGTGATGATCATATCAAACACCAACAAGCCACAAGCGGTCTGCTAAACGTAACGGCCATCCGGATATTGAGCGATTAGAAGATCAACAAGCAAGACTGCTCACACTCCTGCGAATCCAATCAGTAACACTACTGTACAGTCCGGTCTCTTCGTCTGATATGTCGCATATCTCGTCTAGGGGCGGTAAACGTCAGACCCCAGTAACTCGATAAGTCGTGTCGATATAAGGCTCGTAACGGGTCGAGAAACTACTGATAACACTTACCAGTATATCTCTGAAGCTTCCTTGTCCAAGGACTTCCTGTTATAGCCAATCGAACACTGCGCAACATCAATTCCCTATACCGGGAGAGACGAAACCCCTCCTATCGCTCATTGCCTCTATGTGACTCGGGACTGTACCCAAAAGCCACCATTTTGCATGCCCTCTTGGACATGGTAAGGTGGAAATCAAATCACAGTAGGAATTACGCAAGACTCTATAACGATCTCGGGTCTACAGACTAACCTGTACCAGTGTCACCAGAGAACTGCCATCTGACGTGAGGTATAATACCATCTGGGAGTTCTCGGCGAGTCCGTCCAGTGTACCCAGTCTCCACTGAGCACCCGTATACTGTCTCTGATGTCAAACACCAATGGATATGGGATCATCCATCGCCCATCTTTATGGGTCAAGAAGCTATACGCTAGTCTATACTGGTATATCGATGCCCTGTCTCGATACACCTACGACTAGAAACATTTGAAGGATGTACTTAGCGACTACACTGTCCCCACTAGTATGATCTGCATCATAGTCCTGGGAGTCAAGTACTCATCCTAAGAGCTTTATCAACATGTAACATAGAGACAATCTGAGTACATGTTAAGATAAAGTGCAACCAGATAGCATACTATCATATCGAGCAAGAAAGTCCTCCCAATATATGTCCAAACATCCACTACAATATACATCGTATGTACAGTAATGGCCTCTAGGGCATACATATCACTAACAGCATGAAGGAACTCCGTGCAACACACAAACTTAACAAAGAACAACTGAGCAAACTGAGAATAACCGGACAACAAACACCCGAATGGAGTCACACCCTGTCTAGACCTGGGTAGACACCACAACGAAAATCATGTAGATCTGCTTCCATTCCCACTCCGGAATGGTTAAAGATTGCAATTCTCCAGCCGGTCTCAAATGCTCAACCTTAGCTCACAACCAGACAGACACCTTGAACGAAATCCGAAACTTCACTCTTCATCCTGCCCACCAGTAACTAACTCACAAGTCATGTCACAATACGAGGACCATCACCGTACTCTCTACTACCTTTTTGTATATATAAGGTTCATCTACTATTTTGATGAAGTCAAACACTTTGACTACCACATCAAAACAGATGTTCTAACTCCGCGATGCCTACTTTAACTCATAAAGCAACTTGCACACGTTTCCGCTGCTCCCACTATCTACGAAGGCCTCTGGCTGTGTACTTATAGACTCTCTCTTCTAAATCACTATTTAGAAAAGCAGTCATGACACCCAACCGCCAGATATCGTAGTTATGGTATGTAGCAATAGCAAGTAGGATCTGAATGGACTTAAGCATAGCTTTGAAAGTCTCAACTTTTCCATGTACACCTAGTAATCTTCTCAAGATATACTTGCTCTTGATGGGGATTTAACCCTTCAGATAAAGCAACCAAAGTCCATACTTTGTTGGTATATATAGATTCCATCTTACATCGCTTAGCATGCAGCCATTCTCATAGAGTCCCCACTCCTGATGGCTTGCTCAAAACTAGTTGGGTCATCATCTCATGATGCAATCCTCGCTCCTACTGTCATAGAGAAACCGAAGTATCTCTCGGGCGGATGAAGAACCCTACTAGACCGGCGGAGAGGCTGAGGTTCGTTGGAAACTATTGAATCCTCCGGGTTTACCAAATCATCAGCTGCAGTTTGTATACATGGAACTTCTTCCAGTTCTACCTCATGACCACTAATTTCATCATAAGAAATTCCTTTTCTCAAAAGTGGCATGCTGAGAAACAAAACACCTTTTGCTCCTCAATGTGGTAGAAGATATTCCCTTACGAATGCTTGGGATTTCCAACAAACTTCCACAATACTGACCTTGCCTCGAGCTTGTCCGGATTTTGCTTTTAGACATAGGCCGGACAACCCCAAATCTTAACATCCTTAAGAGATGGGCTCTTCCCATACCATATCACATTTGGAGTGGTAGACACTTGATTTAGTTGGAACCCTATTCAATAGGTATGCAGCTTCACAAGTGCATAACCTCCAAAAAGAAATAGGTAACACAGTAGTACTCATCATAGAGCACGCCTTATCATATAGGGTGTGATTGCTCCGCCCCAATACACCGAGGTGCTGTGGTGTATACGGAGGAGTAAAGCTGAGAGAGAATCACATCCTCCTTTAGAACAGTCCAGGAATTTCGTGCTCAAGTATTCTCCTCCCTGATCACATCAAAGGACATAATACTTATACCCGTTGTAGTTCTCTACTTCTGACTTATATTCTTTGAATATCTCAAAAGGTTCTGTCACGACCCGCAGGGTACGGAACGTGACTGGCACTTAAGTTTACGAAACGTCTAAAGACGTCCGTAAAATAAGTAAGCCAAAGCCCAGAAAACAAAACCAATTAAGCAAAAGAGTGAAGAAAACCCAATCAATTGAAAGCGAGTTATCAAATAAGTCATGTAAAACCCTTTTTTAAAACAATACCAATTTTTCCGAAAATTTCGGCAGAGTCTCCTTTGTAAATACTGGCCCCCAAAATGGGTACAACAAAAATATACATGAATCCAACAAAATAGGGCATCCCCAAGTGGGAGCTAGCTCTTCGCCACAAGGCGGTCACAAATCCCACGCAATATAAAATGACAACAAGCAAATAATCATAATGAAGCATAAGAAAACATCATGTCGACTCAAGTGAGTTCGACTCCAAAATACAGCATAAAAGTCCCCAAACCTCACAGTCTCATTTCTAGGTCAATATATACAATAATACTGGTAGAAACAGTAGATGGAGTACACTAGATACAAAGAATATATAAGGTGGTACAAAAATAATAACATAACACACCTATGAGCAAATCTCGAGCTCAGGCAAAAGAGGCAAAAGAACAAGTGCGCCCGCCGCTACTGAACTGACGGAGCGGACCTGCAAAAGACTGTGGCACAACGGGGGTGAGTTGCCAACTCGTGAGTAATAAATAACATCTACAAAGGCTATCGTATGCATGCACACAAGCATCCTAGCATCTATAATACAGGTATGACTGGATGCACTAGCAGGTGTGTATACAACATCAGTGTACTAATATGTATGCAACATGAATATCTGAGGTCTCAATGGGTATATATAAGAAACATTTATCTCTTTTTGTTTTTGAAACTTTTTTAGAATGCCAGCATAATACTCAAAGAATCGACGAGAACCGGTGTCCAGCAACGACACCCAAAAGCTGTCTCAAATCTCATAAATGTATGTCTGGCCTCAGCCGTCCGGCTGACCCATCTCAAATATCAATATCTCATCATCTAGCGGCCACGGTCGGTATCCTCTGGATATCCGCCGTCCCAAACAGTCACCGGTAGGTAATCCGTCCCCTGCCAGGCTCAACGTCAACACCACATTCCTCTTGCCCCGGGGTACCTTACCGGGCCCACCATGTACCCGTGCCGGTTCCTCCACTCCTCGACACGAATTTCCAAAACCACAGCAAACTCATGGTGGACGACACTTACATCACTAGAAAACCGCAATTTACATGTTTTAAAAATATAATAAGTTTAGAAATGTTGCGGCTTTCCCCCGAAATCCAGCAATATCATAAAATCTCAAGAAATCCTCATAAGTGCATATATCAATGATAATGAATGCATATGGTATCAATAATCAAGTTGCGATGTGTGATTAATGTATTAAGCATGAACAATTAATATGATGAAGTACATGCACATGAATAGCAATCCTACGGTTTCATTTTAAGGAATTAAAGGCAATAGCACCAGTTTAAGTATCAATTATTAAAAGGTTTAAATTAAAGGTTATCTAGTGTGGTGGCATGGTAATTACCAGGCTGTGTGTGTAAGCATGAATAGTGCTGGTGCTGCATATAAAAACCCTGGCAATGGTGCAGGTGTCCTATAAAATGGTTTCGTATAGGTATGTCAATATAATGCATGGATGCAGCAAATAGTCAATTAAGTATTTCACCCCTAATTACTAACATTACTAAGGATCTTGTAAGTTACTAAAACTATCGGGCGGCTTGCGCCATCCAACGATAGTCCCCCGTAGATGTTACATCTACTCACCGGAATCCCTGGCTAGCTGTGTCCAATCACCGCCTTTCCCTTTCGCGCCGCGTCTGACGTCTCCACGCCCGAACCTGGAATTAACATCAATACCAAGCATAAGGTTACATATCAAGAACGACGCAAAACCCAAACGAAACTACTAACGTTCGCTAGCTAGGTACAACGTGCACAAAGTGCGCGGAACACACGCGAAAATCGCAAAAACTGCCAAAAACGCCGATTTGGTCGCCCGGCAAAACTAAAACCCGACTACTCAAAAATCCGCACTCACGCATCCTAAAAGTCGTAGGACAAGCCATTACAATCATCAAGATATCAAAAATAATTCATCACATAATTTTATAACAAAACTAGTAAGCATTTGCATTCCAAAATCGGTGCAAAAATCGCCGATTTGCGACAAAACGACTACAATCTAGCATAATCACCCAAGTCACACCATTAGATAACCACTACACAAAATTTCAACACATTAACCATGCTCCAAAACCTAAATTCCACAACCAACCCTTTCTTGATTTTTCTCAAAAGCAATTGCAAATCAAAATCCATACTAGAAAAACTTAACTAACACTAATTTCAAACCCAATTAGCAAGTTAACCTTCTAGATTAGGTTAGCAAAACAACTAGATAACAAATTAGGTTTAATCAACTAAATAATGGTTTCTAAACCTTAATTCAACTCACTAATCATGCTTCACAACCCAATCCATACATAAACCCTCTCTTGAAAATCCTAAAACAACAATTTACAACCAAATCACACTTCTAAAATTAACTAAATTAGCATAATTGTAGACTACATAAACAAGGTGACCATATAGATTAGTTAATTAACAACTAGATTAACTATAAAACAATCTAATTAACTATCATGGCTTCAAAACCCTAGTTTAATACAACTACTCTTTTATAAATTAGATTAGAAATTAGCTAAACTTTTAACACTAAACCATACAATTAAAGGATTTTAGCAAAAAAAGAAAGTAACTTGATGGAAATTATACCTCAATTGAGATCTAGCAAGAAAAATTTTGCTCCAAATGATGGCCTCAAGCATCAAGATCCAAGCTAGGGAGGTGAAGGAAAAGAAAGATGAAGGAGGGTTTTAATTTGCAAGCTTTAATTTGAAATTTTGATGTGTTTTTTTGAAGAAATTTGAAGCAAATGAAAAGAAAAGAGATGAAGGAGAGGGGGGTGCAGGTTTCGGCCTGAGGGAGGTGAGGGGAGGGGTGTGGGTGAGTGGGAAAGTCAAGGGTCAAGTCTACAAAAGTCAATGCCCCATACCTAATCAAACTATAATTAAAATAAATCAATAAACCCACTAAATCAACTCAAGAAAGAAAACAAAATATGAGGCCAGAAATTTCTGGACTTGCACAAGGTGGGGCTGTCCTAGGGCTGAGGAAAAAGAGAGAGGGGTTTTACAAAAGAAATTTTATGCAAAAAGGCCCCCTACAAGTCAAAAATTGCAAGTTTTAGCTCAAAATTCAATAAATTCGTTTCATATCATAAAAATTTGTTAAAAATCAAAATAAATTACTAAAAATTTATGTTATCACTAGCTTTTAATTATAATAATTTTAGAGATTAAAATTTGCCCGGAAAAATTTGTATTTATCGCTAATTTAATGTATTTTCTTACCGGCTTAAAATAATATTCAAAAATTGAAAAATTAGGGAAAATTTTTAAACGACCAGAATTTCATAATTAACTCATTAGCTACAAAAAACAAGCAATTACCTATCCATTTTAGGTATAATTAGCCCTAAACTGCAAAATAACAAGAAAGACGGTTTTCGGAAAAATACCGAATTTTCACCGAATTTCAGGAAAACACCAAAACGACTTTTCAAGATGCTACAATCTTCCCCCCTTAAAGAAATTCGGTCCCCGAATTTAAAAATATAGATACGCGTACCTTCAAAGAGATGGGGATATTTCTTCCTCATCTCGCCCTCGGTCTCCCAGGTAACCTCCTCGCTGCTCGGGCTACGCCAAAGGACCTTGACGGTTGGTATAATCTTCGACCTCAACTTCTTCACCTGCCGATCCAGGATGGCCACCGGCTGCTCTGCAAAAGAAAGGTCGCGCTCTAGCTGGACTGTCGGGTGCTGAATCGCATGCGAAGGGTCGTGAAGGTACTTGCGGAGCATCGAAACATGGAAGACGGGGTGAACATCGGGAAAGCTGGGTGGAAGAGCCAAACGATAAGCAACAGCGCCAACCCGCTCGAGGATCTCAAAGGGACCTACGAATCTAGGGCTAAGCTTCCCCTTTCGCCCAAAACGCATCACGCCCTTCATCGGGGAGACTTTCAGAAAAACACGGTCGCCAACTGCGAACTCTAATCTGCGACGGCGCCTGTCTGCATAGGATTTCTGCCTGCTCTGAGCCGCTCTCATCCGGTCTCGGATCAACTGTATCTTCGCTGTCGTCTCCTCAACAAGCTGCGGCCCCAAAATGCTGCTCTCGCTGAGCTCTATCTAACAAACGGGCGATCTGCATCTCCTCCCATACAATGCCTCGAAAGGTGCCATCTGAATAGTATCCTGGAAGCTGTTGTTGTAGGAGAACTCCACTAGAGGTAAATGATGATCCCAGCTACCACCAAAGTCTAAAACGCACGCTCTGAGCATGTCCTCGAGAGTCTGAATGGTCCGCTCTGACTGTCCGTCTGTCTGCGGATGAAATGCTGTGCTGAAGCTCAAACGAGTGCCCAAAGCCTCCTGAAGTCTCTGCCAAAGTCGGCTGGTGAACTGAGTGCCTCGATCTGACACGATACAAGTCGGTACGCCATGTAGTCGCACGATCTCGTCAATATAGAGCTGAGCATACTGAGCGAAGCTGAAAGTCGTCTTCACTGGCAGGAAGTGAGCCGCTTTCGTCAATCTATCCACGATCACCCAGATGGAGTCGTACCCTCGACTGGTCCTGGGTAGACCCACAACGAAGTCCATCGAAATCTGTTCCCATTTCCACTCTGGAATGGGTAACGGCTGTAGCTCTCCTGCGGGCCTCTGGTGCTCGGCCTTGACTTGCTGACAAGTCAGGCATCTCGAAACGAACTCCGCAATGTCCCTCTTCATCCCGTCCCACCAGTAGGTCTCTCTCATATCATGGTACATCTTGGTGGAACCGGGGTGGACACTATACACTGATCGGTGTGCCTCCTCAAGAATGTCGCGCCGCAATCCATCAGCATCTGGTACGCACAGTCTAGATCCATATCGTAAAATCCCCTGATCGTCAACCACGAACTCGGAAAATCTGCCCTGTCCCATCTGTGCCATGATCTCTGAGCAACGGTCGTCACTGCGCTGTGCCTCATATATACGGTCAAGCAACTGTGGGCGTGCACGAACATGCGCGAGCTGTCCCCCTGTCTGAGTGAACTCGAACTCAACTCGGCTGTCACATAACATCTTCCAATCTGCTGACGACTGCCTCTGCACTGCGCGCAAAAAGGATAGACTACCCCCGGGCCTCCTACTCAACGCATCTGCCACCACATTCGCCTTGCCGGGGTGATATAAGATCTCGCAGTCGTAGTCTTTCACCAACTCCATCCAACGACGCTGTCTGAGGTTCAGGTCTCGCTGCTGAAATATGTACTTTAAGCTCTTGTGATCGGTGAATATCTGACACGACTCGCCGTATAGGTAATGTCGCCAAATCTTCAGTGCAAAGACCACTGCAGCCATCTCCAAATCATGAGTGGGGTAGTTCTGTTCGTGTTTCTTCAACTGCCGAGAAGCATAAGCGATCACCCGGCCATGCTGCATCAATACGCATCCTAATCCCACTCGCGAAGCATCACAGTAGACAACAAATCCGCCTGATCCCGAAGGTAAAGATAATACCGGCGCCGTAGTCAAACAAGTCCATAGCTGCTGAAAACTACGCTCGCACTCCTCTGTCCAAACGAAAGGAACTCCCTTCCGGGTCAAACCGGTCAACGGTGCAGCTATACGGGAGAAGTCCTGAACAAAACGCCTGTAGTAGCCCGCCAAGCCTAGAAAACTATGGATCTCAGTCACCGATGTAGGTCGGGGCCACTGCTGAACAGCCTCAATCTTCTTCGGGTCCACACAAATGCCGTCTCTCGTAACCACGTGACCCAAGAATCCGACGCTGTCCAGCCAGAATGCACACTTGGAGAACTTCGCGAACAGCTGGTGCTCCCTCAGAGTCTGTAACGTAATCCGCAAGTGCTGCTCGTGCTCCTCTCTGCTCCGGGAGTACACCAAGATATCGTCGATAAACACGATGATGAACAAGTCAAGATACGGCCTGAATGTACGGTTCATCAAATCCATGAATGCTGCTGGGGCGTTGGTGAGTCCGAACGACATCACCAAAAACTCGTAGTGGCCGTAGCGCGTGCGGAAAGCTGTCCTTGGTATATCCTCCTGTCGAACTCGCAGCTGATGGTATCCTGATCGCAAGTCGATCCTCGAAAAATACCCCGCACCCTGAAGCTGGTCGAACAAATCATCAATGCGCGGCAACGGATATCTGTTCCGAACGGTAACTTTGTTCAGCTGGCGGTAGTCGATACATAAGCGCAAACTTCCATCCTTCTTCTTGACAAACAGGACCGGAGCACCCCACGGAGAAACACTCGGTCGAATAAGCCCCTTATCTAACAAATCCTGCAACTGATCCTTCAGCTCTCGAAGCTCTGCCGGGGCCATCCGATAAGGAGGTATAGAAATAGGCCCCGAGCCGGGAATCAAATCAATGCAGAACTCAACATCGCGCTCAGGCGGTAGCCCAGGTAGCTCATCAGGGAAAACATCAGGGAACTCACAAACAACCGGGACCCGGTCCAACGGAACCTCTGCAGCTCGAGTATCACAAACAAACGCTAAGAATCCCTGACATCCCTTCCGCAAGAGCTGACCAGCGCGAAGAGAAGAAATTAAGCTGGGAAGGATGACACTGCGGTCTCCCCGAATAACAAGGACTGGCTCTCCCGGAAAGCTAAATCTGACTGCCTTCTCACGGCAGTCCACCGAAGCATAACAAGTGGCTAGCCAATCCATGCCCAGAAGCACATCAAAGTCCAACATATCGAGGAGTATCAAATCAACTGATGAATCCCTCTCCCCGATACGAACGGAACACAAACGAAAAACAAAACGAGCGACAAACGACTCGCCTACCGGAGTAACAACAACAAGCGGATGATCTAACGACGACGACTCACGGCCCAACATCGGTGCAAAGTGTGTAGATACGTACGAATGTGTGGAACCTGGGTCGAATAATACCCGTGCGTCGAAAGAACAAACTGGCAAGGTACCTGTCACAACGGCATTGGATGCCTGCGCATCCTGCGGTGTCAAAGCAAAAACTCGAGCCTGTCCTCCACCGATAGCGGGCTGACCTCGACCTCGGCCTCTGCCTCCTCGTCCTCTCTGAACAGGACCGCCGCGTCCACGGCCTCTGGGTGCACCTAACTGGCGTGGAGCATCGCCTGGGGTAGGAAGTAGGGCTCTCTGAGGAGGGGGTGGTGATGGTGGTAGGGTCACATGCGGAACTGTCGCTGCTCCCTGTCGTCTCACCGGACAGTCTCTGACAAGATGGTGCAAACTCCCGCACCCAAAACATCCTGGCGACGGCTGCTGCCCCTGGGGATAAGAACCATATAACTGTCCCCGTCCAAATCCTCTGCCAGGCCTATCTCTCGGAAAGAATCTGGCGCGCTGCCTCTGAGACGGTACATCGGTGCGCATCCTCTTCGGCCCAGAAATGGCCGAAGTCCGTGATATGCGTGCCTCCATCCGCAATGCCGTATCCATAGCCGCTGAATAAGTGTCGTAGTGCTGGGCGCCAATGGCAAGATATAGCTGGGCATCAAGTCCCTGTACGAACCTCTTCACCATCTTCTCCTCGGTATCCACCAAATACTGAGCATATCGGGATAACTGTGTAAACTGGATGTCATACTCAGACACCGTCATCCCAGGTGTCTTGACTAAGGCCTCAAAGCTGCGAGCTCTGGCGTCACGAACGCTCTCTGGAAGGAAACGGGCTAGAAAGACCGTTGTAAACTCGACCCAAGTCATAGGCGGTAGATCTGCAGCTCGACCTCTCAAGACTGACTCCCACCATGTCTGCGCGAGACCCTCTAGTCGGAAACTCGCATCTCTACCCATCGATCATCCGAACATCTCAGCGAATGGCAGATCCTGGCTAAACTGTCAAGGAACGTCTGTGGGTCCTCCGCTGCCTCGGTGCCGGTGAATACTGGAGGTCTCAGCCTCATGAAATCCTGTAGCGAAACCGGAATGGCCACGGTGGTAGTAGTAGGAGAAGGTATCATGGTCGTCTGTGATGTAGTAGGTACGTCATCCGGCCTCGGTGTACGACTGGCTGCAACTAGGGATCCTACCATCTGACGTAGCTCCTGCATGCCTCCCATCATCTGTCGCAACTTCTCCATACCAGTCTCGAGCCTATCCATACGGCCTGGGGAAGGTGGATCGGTCTGTCCCTGCGGCGTAGGCATACCACCCTGCTCAGTCCTAGTCTCGGACGAGCCAGCTCGAATCTCGTCTCTGGCGGCAGCCCTCTGTGCCCTCGTAGCCTTCGGCGGCATAGTGGCTGTTACAGGAAAACGGATAGTAAGGACAGTGCAATAGGATCATAGGATACACGGAATTGAAGAAGGAATTTTTCAAGCAAGTATATCCTAAAGTCACTTAGGCGGAGTACCGTATCGTAAGTATGCCGCGGACATACGGACGCTACGTTACCCTGCTTAAGTCACTTACTCCATCTACCAAGGGTCATCCTACACTCAAAAAGGTAAAACCTATCGCTCTGATACCAACTTTGTCACGACCCGCAGGGTACGGAACGTGACTGGCACTTAAGTTTACGAAACGTCTAAAGACGTCCGTAAAATAAGTAAGCCAAAGCCCAGAAAACAAAACCAATTAAGCAAAAGAGTGAAGAAAACCCAATCAATTGAAAGCGAGTTATCAAATAAGTCATGTAAAACCCTTTTTAAAAACAATACCAATTTTTCCGAAAATTTCGGCAGAGTCTCCTTTGTAAATACTGGCCCCCAAAATGGGTACAACAAAAATATACATGAATCCAACAAAATAGGCCATCCCCAAGCGGGAGCTAGCTCTTCGCCACAAGGCGGTCACAAATCCCACGCAATATAAAATGACAACAAGCAAATATTCATAATGAAGCATAAGAAAACATCATGTCGACTCAAGTGAGTTCGACTCCAAAATACAGCATAAAAGTCCCCAAACCTCACAGTCTCATTTCTAGGTCAATATATACAATAATACTGGTAGAAACAGTAGATGGAGTACACTAGATACAAAGAATATACAAGGTGGTACAAAAATAATAACATAACCCACCTATGAGCAAATCTCGAGCTCAGGCAAAAGAGGCAAAAGAACAAGTGCGCCCGCCGCTACTGAACTGACGGAGCGGACCTGCAAAAGACTGTGGCACAACGGGGGTGAGTTGTCAACTCGTGAGTAATAAATAACATCTACAAAGGCTATCGTATGCATGCACACAAGCATCCTAGCATCTATAATACAGGTATGACTGGATGCACTAGCAGGTGTGTATACAACATCAGTGTACTAATATGTATGCAACATGAATATCTGAGGTCTCAATGGGTATATATAAGAAACATTTATCTCTTTTTGTTTTTGAAACTTTTTTAGAATGCCAGCATAATACTCAAAGAATCGACGAGAACCGGTGTCCAGCAACGACACCCAAAAACTGTCTCAAATCTCATAAATGTATGTCTGGCCTCAGCCGTCCGGCTGACCCATCTCAAATATCAATATCTCATCATCTAGCGGCCACGGTCGGTATCCTCTGGATATCCGCCGTCCCAAACAGTCACCGGTAGGTAATCCGTCCCCTGCCAGGCTCAACGTCAACACCACATTCCTCTTGCCCCGGGGTACCTTACCGGGCCCACCATGTACCCGTGCCGGTTCCTCCACTCCTCGACACGAATTTCCAAAACCACAGCAAACTCATGGTGGACGACACTTACATCACTAGAAAACCGCAATTTACATATTTTAAAAATATAATAAGTTTAGAAATCTTACGGCTTTCCCCCGAAATCCAGCAATATCATAAAATCTCAAGAAATCCTCATAAGTGCATATATCAATGATAATGAATGCATATGGTATCAATAATCAAGTTGCGATGTGTGATTAATGTATTAAGCATGAACAATTAATATGATGAAGTACATGCACATGAATAGCAATCCTACGGTTTCATTTTAAGGAATTAAAGGCAATAGCACCAGTTTAAGTATCAATTATTAAAAGGTTTAAATTAAAGGTTATCTAGTGTGGTGGCATGGCAATTACCAGGCTGTGTGTGTAAGCATGAATAGTGCTCGTGCTGCATATAAAAACCCTGGCAATGGTGCAGGTGTCCTATAAAATGGTTTCGTATAGGTATGTCAATATAATGCATGGATGCAGCAAATAGTCAATTAAGTATTTCACCCCTAATTACTAACATTACTAAGGATCTTGTAAGTTACTAAAACTATCGGGCGGCTTGCGCCATCTAACGATAGTCCCCCGTAGATGTTACATCTACTCACCGGAATCCCTGGCTAGCTGTGTCCAATCACCGCCTTTCCCTTTCGCGCCGCGTCTGACGTCTCCGCGACCGAACCTGGAATTAACATCAATACCAAACATAAGGTTACATATCAAGAACGACGCAAAACCCAAACGAAACTACTAACGTTCGCTAGCTAGGTACAACGTGCACAAAGTGCGCGGAACACACGCGAAAATCGCAAAAACTGCCAAAAACGCCGATTTGGTCGCCCGGCAAAACTAAAACCCGACTACTCAAAAATCCGCACTCACGCATCCTAAAAGTCGTAGGACAAGCCATTACAATCATCAAGATATCAAAAATAATTCATCACATAATTTTATAACAAAACTAGTAAGCATTTGCATTCCAAAATCGGTGCAAAAATCGCCGATTTGCGACAAAACGACTACAATCTAGCATAATCACCCAAGTCACACCATTAGATAACCACTACACAAAATTTCAACACATTAACCATACTCCAAAACCTAAATTCCACAACCAACCCTTTCTTGATTTTTCTCAAAAGCAATTGCAAATCAAAATCCATACTAGAAAAACTTAACTAACACTAATTTCAAACCCAATTAGCAAGTTAACCTTCTAGATTAGGTTAGCAAAACAACTAGATAACAAATTAGGTTTAATCAACTAAATAATGGTTTCTAAACCTTAATTCAACTCACTAATCATGCTTCACAACCCAATCCATACATAAACCCTCTCTTGAAAATCCTAAAACAACAATTTACAACCAAATCACACTTCTAAAATTAACTAAATTAGCATAATTGAAGACTACATAAACAAGGTGACCATATAGATTAGTTAATTAACAACTAGATTAACTATAAAACAATCTAATTAACTATCATGGCTTCAAAACCCTAGTTTAATACAACTACTCTTTTATAAATTAGATTAGAAATTAGCTAAACTTTTAACACTAAACCATACAATTAAAGGATTTTAGCAAAAAAAGAAAGTAACTTGATGGAAATTATACCTCAATTGAGATCTAGCAAGAAAAATTTTGCTCCAAATGATGGCCTCAAGCATCAAGATCCAAGCTAGGGAGGTGAAGGAAAAGAAAGATGAAGGAGGGTTTTAATTTGCAAGCTTTAATTTGAAATTTTGATGTGTTTTTTTGAAGAAATTTGAAGCAAATGAAAAGAAAAGAGATGAAGGAGAGGGGGGTGCAGGTTTCGGCCTGAGGGAGGTGAGGGGAGGGGTGTGGGTGAGTGGGAAAGTCAAGGGTCAAGTCCACAAAAGTCAATGCCCCATACCTAATCAAACTATAATTAAAATAAATCAATAAACCCACTAAATCAACTCAAGAAAGAAAACAAAATATGAGGCCAGAAATTTCTGGACTTTCACAAGGTGGGGCTGTCCTAGGGCTGAGGAAAAAGAGAGAGGGGTTTTACAAAAGAAATTTTATGCAAAAAGGCCCCCTACAAGTCAAAAATTGCAAGTTTTAGCTCAAAATTCAATAAATTCGTTTCATATCATAAAAATTTGTTAAAAATCAAAATAAATTACTAAAAATTTATGTTATCACTAGCTTTTAATTATCATAATTTTAGAGATTAAAATTTGCCCGGAAAAATTTTTATTTATCGCTAATTTAATGTATTTTCTTACCGGCTTAAAATAATATTAAAAAATTGAAAAATTAGGGAAAATTTTTAAACGACCAGAATTTCATAATTAACTCATTAGCTACTAAAAACAAGAAATTACCTATCCATTTTAGGTATAATTAGCCCTAAACTGCAAAATAACAAGAAAGACGGTTTTCGGAAAAATACCGAATTTTCACCGAATTTCAGGAAAACACCAAAACGACTTTTCAATACGCTACAGGTTCAGACTCGTGTTTCAACAGGAACACATGTGCGAATCTTGAGAGATCATCAGTGAATGTAATGAAGTACAAAGATCCATTCCTGGCATGTGTAGACAGGAGACCTACATACATCATCATGTATCAATCCCAAGAGTTCAATAACTCTTTCTCTGTTTGCAATAAACGGAGCTATGGTCATCTTATCTTTGTGACATGACTGGCAAGTTTCACAAGATGTAAATTCAAACTGATTTAAATATGCATCTTTAAGTAACTTAGCTAGTCGGGTCGCATTGATATGACCTAGTCTACAATGCCTCAAGAAGGATTCGTTCATTTCTGAACTCTTCCTCTTATGTGTGTTTTGTATGTTAAGAACAGTGGTTTGATTTAGAACGTATATGCTTTTAGATAACGTGCCTGAACCGATCAATTCTTGATATAGGAAACGTTCAAAACATTATCCAACAATACAAAATTATATCCTTCTTTACTAAATAAAGAGACTGATATGATGTTGTATTTCAGGTTCGGTATCTAATAACATTCGCTCAGAATCAATGTATTTGGTAATATAGGATGATAACTGCCAACAGACTTGGCTGCAACTCTTGCACCATTTTTAACTATTAAATCTTATCACCCTTTCTCAATTCTCTACCTATCTGTAGCCCATGTAACAGATTATATATGCGGGATCCTGATCTGGTATCTCATACCCAGGACGTAAAGGATACTGAGAAACAGTTCTCTGTAATGAACACACCCGAAGAAGATGCATCAGCATGCACATTCTTCGTTTGGGTGGCACGGCAATTCTGGTAATCCCCTATTTCCTGCTCGGTTTTATAACAATTATAAGTTGGAGCGGAACCAACGTTCCCTAGCGCAGTAGAATAAGCGGGTTCAGTCAATACATCCGTATTATTATCTTTATTAAGGCGTGACATGGTCCCCACCTGGAGAGAGAGAGAGAAGAAAACACTCAGCGTATACTCTTGCAAAATTAGATTGGTTATTAATATATCTAATCAGGATGGCTCACACTGTTTTAGTCAAATCTTCCTTCAAACCCTAAAAGGAAAGACTTGCCGGGATTAATTACACCTTACAAGTTCGCCAATCTTTCAGCCAGTCCAGTGCCGGTACTTTGAGGGAGGTTCCCCGTTCTTTCGTACGGACCTAATTAAAATAAACCTCGTTTTTCCAAGAGCGTAACCCCGTTAACACCTTTCGAGACACCTACTTGATCGGCTAATTGTAATGTGTAAAACTCTCCCAGGAGTAACTCTTACTCGCAGTGGGTATCGGGATCCAACTATCTCATAGGAGGTATGCAATCTCATTGCAAATTTCAACACTTGAAATTCCCGATAATATTTTACCCCTAGCGTCCTATGACCTTGACGGAGGTCAACAAACCATAGGCTACTAGTCAAGTTCAACCCGTCATTTCCTGATTGAATTAAACTCACCCGCACGACCCTTGACGGAGGTCAACAAGGCCGCATGACTACCCTAATCCAATCTGCATCATATGCATAAGCAGATAAATACTAGTCAGCTACCGCACACTACGCCTTGACGGAGGTCAACAAACGTAGCACGAATACTAAGTAGAACTTATCTGAAATGACGGAGGGCTACGCAAGTTTTTAAGAAAACCATGAGCGTAATGAACTTGATATCGTTATAGAATCAAATGATTTAAATGGAGTGTTATTGAGGCTTTTACTAGTTTTGCTAAAAAGGTCACTCCCGGTGAAGGGATCGTCGGCTCTTTCCTTATCGAATAAGGTGCAGGATATTTCACAAATACCACTATGCAAAGCAAAAACTATAGAAGCAATCAAAAGACAAACCGAGGTTTGTGGCATCTGCCAGTTATTGCTAAAAAGATCACTCCCGGTGAAGGGATCTCGGCTCTTTCCTTATCGAATAAGGTGCTGGATATTCTACAAAGAATACCGCTATGCAAAGCAAGAACTAGAGCTACCTGTTTTTTTGAAAATTCGATTCCACAACATCTTTAGGTTTCTTTTATTTCATTAATCTCATTAATGAAGCCCCATCATTTTAAGTTACCTAAACATCATAGATAAATACAACGTACGCTTATGCCATCCGCATTCGCCTCGATGTCCCCTCATGCACCGTTAGGTTAGGTAACTAACGGCAGAGCAGGGCAGTGCTAGCGCGGGTGTAAAACATAAGCAACGTCTATATAATATATCACATATACAATATCCTGTATCCATCTCAACATATCAAATGATCACATCACAGATATCGCAGCAGAAGAACAACATATGAAATATTGGATATATTAGGATTTCTGTGTTTTATTTTAAGCATGTATAAAACACGGATTCCACGGTCGTGATGAATAGCCAACCCCATACCCCTAGACCCCTACAAGAGCGTCAAGCAACCCTACCAATTCTAGAGTTAGGAGACCCGGTCTCGACTCCTCGGGATGGTCTCCCACTGGACTCCAGAACCCGGTTACTTGTGCTCCCCGTCTTGGGCCTATCCTAATGCGGAAAAGTAAATAATATACAATGGTGACATCATCCTCAACCCGGAAGTGCTCCAATAAAAGAATATCACATACAATGAATTTTACATGAATGAAAAAGAAAAACTCTCATCTCACATAAAACCCCCGGCTATTCAATCACGATGATCTAATATAACATATCACAGCAACACATAACATCACATGTCATCAACGTAAGTAAATATGCGTATCCCAATTGTCGTTGATATATAGTAACAAAACCGGCAATACACCACATATTACACTTACGGTCGCAGAAAAGAAAATGAAAAACTACAACAGTTGGAATCCATAACCACCTTAGATATCGCATGCCTAACCAAATGAATTCCTTAGACATCGCATGCCTAACAATTATAAACCCCGCAATTTAGTCTCGATCTCGAAAATACTTTTCAATATCTAGTCGGGCAATTTAATAAGATTCCCGACATCCTGATCGAATGCTCATCGGAAACTTTAGTAGACGGCCGAACCCCCGATGCCGTCGACGAAGTGCACTAAGGCGGAACACCGCTGCCACGAGCACCCGAACGGATGCTTTTAGTGACGGGGTTCTCCTATAGTTACTTGGTCGGGGCTATGGGGCATGGCTATTTATTAAGTTTACCCGGCGATTATCCACGTACACTACATGATTGCGACGGACTTTTGATCGCATCAAAATCCCATGGCAACCGATCAAAAGGAGACTGAACTGCTAGATTTATAACATTCAATGTAGTTATCTCATAACTACATGTGGATTCCAAATATTGTATCCCATCACATAATATCCGGACGACATTAAACTCTTCGATCGATTCATCAAAGTCCCACAATTTCCTGACAGCTCAACACTTGAGCACAGTTTCAGCAATACCCAGAAGATGCCATAGTACCTATGAACCGTAGAAGGGTCAAACCAATGCCTCACATATGAAACGCTAAACTATCACAAACCCTAGGGTTCAAGTGATGGTTTTGACGATCACATAATCGAGTTAAGGTTTACATTCTTCTAGAGGGTCCACAGAATCACTTGCATATTTTTCCGAATACGTTAAACTTGGAGAAATGGGTTTTTGACATTCGATTGAACTTTTTAACATTGTCTAGACAATATGTGAAACACCCGAAACAATGTTAAAACTATGAATACGAAATACTCCGAATTGCTTATAGTCTAAAATTACATCACATGCAAAATTAGCAAAAATAAACAACACCTGAAACATCAAAACCAAGTCACTGGAACACAGGCAAAATTTCAGGGGAGGGGGTCGGTTTTGGCCGATATGGGACCTATGGTGGCCGGCCCATTTTTCACCAAATGTCCTGAAATTTTGCCAGTGTTCATGGTATATCCCATACATCACTCTGTACTTGTTTAAAAAAATTTTGACAACTTTTTGAAATCGACAGAAACATCAATTTTCTGTTTCAAGTTACGGAATTGTTTCGGTTTCGTGATCTTAACAAAATCCGTATTAATGAGTAGCATGGCTCTGATACCACTGAAGGGTTACCTACGATGGTAGCAAGGTTTCGGGAGGTATCGTCCATGCCAAATTAAAATTTTTCCAATTTAGATAACCCTAACAAGAATCGTTTACTAGAAATATACGAAAAGATATATGCAAACACTTTGCAATAAGTAAAGAGAGCGAGGAATACAACCTTTGTAGACTGGTCCTTCACTTCAATAGCTCCGTGTAGAAGTCCCCTCCGCTGCGATCGCAAACTCCGGACTGTAGAGAGGCTCCGTTGAAGAAACGAACGTGCTTACTTCGAAGACTTCGAGGCCGAAGATGATCTACGTCGGGAAGACACTAACTCAAGCTATTCCTTCACTAGGTCATGAACTTTGTGAAGAGAACACCCCACACTACATGGCAAGTAGTAGAGGATGAAGAAGTAGGAAGTGGGTTCACTATAGAATTGATTTTCTCACACTTTTTCTCATTCCACCATTAGAGCTAGCAAGCTTTTCATGGAGCTTGAAGAAGAAGAAGAAGTTGTGAATAATTCATCCAAATGAAAACTTATACAATGAATTATTGCACCATGGTTGAGTTAAGCCCTTATGCTTAACTCATGTAGAGAATTAACCAAGGTATGAGGTTAAGGGTTGGGTCAAGTAATATCTTAGGTTATAACAAAAGAGTGGACTTTATCAAAGTTTCTCCAAGCTTCTTCAAGCTTGATAACTTTGACCAAGTTTAACTCTTTTGTTAAATCTTAAGATAATAAACAAAACCCTAACTTAACCCTAATCATGGTATAAGTCTCATACACCCATCTTGCATGTATCATCAACCATGACGCAATGCATATACACAAACATACATATCACATATGTACAATGTGCACACAAAATGAGAAAACAAATCATAAGTGAGCTAATACTAGTTAATGTAATGTAATATATCAAATATATAATTATACATTAAATTATTAAATCAGCTCTTGATTTAATAATCCGGCTATAACCGACTAATATCATGTGTAACAACTTATCGAATCAACACTTGATCCGATAACCCGGCTAGCATACAATCGATCAATGTCACAAATCACGAGAATAGAATACGGTATCTCATATCGTATCAATCTCAGTCCCACACATATCACATATGTGCTCCTACTCCGTTTCGCTTGAGCCAGGAAACCCTTGTGTAGGACTCTAAAGACTCGTCAATACGCCGGCAGTAGGTGATGATCATATCAAACACCCACAAGCCGCAAGCGGTCTGCTAAATGTAACGGCCACCTGGGTATTGAGCGATCAGAAGATCAACAAGCAAGCCTGCTCACACTCCTGCGAATCCAATTAGTAATACTACCGTACAGTCCGGTCTCTTCGTCTGATATGTCGCATATATCGTCTAGGGGCGGTAAACATCAAACCCCAGTAACTCGATAAGTCGTATCGATATAAGGCTCATAACGGGTCGAGAAACTGCTGATAACACTTACCAGTATATCTCTGAAGCTTCCTTAGCCAAGGACTTCTTGTTATAGCCAATCGAGCACTGCGCAACATCAACTCCCTATACCGGGAGAGACGAAACCCCTCCAATCGCTCATTGCCTCTATATGACTCATGACTGTACCAAAAAGCCACCGTTTTGCATGCCCTCTTGGACGTGGTAAGGTGGAATCAAATCACAGTGGGAATTACACAAGACTCTATGACGATCTCGGGTCTACAGACTAACCTATACCAGTGTCACCAGAGAACTGCCATCTGACGTGAGGTATAATACCATCTGGGAGTTCTCGGGGAGTCCGCCCAGTGTACCCAGTCTCCACTGAGCACCCGTATACTGTCTCTGATGTCAAACACTAATGGATATGGGATCATCCATCGCCCATCTGTATGGGTCGAGAAGCTATACGCTAGTCTACTCTGGTATATTGATGCCCTGTCTCGATACACCTACGACTAGGAACATTTGAAGGATGTACTTAGCGACTACAATGTCCCCACTAGTATGATCTGCATCATAGTCCTGGTAGTCAAGTACTCATCCTAAGGGTTTTATCAACATATAACATAGAGACAATCTGAGTACATGTTAAGATAAAGTGTAACCAGATAGCATACTATCATATCGAGCAAGAAAGTCCTCCCTATATATGTCCAAGCATCCACTACAATATACATCGTATGTACAATAATGGCCTCTAGGGCATACATATCACTAACAGCATGAAGGAACTCTGTGCAACGCACAAACTTAACAAAGAACAACTGAGCAAACTGAGAATAACCGGACAACAAACACCCGAATGGAGTCACACCCTGTCTAGACCTGGGTAGACACCACAATGAAAATCATGGAGATCTGCTCCCATTCCTACTTCGGAACGGTTAAAGATTGCAACTCTCCAGCAGGTCTAAAATGCTGAACCTTAGCTCACAACCAGACAGACACCTTGAACGAAATCCAAAACTTCACTCTTCATCCTGCCCACTAGTAACTAACTCACAAGTCACGTGATAAATTGGTGAAACTTGAATGAACACGGAAAGCTGACTGATGTTCCTGCTCTAGGATTTCACGTCTCTACCCATCAACATCAGGTACACACAAACGCGTCCCTAAACGTAGCACATCCTGGTCACAAATCAAGGACTCCGAATCTTTACTCTGCCGAACATGCTCAAGTATCACAGACAACGAGCATCGATGGGCTGTGCCTCACGAAAACGATTAAGGAAAAGTGGACGGGCGCGGACATGAGCAAGCTGTCCCCTCAGTAGAGGAAAACCTAGCTGTACTCAACGATCACACAAGAACTGTAAATCTGCAGAAGACTGTCTCTGAACTGCGCACGACTGGAACAAGCTAACCCCGGGCCTACGACTCAAGCATCAGCTACCACAATCGCCTTGCCATGGGTAACCAAAGGATATCACAAACACAATCCTCCAGAAGCTCCATCCAACGGCACTGTCTCAACAATCAAAACCCGCTGCAAGAAGGTGTACATTAAGCCCTGGTGGTCCGTGAAAATCTAACACAACTCTCCACACAAGTAGTGTCCTCGGATCTTCAACGCACGACCACCGCGGCCATCTCCAGATCATGAGTGGGATATCCTGTTCGTACTTCCTCCAACTGTAGGGAAGTAAAAGCAATAACTCTATAATACCACATCAACGCAAAATCGAGCCCCACTCGCGAAACATCACAGTAAAACAACAAAGTCGCCCGAACCAGCAAGTAAGAAAGAACTGGTGCAGTTGTCAACTGAGTCTTCAACTGCTGAAAACTCCGCACGCATGCCTCAGTCCAAGAAAAGGAACCTCCTTTCCAGTCAATTCAGTCAACGGTGCAGCGATACACTAGCAATCCTGCACGAAACGGTTGTAAAAACCTGCTAAGCCTAAAATCTGCGGACCTCTGTCCCGGATATAAGTATGGGCCAAAGCTGTATGGCCTCGATCCTCCTCGGGTCCATACGAAAACCGTCTCCCGTAACTACTAGACCTAGGAGTCAATACAAACAAGCCTGAAGGAACACTCCGCGAATTTAGCAAACTGATGGGGCTCTCCCAATGTCTGCAAAACAAATCCTCAACTGTTGTTCCTGTTCCTCACGACACATTGGAATAGACCAGAATGTCATCAATGACACAACAATAAACTGGTCGAGGAACGGCCTGAAGAAATCTAGTTCATCACATCCACAAATGCTGCTAGGGCACTGGTGAGTCCAACGACACCACCAAAACACACACACCGCCCATAGCACGCACAAAAGCAGTCTTCGGAATGTCATCACTCCAAACCCGCAACAATGATGACCTGATCCCAAACAAACTTAGAAAATATCTCCCACTCTGGAGCTGATCGAAAAAATCGTCAATCCGAGGTAAAGGATACCTATCCGCACCGTAAGCCGGTTCAATTGACAATCAATCAACACACAACCTCAAACTTCCATCTTCTCCCAGACGAACAGAAAAGGAGCTCCCCAAAGCGAAACACTCGGACGCACAAGTCCCCCAACAAACAACTCTCCAGCTGATCCTTAAGCTCCCTAAGCTCCGCCGGCTCATTTGGAACAACGTCGGAAAACTCTCACACGAAAGGAACCCGGTCTAACAAACCCACTATGGCTCCGGTATCACAAATGAAAGCCAAGAATTTTCGACATCTTCTCCTCAAAAAGCCGACAAGCGAAAAAGGCCGAATTCAAGCTGTGAGAGGCGGCACCACTGTCCCTCTGCACAACAAGAACTGACCCGGGAAAACAAAACATGTCTGTTTCCTCACGGTAGTTCATAGACGCCTAGCACGTAGCTAACCAGTCTGTGCCTAGGAAAACGTCAAATCCAACATCTCTAGAAGGATCACAACGACGGACGAATCTCTATCTCCTATCTGATTGGCACACGACTGAAACACGTGTCGCGCAACAAAAGAATCGCTGACAGAAGTTAACACAACAACGGCTGATCTAGTATACACAAATCTCAGCCCAACCAAGGCACAAAGTGTGTAAAATAACAAGTGCATAGATCCCAAACAAAACCAACATAAGAATCAAAGAACATACAAATTAAGAATACCTGAAAACTCTGTATTGGACGCCCGTGCGTCCCGATGAGTAGAAGCAAACTCTCGTGTCTGCCTTCTACCCAGAACTGTCAGAACTCTTCCTCTGCCAGACCGTTCTCTCGGAACCAACCCTCCGCGACCACGACCTCTCTGAACATGGGTCTGACGCGGTACTAAGGAACAATCCTTGATGTGGTGATGAAGGCTCCTGCATCGAAAACATCCATACGATGGCTGCTGACCCTCCTGCGGATGAGAGCTGAACGACTGTTCTCGTCCCAAGCCTCTGCTACTCCCGCGACGGTCACGAAATCTGTCTCGACGCCTATGCCTTTATCTCTGGGCTGGTACACCTGTACGAGCCCTCCTCTGTTCCGAAACTCCCAAAGTCTCGGAAAGACGCTCCTCGTCAAAACGGGCTGTGTCCACTGGTGTTGTGTGAGACACATAAGGCTGAGTGGTGACTGCAAGGAACAACTGGGTAACAGGGGTGACAAGCTCCTGTCGCTGCGCTCGAATGGCCTCAACTAAAGAACTCATCGTCTGGCGCAAGTCCTGCATCTCTGCCACAAGCCTATCAATATGATCTATCGAAGGCGGATCCATCTGCTCCAGTGCAACGAGCGTGCCAACCTGGTCAGTCCTCGTCCCACACGAGTCAACTCCGACCTCGGCTCTCACTGCATCATTCTGAGTCCCCATAGTTATCGGCGGCAAAGGCTATAAATGAAAATAGGATTCGATAAGAACACGGAAATCGAATCACAAGAATATGAATCATCAAGGAAGGAATTTCAAGAAATTTGTACTTATGTCACTTTAGGCAGAGTACCGCGTCGTGAGTATGCTGTGGACATACACATACTACGATACTCTGCTTAAGTTACCCACTCCATCATACCAAGGTCATCCTACACTCCGAAAGGTAAAACCTAGCGCTCTGATACCAACTTTGTCACGACCCGAAAATAACACGTGATGGCCCTTAAACTACGCAACGTCTACAGGCGCAACGTAATTTAAGTAAACCGAAAACCCAACAATCTAAACCATCAAAAGTAATAAGAAATAAGAACATTGCTAAAACTTTTGAAATCTCAAACCAAATTCTTTAAAGTCCAACATTTCTTCCTTTAAAATTTTGGCAGCACCTCCTTTGTAAAACAAGCCCCCAAAAATGGGTACAACATAATATAAGTAAAAACATCCCAAACGGGAGCAAAATCCACGCCCAACGGCGGAAAACAACCACCACAACAGATATACGACGCCGTAGGGAAGAAAGAGACGATATAAATAAAACAGCATAAAAACCTCCAAGTCAAAAAATAATATACAATATTGTCCTCACATCAAGTCTCTAAGTCATACAAGATAATGGTAGATGGAGAGTACATGATACAACGAATATATAACAAGCAACATCGGATAACCGCAAAACCTACCTAAGCAAAACTGCACACTGTCAGGCGAAGCGGTATCCACAGCAAAAGATGATACGATGGATGAAAATAGCCCTGTCTCTGACTACTCTGAGGAACACCTGCAAAACACTGTGGCACAACGGGGGTGAGTTGCCAACTCGTGAATAGCAAAATAACATATGCAGGTAATCGCGAGTATGCACGTACAGCGCGAATCTAACATAAGCATCTAATAGCAATGAATGGTCATATGTAATTCATCAGTCATGAAAGGTACGCTAGCAAGTACTACTAAGACATGAAGAAATAATATGACAATCGGAATACAATAATCATGTAAGGTACTCTATCAGATACAAATAATACATGAAACAATGCATATAATAGTATGTAAATGCAACAGTCATGGAAAGTACTCT
This sequence comes from Agapanthus africanus, assembly GCA_030015575.1. Classification (NCBI taxonomy): domain Eukaryota; kingdom Viridiplantae; phylum Streptophyta; class Magnoliopsida; order Asparagales; family Amaryllidaceae; genus Agapanthus; species Agapanthus africanus. The sequence goes on along the minus strand of CM057343.1, from coordinate 496,263,939 downwards.
ATCAGGTACAACTAATACATGAAGCAGTGCATAAACAATAAATGTGGAGTACGGAATAAAACATGTCATTTCCACGGAAATCCTAACCTCGTGGTAGGACCAAAATCCAACAAGACAATCAAATTCCCAATTTCCACAAATCAGCCCCCAAATTGGCTCTAATATCATGTAACTCTCATATATCCTTAATGTACAATATCAAGTAAATCTCATATATCATGAATGTCCAACATCAAGTATATCTCATATATCCCGAATGTACAACATCAAGTAGATCTCACATATCCTGTGTGTACAATATCAGTATATCCCACATATCATGTGTGTACAATATCAGTATATCCCACATATCCTGTGTGTACAATATCAGTATCAAGTAAGTTTCATATAAGGTGAGTGTCTAATATCGACACCCAAAACATCATGAAACAAGTGTCAAGCATCGACACCGAAATATTGATCTATCAGGTGCTGTCACCACGACTGGCCCCCTGATAGGTACGTATCATACGCTATACCGAAAAGCCCGAGTGCCTAGCTCTGACCCTCGTCTTTCTACGTATCCATACGTACATGACTCCCGTCGGTATCCCCACGATAACCGCCGAATCATAGGTACTGTCACCGGTAGGTATGGTTCCCCCACTAACTCATCTCCCCACTGAGATTCTTGCCCCGGGGTACCTCCGGCCCCCACCATGTACCCGCACACGGACCCCTCCTTTCCTCGCGTGGGGTATATATATCCGAACCAATAAAACTCATGGTGGGTGCTGAAATATCATATCAAGGGAAACCGGGTTTTTCAAATAATACATAATTTCATGAAACTACCACGGTCCCCAAATCCAGAAAACATCATGAAAAATCCATATCTCAATGCGAAAATCCATGAATATAATATACGCAACATGAAACTGAAATGCGAGCATATAAAGGAAAAGCCGCTATTTAACTGCAACCAGTTAAAATATAAATCATGCGGTTCCTAATTCTCCAAGTCCAATATAATATCAAATAAATGTGAACATGTAGCTATAACCAGATATATGTGTAAACATAGAGGTATAGCACGGTATAGGTATCTACCTATCAGTAATGATGTAATATACCCTCCAGGTATAAGTAAGGTATACACGTAGCTATGTCATTATGTGTGTATGTACCTATCGCAAATGGTACAATACCCTATAGGTAATACAGGTAACTAGCATGTAAGCATGTCAAGGCATATGTGTAAGCATTTAGGTATACAGGTATGTTATAAGTCATATGCATAAAGAAATATGAATCAATGTCTCAATGTCCCTAACCAAACAATATCATATCTATAAGGGTGGTGTGCATGTCATGGCAATTATTGACGGTGTGTGTGGCATACAATCAGTGCTCGTGCAACATAAGCCGTCAATAATAGTGCAGTGTCCTAAGGGTACTAGTCCAAGCACAACAATAACCAAGCAGTAATGTGTATGCGCAACTCTATATATGCAATAGAATATGCGACAAAACATAACATCTCTAGCCCATACGCATAACGCCATGCGGGCGATTCCTCTGTAGATATTAAATCTACTCACCAACGCTCCTGGCTAAGTGAAGCCAACCACCTGTTTTCCCTCTGTCGCAGCGTCCGATGTCCCCACCTGCGAACCTAAAAACAACAAAACGATAACATAAGTGTATATTAGCAACGACCTAAAACACGTACAAACTACGTTTTACCGACACACCCACTCCAAACATATTCTTAAGTGTTCGTATTGTAGCTAACGTACGTAGCGAAACGACGAAACCAACCCAAGAGCAAAACCAGCACGAAGTGCACAGACCGTGTCGGATAACGTATCGCGTGTAGTCGTAACACTAGAAACTACCCATGTGATCCCAGATTTTGTATACATAGAAAACTCAACAACCAAACAAGACCAAATACACCTAAACCACTGCAGACACCTACCCACAAAAACCTAAAACCCAACTCCGCCCAAAAACCGATGTCGCCGGAAATCTCCCGCTTGTCGCCGGCCGAGTCCGAGCTCCTTGGGTTCGTGCTCCAGGTGAGGTCCTATGGTCACATCAGAACACGGATATCACAAAACGACACTAAAAATACGATATTATGCACAAAACTTAACTTTACATTATCTAAACTGAAAGTATAAGGCTACACAACACTAAAACAACTTAATTAATAGAAAGAGATCAATAACCAACCAAAAGAACTCAAAGATCCAAGCTATCCAAGCTCTTAGGCATCCAAGAGGCAAAACTAGATCAAAGATGTGATTTTGGTGAGATTGGATGAAGTTTTGAAATAGATTTGTGATGGAATATGAAGTGTTCAGTTTAGGCTTAGAGGAGATAGAGAAATATGAAAGAAATTAAGTGAGAAAGAATGAGAGAGTGTGAGGAAATGAGAGAGGGAGGTGAGTGTAGGGTGAAAGTGAGAGGTGAGTGTATCCTTTGCATTAATTCTCCCATTAATGCATTCATACCATGTCACCATGCCACCTTTCTCACAAACAAAAACCCAAAAGAAAATATCAAGGATTAGGGTTAAAGTTTAAAGAAAAGAATGGATTAAAGAAAAGGATTCGAATTAGGGTTAAATGTCATGGTCACTAATACTAGATTAGTTTTAACAAACCCTCACATTTACGTGCACACGTGCGTGCATGCCCATAACAAATAATAATAAATTATTAATTAAATGTTATAAAATGTGAGGAATCCGAATTGATAAACTTTTTACAGTAAACCCGCATTACCGTCTAAACTAACACTAATCGAAATCTAAGGCGTTACACATATCGTAGACCCACAGAAGAAATTTAGACCGAGTCAGCCTTACTCGGCCTCGGATCGGCGGCAAAATACACTGTTCTGCCGCGGTTCCAAGGCGGTCTTGGCGACTTACGAAACCAAATTTCTCCTGTGTTCATTAAAAACCCTGCTTGTATTTTTAAGGCCTCTGAAAAGTTTTTTAGACCAGTTTTGAAAATCAACAGAAAACAAGCATTTGGATCGTGATTTCGGGATTTTTCAACGATCGAATTTCTGACAACTTGCTAACTAGCTAGTTAAGGTTTAGTAGACTCTGATACTACTGTAAGTCGATGTTGCGCACCCCGCAGGTTCGCTGGAGGCTGAATTTACAAAAACGATTTTAACATGCTTTGCAACACCGACTAAACTCCAGGATTTATACGGAACCTTAACTAGCTAAACAAACATGGAAGTTTAACTACTATGATAAATGGTTATACCTACGTGACCAAGTCATTCGGGTCTTCTTTTCTGTTGGATATGTATGCCCTAGAGGCCATTATTGTATATGTATACAAATGGATGCTTGGACATATATATGTACAGGACAGTCTTGCTCGATATGATAGTATGCTGTCTGGTTTGTCTTTATCTTAACATGTGCTTGTTTTACTTGCTATTACATATCTTTTATACATGATAATAAAGCCCGTAGGATCATTGCTAGACTACCTGAATTGTGATGGCGATCATACTTGTGGGAGCTGGGTAGTCGATGTTAGTTATATATATGCCCTAGAGGCCATTGTTGTACATATGATGTATATTATAATGGATGCTTTGATATATATAGAGAGGAATTTCTTGCTCGTCATGATAGTATGCTATTTGATTTCACTTTAGCTTAACATGTTGACTTATATTAGTTTACTGTCTTACTCTCACATGTTGATAAAGCCCTTAGGATATGTACTCGACTACTGGGACTATGATGAGATCATACTAGTGGGGCCACAGTAGTCTATGAGTACATCCTATAATTGTTCCTAGTCGTGGGTGTATCAAGACAGGGCATCGATACACCAGAGTAGACTAGCGTATATGCATCTTGACCCATATGATGGGCGATAAATGATCCCATATCCATCGGTGTTTGACATCAAAGATGGTGTACGGGTGCTCAGTGGAGACTGGGTACACCGGACGGACTCGCCGAGAACTCCCAGATGGTATTATACCTCACGTCAGATGGCAGTTCTCTGGTGACACTGGTATAGGGTAGTCTGTAGACCCGAGATCGTCATAGAGTCTTGTGTGATTCCCACTGTGCTTTGATTTCCACCTTACCACGTCCAAGAGGGCGTGCAAAATGGTGGCTTTTGGGTACAGTCCCAAATCACATGGAGGCAATGAGCGATAGGAGGGGTTTCGTCTCTCCCGGTATAGGGAGTTGATGTTGTGCTGTGTTCGATTGGCTATAACTGGAAGTCCCTGGCCAGGGCGGATATTGAGTCCTACTGGTAAGTGTTATCAGTAGGTTCTCGACCTGTTATGAGCCTCACATCGACACGACTTATCGGTTACTGGGGTCTGACGTATACCACCCCTAGACTAGATATGCAACATATCAGACGAAGAGACTGGATTGTACGGTAGTGTTACTGATTGGATTCACAGGAGAATGTACAGGCTTGCTTGTTGATCTTCTGATCGTTTAATACCTGGGTGGTTGTTACGTTTAGCTGACCGCTTGCAGCTTGTGAGTGTTTGATATGATCATCATCTACTGCCGGCGTATTGACGATTATTTAGAGTCCTACACAGAGGTTTCTTGACTCAGACAAAATGGAGTAGAAGCACATATGTGATATGTGCGGGACCGAGAATAATATGATATGAGATACCGTATTCTATTCCCGCGATATTTGATATCAGCCGGGTCATCGGATCAAGTGTTGATTCGATGAATCGGTACATGAAATATTAGTCGGTTATATGTGATATAGCCGGATTGTCGGATCAAGTGTTGATTCGATAATTTAATGTATAATTATATATGTGATATATTACATTACATTATCTAATATTGGCTTGCTTTATTGATTCATTTCTCACCGGGTAATACATTGATATATATGCGATATATCTTAATTGTATTATTTTCTTTTGTTACAAAAGTATATGATATATAATATTGTAACAAGTTATGTTTACAAATGCAACATGATTAGTGGAGATTAAACATGGTTAGGGTTTGATTTTGGTTAATCTTTTCTAGAAGCTTCTAGAAGATTTTGTTTTGTTTCTTGCAAAGATATTATGTGTTGATATTTTTGGAGATATTTTCCTAACCCAACCCACACCCTTTACCCTAGTTAAAGCTCTACAATGGTTAAGTCTTTCTTGACTTAACCATGGTTGCAATTGTAATGATATAACAATTCATTATTCATCACAAAAGGATTGATCATTCTTCTTCTTCTTCCTTGAACTCTTGAAAAGCTTTCTAGGTTTTTCTTTTCTGATGGATTAGTGTAAGATTTTGATAATAAAAGAGAGCATAAATCCTACTTCATCATCCTCATCTAATTTAGCCAATTAGATTAGGGTGTTCACTTCATTAATACTTGATTAGTGAGTGAGAGCTTGAGTTAAAGAAACTTCAAGGTAGATCATCTTCGAAAAGGAAGACTTCAAGAAAGCATGGATCATTCGGGTTGTGGAGCCTCTCTTGAGTCCGGGAGATCATGGATCGCGGCGAAGGGACTACTACTCGGAGCTTATGAAGCGAAGGAGCGGACTACAAAAGTTGTAATCCCTCTCTCTTAGTTGTAAAGTTGTTTACTTGCCTGTTTAACCCTAATTATCTAGCAAAGATCCTCGCTTTGGGTTGTTCGGCACGTCTAAATTTTAAATCGGGCATGGTTGATGCCTTATAGACCCTTGTGACAGTGTCTAGTAACCGTACAGTCGGTACGCATATCCTTAAATAGTCCATAGTCGTGGGAGTATCGAGACTGGGCATCGATATTCCGGAGTAGACTAGTGTATACATATCTAGACCCGACGAGGGGCGATGGTTTGGTCCCGCAGCTATTGTTCTTTAGACATAAGATCGTATACAGTGCTCACTGGGGGTGAGTACACCGGACGGACTCGCCGAGGACTTCCAGATGGTACTATACCTATCGTCGGATAGAAGTTCTCAGGTGACATGAGTACAGGTTAGTCTTTAGACCTGAGATCGTCATTTGTCTCGTGCGAGTTCCCACTATGCTTTGATCACTGCCCTACCATGGCTCTACTGAGTCGTGCAAATAGGTTTTGGTTGGGTACAGTCCCGAGCCACATGAAGGCAGTGAGCGATTGTCGGGGATTCGTCTCTCCCGATATTTGGAGTCGATATCGCACTGTGTTTGATTGGTCAAGACCATAAGAGCTTTGGCCAAGGCAGTTGGGATTTACTGATAGGCTGATCAGTAGTTTCCCGAATTGAACCTGAGCCACATCAGCATGAATTACCGGGTTATTAGGGTCTGACGTTTACCACCACCCCAGACCCGGTATGTGATACTCTTAGACGAAGAGACTGGACTATATGGAGATTGTCACAGATAGGCTCAGTAGGGATCCGGATGAGTTTGCTCGTCGGCCATCCTTTTCGACAGGTACCCGGATAGCCGTTACGTACAACTAGTGCCGCTGATGTGCTTGTGGTTATGGATTTATCCAGTAACTCACTGCCGGTGTACCGTCGAGTCTTTAGAGTCCCACATAGAGGGTTTCCCTGGTTCAGACGAAATGATGTAGTGCAGGATCTCGATCGATTGATGTACTTTGTACTCGGACATTCAATCGAACAGTTGGTAATACTAGCCGGCTCGGGTTTGAGCCGGATTATTAAATCAGGTATTGATTTAATAGTTTACATATATGTATTTCGATATGTGTATTGTAGTATTATGTTCTTCGTGTAATTCTATCTCTTTGGGCATTCGTGTTTTTATCCGAATGCAGGTATGTATATACAGCAGACTGTAATCCGTATTTTATTACAGATTACCTTCTAGAAGGTGAACACCTCATCATGGACTTTTCCATTTACTGATAAATGGAAATGAGGTGGAAATTAAGGAAAGGGAGGCATGGTGAGTGGCATGGCTTCAATAGTTCACAAATGAATTCTTTATTCATTTGTGGTTACTATTGAAGCATGGCTACACTTGTTTATTCATGAGAATTCATACACAAAAACTTGGTGTTGATTTTCTCTTTCATGGATGCTTCATTATTCTTGGACTCCTATTTTTCTTCATCTCCTCCCTCCTCTTGAGTGTCCTCCACCTTTATATTCTTCCTCTTCACTACCCTTCTCATGAGTTGAGAAACAAGTAAAGAGGCAAGAAAGAGATAGCAAACACTTAGATCTTCACACTACATCCTAGACTACTTGGTTTAGCAATCCAAGTTCTCTAACTGCTCTACTTGACACATTGTGAGGAGCTAAAGCCATGGATCACATCCCTCAGGTGGATCATCTACAACAAAGAAGGACCATAGAACAATCTCGATCCCGGAGAACGGATGGAGCGGGAAAAGAAGATCAATCATGTTCAAGGTGGCCAGTTGGAGCTAACGAAGAGGAAAGAAGACCGAAGGACTTGGATCGTTTGGTGAGACTTCTTTCATAGTAGTTAGTTCATCTCTTTTAGTTTTGCTAGATAGGTTTATGGAAAAATCCGGATTAAGGTTATTCTAGCGCCATGTTCTAATCGTTAGAAAAAATTTTGTTTCGCATTTGGCCACGGAAGTTGACCGGGGCACTAGCATAACCTTTCATGGTATCAGAGACACCCCATAAAACCTATACTAGCAGTTTAAACATTGTTTAAAATAACAAAACCGAAATAACTCCAAAACACGAAACTTTGAAATCAAGTTTCTGTCAATTTTTAAAAGGCCTCTAAAATTTTTTTAAGTAAGTGCAGAGTGATCCTTTAACTGTGAGATGAACCCAGAACAAAAACGAAGCGATCCTAGCATGTTTGGACCGGCGACATCATTAATTTTTCCGGCCTCGCCGGTTTTGGTAATGAGGAATCGAGTCGTTTTTGTTTGGTACTCTCTAACTCTTGGATTTAGAGTTTCAAGATATGTTTTTTTTCCCAAAATGATTTTTCAATTATCTTGTGTTTTGGGGCATTGCGGAGTATTTCAAAGTCGTTATATTTTAACAACTGTTTAATTGTTATCAGTACTTAGATTAGCATCTGCGACCGTGAATGTCATTTGATCGGTAAACCCGTCTATCTGCTATATGTCCTTTTAGACGAGTTTGGGAACATGACATTCACGTTGATGTTCTGTGATTGTGCTAATATTGTGGTTGGATAGTCGTGGTGGATAGCATGTGGTGCAATGTTAGTTGTACAGTTTGTATTCATTTGTACATTTGTTATTGCGGGGCGAGCGTCCGACATGTGGGCTGCCGTTTTTACCGGATTGTATATTATTTGTTTGGGGCACGACCGGGTTGAGGTCGATGTCACCATTTATACATATTATTTTCATTTTCTGTACTAGGATTGCCCCGCAGTGGAGTGCACGAATAGCCGGGTTCTAGAAAGCAAAAAGCCCGCATCTCATAGCGTTGAAATGGATGGGGCTTCATTCTAGAATTGGCAGGCTATTCGCCGCATTCGTAAGGGGTAGAGGATGACCCACGGAGGGGCACCCAAGTTATCGGATCCCATGAAATGCTGGGTGGCCCATTCACTTTGTTGAAGGGGGTTGCCTCACTTCTGGGATTGGCGGGTAACTTGTCGCGCTCGTACGGGTCCAGGTTTTCATTACACAGGCTATCCACAATACCGGGAACGTCGAGTTTTATTTGCGGCTCTAATAAAACCCAGGGCTCCAAGATTATCCACCTTTCTGTATTGTTGGTTGAGATTCTATGATATTGCTTATTATCATGCCTGGGACGAATGTTATATATATTTATATATATACTAGTAGATGTAGTATATGTTTTGCACCCGCGCTAGTTCAGCCCCCGCTCTGTCGTTAGTTAAGTAACCTAACAGGTGATGACGGGCCCTGTGGCGAATGCGGATAGCATATACGTACATCGTATTTTCGTTCTTTTCTGGTGTGATAGGTTTAAACTGATGGGACCGCTTTAATTTTTTTTAATGCAAGAAAATAAACCTAAAAGATGTTGTTGGAACAAATTTCGAAAAACTATAGCTATATTCTTTCGCTTTGCACAATGGTGTTCGGTCATGAATATCCAGCACCTCATTCCAGGAGGCAAGAGCCGATCTCTTCACGGGGAATGACCTCTTGAGCGAAAGTCTATACTGTAGATTACTCATTTTTTTTTCAAAAACAAAAGTATTTCAAAAGCCGGAGCCTAAACCACTCCTTTTTCAAAACTGCTCAGGTTCCTTCAACGATATCATGTTCATTGAGTTAATGGGTTTTTTCGCCAAAAACCCAGCCATGGCCCTCCGTCGTTTCTTACAAGTGTTGCTTAGTATTCATGCTGCGTATGTTGACTGTATCAAGGCGTAGTGTATGGTAGCTAAGAAATACTTGTTTGTGGCATATGATGCGATTGGTTAGGACAGTCGTATGACCATTTTGACTGTGTCAAGAGTCATGCGGGTGGGTCTAATGCAATCTTGGACCGGTTGAACTTGGCTAGCCACTTATGATATGTTGATTGTGTCATGGTCATAATTCGTTAGGGGCAAAAACCACATCGGGAGTTTCAAATATACAAGAAACTTGCAGATTTAGCATACCTTCTAGAGTGTAGTGACTAGAGTGGATTCCATCTAGGTCATCACACAATGATAGCTGGATCCCAATCCTACTGATGAGTAGGATTACTCTCGGGAGATAATCTCACTTAACAATCAATGCTATAAACTGAGTAGGTGTCTCGAACGGTGTTAGCGGGGCTACGCCTCCAGGGAAAAGAGGTTATGTAATTAAGGAACTTCGCGAAAGCATTGGAAAACCTCCCTCGAACTAACGACACTAGCCTGGCAAAAAGGTTAAGCAAGTATTGTGACGTGCGATTAATCCTGACTAGTTCTTCTTTTAAGGTTTGAAAAAGAATTCGAGGAAACAGTGGGAGCCATCCTGATTAGATAAACTAATAACCAATCTAATCTTGCAAGAGCACACACTGAGTGTTTCTTTTCTCTCCCTCCAGGTAGCAACCACTTCATACCATAATCAAGATAATAAAATGTATCACTTGACCAATCCGAATTCTTATTCGGGGCTGGGGAACGTCGATTTGGCTCTAACCTATGACAGCAGTCATGAGTATGAGCAGAGAAAAGAGGATTGCATGAATTCCTTGATGACCCCATTGAAGAAGAAGCAAACTATTGCATCCTCTTCAGGTATTCTTATTATTGAGAACTGTTTTTCAGTCAGTTCTACCTCCTGAGTACTAGATACCGGATTAGGATCTCATATCTGTAATTTATTGCAGGGACTGAGAAAAAGTAGGATGCTTGGACCTGGTGATATGTCCCTCAGAGTAGGGAACAGAGCACAAGTTGATGCTTCTGCCGTCGGTGAATATCACATAGTATTGCCAAATAACAATACTATGATTTTGAACAATTGCTACTATGTACCTTCCATGGTTTGCAACATCATATCGGTTTCTTTACTTGATAAAGATGGATATAGTTTTGTTCTTGATAGAAATATCATGAACATTTACCTTGATAAGGTATTGGTTGCAGAAGGTACACTGTGTAATGGTATCTATATTCTTAATCAAAATACAGTTCTCGGTATACAAAACACACGCAAGAGGAAGAGTTCAGATGTGAACGAATCCTACTTGTGGCATTGTAGACTGGTCATATCGGAGAGAAAAGACTGAGTAAATTGCATAAAGATGGATTTTTGGATACGTTCGAGTTTTCATCTTATGAAACTTATCAGTCTTGTCTCAAAGGAAAAATGACTAAATCTCCGTTCACCGGACACGGAGAAAGAGCAGCAGAGCTCTTGGGACTCATACACAGTAATGTATATGGTCCAATGTCTATACATGCAAGGGGTGGGTTCTCGTACTTCATTACATTCACTGACGATCTCTCTAGGTTCGGATATGTGTATCTTATGAAACAGAAATCTGAAGCTTTTGAGAAATTCAAAGAATTCATAAATGAAGTAGAGAACCAGACTGGCAAAAGTATTAAGATTCTCCGATCTGATAGAGGATTGGAGTACTTAAGCACGGAATTCCTAGAATACTTCAAAGAGAATTGAATTCTCTCAACTTACTCCTCCGTATACACCACAGAACAACGGTGTATCGGAGCAGAGGAATCGTACCCTGTTGGATAAGCTTCGCTCCATGATGAGTAGTGTTGAGTTGCCTCTTTCATTCTGGGGATATGCGGTTCAAACAGCATCACATCTTTTGAATCAAGTTCCATCCAAATCCGTGCCTAAAACTCCATATAAAATATGGAGTGGTAAGACTTTGTATCTTAAACGTATTAAGATTTAGGGTTGCCCTGCTTATGTCAAAAAGCAGAACCCAGACAAACTCGAGGCACGATCAGTTTTGTGTAAGTTTATGGGATACCTAAAGGACTCTAATGGGTATCTATTCTACCACGCAGAGGAACAAAGGATTATTGTTTCTTGGAATGCCAAATTTTTAGAATGGCAGTTTCTTGCAAAAGAAACCAGTGGGAGAGCAGTAGAACTGGATGAAGTTCCAGAAACACAAACTATAACTGAAGATTTGGTGGAACCGCTAGATTCAGTTATACCCGACGAACTTCAGCCACTCCGCATATCTGGTAGGATTTCTCATCCGCCCGATAGATACTACGGTTTTCTCAATGACGGGGATCGAGAGGATTGCATCTTAGAAGAAGATGATCCTACTAGTTTCAGGCAGGCCATTATCAGTAGGGACTCTGATAAATGGTTGGATGCTATGCGATCTTAAATGAAGTCTATGTACACTAATAAAATGTGGACCTTGGATATTGCTCCACCTGGGGTAAAACCCGTTGGATGCAAATGGATCTACAAAAGAAAATTTGGTGTAGATGAGCAGGTGGAAACCTATAAAGCTAGACTCGTTGTAAAAGGTTTTCGTCAAAGACCAGGTGTGGACTATGACGAAACCTTTTCTCCAGTAGTTGTGCTCAAATCCATTCGGATCCTACTTGCCATTGTTGCCTTTCATGACTATGAGATCTGGCAGATGGATGTAAAATCGGCTTTTCTAAATGGCAGTTTAGAAGAGTGCGTTTGTATGGATCAGCCGGAAGGTTTCGTAGACAGTGGGAGCAGCGAGAAGGTGTGCAAGTTGCTTAAATCCATTTATGAATTAAAGAAGGCATCGCGGAGCTAGAACATCTGTTTTGATGAAACAGTCAAGGAATTTGACTTCATCAAGAACGAGGATGAACCTTGTATTTATAAGAAGATTGTAGGATGAACTGTCGTGTTCCTAGTCTTGTACGTAGACGACATTCTTTTGATAGGAAATGACATTCCTATGCTACAACCGGTCAAGCTATTCTTATCACAAAGGTTCTCCATGAAGGACCTGGGAGATGCCTCGTACATTCTAGAGATTAAGATCTATAGAGATAGATCCAAGAGATTACTCGGACTCTCGCAATTCAGGTACATAGAGACCGTACTAAAGAGAATTACTGTGGAAGATTCCAAGCGCGGTAACATACCCGCATTGTACGGAATCACCCTCTCTAAGGAGATGTCCCCCAAGACTGACGAGGAGAGGGTTCGCATGAGCACTATACCCTATGCTTCGGCGGTAGGATCTATAATGTATGCGATGCTATGTACCAGGCCAGATGTAGCTTATGCGCTAAGCGTGGTGAGCCGGTATCAGTCAAACCCAGGTGAGGACCACTGCACAGCAGTAAAGAACATTCTCAAATACATAAGAAGGACTAAGGAGATGTTCTTGGTTTATGGTAATGGAGACCTAAAGGTCAAGTCCTTTACCGATTCAAGCTTCCAGAGTGACAATGATGACAGCAAGTCTGTCTCAGGTTTTGTGTTTACCCTCAACGGAGGGGCGATGTATTGGAAGAGCTCCAAACAGGATACCGTTGCAGACTCGACGATGGAGGCTGAATACATTACTGCGAGCGATGCCGCAAAAGAGGTGGTCTGGATGAAGAAACTCATTAGTGAACTTCAGGTAGTTCCGTCCATTGTTGACCTAATACCTTTATATTGTGATAACAATGAGGCTATAGTTTTAGAGAAGGAACCACGGTCCCATCAGAAATCCAGGCACATCTTAAGGTGGAATCACCTGATCAAGGAGATCATAGATCACCAGGAGATCGAGGTCCGGAGAGTGGATACAAAAGACAACAATGCGGATCCATTCACCAAGGCTCTTCCTCAAGCACAGTTCGAGAGACTTTTTAAGATGTTGGGTATGTGGTACACCAACAGCTGGCCCTAGAGCAGTCATTGGATACTTGGTACGTCAATATATGGCCTTAGTGCAAGTGGGAGATTGTTGGATATGTATGCCCTAGAGGCCATTATTGTATATGTATACATATGGATGCTTGGACATATATATGTACATTACAGTCTTGCTCGATATGATAGTATGCTATCTGGTTTTTCTTTATCTTAACATGAGCATGTTTTACTTGCTATTACATATCTTTTATACATGTTGATAAAGCCTGTAGGATTATTGCTAGACTACCTGCGTTGTGATGGCGATCATACTTGTGGAAGCTGGGTAGTCGGTACGCACATCTTTAAATGGTCCCTAGTCATGGGAGTATCGAGACAGGGCATTGATATTCCAGAGTAGACTAGTGTATACGTTTCTAGACCCCGACGAGGGGCGATGGTTTGGTCCCACAACCATTGGTCTTTAGACCTAAGATCGTATACAGGTGCTCACTGAGGGTGAGTACACCGGACGGACTCGCTGATGACTTCCAAATGGTACTATACCTATCGTCAGATGGAAGTTCTCAGGTGACATGAGTACATATTAGTCTTTAGACCTGAGATCATCATTTGTCTCGTGTGAGTTCCCACTGTGCTTTGATCACTGCCCTACCACAGCTCTACTGAGTCATGCAAATAGGTTTTGGTTGGGTACAGTCTCGAGCCACATGGAGGCAGTGAGCGATTGTCGGGGATTCGTCTCTCCTGGTATTGGGAGTCGATATCGCACTATGTTTGATTGGTCAGGACCATAAGAGCTTGGCCAAGGCAGTTGGGATTTACTGATAGGCTGATCATTAGTTTCCCGAATTGGTCCTGAGCCACATCAGCATGAATTACCGGGTTATTAAGGTCTGACGTTTACCCTCCCCCCCAGACCTGGTATGTAATACTCTAAGACGAAGAGACCGGACTGTATGGAGATTGTCACAGATTGGTCCTGAGCCACATCAGCACGACAGATACCCGGGTAGCCGTTACGTACAGCTAGTGCCGCTGACGTGCTTGTGGTTATGGATTTATCCAGTAACTCACTGCCGACGTACTGTCGAGTCTTTAGAGTCCTACACAGAGGGTTTTCCTGGTTCAGGCGAAATGATATAGTAGCCGTATTGGATACGTGTAGGGTCTCGATCGATTGATGTACTTTGTACACGGACTATCGATCGGACAGTTGGTAATACTAGCCGGCTCGGGTTTGAGCCGGATTATTAAATCAGGTATTGATTTAATAGTTTACATATATGTATTTCGATATGTATATTCTAGTATTACGTTCTTCGTTTTATTCTATCTCTTTGGGCATTCGTGTTTTTATCCGAATGCAGGTATGTATATACAGCAGACTGTAATCCGTATTTTATTACAGATTACCGTCTAGAAGGTGGACACCTCATCATGGACTTTTCCATTTATTGATAAATGGAAATGAGGTGGAAATTAAGGAGAGGGAGGCATGGTGAGTGGCATGGCTTCAATAGTTCACAAATGAATTCTTTATTCATTTGTGGTTACTATTGGAGCATGGCTACACTTGTTTATTCATGAGAATTCATACACAAAACCTTGGTGTTGATTTTCTCTCTCATGGATGCTTCATTATTCTTGGGCTCCTATTTTTCTTCATCTCCTCCCTCCTCTTGAGTTTCCTCCACCTTCATGATCTTCCTCTTCACTACCCTTCTCATGAGTTGAGAAACAAGTGAAGAGGCAAGAAAGAGATAGCAAACACTTAGATCTTCATGTTACATTCTAGACTACTTGGTTTAGCAACCCAAGTTCTCTAGTTGCTCCACTTGACACATTGTGAGGAGCTAGAGCCATGGATCACATCCCTCAGGTGGATCATCTACGACAAAAGAGGACCGAAGAACAAGCTCGATCCCGGAGAACCGATGGAGCTGGAAAAGAAGATCAAGCAAGTTCAAGGTGGCCACTTGGAGCTAAAGAAGAGGAAAGAAGACCGAAGGACTTGGATCGTTTGGTGAGACTTCTTTCATAGTAGTTAGTTCATCTCTTTTAGTTTTGCTAGATAGGTTTATGGAAAAATCCGGGTTAAAGGTTATTCTAGCGCCATGTTCTAATCGTTAGAAAAAAAATTGTTCCGCATTTGGCAACGGAAGTTAGCCGGGGCACTAGCATAACCTTTCATTTTCATCCTCTCCTTGGCTCCTCGAAGAATGGATGAAGGTTGCATCGTCGGCCTCCTCGCTTCTAAGATGATCCAACCGAGAGTATGTGCTTTGAGCTCCAACCTCTAAACTGAGGTAACTAGGGTACTTGGTTCGCTAATCCATGTAGCCTAGGTGATGTAGAGAATGATAATGGATTGTAATATCTCATTAAACCCTTTGTATCACAACACATGTGAGGGTAAGGGTTTACTTGAGGAAGAAGGAGATGAAATGAAGAGAGAGAAAGGAAAGAAGCAAATGAGCTAGCATTCTCATGGCTAAGTGTTGAGAATGGCTAATATCTCATACCTCACTCATTGAACCATGGATTAAAAACCAATACAATATATCACCCATGCTTCAATAGTGAGTCAAGACAAATAAAATAATACTTGAGCCATTCCTCACACCATGCTACAAATATCTCTCTCTTTTCCACCTCATTAATCCATTTACAAAAATGGATCATACCAAATAATGAGGTGTCTCCTTCTAGAAGCATTCTTGAGAAAATTACAAGAATACCCCTCACCGTATATACATACCCGTATTCCTATTCCAAAAAATACGAATACTCTGATACGATAACAATCTAATAATACAATACTAGAATCCGGCTTAAACCAAAGCCCACTAGTATTATCCGTCCGAACATCATTTGTGTACAAGTACACGTATGTGATCGAGGCCCTGCTGTAAAACCATACAGCCTCTACATCGTTTCGCCCGAAGCAGGGAAACCTTCTGTGTGGGACTCTAAAGACTCGACTGTACGCTGGTAGTGGGTTTAACTACAAGTACGTCAGCGGTACTAGCTGCGCGTAACGGCTACCCAGGTAGTTGTCGATAAAAAGGCCGATGAGCAAACTCATCTGAATTCCTACTGAGCCTGTCTGTGACAATCTCCGTACAGTTCGGTCTGTTCGTCTGAGTTACTCTCATATCGTGCCTAGAGGGATGGTAAACGTCAGACCCCTAATAGCACAATAAGTCGTGCCGGGACAGAGTCCAAAACACCCTAAGAAACTACTGGAGTACCTACTAGTAAATCTCACTTGCCCTGCCCAGGGACTTTGTGTAATGGCTTCTCGAACACAGCACGATATCAACCCCCAATATAAGGAGAGACGAATCATATCTAACCGCTATTGCCTCCAAGTGCTTCGGGACTGCACCCAACTACTACCTGTTTGCACGACTCCTTTGAGCCATGGTAGGGTAATAATCAAAATATAGTGGGAACATACTCGAGGCGAAGTGCGATGTCAAGTCAACGGACTAAGCTATACTCATGTCACCTGAGAACTGCTATGTGACGATAGGTATAATACCAACCAGCAGTTCCCGATGAGTCATGTCCAATGTAACTCATAACCTAATGAGCACCTGCATACTATATCTAGTACGATGTACGAATGGCTGTGGGATAGACCATCTCCCCTGCGGGGATAAGAAACGTATACACTAGTCTACTCTGGAGTATCGATGCCCTGTCTCGATAATCCTACGACTAGGGACCTATATAAGGATGTGCTTATAGACTACCCGGCCCCCACTAGTATGACTGCCATCACAACGCTGGTACTCAAGCAAAGATCCTAAGGGCTCTACCAATATATATAAGCGATATGCTAAAAGAAACACATGCACATATTGAGGTAGAATCAAACCAGGTAGTATACTACCATCTTGAGTAAGAATGTTATCATAACTATGAATATCCCAAGCTTCCAATATGTAATATACAATCCAGTATGATATAATAATTGTTGGATATATGTATGCCCCAGAGGCCATTATTTAATATTGGATTCTTATATATGTATATATATATACAGAGGACTTTCTCGCTCAACATGATAGTATGCTATCTGGTTAATCTTTATCTTAACATGTTCACTTGAATGTGTATACTATTAATTTGATACATGTTGATAAAACCCTTAGGATATCCGCTTGACTACCATGATTATGATGAAGATCATACTAGTGGGGCATGACTAGTCTATAAGCGTATCCTTAAATGTTCCTAGTCGTGGGTGTATCGAGACGGGACATCGATATTCCAGAGTAGACTAGCGTATACGTTTCTTGACCTATTTGATGGGCGATGGATGATCCCATGTCCATTGGTGTTTGACATCAAAGATTGTATACGGGTGCTCAATGAAGACTGGGTACACTGAACGGACTCGCCGAGAACTTCTATATGGTATTATATCTATCATCGGATAGCAGTTCTCAGGTGACACTTATATAGGTTAGTCTGTAGACCTGAGATCATCATAGAGTCTTGTGTGTTCTTCCACTATGCTTTGAACCCTCCACGGCTATACTGAGTCGTGCAAACAGATGGTTTTTGGGTACAGTCCCGAGACACATGGAGGCAATGAGCGATAGGAAGGGTTTCGTCTCTCCTGGTATTAGGGGTTGATGTTGTGCTATGCGCGATTAGCTATAACTGAAAATCCCTGGCCAGGGCTGATGAGATTTACTGATAAGTGTTATCAGTATTTTCTCGATCTTTTATAGGCCATACATCGGCATGACTTATTGAGTTATTGGGGTTGACGATACCATCCCTAGACACGATATGCAACATATCTGACGAAGAGACCAGACTGTACGGTATGTGTTGTTGGTTGGCTCTACGGGAGTTTGGAAAAATTCGCTTGTTGATCTTCTGTTCACTCAATACCTGGGAGCCATTACATGCAGTTAGTACTGCTGACGGTTTATGGGTATCTGATATGATCACTACTGCTAGCGTATTGACGAGTCTTAAAGTCCCACAAAGGGGTTTCCGAGCTTAGGCGAAACGAAGTAGGGCACATATGGAGATATGTGCGGGAGCTTGATTAAATACGAGTATATGATACCGTATTTTAATCTGGCGTTTTCTATTGGTCGGGTCATATGTGATATGACCGGATTATTAAATCAAGTGTTGATTTAATATAAAATGACCATTAGCTCATTATTGATTCCTTTCTTTATTTGTATGCATGTATGTATGTATGCTTATATAGATATGTATGCACACATACATGTGTGCATGTGTCATGGTTGAGACACATTGGAGATGGCTATGCTAGACTCACATGGAAACATTTATGATATTTTATTGTTTTTGTGTTAATGGAAATTAGATAATAAATCCATGGTTGATATTTATCTTCTACACACTTCTTCTAAA
Source organism: Agapanthus africanus (assembly GCA_030015575.1). NCBI lineage: Eukaryota > Viridiplantae > Streptophyta > Magnoliopsida > Asparagales > Amaryllidaceae > Agapanthus > Agapanthus africanus. The sequence continues at coordinate 496,245,285 of CM057343.1, read as the reverse complement.
TATCATTGTAATCATGGTTTGTTTTCTAATCCTCCACTAACTCAATTACTAAAATATCTAGATATTTTCCATGCAATTAGTTAAGAGTGAGTGGGACTCTCTCTCTCTCTCTCTCATATTATTCTTGTGCTTCTCTTTTCTTTAGCTCAAGCTTAGCCATTTCTATCTCCTTCTTCCTCCAAGCTCTCTACCATTTTCTAGTGAGTAAAAGAGAAAGAAAAGAAAGGGTTTTTAGTGATATATATACATACTTCATCAATATATACTAGTCTAGCCCACTTGTATAGGTTGTTTGCATCACTTCTACGTAGTTTAAGTGAAGCAAGGAGCTTGAGTCAAAGGAACTCCGTAGTGGATCATCGTGGACTTCGAAGGCTTCAGGAAGACGTGTTCAAGCTTCGAGTGGAACCAAGGAGTCAAGGACTTCTACACGGAGCTAAAGACAAGGAGGAGAGGTCTACAAAAGTTGTATTTCTTTTCTCTTAGTGTTAGACACTTACTAGTATGTGATACTTGTTGATTAAACCCTAATTCTCTAGTTCGATTTTAGGTTTGAGTTGATTAGCACTCTAGATTTTTTAAAGATGCATACTTGATGCTTGTTAAAACCTTGTAAGGGTGCTAAGCAACTCCAGTGGTATCAGAGCCAAGCTAGAGTATTACACGTGACCTAGATGACGTTAAAGTGTTCGATCAAACATCGAAACCGGATCTTTACATGCTCTCTAGAATTTTTCAAAAGTTGGAATTTTTGGGTTTAAAAATATGTAGAAAATAGTGCAAGGTATTGTATGGACCCTCAAGAAAAACGAACACCTAACTCGACTTAACGACCGCGGAACCGCGGCCAAAACATACTTTTGGCGGAGGTTCCGCGGCCGTTGGTGAGGCAAGGAACATACCTTTTTTGCTGGTCTGTAGGTACTAGTAGCACTGTCTGGGTAATTTTGAATCTGTCTCAAGTGTTGAGGTCTCTGAGTATTGTGGGTTTTGATGAATCGATCGAAATATTTAACATCGCCTAGTTTTTCTGAATGTGATACAATATTTGGAATCTACACTAATTAGTTTTGAGAAAATTAATTGGTTGCTTGTAAATCTAATATTTCGTTCTTGATCGATCTCGGGAATCTTGTTGAATTACCCGATTTCTTTTGAAAAGGTGTTTTCATTTTTTAGACCTAAATGTAAGATCTACATTGTTAGGCATGAAGGCCGGAATATGAGATATTTCGGGTTTGCGATGTCTAAGTGTTTTGCGGATTCTAAATGTTGTAGTTTTACATTTCTTTTCTGCTACCGTAAGGGTAATATGTGCATCCCTAATTTCGTTGCTATACGTCAACATTGTTGGGAATACACATATTTACTTATGTTGATGATCTGTGATGATTATTTTGTTGCTGTGGTGATATGGTGTATAAAATCGTCGTGATTGAATAGCCGGGGGTTTTTATGTAAGATGAGAGTTTTTCTTTTCATTATTGTAAAATTCATTGTATGTAATATTCTTTTATTAGGACACCTCCGGGTTGAGGATGATGTCGCCATTTATGTATATTATTTACTTTTCTGTATTAGGATAGACCCAAGGAGGGGAGCACAAGTAACCAGGTTCTAGAGTCCAGTGGGAGACCATCTCGAGGAGTCGAGACCGGGTCTCCTAACTCTAGAATTGGCAACGTTTCTTGCCGCTTTCGTAGGGGTCTAGGGGAGTGGGCTAGGCTATTCGTCACGACCGTAGAATCCGTATTTTTTATCATTGGCTTAATTTAAAATACGGACTTCCTAATATATCTTATACATTCATATATCTGATTCTACTGCGATGTTCTATGATGAGATCATATTACCGCCTGAGATGAATGTTATTATATATATGGTATATAATAAATGTTGCTTATGTTTTGCATCCGCGCTAGTCCTGTTTCGCTATGCCGTTAGTTAAGTAACCTAACGGTGCATAACGGGACCCTGTGGCTAATGCGGATGGTATAAGCGTACGTTCTATTTTCGTTTCTTTCTGTGATGCTTAAGGACTTAAATGATGGGACTACATTAATGAGATTAATGTAAACGAAAAGAAACCTAAAGATGTTGTAGAATCAAATTTAAAACACACTCGGCCTATTTATGAAAAAGCAAGTTTCAAAAATGTGGAGCTTAAACCACTCCTTTTAAAACTATTTAATTCTACAACGAGATCAAGTTCAAAGCGTTAAAGGTTTTCTTAAAAACCATCCGCAACCCTCCGTCATTTTAGCAAGTAGAGTACTTAGTATTCGTGCTACGTTTGTTGACCATAGTTAAGGCGTAGTGTACGGTTGCTAAGTGATGTCTTCCTACACAGTATATAATGCGATTAATTAGGACATTTATATGACTTTGTTGACCATAGTTAAGGGTCATATGAGTGGGTCTAATTAATCACGAAATGACGGGTAGAACTTGACCAGTGCTTGTGATTTGTTGACCATAGTTAAGGTCATGAGCTACTAGGCATAAAAACCACATCGGGAATTTTAAGAGTTGAAATTTGCAATGAGATTGCATACTTTCTATGTGATAGTTAGATCCCGATCCCATTGTGAGTAAGAGTTACTCCCAGGAGAGTTTTGCACTTTACAATTAGCTAATTCAGTAGGTGTCCAGAAAGATGTCGACAAGGTTATGCCTCTGGGAAAATGAGGTTTACTTTAATTAGGTCCGTGCGAAAGCACGGGGAACCTTCCTCAAAGTACCGACACTGGCATGGCTGAACGGTGTAGGATTGCTTGGCACGATAGCAAGGTTTGGAGAGGTATCGTCCATGCCATTTTCAAATTTTTGCCATGCTAAACAATCTTAACCGTAGAATCTTAACTAGAGATTTAGACAAATACAATAAGTAAACTACTTTACAACTAAGTGAATATAGAATACAACCTTTGTAGACCGGTCCTTCACTTCAATAGATCTGTGTCGTAGTCCCTTCGCTCCAAGTAGTGATCTTCCAAACTCTAGAGTAGCTCCACAAGATGAAAGGAACGAGCTTGCACGAAGTCTTCGAGGCCGAAGATGATCTACATCGAGGAGACACTAACCCAAGCTACCTCTTCACTAATTAGGGATTAGTGAAGCTAACACCCTAAACTAAATTGCTAATCTAGTAGAGGATGATGAAGTAGGATATATGCTCATTTTAGAATTGATTTTCTCACTAATTTTCCTCACCTCTCATAAACTTAGAGAGCTCTCTCTTGTGAAGAGGAAGATGAAGCAAATAATGGATGAGAGAGTGAATGGCAACCATGGGTGAGAAAATATCTAATATAACTCATGTAGAGACTTAACCATGGATTTAGATAATGGTTGGGTTAATAAATATCTAGTGCAAGACAAAACTAGTGTACTAAGTCAATGGATCTCCAAGCTTCTACAAGGTTCATGCCATGTGACCCATTTCCAACTAATATTTGATTAACTCTAAATAAATAAACCCTACATTATCATTAGCATGGTGTAAGTCTCATACACCCATGTTACATGTGGAATCAAGCATGACATAAAAAGAAAACACAATTAATATATATCACATATATATTAAGTGTGTACAAGTGAGAAAAAGAAATGCTTAAGTGAGCTAATATTAGTTAATGTAAATTAATATATCAAATATATAATTATAAATTAAATCATTAAATCAACATTTGATTTAATAATTCGGCTATATATCATATGACCGACTAATATTATTTATATCAACTTATCGAATCAACACTTGATTCGATAACCTGGCTACATCTCATATAACCGACTGATACAATATCGACATATCGAATCAACATTTGATTCGATAACCCGGCTATATCTCATATAACCGACCGATAACATAAATCACGAGAATAGAATACGGTATCATATACTCGTATTAATCTCGGTCCCGCACATATCACATATGTGTTCCTACTTCATTTTGCCTAAGCCAGTGAAACCTCTGTGTAGGACTCTAAAGACTCGTCAATACGCCGGCAGTAGCTGATGATCATATCAAGCACCCACAAGCCGTCAGCGGTACTAGCTGGACGTAACAGCTACCCGGGTATTGAGCGATAAGAAGATCAACAAGTAAGCCTGCTCCTACTCCTGAAAAGCCTGTTAGTAACACTATCGTACAGTCCGGTCTCTTCATCTGATATGTCGCATATCAAGTCTAGGGGTGGTAAACGTCAGTAACCGATAAGTCATGCCGATGTGAGGTTCATAAGGGGTCGATAAACTACTGATAACACTTATCAGTAAATCTATGAATCAACCCTGGCCAGGGACTTCCTGTTATGGCCAATCGAGTACAGCGCAACATCAACCCCCAATACCAAGAGAGACGAATCACTTCCTATCGCTCATTGCCTCCATATGATTCGGGACTGTACCCAAAAGCCACCGTTTTGCACGTTCTCTTGAACGTGGTAAGGTGGAAACCAAAGCACAGTAGGAATCACATAAGACTCTATGACGATCTTGGGTCTACAGACTAATATGTACCAGTATCACTAGAGAACTGCTATCTGACGATAGGTATAATACCAGCTAGGAGTTGTCGGGGAGTCCGTTCAGTGTACCCAGTCTCCACTGAGCACCCGTATATCATCTTTGATGTCAAACACCAATGGATGTGGGATCATCCATCGCCCATCATATGGGTGAAGATGCGTATACACTAGTCTACTCTGGAATATCGATTCCCTATCTCGATACACCCTCGACTAGGAATAATTATAGGGTGTACTTGTGGACTACCCTTGGCCCCACTAGTATGATCTCCATCATAGTCCTGGTAGTCAAGTACACATCCTAAGGGCTTTATCAACATGTGAGAGTAAGATAGTATCACTTATACAAGTCAATATGTTAAGACAAAGAGCAACAAGATAGCATACTATTATGTCGAGCAAGAAAGTCCTCTCTATATATATCCAAGCATCCACTATAATATGCATCACATGTACAATAATGGCCTCTAGGGCATACATATAACTAACAATCTCCCACTTGCACTAAGACCAGTTGTTGTAGTATCTCATATCTAATATCCCGAAGAGTCTCTCAAATTGTATCTGGGGTATGGCCTTTGTGAGTGGATCTGCCGTGTTTTCCTTCGTGTCAACTCTCCTGACATCGATCTCCCGGCAATCAACTATCTTCCGGATCAGGTGATACCGCCTCAGAATATGCCTGGATCGCTGATGGGACCTGGGTTTCTTGGCCAATGCTACTGCTCCATTTTTATCACAATACAAAGGTATTGGATACTCAATGGACGGAACCACTCCAAGTTCAGTTATGAACTTCTTCATCCAGACAGCCTCTTTGGCAGCATCGTTAGCAGCGATGTATTCAGCCTCCATCATCGAGTCTGCCACGGTTTCCTGCTTGGAAATCTTCCAACAAACCTCCCCTTCGTTGAGGGTAAAGACAAATCCGGAGACCGACTTAGAGTCGTCCTTATCACTCTGGAAGCTCGAATCGGTAAAGGACTCCACTTGGAGTTCACCGTTGCCATACACCAAGAACATCTCTTTAGTCCTTCTCAAGTACATGAGAATGTTCTTCACAGCTGTCCAGTGACTCTCTCCTGGATCTACTTAATACCTACTCACTACAATTAGTGAGTATGCTACATCAGGTCTGGTACATAACATCGCGTACATGATAGAGCCTACTGCCGAAACATAGGGTATCCCTTGCATGCGAGCTCTCTCCAAATCAGTCTTGGGAGACATCTCTTTGGAGAGAGAGAGTCCTGTGATCGTGGGAAAATTTCCACGGTTGGACTCTTCTATACTAAACCTCTTTAGTATGGTGTCAATGTACCTGGATTGAGACAATCCCAGTATCCATTTAAATCTATCTCTATAGATCTTAATCCCCAAGATGTAGGAGTCATCATCTAGATCATTCATTGAGAATCTTTGTGATAAGAAGAGCTTGACTGAGTGCAGCATAGGAACATCATTTCCTATCAAGAGTATTTCATCCACGTACAATACGAGGAAGACAACCTTACTCTCTGCCACCTTCTTGTATATACAAGGTTCATCTACATTTTTGATGAAGTCAAACTCTTTAACTACCACATCAAAACAGATGTTCCAACTCCGCGATACCTGCTTTAACCCGTAGATGGATTTAAGCAGCTTGCACACCTTCCCGCTGCTCCCACTGTCCACGAAGCCCTCTGGCTGAGTCATGTACACGCACTCTTCTAAATCACCATTTAGAAAGGCGGTCTTAACATCCATTTGCCAAATTTCGTAGTCATGGTATGCAGCAATGGCAAGTAGGATCCGGATGGACTTAAGCATAGCCATTGGAGAAAAGGTTTCATCATAGTACACACCTGGTCGTTGACGAAAACATTTTGCAACAAGTCTAACTTTGAAAGTCTCAACTTTTCCATCTACACCAAGTTTCTTCTTAAAGATCCATTTTCTCCCAATGGGTTTTACCCCTTCGGGAGAAAATTCTAAAGTCCATACTTTGTTGGTGTACATGGATTCCATCTCAGATCGCATTGCATCCAGCCATTTCACAGAGTCCCCACTCGTGATGGCCTGCTCAAAGCTAGTTGGGTCATCATCATCCATGATGCAATCCTCACTCCCACCATCAACGAGAAAACCGTAGTATCTCTCAGGTGGATGAGGAATCCTACTAGATCAGCGGAGAGGTTGAGGTTCGTTGGGTACTATCGAATCCTCTGATTCCACTAAATCTTCAGTTGTAGTCTGTGTAGCTGGAACTTTTTTCAGTTCTACCTCTTTGCCACTAATTTCTTTTACAAGAAATTCATTTTTTTAAAAAGGTGGCATGTTGAGCAATAAACACCTTTTGTTCCTCACTGTTGTAGAAAAAATATCCATATGAATTCTCTGGATATCCCACAAACATGCAAAGAACTGATCGTGCCTCGAGTTTGTTCGGATTTTGCCTTTTGACACAGGCCGGACAACCCCATATCTTAACTCCTTTAAGATATGGTCTCTTCCCACTCCATATCTCATATGGTGTGGTGGATACAGATTTAGATGGAACTTGATTCAATAAGTATGTTGTTGTCTCAAGCGCATAACCCCAAAAGGAAATAGGCAACTCAGCGGTGCTCATCACAGAGCGCACCATATCCAATAGGGTATGGTTCCTCCGTTCCGATACACCGTTGTGCTGTGGTGTATACGGAGGAGTAAGCTGAGAGAGAATCCCATTCTCTTTTAGATAGTCCAGGAACTCATTGCTCAAGTATTCTCCTCCTCGATCAGATCGAAGGATTTTAATACTTTTGCCCGTCTGGTTCTCAACTTCATGCTTATATTATTTGAATTTCTCAAAAACTTCAGACTTGTGTTTCAATAGGAACACATGTCCGTATCTTGAGAGATAGTCAGTGAATGTAATGAAGTATGAGGAACCATTCCTGGCATGTGTAGACATGGGACCACATACATCACTATGTATCAGCCCCAAGAGTTCCGTAACTCTTTCGCCGTGTCCAGTAAACAGAGTTTTGGTCATCTTTCCTTTGAGATGTGACTGGCAAGTTTCATATGATGATAATTCGAACGGATTCAAATATCCATCCTTATATAACTTAGCTAGTCGTGTCGCATTGATATGACCTAGTCTACAATACCACAAGAAGGATTCGTTCATTTCTGAACTCTTCCTCTTGTGTGTGTTTTGCACATTAAGAACTGTATTTTGATTTAGAACGTATAACCCGTTACATAACGCACCAAACCCAATCAACACTTGATTTAGGTAAATGTTCATAACATTATTCTCTATTATAAAGTTATATCCTTCTTCATCTAATAAGAAACTGATATTAAATTGCATATCATAGAGGGTATACAATAACATTCGTTCAAGATCAAAATATTACCATTTGGTAATACAAGGTGATATTCACCAACTGCTTTGGCTACAACACTTGCACCATTCCCTACTTTTATAGAATGATCATCTTTTTCCAGTTCTCTACCTTTCCTTAGCCCAAGTAACATATTACATATATGGGATCCTGATCTGGTATCTAATACCCAGAACATAGAGTGTACTGAGAAACAGTTCTCGGTAATTAACACACCCGAAGAAGAAGCATCAACATGCTCATTCTTCGTTTGGGTGGCATGGAAATCCAGATATTTTCCTATTTCCTGCTCAGACTTACAACAATTATAAGTTGGAGCGGAACCAACGTTCCCCAGCTCAGCATAACAAGCGGGTTCGGTCAATACATCCATATTATTATCTTGATTAAGGCCTGACATGGTCGCTACCTGGAGAGAGAGAGAAGAAAACACTTAGCGTATGCTCTTGTAAGATTAGATTGGTTTATTATCTTATCTAATCAGGATGGCTCCCACTGTTTTTATCAAATCTTCCTTCAAACCCTAAAAGGTAAGACTGATCGGGATTAATTACACTTTACAAGTTCGCCAATCTTTCGGCCAGGCCAGTATTGGTACTTTGAGGGAGGTTCCCCATACTTTTGCACGAATCTAATTAAAATAAACCTCGTTTTTCCAGGGGCGTAACCCCGTTAACACCTTTCTAGACACCTATTTGATCGGCTAATTGTGATGTGTAAAACTCTCCCAGGAGTAACTCTTACTCGCAGTGGGTATCGGGATCCAACTATCTCATAGAAGGTATGCAATCTCATTGCAAATTTCAACACTTGAAATTCCCGATAATATTTTTGCCCCTAGCGATCTATGACCTTGACAAGATCAACAAACCATAAATCGCAAGTCAAGTTCAACCCGTACATTTCATGATTGAATTAAACCCACCTGCACGACCCTTGATAAGGTCAACAAGGCCGTACGAATACCCTAATCCAATCGCATCTCATGCTTTAGCAGTTAAGCATTAATCAGCTACCATTCACTACGCCTTGACAAGGTCAACAAACGTAGTACGAATACTGAATAGTTCTTATCTGAAATGACGGAGGGCTACGACAAGTTTTTAAGAAAACCCTTTGCGTAATGAAATTGATATCGTAGAAACAAGTGATTTTTGAAAAAGAGTGTTTTTTAGGCTCTTTACTAGTTTTTCTAAAGAGGTCACTCCCGGAGAAGAGATCTCGGCTCTTTCTTTATCGAATAAGGTACAGGATATTTCACAAATACCGCTATGCAAAGCAAGAACTAAAATAAGCAATCAAAACACAAAACCGAGTGGGTTGTAGCATCTGCTAGTTTCGCTAAAGAGGTCACTCCCGGTGAAGGGATTTTGGCTCTTTCCTTATCGAATAAGGTACTGGATATTCTACAAGGAATACCGCTAAGCAAAAACTAGAGCTACCCTTTTTGAAAATATGATTCTACAACAACTTTTAGGTTTCTTTTCTTTCATTAATCTCATTAATGAAGTCCCATCATTTATGCTTCCTAAGCATCACAGAAGAAACGAAAATACAACGTACGCTTATGCCATCCGCATTCGCCACAGTGTCCCGTTATGCACTGTTAGGTTACTTAACTAACGGCATAGCGGGGCAGGACTAGCGTGGGTGAAAAACATAAGCAATGTTTAATATATATCATATATACAATAATAAAGCATTCGTCTCACAAATATAAAGTGATCACATCACAGAATATCTGCAACAGAAGATATCATATGAAATATTGGATATACTAGGAATTCCGTGTTTCAAATGAAACCAGTATAAAACACGGATTCCATGGTCGCGATGAATAGCTAAACCCACAATCCTAGACCCCTACAAGAGCGGCAAGCAACCCTACCAATTCCAGAGTTAGGAGACCCGGTCTCGACTCCTCGAGATGGTTTCCCACTGGACCCTAAAACCCAGTTACTTGAGCTCCCCTCCTTGGGTCTATTCTAATGCGGAAAAGTAAATAATATACAACAATGGTGACATCATCCTCAACCCGGAAGTGCCTCAATAAAAGAATATCATATACAATGAATTTTACATGAATGAAAATAAAAAAACTCTCATATCACATAAAACCCCCGGCTATTCAAAACACGACGATCCAATATAACATATCACAGCAACACATAACATCACATGTCATCAACGTAAGTAAATATGCGTATCATAATTTTCGTTGACATATAGCAACGAAAACGGTGATACACCACATATTACACTTACGGTCACAGAAAAGAAAATGTCAAACTACAATATTTGGAATCCACAATCACCTTAGACATCATAAACACGAAATATCACATACTTCGGATTTCATGCCTAACTATATGAATTCCACATATTGTATCACATTCCACAAATAGCTAGACGATTTTAAACATTCTGATCGAATTAACAAACACCCAAAATTTCCCAAAAAGCTCAACACTTGAGCGCAGTTTAAAAATACTCAGAACATGCCACAGTACCTATGGACCAACCGTAGAAGGATCAACCCTTGCCTCACCTATGGCGATGCGGAACTACTCTTGGATATATATATATATATATATTCCCTGGAGGCCAGTATTTTATATGTATACATATGGATGCTAGGGATATGTATGTACAGGACAATCTTGCTCGGTTTATAGTATATTATTTGACTTGTCTTTGTCAGGATATATGCATTTATTTCTATTGTTGTTATATCTAGCTTGCACATATTGATAAAGACTCGATACGGTAGTATACTATTGTGGTTTGTCTTTGTCTAAACATGGCATATGTTATACTCGTTATTGCATATTGCGGTTATATGTTGATAAAGCCCGTAGGATCTTGCTTGACTACCTGCGTTGTGATGACGATCATACTTGTGAGAGCAGGGTAGTCTATAAGCACATCCTTAAATGATCCCTAGTCGCGTAAGTATCGAGACTGGGCATTGATACTCCAAAATAGACTAGTGTATACGTTTCTAGCCCCGTCGGGAGATGGTTGGTCCCGCAACCATTGGTCTGATGCACCTAAGATCGTATACAGGTGCTCACTGGGTGTGAGTACACTGGACGGACTCGCCGAGAACTTCCAGATGGTACTATACCTATCGTCCGATGGAAGTTCTCAGGTGACATGTGTACAGATTAGTCTTTGGACCTGAGATTGGCATTTGTCTCATGTGAGTTCCCACTGAGCATTGATCACTACCCTACCATGGCTCTACTGAGTCGTGCAAACAGGTTTTGGTTGGGTACAGTCCCGAACCACATGGAGGCAGTGAGCGATTATTAGGGATTCGTCTCTCCCGATATTGGGAGTTGATATCGCAAAGTGATCGACTGGTCAGGACCATAAGACCTTGGCCAAGGCAGTTGGGATTTACTGATAGGTTGATCGGTAATTTCCCGGATTGGTCCTGAGCCACATCAGCAAGACTTATCAGGTTATTAGGGTCTGACGTTCACCACCTCCTAGACCCGGTATGCGATACTCTTTGATGAAAAGACCGGACTGTACGGATATTGTCACAGATAGGCTCAGTAAGAGTTCGGACGAGTTTGCTCGTCGGCCTTCCTTTTCGACAGGTACCTGGGTAGCCGTTACGTACAGCTAGTGCCACTGACGTGCTTGTGGTTAAACCCACTACCAGTATAGTGTCGAGTCTTTAGAGTCCCACACAGAGAGTTTCCCTGCACTGGGCGAAAGGTGTAGAGGCTGTATGGTTTTACGGCAGGGCTTCGATCACTTACGTACACTTGTGCGCGTATGATGATCGAGCGGATAATACTAGTGGATTTTGGTTTAAGCCAAATCCTAGTATTATATTGATGGATCGGTTTCGTCTCTTTGTATTCGTGTTTCTCGGAACACGAATGCGGGTATGTATATACGGATGAGAGGAGCACAGAAGGAGACACCTCATTAGGGTTTTGACCATTTGCTTGATTAAAACAATTATGAGGTGGAGAAAAGTATTTGTTATTTTGATAAATGATAATTGAGGCATGGCTACTATGTTTGACATTTTGACTTGGCTTGACCACTTGACTTGGTTTGACTATTTGACCTAGATATTTTGGTGAGATATTTTTGACCTGGATATTTTGGTGAGATATTTTGTGACCTAGATATTTTTGGTGCCATGCTTGTGGTCATGTCAAGGGAGCCATCTCATTTTTCATTTTATCTTTATCATTTGTCAAAATGATTTCTCTCTCTTCAAGTGAGCTCTCATGTTAGCTCTCTTCTTCTTCCTCGCTACAAACCGTAAAAGCTCTCATGTCTTGAGAATCCTAGGGTTTCAAGAGACAAATAAATCCATCTTTATAATCTACACACTCTAGTCTACTTAGATTAGCAAGCTAAGTATTCTAGTTACCTCAATTAGGAGGTAGAAGCTCTTGGCAGGCACTCTCGGGTGGATCATCATTGACGCGAGGAGGCCGAAGTTCAAGCACGATCCATACTTCCATCGAGGAGTTTAAGGAGAGGATCAAAGACCTGAAGGACTTGGTTTCTTTAGGTATACTTTTTATCATAGTAGATAGAACCCTTACATGCTAGTTAGGTTTATAGTTAAGATCCGGTTTAGCTTTATTCTAGCGCCAAGTTTCTAATCGTAGAAAATTTTTGTTCCGCATTTGGTCATGAAAGTTGGCCGAGGCGCTAGCGTAACCCTTCATGGTATCATAGCCAGCCCATAAACCCTAGACTAGTAAGTTTAAACAATGTTAAAACAACGAAACCGAAACGACTCCATAACATCGAAACCAAACTGCAGTTTCTGTCGATTTTTAAAAGGCTTCAAAAAAATTTTAAACAACTGCAGAGTGATCCTTAGACTGTGAGATGTACCCAGAACAAAAACGATGCATTTCTACCATGATATGACCGGCCACAACCCCTTTAAAACCGGCCTCCTCAGTTCAAGTTTGGAGAAATGGGTCTAGTTTTGTTCTGAGTTCTTATCTCGAGGAATTTGGTTGTCTGGTGTTGCTAGTTTTTTGCCCAAGTTTGATTTTCTGTTGTTTTTCTGTACAGTGCAATTCGGAGTGTTTCAAAGTCGTTATATTTGAAAATATTTAATAGTTATAGTACATTCACTTTTATCTGCGACCGTGAATGTCATTTGATCGGTAAACTCGTCTGATTGCTATATGTTCTTTTAGACGGGTTTGCGAACGTGACATTCGCGTTGATGTTTTGTGCTTGTGTTGTGATTGTGGTTGGATTGTCGTAGTGGATAGCAAATGGTGCAATGTTAGTGGTACAGTTTGTATTCATTTGTACATTCATTATTGCGGGGTGAGCGTCCGACATGTGGACTGTCGTCTTTGCCGGGTTGTATATTATTTTGGGGCACGACCGGGTTGAGGTCGATATCGCCATTTGTACATATTATTTTCTTTTTCTGTACTAGGATTACCCCGCGGTGGAGAGCACGAATAGCCGGGTTCTAGAAGGCAACAAGCCCGCATCTCATGGCATTGAGACGGAGGGGGATTCATTCTAGAATTGGCGGGCTATTCACCGCACTCGTAGGGGGTATAGGATGACCCACGAAGGGGCGCCCAAGTTACCGAATTCCGTGAAGTGCTGGGTGGCCCATTCACTTTGTTGAAGGGAGCTGCCTCACTTCTGGGATTGGCGGGTAACTTGCCGCGCTCGTAGGGGTCCAGGTTTTCATTACACAGGCTATCCACACGACCGGGAACGTCGGGTTTTATTTGCGGCTCAAATGAAACCCGGGGCTCCAAGATTATCCACATTTCTGTATTGTTGGCTGAGATTCTGTGATGTTGCTTATTATCATGCCTGGGACGAATGTTATATATACTTATATATATACTAGTAGATGTTGTATTTTTTTTGCACCCGCGCTAGTCCATCCCCCGCTCTGTCGTTAGTTAAGTAACCTAATTGGTGATGACGGGGCCCAGTGGCGAATGCGGATGGCATATACGTACATCATATTTTCGTTCTTTTCTGGTGTGGTAGGATTAAACTGATGGGACCGCATTAATATTGATTAATGCAAGATAATAAACCTAAAAGATGTTGTTGGAACCAAGTTTTAAATAAAAAAACTGACATTACAAACGTTCTCTTTGCTTTGCACAGTGGTATTCGGTTATGAATATCCAGCACCTCATTCGACGAGACGAGGGCCGAGATCCCTTCATCGGGAGTGACCCCTTGAGTAAAAGTTTGCGTCAACGTAATAACTTCACTATAGTCGATTATTTTTGCTTTGCATCATGGTATTCAGTTTGGAATATCCTGCACCTCATTCGACGAGGAAAGAGCCGTGATCCTTTCACAAGGAGTGACCTTTTTAGCAAAAGTTTTTGCCACTATATATTTGTAAAACTGCTCAGGTTCCTTCAACGATATCAAGTTTATTACGTTAATGGGTTTTTCGCCAAAAACCCAGCCATAGCCCTCTGTCATTTCCTACAAGTATTACACAGTATTCGTGCTGCGTTTGTTGACCTTGACAAAGTGTAGTGAACGGTAGCTGGGTGTTGTTTGTTTGTAGCACATGATACGATTAACTAGGACAGTCACATAGCCTTGTTGACCTTGTCAAGGGCTTATGCCGGTGGGTCTAGGGTAATCAAGATAATGACAGGTTGAACTTGACTAGCAATTTATGATTTGTTGACCATGTCAAGATCATAGGTTGTTAGGGGTAAAAACTATATCGGGAGTTTCAAACATACAGGAAACTTGCAGATTTAGTATACCTTCTGGAGTGTGGTGACTAGAGTAGATTCCATCTGGGTCATCACACAATGATAGTTGGATCCTGATCCCACTAATGAGTAGGATTACTCTCGGGAGATTATTTCTCTTAACAATCAATACTATAAACCAAGTAGGTGTCTAGAACGGTGTTAACGGGGCTACGCCTCCAGGAAAAAGAGGTTATGTAATTAAGGAACTTCGCGAAAGCATTGGAAAACCTCCCTCGAAGTACCGATACCAGCCTGACTGAAAGGTTAGGCAAGTATTGTGACATGCGATTAATCCTGACTAGTTCTTCTTTTAGGGTTTGAAGAAGAATTTGAGGAAACAGTGGGATCCATCCTGGTTAGATAAAATAATAACCAATCTAATCTTGCAAGAGCGCACGCTGAGTGTTTCTTTTCTCTCTCTCTAGGTAGCAACCATTTCATGACCTAATCAAGATAATAAAATGTATCGCTTGACCGATCCGAATTCTTATTCAGGGCTGGAGAACGTCGGTTCGGCTCTAAACTGTGAAAGCAGTCATCAGTATGAGCAAGGGAAAAAGGAAAGCATGAATTCCTTGATGACCTCATCAAAGAAGAAGCATACTATTGCATCTCCTTCAGGTGTTCTTATAGTTGAGAACTGCTTTTCAGTCAGTCCTACCTCCTGGGTACTAGATACCGGATCAGGATCTCATATCTGTAATTTATTGCAAGGACTGAGAAAAAGTAGGATGGTTGGACCCGGTGATATGTCCCTTAGAGTAGGGAATGGAGCACAAGTTAATGCTACAGCCGTCGGTGAATATCACCTAGTGTTGCCAAATGGCAATACTATAATTTTGAACAATTGCAACTATGTATCTTCCAAGGTTTGCAACATCATATTAGTTTCTTTACTTAATAAAGATGGATATAATTTTGTTCTTGATAGAAATATCATGAATATCTACCTTGATAAGGTATTGGTTGCAGAAGGTACACTGTGTAATGGTATCTATGTTCTAAATCAGAACGCAGTTCTCAATGTACAAAACACACGCAAGAGGAAGAGTTCAGAGCAGAACGAATCCTACTTGTGGCATTGTAAACTTGGTCATATCAGAGAGAAAAGACTGAGTAAGTTGCATAAAGATGGATTTTTGGATACGTTCGAATTTTCATCTTATGAAACTTGTCAGTCTTGTCTCAAAGGAAAAATGACCAAATCTCCATTCACCGGGCACGGATAAAGAGCAGTAGAGCTCTTGGGACTTATACACAATGATGTATGTGGTCCGATGTCTATACATGCAAGGGGTGGGTTATCATACTTCATCACATTTACTGACGATCTCTCTAGGTTCGGATATGCGTATCTCATGAAACACAAATCTGAAGGTTTTGAGAAACTCAAAAAATTCAGAAACAAAGTAGAGTACCAGACTGGCAAAAGTATCAAGATCTTCCGATCTGATAGTGGAGGGGAGTACCTAAGCACGGAATTCCTAGAATACCTAAAAGAGAATGGAATTCTCTCTCAGCTTACTCATCTGTATACACCACAGCACAACGGTGTGTCAGAGAGAAGGAATTGTACTCTATTGGACATGATTCGCTCCATGATAAGTAATGCTGAGTTGCCTCTTTCATTTTGGGGACATGCGCTTCAAACAGCGGCACATCTGTTGAATCATGTTCCATCCAAATCCATTCCTAAAACAACATTTGAGATGTGGAATGGTAAGAAACCATATCATAAAAAATTTAAGATATGGGGTTGTCCAGTTTACGTTAAAAAGAATAATCTGGACAAACTTGAGGCACGGTCAGTTCTATGTAAATTTGTGGGATATCCAAAGAATGGTTATGGATATCTGTTCTACCATACTGAGAAACAGAAGGTGTTTGTATCTCGCCACGCTACCTTTTTGGAAAGGGAGTTTCTTGCAAAAGAAGCTAGTGGGAGTACGGTAGAACTGGAAGAAACTTCTGAACCACAAAATGTAACTGAAGATTTGGCGGAACCGCTAGATTCAGTGATCCCAGACGAACCTCAGCCACTCCACAGATCCGGTAGGATTTCTCATCCGCTCGAAAGATACTGCGGTTTTCTCATAGACAAGAATCGAGAGGATTGCATCTTGGAAAAAGATGACCCTACCAGTTTCAGGCAGGTCGTTATCAGTAGGGACTCTGATAAATGGCCAGATGCTATGCGATCTGAAATGGAGTCCATGTACACCAATAAAGTGTGGACCTTGGATATTGCTCCACCTGGGGTAAAACCCGTTGGATGCAAATGGATCTACATAAGGAAACTTGATGTAGATGGGCAAGTGGAAACCTATAAAGCAAGACTCGTTGCAAAAGGTTTTCATCAAAGACCAGGTGTGGACTATGACGAAACATTTTCTCCAGTGGCTATGCTCAAATCCATTCGGATCCTACTTGCCATTGCTGCCTTCCATGACTATGAGATCTGGCAGATGGACGTAAAAACGGCTTTTCTAAATGGAAGTTTGGAAGACTGCGTTTATATGGATCAACCGGAAAGTTTCGTAGACAGTGGGAGCAGCGGGAAGGTGTGCAAGTTGCTTAAATCCATTTATAGATTAAAGTAGGCATCGCGGAGCTGGAACACCTGTTTTGATGAAACAATCAATGATTTTGACTTCATCAAGAACGAGGATGAGCCTTGTATTTATAAGAAGATTGTAGGACGAACTGTCGTGTTCCTACTCTTGTACGTGGATGATATTCTTTTGATAGGAAATGATATTCCTATACTACAATCGGTCAAACTATTCTTATCACAAAGGTTCTCTTTGAAGGACCTGGGTGATGCCTCGTATATTCTGAGTATCAAGATCTACAGAGATAGATCTAAGAAATTATTGGGACTTTCGCAGTCCAGGTACATAGAGACCATACTAAAGAGATTTAGTATGGAAGATTCCAGGCGCGGTAACATACCCGCATTGCACAGAATTACCCTCTCCAAGGAGATGTCTCCCAAGACTGATGAGGAGAGGGTTCGCATGAGCACTATACCTTACGCTTCAGCGGTAGGATCTATAATGTATGCGATACTGCGTACAAGACCATATGTAGCTTATGCGCTAAGCGTGGTGAGCCGGTATCAGTCAAACCCAGGTGAGAACCACTGGACAGCGGTGAAGAACATTCTCAAGTACCTGAGAAGGACTAAGGAGATGTTCCTGGTTTACGGTAATGGAGACCTCAGGGTCGAGTTCTTTACCGATTCAAGCTTCCAGAGTGACAAGGATGACAGCAAGTCTGTCTCGGGTTTTGTGTTTACCCTCAACGGAGGGGCGGTGTGTTGGAAGAACTCCAAACAGGATACCATCGTAGACTCGACGATGGAGGCTGAATACATTGCTGCAAGCGATGCCGCAAAAGAGGCGGTCTAGATGAAGAAGTTCATAGCTGAACTTCAGGTAGTTCCGTCCATTGTTGATCCGATACCTGTGTATTGTAATAACAATAAGGCTATAGCTTTAGCGAAAGAACCACGGTCCCATCAGAAATCCAGGCACATCTTAAGGCGGTATCACCTGATCAGGGAGATCATAGATCGCCAGGAGATCGAGGTCCGAGAGTGGATACAAAATAGAACACGGCGGATCCATTTACAAAGGCCCTCCCTCAAGCACAGTTCGAGCGACTTTTTAAAATGTTGGGTATGCGGTACGCCAGCAGCTGGCCTTAATGCAGACGTTGGGTATTCGGTATGCCAATTACTGGCCTTTAGTGCAAGTGGGAGATTGTTGGATATATATATATATATATATATATATATATATATATATATATATATATATATATATCCTAGAGGCCAGTATTGTATATGTATACATATGGATGCTAGGGATATGTATGTACATGAAAATCTTGCTCGGTTTTATAGTATATTATTTGACTTGTCTTTGTCAGGATATGTGTATTTATTTCTATTGTTGTTATATCTAGCTTGCACATATTGATAAAGACTCGATACGGTAGTATACTATTGTAGTTTGTCTTTATCTAAACATGGCATATGTTATACTCGTTATTGCATATTGCGGTTACATGTTGTTAAAGCCCGTAGGATCTTGCTTGGCTACCTGCAAGCGATCATACTTGTGGGAGCAGGGTAGTCCATAAGCACATCCTTAAATGGTCCCTAGTCGCATGACTATCGAGACTGGGCATTGATACTCCATAGTAGACTAGTGTATACGTTTCTAGCCCCGTCGGGGGATGGTTGGTCCCGCAGCCATTGGTCTGATGCACCTAAGATCGTATACAGGTGCTCACTGGGTGTGAGTATACTGGACGGACTCGCCGAGAACTTCCAGATGGTAATATACCTATCGTCAGATGGAAGTTCTCAGGTGACATGTGTACAGGTTAGTCTTTGGACCTGAGATCGGCATTTGTCTCGTGTGAGTTCCCACTAAGCTTTGATCACTACCCTACCACGGCTCTACTGAGGCGTGCAAACAGGTTTTGGTTGGGTACAGTCCTGAGCCACATGGAAGCAGTGAGCGATTGTTGAGGACTCGTCTCTCCCGGTATTGGGAGTTGATATCGCAAAGTGATCGACTGGTCAGGACCATAAGACCTTGGCCAAGGCAGTTGGGATTTACTGATAGGTTGATCGGTAGTTTCCCGGATTGGTCCTGAGCCACATCAGCACGACTTATCAGGTTATTAGGGTCTGACGTTCACCATCCCGTAGACCCAGTATGCGATACTCTTTGACAAAGAGACCGGACTGTATGGATATTGTCATGGATAGGCTCAGTAGGAGTTCGAACGAGTTTGCTCGTCGACCTTCCTTTTCGACAGGTACCTAGGTAGCCGTTACGTACAGCTAGTGCCGCTGACGTGCTTGTGGTTAAACCCACTGCCAGCATAGTGTCGAGTCTTTAAAGTCCCACACAGAGAGTTTCCCTGCACTGGGTGAAAGGTGTAGAGGCCGTATGGTTTACGGCAGGGCTTCGATCACTTACGTACACTTGTGCGCGTATGATGATCGGGCGGATAATACTAGTGGGCTTTGGTTTAAGCCAAATCCTAGTATTATATTGATGGATCGGTTTTGTCTCTTTGTATTCGTGTTTCTCGTTACACGAATGCGGGTATGTATATACGGATGAGAGGAGCACAGAAGGAGACACCTCATTAGGGTTTTGACCATTTACTTGATTAAAACAATTATGAGGTGGAGGAAAGTATTTGTTATTTTGATAAATGATAATTGAGGCATGGCTACTATGTTTGACATTTTGACTTGGCTTGACCACTTGACTTGGTTTGACTATTTGACCTAGATATTTTGGTGAGATATTTTTGACCTAGATATTTTGGTGAGATATTTTGTGACCGAGATATTTTTGGTGCCATGCTTGTGGTCATGTCAAGGGTGCCATCTCATTTTTCATTTTATCTTTATCATTTGTCAAAATGATTTCTCTCTCTTCAAGTGAGCTCTCATGTTAGCTCTCTTCTTCTTCCTCGCTACAAACCGTAAAAGCTCTCATGTCTTGAGAATCCTAGGGTTTCAAGAGACAAATAAATCCATCTTTATAATCTACACACTCTAGTCTACTTAGATTAGCAAGCTAAGTATTCTAGTTACCTCAATTAGGAGGTAGAAGCTCTTGGCAGGCACTCTCGGGTGGATCATCATTGATGCGAGGAGGCTGAACTTCAAGCACGATCCATACTTCTATCGAAGAGCTTAAGGAGAGGATCAAAGACCCGAAGGACTTGGTTTCTTTAGGTATACTTTCTATCATAGTAGATAGATACCTTACATGCTAGTTAGGTTTATGGTTAAGATCCAGTTTAGGTTTATTCTAGCGCCAAGTTTCTAATCATAGAAAAATTTTGTTCCGCATTTAGCCACGAAAGTTGGCCAGGACGCTAGCGTAACCCTTCAACTACCGCGAAACCCAGGGTTTGGCAGCGGTTCTTACGTCATAGAATCGAGTTAGGGTTTTGTTCTTCTAGAGAGTCCATCGTATTACTTGCATGATTTTTGAATGTTCTTCAACTTGAAAAAAATCCATCTCTTGAAAATTTCCAGCGAGGGTTAAAGTGGGTATTTGATATCCGTTCGTACTTTTTAACACCGTCTAAATAACCCGAAAATATGTTAGAATTACGACTACGAAACACTCCGAATTTCCTTTAAAGAAAATTGACATCTCATGCAATTTTAGAAAAAAACAAGCAACGCCTGAAACACCAAAATCCAGAGAACAGAACACCAGAAAAATACGAACCCTAGAAAATGTCTTAGGGCCGGCCAGCTCGGTTTTTTAGGCTATGTGCTCGGGTCAAATCCACCCAATTGAGTTCGTATTTGTTCAGTGTTCATGTTACATCTCATAAAACATTCTGCAGTTGCTTACAAAAAATTTCGACGACTTTAAAAATTGACAGAAACTGGGTTTTAATGTTTCAAGTTACGGAGTAGTTTCGTTTCCGTAATCTAACAAATATCGTCTAAATCACAAGCTTGGCTCTGATACCACTGTAGGATTGCTTGGCACGACAGCAAGGTTTCGGGAGGTATCGTCCATGCCATTTTCAAATTTTTGTCATGCTAAACAATCTTATCCCTAGAATCTTAACTAGAGATTTAGACAATACAATATGTAAACTACTTTACAACTAAGTGAATATGGAATACAACCTTTGTAGACCGGTCCTTCACTTCAATAGCTCTGTGTGGTAGTCCTTTCGCTCCAAGTAGTGATCTTCTGGACTCTAGAGTAGCTCCACAGGATGAAAGGAACGAGCTTGCACGAAGTCTTTGAGGCCGAAGATGATCTACGTCGAGGAGACACTAACCCAAGCTACCTCTTCACTAATTAGGGATTAGTGAATCTAACACCCTAAACTAAATTGCTAATCTAGTAGAGGATGATGAAGTAGGATTTTTGCTCACTTTAGAATTGATTTTCTCACTAATTTTCCTCACCTCTCATAAACCTAGAGAGCTCTCTCTCTCTTGTGAAGGGGAATATGAAGCAAATAATGGATGAGAGTGTGAATGGCAACCATCTGTGACAAAATATCTAATATAACTCATGTAGAGACTTAACCATGGGTTTAGATAATGATTGGGTTAATAAATATCTAGTGCAAGACAAAACTAGTGGACTAAGTCAATGAATCGCCAAGCTTCTACAAGGTTCATGCCATGTGACCCATTTCCAACTAATATTTGATTTACTCTAAATAAATAAACCCTACATTATCATTAGCATGGTGTAAGTCTCATACACCCATGTTATATGTGGAATCAAGCATGACACAAAAAGAAAACACAATTAATATATATCACATATATATTAAGTGTGCACATGTGAGAAAAAGAAATGCTTAAGTGAGCTAATATTAGTTAATGCAAATTAATATATCAAATATATAATTATACATTAATTCATTAAATCAACACTTAAGTGATCAGAAGATCAACAAGCAAGCCTGCTCCAACTCCTGAAAAGCCTATCAGTAATACTACCGTACAATCCGGTCTCTTCGTCTGATATGTCGCATATCAAGTCTAGGGGCGGTAAACGTCAGACCCCAGTAACCGATAAGTCATGCCGATGTGAGGCTCATAACGGGTCGAGAAACTACCGATAACACTTATCAGTAAATCTCTGTATCAGCCTTGGCCAGGGACTTCCTGTTATGGACAATCGAGCACAGCGCAACATCAACCCCAAATACCGGGAAAGATGAATCCCCTCCTATCGCTCATTGCCTCCATGTGATTCGGGACTATACCCAAAAGCCACCATTTTACACGTTCTCTTGAACATGGTAAGGTGGAAATCAAAGCACAGTGGGAATCACACAAGACTCTATGACAATCTTGGGTCTACAGACTAACAAGTACCAGTGTCATCAGAGAACTGCTATCTGATAATAGGTATAATACTAGCTAGGAGTTCTTGGCGAGTTCGTTCAGTGTACCCAGTCTCCACTGAGCACCCCTATACCATCTTTGATGTCAAACACCAATGGATGTGGGATCATTCATCGCCCATCATATGGGTCAAAATGCGTATACGCTAGTCTTCTCTGGAATATCGATGCCCTGCCTCGATACACCCTCGACTAGGAATAATTATAGGGTGTACTTATGGACTACCTTTGGCCCCACTAGTATGATCTCCATCATAGTCCTGGAAGTCAAGTACGCATCCTAAGCGGTTTATCAACATGTGAGAGCAAGATTGCATCACTTATACAAGTCAACATGTTAAGACAAAGAGCAACCAGATAGCATGCTATCATGTCGAGCAAGAAAGTCTTCTCTATATATATCCAAGCATCCACTATAATATACATCACATGTACAATAATGGCCTCTAGGACATACATATAACTAACAAACAATTAGCGAAGTTATAGAATGTAATTAATCCTGGCTAATTTTCTTTTTAAGGTTTAAAGGAAAATTTGATAAAAGCAGTGGGTGATGTCGATTAAATAAGATAATAACCAATCTAATCTTTGTAAAAGCATTTCGCTGAGTGTATTCTTTTCTCTCTCATAATAGCAGATACCCATGACTGGACTTAAGTTTCTATTAGAGAAAAATAAACTAACGGGACCTAATTATAAAGACTGCCTGAGGAACATAAAATTGCCCTTATATATGATAAGGTTGCATATGTCCTCACTGCCCCTGCCCCTCCCGTCCCTGGCCTTGAATCTTCTATTGCGGATAAAGAGATCCGCAAGACATGGGATATTGATTGTGCCACAGCCAAATGCCTCACGTTAGCTTCAATGGATAAAGTACATCAGAAGCAGCATGAGCGGATAGATGTTCAATCCATCTTTCTCCATACAAAGGAGTTGTATGGGGAGCGATCTCGTACCCTGAGCTACGAGGCATCTAGAAAGTTGTTTCAGATGAGGATGGCTGCTGGAAGTCGGTAGGTGATCATGTCTTGAAAATGATAGCTCTTATAGAAGAACTTGAGGGCCTGGGATGGACCATGGAGAACGAACAATATGTTGATATTGTTCTGCAGTCTCTCCCTCTGCTTTTGCTCAGTTTATAGTAAACTTCAACATGCACAATATGGAGAAGTCACTTCATGAACTTCTTAATATGTTGAGAAGTGCAGAGAACACTCAATTCAGCGAAAACTCCCGCTCTGATTACTGGGCCATCTTCATCTTCCGTCCCAAAAGCTAAGGCCAGGGGAAAGAAGAAGAAGAAACCAACTAAACTGAGAGGTGGAGTTAAAAAGGCAAAAGGGAAAGACAGATCCAGGGCTGAAGGATTGGGAAAGGGAGAATGTTTCTACTGCCACAAGTCGGGACACTAGAAGTGAAATTGTGTCGAGTACCTCGCTGATCTCAAGAAGAAGAAGCATGGTGATGTTTCCGCTTCAGGTGTGTTCATGACTAAAAACTGTTTTTCTATAAACTATGTTTCCTAGGTATTGGATACCGGTTTGGGTTCTCACATCTGCAATTTTATGCAGGGATTGAGAAATAGCAAAGTTTTGAAGACTGGTGATCACACTTTCCGGGTTGGAAATGGTTCCAATGTATATGCTGTATCAGTGGGAGAGTATCACCTAGGGTTTCCATTGGGATGTATATTGGTTTTGAACTCGTGTTATTATGTACCAAGCATGCTGTGTAATATAATATCCGTTTCTTTGTTAGACAATGAAGGATATACTTTTGTATTGCAGAATAATGTTATAAACATTAACCTAATCAACAGTTGATTGGGTATGGTACACTAAATAACGGGATATACGTTCTAAATCAACACACGGTTTTCAACATACAACACACAAATAAAAAAAAAATTCAGATATAAATGAAGTTTTTCTTTGGCATTGTAGACTTGATCATATTAACGAAATAAGACTAAACAAGCTACATAAAGATGCATATTTAAATCCCTTTGAATATAAATCTTATGCAACTTGTCGGTCTTGTATCAAGGGTAAAATGACCAAAACTATGTTTATTGGACACGGAGAAAGAGCTACTAAACTTTTAGGCCTCATACATAGTGATGTATGCAGACCAATGTCTACACAAGCTAACGGCGGTTTTTCTTACTTCATAACTTTTACTGATGATTTCTCAAGGTTCGGACACTTGTTTTTATTGAAGCATAAGTCTGAAACTTTCGAGAAATTCAAAGAGTATAAACTTGAAGTAGAAAAACAAACCGATTTGGGCATCAAGAAACTTCGATCGGATCGAGGTGGAGAGTACTTGAGCACAGAGTTTTCGGACTTCCTAAAAGAGAATGGGATTCTCTCTCAGCTCACTCCTCCTTACACACCACAGCACAATGGTGTGTCAGAACGTCAGAATCGTACCCTATTAGAGATGGTGCGTTCCGTGATGAGTGATGCTGAGTTACCACTCTCCTTTTGGGGGCATGCATTGGAGATTGCAGCATATCTATTGAACAGGATTCCCACCAAAACCGTGTCTACCACTCCATATGAGATATGGTATGGGAAGAGACCATCTTTTAAGCGAGTTAGGATATGGGGTTGTCCTGCTTTTGTGAAAAAGCAGATTCCAGAAAAACTCGAGACACGACCGGTCATGTGTACATTTGTAGGATATCCAAAACACTCATATGGATATCTTTTCTACCACAAGAAGGAACAAAAAGTGTTTGTTTCTCAATATGCCACATTTTTAGAAAATGAATTTTTTACAAATAATATTGATGGCAATGCGGTAGATTTAGAAGAAGTTCTAGAGTCACAAGTTACTAATGGTGATTTGGTCGAACCTGATGTTGCAATAGAATCTTATGAACCTCGGCCACTCCGTAGATCTATTAGGACTTCTCGCCCACCGGAGAGATACTACGGTTTTCTCATTGATGGTGATAGAGAAGATTGCATCATGGATGATAATGATCCTACTAGTTTTTAGCAAGCTATCACGAGTGGTGACTTGATGAAGTGGCTCGATGCCATGAGATCCGAAATGGAGTCTATGTACACCAACAAAGTATGGACTTTGGAAGTTGTACCCTCTAGGGTAAAACTCATAGGGTACAAATGGATCTTTAAGAGAAAGATCGGTGTAGATGGATAGGTAGAGACCTATAAGGCAAGGCTTGTAGAGAAAGGATTTCATCAAAGACCAGGACTGGACTATGACGAAACTTTCTCTCCTGTAGCAATGCTTAAATCCATTCGGATCCTACTTGCTATTGCTGCTCATTACGACTATGAAATCTGGAAGATGGACGTTAAAACTACATTTCTAAATAGTGATTTAGAAGAGTGCGTTTATATGGATCAGCCAGAGGGCTTCGTTGATAGTGGAAGCAGCGAGAAAGTATGTATGTTTCTAAAATACATTTATGGATTAAAGCAGGCATCACAGAGTTGGAACATCTGTTTTAATGATGCGATCAAAGAGTTTGATTTCGTCAAAAATCCAGATGAGCCTTGTATTTATAAGAAGATTGTAGGGAGTACTATCACATTCCTCATATTGTACGTGGATGACGTTCTCCTGATAGAGAATGGCATTCCTATGCTACAATCGGTCAAAATATTCTTATCATAAAGGTTCTCCATGAAGGACCTGGGTGATGCCTCGTACATTTGGGGCATTAAGATCTATAGAGATAAATCTAAAAGGTTATTGGGATTGTCCCAATCCAGGTACATTAACACCATCCTAAAGAGGTTTAGTATGGAAGATTCCAAGCGAGGTGCCTTACCCGCTTGTCATGGAATCACTCTCTCTAAGGACTTTTGTCCAAAGTCTGATGAAGAAAGAGCTCGCATGAGCATTATACCCTACACTTCAGCCGTGGGATCTATAATGTATGATGTTATGTACTAGCCCTGATGTAGCTTATGCACTGGGTATACTAAGCAGGTATCAATCCAACCCAGGGGAGAACACTGGACAGCTGTGAAGAACATTCTTAAGTACTTGCGAAGGGCTAAAGAAATATTCTTGGTGTATGGTAATGGGGATCTCCAGATGGATGCCTTTACCGATTCAAGCTTTCAGAGTGATAAGGATGACAGCAAATCTATCTCAGGGTTTGTATTTACCCTCAATGGAGGGACGGTATGTTGGAAGAGTTCCAAACAGGATACCGTTGCAGACTCAATGATGAAAGCTAAGTATATTGCTACGAATGATGCTTCCAAGGAAGCCGTCTGGATGCGGAAGTTCATCTCGGAGCTTGGAGTAGTTCCAACCATTATTGATCCAATACCATTGTATTGTGATAATAATGGGGCTATGGCATTGGCCAAAGAGCCCAGGTCCCATCATTGATCCAGACACATCCTGAGGCGATATAATGTGATCCGGGAGATAGTTGATCACCGTGAGATCGTGATTCGGAGAGTAGATATAAAGAATAACACTGCGGATCCACTCACCAAGGCCCTCACATAGCCGCAGCATGAGCGACTTTTTGAGATGTTGGGTATGAGATATGCCAATAAGTGGCCTTAGCGCAAGTGGGAGATTGTTGGATATATGTATGCCCTAGAGGCCATTATTTGATATTGGATTCTTGGATATGTATATATATAGAGGAATTTCTCGCTCAACATGATAGTATACTATCTGGTTACTGTTTATCATAATATGTTCACTTGATTGTGTATACTATTCATTTGATATATGTTGATAAAGCCCTTAGGATATCCTCTTGACTACCATGATTATGATGCATATCATACTAGTGGGGCATGACTAGTCTATCAACGTATCCTTAAATGTTCCTAGTCATGGGTGTATCGAGACGGGGCATCGATATTCCAGAGTAGACTAGCGTATACGTTTCTTGACCCATTTGATAGGCGATGTATGATCCCATATCCATTGGTGTTTGACATCAAAGATTGTATACGGGTGCTCAGTGGAGATTGGGTACACTGAACGGACTCACCGAGAACTCCTATATGGTATTATATCTATCGTCGGATAGCAGTTCTCAAGTGACACTTGTACAGGTTAGTCTGTAGACCCGAGATCGTCATAAAGTCTTGTGTGTTCTCCCATTGTGCTTTGATTTCCAACCTCCACGGCTCTACTGAGTCGTGCAAACAGGTGGTTTTTGGGTACAGTCCCAAGACACATGGAGGCAATGAGCGATAGGATGGGTTTCGTCTCTCCCGGTATTGGGGGTTGATATTGTGCTATGCGCGATTGGCTATAACTGAAAGTCCCTGGCCAGGGCTGATGAGATTTACTGATAAGTGTTATCATTAGTTTCTCGATCTTTTATAGGCCACACATCGGCATGACTTATTGAGTTATTGGGGTCGGCGATACCATCCCTTAAATCTATATGCAACATATCTGACGAAGAGACCAGACTGTACGGTAAGTATTGCCGGTTGGCTCTATAGGAGTTTGGACAAGTTCGCTTGTTGATCTTCTGTTCGCTCAATACCTGGGAGCCGTTACATGCATCTAAGACCGCCGACGGTTTGTGAATATCTGATATGATCACTACCTACTGCTAGCGTATTGACAAGTCTTAGAGTCCCACAAAGGGGTTTCTGAGCTCAGGCGAAACGAAGTGGGGCACATATGGAGATATGTGTGTAAGCTTGATTAAATATGAGTATATGATACCGTATTTTAATCTGGCGTTTTCAATTGGTTAGGTCGTATGTGATATGACCGGATTATTAAATCAAGTGTTGATTTAATATAAAATGACCATTATCTCATTATTGATTCCTTTCTTTATTTGTATGCATGTATGTATGTATATTTATATGGATATGTATGCACACATGCATATGTGCATGTGTCATGGTTGACGACACATTGAAGATGGCTATGCTAGACTCACATGGAAACATTTATGATATTTTATTGTTTTTGAGTTAATGGAAATTAGATAATAAATCCATGGTTGATATTTTTCTTCTACACACTTCTTCTAAATATCGTTGTAACCATGGTTTGTTTTCTAATCCTCCACTAACTCAATTACTAAAATATCTAGATATTTTCCATGACATTAGTTAAGAGTGAGTGTGACTCTCTCTCTCTCTCTCTCATATTATTCTTGTGCTTATCTTTTCTTTAGCTCAAGCTTAGCTATTTCCATCTCTTTCTTCCTCCAAACTCTCTACCATTTTCTAGTGAGTAAAAGAGAAAGAAAAGAAAGGTTTTTTAGTGAGATATATACCCACTTCATCAATCTATACTAGTCTAGCCCACTTGTATAAGTTGTTTGCATCACTTCTACTTAGTTTAAGTGAAGCAAGGAGCTTGATTCAAAGGAACTCCGTGGATCATCGTGGACTTCGAAGGCTTCAAGCGGACGTGTTCAAGCTTCGAGTGGAACCAAGGATTCAAGGACATCTACACGGAGCTAAAGACAAGGAGGAGAGGTCTACAAAAATTGTATTTCTTTTCTCTTAGTGTTAGACACTTACTAGTTTGTGATACGTGTTAGTTAAACCCTAATCCTCTAGTTCGATTCTAGGTTTGAGTTGATTAGCACTCGAGATTTTTTAAAGATGCATACTTGATGCTTGTTAAAACCTTGTGATGGTGCTAAGCAACTCCAACAATAATGGCATCTATGGCATATCTCACTAACAAGTCACCCCATGAGTCACCAATTAGCCATGCTTCATTTAATGACTTATAACACCTCATTAAACATTTAATCAAAATGATAAAAACTAAAATGAGGTGTCTTCTTCTACAAGCATCTTGCACAATTACAAGAATACCCCTTAACGTATATACATACCCGTATCCGTATTCCAAAAAATACGAATACAAAGAAATGAAAAAAATCCAAGAATATAATATTAGGATCCGGCTTAAACCAAAACCCACTAGTATTATCCGTCTGAATCATGATCCGTGTATCTAGTACGCGTATATGATTGAACCCTGCTGTAAAACCATACGGCCTCTACATCGTTTCGCCCGAAGCAGAGAAACCCTCTGTGTGGGACTCTAATGACTCGACAGTATGCTGGCAGTGGGTTTAACCATTGGCACGTCAGCGGTACTAGCTGCATGTAACAGCCACCCAGATACCTGTCGAAAAGAAGGCCAGCAACCAAACCATCTGAACTCCTACTGAGCCTATCCGTGACAATCTTCGTAAAGTCTGGTCTCTTCATTTATGAGTATCGCATACCGGGTCTAGGGGTGGTAAACGTCAGACCCTAATAACCCGATAATTCGTGTTGATGCAACTCAAGACCAATCCGGGAAACTACTGATCAACCTATCAGTAAATCCCAACTGCCTTGGCCAAGGTCTTATGGTCCTGACCAATCGAACCTAGTGCGATATCGACTCTCAATACCGGAAGAGAAGAATCCCTAACAATCACTCACTGCCTCCATGTGGCTCGGAACTGTACCCAACCAAAACCTGTTTGCACAACTCAGTAAAGCCATGGTAGGGTAGTGATCAAAGCACAGTGGGAACTCACACGAAAAAATGACGATCTCAGGTCCGAAGACCAACCTGTACACATGTCACCTGAGAACTTCCATCTGACGATAGGTATAGTACCATCTGGAAGTTCTCGGCGAGTCCGTCCAGTGTACTCACACCCAGTGAGCACCTGTATACAATCTTAGTGCATCAGACCAATGGCTGCGGGACCAACCATCGCCCCTCATCGGGGTCTAAAAACTTATACACTAGTCTACTCTGGAGTATTAATGACCAATCTCGATACTCATGCCATTAGGGACCATTTAAGGATGTGCTTATTGACTACCCAGCTCCCAAAAGTATGATCGCTATCATAACGCTGGTAATCAAGCAAGAACCTATGGGCTTTATCAATATGTAACCGCAATGTATAATACAAGTATAACATATGCACATGTTAAGATAAAATCAAACCATAATAGTATACTACTGTATCAAGTCTTTATCAATATGTGCAAGCTGAATAAAGCATCAGAAGAAACAAATACACTTATCAAGATAAAGACAACTCAAATAATATACTATATATAACTGAGCAAGATTGTCCTGTACATATATATCCCCAGCATCCACATGTATACATATACAATAATGGCATTTAGGGCATACATATCCAACAATCTTCCACTTGCACTAAAGGCCGGTAATTGGCGTACCGAATACCCAACGTCTACTCTAAGGCCAACTGTTGGCGTACCACATACCCAATATCTCAAAAAGTCGCTCAAACTGCGCTTGAGGGAGGGCCTTTGTAAATGGATCTGCCGTGTTCTCTTTTGTATCCACTCTCCGGACCTTGATCTCCTGGTGATCAATAATCTCCCTGATCAGGTGATACCGCTTTAAGATGTATCTGGATTTCTAATGGGACCGTGATCCCTTCGCTAAAGCTATAGCCCCATTGTTATCGCAATACAAAGGTATTGGATCAACAATGGACGGAACTACCTGAAGTTCAGTAATGAACTTATTCACCCAGACCGCTTCTATTGCGGCATCTTTCATAGCAATGTATTCAGCCTCCATCGTCGAGTCTGTGACAGTGTCCTATTTGGAGCTCCTCCAACACACCGCCTCTCCATTGAGGGTAAACAAAAAACCCGAGACAGACTTGCTGTCATCCTTATCACTCTGAAAGCTAGAATCGGTAAAGGACTCGACCATAAGGTCTCCATTACCGTATACTAAGAATATCTCCTTAGTCCTTTTCAGGTACTTAAGAATGTTCTCTACAGCTGTCCAATGATTCTCACCCAGGTTTGAATGATACCGGCTCACAACGCTAAGAGCGTATGCTACATCTGGTCTGATACATAGCATCGCATACATTATAGATCCTACCACCGAAGCGTAGGTTATAATGTTCATGCGAACCCTCTCCTCATCAGTCTTTAGAGACATCTCTTTGAAGAGGGTGATTCCGTGCAGTGCAGGTATGTTACCGTGCTTGGAATCTTCCATACTAAATCTCTTTAGTACGGTCTTTATGTACCTAGACTGCGAAAATCCCAATAATCACTTGGATCTATCTCTGTAGATCTTGATTCCCAGAATGTACGAGGCATCACCCAGGTATTTCATGGAGAACCTTTGTGACAAGAACAGCTTGATCGATTGTAGCATAGGAATGTCGTTTTCTATCAATAGAATGTCGTCCACGTACAAGACTAGGAATACGATAGTTCGTCCTACAATCTTCTTATATATACATGGATCATCCTCGTTCTTGATGAAGTCAAATTTCTTGACTGTTTCATCAAAACAGATGTTCCAGCTCCGCGATGCCTGCTTTAATCCATAAATGGATTTAAGCAACTTTCATACCTTCCCGCTGCTCCCACTGTCTACAAAACCTTCCGGCTGATCCATATAAACGCACTCTTCCAAACTTCCATTTAGAAAAGTCGTTGTTACGTCCATCTGCCAAATCTCATAATCATGGAACGCAACAATGGCAAGTAGGATCCGAATGGATTTGAGCATAGCCACTGGAGAAAAGGTTTCGTCATAGTCCACTCCTGGTCTTTGACGAAAACATTTTGCAGCAAGTCTAGTCTTATAGGTTTCCACCTGTCCATCTATACCAATCTTCTTTTTGTAGATCCATTTGCATCCAACGGGTTTTACCCCAGGTGGAGCAATATCCAAGTCCACACTTTACTAGCGTACATAGACTCCATCTCGGATCGCATAGCATCCAGCCATTTAGAAGAGTCCCTACTGATAATGGCCTACCTGAAACTAGTAGGATCATTTTCTTCTAAAATGCAATCCTCTCGATTCCCGTTTATGAGAAAACCGTAGTATCTCTCGGGCGGATGAAAAATCCTACTAGATCTGCGGAGTGGCTAAAGTTCATCTGGGATTACCAAATCTAGTGGTTCCTCCAAATCTTCAGTTATATTTTGTGGTTCAAAAATTTCTCCCAGTTCTACCGTACTCCCACTAGTTTCTTTTGCAAGAAACTCCCTTTCTAAAAAGGTAGTGTAGCGAGATACAAACACCTTCTGTTCCTCAGTGTGGTAGAACAGATATCCATAACCATTCGTTGGATATCCCATAAATTTACATAGAACTAACCATGCCTTAAGTTTATCCGGATTATGTTTTTTAACGTAAACCGGACAACCCCATATCTTAAATTTTATATGATATGGTCTCTTACCATTCCATATCTCGAATGGTGTCTTAGGCACGGATTTGGATGAAACATGATTCAACAGATGTGCCACTGTTTGAAGCGCATATCCCAAGAATGAAAGAGGCAACTCGGCATTACTCATCATGGAGCGAACCATATCCAATAGGGTATGATTCCTCTACTCCGACACACCGTTGTTCTATGGTGTATACGGAGGAGTAAGCTGGGAGAGAATTCCATTCTCTTTTAAGTATTTGAGGAATTCAGTGCTTAAGTACTCCCCTCCTCTATCAAATCGGAGGATCTTGATGCTTTTGCCAGTTTGGTTCTCTATTTCGTTTCTGAATTCTTTGAATTTCTTAAAAGCTTCAGATTTGTGTTTCATAAGATACACATATCCGAACCTAGAGTGATCGTCAGTGAATGTGATGAAGTACGAGAACCCACCCCTTGCATGTATAGACATCGGACTACATACATCACTATGTATGAGTCCTAAGAGCTCTGCTGCTCTTTCTCCATATCCGGGGAACGGAGATTTAGTCATCTTTCCCTTGAGACAAGACTAACAAGTTTCATAAGATGAAAATTCGAACGTGTTCAAAAATCCATCTTTATGCAACTTACTTAGTCTTTTCTCTCCGATATGACCAAGTCTACAATGCCACAAATAGGATTGTTCATATCTGAACTCTTCCTCTTGCGTGTGTTTTGTATATTGAAAACTGTGTTTTGATTTAGAATATAGAAACCATTACACAGTGTACCTTCTGCAACCAATAACTTATCAAGGTAAACGTTCATGATTATTCTATCAAGAACAAACTTATATCCATCTTTATCAAGTAAAGAAACCGATATGATGTTGCAAACCATGGAAGGTATATAATAGCAATTGTTCAAAATCATAGTATTGCCATTTGGCAACACTAGATGATATTCATCGACGGCAGCAGTATCAACTTGTGCTTCGTTCCCTACTCTGAGGGACATATCACCAAGTCCAACTATCCTACTTTTTCTCAGTCCCTGTATTAAATTACAGATATGAGATCTTGATCCAGTATCTAGTACCCAGGAGGTAGAACTAACCGAAAAACAGTTCTTAAAAACAAAAACACCTGAAGAAGACGCAATAGTGTACTTCTTCTTCGTTGGGTTCATCAAGGAATTCATGCAATCCTCTTTCCCTTGCTCATACTCATGACAGCTGTCATAGTTTAGAGCCGAACCAACGTTCCCCAGCCCCAAATAAGAATTCAGTAATACATTTTATTATCTTGATTAGGACGTGAAATGGTTTCTACCTGGAGAAAGAGAAAAGAAACACTTAGCATACGCTCTTGCAAAATTAGATTGGTTATTAGTTTATCTAATCAGGATGGCTCCCACTGTTTCCTCGAATTCTCTATCAAACCTTAAAAGGAGAACTAGTTAGGATTAATTGCACATTACAATACTTGCTTAACCTTTCGGCCAGACTAGTGTTGGTACTTCGAGGGAGGTTTTCCAACGCTTTCACGAAGTTCCTTAATTATATAACCTCTTTTCCCTGGAGGCGTGGCCTCGCTAACACCGTTCTAGACACCTACTTAGTTTATAGTATTGATTGTTAAATGAAATAATCTTCCAAGAGTAATCCTACTCATCAGTGGGATCGGAATCCAACTATCATTGCGTGATAACCTAGATGGAAGCCACTCTAGTCACCACACTCCAGAAGGTATGCAACACTAGCAAGTTTTCTGTATATTTGAAACCCCTGTTGTGGTTTTTTTCCCCTAACGACCTATGATCTTAACAAGGTCAATAAATCACAAATCGCTAGTCAAGTTCAACCTGTCATTATCTTGATTACCCTAGACCCACTCGCATAAGCCCTTGACAAGGTCAACAAGGCCATGTGACTGTCTTAGTTAATCACATCATGTGCTACAAACAAGTACCACCCAGCTACCGTTCACTACGTCTTGACAAGGTCAACAAATGCAGCACGAATACTGAGTAATACTCATAGGAAATAACAGAGGGCTATGACTGGGTTTTTGGCAAAAAACCCTTTAACGTAATGAACTTGATATCGTTGAAAGAACCTGAGCAGTTTTGAAAAGGAGTGGTTTAGGCTCCGCTTTTGAAAACTGGTGGTTTTGAAAAACCGAGTAATCTACAGTATAGACTTTTGCTCAAGAGGTCACTCCCCATGAAGTGATCTCGGCTCTTGCCTTCTTCAATAAGGTGTTGAATATTCACGACCGAATACCACTATGCAAAGCGAAAGAATATAACTGTAGTTTTTCGAAATCTGTTCCGACAACATCTTTTTAGGTTTCTTATTTTTCATTAATCAAAATTAATGCGGTCCCATCAATTAAACCTATCACAACAGAAAAGAACGAAAATACAATGTACGTATATACCATCCACATTTGCCACGGGGCCCCGTCATGCACCATTAGCTTACTTAACTAACGGCAGAGCGGGGGCTGAACTAGCACGGGTGCAAAACATATACAACATCTACTAGTATATATATATATATATATATATAACATTCATCCCAGACATGATATAAGCAACATCATAGAATCTCAGCAAGCAACACAGAATGGTGGATAATCTTGGAGCCTCGGGTTTCATTTGAGCCGCAAATAAGACCCAACGTTCCCGGTCGCATGGATAGCCCGTGCAATGAAAACCTGGACCCCTACGAGTGCGGCAAGTTACCCGCCAATCCTAGAAGTGAGGCAACCCCAATCAACAAAGTGAATGGGCCACCCAACACTTCACAGGATCCGGTAACTTGAGCGCCCCTCCGTGGGTCATACTATACCCTCTACGAGTGCGACAAATAGCCCACCAATTCTAGAATGAAGCCCCCTCCGTCTCAACGCCATGAGATGAGGGCTTGTTGCCCTCTAGAACCCGGCTATTCGTGCACTCCACCATGGGGTAAACCTAGTACAGAAAATGAAAATATATGTACAATGGTGAAATCGACCTCAACCCGGCGTGCCCCAATCAAATAATATACAACATGGCAGTAATGGCTGTCCACATGTCAGACGCTCGCCCCGCAATAACAAATGTACAAATGAATATCAACTGTACTACTATCATTGCACCACAAACTATCCACCAAGATAATCCAACCACAACCTCAGCACAAACACAAAACATCAACATGAATGTCATGTTCGCAAACCCGTCTAATAGAACATATAGCAGTTAGACGGGTTATACCGGTCTAATGACATTCACGGTCGCAGATAGTAATGTATGCGCTGAAACTTATAAACGGCATTAAAATAACGACTTCGAAATATTCTGTATTGCCCCAATACCAAAGACAATAGAATATCTAACCTGGGCAAAATCAAACATATCCTGAAACCCTAAATCCAAGACTTATAAAAAACCAAACAAAAACGAGCATCGTTTGCAACAATAAAACCGGCCATGCCGGTCCAAAACACATTCTCGCCAGCCAAGTTCTTGTTTTTCTCTGGTGTTCTAGTTGTCACAAAAGTATTCTTCTGCAATTTTTTTTAAAAAAAATTGAAGACATTTTAAGTTCGACAGAAACTTGAATATTTCACGGATTGTTTTGGAGTTGTTTCGGTTTCGTTACTTTAACATCGTTTAAAACTGCTAGTTAGGGGTTTATGGGCTGGCTCTGATACCATGTTGGGTTACACTAATTCCCTGGCCATCAACCGTGGTCGGTTTGCGGAACAAAAAAATTTATACAGGTTTAAACTGGTGCTATAATAACTTAATACCCGGATCTGCCATAAACCTAACTAGCAACTAGAGAAGCTATCTACTATGATAGAAGTTTATATCTAAAGGCTCAAGTCCTTCGGGTCTTCACTCGTCTCCTTTAGCCCCTTAAAGAGTGTACGGATCGCGCTTGATCGTTCGCCTCCTCGCGTCAAAGATAATCCACTCGATAGTGTTTATTTTGAGCTCCTACCTCCAAACCGAGGTAACTTGGGTACTTAGTATGCTAGTCTAAGTAAACTAGATGATGTAGAGAGTTATGATGGATTACTTTGTCTCAAGAACCATAGGTTTCTCAACACATAAGACTATTAGGGTTTGAGGTAGAAGAAGAGAGCTTGGAGGAGATGAGAGTGTTGTAGTGAACATAGAAAAAATGAAGAATGGCTAAGTGTTGTGAACTCATAATGCATACAATAATTCACAACACAAAATATTAAGCATGAATCAATAGTAAACCATGAGTCACCCCATGAGTCACCAAGTAGCCATGCTTCATTTAATGACTTATAACACCTCATACCTCCACCTCAATAATCATTTAATCAAAATGATAAAATCTAAAATGAGGTGTCTTCTTCTAGAAGGATCTTGCACAATTACAAGAATACCCCTCAACATATATACATACCCATATCCGTATTCCGAAAAATACGAATACAAAGAGACAAAAAAAATCTAGGAATATAATACTAAGATCCGGCTTAAACCAAAGCCACTAGTATTATTCGTCTGAATCATGATCCGTGTATCTAGTATACGTATATGATCGAACCCTTCCGTAAAACCATATGGCCTCTATATCGTTTCGCCCAAAGCAGGGAAACCCTATGTGTGGGACTCTAAAGACTCGACAGTACGCTGGCAGTGGGTTTAACCATAAGCACCTCAGCGGTACTAGTTGCAAGTAACGGCCACCCAGGTACCTGTCAAAAAGAAGGCCGACGAGCAAACTCGTCCGAACTCCTACTGAGCCTATCCGAGACAATCTCTGTACAGCCCGGTCTCTTCGTCTATGAGTATCGCATACCGGGTCTAGAGGTGGTAAACGTCAGACCCTAATAACCCGATAATTCGTGCTGATGCGGCTCAGGACCAATCCGTAAAACTACTGATCAACCTATCAGTAAATCCTAATTGTCTTAGCCAAGGTCTTATGGTCCTGACCAATTGAACACGGTGCGATATCGAATCCCAATACCGGGAGAGACGAATCCCCAACAATCACTCACTACCTCTATGTGGCTCGGCACTGTACCCAACCAAAACCTGTTTGCACGACTCAGTAGAGCCATGGTAGGGTAGTGATCAAAGCACAGTGGGAACTCACACAAGACAAATGACAATCTCAGATCTGAAGACTAACATGTATACATGTCACCTGAGAACTTCCATTTGACGATAGGTATAGTACCATCTGGAAGTTTTCGGCGAGTCCATCCAGTGTACTCACACCAGTGAACACCTGTATACGATCTTAGGTGCATCAGACCAATGGCTGTGGGACCAACCATCGCCCCTCTTCGGGATCTAGAAATGTATACACTAGTCTATTCTAGAGTATCAATGCCCAGTCTCGATACTCATGCGACTAAGAACCATTTAAGGATGTGCTTATTGACTACCCAGTTCCCACAAGTACGATCGCCATCATAACGCTGGTAGTCAAGAAAGATCTTACGAGCTTTATCAACATATAACTGCAATATGTAATACGAGTATAACATATGCACATGTTAAGATAAAGTCAAGCCATAATAGTATACTACTGTATCAAGTCTTTATCAATATATGCAAGCTGGATAAAGCATCATTAGAAACAAATACACATATCAAGATAAAGACAACTCAAATAATATACTATATATAACTGAGCAAGATTGTCCTGTACATATATATCCCTAGCATCCACATGTATACATATACAATAATGGCCTATAAGGCATACATATCCAACAGTTACGCCGCTGAATATTCTCGCAGTTCTTCTCCTCCTCTTATTTTTCAGAGGAGGAGTCTTTGAAGAGAGGGTTAAGGGGTGTTTCATCCTCGGAATCGCTCCTGAATGTAAGAACTAGAGGTTTTCCTCCATCCGAACTGGTACCAACCATATGATAGTTGCCATTCATTTCTTCATGTGCGTTCGTCCCACTATTTTGCTGTCGACTCACGCGAACTTCACGCTTCATCCTCTTGAAGTGTTTTTGATGCGCAACGTATCCTTTCCACCACTTCTTGAAGGCACTGCATTCCTCGATAGGGTGGGTGACCCTCCAATGATATAGGTAGCAGTTTAGATGTGATTCTTCTCCATCAAGGCATATGACCCTAGCAGTGTTCTTTATGAGAGGCGACAGCTTCATCCCCATTGACAGGGCTTTGGCGAATCGATTCTCTGTTTTGATCATGCTCTTATTTGTTGCAGGTGTGCTTTAGTTTGGTTGAAGCTCTCTACGATTCATCCTCACCACAGCTTCTTTTCTCAGAAGCTGACACTTAGCCTTTTAAAATAGCTGTCTCCCGTTCTCGGTCAAATTTGCTTTTTTGAAATGCTTCATTTAGCAGCCTCTCAATCGAGTCTTCTTCTGGCAGTTCCAGGGATTTTAGCGTCAATTTTTCCCCACGCTGAGGGAGACTCTTTTTCATATAATGACGAATGGGAGACCATGTGGCAACTTGCTGCACGGTCTTCAGTGTCTTCTGATGAGTTATTTCCCTCATCATTGTCATTGTCTTCTCCCTCAAGAATATACTTGAGGAATTCTTCGAGCTTGACCGGTGTCCGCGCCTTCTAGTTATACTCCTCCAGCACATCTATATATTTTTGTAGATCTGTGCGCTTGTCGTCATACTCGACAAGCAACACAGGCTTCTTGGTCTTCTTCTTTTTCTTCAAAGATTTCGAAGGCTTGACTTAGGGGTTTTCCCTTTGTCATCAATTTTTGATGCGGGACAAGGTTTTAGCATCCTTTCGATTACTTTGGGTTTAAGTGGGCTTTTCCACCTGACTGTCGGACATGCTTGTAGATCCTTCATCATTCTTTTGGTTTTCACTAAACGAACGACTTCCCATGGAGTTTCTTCCACGAGTGAGCATGATGCCCCCCGCGTGTCCACCTTTTTGGGAGTATGTTTCTGAGGCGGGTTTACCCTCCAGTTATCAGACAGCGCAAATTTTCCCTGTTGATACTGCTCATCAACCCAATTTTAGAAGACGTAGCAATCCTTAATTGGATGGCTCACCATTCTGTGATAGGAACAGTAATTAGGGTTGTTGATGTCGCCGGGCTGCACTGGACGCAGCGGGTTTGGCAATGCGATGAGTTTATTACGCATTGCCAATTCAAACAGTCTCCTCATCTTGTCACGGGGAAACAAGTAAGCACGTCCTAGCCTTTCTTCCAAGGATGGACGCAAACGCGTTGTTTTGGCGAACAGCCGGTTTTGGGCCGCTCGGCTGTTGTTGCGTGTTACCGTTGAAGGCCGCTTTTCCTTTACCCTTAGTATTTCGAGGGTCCTTATTTAAGGAGGAAGGCCCATGGCTCATCTGGTTCATTTGGACCAGTTTATCTATCAGAGTCTGAAAGGTTGTGGGCTTGAAGAACGTCATGAACTGGGACACAGTCGTTTGAGAATCAAGAATCCCGATGAACATGCCCACGGTAGGAGATTCTTCAATGCGCCGTTCGCACTTAGACCACAGGTTCCGCCACCGGATCGCGTATTAGACCTATGTTTCTCCCGGCTTTACCCTAGCATTGATTAATACCGTAATCGGAGTGCGTTCGCTCACATTGGCGAAACGCTATGTGAACAGCAGTTCCATTTTTGCGAATGTTTTCACGGAGTCATTTGGGAGCTCCGAGTACCATTCGAATGTTGTTTCTGACAAGCTACCGACGAACTGGCGAAGCAACAGTTTGTCGTCGCCTCTAATGTTGCCGCACAGAGCTCTGAATTGTACGACGTGTTAGTGAGGGTTTCCTGTTCCTTTGTAGACATGGAACTTAGGGATCGTATATCCCGGTGGGTATTTGCTTTGGTCATACCAATCTGGATATGGTCGCCCAGTTCTGACAATTTGGTCGGTGACTTCATTAGCTTGGTGAGCTCTTATCTATTGAGTAATGTAATCATCCAAGGCGGCCTTGGAGATTGTTTCCTCCTTGGCCGCTGCTAAGGCCGGAGGAGGGTTTGATGTTTCTCCTCTATTATCCTCGATGATTATCGGCAGATCTTTGGCTGGGGGTTCTGGTTGGTGTAGGGTGTTTTTCGTCACCCCATTGAGATGGAAATGCGCGTGCTTGACAGGCATATACAGATTCCCCCTGTTTAGGGTAGGCCAGGGGTTTATTGATTGTGGGGATTCAAATCTCAAACAGCCGCGGACTAAGTTGTCGTTAATTACCCCTCGCTTTTGGAGCGAGAGAACCTCCGATTAACGGGTCAAACTGGTCATGCGGACTCAATATGTTGTGTGCGTATGTCATGTTTTTAAGGGTTTTGGATATATCGGTGGCCTCATAGAGTTTACGGGGGATGTGTTTTGAGTGTGGAGCGTGAGGGAATAAAAGGGGTGAGTAGCGTCCTAAGGACGCATGGGCGCTGGGCGCCGGCGATTCACATACCCGGCGCGTGGGCGCCGAGTGCCAGCGCCTTACGCTCCCGGCACGTGGGCGTTGGGCGTCCGCAGGCCACATGCAAGGAGCTGGGCGCCTGCGCCTCACGCGTCCGACACATGGACGCTGGGCGCCAGCGCCTCACGTGCCCGACACATCGATGCTGGGCACCTGTAGAAAAAAGGTGCTTAGCTACGGGATTAGGAGTTAAACTCTCTAGGTACTTTGGAAACTCCTAGAAAAAGGGAGGATTTTTATCTTTATGGAGTTAAACACCCAAAAGGATTTTTTATTTATGGAGTTAAACTCCAAAAGATTTTGACAAATGGAGTTGAACTTCCAAAAATCTTCGGAGATGATCAAAGGGGGACCCCTTTCTTCTTCCTTAAGCCCTGGAATCTCTCTTAAGCCTCGGATCTTCCCCAAAGTGGGATTTTTGGAGATGGGTCTCCTTCTCCCTCCTCTCTATTGGCTGGATCTTAGAAAAAAGGGGGTGAGGCTTAAAAATCTCCCATTTTAGGGATTTGATAGGAGATCCGAGCTCCCCTTCGTGGGTTTTATGATGACAAACTATTTCTTTTTGGGGAAAAAAGAGTTGAACTCTTGATTTAATTCAAAAAAAGAAGAAGGTTTAGAACCTTAAAGAATGAGAAGGAGGCACAAAACCCTAATTTTTTTGAGAGAATAAAAAGTAGTTGATTTTTTCATAATATTTGCCTTTTATAGGCTACACACTTTACATGTAACCCCTTGAGCTTTTATATATGGCATTTGTACCACCCCATACCTTATGTGCTTATTTCTTTTTATACATAAGCCATGAGATTTACAAAATTTTGGATTTTTGCCCATTTGCCCATATTCCATACATTTATGTCTAAAAAAATACATTAAACTAATTTATGACTTCATTTTTTTTCTCATGGGGCCGGTCCCTTCCATGCTCGGTCTTGACCTGGGTTTGGGCCTACTTGACTTGGGGTCGACTTTGATTTTGACTTGGTCAACCGGGGTGTAATTTTTGACCCCAACAATTGGATCATCATTCCAACCATGTCTTGGAACAAGAGAGTCATCTGCTTTATATTAGCATCTTGCTCAGCGGCTTCTTTATCCTTTCTCTCGAGCACCCTTTGCAGAAACTCTGTATCAGTCTCTTATTCTTGGCGTTGTTCGGCCTCTTTATCCATACTTTCTTTCTGTCCGGTAAGTGCTACCATTTTGGTGAGCATTTCCTGGAGCTTTTGTTATTGCTCCTGAAGCTTACTCAGCAATCGGGTTTGCGATCGACGACTCACTGAGGCACGGCTTTCCTTTTTTCCTGAAGCTATGTAGACCGTATGTATGGTTATACCCCCAGACTTGGGGCGTTTAAATTCATCGCCTTTGAAATTTGCCGCGGACGGTAGAGTTTTCTCCGGACTCGTTCTTTTATGAGATATTAGAGTTGAAGGAGCCAATGTGATAAGCGCCAATATAGGAAAAGTCCCCCGTTCTATGGCGGAGGAGTGGTCTTTTTCTTATCGGACCTTTGATTTCTTTGGTTGACGAAAGTAGTTTTTGTCAATCACAGAGTCTTGGACTTTTTGCCAGACCCTATGAATTTGTGAGGAAAGCCGCTAATAAGGCCGCTTTAACTTTGCCTGCACTGTAACTTTTGCAGGTAGGAGTGACTTCTTTAGCACCGCCGTTGGGGAGTTTTTGTGCACCCTCCTAAGCGGTTCAAAACTGTTCCCAGTTGGAACAGCAGTGTCGACCTCCACCATTGGAGCTGGTGGAGTGAGTCCAAAAGGAGAGTTGCCCCCAGCTTCTCTCACTCGGTGCTAATGGCGACGTCGAGCGTGCCTTACTAAAGGGACCGCCTCAAATTCAGAAGCGGTTTCATCATGCCCCCGACTTTGCTGAGGGGTTTCAATCGGCGTCAGCCAGTTGAAGACCGACATCTTTGATGGAGTTTGAGGAGAGCTGGCCATTCTTTCAAAAACCGACCGTCTGATAGGGGAAGCACCTTTGCCGACTTCACCTGTAGCAGGAGTCGGAAGGGCTAGCTGTTTTGAGGTAGCACATGCTTCTTTACAAGCCCATTTGGGTTCTTGCTCAGCCTGTTGAAGACAAAGACGCCAGAGTTTGACGGCCTGCTGATGGGGGCCGTCGTGGTTGCCAGTCGATCGAAGACCGACCTTCTAGGAGCTTCTTCTTGCGGCGTTGAGGCACCGAAAATCACAGGTAGGAACATGATCCTGAAGTACAGTCCGGTAATAGCTTATGTGACCTGCCCCACCGGCATTGAGAAAATAGAGGCCGCGTAGGGCCCATAGGTCACTCCTCTAGTTGGGGTGGAGCGGGATTTGCTGTTGCATGAGGTGCAGTTGAGAGCCATTGATTTTCTGCAAAGGAGCAAGACACCAAGTTTTAGTACCTCGAATCCAGGAGCAACCATAGCAAACCGTGATTTTGTTCGCGAACACAACACACAAAGTGTGGAGTGGAAAGAGGAAAAGATCCCACCAGGTGTGCCAGAATATTTTTACCACCGAAAGACCGGACCGAGACGTTGGGACGTCTAGCCTGAATTTAGGGGCAGATGCTATTTGGATATATCCATCCACCTCTCCGAAATACCAAGTTGATTTATGGCACCGTATATCGGAGGTTTGGATAAATGCGACCGTTGTAGCAGGCTTCATCAGATTCCCCCTCATTTGTGAGAGGTTTTTGATTATGGGGACAGTTTTCTTTGCAGGCGCAAGCCCCTACAGTTAATTATGTTATCGCATTGCGGTAACAACTTTCTCCTTCTCCAGCAGTTCACTTCGTGTCGTGTGTTATTTTTTTTCTTTTGGTTGCCCATGGATTGTATACGGAGGCTATTTTATGTCGTCGCCCGTAGGGCGCAGATCAGTCCAAATCCGTATATTTATGAATTTGGGTTTTGAACTTAGGTTATATTTTCCTTTTGCTCAAAAATACTTTATTTTATTTAAGGACCATTAATCTAGTTTGAGATTAAAATCAACTTAAATATATGAGAATCTGGGCTCAATTTATTTTAACTAAGAATACGTTAGTCT
Source organism: Agapanthus africanus (assembly GCA_030015575.1). Lineage (NCBI taxonomy): Eukaryota > Viridiplantae > Streptophyta > Magnoliopsida > Asparagales > Amaryllidaceae > Agapanthus > Agapanthus africanus. Next base: position 496,201,027 of record CM057343.1, on the reverse strand, counting down.
TATTTTTAGACTAAGATCAACTTAGCAACATTTAAGGATCATCAAATTTTAGTTGAGATCCAAGAACACAGCATTTGGGCTCATCTGTAGAAAACATCAAAGAGACTTTTAGCCAATTTGGGCTTGGTCTGCTCAGTCTTTTCTTCTTTTCTTTTTTTTATTCAAAAGTTTTAAGCACTTATTTGGGTTCTGTTTGCTCAATCTTTTTCCTTTTATGCAAAAGTGCTAAGCACTTGTTTGGGGCTCTGGCGCTCGCATGTGTATCATGTGAAGCACTCAGTCATAGGCGCTGTCCAATGAGTGCTAAGCAGTTTAGTCATTTTGACTGAATATATAGTGCTAAGCACTTTTGTATGGCGCTCACATGAGGAGCATATGAGGCACTGGCTCATTTATTTTGTTGGGCGCTCATGTGTGTTTCACGTGAGGTATTGAGACATGGGCGCTGCCCAATCAGTGCCAAGCACTTAGCTATTTTGACTGACTTTATAGTGCTTCTGCACTTTTACTTAGCGCTCACGTGTATTTAACGTGAGGCGCTGGCCTTCTATTTTGGACGGCCACGTGGGAAGCACGTGAGACGCTGAGTCCTTTGTTTTGGGCACTCATGTGGAAAGCACGTGAGGTGCTGGGTTTCATTTAAGGGAAACTTTTGGGCGCTCATGTGTGTTTCACGTGAGGCGCCAAACCATTTTCTTTTGTGATGCTTTCTGAAGAAGTTTTAAGTTCTGTTAATGGCAATTTGACCATTAATGATCTCTGTTTTAGAGACCCGAGATCGGTTTCATTAGAGAACTAAGTTCTTCTGTTTTTTTGTAAGAACAATGTTTTTTATGTAGGGTTAAACCTTGTTTATGGAGAAATTACATTCCTAGACAATACGTCTTTATTTCTTTTTGATCTAGTTCTTTTCCCTAGATTTTGAATTTGGAGAACAGAATCTCCCCGATGAAAATTAAATTCTTAATTTGTGGAGAGATTTGCTTTTCAAATCTCGGATCTGGGGGGAGAACTAAGTTCTTTTTATGGAAGGTTAAACCCTTATTTTCTTTATACTAGACGAAAGAGATATATTTTATCTCCAAGGCATGAAATCTATTGAAAATCCCCGTTCGGTGAGCCCGAACAAGACCCCATAGCGACTTAGGGTTTCTTTATTTAGGATTTGAATGAACAAATAGATTTTCTTTGAAAATGAATTGAATTCTCAATTGCAGTTTCTATCTTTTTTATTGCAGATGATTTCGGGGGGCTTCTCTCTTCTTTTTTCTTGAAGTCTCTCATTCTTTATATAGGAGAGTCAAATTTGTTGACTAGTTTGAGAAAATATCTTATTTGAAAAATACCAATTGATTTAATTGGCCTTAAAAATTATTCGGGAGATTTTATTCACCATTGGATCTTTGATCCAATGAATTTCTGTTTTACAGAATATTTATTCTTTTTTTTTACAAGATTAAAGATATATTTTCCCACATACAGAATTTAATTCTGTGAAACGGTGATTTTTAATTACCATTGGATTTTAATCCAATAGTGCTCTGTTTAACAGAGCACGGTTTTTCTTTGTTTAAAAAGATTGAGGAAATATATTCACAAAATAAAATTTAATTCTATCATTGGATTTTTTATCCAACCGAGAATATTTTTTCTCACTTAGAAAGATTAGGGAGATATTTTCTCCTAATAGAATTTAATTCTATCATTTGTTAATTTATCATCACCATTGGATTTTTTTATCCAACGGTTTTGTTTAACAGAGAATATCCCAGGTTTTAGGGAAATAATTTCCATGTAGAATTTAATTCTACCTGCTCTTAATTTGGACGCTGGTGCTCACGTGTTATGTACGTGGGCGCCACTTAAGAATTTAATTCTTATATATAACAGGCGCTCCTATGTTTTGCACGTGGGCGCTCATGTGAACTTCACGTGCGGTGCCACTATAAGATTTAATCTTATAAGAGGTCGGCGTTGTTGCTCACGTGGGAAGCACGTGAGGCGCTGCCTTATTGGATTTAACAGGACTTAACTATTATTATCGTGTTTAATTAATAGGGGAACACTCACTATGGTGAGACACAAGTCCGCCCATTCTCATATTTAAAGAAAAGATGAAAAAGAAAATAGTTGGAGTTTTTTTTCATTTTGAGTCATGCTTGAATTTTCCATCACCATCACCATTGCTTCTTCCTCATCTCTTGAGATTTTTGAGTTGAGAAAAGAGAAGGAAAAAGATAAAACACTTAGAAATTATCCACTACTATATTTTAGTGATCAATTCTAAACAAGTTTTGATCATTAGTTGCTTCGCGTTGCTTTTAGCCTAAGTTGGGGTTCATTCAGGTGGATCATCTTCGACGAGGAAGACTGACTCCCAATCTCGTTTCCGACGACCTAAAAGCTAAAGAAGTGGTATAGAAGATGAAGAATATGACTACAAAGATTGTAATTACTAACTGAGTAGCTAAACTCCTTCCAGTGTTACTAGTTTAGTGTTTGAATTCAATTTCAGGTTGAAAAGTTCATGCTCTTGATTTGAAAATTTTCATTTTGTATTCCGTCTTGACCGCAAATTAACACACGAACACGAGCGTCTACCAACATACACACATACATGTATGTGTGTATGTGAGAGGATGATGGAGGTAAGGTGTCATAGGAGGGGATTTCCTCCTATAACGCCGAAAAAATACACCCTCCACAATTTTTTTCAACGATCGACACCCATTATATCTTTCTTTATCATATAAGATGTGGATACACCAAATTTCATGTGATTCCGCCATTTTTTCACCGTTGATTTAGTGGGTGCAAATTTAACAGTTTACCGACAATAAAAGTTTTTACATTGCTAATTCAACGGTAAAAAGCGGTAAAATCACATGAAATTTGGTGTTTCTGTTGGATATAGTGCCCTCAAAGTCAATTATTGGATCGCAGACACGTGATTCCAATGATTGAGGGAGGACCTATGTCGGTAGGACAGTCTTACTCAAGATGATAGTATGCTATCTGGTTTATGTTTATCATCGAGTACAGCTTTAGGTGACCTTACAGATCACTATTACACATTGATAGAGCCCTGATTGGATGATTTAGCGTGCTTGCGCTTTCTAAAAGATAGATCAAAAATATTTGTAACCGCAATCAAGAACGGCGTCGCTTTGCAGCTAGCCGGTGAGTACGGGTCGGTCCACAGAGATGTTGTGAATTTCCTAATCGCGCCGACGAGTTAATTCCGAAGGGTGTTCGGATTAATTATTAAATCTAAAATTTGAATTAATCTATATCTAAGTCTTGCTAGGGTTAGGTCTAGGTTAAATTTGGAAAGTCTATAAATCTCACCGCTTTCTATACCCATGTGAAGATCTAATTAGGTGTTATGGTAAATATTAATAAAAGGGATTAGGATGATTGGGAAGATTGTTCTTCCTCTAGATCCTTGTCCTTCCTTTCTTAATCTTTACCCTAACCTCCATGGAAAACCTTAAAATCCGGGCCTTTATACTACGATATCACCGCTACCTCGAGGGATAGGGTGCCGTAGGGAGCGGAATAAGAAGGTATGCATGGAGTCCTATAAAAATATATGACGGGCAAGAAAGGGGATGAGAGATCTTCGTCTCTCAAACCTTCCCCAGATCTAACCCTAACAAGCGAGGAGACTACTCACTCATTAGGGAATTAAAGAACATTTATCTAGGGCAGAGAATGAAAATTACCTAGGGCAGGAATTGAAATCTAAACTAGAGCAAGGAATTAAATCTACTTACAGATGCATCTCTCCAATCATCAACGCAGGGTTGTCAGATCTGAATTCATGAATTGAAAAGAAACACCGATGCTCTCCATAAAGAATTATAAAATTTATTAATGAAAAGAAGGCATAGGGAGGCATGAGAAAAATACAAGGCTTTAGGGTTCTATTTATAGGACATAGAAACCCTACGTTTACAATTGCTCCGCATGTCTAAAATTACAAATATAGCCCCAAGAAATCTTTCCATAGCTTCCTCTGAACAATCTGCAATAAATTTCTTTCCATGATGCTTCAGAAGGGTCGCGGATCCGCGGCCTTGGTGGGCTTTGGGCCGCTGATCCGCGGCCCTTTAGTGGGTTCAATTGATACATTTTCTTGGGCTGCTGTATATTTCTTTGGGCTTCCAAATTCTTTGTTCATATTATCATTTGGGCTTCTACAGTGATACCAGATCTTCAGCGAACACTTTGCAATGGATCTTTTAACCGTCTTTCTTGCAAATTTGGATCTTGAGTTGCCTTGTTGATGGTGAACCGTTCTTCGTTTTCAGGCTTGACTAAGATCCTCCTATTTGTTGGTCAAAAGTCCTTCTTTTGTGTCGTCTTTTGTCTTTTTCACTGTTTCGTTCCAAGAACCTATAACCTGTAACATGTAGCAGACATGGGTCAAAAGCACCTGTTTTTATTGTAAATTGCATAAGAATGGGGAATACAAAATACAATATTATGTTATGAACAAATACCCCCAAACTTATCTTTTGCTCGCCCTCGAGCAAACTTATTATTTAAAAATCTAACCTAGCCACACTTTCTCAGGGAAACGCGATTGCACTGAGCTCGTGCAACAAGCCGTTAAACCTCTAGGTGTCCCTAGTAGGAGGAGTGTTGTCTCCTGAGGGTTTTCAGCGGATTACACCCACAAAATCCTATCAATTCAGCCCATTGACTTTTGTTCTCCAATTAGGTTTTCTAACAAGGAATTCTATTATCTTTTGACTCGCAAATTATCCACCCATATCCTTCACACTTCCTCATTATTTAACTTAAGATTATATATGTTATGCAGACTTACATAGCTTTCGGCATCTCTTAAGTTTTCCTTCTAGGGTTCCATTTCCACTTAGGAATTTCTATCAACTCCATTAAAGATACAAGTTCTATTCTTCATTCCTTTCTCTTATCTAAACTCCAATCACATATCCCCACGTGTGTGTATAGATCACCCCTACACTTGGAAATTCAAATCAAGCAATCGTACTCTCGTCCGTTGTCCAAAGTACTAATTAGTTGGTGAATTTAATTGAATTTTGCTCACACATCCTTCATGCGACTGTTAATACTTCTTGAGGTACCAACAACCGATTACAAGATGCGTTTGCACTTTAAATCGTACTTCCTAGTCTTGCAACACCCAAGGCTTTAGCAGTGACTCCCAAACCAGTTGGTCTAAGGCACTAGGTGATGAAGCACCCTCGCTAAGTATTTTTCTATTTTTGCAGCCTTAAGTAATCACAAAAACCAGTGTCCATTTTTTTTTATTCATTCACACTTTTTCATACTAAGGACTCTAGACAAGAGCATTTCAAGGTCTCTTCTACTATTCCAAGTTTCAAGGTGCGTGATTGTGCAAATTGTAGGGTATACATTTTCAGAATCTAGACTTAAGCTAGGAACTATTTTTCAAACTTATACTCTAATAAGAACATCAATACTCTTCCCTTGTTTCGACTTAGCCCAAGAAGTGAACCCAAAATTTGCCTATTTCTAAATAAACTACAAGGCATATACTTTCTACTGTTAAACTTTAAGAAAGGTTATTTTTAGGGTTTTTAATTTACTAAGTCTAAGATCTAGTTGTTCCTAACCAGTTAACCTATTTGTCAAACTCAAGTCAAATAAGCCAAAATTGAATACAGTAATTTTTATAATTTTTGAAATTTTTTCAAATTTTTATGGGTTTTCAAATAAGCATGCAAATGCAAAAATATGTACAAATGAACGCGAAGGAAGAAGACGTACCGAGATACCCCCAAACTTGAACTTGACAGTGTCCTCACCGTCATGCTAAACCAAGAGGGTCAAAATACCGGCACTCCCCTGTTTATTATTTTTTTTATTTTTAATGTTTTGAAATTTTTTTTTATTTTTTTAGAGAAAAAGAAAACAAAAATATATATATATATACAGAGGTTCCCCCCAAACTTAAGCTTGGCCTTACACAAGCCAAAGGTTAGCACCAACCATTCAAAAATTCTATCGTGGTAATGGTAGAGTTGGTGAAAGAATGGAGTGGAAAGAAAAGAAATGAGAAGCACACGAGACCGTGTGGAGAGAAAGGGATAATATGGTCTGGGTGGAGGAGAATGGCGGAGGGGAAGAAGAAATGGTAGGGGTTCTACTTCTTCGAGTGGAGGTTGATTAATCACAAAATCCATATCATTTAAGAATGCGAGTTCGTCGGCAAAAATATCTTCGAAACTTTCCTCGAAGGTCCAATTGAAAATTATCGAACTCAAAATGTCGGATTGTGATTCATCAACACTCGATATCATTAAAGGAAGATTAGAAGAACCAAAGAAAGTGGGAATACGAATTTGAGGGTGTGGATGGAGCGTATAGATTAGCACAATTTGTAATGACCGATGTGTAAAAAGCGATTGTGCTAATCTATCAACCCGCAAAAAAATGAGATTAAATCCCTCAAGAGTCGTGAGCAAACATGGGTACGTCGAACTAGGTATTGGAGATGAAAGCGTAACGGTCTCTTGCACAGTCGAAACGATAGGAAGGATGGAAGGAAGTGAGTGAGGAAGGGTATCAGTTAAGGATTTAAGAGGGTGTATTGGAAAATTCGACACATCAAACGAAAATGGTTCAACCTCAATATTATCCTCAGTACTATCCTCATAATTATCCTCATAATTATCCTCGATATTCAACTCATCCATGCCATTATCATCAAAATCAAGACGCATATGAGATTCGGGAGAAACATTTAATAACTCGGGATGATGATTTGAACATAAAACTTCAATTAAATCGACAGGTTCATCATCCGAAATATTCCCGGCGTCTATATCCTCAATCAAGTGAAAGTCAATTTCTTTAGACACCTCCTCAAAAGCATGGATGTTTATCAATGTAGGTTCTAGAGTGGAAGTGTAAAGATCAAACGGATTAGGTGTTGTTTCACTCGAAGGGGGTTCTTCACAATCTGGCAAATCAAACACTACAAAATCACACAACTCACTTTTATTTTGAACTTGTGAATCATTTAGGACATTCGATGGAAAACTGGAGTTGTGGGCTTCAATTGGGTAAGGGTAGGTTTGATTTGGAAATCCTCTCTCATTCTCACTCTGTCCAACTGCCGCCTCATACATTGAAAAATTTGGAGCTAGTTGGAAACTAGCTACCGGTTCAGCAGGTTGCATAAGGGTGGCCACGGACGCTTCCACATTCCTAACCATTTTGTTTGTTGCTGCGATAAACTCCTCCAACGCCTCTTCCAAACTAGACTTGGGTGGTAAGGGGGTTTCGGTAAAAGATTCGAAATTGTTTGGATATGTGAAACTCCCTAATGGCTGTGTAGAAGCAGTGTCTAGTGAAGGTCGAAAGGTCGGGTAGGACTGGTAGGAAGTGGGTGATTGGACTGGGGTAGGGTCAACATGTGGATAAAAAGATGAATAGTCTTGTTGATCCCTAGAACTAGATGTGTGGAGAGGGGTGAAAGATCGGCTACGAGATTGAGCAATATGCTCAGCAATGGACATCGGCTTAGGAGTGACAGAAGGACTTAAAGAAGTGGTGTCAACATATGTAGGTGGTGAAGGTTGACTTGGTTGACACAAGGTGGGTTGAAAAGTCAAACTATTTCTCCTAGACTCCTCTATGTGATCTTTCAAAGATTTTTTAGGCATAGAAGGATCGTCTTTAAATTGACCGAACACATTGACATATGACGCAAAATTAGGTTCGGGATACCAAGGTTCTTGGACTGGGGTAGGGTCAACATGTGGATAAAAAGGTGAATAGTCTTGTTGATCCCTAAAACTAGATGAGTGGAGAGGGGTGAAAGATCGGCTGCGAGATTGAGCAATATGCTCAGCAATGGACATCGGCTTAGGAGTGACAGAAGGACTTGAAGAAGTGGTATCAACATATGTATGTGGTGAAGGTTGACTCGGTTGATACAAGGTGGATTGAAAAGTCAAATTGTTTCTCCTAGACGCCTCTATTTGATCTTTCAAAGATATTTTAGGCATGGAAGGATCGTCTTTAAATTGATTGAACAAATTGCCGAATGACGCAAAATTAGGTTCGGGATACCAAAGTTCGGCTAGAGATTTATGATGTGGGGTACCCATGTTAGAAGAAGAAAAGTGACAAGAAGGAAGGTTAGGTAGTGCAAGGATTTATTTGCGGCAAAAGTTTGCAAGTTCTCTAATAAAAATTTTCCTTTTACTTTTTCTTTATTTGAAAGTTGTTGCAAGAGATTTTTTAATAAAAGATATGCAACAGAAAATATCACTTGCAATCAGTTATTATGTTAAGCATATCACAAGAATCTTTATTTGGAAAGAATTAACAGCAAAATATTTCTTGCAATCAATTTAGTTCAAGCGGGGCCCACAAATCCTGCACACGATTGATATTTGGAAGGGAAAATATTTTTAAGGCGCACAAAATCCTGCAGGAATATTTCAGAAAAGATATATCTAGATCTCCATAGAAAGACCAGAGAAGCTTACAGAGGAATTTTCACCTGATGACGTCACCCGAGAGCAGCTGAACCACGGCCAAAAGGGGTCTCCCGCCGCGGTTCCGCGGTGAAGGAGCGGGCGCGGGTCCCCAGAAAAATTTTGACGTTCTGAAACTCCAAGACCGCGGCGGATCCGCGGTCTAAAGTGGGTTAGTGCGGCGGAAGGGCGACGCAATGGAGGGCTTGGTTCTCGGGAAAAATTCTGCTATTCTGATTTCGTAGTTCCCTTCTGTTTGGATATTTAGTTTTCTGTTTGTCTTTCTGTAAATTTTCAGATCCGAGTTTGTTCCTGCAAGATTTCACACAACAAAGTACCCTTTCCAAAAAATAACAATTGATATATTTTTATAATTTTTGGGATTTTTCAGATTTTTATGATTTTTTTTAAATTTTGATTAACCCGAAATTGCAAAAAGGAAATTACTACGCCATCCCCGGCAACGGCGCCATTTGATTGGATGATTTAGCGTGCTTGCGCTTTCTAAAAGATAGATCAAAAATATTTGTAACCGCAATCAAGAACGGCGTCGCTTTGCAGCTAGCCGGTGAGTACGGGTCGGTCCACAGAGATGTTGTGAATTTCCTAATCGCGCTGACGAGTTAATTCCGAAGGGTGTTCGGATTAATTATTAAATCTAAAATTTGAATTAATCTATATCTAAGTCTTGCTAGGGTTAGGTCTAGGTTAAATTTGGAAAGTCTATAAATCTCACCGCTTTCTATACCCATGTGAAGATCTAATTAGGTGTTATGGTAAATATTAATAAAAGGGATTAGGATGATTGGGAAGATTGTTCTTCCTCTAGATCCTTGTCCTTCCTTTCTTAATCTTTACCCTAACCTCCATGGAAAACCTTAAAATCCAGGCCTTTATACTACGATATCACCGCTACCTCGAGGGATAGGGTGCCGTAGGGAGCGGAATAAGAAGGTATGCATGGAGTCCTATAAAAATATATGACGGGCAAGAAAGGGGATGAGAGATCTTCGTCTCTCAAACCTTCCCCAGATCTAACCCTAACAAGCGAGGAGACTACTCACTCATTAGGGAATTAAAGAACATTTATCTAGGGCAGAGAATGAAAATTACCTAGGGCAGGAATTGAAATCTAAACTAGAGCAAGGAATTAAATCTACTTACAGATGCATCTCTCCAATCATCAACGCAGGGTTGTCAGATCTGAATTCATGAATTGAAAAGAAACACCGATGCTCTCCATAAAGAATTATAAAATTTATTAATGAAAAGAAGGCATAGGGAGGCATGAGAAAAATACAAGGCTTTAGGGTTCTATTTATAGGACATAGAAACCCTACGTTTACAATTGCTCCGCATGTCTAAAATTACAAATATAGCCCCAAGAAATCTTTCCATAGCTTCCTCTGAACAATCTGCAATAAATTTCTTTCCATGATGCTTCAGAAGGGCCGCGGATCCGCGGCCTTGGTGGGCTTTGGGCCGCTGATCCGCGGCCCTTTAGTGGGTTCAATTGATACATTTTCTTGGGCTGCTGTATATTTCTTTGGGCTTCCAGATTCTTTGTTCATATTATCATTTGGGCTTCTACAGTGATACCAGATCTTCAGCGAACACTTTGCAATGGATTTTTTAACCGTCTTTCTTGCAAATTTGGATCTTGAGTTGCCTTGTTGATGGTGAACCGTTCTTCGTTTTCAGGCTTGACTAAGATCCTCCTATTTGTTGGTCAAAAGTCCTTCTTTTGTGTCGTCTTTTGTCTTTTTCACTGTTTTCGTTCCAAGAACCTGTAACCTGTAACATGTAGCAGACATGGGTCAAAAGCACCTGTTTTTATTGTAAATTGCATAAGAATGGGGAATACAAAATGCAATATTATGTTATGAACAAGCCCTTAGGATTCTTGCTTGACTACCAGCAGTATGATGGCGATCATATACGTGAGAGTTGGGTAGTCTATAAGCACATCCTTAAAGTGGTCTCTAGTCGTGGGAGTTTCGAGACTGGGTATCAACACTCCATTGGTAAACTAGTGTATACAGTCGAGACCTCGACGAGGGGCAGTGGCCGGTCTCACAAGCCATTGGTGTCAGCTGGATCACCTAAGACGTATACAGGTGCTCATTGGGTTATGAGTACACCGGACAGGACTCGCCGGGAACATGCTAGTTGGTTTTATACCTAGCGTTAGATAGCAGTTCCCTGGTGACATGTGTACAGGTTAGTTCATCGACCTGAGATCGTCATTTGTCTCGTGTGAGTTCCCACGGTGCTTTGATTACTACCCTACCACGGCTCAAAAGAGTCGTGCAAACAGGTTTTAGTTGGGTACAGTTCCGAGCCATATGGAGGCAGTGAGCGGATCGGCAGGGGTTTCGCTTCTCCCGGTATTGGGGATGAGATCGCGCTATGTTTAGGAGAGCCATTACACAAAGTCCTTGGCCAAGACAGGAGATATACTGGTAGGTATTCTAGTAGTATCTCAGGGTGTTCTGGGCTACACTCCGACACGATTTGTACCGCTTTTGGGGGTCTGACGTTTACCAGCCCTCTAGGCCCGACATGCGATACTCATAGACGAACGGACTGGACTGTACGGATATTGTCACTGACAAGCTCAGTAGGGTGTCAGGATGAGTTCGCTCATCGACCTCCCTTTTTGTCAATACCTAGTAGCTCGTTACGTACAGCTAGCACCACTGACATGCTAGTGGTTAAATCCACAGCCAAAGTATTGACGAGTCTTTAGAGTCCCCCACAGACAGTTTCTCAAGTTTCGGATGAAACGTTGTAGAGGCCGTATGGTATTATGGCAGGGTTCGATCATAATACGTGCAGTAGTGCACGCATCATGATCGTACGGATCATACTAGTGGGCTTTGGTTTAAGCCGGATCCTAATATTAGATTTATTAGATTACTTTAGTCTCATCGCATTCGCATTCAGTCGGAATGCGGATGCAGGTATGTATATACAGGTGACGGGTATCCTTATGATCCGTCACGAGTTTAATTTAGATGTTGCCGTATCTTTTTATTGTTGTAAACATTTGGATTAATCTTTACATGTGGAAATTGTGAGTGGATTTCATGATGAGGTGCATTTAATGTGACATGGACATGTTTAGTGACTCATGGTCTCTTTATTTGTGCTAATGTCACATTAGGATTTGTTTATTGTGTTGAATTGATGGATGGAGAGATAGAGGGCAGCCATAAGCTTATGGTTGGCTCTTGGGTTTTCCTTCTTGTGCTCATAACAATAATTCAACACAATAACACAAAAGGCTCCTCTCTTTTCTTTCTTCTTCTTGCTCACAAGTTCTACCATTGGCATCATCTTCTACCTCCACTCTAACAATCTCATGTGTTGAGAATCCTAGAGTGTCAAGAGACAAAATTATCACACACATTCTCTACTTCACCTTGGATACGTCGGCTAGCAAACTTCGTGTCCGAGTTGCTTCGGATAAAGCGGGAGCCCATAAAAAGACTCATTGATGTGGTGCCCTTCCGACGAGGAGACCGGAGATCGGAGATGCCGCGAAGAGCTTGGGATGGTGGCCGAAGACCGAAGGACATGGATCGATCGGTATTGCCACTCTCACCTCTTAGTAGTTAGCTAGTTTAGCGTTAATTGTTCGATCCGAGTGAAAGACTACGATAGCGCCGGTTTCCTAAAAAGTTTTTTTTCCCGCATTTGGCCTCGGATTGACGGCTGGGGCGCTACCGTAGACTTACATGGTATCAGAGCCACGCCATTAACCTTTAGTAGGTTGTTCTAACTTGTCTAAAATATCGATCGAACAAAATTTCCGAAACCGCATTTCCATTTTCTGAGTTTCTGTCGAAATTTTTTTTTGGTCGAAAAATTATTTTGGGTATGTCAGAAAATCAAGCAGGCTTTTCTAAGACCACTGTAAAAATTTTGTAGCATGATCCCTCTGTAGCGCCGCGGAAATGCGGCCGTACCCACGTTTTGGCCGCGGTTCCGCCGCAGTGTTGGCGTTTCAGTGCACTAAATTTTTTCTTTGGGTCTTTAACATGGAATTGGGGTTGCTGAAACTTTTAGTTTTGGCCCAGATTATTTTGAGTACTGGGATTTGTACTTGGGGCCCACTTCGGGAAATTTTGTCGATCGAAAATTTTAAATAAGTTAGTTCACAGTGCTTACTTTATATCTGCGACCGTGAATGTCACTCGAGCAGTAAATCTTGTCTAATTGCTATAGCTCTTTTAGACGAGTTTGCGAACATGACATTCACGTTGATGTTCTGTGTTGTGCTGTAATGTTGCGGATTTGTCATGATGTATAGCTGGGTGGAATGTTGGTACAGTTTGGTATTATTTGTACATTTGATATTGCGGGGCGAGCGTCCGACATGTGGACTGCCGTCACTGCCTGTTTGTATATTATTCTTTTGGGGCACGACCGGGTTGAGGTCGATGTACCCGTTGTACGTATTTTATTTTTTGTACTAGGATTACCCCGCGGTGGAGTGCACGGATAGCCGGGTTCTAGAGGGAAACGGGCCCGTATCTTATGGCTTTGAGACGGAAGGGGCTTCACTCTAGAATTGGCGGGCTATTCGCCGCACTCGTAGGGGGTATAGGTTGACCAAAGGAGGGGTGCTCAAGTTACCGGATTCCGTGAAGTGCTGGGTGGTCCATTCACTTTGCTGAAGGGGGCTGCCTCTTTTCTGGTTTTGGCGGGTAACTTGCCGCACCCGTAGGGGTCTACGTTTTCATTACATAGGCTATCCACACGACTAGGGGAACGTCGGGTTTCAGTTGCGGCTCAAAGGAAACCTGGGGCTCCCAGATTATCTGTATTGTTCTGTGATGGTTATTACATTTCTGTGATATTGCATTTATCACGCCATAAGCGATTATTATATATTGATATATATACTAGTAAATGTTGTATATGTTTTACATCCGCGCTAGTCCAGTCCCCGCTCTGTCGTTAGTTAAGTAACCTAACAGGTGATGACGGGACCCAGTGGCGAATGCGGATGGCATATACGTACATCGTATTTTCGTTCTTTATTAATGTGATCAATTGATGGGACTGCATTGATTCAGATCAATGCAAGCTAAACAAACATGTTTGATGTTGTTTGAACAATTTTCAAAAAGCTATTATTACAAGGACGTTCACTTTTGTTTTGCACAGTGGTAATCGGTTATGAATATCCTGTACCTCATTCGACGAGGCAAGGGCCGAGATCCCTTCATCGGGAGTGACCCCTTGGACAGAGGTTTGCGTCAGGGTAATAACTTCACTATAATCGATTACTTTTTGCTTTGCATCGCGGTATTCAATATGGAATATCCTGCAACTTATTCGATGAGGAAAGAGCCGAGATCACTTCACCGGGAGTGACCTCTTTAGCAAAAGTTTTCGCTACTATATATTTGTAAAACCACTCGGTTCCTTCAACGATATCAAGTTCATTACGTTAAAGGTTTTTCGCCAAAAACTAGCCGTAGCCCTCCGTCATTTCAGATTAGTATTACTTAGTATTCGTGCTGCGTTTGTTGACTCCGTCAAGGCGTAGTGTACGGTAACTGAGTGGTGCTTGTTTGTAGCATGGATATGCGATTGGTTAGGACAGTTGTACGGCCTTATTGACTCCGTCAAGGGCTCGTGCGGATGGGTTTAATGCAATCAGGATAATGACGGGTTGAACTTGACTAGGACATTTTGATTTGTTGACTCCGTCAAGGTCACTTGGGTCCTAGGGGTAAAAATCACATCAGGAGTTTCTAAAGAAACTGAAACTTGCCAGGCATGCGCATACCTTCTGGAGTGTGATAACGTCAGTGGATTCCATCACGTTATCATGCGATGATAGTTAGATCCCGATTCCCATTGATGAGTTGGTTTACTCCTCGGGTGATCCCGACTAATTCTTCTTTCAGGTTTGGAGGAGAATTTGAGCTTACAGTGGGAGGTTTCCTGATTAGATAAATTGATAACCATTCTGATCTAGGTTAGAGTGCACGCAGAGTGTTTCTTTTCTCTCTCTCTCTCTTTGGCAGCGACCATGGTCCAACCCTAGACTATGACTCAGTGACCAAGATTAACCAAACCTTCTTAAAACACTGACTTTTGGATTGTCTGAGTTGCATACCTCATTGCCACTCCTACTTTTACCCTTTTTCTCCGGAACATTTCGTATCACTATGAACGTCCACTTCCATTGGATAAAACCATCGTATGGTTATATACGAACTCGAAGGAACTTGTTCCAAATTCGAGGATGGTTTCCGGTTCTGGAGAAAATGAATAGGACTATTCAGTTGTCTTTTCCTTTTAGCTTCTCTCAAGTTGCGAGTGCTCCTTAGATTAGGACGGTACACCTATTACGCTAATTGGATAGTCTTCATCCAAACCATAGGCAGGTGCCGAAAGGTAAGGAATGAAGAAAACCGATTAGCCTAAGTAAGATGTACAGAAGGTAATAAGTAAAGATAAGTAAAGGGATTAGAAAGAGGGCAAAGTAAATTACAACTGCTATTCACGACCAAACCAAGTATTTCATTGCCACTCCTACTTCACCTTTGTATTTCTCCAGAACACCCGGTATCACTACGAAGATCCACAGTTATTGGATACTCCATCGTATGGTTATATACGAACTCGAAGGAACTTGTTCCTGTTCGGGGATGGATTTTGGTTTAGGAGAAATAGGAATAAGCTTTATTCAGTTGTCTTTTATCTTTACCTTCTCTCGCGTTGCGAGTGCTCCTAGAATTGGGACAGTACACCTATTACACTTATTGGATAGTCTTCTTCCAAACCATAGGCTGGTGCCGAACGGTAGGGAAGGAAGAAAACCATTTAGCCTAACGATGGTACACAGAAGGTAATGACTAAAGAAAAATAAAGGGATTTGGAGATATGGCAAAGAAATATACGGTTACAGTTATGAATCTGATAATGGAAGAGGCATTACTAGGAATACCCGGATATCCTTTCGAAACATTTTCATGTTTCAGTTTCACTATGCGTTGTTAAAAGAAAACTGATTTCCCAATTAGCCCTTACTCCGGGGTATGTATTTATCAGGTATGATTCTCACATCTGTATGGTTTTACAGATGATGAGTGGGAGTAAGTTATTGGGAATTGGGTGATCATCCTCATTATATCGGGATTCATTGTAATTGGTGATATTTGAGGAAATCGCCTGGGTTGTTTGCCGGACGGCAAATATTTGGTTTTGAATATCCGTTGTTATGCACCAATTTCAAATTGATATATCTCTACGTTTATTTTTATAAAGTGAGATATAAATTTTTGAAATTATGTCCATGACATTTACCTATATCAGTGGATGGTCAAGTAAGGAGCATTAAACAGCAATGTAATTCTTCTTAACCATATGTACAGTTTTTAACCTACGACACACAGGGAATGAGTTATTAGACTCAGGGGACTTATACAGAGTATTGTATGTTGTCCAGTGTCCATTAGGACAGAGGGGTTGTTACTCGTACTATATTCTGTTTACTTGTGACTTCTCTAGTTCTTAGACATGTGTTTCGTAGAAATGCAAGGTCTAAGTTTTGAGAAGTTATAGGTATAAGAATAAAGTAGAGAACCAGGTGTTGCAAGTATCAGGATTCTTCAAGGTGATCGAAGATGTAGATATTTGTGTATGGTATTCAGTTGATAGTAATGATTTTGAGAAACTTGTTTCTCTTTCAGGTTACTCATATCTGGATGCATTCCTAAATTGAGTAACGCTGATCGGCCTCCTTCCATTTAGTTGACATGCACTGGAGACAGTTGCGTGATTTGAATCTGGTTCCAATTAAATCAGTGCCTCTATTTCTATATTGGATATAGAATAGTTCATATCTTAACAATGTTAAGGTACGGGGAGTTGTCCGGCTTATGCTTAAAACCAGACTCTGGATAACTCAAGGCGCGTTTCTGTAATGGCTGTTTGTGGGTTAACCCGGGCTATTACAAGGGTTGACTTTCTACCATCTGGAAGATCAATAGTGATATTGTTCTTGACTCGCCATAGTTTTAGTAAAATGGATTTTTTTTTAGAAAACAGTAGTGGGAGTATGGTAGAACTGGAAGTGATTCCAGAACCGCAAACGATTACTGAAAATTTAATAGGACCTACAAATTCAATCTGGATTGTCATTCCATTAGCCACTCTGCAGATATGTAGGGTAACGTCTAGCACCCGAGAGGTACTCCGGTATCCTCAAGGACGGTGACAGGGAGGTTCTTGTTTACCCAGACTTGACACTACTGTTGTTCCAGGCTATGAGACCCGGCAGGAGGATGAGTATAGCGTTGTTCTAAACTAGCTTTAGAAGTGCACATGTATATTACTTTGCCAGAGGGTTGTCGTAGTCAATGGGAGCAGCGGAAGAATAGTGGGCAAGTTGCTTATATCTATTTATAGACTAAAGCAGATATAGCGGAGATAGATCATCTATTTTTGATATGAAAGTCATGGGCTTTGACTTCATCAGAATAGGAGATAGATCTGTTAAGAAGGTAGTAGGGTGTGATGTCCTGGTATTTGGATGACATACACAGAGTAGGAAGTGAAATTCCTATACTACGATCGGTTATACTTTGGTTGTCACACAGTGGTTTCTCCACATAGGATATGGATATTATATCAGACATTATGGTTACTAGATCTATGGTTTTAGATCTAGATTTGGGTAGTTTCCCAATCTGGGTACTAAGACAGCATTCTAAAGGTGTTTTAGAATGGACGACTCCTGGCACGGTAGTATACCTGCAGGTGATGGAGTCACCATCTCTAAAGGTGTCTTACAGACTAAAGGGAGACGGATGTGCATGATTAGGCAATTGAGTCAATCACGTGATGTCAAGTACCACACCAGATATTGTTTTTGCACTAGATGCAATAAGTTGATATTAATCCAATCCTGGAGAAACATTCGGAAGCAGTTTTAGAACATAAGTGGATGTTCTAGGGATATGATAACGACAACCTCCTTCGGGGGACGGTTATCATTCCAGACTTCCAAGGTGACCTGGATGACAGAGTGACTGTTAGAGTTATAGCTTTCCCTCTGATGAGCGGCAATAGTTTAGACAGGTAGTCCAAGCGGATACTGAGGGAGGCATGGCGCAGGATACTAATTAAGTTCAGTTGACGATATAGTCTAAAGAAGTTTGGATTTGGAGTTCATTTGTGAACTAGGTCCCATCAGATATCCAGACATATTCTAAGACAGGTATTGCTCGTTTCGGGAGATGGCTTTCTCCGTGAACTTGAGATAAAGAGAGACATAGAAAGAAATATCAGGGCGGATCCACTCACTGAGGTTATTCCTCGAACGCAATAGTTTCGCAAACGGGCTTTGTGAGACTGATCAGTAGAGGAGTTGGGTGTTCGGTATCACACGGGCTGTGAGTATGCAACATCGCAATAATTAGCCTTGAGTGCAAGTGGGAGATTGTTGGATATAGTGCCCTCAAAGTCAATTATTGGATCGCAGGCACGTGATTGCAATGATTGAGGGAGGACCTATGCCGGTAGGACAGTCTTACTCAAGATAATAGTATGCTATCTGGTTTATCTTTATCATCGTGTACAGTTTTAGGTGACCTTACAGATCACTATTATACATTGATAGAGCCCTTAGGATTCTTGCTTGACTACCAGCAGTATGATGGCGATCATATATGTGAGAGTTGGGTAGTCTATAAGCACATCCTTAAAGTGGTCCCTAGTCGTGGGAGTTTCGAGACTGGGCATCGACACTCCATTAGTGGACTAGTATATACAGTCGAGACCCCGACGAGGGGCGGTGGCCGGTCTCACAAGCCATTGGTGTCAGCTGAATCACCTAAGACGAATACAGGTGCTCATTGGGTTATGAGTACACCGGACAGGACTCGCCGGGAACATGCTAGTTGGTTTTATACCTAGCGTCAGATAGCAGTTCCCTGGTGATATGTGTACATTAGTTCATCGACCTGAGATCGTCATTTATCTCATGTAAGTTCCCACTGTGCTTTGATTACTACCCTACCACGGCTCAAAGGAATCATGCAAACAGGTTTTACTTGGGTACAGTCCCGAGCCACATGAAGGCAGTGAGCGGATCGGCAGGGGTTTCATCTCTCTCGGTATTGGGGGTGAGATCACGTTGTGTCTAGGAGAGCCATTACACGAAGTCCTTGGCCAAGGCAGGAGATTTACTGGTAGGTATTCCAGTAGTATCTCAGGGTGTTCTGGGCTACACTCCGACAAGATTTGTACCGCTTTTAGGGGTCTGACGTTTACCAGCCCCTAGGCCCGACATGCGATACTCATAGACGAATGAACCGGACTGTACGGATATTGTCGCTGACAGGCTCAGTAGGGTGTCAGGATGAGTTCGCTCATCGACCTCCCTTTAGGTCAATACCTGGTAGCTCGTTACGTACAGCTAGTACCACTGACGTGCTAGTTGTTAAATCCACAGCCAAAGTATTGATGAGTCTTTAAAGTCCCCCACAGACAGTTTCTCAAGTTTCGGGCGAAACGTTCTAGAGGCCGTATAGTATTATGGCAGGGTTCGATCATAATACGTGCAGTAGTGCACGCATCATGATCAGACGGATTATACTAGTGGGCTTTGGTTTAAGCCGGATCCTAATATTAGATTTTTTGGATTACTTTAATCTCATCATGTTCGCATTCAGTCGGAATGCGGATGCAGATATGTATATACACGTGAGGGGTATCCTTGTGATCCGTCACGAGTTTACTTTAGATGTTGCCATATCTTTTTATTGTTGTAAACATTTGGATTAATGTTTACATGTGGAAATTGTGAGTGGATTTCATGATGAAGAGAATTTAATGTGACATGGACATGTTTAGTGACTCATGGTCTCTTTATTTGTGCTAATGTCACATTAGGATTTTTTTATTATGTTAAATTGATGGATGGAGAGAGAGAGAGGGCAGCCATAAGCTTAGGGTTGGCTCTTCGGTTTTCCTTCTTGTGCTCATAACAATAATTCAACACAATAACACAAAAGGCTCCTCTCTTTTCTTTCTTCTTCTTGCTCACAAGTTCCACCATTGGCATCATCTTCTACCTCCAGTCTAACCATCTCATGTGTTGAGAATCCTAGAGTGTCAAGAGACAAAGTTATCACACACATTCTCTACTTCACCATGGACACGTCGGCCAGTAAACTTCGTGTCCGAGTTGCTTCGGATGAAGCGAGAGCCCGTAAAAAGACTCATTGATGTGGTGCCCTTCCGACGAGGAGACCGGAGATCGGAGATGCCGCGACGAGTTTGGGATGGTGGCCAAAGACCGAAGGACATGGATCGATCGGTATAGCCACTCTCACTTCTTAGTAGTTAGCTAGTTTAGCGTTAATGGTTCGATCCAGGTGAAAAACTACGATAGCGCCGGTTTCCTAAAAAGTTTTTGTTTCCGCATTTGGCCTCGGATTGACGGCCGGGGCGCTACCGTAGACTTACAGTTTCCACATCTTAGATGACGAAGATAGAGTTGATGGGTGTCGTTCGTCGAATAAAATGGTAAAGTGTGTAGTTTTTTGACGTCACCTGGTAAAAAAAAGTCTCATAAGACCTTTTTTCTTCATTATTCTCCACACACACGCGCGCGCGCGCGCACGCGCACACACACACACATTATGAGAATGATGAAGAAAAGAGGCCATAGGAGGGAATTTCCTCCTATGGCGCAATGAAAATCAATCATCCAATATTTTATTTGACAATCAACACCCATCGTCATCTACTTTATCATCTAAGATGTGGATTTTCGTGTGATTCTACTGCTTTTCACCGTTGAATCAGCAATGTAAAAAGTTCTATTGTCGGTAAACCGTTAATTTTGCACTGACTAAATCAACAGTGAAAAAGTGGTGGAATCACATAAAATTTGGTGTATACACATCTTAAATGACAAATATGAAGATCGTGGATACCGATCTTTGGAAAAAATGGTGGAGGATGTATTTTCGCGACGCCATAAAAGGGACGCCATAAGAGGAAATTCCGTTTTATGGCATATTTCCTCCATTATTCTCTCTAGACATACACACACACTAGTTTTTGCACGTGGTATGCACGTGAAGAATTGATAAAGTCATTACAGAATACAACAAACTTGATACGTAATTTCATATATGAAATATAGTGTATAGTCATTAGCATACATATATATTGTTTTTAAAAGATTTGCTTTCTATTCTTAGAAAAATAGTTATATGATTTATAAATATTTGTTAAATATTGATATATTTATAAAAAAAATAAAAATATCCAAAATATTAGTTATGACGAAAGAAGAAAACGGCAATAGAAAAAATTATAATTGTTTTTTTGTGAAATGATATAGATAACTAACTTATTTATTTTGATTGAGGTTTTAAAATAAAGTATAGTGGCAGTCTCATTGATTAAATTAATAAATAATTGGTTAAATTTCAACTTAATACAATGAATTTTATCCAATTTCCCAAGACTATCACGAATTTCTAAAATTATGCAACGCTGCTACAAACTTCCAATTGTATCATAAAACTCCATAACATTGCTAATATAAGTTTAACAAAAAGATAAAACGGCCACTAAAATTATTGCACCAAATTAAAATATATTGTTAGAAAAAATAAAATGTTAAATTATGATAATATTGGTTTATGATAATATTATATGATATTATTAGCTGAATTTTTCATTTAAGATTTATTATTCAATATTATAGAGATAATATATTTTGTGTGAGAAGTGTCTTAAATAATTTTTGTTAAGATAATAAAGATTTTTTTAGAAAACATTGAAAACAGCCAGCTTTTAAAAATTTTAAAGCTTAGAAAGTCCTATGAAAAAACTTTAAAGCCTATATAGTTTTAACTAATTCTTTAAAAAACCTTATCAAGTATTTGTCATAATTAATTGAGAATATAAAAAGGGTTTTTTACTTAAGACCTCCAAAACATAGCTAATTACCAAAAAACCCCAAACCTGGCAATAACTTATTACTTAGAAAACTTAGAAATTACTCTTAAAACCCCCTAATAGCTTGTTTCCTGAATTTGTTAGCCAATTAACGGAGAAACTCGTGCTAGGGTTATTAAAAAACTCCAATCCACTCGTCTTCACTCTTCTTCATCTAAAATTCTCAATTAAAACCCTAATTCAAAATTATGGTTTAGGAATTACTTTTCAAATCCTTCAATTAGTAATGGAATATGGTTTTTCTTTCTCAACCTTCTCCAGCCATAAAGCAATGGAATGCGAATGAGCGCTTAACTGCAAGCCTTGTGTAAGTGGAAAACTAAAAACGAAAGGAGAAAGGTTTTTCGGTTGCCCTCCGTGCAAGGATGCATATCAAGAGGAAGAACAAGAGAGAAATGACGGTTTTATTGAATAGAGTTGTGGGGTTATAAGTGGGGTAGATGGGTATACTATAAATTAGCTAGCGGTGTTTTATTTGGGAAAATTTGGAGGGGGTAAACTGTTGCAATTTAAAAGTTTTTGGGGTAATAAGTAATTACAAAGTTTTACGGTTTTTGGTAATTACCAAAGTTTTAGGGGGGTTTAAGTAAAAAAACCAAAATAAAAATGATTTCATTACTTATTGTTATATCCTGATTACCAAAAATTTCAATAAATTTACTTATAAGAGCGGTATAGATAGATAATAGTTTTCATATGATTATTTCAAATAGGATGTAAAATTATTTTAAAACAATAATTTTATAAGAGATAAAAATTAGTTAAGATATGATGGACTAAAAATTTCATCAATTTACTTATAAGAGTTGTACACACACATAGGATAAATTACTGATATACCTTTAATTGTCGTTGTTTTTCACCAAACTTAACCTTAATTTTTTTATAACAGTAAAATTCCTTAAAACTAGCTGTTAAGGGCTCTTTTTTATTAAAATATCCTCAAAAGTTGCACTTCAAAATAGTTCATTGTAATATAAAAAGGCTTAAATGCAACAAACTCTCATATGATTTCAGCCCGTGACAGATAACTACCATATACTTTAAGAAAAAAGCAGATAACTATCATATTTAACGGTGTCTCGTTGGTATTAACGCTCCACATCATCTCCACGTTAGCATTAGCTGTCATATTATCGCAAAAATCCAATTATTCCCAAAATACCACCGTCTTCATCAATTCCTCTCCACCACCATCATCGGTCCCTTCTTCGATCTTCCACGCCGCCGCCGCCATCTTCACCATCACCATCATTGTCAACCCCTCCACCACTCGTTCCTCGACTTTCCCCAAAATCGCAGCTACAATCACCTCCACCATCCTCACCATCATCAACGCCGCTGCCACCTCAACCACCGCCATCATCGTCAAACCCTCAACCACCATCATCATCATTAACCCCTCCATCACCTTTCACCGACGCCACTTCCTCCTTCACCACCACCTTTCACTACCGCCGCCATCTCGTCCACCACCACCATTATCATCAACCTCTTCATCATCCCCTTCCTCGACTCAACCTCCCTCAAAATCGCCGCAACCACCGCCTCCATCATCATCATCCCCTCCTTCACCCATGACCTGTGTAAAAATCGCCGCAATCACCGCCTCCATCATCATCATCACCTCCTTCACCCATGACCTGTCTAAAAATCGCCGCTACCACCGCCTCCATCATCATCATCATCATCATGCTCTCCATCAGTCCCTTCCTCGACTTTCCCTAAAATTTCCACCACCCCATTTCACCACCACCACCACATCATCTCCAACACCCCCATCATCACCCACCCTTCATCATCATCATCACCCTCTTAGTTTTTACCATTTTTATTGTTTTCTCAGGAAAAATTATTAAGAGTAAAATTGTCTTTTTACCCATGGGTTAACGGTGTTGACTCAACTCCGTTAGATAAGATAGTTATCTGCAATTTTTAAAATATAGAGTAATTATCTGCCACATAATGAAATTATAAGAAAGCTTGTTGCATTTAAACCTTCAAAAAAAACTTCCAAGTATGGTGAAAAACAATGATGATGGTTAAGGATATTTGATGTAATTTATCCAAATTATGTTTCTGATAGTAGGCTGAGTTTTATTTTAATGCACGTCCTTGGGCCTCCCCGAAGACAGTTTCTGGCTCCGTCCTGTTCATAATTCTTAACAGGATTGGATCGAAACCAAACTTATCTAATAACAAGAAGATTGTTCGGCAATTACATGAAGATATTTACTAATCTGACAGATAATTTCTCGGGATTAAACAAAGATCGCTGAATATATGGTCTCGCTGTTGATGTTTTGCTTCAGATATCATGGTATGATAATTATACACTTGGTTGAAAGCCAACAATACGTCAATCATAAGAATTTGATTTCCACTCGCATATCAAAGTCCAAAATAACCATTAAAAATAGCATTCTAGGTTTTTTTTTCTCGGTAATATATTAATTCATAGGCCAAGGTAAACAATAAAAAAGAACAGTGAAGATGTTATTAGGATATAATATATATTATATGCTATATCCAGATACGTTGCCGCGGCCTTTGCACATCAAGATGCTCATGTCTAACTAACACTCCTACAATATACGGTTGCCCCTACGGACTCAGAAATCCGTAGGGACAAATATTTCTTGTCCCTACGGATTTATCCGTAGGGCTAAATCGTTGTCCCCACGGTGCCTTACGTTCTAATTTTTTCTTTGGTCCTACGGAGCCGCAAGCCGGGGACCTACGGTTATGTCCGTAGGGGCATCTACATAGGTTATTAATATAAAAAAAAGCACAGAAAAATTATATTCATCGTTCCCAAATTTCTCTCTCTCACTCCCGCGCCTCTCGTCGTCTGTTCCCGCGCTTCGTCGCCACCGCGCTCGCGAGCCTGCACCAGCTTCGTCGGCCTTCCCCACACCTTCGTCGACTTCCCGCGCCTCGTCGCCACCTTCGCCGATCGTCGGCGACCACCAATTTCTACCGTCCCCTCCACCGCGCGCACGGTTTGTAAGTAAATCTCAAATAATTTTTAATTTTGACGTTGTAGTCTAGGGTTCAGGCCAGGTTCGGATAGGGGTGAGGGCATCGGCGTCGGCGTCGGCGTCGGCATCGATCGGGTTCGGTTAGGGTTAGGGTTAGGGTTAGGTTGTGGGGTTCGGTTGGGGTTGGGGCTGGGGCTGGGCTGGGGCTGGGGCTGGGGTTTGGTTGGGGTTGGGGTTGGGGCTGGGCTGGGGCTGGGGCTGGGGCTGGGGCTGGGCTGGGGCTGGGGCTGGGGTTCGGCTGGGCTGTGAGATGTGAACTGTAGAGTGCCCTATTTATCCCTTACAGTAGGTGTAAGCTTGTAGTGTAAATATGCTTTGCTTGTTAATTTAGTTCCATCCCGGCAAAGCGTTAGGCTAATTCGAGGTCGAGTTTGTACTGGTGCATTTATTCTGTTACCTTCACTTTTGTGGACGTAACATTCGATGATAAGGTGATAGTTGTTCCAGATTTGGCGTCTGCAGGGACTTTATGTTTAATAATGTATCAGTAGAACTGTAAGCAAGCTGTTTGGCATATTTAGAGGGTATTGAAGCTTAAGAAATTGTTTTTCTGTTATTTTTCTTGTGACATGTATGCTATCAAATGTCTGGGCGAGCAACCCATGTGAGACAATATAATTTGATCTGATTTTGCTTCAAGCTCTTCTTTCTCCTTTAAATTATAATCCATTTTGTTTTTTACTTAGTAATGGCAGAATCTGCTTGTAGTTTATGGAAAACTATGAATCTTTTCGCCCGTTTCTTTCAGCCAGCATATGAAATAGTTGGTGGTTTGTGTTCATGGCCTGAATTCCTCTACATATATTATCATGTATATAATCTTATTGGTGGATTCATTTATATTCAATCAGCAAATATAGCATCTTTCAAGCATATTATCTTGTTCATCATTCTAATCTTATATTTTATCTATCTCTGTCCTGTTGATCTTATTGACGGGAAACTGTATGTTCATCTCCACTTCCAGATCCTTGATAATTGATTCTTTTGAAGCATCATAACTATGTTTTGCGTTAATGTATTTGCAATGTTGTAAATATGTGATTAGTTTTATGGCTTAACTTTAATAGATCTATATTCCTTTGTTTTTCCCTTGCTTTAGAGTTGAACATGATCTTTTAATAGCAAATATACTGCCCTTTAGAATTCAGATATGGACTGATAGGAAGAGATGATTGTTATCATGTTAACGGCCACTTATAAAATTTCTCAAATCTTGATCTCAATGGTTTTAAATCATGTTACACATACAACACGAATGCACAACAAACGCATAATTAGAGAGTAATTCGAGATGTTCAGGTTAAAACCAATATATGATACTCGATGATAATATGAAACCTTGATATTCTCATCGATACTCATATATGAAACTAAAAGCGCCACTTAGTCCCCGTCTATCGGTTAACATATGTGCGATATTCGTCGTGACATAGAACTATACGAAGGTTGTTAAATATCGGACGGTATAGCTCGATACTAACAACTGTCGTATAGTCTACGCGACGAGAAGATTCAATCGTATGGTAACCCATAGATTTGTCCCGTATGAACAAGTTAAGAATATATAAAGCAAACGCCTTCATTCACTTGTGTTTTCATCCGTTTCGAGATATTTCGTCGGTACATTTCCGCTGGTTCTCCGTGTACAAAGATAGATTAGATGTTCATTTCAACGTTATTTCACAGCTTTGAAATGATTATCTATTCTATTACAGTGTACTCGGAGAACAGCGGGGAGGTGCTGCCGAAATTTACTCGAAACGGTTGAAAGCACAAGTGATGGGTGTTCGTTCTATACATTCTTAATGGGATAGAAGACTACCCCCGACAGCCGGAACACACACATACAACAAGAATACACAACAAACACATAATTAGAGAGTGATTCGAGATGTTCAGATTAAAACCAATATATGATACTCGATGATAATATGAAACCTTCATATTCCCATCGATACTCATATATGAAACTAAAAGCGCCACTTAGTCCCCGTCTATCGGTTAACATACGTGCGATGTTCGTCGTAACATAGAACTATACGAAGATTGTTAAATATCGAACGGTATAGCTCGATACTAACAACCGTCGTATAGTCTACGCGACGAGAAAATTCAATCGTATGGTAACCCATAGATTTGTCCCGTGTGGACAAGTTAAGAATGTATAAAGCAAACTCCTTCATTCACTTGTGTTTTCATCCGTTTTGAGATATTTCCTCGGTACCTTTCCGCTGGTTCTCCGTGTATAAAGATAAATTAGATGTTCATTTCAATATTGTTTCACAGCTTTGAAATGATTATCTATTCTATTACAGTGTACTCGGAGAACAGCGGGGAGGTGCTGCCGAAATTTACTCGAAACGTTTGAAAGCACAAGTGATGGGTGTTCGCTCTATACATTCTTAATGGGATAGAAGCCTACCCCCGACAGCCGGAACACACACATACAACAAGAATACACAACAAACGCATAATTAGAGAGTGATTCGAGATGTTCAGGTTAAAACCAATATATGATACTCGATGATAATATGAAACCTTCATATTCCCATCGATACTCATATATGAAACTAAAAGCGCCACTTAGTCCCCGTCTATCGGTTAACATACGTGTGATGTTCATCGTGACATAGAACTATACGAAGGTTGTTAAATATCAGACGGTATAGATCGATACTAACAACCGTCGTATAGTCTACGCGACGAGAAAATTCAATCGTTTGGTAACCCATAAATTTGTCCCGTGTGGACAAGTTAAGAATGTATAAAGCAAACGCCTTCATTCACTTGTGTTTTCATCCGTTTCGAGATATTTCGTCGGTACCTTTCCGCTGGTTCTCCGTGTACAAAGATAAATTAGATGTTCATTTCAACGTTATTTCACAGCTTTGAAATGATTATCTATTCTATTACAGTGTACTCGGAGAACAGCGGGGAGGTGCTGCCGAAATTTACTCGAAACGGTTGAAAGCATAAGTAATGGGTGTTCGCTCTATACATTCTTAATGGGATAGAAGCCTACCCCCGACAGCCGGAACACACACATACAACAAGAATACACAACAAACGCATAATTAGAGAGTGATTCGAGATGTTCAGGTTAAAACCAATAAATGATACTCGATGATAATATGAAACCTTCATATTCCCATCGATACTCATATATGAAACTAAAAGCGCCACTTAGTCCCCGTCTATCGGTTAAAATACGTACGATAATTTATTCTTTTCAACGACAAACGCACACACAAAGCATATACACGGATTTTCTCCTTTGTCAGTAACTATCCCGTTCTTATATTTCTCAATATAGTCACCATAACCTACAATTTATATGTTATACAGTATAGCATGGCCCATGAGTACGTCAGAGTTAAGGACTGGATGTATGTGGATTGGCAACAACGTATGCAACCTAAGTTTGTCGCAGGAGTTGCTGCTGTTATTGAATTTGCACACGCACATAATAAGATCATAATAGAGAAGATTCTTTGTCCGTGCGATAGATGTGGCAATAAGTACTGGCAGAAGGTAGAATTGGCAGAGTTTCATATTGTAAAATATGGGTTTACTAGATTTTGTACAACTTGGAAATATCACGGGAAAGGAGAAGAATGCAGTACTGCGGCAGAAGAAGAAGGAGAACACGATAATGCGGCAGGAGAAGAAGAAGAATTCGGTAATGCGGCAGAAGGAGAAGACGGTAATTTATTTCCATCAGAAGAAATGGAGGATATGGTAGAGGCTGCCCTAGGTGAATCTATTCGTACCGAAGATGACATTCCTTCCGGTCAAGGACCGCGTGCGGATAAATATGAAAATTTCATGAATGATGTAGGAAACCAATTTATGAGAATGCGAAGTATTCCACCCTCTCATGGTTCGTCCAATTTTTCCAGATTAAGTGCCTAAATGGATGGAGCAACAAGTCATTCACAATACTTCTTTCGTTCTTGAAAGATTCTATGCCTCCGGGAAATAACGTGCCCGACAGCTGGTACGGAGCCCAGAAGATGATGTCAGATTTGGGTCTAAAGTGCGAGAAGATTCAAGTATGTCCTAAAAATTGCGTGTTGTACCGGAAAGAGAATTCAGATTTGAAAGAGTGTCCAACATGCGGAGAGGCCAGGTATAAGCCGAAAGATTCTGATAAGAAGCCTGATATACCTGTCAAGATAGCACGATACTTTCCCATAACACAGAGGCTGCAGAGGCTATTCAGGTGCAAGAAAACAGCCGAGACAATGATTTGGCATCACCGTGCTCCTCCAAGTGAAGATGGAAAAATGAGCCATCCAAGAGATTCACCGGCATGGAAGGATTTCAATAGGAGGCACGCAATATTCAGTAGCGATCCTCGCAATGTCCGGCTCGGACTGGCTACTGATGGCTTCTGCCCATTCAACTATATGGCTGAAAGTCACAGCACATGGCCCGTTGTAATGATAATTTATAATCTGTCGCCTTGGTTGGCTATGGACAAATCATATTTTATGATACCTCTTCTTATCGACGAATCAAACTCACCGGGGAACAATATTGACGTCTATCTCCGACCTCTGATCGAGGAGTTGAAATCTTTGTTCATTGATGGTGTAGAGACATATGATGCAAACACAAATACAACCTTCATACTGCGTGCGGCTCTAATGTGGACAATTAATGACTTTCCTGCATATGGAATGCTATCAGGTTGGTCCGTACATGGTCACAAAACATGTCCTCATTGCCATGAACACACAATATCGAAATTCTTGAATTTTAGCAGGAAGGTTTGTTATTGCGGCCATCGACGTTTCCTGCCTCCAGACCACCCCTATAGGTTAGACACGGTTCACTTTGATGGTCATCAAGAGCTTCTTGGACCTCCATCCCCATTGTCCGGAGAGGACGTGACTGCTAAATGGGATGGTTACAATAATGTGACCTTCGGGATGGATCCGATGAAACAGGTCAAACCACCATTTTGGAACAAGTTAAGCATTTTTTTTGAGCTTCCGTACTGGTCTACAAATTCAGTGCGTCATTGTCTGGACGTCATGCATATAGAGAAAGGAGTATCAGAGCACATACTTAACTTGCTTCTTTGTAAAGACGGGAAATCGAAAGATAACATGAATGCTCGGATGGATCTACAAAAGTGGGGAATAAGAAGTGAATTGCACCCTAAACCGGTAGCGGGTAAACCGGGCAAGTTTGTACTTCCCAATGCCGCTTATCATATGTCACAACCGGAGAAGAAAAGATTCCTGCAGGTATTGCATGATTTGAAAGTTCCCACAGGTTTCTCAAGATCATTCAGCAAGAAAATAAAAATAGTGAAGGGCAAGATCGATGGGCTGAAAATTCATGATCACCATGTTATCGTGGAGCACCTTCTTCCATTAGCTCTCAGGACTTCTCTCCCCGAATCGGTTGGTCTAGTAATCAATGACTTATGTTTTTTTTTCAGGGAGTTGTGTGCTAAAACACTGGAGGTTGTGACACTGGATAAACTAGAAAATTCTATTGCATTGATACTTTGCAAGTTTGAGCGTATTTTCCCACCGTCATTCTTCGATATCATAATACACTTGACGGTTCATCTTGCAACTGAGGCCAAGTTAGCCGGACCGGTACAATATCGATGGATGTATCCCGTCGAGAGGTACGTGTAATTTTTCGTTTCGCGCAATTTATAAATTTATTGTTGTCCTGTATGCCCGTATTTATTTATTCAACATATTTTCATTAGGTACCTCTACACTCTTACGAAGTATATACGCAATAAAAATCGACCAAAGGGTTCTATCATGCAAGGTTGTTTTCTTGATGAAGCAACCATATTTTTTTCCCGCTATCTGGACGAGAACATTGAGACAAGGCTTAATCGGCCACGAAGAATTCAAGACGGGCCATATGATAAAGCTGAGTATAAGAGGGTAGACACTATATTTATCAACAAGATATACCAGTTTATATTGCTTAATTGCGCATGTCTTGAACAAATTAGAGAGTAAGTTTTTTTGGATTAATTATTATATCTGTGTTTGTGTGTGTATGAAATGATATAATATTAATATCACCATTATTTGTCGAAAACAGAATTCATTTTAACGAAGTACGTGAGGGGCATCCTGATTGGAACGAAGAATGATTGGAAAAATATCATCAGGATAATTTTTGTGATTGGGTCACAGATCATGTAAGTTATTCGAATAACATTTTATTGCTAGCAGTTTTAATCTAAACTTGTATCGTTATGTATTTGTCGTAAAATTTGTTTTGTTAGATCCACGATCCGAACTTGTCTGTATCATTTGAGAGTGATTCAAGATGTTTAGCTCAATTTCCTAGTACGGGGGTTGCATATTACAAAGGATTTGGTGTTCTTGGATACAAATTCGAAGTTAAGGATATAGAAACATCTAGAACCACTCAGAATAGTGGGATTGCGACGGTAGGATCGGACAGTGTGATTTATTATGGGTACTTAAATTGTATACTCGGCATCCACTATCCCGGACGATCAGAACCCTTTTATATATTCCAGTGTACTTGGTACGATACGCGAACCGATACGGACAAATGGAGAAGCAATCTTGGGACTTGGAAAGATGAATATGGATTGACCAGTGTGAACACACTTCGATTTTACGGTCAGGAAGATCCGTTTATCTTTCCGAACCAAGCGTTCCAAGTATACTACTCACAGTGTTTGAAGCATCCGGGATGAAGTGTTGTATGCCGATGGAAACCCAGAGATGTCTACGATGTCCCAGAATTCGAGGACAGCGATGAGGACGAAGAAGAGAGAAGGCTTAAAGTGCTCCGACCGTCTGTTTCGAAGGACGGGTTGTCTTCGACCGATCATGAAGTTACATGGGTTAGAAATAACATCGACGATGAAATCCAAGTAGATATGTATAATGCGCCCACTAAACGTAAAAGGTTATCAGTAATGTTATATTATTACTTCACATTTTACGCTCTATACATATATAGTCAATACTTTTAATGATTGTCTAATGCGTCCACGAACCGTTTATCTAGATTTGATGACGATGTCGAGAGCAGCGAGGGACGGCAGGAGCTCCAGCCGCGGCAGAGGCAGAGGCAGAGCGGTTCTGCCGCCCGGAGAGCTTCGTAGGGAGCTTCAGAGGGCCGGTCTTGCACCCAGATCGAAGACCCCTTCGGATGGCTCCTTCCGTGTGGATTTTGCCACACCTCCAGGTATACTGCACGCATATCCAT
The DNA here is from genome assembly GCA_030015575.1 of Agapanthus africanus. NCBI lineage: Eukaryota > Viridiplantae > Streptophyta > Magnoliopsida > Asparagales > Amaryllidaceae > Agapanthus > Agapanthus africanus. The sequence continues at coordinate 496,169,244 of CM057343.1, read as the reverse complement.
TTTGAATGTAATATTACAGATATTCATGCCTGTTTATGTCAAAATTACTTATATTGTCAATGTTTGATTGTCTAGTTGTTGGTGATGCGTCCACATCTGGGACAGAGGCCACTCCCGCTCCTCCAGGTATGTTTATATATCATATAGTGCATGTATATTGATTTAGAATGCTATATCATAAATATATACACATTCCTTTTGCTCTTACTTAGCAATTTTTATTATTGTCTAGCTGTAGGTGGTGACACCACCGCACCTGTGGGTATGTTTATATATCCTATAGTGCATGCATATTGATTTAGAACGTTATATTATTGATCTACACATTCTTTTTGCAATTACTTATATAATCTATTTTTAATTGTCTAATTATAGGTGGTGCGTCCGCATCTTCCGCACGGGCCACTCCTGTCGCTTCCATATCATCCGCATCGTCTGCAGGTTAGTATGAATAAATATAAAATATTTATTCATTTTACATATGCTCTATAGAATAAATATGAACTTCATGGAAATTTAGCGTCAATGTTTATTTTCTAATTGGAGGGGATGCGTCCGCATCCGGGACCCTGGTTGTTCCTCACCGGAGGAACTATCGTCCCGCTCGTGCTGCTGCCCGGGCCCAGGCTCGTGCAATAGTCACCGGAGGTATATATCACACTTCAATTTTCGTTTAAGTTTGATTTCTTAATACAACTTTGTCTTAATATTGATTGTCTTGATATTTCGTGCAGACACAGGGCCTCCCCATCCCCAGAGGAAGACTCGAGGCCCGAATCAGTCCCATAGGCTGAGGCCTGACAGAGCTAGGGGGGAGGAAGCGTTCCCCCTTTTTTTTATCCTTGACTATCGCTATACCGGTCCTCATGCCGAGAGGTTCGGCCGGTATATGGGAGACGAGAGCCGGCTCGTGAAGAACTATCCACTTCACGTTGAGTGGGGCGAGCAGCACCGGCGCTCATTCGCCCTCTTCTTTGATCAGGCTCGGGTACGTATTAATATATATTTTCATTTGATTTATCCAATATATTTATTATTAACACTTGCAATCTAATAACAATGTTTTTTTTGTATTTTCAGTCGGATTACGATTTTCAGCCTGTACCCGACCCTGATCATCCTGGGAGGGTGCTCGACCTTCATGCTCTGTACAATGGCATGATGAAGAACATGCAGACCAAGATCTGATACAACAGGAATGAGCTGAAGGCCGACTGCTACTCCCTGTGGATGGCGACCCCCGAGGCAGAGAGAGCGGCCCTCCTATCTACTCCGGCGTTTGCGAGAGTCGACATAGAGACATGGCCTCTATTGTGCGAATATTTCGACTCCCAACGCAAACAGGTATGTATTTTAAATGTAATTCATTGTTTAGGATATAATTTATTTTTTTGTGTTCCTTAATTAGAAAACTAAATGTTAATGCGTTGTGCAGAAACAGGCCGCTCAGAATACAGAGAACAGGAAGTCGGCGAAGAGGGGTCGCCCCACTTACACAGGTGGCTCGAGGAATATTACTCGAGCCATGGAGTTATCAGTAAATTACAATAGACCGACCTTTGTGATATTCTGCAATATTAAGATTTATTTTCTAATATTTCTAATATTAAAAGTTATTTTCTAATATTGCAGACAGCTCAGACCGTGGCGCAAGGTGGTACACCGAGCGTGCTGTCCGCATATCTTGCCGTCCACGGCACCTCGACAGATCCCGCCACGGGCGAGCTTCGATATCCCGACGTCGCTACCCAGGAGTATTGCGTAAGTGTTAATATTTATTCTACCCATATTTGAAATTTTAGTTTTGGAAGGTTCAAGTTTAAATTTTATACTTATACTTTACTGCTTAATGTGGGTGTAGGAGCGGGTGGTTGAGCAGGCTGAGGCCTCGGGGATCGATTTTACCGGACAGAGCGATCCGAAGCTGTTGACCCCAGTTCTGGACGCCGCACACGGAGGGCACTACGGAGGTTGGGAGAGAGGCCGGGGCTGGGCCCTAGCAGGGCCCATATGAGGTTGGACTCCACCCCGGCGGTTACTTCCTCCGTCTCCAGTGAGCGACGTGTTCAGCAGGAACTGGAGAGCTTGAGGGCCACCGTTCAGGAGTTGAAGGAGATGCTGGTATGTATACTACTTTATAGTAAAATATCATGTCATATTATAGATATCAACATATCCATAATTAGTACGTAACTTGAGCTTATTTGGTTTTAGACTTAGGTTTGATTAATCATACATACATATGTAATTAAAATAAACAACGGTTTTCCAAACTAGATATCCAAATAGGATTTCAAAATAACTTGATAATGATACGAATTCGAATAATACACAGTTCTTACACGCTTCTTACACACGTTAGGTCCAGACGCGACAGGGTACATCGGCCGAGCCTCCACATGCATCTCCTTCGGCTGCGGCTCCGCAAGCCACTACATCGGCTGCGGTTCCGCAGACAGCTCCTATAGCTCCACCGCCCGCTCAGACTCCCGCAGCCGCGGGTCCGCAAGCGACTACCTCGACGGCGGCTGCGCAGACCACATCGCCAGCTCCACAGGACGCTCAGACTCCCGCTCACGCCGAATTGCATGGTTTATTGACCGAGAAGCAGGCACGCCTTATTCTATCATTTATCAGAGGTGGAGCTGGACCGAGCTAGGGTAGCTTTTTTATTCTTATTTTTTGAAACATATATTTATTTATATCATACATATTGTACTACATTTTGAAACGATATTGATATTGATATTGGTTTATATTTATATCATATTCAGTATTTGGGTTTCTTTTGTATATTATATGCGTGGGATGTGATTATGAATACTGCGATATAAGTTGTGTGATGATTAATTTTATATTTTATTGATATATATATTATTGTGCACAGGGCGAGAAAAAATCAGGCAGCCCTTTTTTTTAAAAAAAACAGATAATGTGTACCTACGGATTAATCCGTAGGTACACATGTTGCCCCTACGGTTTAAACCGTAGGGGCAAAATATCAGCATTAACTGATATTTCCCCCTGATCTCAGTATCAGGGGGTTGGGCTTGCCCCTACGGATATATCCGTAGGAACAAACAAAGACCCCTACGGCGTTATCCGTAGGGGCAAAATATCAGGATTTCTGATATTTTGCCCCTACGGATATGTACCTACGCATGTATCCGTAGGGGATAGCACTTGGCCCTACGGATACCTCCGTAGGTACAGTTAATATATTTAAAAAAACCGTAAATAAAATAACTTTTTTTCCCTACGGCCTACTCCGTAGGTGAAAATGGACCTACACAGAACTCCATAGGGGCAAGTTCAGGGCTTCAACTTGCACCTACGGCGTTTGCACTTACAGATTATTTTTTCGTCCCTGCGGATATATCCGTAGGGGCAGTGGTTTGCCCCTACGGGTAAATCCGTAGGGGCAACCCTTATTTGTAGTAGTGTTGTCAATAAGAACTGAAAATTCATATGAGTTTTCTTCCTCTCTCTTTGATCAAGAGGAGAAAGAGAGGAAGTGATGAAGAGAAAGAGGTCTAGAGGGTAAGAGAAGGGTGAAGCACCTTCTTCTAACTCTTGTCGTTACAATCGCGGTCTTTGCAGAATGAAAAACGAAAAATTTCGAAGAGGCACTAGAAACTATAATCCTAGAGTCTAAACCAAACACTAAAACTAGTAAACTATAAAAAGTTTTAATTACTAGGTTAGAAGGTTATATCTAAGGATTCGTGTCCTTCGGTTTTCTATCCAATTCTTTAGCTCCTTGAGACTGTTAGATCAAGCTTGTAGGCCGGTCATTCTTGGTCCTAAATGATCCACCCGAGAGATATGATTCAAGACTCTAGCCTCATACAAATAAGCAAGTGAAGCAACTAAAGACCCTAGACTGCTAATCTAAGGTGTTTTGAGAAGTAGTGACATGTTCTAATATTTTTCTATTTATTTCCCTTAATTCTCAACACATGAGAATGTAGGGAAGATGAAGGAGGAGGTGATGCTCAAGAACTAGAGCAAAATGAGAAAAAGAGGAAAAGCGCAAGAGAAAGAAACGGATGGCGAGAATGAAGTCTCTCTTACAAATCAAGCATGACAAATATATGGTTTTATGAAAACCAAATTTGCATTATAAAAATGCAATCATGTTTGAATAGTGTAGGCAAATGAATTAACAATTCATTTGTCTACACCTCTCACCATTCCTCACATCTCTCTCTCTCTCCATGCCTCATCTTTACACCTCATTTCTATTATTAAACAAAATAGAAAATCCATGATGAGGTGTCCACCTTATAGAATATATATTTATATACATACAAGAATATATCTCCATATATACATACCCATATTCGTATCGAAATACGAATACCAAAAGAGACGGAATAATACAATGAACATAATACTAGAATATAAATATCAAAATATATATATATATATATATATATTATTAAATCAATACTTGATTTAATAATCCAGTTTAATTCTAAGCCGACTAGTATTACCATTCGTCCGACTAAAGTCCGTATAGTCAGTACACTTATTTAATCGAAACTTTGCACGTATCAAAATACGACCACCACATTATTTCACTTGAACCAGGAAAACCCTCTGTGTGGGACTCTAAATACTCGACAGTACGCTGGCAGTAAATTACTGGATAAATCCATAACCACAAGCACGTCAGCGGTACTAGCTGTACGTAACGGCTATCCAGGTATCTATCAAAAAGGAGGGCCGATGGGCAAGCTCGTATGAACCCCTACCGATCCTATCTGTGACAATCTTCATACAGTCCAGTCTCTTCATCTAAGAGTATCGCATACCGGTTCTAGGGGGTGGTATACGTCAGAACTTAATAACTCGATGGTTTATGCCGATGTGGTTTAGGACCAATCCGAGAAACTACTGATCTAACCATCAGTAAATCTCATCTGCCTTGATTACGGTCTTATGGTGCTGGCCAACCGAATATAGTGCAACATCGACTCGCTATACTGGGAGAGACGAATTCCTAACAATCTCTCACTGCCTCCATGTGGTTCGGGACTGTACCCAACTAAAATATGTTTGCACGACTCAGTAGAGTCGTGGCAGGGTAGTAATCTAAGTACAGTGGGAACTCACACGAGACAAATGACGATCTCAGGTTTAAAGATTAACATGTACTCATATCACCTGAGAACTGCTATCTGACGGTAGGTATAATAATATCTAGAAGTTCTCGGCAAGTCCATCCAGTGTACTCACCTACAGTGAGCACCTATATACGATCTTAGGTGCCAGACACCAATGGCTGTGGCACCAGCCATCACCCATCGTCGGGGTCTAGAAACGTATACACCAGTCTATTCCGGAATATCGATGTCCAGTCTCGATACTCCCATGACCAGGGACTTTTAAGGATGTGCTTATGGACTACCCAGTCCCTACATGTATAATCGCCATCATAACGCTGGTAGTCAAGTAATAATCATACAGGCTTTATCAATATATATTAGCGATATGTAATAACAAGTAAAATATATACACATGTTAAGATAAAGAAAAACCAAATAGGATATTATCATATTGAGCAAAATTATCCTGTACATACATATGTCCAACCATCCACTATACACACACACACAATAATGGCCTCTAGGACATACATATCCATCATAAAGTACAGACGGATGGAAACTCCGAGGCAATTGGACGACGCATTCTCAACTCCCAACACCCCCTGATAAATATCAGTCATGACCATATCTAACGTAAGTTAAAATATAGTGTTCAACCACTTCGTGAGGTTTTATACAAGATTACAGGAATACAAGAGTACATGATTACAGGCATGGGACTCCGAAGCAGCTAAACTACTCATCCTTATTCATCCCAACACCCCCGGCAAGTATTAGTCAAGCTATTTATAAGTTAATACATGTTCATGTACTGGATAGCGGAATAAAAGAATACATGAGTATGGGAATACATGAATACAAGAAGTCAAACCATTTATAAGTTGACACAGGTTCACGAATATCTAAATACGTGTGTAGAGAAAGTCATATCAAAGGAAAGTCATAATGTAAGATCTCTGTGCATGCATGAAACATGAGATTTCAACTATCACAATAAATTCAGGTCAGAAATTAACTATAAATTTGTGTGCAGAAAAGAGTGCTTTTGAATTGGAATTTGGAAATATTACACAAGAAGTAATTTGTAAATTAGGGTGTCTTATAAATAACGAGACTGTGTTTGTCTCGATCGAGTTCTTGTTGAGAGAGTTATGAATATTTTTGTAACGCTGCGCAGAGCAGGCTAGTGCAAATTTCAGAATACGTACGCTAGTGGTATTTTACATTTTCAAAAAGGTTAGGTTCAGATTATGGTTTCAATTATTAAACAAGAAATGGACGTCTGTGAGTTATGAACGATTCTCCATAAAAATCTCTCGATTACGATAACCAGAGAAGAAGTTATGGTTGTTTTATGACAGCCACGCAGATAATTCCTGCTGCTATCTAAATTCGACAAAACGTATTTTAAGATACTTTCCCTAAGTTTTCAATAAAATTAAATTAGAATAAAATTTTAGCCATTTCTCTTTAGATATTCCAAAAAATTGAGTTTGCTCAATTTGGACATCAGAACTAGAAGTTATGTATATTTTAAGGCATGGTGTAAAATAATTTCCAGCATACAAGAAAAACAGATTTCACATTAAGAGGAAATAACATATAAATCCGACTTATGAGTTTCGTACTGACCACGAGGAGACGTCATGCACCGTATGTTAGTTTACTACAATGGAGCAGTCGCTGGATCATTACGAAATATAATTATGATTAAGTATTCCCTATATATAGAGAGAGAGATCGAGGGAGGGGATAATGGAGGAAAAAGGCCTTAGGAGGCTTTTTGCGTTAGGTGGCGGTAAAAAGTACGTCTTTCGCCATTTTATTCGACGATCGGCACCTTTTAACTTGATCTCCATTTTCGAATTTGTCGATACACCAAATTTCATATGATTACAACACTATTTCACTGTTGATTTAGCAATGTAAAAGGTTTTATTGTCAATAAACCGTTGATTTTGCACCTACTAAATCAATGGTGAAAAGGTGTTGCATCACATGAAATTTGGTGTATCTACATATTAGACGATGAAAATCAAGATGGACGGTGTCGATCGTCGAATAAAATGATGGATGACTTGATTTGTGCCGACACCTAATGCAAAAGGCCTTCTAAGGCCTCTTTCTTCCATTATTCTCGTGTGTGTGATCCTAATTTACCCTCAACAATCAAACAATAAAATACATATATCAACGTATCAATCCACAAAACACAATAATGATATCATCACACCCGTAATATGAGGTGGACAATATCAAACAGTAAATTGTGTAGAAAATCCATAAAACGTATATTTATGCTAATATCTTCCCTCATGACATAGAAGGACAAAACATTGCATGCAAAGCAGATCTTCATAAAAACTTGATAACTAAAAAAGTCATAAGTTGAAGACGTCATGTATTACAAATCTGACAAGATAAATTCTTGATATATGTACAGACAAAACTAAAGAAAACGATTTCTGTCGATATTGAAATAATGATCAGATACTACTATTGTTTATGACCTAATTATAACTTGTAGATTAGTATTATGCAAAGTTACGTGCTAGTATGTGATCATAGTCTAATATTTAAAAAAATAGCATATATATAACTCTCACATCAAAAATCACAACTTAGCATATTCACATCAACAAAAAACAAGAAAACAAAACTAGTTATATAAAAATATGATTTTTTTTGTAAGCATTAAAATGTAGTGTTGGGTAGATAAAAACGAAGTTGTTCCGAGTTCCCTTCTATAATTTGTCATATAAATCCAACAATAATATAGTTTTCATTGCTCCAATTATTAAAATCACACTTGTTGCTGCTTTAGCTCTAATCATATACCTAGTTAGGTAAAGTTGGCACTGCAACATAAAACATAAATTGATGAAGTTGAAATTAATAGCTAATAAGCAATTTACTGATTTAATGGAGGCTCAAAAGCCCATAAGAGCCACAACTGTTATGATTAGAAACTGTGGCAAAAAAATTATTTTGCAACTCGAGCTGCAGCTATATACTGCAACTATATCCAGATCAATTAACTGCAGGATTTGAGTGTTGTTATGCTCCAAGAAATTGAGGGGTTATCAAAGTTGGATGAGAAACACATGAAGAATTTTATATACAATTAACTAAAGTTAGAACCCAGATTAGCACCAATGCACACCTACAGCAATACCATAATCGAAACTCAAGAACAGAAGTTAGGTTCAAGAGATAGCTAGAAATTTAAAATTGACTATCAAATGTTCAGGTTTGGCCTTCAGTATATATAAGGCCTCCACGTATATCATAACCAAATTCAAATAAACTTAATTTCCTCATTAATTACTAATAACAAACACCACTCTTTATCATTTCCCCAAAACTGCAGCAATCTCACATTTGCAGGCACCATATTGTTCTTCAAAGCTAAAAAAATGAGATAAAAGAAGTATAAATTTTGAGGTTGATGAAAAGCAAGTATGCCATAACTCATAAGATGTGAGATATATCAACAATGAACAAGAAAACAAAACTAGTACTTACATAAAAATATGATTTTTACCCTTAGAAAAATTTATTGATCTATTTTCCCCCCTTAAATAATGAGGGTGACGCAACAAGAAAGAACAAGAGAGAAGAGAAACTTACATAGAGACGACTTGATCTTTATATCAAGTTGTCGATTCCGATGTAGAGATATCCTCGATTTAATTTTGATGCCTCCGACGTTAGATTGGTGGCTTCTTCTCCTTTGTAGCTCTAGGTCTAGGTTCTCTACAAAAGGTGGGAGGAAAACATTGAAGAATGCAATGGAGGAGAAAGAAGATTAGCGTTTGAGGAGATTAGGGTTTACATGTAGAACTAGAGATTTGGGCTTTTATGGATCAATGGCTATGATTATATTGTGTTAAATTGAACGGCTTAGAAAAGGTTTTCTAAAAAAATATAGATTTTAAATTAAGAGTAAATTAATTTACCTCTTTACAAAAAAAAAATTACAAATAATCTTTTTTTTCCTCTTTAAGAATGGTTTTAAAAATTATTACTAAGGTCTTAATAGATTCTTTTTCTTTTCTTTTAAAACAAGAATTCATAATGCAAAATATTTTTGTAAAGAAATAAATAACTTGTGAAGAGGCTAAGATTTGAACTTGAGACCTATGAAATAGCAATGCAGCGTTTCAACCAATAAAATACAAGTAATGATCATTTAAATATTCAAAAAGAAATGATTATATATATAATTTCAAAAGAAAATATCTTATTATAAAGAAAAGAGTACATGAATTTCACGGTTGTTACATATATCAAAGGAAGTGAGGGAGGAGGGGAGGAAATTCCCCCACCATCTCCTTACGAATAGATCAACACATATTCAAGAAAGGAGGTCCCGACCCTATTCTAATAGATAAACGCGTCGGGACATCTCATCTAGAGGCCTCCCACTATCGGGAGAGGACCTCCTGCTACCAAAGGGGGCATCCTGATGAAAGATGTCTCAAAACAACTCATTTTTGCATTGTCATGAGGGGATTGTCCAAGACAGAGGGTCCCGCTTGTGATGAGCAAGCTTTTGGCTTGCTCTTGTTATTAGAGCTTCATTTTTGGGCTTTGATTTGATCATGTTTTTTTAATCACTTTGATGTACATTTTGATTAAAATGCTTATATAAGTATTTTAATTCCTAAGAGTTAGGTTTTTAACTCCAATAGTAGCAAAATTGTAGTTTCGTGCTGCAATTAAAGGTTTAATGGTTATGATAGATCTAAACGAATATGAACGAAGGAAGTTATTTGATAATGATATGTTAACTATCAGTTTAACCGAGAAAACAACTCTTAACAAAACAGAATGGAAGAAGCTAATTCATATTTCTTATCCCTTACCGTTGTTACTCTACAACTTTTGTCTTGTTTTTTATGCTTCTTGTTATTTGGTTATGGATGCTTGTTATTGGGTTGTGTCTCGTAACCGTTTGCGTTTTTATGGGCTATATGGACTAGATCATCTATTGGTGTGGGCTACTAATATGTGATGTGTTGTGTCAGGATTTCAACACTATTAATATAACTCTTTTGGATGAGAGATAAAGGGGCTTGAGAGATGTAAATTGTGAGCACGGATGCTATACATTTTCTCTCTTGTGGTGTGAGAGCAAAAGAAGGAAAGATTAGATGTGATAGAAAGTTGTGATGTGTGAGATCTTGTAATTTTCTTGTATCAATAGATTTCTTTATTTGTGTTTTGCCCCATAGATAAAGATCGATTGGTTGGACTGTGTTAAATCCGGTGTTATTCTTTGTTGGTATGATTATGCTATCTTATGCGCTTGGTGTGGTGATATGGTAAGAAAACCATATTCCTCTACAAGCATAAAGAAGAGGTCCGACCCTCGTGCTCACAATTACATATCTTAAGCCCTTTTATTCAAAAGAGAGAGATTTATAGCGATAAAATCTTAACAATCTCCATCTTCATTCGAATTCAGTGAGCCAGACGAAGATGTAATTGTGAGCAACCCATATAGCACATAGATACGTAAACGATTATGAGACACAATCCCAACAATCTCCATCTTAGTTCGAATTCATTGAGCTCGACGAAGATGCCGATGTTCTCAGCATCCACTCTAGAAACGTACATTCTTCTCCACCAATCGGAAACAACTCATACTTGTTGGAAATTTCCATAAACTTGATAATAATGAGCTATTGAGAAGTCTAAGAGTTAAAGATAATATGCATAAACTTGTTGTCATGCATAGATCTAATTTAAGTCTATTATTTATTATATTAAATTCAATGTATGAAATTAAAGAGTCTTGGCCATGTGAAGAGTCATTGTAAAAGCTATATAAGTGGATTATATATAAAGAGCAAGGTATGCAAAAAACAAATATCAATATAAAGTTTATCTTCATCCTCTTCCATCCTCCTTTCTATAAAATATTATCATCAAATATATTTGTTATCAAAGTGGTATCAGAGCACGGTTGTGAAGATGAATGGTAATGGGAATTTTTCGTTCGTCGTTCCTCGTCTCACGAAGGAAAATTATGAAAATTAGTATATCTAAATGAAGATGTTGTTGGGATCTATAGATTGTTGAGATATTGTTATGAGTGGCTATGATAGGCCTCAAGATGAGACCGTGTTGACAACGGCCCAAAAAGATTCTCTTCGTGAAATGAGCAAGAAAGATAGTAGAGCTCTCTAGGTTATGTATCAAGGACTTGATGAATCAACATTCGAGAAAATTTCTAATGCGACGAGTTCGAAATAAGCATGAGAGAAACTTCAAAAATCCTACAAAGGGGTCGAGAAGGTAAAGAAGGTTCGACTTCAAACACTTCGAAAGGAGGTCGAAGATTTAGAGATGAAGTACAGTGAAATAGTTTTAGACTATTTCACAAGAGTTTTGGCCATTGTGAATCAACTTCGAAGAAATGGCTAGAAGATTGAAGATGTTCGTATGGTAGAGAAGATAATTCGATCACTTTCTTTGAAATTTGATTATATTGTGTGTTCTATTAAAGATTTCAAAGATTTGGACACAATGACAATCGATGAGCTCATGGGTTCCTTAAATGCCCACGAGAAGAGATTTGACAAAAGGTAAGAACCGCTGGAAAAGCTCTTCAAGCAAAACTTAATTTAAAGAATTCTTGAGAAGACTCGAAAGAAAGGAGCCATGGTGGCCGAGGTCGTGGAAAAGCTCGAGGCCGTGGCCGTGGCCGAGGAGGCTATGGTCGAAGAGATCACAAAAAATTTGAAGAAAAAGATCGAAATCAAAAATTCAATGGAGGCCGAGGTCGAAGAAGATTCAATGGTGGCCGAGATAAATCTCAAATTAAATATTTTAATTGCAACAATTATGGTTATTATGCTTCCAATTGTTGGAATCCTAGCCAAGTCGAGGAAAAAGCAACTTTGTCGAGAAGGAAGATGAGGACGATAATGTTCTTTTTTTAGCACTTAAAGGAGATGAAGATAAAGGAGATGTGTGGTACCTCGATACCAGCGCTAGCAATCACATGTGTGGAAAAAGAAGCATATTTGTCGATATGGATGAATCGGTGAATGGCCAAGAAACCTTTGGAGATTCATCGAAAGTTCCAATAAAGGGTAGATGTAAAATTCTTGTTCGCCTCAAGAATGGAGAAAATCAATTTATTTCAAATGTTATTATATGCCACATATGAAAAGCAATATCTTATGTTTGGGGCAACTCTTGGAAAAGAGCTACAATGTTCATATGAAAGATCGTAGTTTTCTTCTTAGAAGTCAAAAGAATAGATATCACGCCCCGCTTCCCGGTGTACAGGTAAGGAGGCGTGACTGGCCCGCTACGTATTTACTTAGAAATAAACACGCTAAGCGTAATAAGCAATATAATAAAGTACACAAGAAAAATGACAAGAGATGTAATTGAACATCAACTTTTATTTATTAAACATTTCTTTACAATACAACTGAAAATGTAAATACAATGATGAAAGCAATGCCTAAACAATGGCATGAACTGAAAGAAAAGTAAATACAAGTAAGCTTAATAGTCGTGCTGCTCAGTGGTCTGCTCCAAGTGCTCCTGGCTGGTCTCGAACTCCTCAGAGTCGGGTCCTCCTGATAATATTCCAAAGAAAGATGAGAAATAGAAATGTCGCCAGCGAACAATCGCCCGGTAAGTCCCAAAGAGAAAAAGAAATAGAATAGACAGATAAGAGGATGTAACTGGTATAATATTTGATTGTTATGTTAACGCAGTTATTTGTAGCTTGGACAGAATATGCCAGTGTATACGAGAGGAGTCCAACTTACACCGTGGACTATGGTAACCCGTAGTATAAGGCTCCGTCGATAAAACCATGGAACAACGGCAATGGATTTATAGTTACGTCTTTTAATAATCATCTCGTGTCACTTTTAACACATTCTGTGCCAGTCTACCCCTTTAAAACCCCGTAATGTATTATGTATTGATTTGTATTGTTTTGTTTAATAGATGTAAGACGTTCCGAAACCATGATATCATGTAAACGGAATGGATATAAATAGATAGTCATGTAATCGGGGTATATCTATGGTTCAGTTTAGTCGAGTCATGTTGATATGGATTGAATTTTGGTATAAATAGATTCATGTTGAAATGGAGTTATACTTGAATCATATTCAAGGATAAATTGATTGATTGATTTCCGATTAGACTGCACTTTACAACGAATTGAAGTCCTGAATTAGTTTTGATGTTATCGATAACTGCTGTACATAGACGACAGAATTTGTGTTTTTTTTCAAGACAATTACCATATTGATAACATCGTTTTTAGTTTTTCTACCTTAGATAGGCAGCACCCATATTCTCCTGCTCTCTGAGGCTCATGAGAACCGGTCCCACTTAAATTTATATTTACTAGGGTTCTTATTGTAAATTAATATAACTTGAGAGGGTTTTATAAAAAATAGTTTTGATATATTTTCAAAATAAACCTCAAGTATTTATGTATCATTTTTAGCATTTTCATAATTGTAATTTTTATAAAGTGAAATATTCAAGTGGATATAAACCTAACTTGAATAGTATATGGTATTATAGTGTAATATTGTAATTGTATTGATTTGTATTGGTAGTTTTATGAAATTTGCGATTCCTTTGATTTAGAAAACATGGAATATATATATTGTATATTTAAAGTAGATATTTTGATAATATATATATATATATAACTTATTTATTAAATAGAAATCACATTTTTCTTAAAAATTGCATTAAAAATTCCATTGAGATCGGATGCTCAATGAGGAGGTCTGCATCTCGCTCTACTAGGCCCAAGGATGTGCGATAACCCGCACCATCCCGATCGGGGTTCCCCAAAATGGGTTGTAGAGGCGTATTTGCAAGGAATTAAATAATATACTTTTAAAGAAAATGGTTTTTGAAACTTTATGGTATTTAAATGTAATTTCGTATTTTATCCCACAACTAATTTTCCAAAATCCATCGTGCTATGTCAAGAATGAGTGTTGTGATGAGATAGGTCATTACCTCGTGAGTTTTCTAAAGGCAGTATGAGCAAAAAGATAAGATAATGTCGTATGCAAACTTAAGGGTATCTTATTGTAAAAGTGAAATAGAATTTTTTTAACATAATATTTTGAATTGAAACTTGGTCAAATTGTTGTTTTATGGTTGCTAAACAATATGAGAAGAGTTCGTAAATTTGTTGTTTAAGAAAAGTTGAATTTTTAAAGGAAAGAGAATCGGAAGTCGGAATAACTCCACTTCCGACGAGTTTTGAAATGAGGATGTTTTAGACTAGAATGAGAGGAGGGAAGAGGGGACTTACAAGCTTAGGGTTTAGAGGAGAGGTAAAGGAAAAGTTTTACGGCCTTCGTGGAGTCGTTTCGTTGCCAGATTTGTCCTGAAATGTCGCCGGAACTTTTCCTTGAGCTAACTCCACTTGTACAACTTCTTAGACTTAGAAATTTTAGAGAGTTTTGGCAATAGAATTATGAATGAGTAGGGTTATGGTGTAGTGTGGTATTTATAGGAGAAATTAGGGTTTTGGGGATTGAAGAATGAATTAAAAATATGCATTAAAATGGATTAAAGAGGGAATTTATCATTCTCGGGATAAATGCAGAGAAATCAAACAGCATGGGAGTAGTGGGATGGGCCAAGGGATGCTAGGGTTAAAGTTTGGAGGCATGTGAGACGGGTTGGACCGGCGGCGTCGGCCTCTTGTGAAGATCTCGCCGGTCAATTCCGAGGGTGGGGAGCTTGGATTCTTACCATGTGTTGGTGTCGTTTCAACTAGCCTAATGCACATATTTAATTTCTGTGTGACTTTTCATTTTACGTGTAGTGCACGTACAAACTATCGGGCTTCTAAAAGTTTAAAAGAAAAATCAATAAAAATATTATGTGGCTGGGAGGATTCGAACACGGGGGCTATGTCACAGCAGTGCAGGACTTTACCAATGAGCTACAAGTCCTTTCTTACTGTTCTAAAGCAATTTAAATTTATTACTTATACTCAGGCTTAGGTGCTCCTTTCTATATTTTTGAAACAAAATTCTGTATATAAAGTTTAGGGTTGTTACAATAGATTAATTGCAAAAGTACAAATGTCAAAAAATTGAATGTTCATTCTTAACCATGAAAGTGAAGATGTGAAATGCTTGAAGACAAATATCAATGATCCATTATGGCTGTGGCACTCAGGATTCGGGTATCTCAATTTTGATAGTCTTCAAACATTGGCAAAGTAACAAATGGTGAGAGAACTGTCTTTTATTGATCATGCAAATCAACTTTGTGAAGGATGTCTTGTTGGAAAGCATCACCAAACTAGCTTTCCTAAAGAAGCTTCATTTCATGCATCAAAACCACTTCAACTTGTGCATACGGATGTGTGTGGACCGATCACAGCTACCTCATTCGGTGAGAACAAATATTTTCTTATTTTTATCGATGGCTTTAATAGAAAAACTTGCGTGTATTTTCTAAAAAATAAGTCTGATATATTTAATATGTTTAAGAGATTTAAAGCTAACGCAGAGAAAGAAAGTGGTTATTATGTTCAGGCTATCAGGTCAGATCGAGGCGGTTAGTTCACTTCGAAAGATTTTGAAACATATTGTGAACAATATGGCATTTGGCACTTTCTCACAGCTCCTTACTCATCTCAACAAAATGGAGTTGCCGAAAGAAAGAACAGAACAACTCTGGATATGGTAAGAAATATGTTAAATAGCAAGAAGATGCCTAAGATTTTTTGGGCTAAAACAGTTGCTTGTGCCACCTACATCCTGAACTAGTGTCCTACTCACGTTCTCCACAACATCACTCCGCAAGAAGTTTGGACTGGTTACAAGCCCAATGTGAGCTACTTCAAAATGTTTGGGAGTATTGTTTATACTCATATTCCTGATCAGAAGAGAAAGAAGCGGGATGATAGAAGCGTTCCATATGTAATCGTTGGTTATGATTCGCGAACCAAAAGATACAAATTATATGATCCTTGTAGCTAGAAGCTTGTCATTAGTCGAGATGTGCATTTTGACGAGGAAAAATCATGGAAATGGAGCAAAGGAAAAGTTTGTAGCAGCTCGATCAATATTATTTATGAAGAAGCCGAGATTCCAAAAGAAGTTCAAGCACATACTCTATCACCACCATCAACACCCCACTCTCCACCATCATCCTCTTTCTCAACCTCATCAAGCTCACCTCCAAGGAAAATGAGATCTTTAGAAGAATTGTACGAGGTAACCAAAAAGCAAAATGATTTAATATTGTTTTGCTTATTTTCCGATTGTGAACCTTTAGATTTTGAGAAAGCTATTCGAGATAAAAGATAGAAAGTAGCGATGGATGAAGAAATCAAAGCAATTGAGAAGAATGACACGTAGGAACTTACAATGCTTCCACAAGGAAAAAAGGCAATTGGTGTAAAGTGGGTGTTTAAAGAGAAAAAGAATGTGAAGGACGAAATCAAAAGGTATAAAGCAAGATCGGTGGCAAAAGGATAGATACAAAAAAGGCTGGAATTGATTATGATGAGGTATTCTCTCCTGTTGCTCGACTTGAAACTATTGTTTGATTATGTCTTTAGCTGCACAAAACAATTGGTATATATTTCAACTAAATGTGAAGTCGGAATTTTTGAATGGTGTTCTTGAAGAAAAGGTTTATGTTAAACAACCCATTGGTTATGTGAAAGAGAGCAGTGAAACCAAAGTGTTGAAATTGAAGAAGGTATTTTACGGCTTGAAGCAAGCACCGAGGGTTTGGAATAATAGAATTGATGTCTATTTTTAAGCTAATAATTTTGTGAAACGTCCTTATGAACATGCTCTATGCACTAAGTTGGATGAAAATGGAGATTTTTTTGTTGTGTGCTTGTATGTGGATGATCTTATCTTTACAGATAACAATCCACGTATGTTTGGGGAGTTCAAAAACTCCACGGTTTAAGAATTCGAGATGACGGATATTGGGCTCATGTCTTATTATCTTGGCATCGAGGTGAAGCAAAGTAGTGATGGCATTTTCATCATCCAAGAAGACTATGCGAAGTCAATTCTTGAGAAGTTTAATATGGAGAAAAGCAACCTAGTCAACACACCAGTCGAGTGCGGCATCAAGTTTTCGAAGTTCGATGGCGGAAGCAAAGTTGATCCAACATATTTCAAGAGGTCAGCCGGAAGTCTTCGTTACTTGAATTGCATGAGGCCGGATATTTTTATGGTGTTTGGCTTGTTAGTAGATACATGGAAGATCCAAGAATTTCACACTTGTTACCAGCAAAGAGAATTTTCCGATACATCAAAGGCACAGCAAATTGTTGTTTGTTGTTTTCAAATTCCAATGGTTTTGAACTTGTTGCATACACAGATAGTGATTGGAGTGGAGATATTGATGATCGAAAGAATATAACCGGTTATGATTTCTTGATGGGTGACACCGCGATCACTTGGTCCTCGAAAAAGCAACCGATAGTTACCCTTTCCACTTGTGAAGCCGAGTATGTTTCTAAATCGTCGGGAGATCGCCATGCATTGTGGCTGAGAAACTTGCTTAAAGACCCACAGTTTGCTCAAACGATATCTACAAAGATTTATGTCGATAATAAGTCGGCAATTGCACTTGTGAAAAATCCAGTATTTATTGAAAGGAGCAAGCACATAGACACCCGCTATCATTTCATCCGAGAGCATGTGAAGAATAAAGATATCGAGTTGAATTATGTGAAATCTCAAGACCAAGTCACTGACCACATATTTACAAAGCCGTTGAAGTTTGAAACATTCTCATTATTGCGAAGTAAGCTCGGGATGGCGAATCAAGTTTAAGAGGGCATGTTGGAAATATCATGAACTTGATAATATCGAGTCATTGGGAAGTCTAAGAGTCAGAGATAATGTGCATGTACTTGTTGTCATGCATGGATCTAATTTAATTCTATTATTTATTATATCAAATTCAATGTATGAAGTTAAAGAGTCTTGGCTATATGAAGAGTCGTTGTAAAACTTATATAAGTGGGTTACATGTAAAGAGCAAGGTGTGCAAAAAACAAATATCAATATAAAGTTTATTTTCATCTTCTTCCATCCTCCTATCTATAAAATATTATTCTTAAATTTATTTGTTATCAATATTGTCGGTATTGTCGTGTTCTTGATGTTGCTTCTTATTTGTGGGTATAGATGCTTTTAATCTTTTAAATTTGAGTGGATTCTAAATCACTGTCAACTTCTATTTTTCATCTATATATGCTTTTCCATTCAGTTAAAGGATACAAAAGGCTGCATAGTTCCTTTCTTAACAATTAAAAATCATCTTTCCTACCTCTAATTTTAGTCACGAGAATCCTTCTTCACCCCAGCCAATTTTAGTTCTTTTGCTAAACAAATTCTCTTTTTCTTTCTCTAACTAAATATCGATTTCATGTTCACGTTTTGGCGCTTAAACACCACAGGCAAATGATGAAGAACATAGATTTTTTTCAGTATTATTCTTTTTGATCTTTTGGCTCCCTTTGGGATTGACCGTGGATGCAAAGGGATATAAATAATCCGAGCGGACATTGTATCCGTATATGAGTTTTTCTTTTTTGATTCTCAAGTTTACAAAAAGTTCTCATGCATGATTTTGACAAAATTAATTTTCAAAAGCCATACCAAACTGTTGAGAGTGCTTTATTGCAGTTGGATCGAAATGATCGTATTTTTGTCAGATTTTAAGCAGCCTTTTACGCAAAAGAAAAAAAAAGCATAACTAATTTTTTTCCAAATCTTTTAAAATAATAAATAGTTAATAATTTTTTACAAGCGGGTTCCGGGGGATTCAAACCAAGACCTCCCATCTTGTCGGGGTCTTCGCCACTCGAGCTAAGGCTCTTCGACAGATTAAATTGTTTATAAATTAAGGTTACAAAGCACATATATGTCTAAAGAACATAATCAACAAAACTCTATTTTTCTGATATGTTGTCTAATCTCTAGCAGTTTAATATAATAGGAGAGAGCTTAATTTTCAAATTGAAATTGTCATTTTGATTCTCATGAGAAAAAAATTCTTAGAAAATTTATATACATAGAAAACCATGATCTATTTTTCAAATCTTCCCAAATCTCTGAAAGTAATAAATTGTTAACAAATTAAAGCAACAAAACACATATATATCTAAATAACAAATTTAACAAATCTCAAGGTTTTTAAATATATTTTTCTCTTAAATTTTAGTCGTACACATTGCACGTGCCGAAAAGATAGTGTTCGATTAAAGAGAAACTCTCCCAATACTAAACATGCCGTATGATACATCAATCACAAGAAATCAAAATGATGTCTAATATGTGTGGAACGCATTATATATCTTTCATAAATAATATACTAATTCCTATATAACATTCCAACATTAATGTTGCCTTCAAGCAAGCATTTTTTAAGTGCTCAACATGAATACGCTATCTTTCTTGGTTCATTATACTTTGCTACCTCGAGTCCAAATGCTTGATTTCCTTCACATGCATGCACCTTTTAGAGAGAGAGAGAGAGAGAGAGAGAGAGGGAAGAGGTTTTGTTCTAGTTGGCTTTTGGAAGGACATGGAATATTTTTTTGCAAGAATCAAGTACAAAAATGGCACACATATGTATAGCATAAAGGAAGGCAGGCAAGCAGGCTGCTATATATCTTTCTTTTTCCTCCATTAATGGTTTTGAAAATAAAGTCTATTGAAGAAAGCAATTCACAAATAAGTGCCCTCAAGAACATATATTCTCCTAAATTTGACCTGAGGGATTGCCAAAATGATGATTGAACTCTCCAAACTAAAGTTCCTGTTCTTTTATGCTCCCTCTAGTAGGCAAGAAGTAGCTCTTTACAAGAAATTATGTGACAATTTATTTTTAAATATCACTTCGGTTTCCAATTCATTTTACACTTCAATCTGCTTTGCTTATAGATAGTGGCTAGTTTCTTACAAGACAACATCTGTGCATCGAGACAAACTATTAGCGTTTGAACCAATATCTCATGATTTTATACGTGGAGGAGAAACAGACAATTGTCATTATCCTTCACAAAAATGCAACCGTAAGATATATATGCAATATATATATATATATATTCTTTACTCGATACATCATAGAAATATACATACTAGAAAAATTGCTGCAACCACTTGTTCAAATATCAACGGCCGCTAGATTGAATATATGCATTGCGAATTCTGGCTTTTGAATTCAAAATATATATCCATCTCTGACAACTCCAATCAATATCTTGTGATAATACCCAGGGTAAACATACAACATGTTTTTACTCAACAAAATGACATATTTCCTTTGCGACTGAAATGACTTTAGAATATTCCTATTTATGAGGCCACACTGGGCCATGCATGAATATTCCCATATTGCATAATTTTTGTACTGCAATGGTTTCCACCACAAACTTTGGTTTGTGTGATGTGTGGGGACTATTTTGCTTGTTTAATGCTCCAGATATTATTAGAGTTTTATTCTCAATGGCTAGCCATGTATAACGTCGGTTTTCTTTTTGGTCCACAAGGCCTACTTTCCTTAATTTTAGCTTTAAAGTTTCATTTGCACTAGCTTCCAATTCTCCAATAGCTTGGTTGGCGTTGCGTCGGCGTGAAGATATTGCTCAACGAGCGTGGAAGAATAGTTATCGTGCTATTAAGATAAACTAGATGCAAATGAAAACCAGATAGTCAACAAGGTTTTATCTGGTCAGCATATATGAAACCATATAGCCCTACAAATGATCTCAAATTGCAATCGAACCAGATAGTGAGCAAGATTTTATGCGTTGATCCTCTCATAGGGGCATCCGTTTTAAAAAAGATGTAATAATAACAATTTTGACATATGGATCAAAAGTTACGAGGTCCTGCAAGTTGATCCTAAAATAAACATCATTTTTCTACACTTGTTTTGGTCCAAATTTTGCACATATATTCTTCAATAAACATGCATTGCATCCTTGGTTTTTTGTAGTTGAGAGATTTGCCTTATTGAGATTATTCATACAACTTGAATTTCGAGTCTCTAATGCATAAATATAATGATAAACAAACAATTTTGATATCTTTATAACTCATTCATTCTCGTATTGCTGATCTCTTGTAATTAATGCTAATTGTATATTTAAAAAATGTAGTTTTAATGTATTACAGAATTCTATTTTAATTTGAATTTAGTTCATGCCATCCCCATTTTCTAAATATATCTGCAACTTCTTTTTTCGGAGACAAATATATTTTCTTGTAAGTAAGAAAACAAACGGAAGAAGTTTCTCTTTATGACGGTAAAAAATAAAAAGAAAGCTCTAGTATACAAAAAAATATTCTGACTTTCATGATATGAATTTGTCATAAATCTAAAGATGTAAACTATTCTACTATATAAAAAATATATTAATTGTACAACTATTAGATCAAAGGTTAAAAATCATGTGTCTTAATAGTTTTGGAGCATATAAGTTTTTGGTAATGTGAATTAATATGAATACTGTTGATATTAATTCACATTGAATCTTTCATCTCAATTGCTTCCCATAGCTACACCGAAAAACATATGATGGCAATAATATTCTCAACTACTGGAATTTATATAAATTCGTATAATAGTCAGTAAGATGATGCATGCGGAATTTAAACCTTAAACTCTTTGCTCAGTTCCCAGAAGCTTTACCGCTAGGTTAGAGTGGCACCCGCTACCGAAATTTAAATTTAACTTGCAGTTTAAATTTTTTTTGAAACAAGTTTTTCTGCATATGCCATGTCCATGGATGGTTAAAGTGATATTTCATGGTTTAAATAAAATATTGTGTGATAATTATATAACCACTCGGATTTTAGAATAAAGTTATAGAGATGTCTCTAAAAAAATAGAAAAGGATCCAGGGTGTTAGTCCCAAGTAATTTGCAAATCAAATGACAAGAATTTGTTGGAATTTGAAATATAATGTTAGTTCTAAATCATTTAAAACTATCATTTTACAATAGAGTGTTAGTTGTAGATTACTATCAAAATCCTTGAATTTGATTTTTAAAATTCATCGTCTAAGATTATAATAGAAACATGAACAAAACTTTGATTCACAAATTCATCGGTAGTCCCTTGATTACTAAATCCTCAAGACTCTCAGCTCATCAAGGCTCATTGCCGACAACCGAAAACCGGCGACGTAACGCCGGTGATTGCCACCGCCACCGTCCGCTAGTGATAGACCGCCGATGATCAATAAAAATCGGCCACCAACCGCCGCCGCCGGCGATTGAACGGTAGCGACAGTCGCCACCGTTCGCCACCGATTGACCTGTTAGGAATATATATGCTCTAGAGACCATTATTGTATGATATAGTGGATGCTTAGACATATATAGAGAACTTTGTTGCTCGACATGATAGTATGCTATCATGTTGCTCTTTATCTTAATATTTACACTTGTATTATTATACTGTCTCTCTGATACATGTTGATAAAGCTGTTAGGATGTTTGCTTGACTACCAGGACTATGATGCGGATCATACTACTATGACTTGTGTAGTCCACAAGCACATTCTTTAATTGTTCCTAGTCGAGCGGTTATCGAGACAGGGCATCGATATTCCAGAGTAAACTAGTGTGCACATTTCTTGACCCTGTATGGGGCGATGGTTGATCCCATAACCATTGGTGTTTGACATCAAAGATTGTACACAGGTGCTCATTAGAGAATGGGTACACCGAACAGGACCCGCCGAGAACTCCTAAATGGTACTATACCTATCGTCAGATAGCAGTTCTCTGGTGACACTGGTACAGGTTAGGCTGTAGACCCGAGATCTTCATAGTGTCTTGTGTGGTTCCCGGTGTGCTTTGATTTCCTTCCTATACTACCACGGCTCAAAGGAGTCGTGCAACCAGGTGGATTTTGGGTACAGTCTCGAATCACATGGAGGCAGTGAGCGAAAAGAAGGGTTTCGTCTCTCCCGGTATTAGGAGTTGATGTTGCTCTATACTCGATTGGCTATAACAGTAAGTCCCTGACTAGGGCTGATGACATTTACTGGTAAGTGTTATCGGTAGTTTCTCGAACCGTTATGAGCCATAAATCGGCATGACTTATCAAGTTACTGGGGTCTGACGATTCCACCGCTAAACTTGATATGCGATTGTTCTCTGCCGAAAGACGCGACCGGGACGTTGGGACGTCCGGCCTGAATTTTGGGGCAGATGCTATTTAGGTTTATCCGTCCACCTCTCCGAAGATACCAAGTTGATTTATGGCACCGTATATCGGAGGTTTAGACAGATGCGGCCGTTGTAGCAGACTTCGTCAGATTCCCCCTCGTGTACGAAGGGTTTTTGATTGTGGGGACGCTCTTCCCTACAGGCGCAAGCCCCTGCAGTTAATTACGCTACCGCCTCGCGGTAACCACTTTCTCCTTCTCCAGATGGTCACTTCGTATCGTGTGTATTTGTTTTGTTTTTGGTTGCCCGTAGATTGTATACGGAGACTAATTTGTGTTGTCGTCCGTAGGGCGTGGATTAGTCCAAATCCGTATTTTTCTTAGATTTGGGTTTGGGTAGGTTTAAGAATCGTTAGATTTGTTTTAGACTAAGATCAACTCAAATATTTGTTGAGAATACGTTAGCATAATTTTAGACTAAGATCTACTCAACAGAATTTTGGGATCATTTAGATCCAACGAAAGAGTATTTGGACTCTATCGTTTTAGTTTAGGGACATTGCGGTCCATTGGATTTAAGGATATCGTAGTCCATGAATTTAAGGACCTCATAGTCCGTAAGGTTTAGAGACATCGTAGTCTGTATGGTTTAAAGACATCGTAGTATGGTTTAAAGACATCGCAGTCTGTAGTTTAAAGACATCGTAGTCTATGGGGTTTAAAGACATCGTAGTCTATAGAATTTCTGGTTGTCGAGACTCGCCACCTCTCTGAAGACATTGAAGAATTACAACGACACATATCAGAGGTGTGAAGATATGTACCCTTGAACTAATATTGGTTGGGAGATCTATAGTCAGGTTTGGGACTAAGACCAATTAAAAAGATTGTGAGCACATGGGCTCGGTTAATCTGAATTAGGGACTTGTGGCCAACTTAGTCTCAGTCCACTCATTTTTGAATAAAATGTTGAACATTTGTTTGGACTCAGTCCACTCAGTTTTGAATAAAATGTTAAACATTTGTTTGGGCTCAACCCCTTTTTGTTCAACAATGCGGAGCATTGATTTGGGGTTCTGACACCTCTCTTTCTTTTTGTTTTTTATTGAGTGTTGAACACTCTTCATGGGACTGAGCTCTATTTACATAGTGCTCCCCTCTTTCTTTTTGTTTTTTATTGAGTGTTGAGCACTCTTCATAGCGCTGGGGTTTTATTTACAGAGCGCTTTGTATTTCCTCAGCGCCCACGTGAGGAGCACGTAGAGCGCTTGGCGCTGAGCGCCAGACTGGAAGCGCTACGGCGCTTCTTATAAAAGGGCGTCCACATGAGGAGCACGTGGAGCGCTTGGCACTGAACGCCAGACTGAGAGTGCTAAGGTGCTTCTTATAAAATAGAACCCACGTGAGGAGCACGTAAAGTGCTTGACGCTGAGCGCCAGACTGGGAGCGCTAAGGCGCTTCTTATAAAATAGCGCTCACGTGAGGAGCATGTGGAGCGCTTGGCACTGAGCGTCAGTCTGGGTGTAACAACCCTAAATTTCCTATACAAGTTTTTACAAAAAAATTTCAAAAATCCATAAAGGGGTATTTATTGCCAGAGCACAAGGCTTAAGTAATTAATTAGCAATTTAATTACAAGAAGGAGCTTGTAGCTCATTGGTAATACCTTGCATTGCTGAACCAAGCCACCAGAGTTCAAATCCCATGTCCCTCATTATTTTTAATATTTATTTTGTTTTAAATTTTAGAGAAGCCCAACAGTCCACACGAGATAACTCCTAAACTTTCCACTGAACCTGAAAAACTGAAAGTACCAGAGCCTACACCTCGAGACCCCCCCACCTCCCGACCTGGCGACTTGGCCCGACTTGGCCGAGTCGGCCGGTCCGCCGGACTCGGCCTGACGGCCAAGTCCCCAACACAAAAGTTAGGGCTCTTGGCATTCTCTACCCTCTGCATACTTCAATTTCCCAGATCGTTTCCAGAGAGCTCTTAATACCCCATTTACTCCATTTTATTACAATTTATCATATTATTTATATATTTTTTCAATTTAACTCTTCATCTATCCTAACCCTATAAATACCACCTCTACCCTCTAACCCCAAAACTCTGAGCCAACTCTCTAAAATTTCCAAGAAAATTATGTACTTTGAAAATGAGCACGAAGCGAAGTTACGGCGAAATTCCCGGCGAACTTCCGGCGATCGTTCTAGGAGCTCCCGGTGACGAAGCGACGCACCGGCGACTCCTCCCGATCTACCTTCCTCTTATCTTTGATCGAAACCCGTAAGTCCCCAAAATCTACCTCTCTTTTCTTTTCTAAAATACGGATTTAAAAAACCCGACGGAATCGGAACAAATCCGATTTTCGATTCGGTTTCTTTATAAAACTTCACTTCTCGTTAATACAATTATGCTTAAACTCTCTCATGCTGACTATTAAACACTAAACAACCAAATTGATCAAGTTTCATATCACAAAATAATTGTTAGTTCCTTTTACCGTATTTTTTCATTTAAATACCACATAGTTTCTTTTGCGACATTTAAACCATTAAACTTGTTATACCTTTAAGTAGATCAGGAGGTAACGACTTACCTGCTCACACACTCATATGCAATATAGCACGATACCCTCGAGAACATAGAATACGGGAAAACGACACTGTTTCATATAAATACCAATTACTTAATAAAACAGTTTTCTAAAGAATTTAGTATTTATACAATCTTTGCAAAGCGCCGCTACAACCCATTTTGGGGAACCCGTTCGGGATAGTGCGGATTATCGCACATCCTCGGAATTAGTAGTGCGGGATTCAGATCTCCGCAAGGAGCATTCGGTCTCAAAAGATTTAAAATACGACATTTTAAGAAATGAGATTTTTAGAATATAAAATATAAATATATTAAAACTATTTTTGTACAATTATTATTAAAATACTTATTTTGTTATGATATAAATATTCCACATTTTTCTAAAAATCACAAGAATCAATTTTACACTAAAATACCATGAATTCTATATAATCCATATTACAAATAAATACCTCTATTTATGAAATTAGGATATCTTCACTAGAAATATCCCAATATAAAATTCACATTCATTATAACTCTAAAGAAGAATAATAAATATTTGGGGTGTATTTTGAAAAGTATATAAAAGTATTTTTACGTAAAATCCCCTCAAGTTCTATAAATTACCCTAAGGACTCTAGTAAATATAGGTTTAAACGGGACCAATCTCTTGAGCCTCGGGCAGCCCGAGAAGTGGGTGCTTGCCTATTTAAGATAGACAACTTAACAACGGTGTTATTAAAACGATAACCGTCTTTGAAAAAGACACAAATCCTGCCGCCCATGTGCAGCGGTTACCGATAATATCAAAACAATCAGGACTTCAATTTACTTTTCTAATTGTCTGACTCAGTTTGAGTCTCATTATAATCTGACTTGAATATGATTCAAGTATAACCTACAATCTACAATCTACAATATTACAATTCAACGTGAATCCATGAATCCATTATTCCATATATTCAATCTATCAATCTATACAACTTGACCGAACCGAACCATGGATATACATTCCATTTACATGATTCTCCAGTTACATCCATTTACATGATTATACAGTTACATCCGTTTACTGATATCATGGCTTCGGTCAGTCATCCAATTATACAATCAATACAATTTACAATACAACAATACAATCAAGATAACACGGGGTTTAATGGGTAGATTGGTACGAAAGGTGTTAAAAGTGGCACGAGACGGTAAGATTAAGACACCTAACCTATATTCCATTGCTGTTGTACCGTGGCATAACGGTTTCTTGAGTTCCTGATACCTTAGTCTCTGGAGCAAGTGAGTCTCCTCTCGTATACACTGGTATCCTTCTGTACCAATCTACAAATAACAGCGTTAACACTAAATACAACAATATAATACAACTGTAAAAGCTACTCTCTCTCTCTCTCTCACTCTATGTCTATTCTATTTCTTCTCTTATCTTTGGGACTTACCGAGCGACCTGTTCCTTGACGATATTCTCTTTCTTTCTTCTTTGAATGTCGTCAGGTGATTTGGACCGTCAGAGATTAAGCCCACTGCTGAAGACTTGGACTAGTTCAGTAAAGACCCCGAGCTCTAGTCATTGTACACTTTTCCATTTCAGTACTTTTTCATTTCTGTTATGCCATTGTTTAGGCATTGCTTTATTCCATGTATTTACTTTTCCATGCATTGTACAAAAGAATGTTAATAAATAAAGTTGTTGTTCAGTTCGTATCTTTTGTCTCTTGTGTATTTACTTTATATTGCTTAGATACGCTTAGCGTATTTACTTCGCAGTAAATACGTAGCGGACCAGTCGCGTCCCCTTCGCCGTATACTGGGAAGCGGGGCGTGACACTGGGAGCGCTAAAGCGCTTCTTTGGCAGTTCTGATCAATTCTGTGCTCTAAGAATCAAGTTATCATTTATAAGAGATTTTGTCTCGTGGATCTAAGAACTAAGTTCTTTTTCTATGATGAGATGCTATGATTTCTTCTGTTTTTGTGAAAGACTTTGTCTTGTAGATATGTGATCTAGAAAAAGAACTAAGTTCTTATGATGTGAGAGTTAAACTCTCAAATATCGAGGAGAAGTTATGATCTCTCCTGTTCTTTTCTATTTACCTTGAAGAAGGTTCTTCTTCTTAGAGCTTGCTCTTCTCTTTTTTCTTTTCTGAGAACTGAAACTTATAGGAAGGTTTCTTTGTACAAGATTTGAAGTCTTGGGTCCTTTATATAGAGGAGGCTGATTTGTTGAATCAGTTAAGGAAATCTCTCATTGAGAGATTTCTAATTGATTTGGGGATGTTTCCCACCATTGGATATTTGATCTAAGGGCTTCTGTTTTACAGAAGACATTTTTCTTGTTTTTAACAAGATTGGGAAACTATTTTCTTATACAGAACTTATTCTGTATCTTGGTGATTTTTAATCACCATTGGATCTTTGATCCAACGGTGCTCTTTTGATCCAACGGTGCTCTGATTTACAGAGCACAATCTCATTTTTTTGTAAAGATTTGAGGAGTATTTCCTCAACAGAATTTTATTCTGGTAATTTGATGATTTGTCATCTTCGTTGGTTTTTTGATCCAAGGGTGGAGAACATTTAGTTCTAGCGCTGGCGCTCTCGTGCTTTACACGTGAGGCGCTGCCTCAGAGTCTTTGACTCTTGGCGCTAGCGCTCTCGTGCTTTGCACGTGAGGCGCTGCCTCAGAGTCTTTAGCGCTGATGCTCTTGGCGTGAGCGCTCTCGTGCCTTGCACATGAAGCGCTGCCTTAGAGTTTTTGACTCTTAGCGCTGGCGCTCTTGGCGCGAGCGCTCTCATGAGTTGCTGTCTCAGTTCAAATTTCAAATTTTGAATAGAGTTTTGCTCTCTGATTGGGGGAAACAAATGCCCCCCACCATTGCGCTCACGTAGCTCACACGTGAGTGCAGTGGTGGCAGCCTTTCCAACATTGGATTGTCTTGGAAGTTGGATCGACTTCGCCTATAAATAGGGCCTTTGGCCCTTGAGATGACTGCTTGTTCATCTTCTTATTTTCTTGTTCTTGAGAATTTAATTCTCCTTCAGAGCTAAGCTCTCTGCCTTAAGAAATTTCTTAGAGTCAAAACTCTGCCCAAATTTGGTAAGGATTGAACTTATTAACAGAGTTTTGCTCTTCTCAGATCGTAGATCTTAAAATGTTTTAGGGTTCTACCCATTAACAGAGCCGTGCTCGTCTTTAGATCATAGATCTTCAAGATATAATCTTTTTAGGGTGATTTTAACCCATGAACTGGAACACTGTTCATCTTCCATGAAGAACTCTTAGAGTTTGTTCACAGATCTTGAAGATCTTGGAATCTTTACTCTGCAAAAGCTTTGCTTTTTTAGGGCTTTGATGGATGATTCCATCGTCTTCACAGAGCATAACACTTAAAATTTTGGGGGAATTTTTATTCCCTTCATCATTAATTTTGACAGATGTCATTTCTGTTGTAGAGTGCCGCTCTCGAGGGAGTTTAACTCCTTGGCCCGAGGGGCTTCTCATTAAATGAGGATCCTTTTAGGATTTCCTCTTTAATGAGTGACTGTCTCATCAATGATGAACCGTCACCTTGATTTGGTAGGTCCCCTTTGGTCTCTTTCCACTGCTTTGCAGTGTGGTACAAATTTCAAGTACCAAGTGTTAGAATTTGGACTGTAGCAATGACAGCTAACCCTTGTTTCTTTTCGTGTAGGTACTATGTTTTTCGACACTTCTTTCCCCTTCGTTCGTCCGGAGAGCGCATTTGCTGACGCGCCCGTAGACCGGGAAGTTTTCGCACTGATCAAAGATCACGACCCGGAGCAAAAGTCTCTCCATTTATGGCGGTCATGGTACAATCAAATCATCCGGGGTTGA
This sequence comes from Agapanthus africanus, assembly GCA_030015575.1. NCBI lineage: Eukaryota > Viridiplantae > Streptophyta > Magnoliopsida > Asparagales > Amaryllidaceae > Agapanthus > Agapanthus africanus. The sequence goes on along the minus strand of CM057343.1, from coordinate 496,139,488 downwards.
CGCGGCTTCTCTTGTGCGGTGCCTTCGAAGCCCATTTCGGCGATCCACTATGCCGACTCACCCCCAGTGAATTATGCCATAGAGAAGGTCAACTGGACTTCGGAGGGTTGCCTTCAACCCTCTATGGCCGCGATACCCGTACAGCCGCCGATAGCTTTGGATATTCTGGGGCGGCGTATATGTCAAGGCGAGTCGCGCCCTTAGGGACAGCCGTACATGATAGGCTTGACTCCTCGCCATCCAGCCGGGTACTTGCAGTGGGCTCGAAACATTTTGTCGGCCAAGAAATCACTGCTGCTAAAGCTTGGGTTGTACCCCGCAGTTTACGCGTCTCTTTTCCAGTATTCCATGCCCCCTGTATAGTGGGTCAAAGCTTTTTTGGAACAATGGAATGTACCGACTCACACATTCCTTCTATCAGATCGGGAAGTTTCAATCTCTTTGTAGGAGTTCGCGGAGATCTCCGGCTTGCCCGTTAGAGGAGAACATTACGAGGAGCTATTTCCTCTTGACGAGTACATCTTTGCAACCAAATCAGTGGTGATGGGCTTTACCTCGAAGAATGCCATTCAACATTAATCCCCAAGCCTGATTAAGGTGTTGAATATTTATGAGGGTCTGTTTCTCGAATCCGGAAGGCTGGGGGTCAGCTTCGCAGATTTCATCGCCCGCTTTCTCCGCTCGGAAGTTTTGTCAAAACAAGCTGCGAGATTCGCCAAACTCGATGAACCATTTGGTTTTAGTTTGGATAACCAGCCGACGGCGGAGGTCGATCAAAGGAATTTCTTCCTCCCGGATACCCTGGTCGTCCCCTTCGCAGAGCTCGCAGCTTCAGACATTGACGAAGAGGCGTTCTTTTTGGGGTTTCTCGGCCTATGGTTAAATTGGTTTGTGCTCCTAATGCACCCTCACTATATGAGGCCATCCGTCTTCTACCCGGCTCACCGAATGGTTGTTGGGATGCGAGTGGCCGTCGGGGTCGCTGGGCTGGCTCACTTGTATCATGGCCTTAGCTTGGCGGCAGACACCACTCAACCGGGGGTGCAGTCCGTAAATTTCTCGCGGCACCATTTCACTCCGTAGATCCAACTTCTTGTGCTCGGTGCTTTTGGAGTCCACAAGCGGCCCCGTTTCTACGACATTTATAACTTTCCTCGGGTTATGCTGCTAGTTGACGCTTCCTCTTTGGAACCAACTCAGCGAGAGGCTCGGGGCTTGGTTATTCGCCCACGTATGGTCAGGGATGGCATGACCTTCATCAATAAGGTCTTAACCATTGGCAAAGAATCCACAAAAACGGTGCAGCAGCTACGTGACACCTTCAAAGATGGGGCTTCTACCTTGAAATCTTGGGAGATCCTTCATTTATATTCAATCAGGCCGGGCTTTTTAGTGTTTAGGCAGAACGATTCAGTGCTGTTCATGAGATAAAACCCGCACCATTTGCCCAACAATCAAGCTACAATCAGGGTGTCCCGCTCGAGGCTTTTTTAGCCGAGCCGGTTGCTACAGAGGCGGGTATCCGTAGCGCGCTGCACCATTTCATGCGGCTAAACACCGGATCTAACTTCTTTATTAGTGAGCCGAGCTGCGTTCCGAAAGTCTTGAACGTATACGTGGTGTGGTACCAGCACGCGATGGGTGGTGTTATCAGGGAAGAAAAGCGATTATTGCTTGATCGCAAGGGTGCTGTCCCAGCTAGTAATCCAGCCGTTCCTTTGAAACGACAGACCATCGTTCGTCCTTCCTTGAGAGAAGCTGCTGCGGTTGTGGTACCGCGCGCCTTTCCTGATAAGCCTCTACCTCGTGTGCCTATGGAAGAAGTGACTGCAGCGTTTCCTGAGTCTGGCGTGGGTACAGAGATTGGGACTCGTCGTCCAAATTTGCCCGCCAAGCGCAACTTCTGTCATCGGCTGCCAGCGCTCGCTCACAAAATAAGAAGAAGTCGTTATTTTCTGCCAACATTGTGCTCGGCCAGGAGCCCCATGCTCCCTACAGCGAAGGCTTAAGTGAGTATGGCACCAATGAGGGTTTATTTATCGTGCCTGCGGATGATATTGATCTTCAAGCTGCCCTTGTGGCTTCCGAGCGACTGGCTCACGATGAAGCAGCATTGATCACTATCGCACAGTCAGGTAGACTTTAGTCATATCTTTCCGCGGTTATCTTTTTTTTATTATGCTTTCACTGACGTTTTCTTCCTCAACAGGTATCTCTGCCGAAGAGGCTCTCGCGGCTTCCCTCAAGACATTCGAAGAGGAAGAGAGGCTCCGTGATTCTTTGGGCCTTGGTATACTTCGGCTAATTGTGCCTTCATTCCCTTTTTCTTTATTCATGGTTTGTCCCTCCCTTTTATTTTATTGCAGGGACTACCTTGACTCGTGTTATTCCAAGTGCGGTACCGATCGCGAGTGGTGATGCAGCGGCGCTTCCAGAGCCGGCATTGTGGCCCCAGCTCCCCCGACAGTACCGCTGGAGGCTTCACTTAAGCAGCCAATGACGGACGCCGTAACGGCTCCAGAGGCAGATCTTGGTTCGGACGATGACGTCCCTTTAACGGAGGTTTTGAAGAGATCGCTTCTCACCGCTCAGACCGAAAAAAAACGCAGGAAGCGCGCGGTGAAGGAACGTGATGCCGCTTTAGCTGTAGGTGCAGGCTCAAGCACCATTCCGTCTGTCGCTATTCTAGAGGATACTCCAGCTGCCCTGTCTACCGCCCATAGACGGGGTGCGCGTTGCTCGGGAAGAAACCGAAAAGCTGTCCGAAGGTAATGTAAAGCTGAGTCTTTTATTAGAACTTGATATTCAAATTCTTATATACCATATCCTGCAGGGCCAAGTCCTGGCGATGAGATGGCAGGCGAGACGATGGCGACCACAGAGCCTGAAGTGGCTACTCTCTCTCAGGAGTCTGGGATTGCTCAAACCGCTGCTCTTTCTCCTTGTGGTTCCCTGTTATCGGCGGGAATTACGAGTGTCACGATGGACCTCGTCGAATTAGGGGATGAAGCCATGGGCGCCGAAACTATTCCACTGAAGGAGAGCGAAGAAGCCGCAACGCCCGGTGATGCTTCCGTCGCGGTTTTGGCTGATGACCCATCAGGTAGGTTTTGGGTCGTTGTTTACTTTTTGTTTCGCAATCCCTTTCAGTCCCGTCTGATGACATTTTGTTCGTTTCTAATATAGGTGTGGTGAGCGCTAAGGTTGTGCCACCCGAAGAAGTGTTACCAGTTGCTGCTCTGACGGTCGCCGTCCCTTCGCCTTTTCTTGTGTCCTCTCAAATGCTGGAAGGTATGGGTTTGCGATTTATTTAATTTAAATTGTGGATACCATTTTCCTTGTATTGATAGTATATTGTCGCAATTCTGCAGGAATCCTTTTCGACCATCTGTATCAGGTGTTGAACCCATATTTCTCCTTCTAGTCAGAAATTGTCCTGCTTGCAGGTGTCGGTGAGTATAGTTTTTAACCGACATCCTTTCCTTTCTTTTACGGGCGACCATGTCGTTGTTAATTCTTCTTTGAATCGATTGCAGTGTTACAGATTGGAGGAGGGGACGAGAGAATAGCCGCCCCTCCGGTACTCCTAACTTTGCCACTTGTCGCAGCCGGTATGGTAGACTCCATCGCTCGTGCATTTTCTTTATATCTTGAGCCGACATTTGACCATAACTCTTTTCTGTGTCATTGGCATGTTACTTTAGCAAATTTAGCCAGTAGATAGTAGATAGCAATTCATCTTGAACTCTTTGTAGGGTAGCGAAGGCTTAGGAAACAGGTTCAGGTCTGCTGCCTAGGACTTTTCAACTTTATGAGCCATGAGGGTCTCATAAAGATTTTTCTCCCTACGAGTCGAGAGGATCTCGTAGGTGTAATTTCTCCTTAGGAATCGTGAGGATTCCTAAGTGCGTTTTCTCTTGAGAGTCGTAAGGATCTCACAAGAGAATTTTCTCCCTTACAAGTCGAGAAGACTCGTAAGTGGTTGGTGAGCTGATTTGTTCCCGAGTCGAAGCGTTGCTCCGACGGGGAGGTCGTTGGCTGATTCGTTTCCGAGACATAGGTCATTTGCTGACGTGTTTCCGAGACGGAGGTCATTTGGTGACGTATTTCCGCGACGGGGTCATTGGATGACGTGTTTCCAAAATGGGGTCATTGGCTGACGTATTTCTGCGACGGGGTCATTGGCTGACGTATTTCCGAGACGGGGTCATTGGCTGACGTATTTCCGCGATGGGGTCATTAGCTGGCGTATTTTCGAGACGGAGGAAGTTTGCTGACGTTTTTCCACGACGGGGTCATTTGCTGACGTATTTCCGCGACGGGGTCATTAGATGACGTATTTCCGGGACGGGGTCATTGGCTGACGTATTTCCGCGATGAGGTCATTTGCTGGCGTATTTCCGCGACGGGTCATTAGCCGACGTATTTCCGAAACGGGGTCATTGGATGACGTGTTTTCGAAACGGGGTCATTGGCTGACATGTTTCCGAGACGGAGTCATTTGCTGACGTATTTCCGCGACGGGGTCATTGGCTGGCGTATTTCCGAAACGGGGTCATTGGATGACGTGTTTTCGAAACGGGGTCATTGGCTGACGTATTTCCGCAACGGGGTCATTGGCTGACGTATTTCCGAGACGGAGTCATTTGCTGACGTATTTCCACGACGGGGTCATTGGCTGACGTATTTCCGAGACGGGGTCATTGGTTGACGTATTTCCGCGACGAGGTCATTTGCTGACGTATTTCCGAGACAGAGGTCATTTGCTGACGTGCTCTGCTTTCTGCGGTGTCGGGTTGACCAGCTCCGCTTTCTGCGGTGTCGGGGCTGACTCTAGATTGTCTGTGAACCGTAGAGTCTTGGAACTGGAGACTTTGCCATGGCTCTGATTGGTAGTGTCGCGTCCGTGCCCTGCTGTCATGAGGAGGAACGCCATTGTTGTTCTCTAGGTTGTAGACGTGGCCGTCGATATTTGGAACTAGGGACTTTGGCATGGCTCCGGTTCATTGCGACCCTGAGGTCGGTTGTTGACGTTACGTCTGCATCCTGCTGGAGTTGAGAAGGAACGTCGTGTTGATCTTCTGGGATGCAGCTGTTGCTGTCGAGATCTGACTCTCCCTTTGACAAGGTCTGGAGGGGGAAATGTGGTCCCCTTTTTGTTTATGCCCATAGATTGTATACAGGGGTTAGTATGGACTCACCTATAGGGCAAAAGTTTCATTCTTTCATCATTTTTTTATTTCTTTCCGCGATGCTCTATAATTTCAGCATTTTATATCGTGAAAGTCGCGATTGCCCCATCACTTCGGCTATTTTTCGCGGTACCCAATCATTTCGGCTATTTTCCTTTTTTTCGCTGCGTTTTATTGTGAGTTTCCCAATCATTTCGGCTATTTTTGTATTCATTTACGGCTTGCTCACTTTTCGCCGTGAGTATGGAACTTGGGATCTGATACCAAGTTTAGCATCAGCATCGCTACGACTGGAATATTTCCAGGAGCGAATCATCATTTGCCGTGAAAGGACTTGGAATTTTTTTTTACCGATTTAGGCATCAGCATCGCTACTACTGGAACATTGCCAGGAGCGAACCAACATTTGCCTCTGTCGATTTGAACAAAGATGGCTTAGCAAATAGGGTTAGGATCCTGTCGACTAAGGATTTTGACTTCATGAGCCATAGGGGTCTCATAAAGATATTTCTCCTTATGAGTCGTGAGGATCTCATAAGTGTGTTTCTTCCTTAAGAATCGTGAGGATTCTTAAATGTATGGTCTCTTATAAGTCGTAAGGATCTCATAAGAGTATTTTCTCTTTGCAAGTCGAGAGGACCTACAAGTGTTTGTTCACCAAATGAGGACATTTCCCGTCGTTGGTGGGACTCGGTGAGGAAAACGTTTATTTGTGCCCGTGGATTGTATACAAGGGTCAATATTGAACCTTTTGTAGGGAAGTCTGGGAAATGTGATGGCTTAAGAACAGGTTCAGATCCCTGTAGCTTAAGGCTTTTGAATCTTGTGAGCCGTGAGGGTCTCATAAGAGGGTTCTCCTTACGAGTCATGAGGATCTTTAAGTGTAATTTCTCTTCAGGAATCGTGGGGATCCCTAAGTGTGTTGCTCCCTTGTGAGTCGTAAGGATCTCACGCAGGTATTTTCTCCTTACAAGGTCGAGAGGACCTTGCAAGTGCGCATGAATTTTTTTACGAGTCTGCGCCCTTTCGGGTTTTCACAAACTCGCCGGTAGCCCTGCTGTTTTTACTCACGGAGCCCTTTCGGGTTTTCATCCGTGCCCATCTTGCTTATGGACGTACCGTTTTTTTTTTTTTTTTTTAAATATTTTTAAATATTTTTTTGCGTCAGCCCTAGGATGCTACGGTTTGTAGTAGTTTAAAGACGTTTCAATCCGTGGCTAGTTTTAGGACATTGCGGTCCATAGCTAGTTTTAGGACGTTGCGGTCCATTGTTAGTTTAAGGACGTTTCGGTCCATTGCTGCTATTTTGGAGACTACGGTTTCGCTGGATACTACTTATAGAGTTTGGGCTTGGGAAGATAGCGAGCGGATATAGGCGTCGTCATCTATCATTGATCTAGGCCGTGACTCGTCAGGCGTAGTATTTTTTCAGGAACCAGCCGTTTATTGACCTGAAGGGTCTCTCGCCATGCATATCCATGAGCAAGTAAGCCCCACCTTGGTAGACTTTGTCTATGATGTATGGGCCCTCATAGTTCGGCTCGAATTTCCCCCGTTTGGCATGATTGGGGATCATAGGTCTCTTGACCACTAGCATGAGTTTGCCTTGGCGAAATGATCTCAGCCTAGTCAATCTCTCGTATGAGCGCTTCATCTTTGCTTTATAAGCCTCCAAGTTTTGCTGCTCCATGATACGAGTTTCATCGAGGGTGTCGAGCTCCTCAAGCCGAAGATGATTATTCTTTTCGTCTGTTAGCTTGTAATGAACCACCACTCATAGAGAGGGTAGCTCTATCTCCAAGGGGAGTACTGCTTCCGTGCCAAATACCAACGCAAATGGCGTTGTATTTGTGGCCGTTTTGAACGTGGTCCGGTAAGCCCAGAGAGCTTCATTCAGTCTCTCATGCCAGTCTTTTTTATTTTTGGACACCGTCTTCTTTATGATCTTCGTCAAGGTCTTGTTGAAAGTCTCAGCTGGACCGTTAGCTCGGGAATTATAGACCGAAGAGTATCTCCAGTCTATATTATGCTGTTGTGCGAAGCGGCTGATTTTGTGACTTCTGTAGGCTGTCCCGTTATCAGAGATAATCTGTCGCGGAGTGTCGAACCGATAGATGACGTATGTCTTGAAAAAATGGAGAATGTTCTCCGTCTTCACTTCTCTTAGCGGTACTGCTTCTGCCCACTTGGAGAAGTAATCAGTTGTCGCCAATATGAACCGATGTCCTCTGAATGACGCTGGTTCGATGGGTCCGATTATGTCGGTTCCCCACATTTCGAATGGCCAGCTAGCCACCGTTGGGTGTAGCGGGTTTGGATACTGGTGGATGAAGTCTCTATGAATTTGGCACGATTGGCACTGCTTTGCGTATTCGAGACAATCCTGAATCATCGTGGGCCAATAGTAGCCCATCCTTTTGATCTTCAGCTTCATCTTTGGCCCGGCTTGATGAGAACCGCAGAGTCCGTCGTGAGTTTCTTAGACGACTCTCTTTGCTTCTTCCGGTCCCAGGCATCTTAGCCATAGAGAGTCGAACGATCTCTTAAACAGAGTGTCTTTGACGAAGGCGAAAGACAGAGCTTGTCTTATGAGCTGATGTTTTGAGGATGCATCTTCAGGTGTTCGACGGGATTTGAAGTAGTCTATAAAGACTTCTCTCCAATCCTTAGCTCTTTCTTGATCCTCAATTTGCAGGGTTGTTTCCTTGGTCGCTTCCTTTTCTTCATCCAACTCCGGAGATATTTCTACTGGTACAAGAACCCGGCGGCTTTGTACAATGATCCTTACGTCATCGAGGTTTTCGTCAGACAGTTCTTTAGCGAGATTGGCTAACGCATCCGCCTTGCTATTTTATGTACGCGGTATGCTTTCTAGAATGTAGGAGGGAATTTGAGTCAGCAGTTGCTGCACTCTCTCGCCGTACTTTACCAACTCTGGTTTGCGCGTTTGATAATCGCCGTTTACTTGACTAACGACCAGCTGGGAGTTTCCGTATATAAGGAGGTTTTCGATTTCCATGTCGACAGCGATCTCAAGACCTGCTATCAAAACCTCATATTCTACTTCATTGTTTGTCCTCGGCTCCGTTAACGAAAAGGCAAAGTGCATTATCCCTCCTTGAGGAGTCACGAAGATAAGGCCTACCCCAGATTTGATTATAGGGGTGTTGTGCTGTCGCTTCTTCATAAAAGATGCCCCATCGAAGTAGAGTTCCCATCGGGTATCACTCCCTCCTCTCTCCCTATCGATCGTGTCAAACGCGTGCTCGTCCAGTAATTCACAATTTAGGGGTGAATCGGTAGGTATCAGATGCTCAGTGAGGAAACCTGCGATGGCCTGGCCTTTCACCGCCTTGAGAGGTCGGTATGTTATTGAAATTCCATTAAGAGTAGGGCCCATTTAGCGAGCCGCCCTGCTAGTATAGCTCTTGACATCAAATATTTGAAAGGATCCACTTTCGATATAAGATGGAGCTCATGCGCCAAAGCATAATGTTGAAACTTTGTTATCGCGGAGATCAATGCCAGGCAGTGTTTTTCGATAGTGGAGTAGTTGTTTTCTTCCCCCAGTAGAACTCGACTCAAACAGTATAGGGCTCTCTCCTTTCCTTGGTCGTTCTCCTGTGCCCATAGCGCGCCTAAAGAACCTTCAAGGGTTGTTGTGTACAGGATGAGGGGCTTTCCCTTGACCGGAGCGGTCAGTTCCTGCGGATTCTGCAGGTATTGCTTAAATTCGTCGAGTGCACTTTACCATTTCTGATCCCAGACGAACGGGGTCCCTTTCTTCATTAGGTGGTTGTAGGGATGGCATTTGTCGGAGAGGTTAACTTGGAGTTTGATACCTATTTAGGCATCAGTATCGCTACAACTGGGACAGTGCCAGGAGCGAATCATCATTTGCCCATGTCGATTTAACAGGGTTAGGATCCTGTCGGCTAAGGCTTTTGACCTTATGAGCCGTAAGGGTCTCATAAAGGGTTTTCTCCCTATGAGTTGTGAGGATCTCGTAGGTGTATGTTCTCCTTAGAAGTCGTAAGGAAGTGGTGTTTTCTCTTATAAGTCGTAAGGATCTTGCAAGAGTGTTTTCTATTTATAAGTCGTGAGGACCTATAAGTGTTATTCATCATATGGGGATATTTCTTGCCATTTGTAGAACTTGGCAAAGAAATATTTATTCGTGCCCTTGGATTGTATACAGGGGTCAATATGGACCACCTGTAGGGAAATTTGAGAGATATGACGGCTTAAGAACAGGTCTAGATCCCTGTAACTTAAGGCTTTTAAATCCTATGAGCCGTGAGGGTCTCACAGGGGGGATTCTCCTCACGAGTCGTGAGAATCTCGTAAGTGTATTTATTTTAACGAGCTTGCGCCCTTCCGGGTTTTCACAAGCTCACCGGCAGTCCTGCTGTTTTTACTCATGGCGCCTTTTCGGGTTTTCATCCGTGCCCATCTTGCTTGCGGACATACCGTTTTGTCTTTTTTTTAGCGGGGTATTCTACTAGATTGCAGGACCTATTTGTAACCCCCTTAATATCCTTCATGTCCTTTGAGAAGAAATGACCATTCTACATAGAGATTCTTCTGCCAGTGAGAAATATGCCCCCTGTGTATATGTCGGGGGGAACGAGTACCCATGCCGTCGCTATTTTGGCGACAGGTTGCTTCAGAGCCGCTTATTTTTGTTGAGCATAGGCGACAAACGCCATCACTCGTCATCATCGGATGAGAAAGTGTCTTGACCCATTTGATCCAATCGAGCCATTTTATCCATGAGTTCTTGGAAGGTTAGGAACGCCTTTGAATTTGGGTCAAGTGTGGCTATGAGCATTCCTATGGCTGCAACTTCATCGATGCGTTGCTCGCATTTGACCAGAGATTTCGCCATCGGGTAACATATTGAACCCAAGTCTCATTTGGTCTAACCCTTTCGTTGACCAGCGCCGTCACGGTAGTACGTTCGTTCTCATTAGAGAATCCCTGACAGAAGAACATATCCATTTCGTCGAAGCTCTTCAGGAAATAATTTGGGAGTTCCGCATACTATACGAAGGCGATGCCCACCAGACTGCTGACGACCTGTCAAAGGAGTAGTATATCATTTCCTCCAGTATTTCTACACATGGATTTAAATCGCGTAATGTGCTGGCGAGGATTCCCAGTTCTTTTGTATATGTGGAGTCGAGAGTATGTATTCTGGTGGGTACTGTATTTGATCGTAGCACGCCGGATACGGTCGACCAGTCTTGATTGGCCTATTTGATGCTTCATTAGCATAGTGAACTTTGACTTGCTGAGCAATATATGCGTCCAGCTTTTCTTTTAGAGATCATTTTCTCCTCAGCCGTTGATGATGTTTGCAGAGGATTTGAAATTTCATACTTATCTTTAAAACCGACTACCGGCGGTTCATCTGCCAGTGGTTCCGATTGAACCATCATTCCAGCCATATTCTGAATCAAAAGGGCCATCTGGTTCATTTTAGTGGACATTTCTGCCGCTTCTTCATCTCTCTTTTTTCAGAGCGCGCTTTAGGAAATCAATATCCGACTCCTTCTCTACTCTTTCTTCGGGTGCGTCCTCGGGATTTTCCTTAAGCGATGGATTAGCATTTTCTGTCGCCTGAGCGAGCATCTCCTGCAGCTTTTCACGTTGCAGTTGAACTTTTGTCAAGGACCGAGTTTGAGGTTGGTGACTAGTAGAAGCTCGAACTTCGTCTTTGGAATTCACCACATAAACTATGTGAACTACCATGCCCCTAGGCTTGGGGTGTTTGGAGTTTTGGCCTTTGGAGTTTTCTTCGGGCACTTGAGTTTTATTAGGCCTCTCTTTTTATGAAAAGCCGCTTTGGTTTTGGGACGAACCGCTGTATCAGGATCCGTCTCAGGATGAGTCCCCTTCACCTGCTTCCACACCTTATATATAGATGGGGAAAGTTGTCTCAGGGAGCGAACTTGTTTCTGCTCTCGTGGGATCTCCATGGGCTGCGGAGACTTCTTCAATATTGCGGTAGGAGAATTTTTTCTGACCCTTCGCAATAGTTTGAAGCTGTTCCCAGTTGGAACAACAACATTCACCACTGGGGTTGAAACAGGACCATGCGGAGAACTGCCCCCAGCTCATTTTGTATGATGCCGATATCGACGTTGACCGTTTCTTACGGCCGGGATTTGATTAGCTTCGTGATTTTGCCGAGCCTGCCCCCTGTTTCCTTTGAGATCCTAAATATTCTGCCCCTTGCGTCGACCTTGGTTCTTGGCAGGTGCCAGTTGTTGGAGGACTGATTCTATAGGCAAAGTTGCAGCTTGGGGAACCAACCTGTGGAAGACAGACTTCCTCTGGGCTTCCTCCATCGACGTTGAGGCACCGAGGGTGGGAGGTAGGAACATCAACCCAAAGAGAAGCCCGTTGATTTCTTGAAGAGCCGGATTGTACAGATTTGAGGCTGCAAGTGGCTCATACTTGACTCCACCATATATGATAAAGCCCGAGTTGCTAGGGTGGAAGCAAATGCCATTCTTCATAAAGACGAAACGCCGACTTCAATATCCCATCATCCAAGGATAACCACAAACATATATACCGTGATTATTTGATCGCGAAAAAACACGACACACGAAGTGTGGAGTGGAAAGAGGAAAAGGTTCCACCGGGCGTGCCAGAATCTGTTCTCCGCCGAAAGATGCAACCGGGACGTTGGGACGTCCGGCCTGAATTTTGGGGGCAGATGCTATTTGGGTTTATCCGTCCACCTCTTAGAAGATGCAAAGTTGATTTATGGCACCGTATATCGGAGGTTTAGACAGATGCAGACGTTGTAGCAGACTTCGTCAGATTCCCCCTCGTGTATGAGGGGTTTTTGATTGTGGGGACGCTCTTCCCTGCAGGCGCAAGCCCCTACAGTAAATTACGCTACCGCCTCGCGGTAACCACTTTCTCCTTCTCCAGATGGTCATTTTGAATCATTTGTATTTGTTCTGTTTTTGGTTGCCCGTGGATTGTATACGGAGACTAATTTGTGTTGTCGCCCGTAGGGCGTGGATTAGTCCAAATCCGTATTTTTCTTAGATTTGAGTTTGGGTTGGTTTAAGGATCGTTAGTCTTGTTTTAGACTAAGATCAACTCAAACGTTTGTTGAGGATATGTTAGCCTAATTTTAGACTAAGATCTACTCAACAGGATTTTGGGATCATTTAGATCCAACGAAAGAGTATCTAGACTCTATCGTTTTAGTTTAGGGACATTGCGGTCCATTGGGTTTAAGGACATCGTAGTCCATGAGTTTAAGGACCTCATAGTCCGTAAGGTTTATAGACATCATAGTCTGTATGGTTTAAAGACATCGTAGTCTGTAGTTTAAAGACATCGTAGTCTCTGTAGTTTAAAGACATCGTAGTCTATAGAGTTTCTGGTTGTCGGGACCTACCACCTCTCTGAAGACGTTGAAGAATTACAACGACACATATCAGAGGTGTGAAGAGATGTACTCTTGAACCAATATTGGTTGGGAGATCTATAGTCAGGTTTGGGACTAAGACCAATTAAAAAGATTGTGAGCACATGGGCTTGGTAAATCTGAATTAGGGACTTGTGGCCAACTTAGGCTCAGTCCACTCATTTTTGAATAAAATGTTGAACATTTGTTTGGACTCAGTCCACTCAATTTTGAATAAAATGTTAAACATTTGTTTGGGCTCAGCCCTTTTTTGTTCAACAATGCTGAGCATTGATCTGGGGTTTTGACAACCCTCTTTCTTTTTGTTTTTTATTGAGCGTTGAACACTCTTCATAGCACTGAGCTCTATTTACATAGTGCTCCCCTCTTTATTTTTGTTTTTTATTGAGTGTTGATCACTCTTCATGGCGCTGGGGTTTTATTTACAGTGCGCTTTGTATTTCCTCAGCGTCCACGTGAGGAGCACGTGGAGAGCTTGGCGCTGAGTGCCAGACTGGGAGCGCTACAGCGCTTCTTATAAAAGGACGCCCACATGAGGAGCACGTGGAGTGCTTGGTGCTGAGCGCCAGACTGGGAGCGCTAAGGCGCTTCTTAAAAAATAGCGCCCACGTGAGGAGCACGTAGAGCGCCAGACTGGGAGCGCTAAAGCGCTTCTTATAAAATAACGTCCACGTGAGGAGCACGTGGAGCGCTTGGCGCTAAGCGCCAGACTTGGAGCGCTAAAGCGCTTGTTTTGCAGCTCTGATCAATTCTGTGCTCTGAGAATCAAGTTTTCGTTTATAAGAGAATTTGTCTCGTGGATCTAAGAACTAAGTTCTTCCTCTATGAGGAGATACTTTGATCTCTTCTGTTATTATGAAAGACTTTGTCTTGTAGATTTGTGATCTAGAAAAAGAACCAAGTTCTTATGATGTGAGAGTTAAACTCTCAAATATCGAGGAGATATTATGATCTCTCTTCTTTTTTTATTTACCTTGAAGAAGGTTCTTCTTCTTAGAGCTTGCTTTTCTCTTTTTCTTTTCTGAGAACTTGAAACTTATATGGAGATTTCTATGTACAAGACTTGAAGTCTTGGGTCCTTTATATAAAGGAGGCTGATTTGTTGAATCAGTTAAGGAAATGAGAGATTTCTAATTGATTTGGGGATGTTTTCCACCATTGGATCTTTGATCGAAGGGCTTCTGTTTTACAGAAGACATTTTCTTGTTTTTAATAAGATTGGGAAACTATTTTCCCATACAGAACTTATTCTGTATCTTGGTGATTTTTAATCACCATTGGATCTTTGATCCAACGGTGCTCTGATTTACAGAGCACAATCTCTTTTATTTGGAAAGATTTAAGGAGTATTTCCTCAACATAATTTTATTCTGGTAATTTGATGATTTATCATCTTCGTTGGTTCTTTAATCCAAGGGTGGATAACATTTAGTTCTAGCGCTGGCGCTTTCGTGCTTTGCACGTGAGGCGCTGCCTAAGAGTCTTTAACTCTTGGCGCTAGCGCTCTCGTGCTTTGCATGTGAGACGTTGCCTCAGAGTCTTTAGCGGTGGCGCTCTTGGCGCCAGCGCTCTCGTGCCCTGCACGTGAAGCGCTGCCTTAGAGTCTTTGACTTTTAGCACTGGCGCTCTTGGCGCTAGCGTTCTCATGAGGCGCTGCCTCAGTTCAAATTTCAAATTTTGAATAGAGCTTTGCTCTCTGATTGGGGGAAACAGTGACATATCAGACGAAAAGACCGGACTGTACGGTAAGTGTTACTTATAGACTTCATAGGAGTTTGGACAAGTTTACTTGTTGATCTTCTATTCGCTCAATACTTGGGTAGCCATTACGTCCAGCTAGTACCGCTGACGGCTTGTGGACGACTGATGTGATTATCACCTACTGCTGGCATATTAACGAGTTTTTAGAGTCTTACACAGCAGTTTCATTGTTCAAGCGAAACGAAGTAGAGCACATATGTTGATATGTGCGGGGGGATGGGGTGGTGATTAAATACGAGTATGTGATACCGTATTCTAATCTGGCGGTAATTTCATATCGGTTAGGTTATATGTGATATAACCGGATTATTGAATCAAGTGTTGATTTGATAATGTGATATACAGATAAATGATATTAGTCGGTTATATATGATATAACCGGATTATTGAATCAAGTGTTGATTTAATAATATGATATATATTTATATTTGATATAATTATATATTAACTAATATTATTGCTCGCTAATTATTTTGTTTTCTTAATATATATATATATATATATATATATTATGAAGCATGGTTGGAATTTCTATTTTGAGAAAATAGAAATGAGGTGGAAAATGGGGAGACTTTTGAGGAATGGAGTGAAGCATAGCGTGTTTATTTGTTTATGCATTTGCATTTACTATTGAAGCATGGTTAGATTTTATATTGATATATTATCCATGCTTCAATAAGTGAGAGGATATGAGAGCCATTCTATTTACTTGATCATTTTTGCCTTTGTTCATTCTCTAGCTCTCTCCATCTTCCTCCTCCTCCTAATACTCACATGTGATGTAAACCATAGAGTTTTGAACAAACCTAGTGAGCTTAACACCCCTACTTTACCATTTTACACTTGATTAGCACTTGAATTTAGGGTGTTTCCTTCACTAAAGAAAGATTTGTGAAGAGGTAGCTTGAATTAGAGGAGCTTCGGCTGGATCATCTTCGACATGAAGATCATGAAGGAAGCTCATTCATTCTTTAAGTGGAGCCTAGAGGAGTCGTAGGGACTACTATCCGGAGCTATAGAAGTGAAGGACACGATTTTCAATGGTTGCAATTTCTTTCATTTAGTGTAGTTCTTATCATATCATCTTAGAAACCCTAATAATCTTGTTATATTTTTGGATAGTGTAGCTTAGCACCCCGAATTTTTTTAAAATTGCATGCTTGATGCCAGTTAAAACCCTGTGGTGGTGCAAGAGTACACTTTCATGGTATCAGAGCCAAGATAGAACATTAGGGCAAGTCTTTACAATATTAAAGTTTTCGATCGAAGTTTCGAAACCCGTATTTTCGTGGTTTCTGTCCGGATTTTTAAAAGTTGGAAATTTTCAGACTAAAAATAGTTAGAAAATTATGCAGGGTATTTAATGGAGCCCCAAGAAATTCGAAGCCCTAATCCCTTCAAAGTGCCGCGGAACCGCGGCCTAACCCCCAGTTTGGCCGCGGTTCCGCCACATGTTTATGGGATTATGGGGTCGTTCTTCTTGTGCTGCTCATTGTCTTATTTGGTACTTTCTGGGTGTTTTTAGTGAGGCTCAAATTGTTGAGGTCTCTGTAATTTGTGGGTGTTTGATAATTCGATCGAAATGTTTAACGTTTTCTAGATTATGATGATATGTGATAAAAATTTTAGAATCCACAATAATTAGTTTTGTGAAAACTAGTTAGTGTTTTATAAATCTAATGTTTTAGTCTCGGTTCATCGATTGCCACGGAGTTTCGATTCGGATCAAAACTCCGTCGCAATCGCGTATAGTATGCGAATGACAGTCGGGAATCTTATTGAATTATCCGGCTGCTTATTGAAAAGAGTTTTCAGTTTGAGGCTAAAATGCAAGGTTTATAGGATTAGGCATGAAATTCGGAATATGAGGTATTCCGGGTTTATGATGTCTAAGGAGTTTGTGGATTCTAAATATTGTAGTTTTTTATTTCTTTTCTGCGACCGTAAGTGTAATATGTGGTGTATCCCCGATCTCGTTGCTATATATCAACGGAATTCGGGATACGCATATTTACTTACGTTGATGATATGTGATGTTATGTGTTGCTGTGATATGTTATATTAGATCATCGTGATTGAATAGCGGGTTTTTTTTATGTGAGATGAGAGTTTTTCTATATTCATTCATGTAAAAAATGTATGTAATATTCTTTTATTGGGATACTTCCGGGTTAAGTATGATGTCACCATTGATATATATTATTTACTTTTCTGCATTCGGATAGACCCAAGGCGGAGAGCACAAGTAACCGGGTTCTAGAGTCCAGTGGGAAGCCAACTCGAGGAGTCGAGACCGGGTCTCCTAACTCTAGAATTGGCAGGTTTGCTTGCCGCTCTCGTAGGGGTCTAGGGATGTGGGTTTTGCTATTCATCACGACCGTGAAATCCGTGTTTTTCATTACTGGCTTAATTTAAAATACGGACCACCTAGTATATCTAATATTTCATATGTTGACTTCTGCTGCTTGTGTTCTATGATGTGATCATATAACCGCGTGAAACGAATGCTATATATATATATATGATATATATAATAAACGTTGCTTATGTTTTGCACCCGTGCTAGTCCAGCCCCTGCTCTGCAGTTAGTTAAGTAACCTAACGGTGCATGACGGGGCCCCGTAGCGAATGCGGATGCTATAAACGTACGTTCTATTTTCGTTTCTTTTCTTTGATGTTTAGGGAAACATAAATTATGAGGCTTCATTAATGAGATTAATGGAAAGAAAAGAAACCTAAAGATGTTGTAGAATCAATTTTTTTTAAAAAGTAGCTCTAGTTCTTGCTTTTCATATTGGTATTTTTTTATGAATATCCATCACCTCATTCGATGAAGAAAGAGAAGAGATCCCTTCACCGGGAGTGACATCTTTAGCAAAACTAGCAAATGCTATAACCCACTTGGTTTTGTTTTTATAGCTTCTCTGGTTCTTGCTTTGCATAGTGGTATTCCTTGATGAATATCCAGCACCTCATTCGATGAGGAAAGAGCCAAAATCCCTTCACCGGGAGTGACCTCTTTAGCAAAACTAGCAAATGCTACAAAAAACTCATTTTCAAATCACTAGATTTTGTAACGATATCAAGCTTATTACGTTAAAGGTTTTCATCAAAACCAGTCGTAGCCCTCCGTGATTTCAGATAAGTGCTATTTAGTATTCGTGCTGCGTTTGTTGGCCTCCGTCATGGTGTAGTGTGCGGTAGCTGATTAGTGCTTATCTACCGCATATGATGCGATTGGATTAGGGTAGTCGTACGACTTTATTGACCATATTTAAGGGTCGTGCAGGTGGGTTTAATTCAATCATGAAATGACGGGTTGAATTTGGCTAGCGCTTATGATTTGTTGACCATAGTTAAGGTTATAAGTTGCTAGGGGTAAAAATAGATATTGGGTATTTCAAGTGTTGAAATTTGTAAAGAGATTGAATACCTTCTATGAGATAATTGGATCCCGATACCCACTGCGAGTAAGAGTTACTCCTGAGAGAGTTTTCCACTTTACAATTAGCCGATCCAGTAGGTGTCTAAGAAAGGTGTTAACGGGGTTAAGCCGCTGCGGAAACGAGGTTATTTAATTAGTGCCATGAGAAAGCTTGGGGAGACTCCTTCAGAGTACTAATACCTGCCTGGTTGACCGATTGGCGAACTTATAGGGTGTAATTAATCCCGGCTAATCTTACCTTTTATGTTTTAAAGAAAGGTTTGATAAAAAACAGTGGGAGCCATCCGTTCCCTTATAAAAAAAAGAGAGAAAAGAAAAGAAAAAGAGAAAAAGCGATGGGAAAATTTCCCACTAATAGAGTATCAAGTGCCCACACGTGAACGCCTATGAACAAAGATTATAGGCGCTGCGCTTAACAATTAACAGGCTGAAATTGAGCCTCACGTGCAAGTACGTGAGCATCTATATACAAAATATATAGGCGCCATATTAAAATAAATAGCAGGCCAGAGAAGATCACGTGTTAACACGTGATGCCCTATTAGGCTGTTGCGTATAAGAAAACAAGTTTAACTCCGTGGGGGTCACGTACTACACGTGAGTGGTCCTAAATACCTTCCAAGCTGATAGAATTAAATTCTAAATAAAGGAATCAAAACGCTATTCAGAAAATATTTCCTTAAATCTTTCTAAACTATCTGATAGAATTAAATTCTATATATATGGGAATTATATCCCTGGTCTTCTTTAAAACATAAACATCTTCTCTGTTGTTAAATGAAAGACTTTTGGATCAAAGATCCAACGGTGATAGTCTGATAGAATAAAATTCTATTTTAGGAAAATATTTTCTAATCTTGTTAAACAAACAAGAAATCCTCTCTGTTAAACAGAGAGTCTTTGGATTAAAAATCCAGCGGTGAATAAAATTCACCGATTGATCTAAAAGATCATGGAATCAATCATAATCTCTCAATAAGAGATTTTCTCAACAAATTGATTTTTTCCTTCTCCTATAAATAGGAGCAAGGAGATTAAATCAAAAAGAGAGAGACCCCCCATAAGTTTTGAGAAACAAAAGAAAAAGAGAAACAGAGAATTCAATTCTCTAGAGGAAGAAAATCTCCTTCTTAAACAAGAATCCTAAGTAAGAAAAAAGCACAGAAATTATCTTATCTCTTCTTTAAGGGTTTAACCCTTCAAAAAAGAACTTAGTTCTTTCTCTGGTTGAGGTCTGTAGAAGCAGATCTCCCCACAATTTGAGAATTTAATTCTCATCGGGGAGATTCTGTTCTGCAGATTCAAAACTTAGGAGAAAGAACTAACTCCAAAGAATTTAATTCTTCCAAAAGTATACAGGAATTTAATTTCTCTGATAAAACTAGGGTTTAACCCTGCAAAATAATTTAATTCTTATAAAGAAAAGGGCCTGAAATTCTCAAAGCTCAGATCAAAATCTCCATATATATAAAAGAACAGACTGGTGATTCATTAGCGTTTAACGCTATATAACAAAGGTTCACGTGCTCCCACGTGAGCACCTCTGAGGAACAAAAAGGAAGGACTGAGATCTAATCACGTGCTCCTACGTGACCCCTTAAAACGAGCTCTCAACAATTACATGAAAAGGGATTAAACGAAAAGACAACTCCCATTTTAGGACGCCTCACGTGTTCCCACGTGACCCCCGAACAGTTTCTCAACACTTATATGGAAAATGTGAAAATTCCAAAGACAGTGCTTACATTTTGAACACCTCACGTGTTCGCACGTGAGCATTATATGAGCTAAGTGCTTGGCACTTATAAAAGGAAGAGGGAATAAATCCAAAGTGGCAGTGCCCAACTTTGGGGCGCCTCACATGCTCACACGTGAAGGCCACAAGAATTAAGTGTTTAACACTTGTATATATAGACGAGGATTTGAACCCAAAGGCACAGCACCAACTTTCAGGTGTCTCACGTGCGTAAGCGCCCCAAGTTTCAGTGTTTAACACTGCTTTAGAGACTCCCGTGAGAGCACGTGAGCACCGAGCATATATTAGTATTTAACACTATAAGAAGCCAATTTCATCCCCAAATTGGCTAAGTCCTCTTGAGATTAAAATGTCTTGGATCTCCAAATAGACTGAGCCTCTATGCTCATGACTTCCCAAACTAATTGACCAGAATGATGTCCATCACACATCTCCTAAGTTGATCTTAGTCTTCCAAAAATGACTAATGATTCTCAGATGGTCCACCATGATCTCTCCCCTCAATCTGGAATTTGGTTCAAGGGTACATCTCTCCACACCTCTGATATATGTCGTTATAATTCTTCAACGTCTTCAGAGAGGTGGAGGGTCCTGACAACCAACAACTCTTGATCCACCCCCAAACCGATGAGCACATCTCAACGGACCGTAACGTCCTTAAACTACAACGGACCGCAACGTCCTTAAACTAACAACGGGCTGAAACGTCCTTAAACTAAAGCAATAGAACCCAAATTCTCTTTTGTTGGGTCTGAATGATCCCGAAATCCTGTTGAGTAGATCGTAGTCTAAAATTAGACTAACGTATCCTCAACAAACATTTAAGTTGATCTTAATGTCAAACGAGATTAACGATCCTTAAATCAACCCAAACCCAAATCTAAGAACATACGGATTTGGACTAATCCACGCCTTACGGGCGACAACATAAATTAGTCTCCGTATACAATCCACGAGCAACCAAAAATAAAACAAACATACATGACACGAAGTGAACTTCTGGAGCAGGAGAAAGTGGTTACCGCGATGCGGAAACGTAATTAACTGCAGAGGCTTGCGCCTGCAGGGAAGAGCGTCCCCACAATCAAAAACCCCTCACAAACAAGGGGGAATCTGACGAAGTCTGCTATAACAGCTGCATCTGTCCAAACCTCCGATATACGGTGCCATAAATCAACTTGGAATCTTCGAAGAGGTGGACGGATAAACCCAAATAGCATCTACCCCCAAATTCAGGCAAGACGACCCATCCCGAGTTCGTCTCTATTTTCGACGGTAAACAGATTCTGGCACGCCCGGTGGGACCTCTTTCTCTTTCCACTCCACACTTCGTGTGTCGTGTTTTTCCGCGATCAAATAATCGCGGTATATATGTTTATGGTTGCCCTTGGGAGATGGGATACTGAAGCCGGTGTTTCGTCTCTATGAAGAATGGCGTTTGCTTCTATCCTAGCAACTCAGGCTCTGTCATATCTGGTGGAGTCAAGTATGGGCCACTTGCAGCCTCAAATCTCTGCAATCGGGCTCTTCAAGAAATCAAACGGCTTCTCTTTGGTTCGATACTCCCACCTTCCACCCTCGGTGCCTCAACGCCGATGGAGGAAGCTCAGAGGAAGTCTGTCTTCCACAGGCTAGTTCCCCAAGCTGCAGCTTTGCCGACAGAATCAGTCCTCAAACAACTGGCACATGCCAAGGACCAAGGTCGACGCATGGGGAAGAATATTCAAGCTCTCAAAGGAAACAGGGGGCAGGCTCAGCAAAATACTGAGGCTAATCAAATCCCGGCCGTAAGAAACGGTCGCGTCGATATCGGCATCATACAAAATAAGCTGGGGGCAGTTCTCCGTATAGTCCTGTTTCAACCCCAGTGGTGAATGTTGTTGTTCCAACCGGGAATAGCTTCAAACTGTTGCGAAGGGTCAGACAAAATTCTCTCACCGCAATATTGAAGGAATCTCCGCAGCCCATGGAGATCCCACGAGAGCAGAAACTAGTTCGCTCCCTATAACAACTTTCCTCATCTACAGCCAAATTCTGACAAATCCACTTTCAAATAAAAGGGGATTCATCCAAAGACGGATCCTGATACAGCGGTTCCTCCCAAAACCAAAGCGACTTTTCACAAGAAAGAGAGGCCTAATAAAGCTCAAGTGCCCGTAGAAAACTCCAAAGGCCAAAACTATAAACACCCCAAGCCTGGGGGCATAGTAGTTCACATAGTCTATGTGGTGAATTCCAAAGACGAAGTTCGAGATTTTACTAGTCACTGACCTCAAACTCGGTCCCTGACAAAAGTTCAACTGCAACGTGAGAAGCTGCAGTAGATGCTCGCTCAGGAGGCAGCAAACGCTAATCCATCGCCTAAGGAAAATCCCGAGGATACACCCGAAGAAAGAGTAGAGAAGGAGTCGGATATTGATTTCCTAAAGCGCGCTCTGAAAAAGAGAGATGAAGAAGCGGCAGAAATGTCCACTAAAATGAACCAGATAGCCCTTTTGATTCAGAATATGGCTGGAATGATGGTTTAATCGGAACCACTGGCAGATGAACCGCCGGTAGTCGGTCTTAAAGATAAGGATGACATTTCAAATCCTCTGCAAGTCTCATCAACGTCCGAAGAGAAAATGATTCCGAAAGCAAAGCTGAGCGAATATATCGCTCAGCAAATTAAAGCTCACTACGCCAGTGAAGCCACAAATAGATCAATCAAGACTGGTCGACCGTATCCGACATGGTACGATCAAATACAGTACCCGCCAGAGTACACACTTCTAACGTTCCACATGTACAAAGGAACTGGGAATCCTCGCCAGCACATTGCGCGATTTAAATCCATGTGTGGCAATTCTGGAGGAAATGACATACTACTCCTCCGACAGTTCGTCAGCGGTCTGGCGGGCATCGCCTTCGAATGGCATGCGGAACTCCCAAATGATTTCGTGAAGAGCTTCAACGAAATGGATATGCTCTTCTGTCAGGGATTCGGTAATGAGAACGAACATACTACCGTGATGGCGCTGGTCAACGAAAGGGTTAGACCGAATGAGACTTGGGTTCAATATGTTACCTGATAGCGAAATCTCTGGTCAAATACGAGCAATGCATCGATGAATTTGCAGCCATGGGAATGCTCATAGCCACCATTGACCCAAATTCAAAGGCATTCCCGTATATGGCCCTCTTCAAGCCAAGGACTTTCCAAGAACTCATGGATAAAATGGCTCGATTGGATCAAATGGGTCAAGACTCTTTCTCATCCGATGATGACGAGTGAAAAGCGGAGGCAAGATGGCATTTGTCGTCTACGCTCAACAAAAATAAGCGGCTCTGAAGCAACCTGTCGCCAAAATAGCGACGGCATGGGTACTCGTTCCCTCCGAGATATACACAGGGGGCATATTTCTCACCGGCGGAAGAATCTCTATATAGAATGGTCCTTTCTTCTCAAAGGATAGGAAGGATATTAAGGGCTTACAAACAGGTCCTACAATCTAGTAGAATGCCTCGCTAAAAGAAATGGTACATCCACAAGCAAAATGGGTACGGATGAATACCCGGAAGGGCGCCGTGAGTAAAAACAGAAGGACTGCCGGTGAGCTTGTGAAAACCCGGAAGGGCGCAACCTCGTTAAAATAAATACACTTAAGAGATCCTCACGACTCGTAAGGAGAATCCCCCTGTGAGACCCTCATGTCTCATAGGTGTAGGGTGTTTTTCGTCACCTCATTGAGATGGGAATACATGCGTGCTTGTCAGGCGCATTACAGATTCCCCCTGCCTAGGGTAGGCTGGGGTTTATTGATTGTGGGGATCCGAATCTCCGGCAGCCGCGAACTAAGCTGCCGTTAATTACTTCTCGTCTTTGGAGCGAGAGAACCTCCGATTGACGGGTCAAGCAGGTCATGCGAACTCAATGTGCAGTGTTGTGTTTTGAAGGGGTTTCAGATATATCGGGGGGCCCGCAGAGTTTTTACGGGGGTCCCGCTACCCGGATAGAGGGCTGGGGGTCAAGGGGGCTAGCATCCCCCTTGCGGGGTGCGGGGCAGCGCTCCGTTAGAAATTTTTTCTAACAGGGGAGGTATATTTAGTGTGGAGTGCATATAAAAAATGGGGGGAAGCGTCTTAAAGACGCGTGCGTGGCACTTGGGCGCATGGTGCCCGGGGTCACGTGCGTGCACATGGGCGCTTTAGTGCCCGTGGTCACGTGGCGCACACGTGACCGATGGGCGCCTTAGCGCCCGGGGTCACGTGGCGCACACGTGACCGATGGGAGCCTTAGCGCCCGGGGTCACGTGGCGCACACGTGACCATTGGGCGCCTTAGCGCCCCGGGGTCACGTGGCGCACACGTGACCGATGGGCGCCTTAGCGCCCGGGGTCACGTGGCGCACACGTGACCATGGGAAACACCCACGGGAAGGGGCCTAGCCCTTAGGTTGGGGAGTTGAACTCCCAAGGGGTTTTTGGAGTTGAACTCCTAACAGAAACTAATTTATGGAGTTAAACTCCAACAGATCTAGAAAGGAGTTAAACTCATTTGAATTTTTGGCTCTTCTTTTGAGCTTTGGATCTGTCCAAAGTTAGATTTTTGGAGATGGGTCTCCTTCTTCCTTCTCTTGATCGGCGGGATCTTGGAGAAAAGGGGGTGAGACTTAAAAGTCTCCCCTTTTCAAGATCTGATTGGAGATCCGAGCTCCCCTTCGTGGGTTTTGGGGTGAAAAACTATTTATTTTTGAGAAAGAAAGAGTTAAACTCTTGATTTAATTCAAAAAAGAGGAAGAGGGTTTTAGACCCTTGAGAAAGGGGAAAGAGGCACAAACCCTAGTTTTTTGGGAGAATCAACAGTCCTTGAGATATTTTCATTATGTTTGCCTTTATAGGCTATACACTTTACATATAGCCTCTTGGGCTTTATAAAAATGGCATTCTGCCCATCCCATGCCTCATGTACTATTTCTTTTTGCACATAAACCATGGGCTTTACAAAAATTTGGCTTTATGCCCATTTTTTTCTTACATTCATTCATAAAATAAAATAAAAGAAATACACCAAAATTATTATTATAAATTTTTTATCTTGACATGGGGGAGCCGGCGGCTTCATATTCGGGCTCGACCCGGGTATTGGCCCACTTGACCTGGGCTTGTGCCCACTTGGCTTGGGGTTGACTTTGATTTTGACTTGGTCAACCGGGGTGTAAATTTTGACCCCAACAAATCGCCCCCCATCAATAAGTGCACGCCACATATGTGGGTCGTGTGCATGAAATTTATGGATCTTCTTTCACGTGGAGGCGACTTGATTTGGTTCCCGCTTTTGGGAAGCTGGCACTGCCCTTTTTATGACATGGACGGTCGATTCTGCCTTTTTTATGACTTGGACGGTCGGTTCTTCCCTTTTTGCGACTTGGACGGTCGGTGCTGCCTTTTTTGCGACGTGGACGGTCGGTTCTGGCCTCTTTGCGACTTAGACGGTCGGTTCTGCCATTTTAGCGACTTGGACGGTCGGTGTTACCCTTTTTATGACTTAGCCGGTCGGTGCTGCCCGTTTTGCGACTTGGTCGGTCGGTGCTGCCCTTTTTGTGACTTGGACGGTCGGTGTTGCCCTTTTTGCGACTTGGACTGTAGGTTCTGCCATTTTAGCGATTTGGACGGTCGGTGCTGCACTTTTTGCGACTTGGACGGTCGTGCTGCCCTTTTTATGACTTGGACGGTCGATTCTGCCATTTTACAGACTTGGACGGTAGGTGCTGCCCTTTTTGCGACTTGGACGGTCGGTGCTGCCCTTTTTGCGACTTGGACGGTCGGTTCTTCCATTTTAGCGACTTGGACGGTCGGTGCTGCCCTTTTTGCGACTTGGACGGTCGATGCTGCCCTTTTTGCGACTTGGACGGTCGGTGCTGCCCGTTTTGCGACTTAGACGGTCGATTACTTCCTCCGCTTCTTACGGTGTCGGGATTTGATTTGACTTGCTCCACTTTCCTCGGTGTCGGGGTTGATTTGTTTTGGAAGTTCCCTACATATCCAGCGGGACTTTTGAGTTTAGAAGTGCTGCTGGGTGGGACTTTGAATTTGGTTTTTGGGTCGGCATCAACATTGCTGCACTGGAATAATGCTGGGAGCGACTCATCATTTGCCGTGAAGGGATTTCCCTCATTCCCAGTTTAATGACATAGGTTTCATCTATTCCCAGTTTAACGACTTAGAGATCATCTATTCCCAGTTTAAAGACTTAGGGGTCTATTGGGTTGGAGTTTGGAATTTTTGGGTTAGGGTAGGCATCAGCATTGCTAACACTAAAGCATATGTTCCAGGAGCAATTCATCATTTGCCCTGAGAGGATTTGGGAATTGGTTTTTGGGTCGGCATCAGCGTTGCTAACACCGAAGCACAGGTGCCAGGAGTAATTCATCATTTGCCTTTCCCTGTTGGGGAGCGATGGCTTAGGAGACAGGTTTAGGTCCCTATCACTTAAGGCTTTTCAATTTTATGAGCCGTAAGGGTCCCATAAAAGCATTTTCTCCCTACGAGTCGAAAGGATCTCGTAGGTGTACTTTCTCCTTAGGAGTCGTGGGGACTCCCAAGTGTGTTTTTCCTTTGTGAGACGTAAGGATCTCACGAAAGTGTTTTCTTACGAGTCGTGAGGATCCCGTAAGTTTTGTTCTCCTCATGCATCGTGAGGACACATGAGTGGGTCTTCCCAAATAGAGTATAATTCCAAGGGCGGAGACCGGCCGCTGGACTGGTGACTTCGGTGGGGCATGTGTATGGTGAGAATTATTTGAGTCCGTGGATTGTATACAGCAGTCAACTTGGGGACCAACCGTAGGGCTGGGGGAATTTTGGAAAATTGGATTTTGGTTAGCGTTTGCATCGCTGCACTGGAATATGGTACCAGGAGCGACTCATCATTCGCCGTCGGGACATTCAGAGTTTGGTTGGCGTCTGCATCGCTCCACTGGAATATGGTACCAGGAGCGACTCATCATTCACCGTTTGGGGATTTGGAATTTGGATCTTGTTTGGCATCAGTATTGCTGCACTGGAATAATGCCATGAGCAACTCATCATTTGCCCTGGGAGGGCTTGGGATTTGGGTTTTTGGTCGGCATCAGCACCCCTAACACTGAAGCGAAATACCAGGAGCGACTCATCATTTGCCATTGCCCGTTGGGGAGCGATGGCTCAGGAGACAGGTTTGGATCCCTATCACCTAAGGCTTTTCAATTTTATGAGCCGTAAGGGTCTCATAAAAGCATTTTCTCCTTACGAGTCGAAAAGATCTCGCAAGTGTATGTTCTCCTTAGGAATTGTAGGGATTCCTAAGTGTGTTGCTCCTTTGTGAGTCGTAAGGATCTCACGCAGGGATTTTCTCCTCACAAGGTTGAGAGAACTTTGCGAGTGTATTTTATCTCTTTTAACGAGTTTGCGCCCTTTCGGGTTTTCACAAACTCGCCAGCAGTCCTGCTGTTTTTACTCACGGAGCCCTTTCGGGTTTTCATCCGTGCCCGTTTTGCTTGTGGACATACCATTTTTTTTGTGGTCGCTGGTGGGACTTTTTAAAATTAGTCTCACCGGCAGGACTTGGGAGAGATAGGGGTCGTTTACGCCCGTGGATTGTATACGGGTTTGCAGGATGTATGATCCAGACCGTAGGGCCTGTGTGCTCAATTCGCCTGCGACTTGGAGCATTCACGCATAATATTTCTTGAGATATCATCCATTGATGGGTGGTATGGGTATTTCTCCCTCGACACTTATTAGTTGGTAGGATCCTCTGTCGAACGCTTTCTCGATGACGTATGGTCCTTCACAGTTTGGCTCGGATTTTCCCTTGGCATGTCGATTAGGGATGATCGGTTTTTTGAGGACCAACACCAATTCGCCTTTCTTGAAAGCGCGGAGACGGGTCATCTTGTTATAGGCCCGTGACATTTGGGATCGGTATAGCTCCAGATTTTTCTGCACCGCGAGCCTCTTTTCTTCGAGCGAGTCGAGCTCTTCAAGCCGATGGAGCGTGTTTTTCTCTTCCGTCAACTTGTGTTGAACAACCATTCTTAAGCTTGGAACTTCGACTTCGAGGGGGAGGACCGCCTCCACTCCGAAGAGAAATGAGTACGGAGTGGACTGAGTTAGAGTATGGTGTGTGGTACGATATGCCCACAACGCCTCGTGAAATTTGAGATTCCAGTCTCTCTTGTTGGCTGAAGCATTTTTCCTCAGGAGCTTGCATAGTGTCTTATTGAAGGCTTTGGCTAGCCCATTGGCTCTTGGATTATAGATAGAGGAATATCTCCAGTCTATCTAATGCTGAGTAGCGAACCTTGAGAATTTGAAGCTCTTGAAAAAATGCCCGTTGTCAGAAATGATTCTTCTTGGTGTACCGAAGAACGTCAGAATATTTTCTGTCTTGACTTCTTTTAGCGGGACAGCTTCAGCCCATATGGAGAAATAGTCAGTTGCGGCCAATATGAACTGGTGGCCTCTGGATGACGGAGGATCAATTGAGCCAATAATGTCGGTGCCCCAGACTTCGAAAGGCCACGATGCCATTGTTTCCTGATTTAAAATCAGGAAAGCTTCTGGGAAAAGCTTCAAAAGAGGCCACGTGCTTACACGTGACAGCAGTCACGTGTTGACACGTGACCTATAAAATACAGAAAAAGCGCACTTTGATTCGCTGATCAAGTCAAGGAAAAGAGCTTCAGAAGAGGTCACGTGCTCCCACGTGACCAGGGTCACGTGTCGACACGTGACGTTCAAAGCAGCAAACTCGCTCTCCAATTGAACCAAAGAAAGAAGTGCCAGACAGGGGTCACGTGCTCACACGTGACCATGCGTCACGTGGTACCACGTGATGGCTACAACAGCAACCGGAAGATAGCGCAGAAAGGAAGAGGATTCTTCATTCCAAAGAGGGTCACGTGTCTACACGTGACCATGGGTCACGTGGTCACACGTGACCGGCTTTCAAAGCCCATTTTTGACGACAGAATTAAATTCTGAAGGAAATTCGAATCTTTCTAAAGGAAAGTAATTATTTGGGACCAATCAAATTAAAGATCCAGAGATGATTAAATATCATCTATCTATGGAAAATCTCGGGTTTGGAAAGATTTCCCCCTTAAAAATCTAACCAAAATAACAAAGAAAAATCTCTGGATTTAAAATCCAATGGTGAATAAAATTCACCTGATAATCCAAAGGCCCAAAATGAATGATGGACGCAAATCAAATCTCTCAATGAAGATTCACAAAAGACTGATTGATTCGGCTGCTTCTCCTATAAATAGGAGCCAAGGGACACAAAAAAGAGGGAGATACGCAGAGAAGAAAAGAGAAAGGAGAAGAGCTTTGATATTTTGAAAAGACTCAGATCTTCTGCAAAAAACCCTAGGTAAGAAAGGGAAAGCCTTTTGGAAAAAAAAAGAATTTAATTCTCAACAGAGTTTAACTCTGAGGCATAAAACGAGAGAGCATATCTCCTCCCTCTTTGATAGAGGATCTGCAAAGTGCACATCTCCCCTTAAGGTTGAGAATTTAATTCTCAATGGGTCGAGATCCTGCCATGCAGATCCAAAACATAAAGAAGGAATGCAAGCATGAGAATTTAACTCTCATAGAACTATAGGAATTTAATTCCTCCAAAATAAAGTCAGGGTTCGACCCTGTATCATGGGAATTTAATTCCTTCAAAACAAAAAGAAACATGGTTGAACCCTAATTAAGAACATAGTTCTGTTGAAACGGTGGGAATTTAATTCCTTTAATCATAATCCTCAGAAAAGGGGAGTTTAATTCCTTAAAAGCTTTTGTTAGGGTTTAACCCTATTCGGTTCTTCGCATAAACAAGGAATTTAATTCCCACAGAAAACTCAGATTTAAACTCTATTCCAGAATATAAGCCTTCAAAAGGAAATAGGAATTTAATTCCTCTGAAATTAAAAGTTCGAGGAATTTAATTCCTGAAAGAGGAGTAACAGATCCTCCAAAAAAACAACAACATTGAGGCAGGGTCACGTGTCACCACGTGACCCCCCAAAAGCCCTACAGAAAGCCC
This sequence comes from Agapanthus africanus, assembly GCA_030015575.1. Lineage (NCBI taxonomy): Eukaryota > Viridiplantae > Streptophyta > Magnoliopsida > Asparagales > Amaryllidaceae > Agapanthus > Agapanthus africanus. Next base: position 496,109,819 of record CM057343.1, on the reverse strand, counting down.
CTTTGAGGCAGCACCCCACGTGACCCACGTGATTTTCAGCAGAAGACTTAACACATAGGCATTTGAATGCCCGTCACGTGCTGACACGTGACGCTATCAAAGACACAGTAATTTCGGCAGAATCATTGAAGGGAAGGCACTCTCACGTGGGGCCACGTGACCGTTCTTGCTGTAGTGTTTAACACTAAGTTAAAACCCTCGAATCCAGTATTGAAATGCTATCGGGCCTTAGTGTTCAACACTAATTAAAGAACTTTGTTCGTAGTGTTCAATACTAATTGTTTTAATATTCGGCACTAATTTGAGATCCCCATTGCCAGTGTTCAACACTGAGCTGTTTTAGTGCTTATGATCATTTCAAGGCCTTGTTGCTGGTGTTTAACACCAATTATTCTTCTAGTGTTAAACACTAACTTGTCAAACTCATTCCCAGTGTTCAACACTGATTGCTTTGAAGTGTTTAACACTAGTCTATAGCCCAATTGGCTAAAGGGATAGAGGCAAAGCTTCTCCCTCGATGGACTCACAAGGAATCAATATTCCAGACATGATGGGACTTAGCCCAAGCTGGCCATAAGTCCTCAATTCGTGACTAATTGGGCCAATGGGCTCATAACATAATTAATCAGTCCTGACCTCAAATTGGGCCAGGGACTGCTCAAGCCACTCCGGTTCTAGGGTACATCTCTTCACTCCTTTGATACTTGGCATTGTAATCCCTCAATGTCTTCAAAGAGGTGACGGGTCCCGACGACCACCCATGATATGGACTGTGGGGTCCTTAAACTCATACAAATTCCTGGTCACGCGGAACGTGGATAACGTCACTCTTTGACCCCACGGAAAACGTCCAGAGCGGAGCCTGGTCCTCGCTAAGCACGGCAGTAAACCCGTGTGAAGCATCCAGAGCACATACCGGACTGTGGGGTCCTTAAACCCATGGACTACGACATCCTTAACCTTGACCGAGATGTCTTAAAACTAACAACGGACCGCAATGTCCTTAAACTACCCACGGACCGCAATGTCCTTAAACTACCCACGGACCGCAATGTCCTTAAACTACCCACGGACCGCAACGTCCCTAAACTAGAACAATAGAGCCCTTCATATGCTCTTTTGTCGGACCTAAACGGTCCCGTTTAAGTTGATCTTAGCCTCGAAGATGGCTAACGCGTCCTTAAACCCTCAAACATACTGGACTACGAATCCCCCAAATTAACTCCGGCTCAAGGGTACATCTCTGAACTCCTCTGACATCTGTCGTTGTAATCCTTCAACGTCGTCAGAGAGGTGATGGGTCCCGACAGCCATACAGACGATGGACCACTATGTCCCTAAACTGGAACATTAGAGTCCAAACACTCTTTTGTCGGATCTAAACGATCCCGTTAAGTTGATCTTAGTCACAAAGTTAGACTAACGTATCCTTAACAAACGTTTGAGTTGATCTTAGCCTCAAGTATGGCTGACGTATCCTCAAACCAAACCCCCCCAAACCCAAATCTAAGATAATACGGATTTGGACTAGTCCACGCCCCACGGGCGACGACATAACTCAGTCTCCGTAAACAATCCACGGGCAACAAAATACAAAACAGACACCCACGACACGAAGTGACCATCTGGAGAAGGAGAAAGTTGTTACCGCAATGCGGTAGCGTAATTAACTGCAGGGGCTTGCGCCTGCAGGGAAGAGCGTCCCCACAATCAAAAACCCCTCAAACGAGGGGGAATCTGACGAAGTCTGCTACATCGGACGCATCCGTCTAAACCTTCGATACGTGGTGCCATAAATCAACTTGGCATCTTCGAAGAGGTGGACGGATAGCACCAATTAGCATCTGCCCCGAATCTCAGGCAAGACGCGGTGTCGCGCCGTCTTTCGGAGGGGAACAGATTCTGGCATGCCCGGTGGGACCTTTTCCTCTTTCCACTCCACACTGTTCCCCTCCGAAAGACGGCGCGACACCGTGTCTTGCCTGAGATTCAGGGCAGATGCTAATTGGTGCTATCCGTCCACCTCTTCGAAGATGCCAAGTTGATTTATGGCACCACGTATCGAAGGTTTAGACGGATGCGTCCGATGTAGCAGACTTCGTAAGATTCCCCCTCGTTTGAGGGGTTTTTGATTGTGGGGACGCTCTTCCCTGCAGGCGCAAGCCCCTGCAGTTAATTACGCTACCGCATTGCGGTAACAACTTTCTCCTTCTCCAGATGGTCACTTCGTGTCGTGGGTGTCTGTTTTGTATTTTGTTGCCCGTGGATTGTTTACGGAGACTGAGTTATGTCGTCGCCCGTGGGGCGTGGACTAGTCCAAATCCGTATTATCTTAGATTTGGGTTTGGGGGGGTTTGGTTTGAGGATACGTCAGCCATACTTGAGGCTAAGATCAACTCAAACGTTTGTTAAGGATACGTTAGTCTAACTTTGTGACTAAGATCAACTTAACGGGATCGTTTAGATCCGACAAAAGAGTGTTTGGACTCTAATGTTCCAGTTTAGGGACATAGTGGTCCATCGTCTGTATGGCTGTCGGGACCCATCACCTCTCTGACGACGTTGAAGGATTACAACGACAGATGTCAGAGGAGTTCAGAGATGTACCCTTGAGCCGGAGTTAATTTGGGGGATTCGTAGTCCAGTATGTTTGAGGGTTTAAGGACGCGTTAGCCATCTTCGAGGCTAAGATCAACTTAAACGGGACCGTTTAGGTCCGACAAAAGAGCATATGAAGGGCTCTATTGTTCTAGTTTAGGGACGTTGCGGTCCGTGGGTAGTTTAAGGACATTGCGGTCCGTGGGTAGTTTAAGGACATTGCGGTCCGTGGGTAGTTTAAGGACATTGCGGTCCGTTGTTAGTTTTAAGACATCTCGGTCAAGGTTAAGGACGTCGTAGTCCATGGGTTTAAGGACCCCACAGTCCGGTATGTGCTCTGGATGCTTCACACGGGTTTACTGCCGTGCTTAGCGAGGACCAGGCTCCGCTCTGGACGTTTTCCGTGGGGTCAAAGAGTGACGTTATCCACGTTCCGCGTGACCAGGAATTTGTATGAGTTTAAGGACCCCACAGTCCATATCATGGGTGGTCGTCGGGACCCGTCACCTCTTTGAAGACATTGAGGGATTACAATGCCAAGTATCAAAGGAGTGAAGAGATGTACCCTAGAACCGGAGTGGCTTGAGCAGTCCCTGGCCCAATTTGAGGTCAGGACTGATTAATTATGTTATGAGCCCATTGGCCCAATTAGTCACGAATTGAGGACTTATGGCCAGCTTGGGCTAAGTCCCATCATGTCTGGAATATTGATTCCTTGTGAGTCCATCGAGGGAGAAGCTTTGCCTCTATCCCTTTAGCCAATTGGGCTATAGACTAGTGTTAAACACTTCAAAGCAATCAGTGTTGAACACTGGGAATGAGTTTGACAAGTTAGTGTTTAACACTAGAAGAATAATTGGTGTTAAACACCAGCAACAAGGCCTTGAAATGATCATAAGCACTAAAACAGCTCAGTGTTGAACACTGGCAATGGGGATCTCAAATTAGTGCCGAATATTAAAACAATTAGTATTGAACACTACGAACAAAGTTCTTTAATTAGTGTTGAACACTAAGGCCCGATAGCATTTCAATACTGGATTCGAGGGTTTTAACTTAGTGTTAAACACTACAGCAAGAACGGTCACGTGGCCCCACGTGAGAGTGCCTTCCCTTCAATGATTCTGCCGAAATTACTGTGTCTTTGATAGCGTCACGTGTCAGCACGTGACGGGCATTCAAATGCCTATGTGTTAAGGCTTCTGCTGAAAATCACGTGGGTCACGTGGGGTGCTGCTTCAAAGGGGCTTTCTGTAGGGCTTTTGGGGGGTCACGTGGTGACACGTGACCCTGCCTCAATGTTTTTTTTTTTTGGAGGATCTGTTACTCCTCTTTCAGGAATTAAATTCCTCGAACTTTTAATTTCAGAGGAATTAAATTCCTATTTCCTTTTGAAGGCTTATATTCTGGAATAGAGTTTAAATCTGAGTTTTCTGTGGGAATTAAATTCCTTGTTTATGCGAAGAACCGAATAGGGTTAAACCCTAACAAAAGCTTTTAAGGAATTAAACTCCCCTTTTCTGAGGATTATGATTAAAGGAATTAAATTCCCACCGTTTCAACAGAACTATGTTCTTAATTAGGGTTCAACCCTGTTTCTTTTTGTTTTGAAGGAATTAAATTCCCATGATACAGGGTCGAACCCTGACTTTATTTTGGAGGAATTAAATTCCTATAGTTCTATGAGAGTTAAATTCTCATGCTTGCATTCCTTCTTTATGTTTTGGATCTGCATGGCAGGATCTCGACCCATTGAGAATTAAATTCTCAACCTTAAGGGGAGATGTGCACTTTGCAGATCCTCTATCAAAGAGGGAGGAGATATGCTCTCTCGTTTTATGCCTCAGAGTTAAACTCTGTTGAGAATTAAATTCTTTTTCTTTCCAAAAGGCTTTCCCTTTCTTACCTAGGGTTTTTTGCAGAAGATCTGAGTCTTTTCAAAATATCAAAGCTCTTCTCCTTTCTCTTTTCTTCTCTGCGTATCTCCCTCTTTTTTGTGTCCCTTGGCTCCTATTTATAGGAGAAGCAGCCGAATCAATCAGTCTTTTGTGAATCTTCATTGAGAGATTTGATTTGCGTCCATCATTCATTTTGGGCCTTTGGATTATCAGGTGAATTTTATTCACCATTGGATTTTAAATCCAGAGATTTTCCTTTGTTATTTTGGTTAGATTTTTAAGGGGGAAATCTTTCCAAACCCGAGATTTTCCATAGATAGATGATATTTAATCATCTCTGGATCTTTAATTTGATTGGTCCCAAATAATTACTTTCCTTTAGAAAGATTCGAATTTCCTTCAGAATTTAATTCTGTCGTCAAAAATGGGCTTTGAAAGCCGGTCACGTGTGACCACGTGACCCATGGTCACGTGTAGACACGTGACCCTCTTTGGAATGAAGAATCCTCTTCCTTTCTGCGCTATCTTCCGGTTGCTGTTGTAGCCATCACGTGCTACCACGTGACGCCTGGTCACGTGTGAGCACGTGACCCCTGTCTGGCACTTCTTTCTTTGGTTCAATTGGAGAGCGAGTTTGCTGCTTTGAACGTCACGTGTCGACACGTGACCCTGGTCACGTGGGAGCACGTGACCTCCTCTGAAGCTCTTTTCCTTGACTTGATCAGCGAATCAAAGTGTGCTTTTTCTGTATTTTATAGGTCACGTGTCAACACGTGACTGCTGTCACGTGTAAGCACGTGGCCTCTTTTGAAGCTTTTCCCAGAAGCTTTCCTGATTTTAAATCAGGAAACAAATGCCCCCACAGCGTTGTTCTCACGTGTCAGCACGTGAGTGCAACGCTGTCACCTCTCGCGACCGTTGGATTCCTTTAGGGATCTGGGGAGATGACACGTTTTCACTATCTTCTATAAATAGCTCTGTCTCTTCATAGGAGCCTTCACCTTGTTCGTCTTCTTCCTCTGAGAATTTCTTCTTTGAGAATTTAATTCTCACTTCCAGAGCTTAGTTCTCTGTCTTGATCATTTCCCAGAGTTTAACTCTGTTGACGGATCCTTTCCCTCAGGTAAGAATGTTAAACGGCCAAAGCGCCTTTGTCTTTAAAAGAACTCTTTGGATTTCAAATCTATATTAAGGGTTTCGCCAAGAACCCATTTTTCTTCACGTTTCTCCATAAGAACAGGGAGCCTTCGAACTGTAGATCTCTTAGGTTTTAGGTGACTTTTGGGGAGATGATGACAACGTTTCAACTCCATGGACTTTAATTCCATCAAAATTATTTCTGGGAATTTAATTCCCTTTTTTCTAATAAGGAATTTAATTCCTATGAAGAACTCAATCTCTTCACACAGAGGCTCCCTGGGGTCTCTTGGCCCGAGGCTGTTCTTCTGCAATTAATGCGATGGGGATTTTGTAATGATGCTAGTGACTTTTATTTCAGGTATCATGGACGCCCATCTGTATCGTCTTGACGAGATCATTTCCTATGGGAACATTCGTGCGCTGGGCCGCAGTCAGGACCAGGAGTTCACTGATGCCCAGTGCGCCGAGATCATGAGCCGCTTTGATGAGTACAACCATCGACTACTTCCCCGTCGCTCTTCTCTTCTGAGGCTGATCGTGCTGGCGATCCGGGAGGCCCTTCCTCTCTTTTGTGCCGGCATACCACTTGGGGACTTAGATGCTGCCGAGGATAAGGTGCATTCGGTGTACCTTATGGGCTTGATCTCAAAGAGGAGGCGGGATGATCTCACTGATCTTCTTCAACAATCAGCCATACTGGGCGCCTATCGGAGGGTAGAGGACATCCGTGGGGACCCCGATGCTTGTGACCGTGAGCGAAAGCATACTCGGGAAGTTCGCAACGTTTGGAAGGTTTTGGATAAAGTTAATTTTGAGTTTCTCAACCCATGCCCCGCATCTGAAGTGTTTCCATTGTAAATGTGTCCTCGATATTTTGTATGAACCTCTCGAAGTATGAGTGGCGAGTTTTATTGTGTTCTCTCATGTTTGCACGCCTTTTTCCTGGAATTTTATCATTTCACTATTGTTGTTGCTGATGCCTTTAATATGCATGGTGCTATTCTATTTTCTAGTGCACGTCAAATTTGGGTCTCACACGTTCCGCACGTGGGACCATTTGATGGGGACTGTTCACAAAATTTTGCATGCCGCATTTCTAGCGCGCGGTATCAGATGCATAAAAAAAAGCCTTGGAAATAGTTATTTCTCCTTGATTTTCGATGCCTTTCCTTTTTGAGCCTTGGAAACATCTTTCGCATGCAAGATTTTCCGCGCATGGCACTTAATGCACCTCTTTATATTCTTGAGGCCATAGCCTATTTTCTCCTTACAGAGAAATTCATTCCCATATCGACGTGATTTAATTTAAGGAGTATCTGAGCGTTATGGCCTGCAACCGTCCACACGCTCGTCGGCAGCTATGGGAAGTGCCCATTGAGGAGATGATCCCCCGCTTTGCCGCTCGGCTAGTGGATCCACTTCTTACTGATGACGAATGCGACTTAGCCATGCATGAACTCTCGATCCGTAGGGGGTCTCCCCTCCCGATGGGTTCTCTCTGGCTCCGGATGATCCTCTCGGCCGTGCTTGCCGATGTTCCTCCTCACCCGGCAGAGATGACCCTGGCGATGCTTGATGCGGTGGAGGAAAAACTCGAGGGCTTTCATGAAGCCTGCCTGATTACTCAGGCTCTGAGGGACTGCTCAATTCATCTACTGAGCGAGATAAAGGCCCAGCGAGCCATTATGTTTGCATTCGCGGACGAACACGGCACCAACCGATGGGGAGCGACTCCTCGCGAGAATCGTCGCTTCGATGTGCTGGAGAAAGCGGAGAGAGAGATGGAGAATCTTGTCCTTTGCTTCATCAACCCCTGTGCCGTTGATCCTGTGTTTGGTGATCTTTTTCGTTAGTGTAGAGCCCCCCTTTTTTTTTTGTACATACTCATGAATAAGAGTATCTGCCTTTTTTTTTTTTTGTTTTGAATTGTATTTTGTATCCATTTTGGTTTATGAATAAAAGATACAATTTTCCTCTCAGTGATGTGTCCCCTTTTCATTGAATGCATTCTGCGGATATTCTATCTTAATCTTCTTGCAGGACGGCCGTGGCTTAGGATTCAGGGTTAGGATCTGTTTCCTGAGGCCTTTGCATCTTATGAGCCACGAGGGTCTCATAAGGAGTCTTTCTCCCTATAGGTCGAGAGGATCCCATAGGTGTGAGTTCTTCTTAAAGATCGTGAGGATCCTTAAGCGGGTTTTCCCTTGAGAGTCGTAAGGATCTCACAAGAGAGTTTTTCTTCCTTACAGGTCGTGAGGGCCTGCAAGTGCCGGGTGTGATCACCTCTTTCCGTGTTTCACGGGGTTAGGGATCTCTCAAGGTATCGTAGTTTAAAGACGTCGCGGTCAAGGTTAAGGACCTCATAGTCCGTGGATTTAAGGACTCCACAGTCCGATGTTAGTTTTAAGACATCACGGTCAAGGTTAAGGACCTCATAGTCCGTGGATTTAGGGACTCCACAGTCCGGTGTTTGGTTGCAGGGACCCGCCACCTCTTTGAAGACGTTGAGGAATTACAACGCCAGGTATCAAAGGAGTGAAGAGATGTACCCTTAAACCAAGGCGAAATCCGTAGGGAATCGGGGGGGGTTGATCGTTAGTTTTAAGACATCACGGTCGAGGTTAAGGACGTCATAGTCCGTGGATTTTAAGGACTCCACAGTCCGGTGTTTGCTCTGGATGCTTCACACGGGTTCACTGCCGTGCTTGGCGAGGACCAGGCTCCGCTCTGGACGTTTTCCACGGGGTCAAAGAGTGACGTTATCCGCGTTCCACGTAACTCATCCGTTTCGGAGGGACGTTTTCTTACCTAGGGTGCTGTCACGTGTAATCCACGGGCGAGGACCAGGATCCGCTCTGGACGTTTTCCACGGGGTCAAAGAGTGACGTTATCCGCGTTCCACGTGACCAGGAAGTTTGCACTAGATGCTTCACACGGGTTCACTGCCGCGTTAGGTGAGGACTAGGCTCCGCTCTGGATGCTTCGCATGGGTTCACTGCCGTGCTCTGCGAGGACCAGGATCCGCTCTGGACGTTTTCCACGGGGTCAAAGAGTGACGTTATCCGCTTTCCACGTAACCAGGAAGTTTGCACTAGATGCTTCACACGGGTTCACTGCCGCGTTAGGCGAGGACTAGGCTCCGCTCTGGATGCTTCGCACGGGTTCACTGCCATGCTCTGCGAGGACCAGGATCCGCTCTGGACGTTTTCCACGGGGTCAAAGAGTGACGTTATCCGCGTTCCACGTGACCAGGAAGTTTGCACTAGATGCTTCACACGGGTTCACTGCCGCGTTAGGCGAGGACTAGGCTCCGCTCTGGATGCTTTGCACGGGTTCACTGCCATGCTCTGCGAGGACCAGGATCCGCTCTGGACGTTTTCCACGGGGTCAAAGAGTGACGTTATCCGCGTTCCACGTGACCAGGAAGTTTGCACTAGATACTTCACACGGGTTCACTGCCGCGTTAGGCGAGGACTAGGCTCCGCTCTGGATGCTTCGCACGGGTTCACTGCCATGCTCTGCGAGGACCAGGATCCGCTCTGGACGTTTTCCACGGGGTCAAAGAGTGACGTTATCCGCGTTCCACGTGACCAGGAAGTTTGCACTAGATGCTTCACACGGGTTCACTGCCGCATTAGGCGAGGACTAGGCTCCGCTCTGGATGCTTTGCACGGGTTCACTGCCATGCTCTGCGAGGACCAGGATCCGCTCTGGACGTTTTCCACGGGGTCAAAGAGTGACGTTATCCGCGTTCCACGTGACCAGAAAGTTTGCACTAGATGCTTCACACGGGTTCACTGCCGCGTTAGGCGAGGACTAGGCTCCGCTCTGGATGCTTCGCACGGGTTCACTGCCATGCTCTGCGAGGACCAGGATCCGCTCTGGACGTTTTCCACGGGGTCAAAGAGTGACGTTATCCGCGTTCCACGTGACCAGGAAGTTTGCACTAGATGCTTCACACGGGTTCACTGCCGCGTTAGGCGAGGACTAGGCTCCGCTCTAGATGCTTCGCACGGGTTCACTGCCATGCTCTGCGAGGACCAGGATCCGCTCTGGACGTTTTCCACGGGGTCAAAGAGTGACGTTATCCGCGTTCCACGTGACCAGGAAGTTTGCACTAGATGCTTCACACGGGTTCACTGCCGCGTTAGGCGAGGACTAGGCTCCGCTCTGGATGCTTCGCACGGGTTCACTGCCATGCTCTGCGAGGACCAGGATCCGCTCTGGACGTTTTCCACGGGGTCAAAGAGTGACGTTATCCGCGTTCCACGTGACCAGGAAGTTTGTACTTATTGTATCCGCATTTCGCGGGATGGAGGCTTGACTGTTGGCGATGTGTATACCACCGAGCCATGGAACTGGGAGCTGCCGCTGCCCTGCTTTGTTTGAAGTCATGTCCGTTGTTACGAGACGAGTGTTTGGATGATCTCTAGGTCGCTTGTGGCCCGTCGAGACCTGGCTTCTTTTTCTGATGAAACCTGGGGGAGAAGTATGATCCCTTTTTTGTTTACGCCCTTGGATTGTGTACAGGGTGTGATGGAATATCACCTGTAGGGCATAAATTTTATTTTTATTTTATTTCTTCTTCCGCGATGCTCTATCATTTCAGCTTTTATATCGCGAAAATCGCGATTGCCCAATCATTTCGGCTATTTTTCGCGGTGCCCAATCATTTCGGCTATTTATTTATTTTCTGCTCGCTGCTTTTTATTGCGAGTTGCCCCATCATTTCGGCTATTTTTCATGCCTTCATTTTTACTTGCTGCTTTTTATTGCAAGTTGCCCCATCATTTCGGCTATTTTGTAGGCATGTGTGGCTTGCTAGCTTTTCGTTACAAGCCTGGGTTTTAGGCACCGATTTTGGCATCAGCACCGCTACAACTGGAACGTTGCCAGGAGCGAATCATCATTTGCTTTTGTCGATGACGAACAAAGGTGGCTCAGCAAACAGGGTTAAGGGTCCTGTCGACCAAGGCTTTTGACTTCATGAGCCGTAAGGGTCTCACAAAGGTATTTCTTCCTACAAGTCGTGACGATCTTGCAGGTGTATTTTCTCCTTAGGGATCGTGAGGATTCCTAAGTGTGTGCTCCTCTGTAAGTCGTAAGAATCCTACAAGAGGTCTTTCTCCTTATGGATCGAGAGGACCTACAAGGGTTGGACTTTGCTGGGGAAATGTTTATTCGCGCCCGTGGATTGTATACAAGGGTCAGTATGGAGCCGCTTGTAGGGCAGTATTGGAGGTTGTGGAGGATTTTGCTTAAGAACAGGTTCAGGTTTCTGTAACTTAAGACTTTCAAATCTTATGAGCCGGGAGGGTCCCATAAGAGAATTCTCTTTACGAGTCGTGAGGATCTCGTAAGTGTATTTTCTCCTTAGGAATCGTGAGGATCCCTAAGTGTGCTGCTCCTTTGTGAGTCGTAAGGATCTCACGCAGGTGGTTTCTCCTTACAAGGTCGAGAGGACTCTGTAAGTGTCCTTTAACGAGGTTGCGCCCTTTCGGGTTTTCACAAACACTCGCCGGTAGTCCTGCTGTTTTTACTCACGGAGCCCTTTCGGGTTTTCATCCGTGCCCATTTTGCTTATGGACATACCGTTTTTTTTTTTTTTATATTCTTTTTCACTTTTTTTTTACAAGGTCGCGCCCTTTCGGGTTTTCACGAACACTTGCCGGCAGCCCTGCTGTTTTTACTCACGGAGCCCTTTCGAGTTTTCCATCCGTGCCCATTTTGCTTATGGACATACCGTTTTTTTTTATTCTTTTTCATATATATTTTTTTTCTTTTCTCTCTTTCCTTTTTTTTTTTTTTTGTCAGCCTAAAGATGCTGCGGTAGTAGTTTTAGGGACGTTTCGGTCCGTCGTTAGTTTAAGGACGTTTCGGTCCGCCGTTAGTTTAAGGACGTTTCGGTCCGTTGTTAGTTTAAGGACGTTTCGGTCCGGCATTAGTTTAAGGACGTTTCGGTCCGTAGATAGTTTAAGGACGTTTCGGTCCGTCGCTAGTTTAAGGACGTTTCGGTCCGTCGTTATAGGAAGGCCGGCTGCTGCTTGTAAAGTCTGAGCCTGGGAAGATAGCGAGCGGACATAGTCGTCGTCATCTATCATTGACCTAGGCTGCAGCTTATTAAGCATGGTATTTCTTCAAGAAGCGGCCGTTTACTGGCCTGAAAGGCCTTTCACCGTGCATGTCCATGAGTAGATAGGCTCCACCCTGGTAGACCTTGTCTATGATGTACGGGCCTTCATAGTTTGGCTCAAATTTTCCTCGCTTGGCGCGATTGGGGATCATAGGTCTTTTGACCACTAGTACGAGTTCGCCTTGGCGGAATGTCCTCGGCCTGGTCAATCTTTCGTACGAGCGCGTCATCTTTGCTTTGTAGGCCTCTAGATGTTGTTGCGCTATGAGCCGGGTTTCGTCGAGGGCATCAAGCTCCTCAAGCCGAAGGTGAGCATTTTCTTCGTTCGTCAGCTCGTGGTGGACTGCTACTCGTAGAGAGGGTAACTCTATCTCGAGGGGGAGAACTGCTTCCGTCCCAAATACCAACGCGTACGGCGTTGTGTTCGTGGCCGTCTTGAATGTAGTTCGATAAGCCCAAAGGGCTTCTTGCAGCCTTTCGTGCCAGTCTCTCTTATTCCTGGAGACGGTCTTTTTTATGATCTTCGTCAAGGTCTTATTGAAAGCCTCGGCCAGACCGTTAGCTCGTGGGTTGTAAACTGAAGAATATCTCCAGTCTATATTGTGCTGCTGTGCGAAGCGGCTAATCTTATGGCTTCGGTAGGCCGGCCCATTATCGGAGATAATCCGTCGTGGAGTTCCGAACCGATAGATGACGTGCGTCTTGAAGAAATGGAGGATATTCTCCGTCTTCACTTCCTTCAGTGGTACTGCTTCTGCCCATTTGGAGAAGTAATCAGTTGTCGCCAGGATAAAGCGGTGTCCCCGGGATGATGCTGGCTTAATGGGGCCGACTATGTCAGTCCCCCACATTTCGAATGGCCAACTAGCTAGCGTCGGGTGCAGTGGATTCGGATGTTGGTGGATGAAGTCTCCATGGATCTGGCATGAGTGGCATTGCTTCGCATACTCGAGGCAGTCCTGGATCATCGTGGGCCAGTAGTAACCCATCCGTTTAATTTTTAACTTCATCTTTGGGCCCGCTTGATGAGAACCGCAAAGCCCGTCGTGAACTTCTTGAACGACTCTTTCTGCTTCGTCAGGTCCCAAGCATCTCAGCCATAGAAAATCAAACGATCTCTTGTACAGGGTATCGTTGACGAAAGCGAAGGATAGAGCTCGTTTCATAAGATGATGTCTTGAGGACGCTTCTTCGGGCATTCGGTGGGACTTAAAGTAGTCTATGAAGACTTCCCTCCAGTCCTCAGCCTTCTCACGGTCTTTTATTTGTAGGGTCGCTTGCTCAGTCGCTCCCTTTTCTTTATACAATTCCGGAGGTATTTCTGTCGGGGCGAGCACTCGACGGCTTTGTACCACGATTCTGACGTCATCGAGGTTCTCGTCGGCCAGTTCTTTAGCGAGTTTGGCCAACGCGTCTGCTTTGCTGTTCTCCGCGCGCGGTATGTTCTCTAGAATATAGAAGGGGATCTGGGCCAACAGTTGTTGCACCTTTTCGCCGTACTTCACCAATTCTGGTTTGCACGTTTGGTAGTCACCATTTACTTGGCTAACGACCAGCTGAGAATCCCCGTATATGAGGAGGTCTTCAATTCCCATGTTGATGGCGATTTCGAGGCCTGCTATCAGGGCTTCGTATTCGGCTTCATTGTTTGTCCTTGACTCTGTTAAGGAGAAGGCGAAGCGCATTATCCCTCCTTGTGGAGTTGCAAAGATAAGGCCTATCCCCGATTTGATGATCGGGCTACCCTGTTTCTGTTTCTTTATGGAGGACGCTCCATCGAAATAGAGTTCCCATCGTGTGCTTCCACCGCCAATTGCGTCAAATGTATGCTCGTCCGGCAAATCACAGTTCAGAGGAGAGTCGGCCGGTATCGGGTGTTCAGCGAGGAAGTCGGCAATGGCCTGGCCTTTCACTGCCTTGAGGGGTTGATATGTTATCGAGAACTCCATCAAGAGCAAGGCCCATTTAGCGAGTCGTCCCGTCAATATAGCCTTTGACATCAGGTATTTAAGGGGGTCCACCTTCGAAATGAGACGGACTTCATGCGCTAACGCATAGTGCCTGAGCTTCGTTATTGCAAAGATTAATGCCAAGCAATGTTTTTCGATGGGCGAGTAATTGCTTTCTGCCCCCAGCAGCACTCGACTTAAGTAGTAAAGTGCTCTTTCTTTCCCCTGATCGTTCTCCTGTGCCCATAATGCGCCCAAAGAACCTTCAAGGGCGGCCGTGTAAAGAATGAGAGGCTTTCCTTTCACTGGGGTAGCCAACACCGGAGGATTTTGCAAGTATTGTTTGATCTCGTCTAGTGCACCTTGACATTTGTGATTCCAAACGAACGGGGTTCCCTTTTTCATCAGGTGGCTGTAAGGACGGCATTTGCCCGAAAGATTAGCGATAAACCGCCGGATGTATGCGAGCTTCCCTTGGAGAGACCGCAACTGCTTGAGGGTTCTTGGCGGAGGCATTTCCATAATCGCTTTAATCTTTGACGGATCTATTTCAATACCTCGGTGTCGAACGATGAATCCCAGGAATTTACCCGAGGAGACTCCAAACGCGCACTTGAGGGGATTCATTTTCAAATTGTATTGCCGAAGGCGTTGAAATACGGTTTCGAGATGCTTTAAATGCTCTTCGTATGACATGCTCTTCACTACGAGGTCATCGATATAGCATTCGACGATGTCGTGTATGAGATCGTCGAAGATTTTTGTCATGGCCCTTTGATAGGTGGCGCCAGCGTTCTTTAGGCCAAAGGGCATAACCCTGTAGCAGAATATGCCCAAAGGAGTCCGGAAAGCGGTGTGCTTCTGGTCTTCGGGATGCATCTTTATCTGATTGTATCCTGATGAACCATCCATAAAGGAGAAGACCTCGTGAGTGGATGTGTTATCTATCATTAGCTCGGTTACCGGCACCGGGAAATCGTCCTTTGGGCATGCTTTATTGAGATCCCTGAAATCCACGCATATGCGCACCGTTCCATTCTTCTTCATTACCGGGACGATGTTGGCAATCCAGTCGGGATATTGGACTTCCTGGATAAATCAGGAATCGATCAACTTCTTGACTTCGGCGTTGATGCTCATCTCCAGCTCAAGTCGCATCCTCCTTGGCGCCTGCTTGACTGGCTTGATATCTGGGGATATTGCTAATCTATGCACCGCAATCTCCGGATCCAATCCTGGCATCTCGGAGTAGTTCCACGCGAAGCAGTCTTTATGCCGTAGGAGCACGTTCTTTAACGCGGCTACCTTTTCCTCGGATAACAGCTCGCTGACAAATGTCGGTCGCGGGTCGTCTGCCGATCCCAGCTCGATCTTCTTGAGGTTATCTGCGGTAGTATGTATACCGTCTTCCAGTTCTTTCGGAGCGGGCGGAAATTCCGAGATCAACTCATCATCGCTGTTCTCGAAGCACCGGGGAAGGTCATCTTCGTTCTCGGGCTCTTCTTTTAATATCGTAATCATATAACAGGTGCGAACCCGCTCCCAAGACTGAGGTGGATCCGGTTCTGCTCTTGTGGCTTTGGGCTCGTGCTTTTGCGGCGGCGTTACTTTCCAACCGTCGGATAAAGCGAATCAACCCCGTCGGTACTGGTCCTCGACCCAGTTCTTGAAGGTGAAGCAGTCTTCGGTAGGATGTCCTATGGCTCGGTGATAAGAGCAATAACTCGGATGAGAGACCTTGCTAGCTTGCTCAGGATGCCTAGAATCTGGAAGCGTGATCATCTGATGTTTTAGGGCGAGCTTGAGCAACCGTTCCGTCTTGTCTCGGGGGAAGGAGTATGCTCGACTCATCTTTTCCACGAGGGACGAATCCGAGCCGCGCAGTACCTGTAACCCTCTAATCCTGCGTCGTTGTTGTCGGCTTCTTTTCCCGTTTCTTAATTTATTTCCGTCCCCGCATCGGGCCTTTCGTATGACGGGTTGACAATGGTGAACATCTTTATCTTTTGCAGCCTGTGCAGTCTGTTGGAATAGACGTTGCGTCCTGGCCTTCTCATAGATGGCCACTTCGTGGTTGTGGTCTTCCCGAATTTTCTGATCCGCTTTCGTGGTAGGCTTGCCCATTCGTCCTTTAAACAACGGGTTTGGCGCTTCGATCGCGGGGTTTAGTTTTGATGAGGGATTGGCCTCTCCTGACAGGGCGCCTTCTTCTTCATCAGAGGTATATATGGCGTAGCTGCCATGGGCTCGCTCCCGTTTTCCGGTTCTCGCGTACCCAAGCCCAAGTGTTTCCATTTTCCCATTGAGCAATTTGCGCTGAGTCCCGGGGACATCCCAAATCCTGTTGTAGAACCGAGCCTGCCGCACCGTCTGTTTTAAGGGTACTCCTTGGCGCTTCAATAACTTCTTCAATCCATTTGTATAGTATCTAGGCAGACGGATGGGTTGGAGCCTGTCAAGTGTAACATCCGCGCCATGCCAGATCTCTTTCTCCACCTTCGACTCTGAGGATTGGTAGAATAGGATCACCTTCTCACCCCTTCGCCTGGGAGGGACGTAAAATGTTTGCAGGTCCTGCACGCTGTGAGCTTGAAGCGCGTCGAGATCCTTATAGTGTTCTTGCGGTACCATGGTGATTTGCAGACTATGGTCCTCGCAAAGGGATGCCTGTATTGACAGCCGACTGGAGAATACGGCGTTAACCTCGTCCTCCGAATCACTCCCAAAGACCGGTATGGGGGTGGGCGCCCCCAGGTTGTTGCGTTGGGATGGCCCTGTATACACTATTTCCTCCTCTTCTTCGGTATCGCTCCCAAAAACGGGAATGGTGGCGGCGGCTTTGTCCTCTGGGTCGCGACACCTTTCTGTATCTTCGAAATCTGGCAAAAAGTATTTCGCGTCTTCGTATTTGCGAACTTCGTTTACAGAAAACGGGTTCAACTCGCCTGTTACGGTGTACTCGAAACCATCCTTGAAGTACTTCATACACTGATGTTGCGTAGAAGGGATGATGTTGTACTCGTGTAGCCAAGGACGACCGAGCAAGGCGTTGTAGCAGGTCTTGGCGTCAATGACATGGAATTTGATGTCTGTGACGAGAAGTCCGAAGCGTAACGTCAGTATTACAGATCCGAGAGTCCGTGACGATTGAGAGTCGAAACCGGAGATAGTAATTTTGTCACGAGCGAGGTGTTGCACACTCATGCAGATTTCCTTCAACACCCGAACATTAAGGAGGTTGACGGAGGATCCATTATCCACCAGGATCTTGCCTATCTTGATGTCATGGCAGTATCCAGAGACATATAGGGGGCGGTTGTGGTCGCACGTCCCGAGAAGGAGGTCTTCATCACCGAAAGTGACATCGGCCGTGTGCACTTCCTCCAGTTCATCCTTCATCCTTTCAGTGGCGAGAAAGGCTTGGAATTGTTCAGGCTCTTGCAACGCCTTAACTAGTGAGTCTCGTGCTTCCTTTGATAATAGAAGGGCATCAAGAATGCTAAGCTGAGAGGGTAGCTTCCTTAAGTGCGCGAGGATGTTATAGTCCACCTTACCCTTTTTGGGAGGGTCTTTGGTAGTTAGCTCTTTTGTGACCTGGTCATCTAAAGTGATATCTTCAATGACCTTTTCCTTTCCCTTATCTTTTCGGCCGACGGGCCCGAGATTCTTTTCTGGGAGTGTGCGATTGCGCAGCTGAATGTTCTCGCAGGCCTCCGATTCCTCCTCTTTCCCTAGAACGGATTCTGTAAAGAAAGGGCCCAGAGCCATTTCTTCATCAGAGTCGCTCCCGAAGGTGAGAACTTGTGACCCTCTGGCGTCAGCCATGTAACAGCTGCCAGTAGTCTTGTTGTGCCCTCCGACAGTACTTCTTCGCTCCCGACGGCTCTTGCGTTTCATGCGCTTAAAATGTTGCTGACGAATAACATATCCTTGCCACCATATTTTAAAGGCGTCGCACTCCTCCGTGGGGTGTGAGATCTTCCGGTGATATGTGCAGTAGTCAGGGTGCCCCTCCGCCCCATTGTGCCTATTTCCTTCCGAAGGTGGTAGCTTCATTCCCATTGACATGGCTTTGGCGAACCTTTTCCTTGTCTTGAATATTTTCTTGTCTGCTTCGGATGCCTTATGTTCCGGCAGGGGTAGTTCAACTCTTTCGTTCGGTTGCCCGCATTTGGCTCCTTCCGATGTGGCCATCTCACGCTCCTGGTCCGCTTTACATTTTAGACGAATCTTGTCTAGAAAAGCGTCGATCATTTCATCTGTTGGCCATGCATGCTCTGGTACAGGCTCTGCCTCCAGCTTTTTAGTGCCATGAGTTTTCCCATCATCAGTAAACGAGTGGGAGATCACGTTACAACTCGCCACATATCCCTCGGATTCATCCGACGAGCTCTCTCCATCATCGTCCTCTTGAAAGATGTGGCGGAGGAACTCTTGCAGTGTGACGGGAGTTCGCGCCTTTTGATTGTATTCTTCTAGCGCGTCGATTTGCTTCTGCAAGTTTGTTCGCTCGTCTCCAAGCTTCGCGGGCTTCTTGGCTTTCTTCTTCTTTTTCTTTGAAGATTTTGACGGTTGGGCATGAGTATTTGGGCCCTTATCACGAGTCTTTGCAATGGTGCGGGGCTTCAACATCCCTTCGATAATTTGAGGTTCAAGAGGGTCCTTCCATTCGATCGCAGGGCATGCATGGAGGTCTCTCAGCATTCTTTTGGTCTTCGTTGATAGCACGACCTCCCATGGAGCTTCTTCGATAAAGGAGCAGGTTGCCCCCGGTGTATCGGCCTTTTTAGGAGTATGTGGTTGTGGTGGGTTCACCTTCCACTTTTCGGACAGTACAAACTTCCCTTGGAGGTATTGATCTTCGATCCATCCTTTGAAGACGAAGCAATCTTCAATCGGATGACTTACCGTCTGATGGTAAGGGCAGTAGTTGGAGTCATTCACCTCGGTGGGTTGTGGCGGTCGCCTTGGATTTGGTAGGTTTATAAGCCTGTTGCGTATCGCCAGCTCGAATAACCGCTTCGTCTTGTCTCGTGGGAACGAGTAGGGACGCTTCATTTTCTCATTATAGTACCGGCGTCTTTCCTCCAGTTGATTCGCCGATTTCGGGGCGTTAGGTTGCTGTTGGGCATTCGCGACGAAGGTTGCCCTTCCTTTACCCTTGTCATTCCGCAGTTCCGACTTCGGGGGAAATGGTCTATGACCCATCTGGTCCATCTGAGCCAACTTGTCGATTAAAGCCTGGAATATGGTTGGCTTAAAGAACATCATAAACTGGGAGATAGTTGCGTGGGGGTCTAGGGTTCCCACGAACATGCCCACCGCAGGTGCTTCCTCGATGCGTTGCTCACATCTCGACCATAAGTTCCGCCAGCGTATAGCGTACTGGACCCAGGTTTCGCCCGGTTTTACCCTGGCGTTAATAAGTGCGGTTATTAGAGTGCGTTCGCTGGCACTTGCAAATCGCTGAGTGAACAACAACTCCATTTCAGCGAACGTTTTGATGGAATCGTTCGGGAGTTCTGAATACCATTCGAACGCTGTTTCTGATAAGCTGCCCACGAACTGGCGAAGCAACAATTTATCGTCACCGCCGGTGTTACCGCAGAGGGCCCGGAACTGGGCAACATGTTGATGTGGATTGCCGGTCCCCTTATACACATGGAATTTCGGTATCGTATAGCCTTGCGGGTATTTGATTTGATCGTACCAGCTCGGATACGGCCGCCCCGTTTTCACGACTTGACCAGCTGCCTCAGTCGCATGATGAACTCGGATTTGCTGGGCTATGTAGTCAGCCAAGTCAGCCTTAGAGATTGCATCCTCCTTGGCCGTTGAGAGGGCTGGTGTTGGATTTGACGTTTCTCCTCGGTCGTCTTCAAGAACGATCGGGGGATCCTCGGCGGGTAGGTCCTGCTGGATCATCATTCCTATCACATCTTGGAAGAGAAGGCCCATCCGTTGTATGTTGGCCGCTTGTTCAGCAGCCTCTTTGTCCCTTCTCTCCAGTGTTCGGCGAAGGAATTCAGCGTCTGTTTCTTCCTCCCGACGTGCGTCTGAGGACGTTTCTGGGTTTTCTTTTGGTCCGGTGAGCTCGGCCATAGCATTCATCATTTCTTGAAGCTTTTGTTGCTGCTCCTGGGCTTTCGTCACGGATCGGGTTAGGGGTCGGTGGCCCGTAGAAGTGCGGCTTTCCTCTTTCCCAAAGGCCATGTAAACAGTGTGCACCACCATGCCCCCAGACTTAGGGCGCCTGGGCTTAGTGCTTTCAGTCGTCGCTGCATGCTGTGAGGTCCTCTCTGGCCTCCTCCTTTTGTGAGTCAGTTGATCACCAGCTTTTTGGGGTTTAGCCTGGTGACCGGCTTCAGGTTGGATTTTCAGCTTCTTGTGCTGGCGGGAGAAGTTTGGATCGATGATCGAGTCTCGGGCCTGCCGCCAAGCCTTATAGATTTTGGAAGACAGCCGTTGAGGAGATCGGGGCTGTTCGGGTTTTGTTTCCACAACCTTTTTTAATGAGGGAGGAGACCTCTTCAGTACTGCCGTGGGGGATTCCTTCGCACCTTATTTAGCATTTCAAAGCTGTTCCCAGTTGGAACAGCAACATTGACCTCTGCCACCGGGGCCGCTGGAGTCAACCCGGAGGGAGAGTTGCCCCCAGCCTTCCTTACTCGGCGCCAATGGCGACGTCGAGCGCGTCGAGCGGGCGGCGTTGGGTCAGCAGTAAGAATGGTTCCTTCTTGCCCCCTGTGTGGATGGGGGGTTGTTGTTGGCGTTAGCCTATCGAAGACCGATGTCCTCTGGGAAGCGGGAGCAAAGGCCGGAGCCGTCAATCTTGTAAAGACTGACTTTTTGGCTGGAGAGGTCGCCTTGGCGATTTCGGGAACGGGAACGGCCACTTTCTTAAAAGCAGCCTTCTCTGAGATTGTAGGCCCCGTGATGAGCTCGCAGGATTCCTGGCCCAATCTAGAGAAGACCGAGGCATCGACGTTGAGCGACTCGTTGAGAGGAGCCGCGGCAGGGGTAAGACGATCAAAGACCGACTTCCCGAGAGTTTTCTTTGTCAGCACTGGAGCGGTAAAGCTTGTCGGCGGGATCATAGTCCCAAAGAACAATCCTGTGGTGGCGCGAGTGACCTGTTCCACTGGCATTGTGAATAGCGAAGCAGCTTGGGGTCCATAGGCTATACCTCCTGGCGAGGCAGAGCGTCGGCTGCAATTGCCGTCTGAGCAGTTGGAGGATTTCGCAGGGATGGAAGCCATCGATCCTTTGCTTTCTGCAATAAGCGAGATGCCAATTCTCAGTACCTTGAAACCCGAGGGCAACTATTAGCGAACCGCGATTGGTTCGTGAATCACGACACACGAAGTGTGGAGTGGAAAGAGGAAAAGGTCCCACCGGGCATGCCAGAATCTGTTCCCCTCCGAAAGACGGCGCGACACCGCGTCTTGCCTGAGATTCGGGGCAGATGCTAATTGGTGCTATCCGTCCACCTCTTCGAAGATGCCAAGTTGATTTATGGCACCACGTATCGAAGGTTTAGACGGATGCGTCCGATGTAGCAGACTTCGTCAGATTCCCCCTCGTTTGAGGGGTTTTTGATTGTGGGGACGCTCTTCCCTGCAGGCGCAAGCCCCTGCAGTTAATTACGCTACCGCATTGCGGTAACAACTTTCTCCTTCTCCAGATGGTCACTTCGTGTCGTGGGTGTCTGTTTTGTATTTTGTTGCCCGTGGATTGTTTACGGAGACTGAGTTATGTCGTCGCCCGTGGGGCGTGGACTAGTCCAAATTCGTATTATCTTAGATTTGGGTTTGGGGGGGTTTGGTTTGAGGATACGTCAGCCATACTTGAGGCTAAGATCAACTCAAACGTTTGTTAAGGATACGTTAGTCTAACTTTGTGACTAAGATCAACTTAACGGGATCGTTTAGATCCGACAAAAGAGTGTTTGGACTCTAATGTTCCAGTTTAGGGACATAGTGGTCCATCGTCTGTATGGCTGTCGGGACCCATCACCTCTCTGACGACGTTGAAGGATTACAACGACAGATGTCAGAGGAGTTCAGAGATGTACCCTTGAGCCGGAGTTAATTTGGGGGATTCGTAGTCCAGTATGTTTGAGGGTTTAAGGACGCGTTAGCCATCTTCGAGGCTAAGATCAACTTAAACGGGACCGTTTAGGTCCGACAAAAGAGCATATGAAGGGCTCTATTGTTCTAGTTTAGGGACGTTGCGGTCCGTGGGTAGTTTAAGGACATTGCGGTCCGTGGGTAGTTTAAGGACATTGCGGTCCGTGGGTAGTTTAAGGACATTGCGGTCCGTTGTTAGTTTTAAGACATCTCGGTCAAGGTTAAGGACGTCGTAGTCCATGGGTTTAAGGACCCCACAGTCCGGTATGTGCTCTGGATGCTTCACACGGGTTCACTGCCGTGCTTAGCGAGGACCAGGCTCCGCTCTGGACGTTTTCCGTGGGGTCAAAGAGTGACGTTATCCACGTTCCGCGTGACCAGGAATTTGTATGAGTTTAAGGACCCCACAGTCCATATCATGGGTGGTCGTCGGGACCCGTCACCTCTTTGAAGACATTGAGGGATTACAATGCCAAGTATCAAAGGAGTGAAGAGATGTACCCTAGAACCGGAGTGGCTTGAGCAGTCCCTGGCCCAATTTGAGGTCAGGACTGATTAATTATGTTATGAGCCCATTGGCCCAATTAGTCACGAATTGAGGACTTATGGCCAGCTTGGGCTAAGTCCCATCATGTCTGGAATATTGATTCCTTGTGAGTCCATCGAGGGAGAAGCTTTGCCTCTATCCCTTTAGCCAATTGGGCTATAGACTAGTGTTAAACACTTCAAAGCAATCAGTGTTGAACACTGGGAATGAGTTTGACAAGTTAGTGTTTAACACTAGAAGAATAATTGGTGTTAAACACCAGCAACAAGGCCTTGAAATGATCATAAGCACTAAAACAGCTCAGTGTTGAACACTGGCAATGGGGATCTCAAATTAGTGCCGAATATTAAAACAATTAGTATTGAACACTACGAACAAAGTTCTTTAATTAGTGTTGAACACTAAGGCCCGATAGCATTTCAATACTGGATTCGAGGGTTTTAACTTAGTGTTAAACACTACAGCAAGAACGGTCACGTGGCCCCACGTGAGAGTGCCTTCCCTTCAATGATTCTGCCGAAATTACTGTGTCTTTGATAGCGTCACGTGTCAGCACGTGACGGGCATTCAAATGCCTATGTGTTAAGGCTTCTGCTGAAAATCACGTGGGTCACGTGGGGTGCTGCCTCAAAGGGGCTTTCTGTAGGGCTTTTGGGGGGTCACGTGGTGACACGTGACCCTGCCTCAATGTTGTTTTTTTTTTGGAGGATCTGTTACTCCTCTTTCAGGAATTAAATTCCTCGAACTTTTAATTTCAGAGGAATTAAATTCCTATTTCCTTTTGAAGGCTTATATTCTGGAATAGAGTTTAAATCTGAGTTTTCTGTGGGAATTAAATTCCTTGTTTATGCGAAGAACCGAATAGGGTTAAACCCTAACAAAAGCTTTTAAGGAATTAAACTCCCCTTTTCTGAGGATTATGATTAAAGGAATTAAATTCCCACCGTTTCAACAGAACTATGTTCTTAATTAGGGTTCAACCCTGTTTCTTTTTGTTTTGAAGGAATTAAATTCCCATGATACAGGGTCGAACCCTGACTTTATTTTGGAGGAATTAAATTCCTATAGTTCTATGAGAGTTAAATTCTCATGCTTGCATTCCTTCTTTATGTTTTGGATCTGCATGGCAGGATCTCGACCCATTGAGAATTAAATTCTCAACCTTAAGGGGAGATGTGCACTTTGCAGATCCTCTATCAAAGAGGGAGGAGATATGCTCTCTCGTTTTATGCCTCAGAGTTAAACTCTGTTGAGAATTAAATTCTTTTTCTTTCCAAAAGGCTTTCCCTTTCTTACCTAGGGTTTTTTGCAGAAGATCTGAGTCTTTTCAAAATATCAAAGCTCTTCTCCTTTCTCTTTTCTTCTCTGCGTATCTCCCTCTTTTTTGTGTCCCTTGGCTCCTATTTATAGGAGAAGCAGCCGAATCAATCAGTCTTTTGTGAATCTTCATTGAGAGATTTGATTTGCGTCCATCATTCATTTTGGGCCTTTGGATTATCAGGTGAATTTTATTCACCATTGGATTTTAAATCCAGAGATTTTCCTTTGTTATTTTGGTTAGATTTTTAAGGGGGAAATCTTTCCAAACCCGAGATTTTCCATAGATAGATGATATTTAATCATCTCTGGATCTTTAATTTGATTGGTCCCAAATAATTACTTTCCTTTAGAAAGATTCGAATTTCCTTCAGAATTTAATTCTGTCGTCAAAAATGGGCTTTGAAAGCCGGTCACGTGTGACCACGTGACCCATGGTCACGTGTAGACACGTGACCCTCTTTGGAATGAAGAATCCTCTTCCTTTCTGCGCTATCTTCCGGTTGCTGTTGTAGCCATCACGTGCTACACGTGACGCCTGGTCACGTGTGAGCACGTGACCCCTGTCTGGCACTTCTTTCTTTGGTTCAATTGGAGAGCGAGTTTGCTGCTTTGAACGTCACGTGTCGACACGTGACCCTGGTCACGTGGGAGCACGTGACCTCTTCTGAAGCTCTTTTCCTTGACTTGATCAGCGAATCAAAGTGCGCTTTTTCTGTATTTTATAGGTCACGTGTCAACACGTGACTGCTGTCACGTGTAAGCACGTGGCCTCTTTTGAAGCTTTTCCCAGAAGCTTTCCTGATTTTAAATCAGGAAACAGCCATCGTAGGATGCAACGGATTGGGATGCTTATGAATGAAATCACCGTGAATTTGGAAGATATGAGATTTCTTTACATGCTCTCCGCTATCACGTATCATGGTGGGCCAGTAATACCTAAGCCGTTTAATTTGAGGTCGCATCTTAGGGTCGGACTGGTGAGCACCGCAAATGCCCGAGTGAACTTCTTTCATGACTTTCTGGGCTTCGGCCAATGACAGACACATAAGCCAGAGTTGGTCATATGATCTGCGGTATAGCGTGTCATTTACGAACACATATCGGAGAGCTCTCTTCTTCAGCTGAATTCTCGTAGATTTTCCTTCGGGCAGCTTGTCGTATCGGAGGTACTCTATGAAGGGTTCGCTCCAATCGGGCTCGTCTTGGATGATCGAAGCTTCTTCGGCAGGATTGTTCTCTTGTTCTAGGCTTTCTTCCTCATGCAAAGAGGCTGGAGGAAGAATTTGCCGGCTTCTGACTGTGATTAGAATTTTGTCCATGTCAGGATCAGCTAGCTCTTTAGCTAGGCGAGCGAGTATGTTGGCCTTTCTGTTCAACGCTCTAGGGACTCTCATTAGTTCAATATGAGTGAACTGTTTCATGAGTTCCACCACTCGGCTTCTGTATCGAGCTAACTCAGGTTTGTATATCTTATAGTCCCCGCTTACTTGGTTGACGACAAGCTGGGAGTCACCGTAAATCCGTAGCCGAAGGATTTCCATTTCTATGGAGAGCTCCAGATCAGCTATCAGAGCTTCATACTCAGCTTCATTGTTTGTGCGAGGCTCGGTGAGAGAAAAAGGACGTCGTAGGGTTCCCATCGATGGCATGATGAATACCAATCCTATCCCTGCTTTTATCTGCGGGATGCTTGATCTGCCGGAGCTCCTCATTGATGAGGCTCCATCGAAGTAGAGCTCCTAACATGGCTCATCTTCCTTGAGATGCAGCACTTGTTCGTCGGGTAACTCGCAATTAAGCGGTGACCCCTCTGATACGGGATGAGCAGCAAGGAAGTCTGCAAGAGCTTGCCCTTTTACTGCTTTCTGAGGAGTATAAACTATGTCAAACTCAAGTAGCATGACAGCCCATCTTGACATTCTACCGGCTAGGCTTGCTTTGGTCATTAATTATTTGAGCGGGTCGACTTTAGAGATCAGCATAACCCGGTGAGCGAGCAGATAGTGCCTCAGCTTCTTCACAGCGAACATTAGAGCCAGGCATTGCTTTTCGATCGGGGAATAGTTGTGTTCCGTCCCGACTAAAGTTCGACTGAGGAAGTAGAGGGCATTTTCTTTTCCCTCCTCATTGTTCTGGGCAAGGAGCGCACCGAGTGACTCATCTAGCGCGGCAGTATAGAGAATCAACGGTTTTTTTGGAATAGGAGCAGCAAGCACTGGAGGGTGAAACAGGTACTGTTTGATGCTTTCGAATGCTTCTTGACATTCGACATCCTAGACAAAAGGAGCTCCTTTCTTCATGAGCTTTGAGAAGGGCCGACATCTCCCCGATAAATTTGAGATAAATCTTCGTATATAAGCAAGCATGCCTTGAAAAGATCTTAGCTGTGTTAGATTCTTCGGAGGGGGCATCTCCATGATGGCCTTTATCTTGGATGGGTCAACTTCAATCCCTCGATGTCGGACTATGAAGCCCAGGAATTTTCCTGACAACACGCCAAAAGCGCACTTCAGAGAATTCATTTTCAGATCGTACTCCCTCAGTCTGGTGAGAACGGTCCTAAGATCTTGGATGTGATCGGCCTTGGCTTTAGCCTTGACGACCAGATCATCAACATAACATTCGACGACTTTATGAATTAGGTCATCAAAGATATTGGTCATTGCCCTTTGGTATGTAGCACCTGCCTTCTTCAGTTCGAACGGCATCACCTTGTAGCAATATATTCCGATCGGGGTTCGAAATGTTGTGTGTTTCTCATCCTCAGGCGACATCTTGATCTGATTATATCCAGACGAGCCATCCATGAAGGTGAACAGCTCGTAATTTAAGGTGTCATCGACAATCATTTCCATGACCGGGAGAGGGAAGTCGTCTTTAGGGCATGCCTTGTTGAGGTCCCTGAAATCGACACAAACTCGGATCTGCCTATTTTTCTTCTTCACTGGGACTATGCATGCGATCCAATCCGCATATTTCTTTTCTCTGATGAAGCCAACATCGATAAGTTTCTTAGTTTCCTCGATGACCTTTTATTCTAGCTCCCTTCTCATTCTTCATGGAGCTTGCTTGACTGGCTTAACATCTGGAGAAATAGCCAGCTTATGCACGACTACCTCACGGGAGAGGCCAGGCATTTCTTTTTACGTCCATGTGAAGCAGTCAGCGAATTCATGCAGCAGGGCTACTATCTGCTCTTTCATTTCCTCTGACAAGAGCGAGCTGATATAGGTCGGCCTTGGATTATCGGGCGTTCCTAAATTAATCTCGGTTAGCTCATCGAAGGTTGCTTGTCCGCCATCTTCGAGCTCTTGAGGAGCTTCTTCTGGCTCGGCTATCTCGTCATCATCATTTGATCTTTCGCTGGTTTCACCAACATGGATCATGTAGCATGCTTTGGAATCAAGTTGAATGAAGCCCATGCCCCGTCTATCTGGAATTCGTCCATCGATGAGTGCTTGGACCTGAGGCGGATGCCATAGCCTTTCATAAAACTTTGCTTCGGACTCCGTTTGATATAACCGGCATCCGCACCTTTTGAAATATTCCCGCATCTCAGGCGCATAATATCTGGGATTGAGGACGGCCCTTATGCCTCTCTCGTAGGGGAGGCACACGACAGACAAATCGTCCGGGTGCACAACGGGGTTTGACCCATAAAATAGGATGCCCTTCTGTCCACTTTTCCTCCCGGAACGTAGAAAGTTTTCAGCTGGTCCACGGTAGAGACTGACAATGCATCGAGCTCTTTGCACATCCGTTCCGGCACCATTGTAATGACCAAGGACCCTTCTGCAATTTCGAAGGTCTCTCGTAGTTTCTCTTATTGCGTGGGGGTCCAATCTACACAGCTGTTGCAGGCAGGTCCTCTTCCTCCGACTCTTCAGTGTCGCTGCCAAGATGAGGGCAGACTTTGCTGCTAGATGGGCCTTCACTATCAGATTGATCAGTATCGCTACCGAAATGAGGGCGAGTTTTACGGAAGGATGGACTTCCAGCGTCGGACTCATCAGTGTCACTCCCGAAACCCGAGCATACTTGGGTGCTTTTGCTTTTGAAAGTGACAGCCGGCTCAGATTTTCTTTTGAGTCTTGGGGCCGCTCTATCCTCAGTCAGTTGTGGCTTAGCATTTTGTTGGTTCATAAAGTACCGAGAATCTTCATATCGGACTTCATGCATACCGAACGGCTGGATGTCTCCGTCAATGCGTCTTTCTTCGCTATTTTTTAGTATACTTCATGCATGGATGGAGAGTTGACGGAACGATACCGTAATCGTGGAGCCACGGCCGTCCCAAGAGAATTTTATAAGACGAGTCAGCGTCGATCACGTATATCTTAGCTTCAGTTTGCAGATCCCCAAATTTGATTGGCAAAGCTATAGACCCCAGAACTTGCTGATATTTTTGATTGAAGTCTTGAATGACAATCCTTTCCCTTGACAGGTGTCGGACATCCATTGATAAACTCTTCAGAGTCCGCAAGTTCATGATGTTCACTGAGGACCCCGGATCAATCAATATGCGATTAATCCGATCTCCATCGCTGTACCCGGTCACGTAAAGCGGCCGGTTATACTCAGCTGTTCCCAGTAGCAGGTCTTCATCCTTAAACGTGACCGTGGCGGTATGCAGGGTGTACTGATCTTCTTTCATATTAATTTCCGCAAAGCGAGCCTGATACCACTCGGGGTTTTGTAGAGCGTGAATGAGAACATCTCTAAGCTCCTTAGATAGGACCAAGGCATCGTTGATGCTCAGGAGAGACGGAAGCTTCCGTAGATGAGCCAAGACATTATAGTCCACCGAGAAAGAACTTGAGTTTTCATTAGCCGGTTCTATGCCATCTTCCTCATTAGCCACCTGTTTTTCCTTTCCTTTTAGGGCGTTGCCCTGATTTGGCGGCAGAGCCCTGCCTCTTCTGAGCTAGATTTGGTTGGCCCTTATGGCGAGCTCCTCGTTCTCTTCGGGAAAAAAAAGCTCCTCCTCAGAGTCGCCGCCCAGATAGATGGTGTAGCAGGTCACTATAGGGATCTCTTTGTTGGAGTCTTCTTCTAGCTCCTCTAGAATCTCAGCCGCTTCTATAGGGAAGAACTCCTTCAATTGAATTAGAGTCCTTTCCTTTTGTTCATAGTTTTCGAGAGAATCGATATATTTTTGAATGGTCGATCTCCCTGCAGACTCCTTTTTGGGTCGAGCTGCACTTTTCTTCTTCTTGAGCTTTTTGGATTTTGAGCCTGATTGAGCCGAATTGGCAGCTGGAATGGTGGGCTTCTTCTGCCCTTCCCATTCTGTTCTGGGCTCTTTCCGAAGTAGCCTTATCATCTTCTTTGTCTTATTAGATATATGCGTACTCCACAAAGGTTGTGGTGAGTCAGTTTCATTTCTCAGGGCAGCGGGTTCAGCTGTCTGCTCCCAGAAGGCTTCAGCTTATGTCTGTATAAAGTTGGTGGTTGCAACTTGATTGTTCACCAACATACTCTTAGACAGCTCGATCTCTCCAGCCTTGTACTGCTTCTCGACCCAGTCTTTGAAAATATAGCAATCCTCGATCGTATGGCTCACTACTCGATAGTATGGGTAATACAGGGGATTGTCGGTCATTTTTGCTTCTTGAGGTCTTTTCGACTCTGGCAATTGTAGACCGTTGTTCAAGGCATTTTTAAATATCTTGCGGACCCTGTCCATTCTGAAAGAGTAAACCTTGTTCTTTTTCTCCTCTAGGGAAGGCCCTTCTCCTCCAAGCAATAGCTTTCGAGACCGGTTGGTTTTGGAATCGCTTGCCCTTCGCTTGTCTTCATTGTCGGACGCATTGAAGATATTGGTACTGCTGGAATTCCCGCTTCTACGGTTGTCGTCCCGCTTGCTTTTCCAAGTCTTGTCTCTATGAGAGTCCGGGGTAGACTCTTGCTTCGAGCGTTCCAGCATTTGGAATTTCTTAGTTAGCTCTTGAAACATGTTGAGTCCTTCTATACACAAGAATGGGACCATCCAATTGCTGAGGTTCTCAATGAGAAGGCTGACGGACTGGTCCTGTTCCAGCGGCGGTTCGCACTTGACTATGAGATTACGCCATCGAGCGATAAAATCGGTGTTGCTTTCATTCTTCCCCAGCTTGGTCCTCACAAGGTCAGCAATGGAGATTTTATCACTGACACTCATGAACCTTTGCCGAAACAGAGACTCCATTTGGGCAAAGGTAATGACGGACCCGTCTGGTATACTCGCGTACCAGTCGAAAACGACACCGGTCAGGCTGTTGACAAACTGACGAAGAAGGAGTGCATCATTGCCCCCTGTATTTCCGCACGATGCTTTAAAGTGGGCGACGTGCTGATTTGCATTTCCCGTTCCGTCAAATCTTCCGAACTTAGAAATGACGTACCCGCTCGGGAACTCGATCAGATCGTACTGTGCGGGATATGGCCGCCTACTACTGCCAATTTATTTCTGAACTTCAGCTTCGGCCACCAATGTTTTAACCTTGCTGGTGACCAGATCCATTATCCGATCTTGTGTTAGAGAGATAGTGCTATCTGGGGCCAAGGCGTCCCCAGAAGCGGAATGTGGCCGGCTTTCGTGCGGCTCGTCCAATCTTGGACCCAAAGGGACAGGCATCGCCTGCTTCGGATTGTTATCAGCCGGCTCATGAGTAGAGACTTGTGCTTGATTGGGAGGCGCTCAAGCAATTTGAGCCGTAAGCTGCATCACAACGTTCGTTAGGTCGTCAATTTTCGAATAAAGCTTGGCCATCTCTTTATCTTTGCTCCTGAGCTGTTTTCGAATCTCTTGAAGCAGCTCTTGCTCCGCGGTCCTGGGGCGGAAAGTCGGCTCTTCATCGCTGTCCGAGCTTGACTCTACATGGACTGAGGGGTCTTTCTTCCTATCATCCTCATCGAGAGGGTTTTCATCATCTAGCGGAGGTGCTATTCTTGGGAAGCGGCAACCACATTCAAGCCAGATTGGGCTTGGGATGTGGTGGCCCCATCCTTATTTTGCTGTGAAGGTTATCGCTGGGGCACCCGCCTGCCATATAGACCGTATGGATAACATATCTAGCCGTCTTATTATTATCGGCGACTGATTTCATGGATCTCTATCTTGAACCGTCTTGTTTTGGTAACAGGCAGTCGACTGAAGGCGGCTGGCCTGGCCGGATTCTTGAATGGTGCTGACACTTCTTTTCTGGTTTTTCCCTACTGTTTTCGCGCAGCACAGAGCGCCTGATAGACTCTTGAAGAGACAGTGTCATACTTTTTCTGTTGGGGCCGGGAAACGTCTCTTTGTAGCGATGTTTGGACCACTGTCTTCTTGATTTTGGCGGTCATGGCATTTTTCTGAACCCACTTCAGAGGTTCGAAGGAATTGCTGATTTTTACGGCCGACTCAGCCATCGTTACGGAGTAACCCTGCTCTTAGAACCTCACAAGATTCCACTTGGCCGGAGTCTTGGCCCTCTTGTTGGCTCTATACCTGAGCCGCTTCTGCCTTAACTTTTCTGTTTTAAGCACTTGGCAGGCTTCGGCTCTTCGGGAAGACACCGTAGGCCGATTGACAGTGAGCCCAGAGAAGATGCCTGCTCGCGCGATTGTCAAGGGCAACATCTGAGCTTGCTGGAGATGCCTTGTGGCCCCATTGGTGTAGACGGCCTTTCCCCCAGTCGGAACAGTGGAGAGTCGTTCGAATACAGATTTGCATTTGGGGTGGGTTGCTCTGGCGACCACAACGTTCGGCCTCCTGCCCCTTGAGGTCGGTTTGGCCACTTGGTTTGTCATGACCTCCGTCAGATCGCTTCCAGCAGGGTAGATGATGACGGAACCAAATTGACGGGGTGGATCCTCCCATTGCCGGCTGATACAGGCAGGGAGAACCACGCGAGCATTGATCTTGACCACGTACGAGATCGGGGTCGCGTCGGAAGCTGAATTCGTCTTAGGAGATATCGTCGTTGAAAGTTGATTGCTGCACGAAAAAAGAAATTATTTCAGTACAAACATCGGCATATATGTTAAATGAGTTCGCATGAATGCTTGACCCGAGATATGGGAGGAGAGAAGGGTCCCACCGGGCGTGCCAGAATCTATAGGGTGTTTTTCGTCACCCCATTGAGATGGGAATATGCGCGCGCTTGTCAGGCGCATTACAGATTCCCCCTGCCTAGGGTAGGCTGGGCTTTATTGATTGTGGGGATCCGAATCTCCGACAGCCGCGAACTAAGCGGCCGTTAATTACCTCTTGCCTTTGGAGCGAGAGAACCTCCGATTGACGGGTCAAACTGGTCATGCGAACTCAATGTGCAGTGTTGTGTTTTGAAGGGGTTTCGGATGTATCGGGGGCCCCGCAGAGTTTTTACGGGCCTTGCAGCCCCCTTGCGGGGTGCGGGGCAGCACCCCGTTAGAAATTTTTTCTAACGGGGAAGGTATATTTAGTGTGGAGTGCATATAAAAAATGGGGGGAAGCGTCTTAAAGACGCATGTGTGGCACGTGGGCGCATGGTGCCCGGGGTCACGTGCGCGCACATGGGTGCCTTAGTGCTCGAGGTCACATGCGCGCATGTGACCATTGGGCGCCTAAGCGCCCGGGGCCACGTGCGCGCACGTGACCATTGGGTGCCTTAGCACCCGGGGTCGCGTGCGCGCATGTGACCATTAGGCGCCTTCGCGCCCGGGGTCACGTGGCGCGCACGTGACCGATGGGCGCTTTTGCGCCCCAGGGTGCTCGGGGTCATGTGGCACATACGTGACCATTGGGCGCCTTAGCGCCCTGAGGTCACGTGGCGCACATGTGATTGATGGGCGCCTTAGCGCCCGGGGTCACGTAGCGCATGCGAGACCATTAGGCACCTTAGCGCCCCGGGGTCACGTGGCGCACACATGACCGATGGGAGCCTTAGCGCCCAGGGTCACATGGCGCACACGTGACCACGGGAAACAACCGCGGGAAAGGGCCTATCCCCTAGATTGGGGAGTTGAACTCCAAAGGGGTTTTTAGAGTTGAACTCCTAACTGAAACTAATTTATGGAGTTAAACTCCAACAGATCTAGAAAGGAGTTAAACTCCTAGGAATCTTTGGCTCTTCTTTTGAGCCTTAGATCTGTCCAAAGTTAGATTTTTGGAGATGGGTCTTCTTCTTCCTTCTCTTGATCGGTGGGATCTTGGAGAAAAGGGGGTGAGACTTAAAAGTCTCCCCCTTTCGAGATCTGATTGGAGATCCGAGCTCCCCTTCTTGGGTTTTGCGGTGAAAAACTGTTTATTTTTTAGAAAGGAAGAGTTAAACTCTTGATTGAATTTAAAAAAGAGGAAGAGGGTTTTAGACCCTTGAGAAAGGGGAAGGAGGCACAAACCCTAGTTTTTGTGGAGAATCAAAAGTCCTTGAGATATTTTCATTATCTTTGCCTTTATAGGCTATACACTTTACATATAGCCCCTTGGGCTTTACAAAAATGGCATTTTGCCCATCCCATACTTCATGTGCTATTTCTTTTTGCACATAAGCCATGTGCTTTACAAAAATTGGGCTTTATGCCTAATTTTGCTTATATTTATTCATAAAATAAAATAAAAGAAATACTCCAAAATTATTTATTACAAAATTTTTATCTTGGCATGGGGGAGCGGCGGCTTCATATTCGGGCTCGACCCGGGCATTGGCCCACTTGACCTGGGCTTGGGCCTACTTGGCTTGGAGTTGACTTTGATTTTGACTTGGTCAACCGGGGTGTAAATTTTGACCCCAACAATAGGATTCAAAAGACTTAAGTTACAGGGATCTGGACCCGTTCTTAAGCCGTCATATCCCCTAAACTTCTCTACAGGTAGTCAATATTGACCCTTGTATACAATCCAGGGGCACGAATAAATATTTCTTTGCCAAGTTCTACAAATGGAAATAAATGTCCCCATATGGTGAATAACACTTGTAAGTCCTCTCGACTTATAAGGAGAAACACTCTTGGAAGATCCTTACGACTTATAAATGAAGACATCAATTAGGAATCTCCATGATTCTTAAGGAGAAAATACGCCTACGAGATCCGCACGAATCGTAGGGAGAAAACCCTTTATGAGACCCTTACGGCTCATAAATTCAAAAGTCTTATTCGACATGATCCTAACCATGTCTACTCAGCCACCTTTGTACAAATCGACAGGTGCAAATGATGATTCGCTCCTGACACTATCCTGGTTGTAGCGATACTGATGCCTAAACAGGTGTCAAACTCCAAGTCAACCTCTCCGGCAGATGCCGTCTCTACAACCATCTAATGAAGAAGGGGACCCCGTTCGTCTGGGATCAGAAATGCCGAAGTGCACGGGACGAAATCAAGCAATACCTGCAGAATCCGCCGTTACTGACCGCTCCGATCAATGGAAAGCCCCTCATCCTATACACAACAACCCTTGAAGTTTCTTTAGCTATGCTATGGGAATAGGAGAACGACCAAGGGAAGGAGAGAGCTCTCTAGTATTTGAGTCGAGTTCTCCTGGTAGCAGAAAACAACTACTGCCCCATAGGAAACCATTGCCTTGCACTGATCTTCGCGATAATGAAGCTTCGACATTATGCCTTGGCACATGAGATCCATCTCATATCAAAGGTGGATCCTCTCAAGTATTTGATGTGAAGAGCCATACTAACGGGAAGGCTTGCCAAATGGGCCCTCCTCTTGATGGAGTTCTCGATAATATATCGACCCCTCAAGGCAGTAAAAGGCCAGGCCATCGCCGACTTTCTCATTGAGCATTCGATACCAGCCGACTCTCCTTTAAATTATGAATTGCCAGATGAACACGCGTTCGACGCAATCGACAGAGAGGAGGAAGGAAATAATGCCTAATGGGAACTCTACTTCGATGGAGCATCTTCCATGAAGAAGCGAAAGCAAAACACCCCCATAATCAAAGCTGGGGTAGGCCTTATCTTTATGACACCGCAAGCAGGGATAATACGTTTCGCCCTTTCATTGACAGAGCCAAGAACAAACAACGAAGCGGAATATGAAGCTTTGATAGTAGGTCTTGAGATCGCTATCGACATGGGGATCGAAAACCTCCTCATATATGGAGACTCCCGGCTGGTCGTTAGCCAAGTAAATGGCGACTATCAGACGTGCAAGCCACAGTTGGTAAAATATGGCGAAAGGGTGTAGCAACTGCTGACTTAAATTCCATCCTGCGTCCTGGAAAGCATACCGCGGGTGGAAAATATCAAGGCAGATGCATTAGCCAAACTCGCTAAAGAACTGGCTGATGAAAATCTTGATGATGTAAGGATCATTGTGCAAAACCGCCGGATTTTTGGCGGATTTTCGCGCTAGCAGAAATATCTCCGGAGTCGTCTGAAAGAAAAGAAGCGACCAAACAAGTGGTCCTCCTAATAGAAGATGAAGAAAGGGTCAAAGATTGGAGGGAAGTCTTCATAGACTACATCAAATTCCATCGGACACCCGAAGACGCATCGTCAAGACATCAGCTCATGAAGCGAGCCCTATCTTTCACCTTCGTCAATGATACTCTATATAGGAGATCGTTCGACAGTTTGTGGCTAAGGTGCCTGGGACCAGAAGAAGCAAAAAGGGTCATCCAAGAAACTCATGACGGACTCTGCAGTTCCCATCAAGCCAGGCTAAAGATGAAGTTGAAGATCAAAAGAATGGGTTACTATTGGCCCACGATGATTCAGGACTACCTCGAATATGTGAAGTAGTGTCACTCGTGCCAAATTCACGGGGACTTCATCCACCAGTATCCGAATCCACTACACCCAACATTGGTTAGCTGGCCGTTCGAAATGTGGGGAACCGATATAATCGGACCTATCGAACCAACATCATCCAAGGGACATCGGTTCATATTAGCAATAACCGATTACTTATCTAAGTGAGCAGAGGCAGTACCGCTAAAGGAAGTGAAGACGGAGAACATTCTCCATTTCTACAGGACACACGTCATCTACCGGTTCGGCACTCCACGGCGGATAATCTCGGATAATGGGCCGGCCTACAGAAGCCATAAGATCAGTCGCTTTGCATAGTAGCATAATATAGATTGGAGATACTCTTCGGTCTATAATCCCCGAGCTAACGGTCTAGCTGAGGCTTTCAACAAAACCTTGACAAAGATCATAAAGAAAACGCTGTCTAGAAATAAAAAAGACTGGCATGAGAGACTGCAAGAATCTCTCTGGGCGTATCAAACCACCTTCAAAACGGCCACGAATACAACGCCATTCGCGTTGGTATTTGGCACAGAAGAGGTACTTCCCTTGGAGATAAAGCTATCCTCTCTACGAGTAGCAGTTCGATACGAGCTGACAGATGAAGAAAATTCCCATCTTTGTCTTGAGGAGCTCGATGCCCTTGATGAAACTCATCTCATGGCGCAACAAAACCTGGAAGATTACAAAGAAAGGATGACGCGCTCATACGAAGACTAACCAGACCGAGAGCATTCCGCCAAGGCGAACTCGTGCTAGTCGTAAAAAGACCTATGATCCCCAATCGTGCAAAGCGAGGGAAATTCGAGCCAAACTATGAGGGTCCGTTCATCATTGACAAGATCTACCAAGGTGGGGCCTACTTGCTCATGAATATGCATGGCGAATGACCTTTCCGGCCAATAAACGGCCGATTCCTTAAGAAATATTACGCTTGACAAGTCATAACTAAGGTTAATGATAGATGACGACGCTCGTGTCCGCTCGCTGTCTTCCTGAGTCCAAACTCTATAAGTAATATCCGACAAAACTTCGCCCCGAGGCCTAACAAGGGACCGAGATGTCCCTAAACTAACTATGGACCGAGATGTCCCTAAAACTAACAATGGACCGAAGCGTCCCTAAACTAACAATGGACCGTAATGTCCATAAACTAAATACATCACCTCAAACACGGCGATAGTGGAATTCAAATCCACAAGTCCCAGCGGTGAGGACTGCAACTTAAGTTCCGCTGGCCGCGCAGCTGCCTCGGTGGCGAAGTTTCCCATAAGTTCCAATGGCAAAAAAACGGTACGTCCACAAGCGAAATGGGAATGGATGAAAACCCGAAAGGGCTCCGTGAGTAAAATCAGCAGGGCTACCGGCAAGTTTGTGAAAACCCGAAAGGGCGCAATGTCGTTAAAAATAAAAACATCTGCAAGGTCCTCTCGACCTTGTGAGGAGAAAACACCCGTGTGAGATCCTTACGACTCACAAGGGAGCAACACACTTAGGGATCCCTACGATTCCTAAGGAGAAATTACACTTACGAGATCCTCACGACTCGTAAGGAGAATTCCCCCCTACGGGACCCTCACGGCTCAGAAGATTCAAAAGCCTTAAGATACAAGGACCTGAACTTGTTCTTAAGCCGTCACACTCCCCAAGTTGCTCTACAAACGGTCTAATATTGACTCTTGTATACAATTCACGGGTGCAAATAAACATTCCATCACCAAGTCCCATCAATGACGAGGAGTGTCCTCATATGGTGAACGACACTTGTAAGTCCTCTCGACTTATAAGAAGAAAATACTCTTATGAGATCCTTACGACTTATAAGAGAACACACACTTGGGGATCCCCATGATTCCTAAGGAGAAAATACACCTAGGAGATCCTCACGACCCGTAGGGAGAAATACCTTTATGAGACCCTTGCGGCTCATGAAGTCAAAAGGCCTTGGTCGGCAGGATCCTAACCCTGTTTGCTAAGCCACCTTTGTGCAAATCAGCAAAAGCAAATGTTGATTCGCTCCTGGCGATATTCCAGTCGCAGTGATGCTGATGCCTGAACGGGTGTCAATCCCAAGTCCTTTCACGGCAAATGATGATTCGCTCTTGGCAATATTCTAGTTGCAGCAGTGCTGATGCCGAGATTGGTATCAGATTTCAAGTTCCATACTCGCAAAAATCAGCAAGCAAAAGATGCATATAAAATAGCCGAAACGATGGGCAACTCGCATAAAAATCAGCGAGCAAAATCTATGCATATAAAAATAGCCGAAATTTTTGGGCAACTCGTAATAAAAAGCAGCGAGTAAAATGAAAATAGCCAAAATGATTGGGCAATCGTGATTCTCGCAATATAAAAAGCTGAAATGATAGAGCATCGCGGAACGAAAAAAAAGAAGAGAAAATTTTTGCCCTGCAGGTGAGTCCGCATCAACCCCTGTATACAATCCATGGACATAAACGAAAAGGCAACCACATTTTCCCACCAGGCTCCATCAGAAAGAGAGCCAAGTCTCGACGGAAACATCTACAGCCTAGAAATCAACAATGGCATTTCTTCTCCATTCCAATAGGATGCAGACGCGACGTCAACAAAACGGAGCCATGGCAAAGTCCCTAGTTCCAAATCTCGATGGTTCACAGACAGCCTAGAGATCAACAACGACGTTTCTTCTCACTCCAACAGGATGCAGACGCAACGTTAACAAAATGGAGCCATGGCAAAGTCCCTAGTTCCAAATCTCGATGGTTCACCGACAACCTAGAGACTATATCGGAGCCATGACAAAGTCCTTAGTTCCAAATCTCGACGGTTCACCGACAACCTAGATACTACATCGGAGCCATGGCAAGGTCCCCAGTTCCAAATCTCGACGGTTCACAGACAGCCTAGAGATCAACAAAGGCGTTCCTTCTCACTCCAACAGGATGCAGACACAACGTCGACAACCGACCCCAGGGTCAAAACAATGGAGCCATGGCAACGTCCCTAGTTCCAAGTCTCGACGGTTCACAGACAACCTAGAGACAACCTCGACATTCGTCGCAATATAGCAGACACAATGTCAATAAAAGAAAAAGAAGATCCCTAGCTTCACAGTCTTGACGTCAATTCAAATAAAACCTAAAAGACTAACGGAGATCATCCCACACCAGCGCGGAGTGGTCATGACTCATCGGGGCTCCCAAATTGAGCCTAACCTCAAGTAAAAAGCGGCATGGAAAATCACTAACGCTTGATCTTCCGACGGTAATATGACCTGGGAGATTACTTAAAGACGTCTTGTCCAGCCCCCGAAGGGATCAGAGACACGACAGTCATGGGGCTACACGAATAGCAAGATTACATATCGAGGAATATATCGGCCAACGCGACGGTACGAGGGACAAAAACCCTAGTACCACAGACCCTAACGGACTTCTATCAGTAGAGGTTAAC
Organism: Agapanthus africanus; assembly: GCA_030015575.1. Lineage (NCBI taxonomy): Eukaryota > Viridiplantae > Streptophyta > Magnoliopsida > Asparagales > Amaryllidaceae > Agapanthus > Agapanthus africanus. The sequence continues at coordinate 496,070,956 of CM057343.1, read as the reverse complement.
TGTGGCGTTAGGACATTCTTGTGAGAACTTCTCGATTCGTCTCGACTCGTAGGGAAAACAATGTTCTTGCGAGAACTTCTCGATTCGTCTCGACTCGCAGGGAAAAACATCTTCACGAAATCTTCATGAAGGTGAAAAGTCTTAGGCAGCGGGGATATCAACATGTTTCCTAAGCACTGTGGCCCTGCAAGTAGGTCCAAGATGGACTATTGTATACTATCCACGGATCGTATTCTCCAAAGTCGAATATCGACAAGAAAAAAAACCACTTATGAGTCCTATCGACTTGTAAAGGGAAAATTCTCATGTGATATCCTTACGACTCTCAAGAGAAAACACACTTAAGAATCCTCACGACTCCTAAGGTGAAAATACACCTACTGGATCCTCTCGACTCTTAAAGAGAAGTCTTTATGAGACCCTCACGGCTCATAAAGTTGAAAAGTCTTAGGCGGCAGATCCAAACCTGTTTCCTAAACCATCGCTGCCCTACAAGGAGGGTAAGATGGACTAGCTACGGGCCACATTTACCAGAGTTACACGCCAATATGAAATAAAATATGTCTTTTATTCATGAATTCAAGTGAATACAAGATACATTTCATAAAAGAATCAAAATGAATACAAGATACTTTCATTCAGGAGTGAATACAAAAAAGAGAGAAGGAGAATATACAAAGAAATATTTAAGCCGGTGGACGGTGCAATAAGCTAGTAAGTTCGTCATTCTTCCGCTGGACCTCGGCTTCACGCTCCGTTAGTACGGCAAGACAGGCCACCGCCTGAGTCTGCTGAGTCTGATATGAAGCAAACCGACTCTCAAGCTCTTTTTCGGCAACTTTATGGGCTTCAACCATCTCGCGGGTAAAGATAACGGCTTCATCAAGAGCCACCACCTCTGTAATAACTTCTTGAAGCACCCGCTAAATTTCGTATGCATGAGTAGTCTTGGCCGTAAGATGAGCTTGAAGTTCCCCCAAAGCATTCGAAGCTAACTCCTTCTCCGAAAACTTCCGGTGGAGCCTCTTCTCGCATGATTGCAGATTGGCTGCGCACCGTTCGATCCATCCCCGCAGACTCGATTTTACAGTTACAATTTTGGAGGGAAGACGGATGCACTCGAGCCCGTGTAAATAGACCTCCGCTCGATGACAGTACTCAACATAAACGCGCACCAGTGCTTCATCATGATAAGTTGCTAGAACGGACAAGGAAGCGTTAGCTTCGACAGCAAATTCTTCGACCGTGACAGAAGTAACAGCGCGGAGGTCTTCATTGAGAGCCGTTAGGGAGTAAATACTTTGTTTTGCCATTCTTTCAGACCCACGCCGGGCATAGGGGCATGGTGGCATGGAGATCCGAGATTCTAACGGGGTTAGGGTCGGCAGAGTTATCGAAATTTACAAACAATTAGTGTGGTTTACGAACATGGAATAGACGAAACAATGCCAAAGATAAAGGCTTACTTACTCACAGTCATGCAGGGGGGTTGAGAGATCCCCAGGCCTATCAAGGATCTCAACTCGTCATTGGCTTCTAGAACTGTGGAGAGCATATTAGCATCACTATATAACATAATAATAAAATAAAAGAGGACAAAGCATACGAACCTTAGCCTGAGGAAAGAACTATTCTTTGTGGGGGTATTGCTTGGGGGGCAGCCATGTCAAGCAAGCATTGGAAGGTTTTTCTTGGAGATAGATCCATGATGGAGGCCGCCAATTCCTACAATTCTGAAGGAAAGAAGGGTTCAGATAACATAGGGATCGTTAAAACGAAATGTAGAAGATTATCTTCGATACTTCGCCCTTCTTGAACTGGAGGGATGGCAGCTTCGGCAGGCTCCTCCATACCCTCAGGTACATCGCCTGGGAGATGTGCCGATAAGGCAGCTTCCAATTGAGGGACAACAGTCGCCACCGGGAGCTCCAAGGCAGGACTAACGGCTTTAGCAACCTCTTCTACACCCTCGGTACGTCATTAGAGATGTCCATGGGATTTGGGGCCGATGACGTCGGCCATGCTGAGGGAACAGGCACAGAAGGAACATCAGCCGCCACTGGAAGCTCCACAGCACGGATGGCCGCTTCAGTCAAATCCTCTTTCACCGCCGAAGTCCCTGCAAAGTTTTCACAAAAATGAGAAAACATAAAAATAATACGGACTATTCGCTAAAAGAAGGACATGAGAAAGACGCATACCAATGCGCCAAGGAGCTTGAAGTATGGCTTTCTCGAGACGTTTTTCCTTTTTTGCTAAGTGCGCTCGCCGGGATTCAAGTGCAGATGAATGACTGCCAGTCTTTAATGCAAGCTCGTCTTTGGAGGTGATCGTTATGGTCTGTTTGAGGGCCGTTCTTCTTCCATTAGCAAAGGACCCATATGTACCCGCCGTAATGATGGATCAACGTCATAGAAGATAACCTGAGGGTAGGGCTTTTTCGAGATGCGCACATTCTCGGTCTCATCCTGTGAGCGCCTTAAAACCTCATCTAATTGCGCGGCTTCCTCGGCGGAAAAGCCAGGATAAATAAGACCTGCGTCCGATTCCTCCATAGCTATCGGTTCGTCCTGAATGAACGGCTCGGACTCAAGCAAGGTGTCAAGTAAGCCGGTGACCGATCTTTTCCTCCTCTTAGAACTTGTGCTAACACTAACCGAAGAATGCTTCCTTCCCCTCGGTGATTTGGCGTGACGTTGACCAACCTCGCTTCCGGTATCGCCCTTTGGCGATACCACCGCTGATGACACCACCATTGATGACGCCGCCACTGATGACACTACCGCTGGCGCTTTATTGGAGGCCTTTGCTTGGGCTCTAGTGCGCACTGGCATACCAGCAGTACGAGGAGTCGATTCTATTTCTGCGGCCTTAGGTATAAGTACCACACCGCTATCCCTCAATGGAGGGCGAACCACTATCCGATGCCACAACGGAACGCTGGTGGCTTGGGTCGGAGCTGAAGCTCCACATTCGAAGAGTACCTGCTTCTCCTCGGCAATGACAGGACCGACTCGATGACGATACCAACTCGTAAATGACCCCACACACCTTGGAAGGTAGTCGGACTCAGGGATCATGAAACGGGAGCCAGTGTTCAGCCGCATAAAATGATGGATGACATCACGAGTGACTTCCAGAGACGGAGTGGGCTCAACTAAGAATGCTTCAAAAAGGACACCTTGGTTATAGCCCAATTGCTTGGCAAAGTGGTGCGGATTATACCGCATAAAAAGAGCCGTGTTATTTTAACGAAATACCAAGTAGCCCAGCCTAATCGAGTATAGGTGCATAATTTCTTTAAGCTTTAAAGATGGTGCTCCCCCTTTTGATAGATCGAAGAGCTGATGAACGGGCCCCGCGGGAGCAGAGAGGACTCGGTCACTAAATACCATCCCACCCTTATTTGAATATGGGTTGAGCAACACGCGGAGGGCCCCTAGCTGAGTTGGATCGGGAGCGGAAGCATCCACCAACCTTATAACCCGTGGGAAGGTATAAGAGTCATAGAAATCTGGCCACCGATGTGCCGCAAATGCTCCCAGTGCATGCATCTCGATCCACGACGTGAAGTAGTGGAGGGAGAAATTCACAACATCAGCACCTGAGTCGAAGTATTGACCGCAACGCTTAATCCATGATATACGTGCGACAATCCCGCAATGCCAACGGCCAGTCGCGCCCCTTCAGCTACGCGATGAGCGGGGTAGAGGACGGAGGCTCTCATGAATCGTCGATGCGTTGTCATAGCGAACCAACTGAGCCAAAGACTGATGAAGCCGACGAAGAAGGTCTCTTCGTCTATGCCAAAGGACGCAATCGCATCGAAAGACACGACCGAAGAGGCTGGAATATAAAACTGTGGTAGGTCTTCCTTTTTAGCCGGCAGTTTATTCAGCCCAAACCCAAAAAGGTCGTCAATGTTCGCAAACTTTGGAGCCTCTTTAGATAAAGCAGGCGATGAAGCTCTCTAAGGTGACGCCCTTCCCCTCTGGCTTTGCGAACAGTTTCTCAAAAATACCCAGAGCCTTGATTAGACTGGGAAACTTATGGCGGCTGGCGTTTTCAGTCGTCAGGCCGTCAAGAATAGCCAGCATGGTCGCGAACACGTACTCGTCGAAAAGTAGCAACTCTTTAAAATGCTCTTCCCTGATTGGCAATCCAGAGATCTCCCGATTCTTCTCCAGTGAAATAGAGACCTCGCGATCCCCTAGCAAGAAGGTGTCGGTGGGAAGATTCCATTAATTCAGAAAAGCTTTAACCCACTAGACGTGAGGGGCCTGGTAATGAAAAAGATACGCGTACACCGCTTGATATAGCCCAACCTTATGCAACCTTGCACGGTGGGCGGAAAGAACATATCGAGCCCAGGGAAGATAGCCTACTGGGTGGCGAGGGGTAAGCCCTACCTTATAAACTTGTCCCTAGGGTTAGGCTTCACCTTGACAGATGCGGCGCACCAAGATATCTATAGCCGACAAGGGCTGGTTGGGTTCCCAGTTGTTGACGGCTCAAGCCGGTCTGTAGGAGTCCAATTAGCCGCCCCCACCACATAAGCGGTCTTCGGACGCTCCATATTGGGCGAAGAGGCTCTGTTGAAACCTCACAAGTAAAGCTGCGGCGGCCCCGGATGATGTGACCATACCAAACTCCCCATAAGAGCAAAATAGTATAGTCCTTGTCATGGGCCCTGATCATTGCCATAGCTTCCTCGTCCGACGGCGATTGCGAAAAAGCGGTGTCTGAACGAGTATAAGGAAAGTAGGGAAGAGAAGCCATTGTTCCTGAAATAAGCGAAAGAAAAACCATTAATGAAACTTATATATATAATAGAAGGAAACAGAAGGAAACGACAGGAAGTTTGTTCCATGGGACCACTGATTGCAAAACTAATGGACCCCACAAAATCAATATGGCGGCTCACCAATGATGAGAAAGGATAATCATTGTGAGAATCAAAAAAGATTCTCATTAAGCAGACACTGGAGTTTAAACAACTCTTGGTAGAAAAAATGAATTTTGTTAAAATACCCAACAAATTTAAATTTGTGCAAATAAGAGTAAAACCCTATGAAAATATTCTTAAGAACACCAGGGAATGAAATTCCCGAAGGGCCCTCTTGATCTTCAGAGCTAAGCTCTTTGATGAGGAATTAAATTCTTTTCAAGCAGTAGAATTAAATTCCAGAAACCCCATGATGGGGAAACGAAAAATAGAATTAAAATGCCATGAATCCTCAAAGATCAGAGGAGAAATGCACAATCTTCGAAGACATTGGGGTTTACTACTCAAAGATCACGTCTTTTGGATCTTTAAGAGATGGGTTTCAGAAGTGAGCAAAGCCCTTATGGTGGATTTAAAATCCAGAGAAAAAAAGAATTAAAGAAAAGGGTTTCTTTGTCGTTCAAGATCTTTACTTAAAAAGGTTCTTTCTGACAGAGTTTAACTCTGAAATTTCAATGGGCAGAGAACTAAGTTCTGTGGAAGAGAATTAAATTCTCAAAGAAGACAAGGAAAGAAGAAGATGAAAGAACAGTGGCTTCCTAAAGACAAGACCCTTGCATTTATAAAACGTGATGGGGAGCGGTTCATCTTCCCATTCCCCTAAGCAATCCAACGGCTATAAGGGTGACAGCGTTGCACTCACGTGCAAGACACGTGAGAACAACGCTGTGGGGGCATTTGTTCCCTTATAAAAAAAGAGAGAAAAGAAAAGAAAGAGAGAAAAAGCGATGGGAAATTTTCCCACTAATAGAGCATCACGTGCCCACACGTGAACGCCTATAAACAAAGATTATAGGCGCTGCGCTTAACAATTGACAGGCTGAAATTGAGCCTCACATGCAAGCACGCGAGCATCTATATACAAAGTATATAGGCGTCATATTAAAACAAATAGCAGGCCGGAGAAGATCACGTGTTAGCACGTGATGCCCTATTAGGCTGTTACGTATAACCAAACAAGTTTAACTCCGTGGGGGTCACGTGCTACACGTGAGTGGTCCTAAACACCTTCCAAGCTGATAGAATTAAATTCTAAATAAAGGAATCAAAACCTTAGTCGGAAAATATTTGCTTAAATCTTTCTAAACTATCTCATAGAATTAAATTCTATATATATGGGAAATATATCCCCGGTCTTCTTTAAAACAGAAATATCTTCTCTATTGTTAAATGAAAGACCTTTGGATCAAAAATCCAACGGTGATAGTCTGATAGAGTAAAATTCTATCTTAGGAAAATATTTCTTAATCTTTTTAAAAAAACAAGAAATCCTCCCTGTTAAACAGAGAGTCTTTGGATTAAAAATCCAGCGGTGAATAAAATTCACCGATTGATCTGAAAGATCATGGAATCAATAATGATCTCTCAATAAGAGATTTTCTCAAAAAAATAATTTTTTTCCTTCTTCTATAAATAGGAGCAATGAGATTAAATAAAAAAGAGAGAGACCCCCCGCCCATAAGCTTTGAGAAACAAAAGAAAAAGAAAAAAAAAAGAATTCAATCCTCTACGGGAAGAAAATCCCCTTCTTAAACAAAAATCCTAGGTAAGAAGAAAGCACAAAAATTATCTTATCTCTTCTTTAAGGGTTTAATCCTTCAAAAAAGAACTAAGTTCTTCCTCTGGTTGAGCTCTGCAGAAGCAGATCTCCCCACAAGTTGAGAATTTAATTCTCATCGGGGAGATTCTGTTCTGCAGATTCAAAACTTAGGGGAAAGAACTAAGTCCAAAGAATTTAATTCTTTCAAAAGTATACATGAATTTAATTCTTCTGATAAAACTAGGGTTTAACCCTACAAAAGAATTTAATTCTTATAAAGAAAAGGGCCTGAAATTCTCAAAGCTCATATCAAAATCTCCATAATTATAAAAGAGCATACTGGTGATTCATTAGCGTTTAACGCTATATAACAAAGGCTCATGTGCTCCCACGTGAGCACTTCTGAGGAACAAAAAGGAAGGACTGAGATCTAATCGCGTGCTCCCATGTGACCCCTTAAAACGAGCACTCAGAAATTACATGAAAAAGGGAATAAACCAAAAGTCGGTTCCCATTTTAGGGCGCCTCAGGTGTTCCCACGTGACCCCCGAACAGTTGCTCAACACTTATATGGAAAATGGGAAATTCCAAAGACGGCGCTCACATTTTGAACACCTCACGTGTTCGCACATGAGCATTATATGAGCTAAGTTCTTAGCACTTATAAAGGGAAGAGGGAATAAATCCAAAGAGGCAGTGCCCAACTTTGGGGCGCCTCACGTGCTCACACGTGAGGGCCACAGGAATTAAGTGTTTAACACTTGTATATATAGTCGGGGATTTGAACCCAAGGGCACAACACCAACTTTCAGGTGTCTCACACGCCACACGTGAGCGCCCTAAGTTTCAGTGTTTAACACTGCTTTAGAGACTCACGTGAGAGTACGTGAGCACCGAGCATATATTAGTGTTTAACACTATAAGAAGCCAACTTCAGCCCCAAATTGGCTAAGTCCTCTTGAGATTAAAACGTCTTGGATCTCCAAATAGACTGAGCCTCTATGCTCATGACTTTCCAAACTAATTGACCAGAATGATGTCCATCACACATCTGCTAAGTTGATCTTAGTCGTCTAAAAATGACTAATGATTCTCAGATGGTCCACCATGATCTCTCCCCTCAATCTGGAATTTGGTTCAAGGGTACATCTCTCCGCACCTCAGATACATGTCGTTGTAATTCTTCAACGTCTTCAGAGAGGTGGAAGGTCCCGAAAACCAACAACTCTTGGTGCACCCCCAAACCGATGAGCACATCCTAACGGACCGTAACGTCCTTAAACTACAACGGGCCGCAACATCCTTAAATTACAACGGACCGCAATATCCTTAAACTACAACGGACCGCAACGTCCTTAAACTAGCTACGGACCGAAACGTCCTTAAACTAACTGTAGGATTGCTTGGCATGACTCTAAGGTTTCGGGAGGTATCGTCCATGCCATTTTCAAATATTTTCCGTACAAAACAATCCTAACCTTAGAATCTTAACTAAAAATTTAAATAATACAATGTGTAAACTACTTTACAACTAAGTGAACTAGGAATACAATCTTTATAGACCAGTCCTTCACTTCAATAGCTTCTTGTAGTAGTCACTTTGCTCTAAATAGTGATCTTGCGGACTCTTGAACGGCTCCACAAGAAGAAAGCAACGAGCTTGCACGAAGTCTTCGAGGCCGAAAATGATCTACGTCGAGGAGTCACTAACCCAAGATACCTCTTCACTAATGTGGGATTAGTGAAGCTAACACCCTAAACTAAAGTGCTAATCTAGGAGAGGATGATGAAGTAGGATTTTTTGCTCACTTTAGAATTATTTTTCTCACTAATTTTAAGCTCCTCTAAAAAACCTAGAGAGCTCTCTCTTGAGCTTGAGGAAGAAGAAGCAAATAATTGATGAGAGAGTGAAATGGCAACCATGGGTGAGAAAATATCTAATATATCTCATGTAGAGACTTAACCATGAGTTTAGATAATGGTTGGGTTAACAAATATCTAGTATAAGACAAAACTAGTGGACTAGTCAATGGAAACTCCAAGCTTCTACAAGCTTCATGCCATGTGACCATTATCCAACTAATAATTGATTTACACTAAATAAATAAATCCTTCATTATCATTATCATGGTGTAAGTCTCATACATCCATGTTGCATGTATCATCAACCATGACACATAAACAAAACACAATTAATATATATCACATATATATTAAGTGTGCACATGTGAGAAAAAGAAATGCTTAAGTGGACTAATATTAGTTAATGTAAATTAACATATCAAATATATAATTATACATTAAATCATTAAATCAACACTTGATTTAATAATTCGGTTATATCTCATATGACCGACTAATATTATTTGTATCAACTTATCGAATCAACACTTGATTCGGTAACTCAACTATATCTCATATAACCGACCGATATAGTATTGACTTATCGAATCAACATTTGATTCGATAACCCGGCTATATCTCATATAACCGATCGATATATTATATCGCGAGAATAGAATACGGTATCACATACTCGTATTAATCTCAGTCTCCCACATATCACATATGTGCTCCTACTTCGTTTTGCCTGAGCCAGTGAAACCTCCGTGTAGGACTCTAAAGACTCGTCAATACGCCGACAGTAAGTGATGATCACATCAAGCACTCACAAGTCATCAGCGGTACTAGCTGGACTTAACGGCTACCCGGGTATTGAGCGATTAGAAGATCAACAAGCTAGCCTGCTCCTACTCCTGAAAAGCCTGTCAGTAACACTACCGCACAGTCCGGTCTTTTCGTCTGATATGTCGCATATCTAGTCTAGGGGTGGTAAACGTCAGACCCCAATAACTAATATGTCGTGCCGATGTGAGGCTCATAATGGGTCGAGAAACTAATGATAACACTTATCACTAAATCTATGTAGCAGCCCTGGCCAGGGACTTATCGTTATGGCCAATCGAGCACAACGCAACATCAACCCCCTATACCGGGAGAGACGAATCTCCTCCCATCGCTCATTTCCTCCATGTGATTCGGGACTGTACCCAAAAGCCACTGTTTTGCACGTTCTGTTGAACGTGGTAAGATAGAAATCAAAGCACAGTGGGAATCATACAAGACACTATGACGATATCGGGTCTACAGACTAACCTGTACCAGTGTTACCAGAGAACTGCTATCTGACGATAGGTATAATACCATATAGGAGTTCTCGGTGTGTCTGTTCAGTGTATCCAGTCTCTACTGAGCACCCGTACACCATCTTTGATGTCAAACACCAATGGATGTGGGATCATCCATCGCCCATCATATGGGTCAAGATGCGTATACGCTAGTCTACTCTGGAATATTGATCCCCTGTCTCGATACACTCTCGACTAGGAACAATTTTAGGGTGTACTTGCGGACTACCCTTGGCTCCACTAGTATGATCTCCATCATAGTCCTGATAGTCAAGTACACATCCTAAGGGTTTTATCAACATGTGAGAGTAAGACAGTATCACATATACAAGTCAACATGTTAAGACAAAGAGCAACCAGATAGCATACTATCATGTCGAGCAAGAAAGTCCTCTCTCTATATATATCCAAGCATCTACTATAATATACATCACATGTACAATAATAGACTCTAGGGCATACATATAACTAACACTAACAACGGACCGAAACGTCCTTAAACTAAAGCAATAGAATCCAAATGCTCTTTTGTTGGGCCTGAATGATCCTAAAATCTTGTTAAGTAGATCTTAATCTAAAATTAGACTAACATATCCTCATCAAACATTTAAGTTGATCTTAATCTCAAACAAGATTAACGATCCTTAAATCAACCCAAATCCAAATCTAAGAACATACGGATTTGGACTAATCATGCCCTACGGACGACAACATAAATTAGTTTCTGTATACAATCCACGGGCAACCAAAAATAAAACAAACACACACGACACGAAGTGAACTTCTGGAGCAGGAGAAAGTGGTTACCGCGATGTGGTAACGTAATTAACTACAGGGGCTTGCGCCTGCAGGGAAGAGCGTCCACACAACCAAAAACCTCTCGCAAATGAGGGGGAATCTGACGAAATCTGCTACAACGGCTGCATCTATCCAAACCTCCGATATACGGTGTCATAAATCAACTTGGCATTTTCAGAGAGGTGGACGGATAAACCCAAATTCAGGCAAGAAGACACATCCCGGGTTCGTCTTTGTTTTCGACAGTAAACACCATCCTGATTAGATAATATAATAACCAATTTAATCTTGCAAAGTGCGCACGCTAAAACATTTCCTTCTCTCTCTCTTTCCAGGTAGCGACCATGACATACCTTAATCAAGATAATAATATGGATGTATTGACCGAACCCGCTTATTATACCGAGCTGAGGAACGTTGGTTCCGCTTTTTCTTATAATTGTCATAAGTCTGAGCAAAGAATAGGGGAATATCAGGATTCCCACGCAACCCGAACGAAGAAAGAGCTTGATGATGCATCTTCTTCGGGTGTGTTCGTTACCGAGAACTGTTTCTCAGTTTGCTCTACGTCCTGGGTATTGGATACCGAATCAGGATCCCACATCTGTAATTTGTTACATGGGCTAAGATGAGGTATAGAACTGGGAAAGGATGATATGTCTTTAAAAGTAAGGAATTGTGCAATTGTTGCAGCCAAAATAGTTGGCGAATGTTCTCCACCGAAAATAGAGACGAGACCGCGCAGGTCCGTCTTGCCTGAATTTCGAGGGCAGATGCTAATTGGTGCTATCCGTTCACCTCTCCGAAGATGCCAAGTTGATTTATGACACCATGTATCGAAGGTTTAAACGGATGCGGCCGATGTAGCAGACTTCGTCAGATTCCCCTTCATTTGAGGGGTTTTTGATTATGGGGACGCTCTTCCCTGCAAGCACAAGCCCCTGCAGTTAATTACGCTACCGCATCGCGGTAACAACTTTCTCCTTCTCCAGATGGTCACTTCGTGTCGTGGGTGTTTGTTTTGTTTTTGGTTGCCCGTGAATTGCATACGGAGACTAATTTATATTGTCGCTCATAGGGCGTGGATTAGTCCAAATCCGTATCTTCTTAGATTTGGGTTTGGGGTTGGATTTAAGGATGCGTTAGTCTCATTTGAGACTAAGATCAACTTAAACATTTGTTAAGGATACGTTAGTCTAATTTTAGACTAAGATCGACTTAACAATTTATTAAGGATACGTTAGTCTAATTTTAGACTAAGATCAACTTAACAGGATCATTTATATCCAACAAAAGAGTATTTGGGCTCTATTGTTTAGTTTAGGGACATTGCGGTCCATAATTAGTTTAAGGACATTACGGTCCAAGGTTAAGGACATCATAGTCCATGGGCTTAAGGACCTCACAGTCCAAGGTTAAGGACATCATAGTCCATGGGTTTAAGGACCCCACAGTCCAAGGTTAAGGACATCATAGTCCATGGATTTAAGGACCCCACAGTTCAGTTTAAAGACGTCATAGTCTATGAAATGTATGGTTGTCGGGACCCGTCACCTCTCTGAAGACGTTGAAGGATTACAACGACAAATATCAGAGGAGTGAAGAGATGTACCCTTGAACCGATATTGGTTGGGAGACCTATAGTCCAATTTGGGACTAAGATCAAAGATTTATGAGCATATGGGTTCAGTTAATCTGAATTAAGGACTTATGTCCAATCTTGGGCTAAGTCCAATCAAGTTAAAATGTTTAATATTTAACAATGCTGAGCATTGATTTGAGTTCTGACAATATTTTTGCCTTTTATAGAATGCTTAGCTTTCATCATAGCTCTGTGGATTATTAAAGAACAATTTATGTTCTATCAGCGCACACGTGAGGGGCACGTGGTGCGCTTGGTGCTTTGCGCCAGTCAAAGAGCGCAGAGCGCTAGTTTATGAGCGCATTGCGCTTCTGCTGAGTAGCGCTCACGTGAGGAGCACGTGGTGCGCTTGGCGCTAAGCACCAGATGATGGGCGCATTGCGCCAGTTTATGAGCGCAGAGCGCTATTTTATGAGCGTAAAACGCTATTTGTTCAGTGGCGCGCACATGGGGAGCACGTGGTGCGCTTAGAGCTGAGCGCCAGTCTATGAGCGCAGTGCGCTAATTTGGAGCGCTAAGGCTCTTCAAAATTAAGAGCGCCAAGGCTCTGCAGCGCTTTACGCTAGTGTTGAGCGCTGAGGCGCTTCTGCTAAGTAGCGCACACATGAGGGGCACGTGGTGCGCTTGGCGTTGTGCACCAGTCCAAGAGCGCAAAGTGCTATTTTATGAGCGCAAAGCGCTAACTGATCAACTTTGTGATAAAAACAAAAGTTCTTATTTTATAGGAGATGCTTCTATTTCTTATATTGATGAAAGGCTTTGCTTTTATGGATCTGTGATCCTAAAAGAATTGAATTATTCTCCCCCTCTTTATAATGAGATACTATGATCTCTGATAGACAATGTGTCTTATAGATCTATGATCTGAAGAAGGTTAAATTCTTCCCCTTATTTTTATGATGAGATAGTTTGATCTCTGTTGTGAAAGACCTTGGTCTTATAGATATATGATCTTAAAGCAAGAAATGAATTCTTCTTTGTAATATAAGATGATTTTATCTCTCTGTTCTTTTACCTTGAAGAAAAGTTGTTCTTCTATCGAGAGCTTGGCTCTTCTTTCTGAGATTTTTCCCAAAGCTTATGGGGGTTCCTCTATATGTTTCTCTCTCTCTCTCTTATACTTGAAGTCTTGGGGCCTTTATATAGGACAAGTTGATTTGTTCAATCAGTTAAGGAGATCTTTTCTCTAATTGATTTGGGGATTTCCCGACCGTTGGATCTTTGATCCAAGGGCTTCTGATTTACAGAAGACAATTTTCTTGTTTTTAATAAGATTGGGAAATCTTTTCCATACAGAATTTATTCTGTATTTTGATGATTTTTAATCACCATTGGATCATTGATCCAACGGTGCTCTAATTTACAAAGCACAATCTTGTTGTTTGGAAAGATTTTGAGGAATCTTTCCTTAACAGAATTTAATTCTGATTAATTAATGATTTATCATTATTATTGGATCTTTGATCTGATGGTGGGGAGCTTTTAGTTCCAACGCTAGCGCACCCGTGCTTTACACGTGGTGCGCTGCTTAGAGTACAGCGCACTTAGCGCTAGCGCACCCGTGCTTTGCACGTGGTGCGCTGCTTAGGGCGCAGCGAACTTGGCGCTGCTTCTGAAGTGTTGCTTCATTTCAAAATTTGAATTTTAAACAGAGCTTTGCTCTGATTGGGGGAAAAAAATGCCCCCCCACCGTTGCGCTCACGCGGCCCATATGTGAGTGCAGCGGTGGCAATATCTGCGCCCTTGGATCAACTCAAAAGTTGAAATGGCATCTCAGTGCCTATAAATAGGACCCTTGGCCCTTGAGGTGATTTATATTCATCTTCCTCCTTTTCTTTTCCTGAGAATTAATTCTCTTTTTAGAGCAAATCTCTTCATCTTAAGAATTTTCTTAAGGACAGAACTCTGTTAAAATTAAGGTAAAGATTAAATCTTTTAAAGGATCTAGGGTTTCACCTATTAACAGAGCTTTGCTCTTCATAGATCTTAGATCTAAAGAAAACTCTTTTAGGGTTTCATTTATAGATCTTTGCTCTCATAGATCTAAAGAGATTTTTCTCGAGGTTTCTTAACCCATTAACAAAGCTTTGCTCTATTGAATAATAGAGATTTGTTAATCTCCTATGAAGAACTCTTAAGAGTTTGTTCATAGATCTTGAAGATCTCAGAATTTTAATTCATACATAAAAATTGATTTCAATTTTTCTGATAGATTATTCCATCATTTTTTCAGAGCAAGACTCTTGAGGAGTTTTTATTCTTTCATCATTAGAGTTGACAGATGTCACTCAGCCACAGAGCTGACAGATGTCACTCTGCCACAGAGCACTGCTCTCAAGGGGAGATTTACTCTTTAGCCCGAGGGGTTCTCGTTAAATGAGAACCAATTGAGGATTTCCTCATTTAATGACAGTCTCATCAAATGATGAGACTGTTTTTATTAATGATGAACTGTCATCTAGATTATGTGGGTCCCCTTTGGTCCCTTTCTACTGCATTGCAGTGCGGTACGAATTTTAAAGTACCAAGTGTCAGAATTTAAATTATAGCACTGACGGTTGACTCTTGTTTTTTTTCGCGCAGGTGACATGTCTTTCGATAGTTCTTTCCCATTTGTTCATTCAGAGGGAGGATTCCCTAGAGCGCCTGTGGACAGGGATATCTTAGCATTGATCAGAGATCATAACCTGGAACATAAGAATCTTCATCTATGGGGAACATGGTACAATCAAATCGTTAAGGGTCGGCAGAGCTTTTCGTGCGCGGTACCCTCAGAGCCCATCATGGCGATCCACTACGCTGACTCACCCCCGGTGAACTATACCTTGGAAGAAGTCAACTGGACTTCGGGAGGTCTTCTTCAGCCTGCTATGGCTTCGATACACATTCAGCCTCCAATGGCTTTGGATACCCTGGGACGACGTATTTGTCAAGGCGAGTCGCGCCCGTGGGGACAACCATATATGATTGGCCTAACTCCTCGTCATCCAGCTGGGTATCTACAATGGGCCCACTATATTCTGTCAGCGAAGAAGTCGCAGCTGCTGAGGCTTGAGTTGTATCCCGCAATTTATACTTCTCTTTTTCAGTATTCTACGCTTCCTGCCTGGTGGGTTAAGGCCTTTTTGGAGCAGTGGAATATTCTGACTCATACCTTCCTTCTGCTGGATCGAGAAGCATCAATCTCTTTAGAGGGGTTTGCAGAAGTTTCTGGCTTACCGGTTATAGGGGAGCATTATGAGGAACTGCTTCCTACGGATGAATACGTTTTTAGTGCCAAGTCAGTGATGACAGGTCTTACCCCGGAGAACGCCATTCAACACCAATTCCCTAGTTTGATTAAAGTGATGAGTATTTATGAGGGCCTTTTCCTCGAATCTGGGAGCCGTGGGGTTAATTTCACGGATTTCATCGCTTGTTTTCTCCACCCGGAAGTCCTTCCGAAGGAGGCTGCTAAATTTGCTAAACTTGACGATCCTTTTGTCTTAGGTTTGGGCAACCTGCCAACGGCGGAGGCAGATCAGAAGAGTTTGTTCCTCCCCAACACCCCGGTCATCTCTTTTGCAGAGCTTGCAGCTCCTGGGATTGACGATGAAACGTTCTTTTTGGGGTTTCTGGGGTTATGGCTGAGCTGGTTTGCGCTTCTGATGCACCCTCGCCGTATAAGGCCGTCTGTCTTCTACCCAGCTCACCGAATGGTTATTGGGGTGAAAGTGGCTGTCGGGGTCGCTAGGTTAGCTCATTTGTATTACGGCCTCAGCCAAGCGGGCATACTACTGAACCAGGAGTGCAGCATGTGAACTTCTCGATGCATTACTTTATGTCATGGCTCGAGCTACATGTACTTGGTGTTTTCGGTATCCATAAAAGGCCTTCCTTCTACGACAGGTGTGGCTTCCCCTGGATCATGCGGCTAGTTGACGCATCCATTGTAAATCCGACACTGCGGGAAGCTAGGGGTTTGCTTCTTCGTCCTCGCACGGTTGGAGATGGCATGACCTTTACCGACAAAATTCAAACTATCGGCAAAGAGTCCGCAACAACGGTGCAGCCATTGCAGGACATTTTTAAAGACGGAGCCTCTGTTTTGAAAGCTCGGGAAATTCTTCATTTATACTCTATCAGGCTGGGCTTTCTCGTGTTTAGGCAAAATGATGCGACGTTGTTCATGAGGTACAACCCGCATCGTTTTGCCCAGCAGTTAAGTTACAATCAAGGCATCCGCTCAAGGTGCTTTCCTGTCAGAACCACCTGCGACTGAAGAGGGTATTCGGAATGCAATGCACCATTTTATGCGATTGAACACCGGCTCCAATTTCTTTATTAGTGAGCCGGTTTGCGTTCCGAAAGCCCTGAATGTATATGTAGCGTGGTACCAGCATTCGATGGGCGCCGTTATCAGAGAAGAGAAGCGATTATTGCTCGATCGTAAAGGCACCACCCGACGGGTAATCCAGACGTCCCTCTGAAACGACGGACCATCGTTCATCCTCCCTTGAGGGAAGCTGCTGCGGCTGCAGTACCGTGTGATAGGCCTGAGCTACCGATACCCCATGCTCCTGTGCAAGAGGTGACTGTAGTGACTCCCGAGTCTGGCGTGGGTTCAGATATCGGGACTCGTCGTCCCAAGGTGCCCACCAAGCGTAAGCTTGTGCTAGCGGCGACCAGTGCTCGCTCGCAGAAGAAGAAGAAGTCGATTCTTTCTGCAGACGTTGTACTCGGCCAGGAGCCTCATGCTCCTTATAGCGAGGGCCTGAGTGAATATGGAACCAACGAGGGTCTATTTATGGTGCCGGATGATACCAACCTCGAAGCTCCTATTGCAGCTTCCGAGCGATTAGCAAGCCACAAAGCGGGCCTGGTCATCCTTGCACAGTCAAGTAAACCTCAGCCGTATCTTTTGTCATTGCATTACATTTTTATTATCATGTTTTGACTGACACTTTTCCTTCAACAGGCATCTCCACTGAAGAAGCTCTCGCAGCTTCTCTCAAGACTTTTGAGGAGGAGGAAAGGCTTCGAGCATCCTTAGGCATCGGTATATTTTGGTTCACCGCCTCCCGTTTCTTATGGGTAATCTGACCCCTCCTTTTCATCTTACTACAGGGACTACCTCTGCTTATGTTATTCTAGGTGTGGTACCGACTTCGCAGGGCGGTGCGGAGACGCTTCTAAGGCCGGTTACCGAAGTCCCAGTTCCGCCGGTATTGCCAAATGAAGCTTCACTTAAGCAACCGATGACGGACGCCATAACGGTTCCAGAGTTAGCTCCTGTCGCGGACGATGACGTCTCCTTGACGGAGGGCTTGAGAAGATCGGCTTTGACGGCCCTGGCAAAAAGGAAGTGCAGGAGGCGTGCAGCAAAAGAACGCAACGCCGCCTTGGCCGTGGGTGCAGGCTCGAGCGCTGCTTCCCCTGTCCCTGCTTCTTCAGAGGGTGCTCCGGGCACCCTGTCTACCGCTCACAGACAGGTGGCATGTGCGGCTCGGGAAGCAATTGAAAAGCCGACCCAAGGCAACGTAACACTGAGCCTTTTTGTCAAAGCTTTAATCTTTAGATTCTCATATATCTTATCCTGCAGGGCGAAGTCCTGGTGAGGAGGTGGTGGGTGAGATGACTGCAACTACTGAGCCCAAAGCGGCTACTCTTTCCCAGGTGTCCGGGACTGCTCCAATTGCCGCACTTTCCGCCTGCGGTTCCCTACCATCTCCTAGCATCGTGAGTGTCACGACATCTCTCATGGAATCGGGGGACGAAGCTACGGGCGGCGAAACCATCCCCGCAAATGAGATTGAAGAAGTCGTGATGCTTGGCGATGCTCCCATCGCGGTTCTGGTTGATGACCTGTCTGGTAGGTCTCGGGTCACTGCATTCTTTTCGTTTTTCAATCCTTTCTGATGACATTCTTTTCCTTTCGAATATAGGTGTGGCAAGCACTGAGGTTACGATACCTGAAGAAGCGCCACCAGTTGCTGCTTTGACGGTCGTTGCCCCTCCGTCCTCTCTTATATCTTCTCAAATGCTGGAAGGTATGGGTTTGTGATAAATTTAAATCGGGGACAGCATCTTTCGTGTACTGATCATGTATCATCGTGATCTCGCAGGAGTTCTTTTTGATCACTTGTATCAGGTGCTGAACCCGCACTTCTCTTTCCAGTCGGAGATTAGTCCGCCCGCTGGTGTCGGTGAGTATCTTTTCTAACCGACGTCCTTTCTTTTCTTTAACGGGCAGCCATGTCATTACTGTTAGGTCCACGTTACCTCTCCCGGTACTTTCGGGGTTGCGGAAACGGTAAAACAAATTTTTTTCTAAACTTGGTAACATGGACCGTAAAAGCCGGATCTTTGCTAAACAATACACTAGCATCCTAACTAGAGATTTATCTACTCGGTTAGGGGTTATACCTCAACTTGAACTCCTTCTCTTCTTGTTGTTCTTCTCCTTGCTTGATCCGAGGCTTGATCCGGACTTTGGTCACCTCCGCGGCCTCCTTAGGTCGAAGACGATCCACCCGAGAGATGTACACCGAGCTCCACCTCAAGCCGAGGTAACTAGGGCAAAGAGATTGCTAATCTAGAAGCCCTAGGTTGTGTAGAAGTGGTAGATGAATGGTTTTGTCTTTGTGGGATCTTTATCTCTCAACACATGAGATCAAAAGATGAATCAAGAGGAGGAAGAAGAAGGAGGAGCTAGCAACCATGGTTCATTTCCTTTTCTTCTCACTTCAAAAAACAAGAGAGAGAATGAAAAAGAAATTATGATACAAAGAAAAGTAACCATGGTTGCAATAATGCAAAAAACAACATCATTACTAATCCCATCAAGATAAAGTTGATGGCTACTTTGAAATGACCATTATCATAATCCAAAAGAAAAAGAAAAAGAAAAGAAGAGTGTAGATCCCTCTTGAAAGTCAATGGTCAACACGGTCAACCGGTCAACAAAGTCAAGAGAGGTCAACGGGGTCAAATGGTCAATGCAATTAGCCATCATAAAATTATCACTAAAAGGATTAGTAAATGATGTCCGCGGCTCATAACGGTTTTGACCAAACGAACTGTCAAAACCCTAATGAGTCCGCCTCAAAATGGTTTTGACCGAATCAACTGTCAAAACCCTAATGAGCCTGCCACATAACGGTTTTGGCCGAACCAACTGCCAAAACCCTAATGAGGCACCTCCTCCTTCATCACTCCTGAATACTGTGCATACACACCTGCATCCGTATTCTGTAGAATGCGGATGCACAGAAGACAAAACAAATCCATCCGTGCAATACTAGGATCCGGCTTAAACCAAAGCCTACTAGTATTGCCTGCCCGAACACCACACGCATACAAGTATACGTAAGTGATCGCAGCCCTGCCGTAAAACCATACGGTCTCTACACGTTTCGCTCAGTGCAGGGAAACTCTCTGTGTGGGACTCTAAAGACTCGACACTACGCTGGCAGTGGGTTTAACCACAGACCGCAAGCGGCACTAGCTGTACGTAACAGTCCCCAGGTAGATGTCAATAAGAAGGCCGATGAGGTAAACCCATCCGAACTCCTACTGAGTCAGTATGTGACAATCTGCGTACAGTCCGGTCTGTTCGTCTGATACATCGCATGGCGGGCCTAGGGGGCGGTAAACGTCAGTCCCCTAATAGCGGTACAAGTCGTGTCGGAGTGAAGCCCAGAACACCCTGAAATAACACTGGAAACCTACCAGTATATCTCGTTTGCCCTGGCCAGGGACTACTCGTGTAATGGCTCTCCTAGACACAGCGCGATGTCAACCCCCAATACCGGGAGAGACGAATCCTGTCTAACCGTCACTGCCTCCAAGTGCTTCGGGACTGCTCCCAACTACTACCTGTTTGCACGACTCAGTAGAGCCGTGGTAGGGTAGTAGTCAAAGAACAGTAGGAACACACTAGAGGTGAAGTGACAGTGTCAAGTCAGCGGACTAAGCTGTACTCTTGTCACCTGGGAACTGATAACTGACGATAGGTATAATACCAACCATCAGTTCCCGATGAGTCCTGTCCAGTGTATTCGTAACCTAAGGAGCACCCGCATACTATCTCAAGTACGACGTACTGACGGTTATGGGACAGACCGTCTCCCGTGCTGGGATGAGAAGTGCATACGCTAGTCTACTCCGGAGTATCGATGCCCTATCTCGATACTCCCACGACTAGGGACGTGTATAAGGATGTGCTTGTGGATTACCCAGCCCCCACGAGTGTGATCGCCATCACAACGCCGGTAATCAAGCAAAGATCCTAAGGGCTCTACTAATGCGTATAGGTGATATAATGAATAAACACACATGTACACATTAAAGCAGAGACAAACCAAGTAGCATACTACTATATCGAGCAAGATTGTCTATACAACTGTGAATATCCCAAGCTTCCATCAAGTAATATACATACTAGTATGATACAGTAATGGCCTCTAGGGCATATACACTAACAATCTCCCACTTGCACTAAGGCCATGTACTGGCGTATCGAAGACCTATCATCTCGATCAGCCGCTCGAACTGAGTCTGGGGCAAGGCCTTTGAGAATGGGTCCGCTGTGTTGTCCTTTGTGTCCACTCTCCGCACCTCGATCTCCTGGCGATCAATGATCTCCCTGATCAGGTGATACCACCTTAAGATGTGCCTGGATTTCTGATGGGACCTTGGTTCCTTCGCTAAAGCTATAGCCCCATTGTTATCGCAATATAAAGGTATTGGGTCAACAATGGACGGAACCACCTGAAGTTCACTAATGAACTTCTTCATCCAGACCGCCTCTTTTGCGGCATCACTTGCAGCAATGTATTCAGCCTCCATCGTCGAGTCTGCGACGGTATCCTGTTTGGAACTCCTCCAACATACCACCCCTCCGTTGAGGGTAAACTCAAAGCCCGAGACAGACTTGCTGTCATCTTTGTCACTCTGGAAGCTTGAATCGGTAAAGGACTCGACCCTGAGGTCTTCATTACCATAAACCAGGAACATCTCCTTAGTCCTTCTCAGGTACTTGAGAATGTTCTTCACTGCTGTCCAGTGGTCCTCCCCTGGGTCTGACTGATACCGGCTTACCGTGCTCAGCGCGTAAGCTACATCTGGTCTTGTACATAGCATCGCATACATTATAGATCCTACCGCCGAAGCGTAGAGTATAGTTCTCATGCGAACCCTCTCCTCCTCAGTCTTAGGAGACATCTTCTTGGAGAGGGTAATTCCGTGCAATGCGGGTATGTTACCGCGCTTGGAATCCTCCATACTAAATCTCTTTAGTACGATCTCTATGTACCTGGACTGCGAAAGTCCTAGTAGTCTCTTGGATCTATCTCTATAGATCTTGATCCCCAGAATGTACGAGGCATCACCCAGGTCCTTCATGGAGAACCGTTGTGACAAAAATAGCTTGACCGATTGTAGCATAGGAATGTCATTTCCTATCAAAAGAATGTCGTCCACGTACAAGACTAGGAATACGACAGTTCGTCCTACAATCTTCTTATAGACACAGGGCTCATCTTCGTTCTTGATGAAATCAAATTCCTTGATTGCCTCATCAAAACAGATGTTCCAGCTCCGCGATGCCTGCTTTAATCCATAAATGGATTTAAGCAACTTGCACACCTTCCCGCTGCTCCCACTGTCTACGAAACCTTCTGGCTGATCCATATAAACGTACTCTTCCAAACAACCGTTTAGGAAAGCCGTTCTAACATCCATCTGCCAGATTTCATAGTCATGGAAGGCAGCAATGGCAAGTAGGACCCGAATGGATTTGAGCATAGCCACCGGAGAAAAAGTTTCGTCATAGTCTAAACCAGGTCTTTGACGGAAACCTTTTGCAACGAGTCTATCTTTATAGGTTTCCACCTGCCCATCTACACCAAGTTTCCTTTTGTAGATCCATTTGCATCCAACGGGTTTTACCCTAGGTGGAGCAATATCCAAGGTCCACACTTTATTGGCGTACATGGACTCCATTTCGGATTGCATTGCTTCCTGCCACTTATCAGAGTCCCTACTGATAATGGCCTGCCTGAAACTGGTAGGGTCATCTTCTTCCAAGATGCAATTCTCTCGATCCCCGTCTATGAGAAAACCGTAGTATCTCTCGGGCGGATGAGAAATCCTACCAGATCTGCGGAGTGGCTGAGGTTCGTTTGGGGTTATTGAATCTAGCGGTTCCTCCAAATTTTCTGTTAAAGCTTGTGTTTCTGGAATTTCATCCAGTTCTACCGTGCTGCCACTAATGTTTTTAACAAGAAATTCTTTTTCTAAAAATGTGGCATTTCTTGAAACAATTATCTTCTGTTCCTCTGCATGGTAGAATAGATACCCACTTGAATCTTTTGGGTATCCCACAAACTTACACAAAACTGCCCGTGCCTCAAGTTTGTCTGGGTTCTGCTTTTTGACATAAGCTGGGCAACCCCAAATCTTAATACGTTTAAGATACAAACTTTTACCACTCCATATTTCATACGGAGTCTTAGGCACGGATTTGGATGGAACTTGATTCAATAGATGTGCTGCAGTTTGAAGTGCATATCCCCAGAATGAAAGAGGTAACTCAGCACTACTCATCATGGAGCGAACCATATCCAATAGGGTACGATTCCTCCGCTCCGAAACACCGTTGTGCTGTGGTGTATAAGGAGGAGTAAGCTGAGAGAGAATACCATTCTCTTTTAAGTAATCTAGGAATTCCGTGCTTAAGTACTCCCCTCCCTTGTCAGACCGGAGGATCTTGATACTTTTGCCAGTCTGGTTCTCTACTTCGTTTCTAAATTCCTTGAATTTCTCAAAAGCTTCAGATTTATGTTTCATCAGATACACATATCCGAACCTAGAGAGATCGTCAGTGAATGTGATGAAGTACGAGAACCCACCCCTTGCATGTATAGACATCGGACCACATACATCACTGTGTACGAGTCCCAAGAGCTCTGCTGCTCTTTCTCCATGTCCGGTGAACGGAGGTTTGGTCATCTTCCCTTTGAAACAAGACTGACAAGTTTCATAAGATGAAAACTCGAACGCATTCAAGAGTCCATCTTTATGCAACTTACTCAGTCTTTTCTCTCCGATATGACCAAGTCTACAATGCCACAAGTAGGATTCATTCGTATCTGAATTCTTCCTCTTGCGTGTGTTTTGTACATTGAGAACTGTATTCTGATTTAGAACGTAGATACCATTACACAGTGTACCCTCTGCAACCAGTACCTTATAAAGGTAAATGTTCATGATATTCTTGTCAAGAACAAAGTTATATCCATCTTTATCGAGTAAAGAAACTGATATGATGTTGCAAACCATGGAGGGTACATAGTAGAAATCGTTCAAAATCATAGTCTTGCCATTTGGCAATACTAGGTGATATTCACCAACGGCTGCCGCATTAACTTGTGCTCCGTTCGTTTACTCTGAGCGACATATCACCCGGTGCAACTTTCCTACTTTTTCTCAGTCCCTGCAATAAATTACAGATATGAGATCCTGATCCGGTATCAAGTACCCAGGAGGTAGGGCTGACCGTAAAACAGTTCTCAATTACAAGAACACCTGAAGTAGATGCAAAACCATGCTTCTTCTTCAACTGGTTATCCTGGAAATCCATACAATCCCCTTTCCCATTCTCATACTCATGACTGTTGCCACAAGTTAGAGCTGAACCAACGTTCCCCAGCCCCGAATAAGAATTCGGATCGGTCAAGCGATACATTTTATTATCTTGATTAGGGCGTGAAATGGCTGCTACCTGGAGAGAGAGAAAAGAAACACTCAGCGTGCGCTCTTGCAAGATTAGATTGGTTTATTAGTTTATCTAACCAGGATGTCTCCCACTGTTTCCTCAAATTCTTCCTAAAACCTTTTAAAAGAAGAACTAGTCGGGATTTAATTCACGTCACAATACTTGCTTAACCTTTCAGCCAGGCTAGTGTCGGTACTTCGAGGGAGGTTTTCCAACGCTTTCGCGAAGTTCCTTAATTTAAGAACCTCTTTTTCGTGGGGGCGTAACCCCGCTAACACCTTTCTAGTCACCTACTAGGTTTATAGCATTGATTGTTGAGTGAGATAATCTCCCGAGAGTAATCCAACTCATCAGCGGGATCGGGATCCAACTATCATAGTGTGATGACCTAGATGGAATCCACTCTAGTCACTACACTCCAGAAGGTATGCTAAATCTGCAAGTTTCAGTTCTTTTGAAACTCCCGATGTGGTTTTTGCCCCTAGGACCCAAGTGATCTTGACACAGTCAACAAATCAAAGAGTCCTAGTCAAGTTCATCTCGTCATTATCTTGATTGCATTAAACCCACCTGCATAACCCTTGACACAGTCAACAAGGTTATACAAATGTCCTAACCAATCATATTGTATCCAGCAAATAAGCTACACTTAGCTACCGTTCACTACGCCTTGACACAGTCAACAAACGCAGCACGAATACTAAGTATAACTTATAAGAAACGACGGAGGGCTACGGATGGGTTTTTGGCGAAAAACCCGTTAACGTAATGAACTTGATATCGTTGAAGGAACGTGATACATCTTTTTGAAAATATAGTGACGAAATTTTTTTGCTAAAGAGGTCACTCCCTGTGAAGGGATCTCGGCTCTTTCCTCGTCGAGTGAGGTGCTGGGCATTCATAGGACGAATACCTCGATGCAAAGCAAGAATAATCGACTATAGTGAAGTTATTACCCTGACGCAAACTTTTGTCCAAGGGGTCACTCCCGATGAGAGGATCTCGGCCCTTGCCTCGTTGACTGAGGTGCTGGGCATTCATAACCGAATACCGCGATGCAAAACAAAAATGAACGTCCTTGCAATAACAACTTTTTTGAAAAAAATTTGTTCCAACAACGTCTTTTAGGTTTATTTTCTTGCATTAGTTCTTTTAATGCATCCCATCATTTAAATCCTACCATTGCAGAAAACAACCAAAATATGACGTACGCTTATGCTATTCGCATTCGCCACGGGGCCCCGTCATCACCCGTTAGGTTACTTAACTAACGACAGAGCGGGGGCTGGGCTAGCGCGGCTAAAAAACATAAGCAACACCTAAATAGTTATTATATATAGATATATAGCAATGATAGCCAATCCAGATCACAGATGAACACTTTGGATATACTAGGAACCCGCGATTCGTTCGAGCCTGCAATGAAGAGCGGATTACACGGTCGCGATGAATAGCCAATACCCCACCCAAGACCCCTACGGGTGCGGCAAACTACCCGCCAAGTACCCGAAGCGAACCAACCTCCCTCAACGCTGTGAGTAGGCCACTCGGCACTTCGAGATACCCGGTAGTTTGTGCATCCCCTCCATGGGTCTATCCTAGGAGCAAAAACAGTAAAAAGAATTATACAATGACGGCTACAACCCCGACCCGGTTGTGCGGTCATACGAATAATATTACATCAATTTACAAATTTATTACATGAATGAAAGAAAAAGAAACTCTCATCTCACATCCACCCCGGCTATTCATCCGCGACAATCCAACGAGTTCATATACACATACAATCAAAAACACAGATCACAGATATGTATAACCCCCACTAATCGACGTATAGCGATTAGTAGACGTTCAATATACATATAACATTATAGATATAATCATTAGCCAAAGTATACAGAACATCGACCAAAAATACGGATTTTTAAGCCCCAAAAACAAATTTTGCTTTCTGGAAAATCTGGGCAAAAATGACATATTTTAAAAATCCTAAAATACCCATCTAAGAAAACTGCAAGAAGCAGATCCCCCAACTGAGCCAAACTGGCCGCGGTTCCGCGGCATCGGTTCCGCGGCATAAGCAAGCTTATGCCGCGGAACCGCGGCGCTTTGGTCGAGTTGGGGGGTCAAATTTTTGCAGTTTTCTACCAAAAGCCCGAGACGATTTTTAGTGCATGAATTTTTAATTTTGGAACAGATCTGAAAATCGGCAGAAACTGAATTTTTTAGGGTGATTTTGCGGTTTTTCGTTCGGTCGATATTTTAAATACATTGCTAACATGCTAGGGTGTGTTTAGTTAGGCTCTGATACCACTGTTAGGTCCACGTTACCTCTCCCGGTACTTTCGGGGTTGCGGAAACGGTAAAACAAAATTTTTTCTAAACTTGGTAACATGGACCGTAAAAGCCGGATCTTTGCTAAACAATACACTAGCATCCTAACTAGAGATTTATCTACTCGGTTAGGGGTTATACCTCAACTTGAACTCCTTCTCTTCTTGTTGTTCTTCTCCTTGCTTGATCCGAGGCTTGATCCGGACTTTGGTCACCTCCGCGGCCTCCTTAGGTCGAAGACGATCCACCCGAGAGATGTACACCGAGCTCCACCTCAAGCCGAGGTAACTAGGGCAAAGAGATTGCTAATCTAGAAGCCCTAGGTTGTGTAGAAGTGGTAGATGAATGGTTTTGTCTTTGTGGGATCTTTATCTCTCAACACATGAGATCAAAAGATGAATCAAGAGGAGGAAGAAGAAGGAGGAGCTAGCAACCATGGTTCATTTCCTTTTCTTCTCACTTCAAAAAACAAGAGAGAGAATGAAAAAGAAATTATGATACAAAGAAAAGTAACCATGGTTGCAATAATGCAAAAAACAACATCATTACTAATCCCATCAAGATAAAGTTGATGGCTACTTTGAAATGACCATTATCATAATCCAAAAGAAAAAGAAAAAGAAAAGAAGAGTGTAGATCCCTCTTGAAAGTCAATGGTCAACACGGTCAACCGGTCAACAAAGTCAAGAGAGGTCAACGGGGTCAAATGGTCAATGCAATTAGCCATCATAAAATTATCACTAAAAGGATTAGTAAATGATGTCCGCGGCTCATAACGGTTTTGACCAAACGAACTGTCAAAACCCTAATGAGTCCGCCTCAAAATGGTTTTGACCGAATCAACTGTCAAAACCCTAATGAGCCTGCCACATAACGGTTTTGGCCGAACCAACTGCCAAAACCCTAATGAGGCACCTCCTCCTTCATCACTCCTGAATACTGTGCATACATACCTGTATCCGTATTCCGTAGAATGCGGATGCACAGAAGACAAAACAAATCCATCCGTGCAATACTAGGATCCTGCTTAAACCAAAGCCCACTAGTATTGCCTGCCCGAACACCACACGCATACAAGTATACGTAAGTGATCGCAGCCCTGCCGTAAAACCATACGGCCTCTACACGTTTCGCTCAGTGCAGGGAAACTCTCTGTGTGGGACTCTAAAGACTCGACACTACGCTGGCAGTGAGTTTAACCACAGACCGCAAGCGGCACTAGCTGTACGTAACGTCCCCAGGTAGATGTCGATAAGAAGGCCGATGAGGTAAACCCATCCGAACTCCTACTGAGTCAGTATGTGACAATCTCCGTACAGTCCGGTCTGTTCGTCTGATACATCGCATGGCGGGCCTAGGGGGCGGTAAACGTCAGTCCCCTAATAGCTGTACAAGTCGTGTCGGAGTGAAGCCCATAACACCCTGAGATAACACTGGAAACCTACTAGTATATCTCGTTTGCCCTGGCCAGGGACTACTCGTGTAATGGCTCTCCTAGACACAGCGCGATGTCAACCCCCAATACCGGGAGAGACGAATCCTGTCTAACCGTCACTGCCTCCAAGTGCTTCGGGACTGCTCCCAACTACTACCTGTTTGCACAACTCAGTAGAGCCGTGGTAGGGTAGTAGTCAAAGAATAGTGGGAACACACTCGAGGCGAAGTGACAGTGTCAAGTCAGCGGACTAAGCTGTACTCTTGTCACCTGGGAACTGATAACTGACGATAGGTATAATACCAACCATCAGTTCCCGACGAGTCCTGTCCAGTGTACTCGTAACCCAACGAGCACCCGCATACTATCTCAAGTACGACGTACTGACGGTTATAGGACAGACCGTCTCCCGTGCTGGGATGAGAAGCGCATACGCTAGTCTACTCCGGAGTATCGATGCCCTATCTCGATACTCCCACGACTAGGGACGTGTATAAGGATGTGCTTGTGGATTACCCAGCCCCCACGAGTGTGATCGCCATCACAACGCCGGTAATCAAGCAAAGATCCTAAGGGCTCTACTAATGCGTATAGGTGATATAATGAATAAACACACATGTACACATTAAAGCAGAGACAAACCAAGTAGCATACTACTATATCGAGCAAGATTGTCTATACAACTGTGAATATCCCAAGCTTCCATCAAGTAATATACATACTAGTATGATACAGTAATGGCCTCTAGGGCATATACACTAACAATTGCTAATTCCTTTTTGAATCACTTGTATCCTTACAAATTGAAGGAGGGGATGAGGGTATCGCCGCGCCACCAGTACTTCCATCTTTGCCACCTGTTGCAGCCGGTAAAGTAGACTCTATTGTTCGTGCATTTTTTTATTTCTTGAGCCGTCATCTGATTATGATTTGTTTTGCCGCGGTGACACCGACTCCAGCTCCGTTCGAGACTCTAATCATAATGCCAGCAGGGCCCTTTTCCAGACGTCCATCTTCAAAAGGCGCTGTGACCAGTCTGCGTATGTTGGGCGATTACATCGAGGAGCTTGACGCAGAGGCCCCTACATTCGCTGCAGATTTTGCTGCCGAGATTAATCCAATATTGGCAACGCTTGTGAACTTCCATAATGAAGGCGTCGTTGAGACTTGGGTTAACCACTGCAGAAAGATTGAGGCCTGCCTGCATGAGCTTGAGCTTAGACGTCATGCTCCCGAGATTCTGGCTGTGAACTCCCAACCAGCTGCATGGGTCGAGCAGAGTGTATCCTTCCTCCGCCATTTTGAACAAGAAGCGACCTTGAGGCGGATGGAGCGCGAGGAGGCTTCGGATGAATCTGCCTGGCTGCGCGCCCAAGTTAAAACAAATGCCGCGCTACTGAGAGCTGCTTTTGACATCTTGCAGCAATGTATCTCGGACGGGCTTGTATTGAGGCGGAAGCTTGATTCTATTGAGCGGGTTACGCAGAGTCGCGAAGCTACCCAATGGGAAATCGATGAAAAGATTTCATTATGCTTGCAGCAAAGGGCTTGAATTGAAGCGGAGCTGGCCGCGGCGGCTGATCATGAGAAGGCACCGAAAGGAGTGTGAGAGCAGCTTGCGGACTTGTTGAAAACGCTTCTTTCTCAGTAGCTGTTTTGCGTGTAATCTTTGAATAACATGTATCCATATTTTTATTCTTTCATACGATTCAACTTATACTCCATTGAATTCATGAATAAAAGATACATATTTTTTGTTCTATTACTGCTTTCTTCTCTTCACTGTGTCATTGCCATGTAATTTCAGCAAATGTGGCCTGTAGATAGTAAGTGATGGTCCATCTTAGACTCTTTGCAGGGTAACAATGGCTTAGGAAACAGGTTCAGGTCTGCTGTCTAAGACTTTTCAATTTTATGAGCCGTGAGGGTCTCATAAAGACTTTTCTCCCTACGAGTCGAGAGGATCTCATAGGTGTATTTTCTCCTTAGGAATCATGAGGATTCCCAAGTGTGCTTTCTTTTGAGAGTTGTAAGGATCTCACAGGAGAATTTTCCAATTACAAGTCGAGAGGACTCGTAAGTGGTTGTTTCCCTCTTTGTCGAGATTC
This sequence comes from Agapanthus africanus, assembly GCA_030015575.1. NCBI lineage: Eukaryota > Viridiplantae > Streptophyta > Magnoliopsida > Asparagales > Amaryllidaceae > Agapanthus > Agapanthus africanus. The sequence goes on along the minus strand of CM057343.1, from coordinate 496,041,148 downwards.
GACTTTGGAGAGTGTGGCCCGTGAATAGTATGTAAGAGTCCATTTTGGACCGACTTGCAGGGCCCCGGTACTTAGGAAACAGGTCCTTATCCCCATTGCCTAAGGCTTTTCCTTACGAGCCGAGATGAATCGAGAAGTTCTCGAAAAGACACTAATTTCCTCACGAGTCGAGACGAGTCGAGAAGTTCTTGATTGGAAAAATTGAAGTTAACCGCAATCAAGACGGTGTCGCTATGCAGCTAGCCGGTTGAGCACGGGTCGATCCACAGGGAGATGGTTGAATTTTCGTTCTTGTCTTAGACGAGTCAATAAAGAATTTGTATGAGTTTGTTCAATCTAACCTATGTGTATTATTTGCAAGTATAAAGTTGTTAAGAAAAAGATACGAGATTGTAAGCTAAAGAAATCCGTACTCAAAACCTTTGAGCCGAGTCTTGACCAATTGAAGCTAGAGCAATCGGCAATAACGTGGATTAGGGGATTTAAGCGCGGTATTCGTGGAATCCGGCTTATTTACCCTTGTCCTTCCGTTCTTGTCTCTTGCTTTCGCCTCCGGCCAAACCGAACGCAACCGGTCGCGGTTAGGAATCACCGTTACCTTGTTAGGGTAGGGTGCCTAATGGAGCGCTTGCGTATCGTTTGGGCGGAGTTCAATGGAAAATACGGGAAAAGGAAATTAGCAAAGAAACGTTAACTTATAATATCGTATTTCTTCTTAACAATAATAATTACATTCATTCACAAAAGAACCAAAAAGAGCAAAAGAAAAGAACAAAGAAAAGAAAAGATTACAAATAATTAAGTGCATGAATTTAAATTGCAAGAAAGTAAAGCAAGGTAATAAAGAGCAAGTAATAAATAAGCAATAAAAAGAACAAGAAACTAGAACTCAAGACAAGCATGTGATCAATAGCCAACCCTTAAACTTGCAAGCTCAATCAAGAGGTTGCAAGATCAAGGGAAGGGTAGAGAACGCATGTGAAATGAAGCGCTAATTCCATAAGAAAATACGACCCTTGAGATCAATAACTAACCCTTAACCATTCAAGCTCAATGAAGAGGTTGAATGATCAAGAGAAAGCAAGAATCTCAAGGGGAAGAAGAAATAAAAGAGAATGATACAAAAAGCCCTCATCTTCATTGATCTCCCACTCAAAAAGCTCTCACTACAATTTTCATGGAAAAAGAATGAGGAAGAAGAAGAAGAACTAAATCCTAAAAAGAAAGAAGAACAAAAGAATGACCCTTGGTTGAGCTCAGATCTGCTGTATTTATAGGCAGGGAAATGAAACCCTAGGGGCAAATTCTGACATAAAATGAAGTACCCAAAGTGCCCATGAAAAACGACAGAATGAAGACCCCACATGGCCGCGGATCCGCGGCCAATACCCCCTATTGGCCGCGGATCCGCGGCCCTTTAGTGGTGTTGGGCTGTGGGCTTTGGTCGGGGTCCCTGGTTTGTTGTCCTCTTCATTGTGGTACATATATTTTCTGAAAATACATTCACATTTCTTCCAGAATTTCTGTTGAGGAAAGGTGGACTTTTGTGGATGCTTTTGTCATGATTGCCTCGAGCTCCGCATAGATTTCTTGGAACTTGTTGTTGCCATTGAGCCTTGTGCATGAAGGTGACATTGATTTGACATTTTGTCTTCCTAAACTGGTATCTGGCAACATACGGATGACGAGCGGAGACCGTGTTTTCTCAGTGGTTGGCAGGAACCCGGATTTTGTCGTGTTTTCCATGAATTTCACCGTTTTAGAACCGAGAACCTGTATCCTGCAAATATGTAACAAACACGGATTTAAAGTACCTACCTATAAACAACTGAGCGTAAGAATGGGCGGTATAAAATGCAGTATTCTGTGATGAACAAATACCCCCAAACTTAACTTTTGCTCGTCCCGAGCAAAACCAATTATTCATAAAAATAAAATCCTAACCGCACTTTCGCAGGGAACGCGATTGCACTGAGCGCGTGCAACAAGCCGTTAAACCTCTAGGTGTCCCTAGTAGGAGGAGTGTTGTCTCCTGAGGGTTTTCAGCGGATACTACCCACAAAATCCCGTCAAGCTAGTGTCATAAGTTAACGTCGATTCTACTCCTACAGTTTAGTATTTACGTTAGAAACTCTATCATCCTAAGTTAGAAATATCCAACCCTAATTTTTCACACCTCCTATCTTTTTAACCTTAGGTCCTATACGTTCCAAAAAAGTTTAGAAAGATGTTGGTTCTCCTGAGTTTTCCTTCTAAAGTGCGGCCTCAAATCAGGGATTTTTATCAACTTTACAGAAAACACAAGTCTTATTCTTTATTTCTATCTTTTATTCAAACATCGATTGTATACCCCTACGTGTGTGTATATTTGCACCCCTACACTCAAGAATTCAATTCAAGCTATAATACCCTTGCCCTAATACCTAATACTACTTCTTTTCATTAAGGATGGACGGATTTGCTCACACACCTTTCATGCGACTATTAATGCTTCCTGAGGCACTAACGGCCGATTACTGAATGTGTGAACTTAAAGCGTAAATAGCAGTTTCCAGGTCTTGACTTTATTCTATTTTTCTTTTTCTTTTTTTCTCTTTTTCTTTTTCTTTTTCAAGACCGGATATATTTTTCAATATGCTCTTTTGGTGTTTAGCTTTAAATACCGTTTTTTCTTTCATACTAAGCTTTCAGGCAAGAGTATTTCTAGGTATCCTCTACTATCCCAAGTTTCAAGGTACGTGTAGGTGCAGTTGTAGGGTATATACTTTCTAAATTTGAACTCAAGAAAAGAAACTATTTTTCAGACTTATCCTCCAGTAAAGCATCAATACTTTCCCTTTATCTTGACTTAACTCAAGAACTGAACTCAAGATTACCTATTTCTCAAAAAAACTGTAAGGACGTATACTTACCAAAGTTAGACAGAATGAGGGTTATTCTTAGGGTTTTCAAATCCTAAGCCTAGAATTTAGTTATTTCTATCATATCAACTAAACTTTCAGAATAAAAACCTAAGTTACCCTGTTAGCTAACTTGACGACAAAGTTTTTATATTTTTTGGAAAATTTTCAATTTTTGTGGGTTTTTAATAGGGTATGCAAATGCAAAATATACAAATGAATGTGAAGGAAGAAAGCTTACCGAGCACACCCCCAAACTTAAACTTGACAGTGCCCTCACTGTCAAGCTATACTAAGAGGGTCAAAATTGCCGGCGCTCCCTAAAAACAAATTATATATAAAACAAAAAAGGAAAACAAAAAATATATACAAAAAAGGTGTCCCCCCCAAACTTAAGTAAAACAGTGTTTCCACTGTTAAGCGTTGAAATTCAGGATTAGGGGGAAAGAGAACAGTATCAAGCTATACAAGGCCTTACACAGGCCAAAAGTTAGTACCAACCATTCAAAGATTTTATCTCTATAATGTGCTGGTTGGTGAAAGAAGGCGTAGAGAAAAGAGATGGAGAATACGCGAGACCGTATGCGAAGAGAAGCGGGATACGGTCTCGGTATATGAGAGGAAGAAGAATGGCGGAAGGGAAAAAGAAGTGGAATACGAACTTGAGGGTGCAAATGGAGTAAATAGATTAGCACAATTTGTGATGAGCGATGTGTAAAAAGCGATTGTACTAATCTATTAACCCGTCGAGAGATGGGGTCAAATCCCTCAAGATTCGTAAGAAGCCATGGGTACGCCGAACTTGGTAAACCAGACATAGTAAATGAAAGTGAGACGGTTTCTTGCAAGGTCGGAACGATGGAAAGAATGGAGGGAAGTGGTTGAGGAAGGGTATCGGTTAAGGGTTCTGGAGGGTGTACACAGTCAGTGAAAGGAACAGGATGAATTGGAAAATCCGACTCATCATCTAGAACTGTTTCATCCTCAAAAATATCCTCAAAATTCTCCTCAAAGTTAAGCTTATCCATGCATATCTCTTCAAAATCCAGACGCATATGGGGTTCGGGAAAAATAGTTAATGACTCGGGATGATGATTTGAAGAGACAAACTCAGCCAAATCTACGGGTTCATCATCCGAAATATTCCCGGCGTCAATATCCTTAATCAAGTGAAAATCAAAATTCTCTGACACCTCAACAAAAGCATGGATATCAATTGATTCAGGTTCTAAAGTGGAGGTGTAGAGGTTAAAAGGTTTAGGATCAGTTTCACTTGGAGGAGACCCTTCACAATCGGGTAAATCAAACACTACGAAGTCGCACAACTCATTTATCATTCTATCTTCAATTAATACATCATGTGGGATACTCGATAGACTTTCAAGACAGGAGGTGTGGGATTCAATTTAGGATGGGTAGGTTTGATTTGGAAGGGGGTACATCTCACTCTCTCCACTCAAATTCACAGCCTGTCCTGACGCCTCATCATACTTTGAAAAAGTTGGAGCTAGGTGAAAACTAGCTACCGGGTCAGTAGGTTGTATGAGAGCGGCCATGGACGCATTCAAATCCATCATCTGTTGGCTTGACGCTACCCTAAAGTCTTCCAACGACTGTTCCAGACTAGACATGGGTTGTGAAGGGGTTTCAGTAAAAGATTCAAAGTTGTTTGGATACTGAAAACTCCCAAATGGCGGTTCTGATGCAATGTCTAGGAAAGGTGCAAAAGTAGGGTAGGACTGGTAGGAATTGAATGGTTGGACAGGGGTAGCATCAACAGTTGGATAAGAAGGTGAATGAAATTGTTGATCCCAAGAATTTGAAGTGGTGAAAAGAGTGAAAGATCGGCTACGGGATTGTTCAATACGTTCAGCGATGGACAAAGGACGACTTGCAGAAGGGGTATCAACATAAGCGGGTGCGGGAGGTTGAAAAGGTTGATACAAAGTGGAATGAGGAGTGCAAGTGTTTGTCCTAGACGCTGCTATGCGATCTTTCAGTGAAACTTTGGGCATGGAGGGGTCGTTCGATGTTCGGCCAAAGCAAGAACCGTAAGAAGTAATGTCTGGTTGTGGGTACCAAAGTTCGGCAAGAGTTTTTCGAGGTGGGGTACCCATGATATGAAGAGAGAGAAAGAAAGGTAGAGAAAAGGAGGGGAAAAAGAATGTGATTTTTAAAAAAAAAAAAGTTATGAACAAAAGAATAAAAAAGAATATGGACAAAAACAATCACGACACAAAAATACCACACACCTAATCGTTCTAGGGTTCACCTAGGTCAACTAGACCTGCTCCAGAACTTGATTGTCGAAGTAAAACTGTGTTGAGAAACGGGCTCAAAATACACTGATCACGAGGCCAGGTAAGTGCAGAGATAAGGGGAGGTTTTCCAACGCTTTCGCGAAGTTCCTTAATTAAATAACCCTTTCTCTTTTGGCGGTTGCGCCGTTAACACTTTCCTAGACACCCCGTAAACAATATACCGTTAAGCGAGATTCTAAACACAGTTAACTTCTCCTAGTGAGCACGAAGTCCTTAAGGCTTAAAGTCTAATTTCTTTTAAAATTTGTGCGGGTAAACGTTATGCTCAGGTTCGTGATTTGTGGGCCACGGAAAAGGTGATGAAATCCTTTACCGTATGTTGTGGGGTTCGCTTGCCCTTAAGTCCGTATTAATGTATGCAATGCGCAATTCAATAAAAATTCTATAAAGAATCAAACAATCGTTTTTTAGTTTAAGCGCGGCACTGCAACAAATACGGGTTAGTCAATTTTTAGCGTTTGCTAGCGAACTTGCAAAGAATCCTGCAAAGAATAGTATATTGGATGCGTCGGATTTGAGAAGAAGGTGTTAGTAAAATACGTACCGTTAAGTTTTGGGTTAGGAAACCCCCGTTGAATCAAATCCGGTAAGCTTGAAAGGTTCGCTTGCGCGGGTCAAACTACCCGGATCTTCGGCACTGTACTTCGTAATCACCTTAACCTTGAACGTACACTTTGCTCCCCACAAATGCAGTTTGCAAATACGCAAAAATCTGCACACTTGCCCACAAAAATGATCAAAAAAAACAAAAAGATATTTTTTTTAATAAATATATACAAAAAGAATATTAACCCGAATAACAAGAAAGAAAATACGCTACCGTCTCCCCGGCAACGGCGCCATTTGATTGAAAGAATTTGAGTTAACCGCAATCAAGACGGTGTCGCTATGCAGCTAGCCAGTTGAGCACGGGTCGATCCACAGGGAGATGGTTGAATTTTCGTTCTTGTCTTAGACGAGTCAATAAAGAATTTGTATGAGTTTGTTCAATCTAACCTATGTGTATTATTTGCAAGTATAAAGTTGTTAAGAAAAAGATACGAGATTGTAAGCTAAAGAAATCCGTACTCAAAACCTTTGAGCCGAGTCTTGACCAATTAAAGCTAGAGCAATCGGCAATAACGTGGATTAGGGGATTTAAGCGCGGTATTCGTGGAATCCGGCTTATTTACCCTTGTCCTTCCGTTCTTGTCTCTTGCTTTCGCCTCCGGCCAAACCGAACGCAACCGGTCGCGGTTAGGAATCACCGTTACCTTGTTAGGGTAGGGTGCCTAATGGAGCGCTTGCGTATCGTTTGGGCGGAGTTCAATGGAAAATACGGGAAAAGGAAATTAGCAAAGAAACGTTAACTTATAATATCGTATTTCTTCTTAACAATAATAATTACATTCATTCACAAAAGAACCAAAAAGAGCAAAAGAAAAGAACAAAGAAAAGAAAAGATTACAAATAATTAAGTGCATGAATTTAAATTGCAAGAAAGTAAAGCAAGGTAATAAAGAGCAAGTAATAAATAAGCAATAAAAAGAACAAGAAACTAGAACTCAAGACAAGCATGTGATCAATAGCCAACCCTTAAACTTGCAAGCTCAATCAATAGGTTGCAAGATCAAGGGAAGGGTAGAGAACGCATGTGAAATGAAGCGCTAATTCCATAAGAAAATACGACCCTTGAGATCAATAACTAACCCTTAACCATTCAAGCTCAATGAAGAGGTTGAATGATCAAGAGAAAGCAAGAATCTCAAGGGGAAGAAGAAATAAAAGAGAATGATACAAAAAGCCCTCATTTTCATTGATCTCCCACTCAAAAAGCTCTCACTACAATTTTCATGGAAAAAGAATGAGGAAGAAGAAGAAGAACTAAATCCTAAAAAGAAAGAAGAACAAAAGAATGACCCTTGGTTGAGCTCAGATCTGCTGTATTTATAGGCAGGGAAATGAAACCCTAGGGGCAAATTCTGACATAAAATGAAGTACCCAAAGTGCCCATGAAAAACGACAGAATGAAGACCCCACATGGCCGCGGATCCGCGGCCAATACCCCCTATTGGCCGCGGATCCGCGGCCCTTTAGTGGTGTTGGGCTGTGGGCTTTGGTCGGGGTCCCTGGTTTGTTGTCCTCTTCATTGTGGTACATATATTTTCTGAAAATACATTCACATTTCTTCCAGAATTTCTGTTGAGGAAAGGTGGACTTTTGTGGATGCTTTTGTCATGATTGCCTCGAGCTCCGCGTAGATTTCTTGGAACTTGTTGTTGCCATTGAGCCTTGTGCATGAAGGTGACATTGATTTGACATTTTGTCTTCCTAAACTGGTATCTGGCAACATACGGATGACGAGCGGAGACCGTGTTTTCTCAGTGGTTGGCAGGAACCCGGATTTTGTCGTGTTTTCCATGAATTTCACCGTTTTAGAACCTAGAACCTGTATCCTGCAAATATGTAACAAACACGGATTAAAAGTACCTACCTATAAACAACCGAGCGTAAGAATGGGCGGTATAAAATGCAGTATTCTGTGATGAACAGTTCTCGCAAGAATGTCCTAACGTCACAGTTAACCTTTGCTCTTTACGACAGAGGTCCGTTAGGGTCTGTGGTACTAGGGTTTTTCCTGTCGTACCGTCGCGTTGACTGATGTATTCCTCTATAGGCAATCTTGCTGTTCGAGTAGCCTTGCGACTGTCATGTCTCTGATCCCTTCGGGGGCTGGAAAAGACGTCTTCAAGCAATCTTCCTAGGCAGTTTGACCATCGGAAGAGCAAGCGTTAGGAATTTTGCCATGCCGCTTTTTACTTGAGGTTAGGCTCAGTTTGGGGAGCCCCGATGAGTCATAACCACTCCATGCTGGTATGGGATGATCTCCGATGGTCTTTCAGGTTTTATATGAGTTGCCGTTAAGACCCTGAAGTTAGGAATTTAGCCTTTCCTTCGTTTGCCGGCATTTCATCTGCTGTATCGAGATGAATGTTGCGGTTGCCTCTAGGTTATTGGTGAACCGTCGAGGTTTGGAACTAGGGATTTTGCCGTGGCTCCGTTGTTTGATTGTCGCGTCTGAATCCTGCTGGAGGAAGAATGCTGTGGTGACATCTCGTCTGCTGTATCGAGACGAACGTCGAGGTGGTGACCACTCCGCGCTGGTATGGGATGATCTCCGATAGTCTTTCAGGCTTTATATGAGTTACCGCCAAGACCCTGAAGCTAGGAATATTGCCTTTGCTTCGTTTGCTGGCATTGCGTCTGCTGTGTCAAGACGAATATCGCGGTTGTCTCTAGGTTGTTGGTGAACCGTCGAGGCTTGGAACTAGGGACTTTGCCATGGCTCCGTCATTTGGTTGTCACGTCTGAGTCCTGCCGGAAGAAGAACGCTGGGGTCACATCTCTTCTGCTGTATCGAGACGAACGTTGAGGTGGTGACCACTCCGTGTTGGTATGGGATGATCTCCGATAGTCTTTCAGGTTTTATATGAGTTACTGTCAAGACCCTGAAGCTGGGAATATTGCCTTTGCTTCGTTTGCTGGCATTGTGTCTGCTGTATCGATACGAATGCCGCGGTTGTCTCTAGGTTGTTGGTGAACTGTCGAGGCTTGGAACTAGAGACTTTGCCGTGGCTCCATCGTTTGATTGTCGCGTCTGAGTCTTGCCGGAGGAAGAATGCCGGGGTGACATCGCGTCTGCTGTATCGAGACGAACGTCGAGGTGGTGACCACTCCGCGCTGGTGTGGGATGATCTCCGATAGTCTTTCAGATTTTATATGAGTTGTCGTCAAGACCCTGATGCTAGGAATATTGCCTTTGCTTCGTTGTTTTGGCGCATCCGAATCCTGTTGGAGGAAGAACGCTGGGGTGACATCGCGTCTACTGTAACGAGACGAATGCTGAGGCGGTGACCACTCCGCGCTGGTGTGTGATGATCTCCGATAGTCTTTCAGGTTTTATATAAGTTGCCGTCAAGATCCTGAAGCTAGGAATATTGCCTTCTCTTCGTTGTTTTTGGCGCGTCCGAGTCCTGTTGGAGGAAGAACGCTGGGGTGACATCGCGTTTGCTGTTACGAGATGAATGCTGAGGTGGAGCTGGGATTTTTCCATCACTCTGCTTTGCTGACGTTGCGTCTGCTGTAACGAGACGAATGTCGGGGTGTTCTCTAGGTCGTCTATGAACCGTCGAGATTTGGAACTGGGGACTATGCCGTGGCTCCGTTTGGTGATGTTGCGTCTGAGTCCTGCTGGAATGCTATTGTGGGTCTCCAGGCTGTAGATGTGGCCGTCGAGACTTGGCTCTTTTTCTGATGGAGCCTGGTGGGATGATATGGTTCCCTCTTTATTTGCGTCCCTGGATTGTATACAAGGATCGATGTGATCTCACCTGTAGAGCAAAATGTTTCATTTTATATATTTTTTCTTTCCGCGATGCTCTATCATTTCAGCTCTTATATCACGAAAGCCGCGATTGCCCAATCTTCGGCTGTTTTTCGCGGTGCCCAATCATTTCGGCTATTTGTTTTATTTACTCGCTTCTTTTTATTGCGAGTTGCCCAACCATTTCGGTTATTTTGTATGCATATATTTTACTTGCTGATTTTGTTGCAAGTTGCCTCATCATTTCGGCTATTTCATATGCATTTGTGGCTCGCTGGCTTTCCGCTGCGAGTTTGTGATTTGACACTGATTGAGGCATCAGCATCGCTACAACTGGGATATTGTCAGGAGTGAATCATCATTTACCTCTGTCGATATCGAACAAAGGTGGCTTAGCGAACAGGGTTAGGATCCTGTCAACTAAGGCTTTTGACTTTACGAGCCGTAAGGGTCTCATAAAGGTATTTCTCCCTACGAGTCGTGAGGATCTCATAAGTGCATTTTCTCCTTAAGAATCATGAGGATTCCCATGTGTATGTTCTCTTATAAGTCGTAAGGATCTTACAAGAGTGTTTTCTACTTATAAGTCGAGTGGACTTACAAGGGCTATCCACTGTGTAACTATATCCCAAGTCGCTGGTGGGACTTTATTAGGGAAATGTTTATTCGTGCCCATGGATTGTATACAAGGGTCGAGACGCTTAGAGCGCAACACTGGAGGTTGTGATGGCTTAAGAACAGGTTCAGATCTCTGTAACTTAAGGGTTTTGAATCCTATGAGCCGTAAGGGTCTCAAAGGGGAATTCTCCTTACGAGTCGTGAGAATCTCGCAAGTGTAATTCCTCCTTAGGAATCATGGGGATTCCTAAGTGTGTTGCTCCCTTGTGAGTCGTAAGGATCTCACGGAGGTATTTTTTCCTCACAAAGTCGAAAGGACCTTGCAAGTGTCTTTTAACGAGATTGCGCCCTTTCGGGTTTTCATAAAACTCGCCGGTAGTCCTGTTATTTTTACTCACGGAGCCCTTTCGGGTTTTCATCCGTGCCCATTTTTGCATATGGACATACCGTTTTTTTAGCCTTGGGATGCTGCGATCCGTAGTAGTTTATTGACGTCTCGGTCAACAGCCAGTTTTAAGACATAGTGGTCCATTGTTAGTTTAAAGACATTTCGGTCCGTCGTTGCCATATTTGAGGCAACTTTCTAGTTTACGGACTTTTCGGTCCATGGGGCTTTCTCTATGAATGAGCACGATGCCCCCGGCATGTCCATCTTTTTCAGATCATGTGGTTGTGGCGGGTTCACCTTCCAGTTTTCAGACAGCGCGAATTTGCCCAGTTGGTATTGGTCCTCAACCCAGCCTTTGAAGATGAAGCAATTTTCAATTGGATGGCTTACTGTTTAGTGGTAAGGGCAGTAATTAAGATTGTTGACATCGCCTGGCTGCAACGTACGTTTTGGATCCGGCAGATTGATGAGTCTGTTGCGCACTGCCAGCTCGAACAGTCTCCTCGTTTTATCCCGGGGAAACGAGTAAGGACATCCCAGTCTCTCCTCAAGGGATGGGCGTGGGCGCGCGTTGTTTTGGCAAACAACCAGCTTTAAGTTGCTCGGCTGTTGTTGAGTATTGGCGACGAAGGTCACTTTCCCCTTCCCTTTTTCGTTTCGAGGTTCCATCTTCGAAGAAGGCCTGTGGCCCATTTGGTCCATTTGGGCCAGCTTGTCAATCAAGGCCTGGAAAGTGGTCGGCTTGAAAAACATCATGAATTGGGAAATGGTCGCCTGAGGGTCGAGAGTACCCGTGAACATGCCTACCACAGGTGCCTCCTTGATGCGTTGCTCGCACCTCGACCACAAATTCCGCCATCGTATCGCATACTGCACTCATGTCTCTCCAGGCTTTATCCTGGCATTGATCAGTGATGTGATTGGGGTACGTTCACTAGCGCTTGCAAAACGTTGGGTGAACAGTAATTCCATCTCTATAAAAGTTTTGACGGAGTCGTTGGGCAGCTCCGAATACCATTCAAAGGTCGTTTCCACCAAGCTGCCGACGAACTGACGAAGTAACAATTTGTCGTCACCTCTGGTATTGCCGCAAAGAGCCCTTAACTGAGCGACATGTTGATGGGGATTGCCTGTCCCTTTGTATTCGTGAAACTTAGGAATCGTGTATCCAGGCGGATACTTGATATGATCGTACCATCCTGGATATGGTCGCCCAGTTCTGACAACTTGGCCAGTTACTTCATTTGCTTGATGAGCCCGTATTCGCTGAGCTACATAATCATCCAGGGCGGCTTTTGAGATGGTCTCCTCTTTGGCTGCTGTACAAGCCGGAAGGGGATTTGACGTCTCCGCTCGGTCATTTTCGAAGATAATCGGAGGATCTTCAGCCGGAGGGTCCGGCTGGATCATCATGCCCACCATGTCTTGGAATAGAAGGGTCATTTGTTTTATGTTGGCCGCTTGTTCCGCGGCCTCTTTGTCCTTCTTCTCAAGTATCCTCCGAAGGAATTCAGCATCGGTTTCCTGCTCATGGCGCTGCTCCGAGGATATCTCCGAGCTTGCTTTCGGTCCCGTAAGTTCGTCCATAGCTGTTAGAATCTCTTGGAGTTTTTGTTGTTATTGCTCCTGAGCCTTAGTCACTGATCGCGTAAGCGGTCGATGACCTGTGGAGATACGGCTGACCTCTTTTCCGTATGCCATATAGACGGTATGCACCACCATGCCTCCAGCCTTGGGGCGTTTGGGCTCAGTGGTCCTGCGATTCATCGCAGATGCAGGGATTTTCTCTGGCCTTCTCCTCTTATGAGCGGTCGAAGTTGAGGGGGCCGTTGCAGTGGGCACCCAAGTAGCTTCTCCTTCTGTGGCTTGACAGGTTGGTCTTCTTCTCGTTGAACTTTCACCTTTTTCTATCGGCGAGAGTAATCTTGATCAATCACCGAGTCTTGGACTTGACGTCAGACCTTGTAAATTTTAAAGGACAGCCGTTGAGGGGGCTGCTCTAGCTTCACCTTAGTAGCATTCTCCATGGGTGTAGGAGATCTCTTCAGCACGACAGTTGGAGAGCTTTTGCGCACTCTCCTTAGCGGTTCAAAGCTGTTCTCAGTTGGAACAGCAGCATCAACTTCCACCGTTGGTGCCGGGGGAGTCAGTCTGGAAGGGGAATGGCGCCCAGCCTTCCTCACTCGGCTCCAGTGGCAACGTCGAGCGTGTCTTGCAGTTGGAATTATCTCAGCTACGGAGGTGGTTTCCTCATGCCCCCTGTCTTGATCAGAAGTTGTCGCTGTCAACCTGTTGAAAACTGACGTCCGCTGAGTGGGGATGGCCAACCTATCGAAAGAAGACTTCCGAGCAAGGGAAGCGGCCTTGACGATTTAGCCTGGAACAGGAGCTGAAATAGTCAGTCTTGTGAAGACCGACCCTTTGGCAGGAGAAGCCGCCTTGACGACTTCATGAGCAGGAATGGCTATCCGCTTAGGGATAACCCTTTCTGGTATCGTGGGCTTCTTCATGGGCCTAAATGAGCTTTGGCCCAGTCTGTCAAAGACTGAGGCGTTGGAGCTGGACGACCCGTTGAGAGGGGTCGCAGTAGTTGTGAGCCGATTAAAGACCGATCTCTTCGGAGCTTCTTGCAATGGTACAGGAGCGTTGAAGTTCATCGCTGGGAGCATGGTCCCGAAGAATAGCCCAGTGGTGGCTTGAGTTACCTGCTCCACTGGCATTGTGAAAAGGGAAGCCGCTTGGGGTCCGTAGGTTATACCTCCAGATGAGGCGGAACGGGAGTTGTAGTTGCAGCTGGAGCAGTTAGAGGCCATTGATGCTCTTTTTTCTGCACGAGAGAAAAACCAAATCTTAGTATCTCGAACCCAAGGGCAACCATATTAAACCACGATTCATTCACGAACACGACACACGAAGTGCGGAGTGGAAAGAGGAAGAGGTCCCACCGGGAGTGCCAGAATCTGTTCCCTGCCGAAAACAGAGACGAGACCGCGCAGGTCCATCTTGCCTGAATTTCGAGGGCAGATGCTAATTGGTGCTATCCGTCCACCTCTCCGAAAATGCCAAGTTGATTTATGACACCATGTATCAAAGATTTAAACGGATACAGACGATGTTGCAAACTTCGTCAGATTCCCCCTCATTTGAGGGGTTTTTGATTGTGGGGACGCTCTTCCCTGCAAGCGCAAGCCCCTGCAGTTAATTATGCTACCGCATCGCGGTAACAACTTTCTCCTTCTCCAGATGGTCACTTCGTGTCGTGGGTGTTTGTTTTGTTTTTGGTTGCCCGTAGATTGTATACGGAGATTAATTTATGTTGTCGCCTGTAGGGCGTGGATTAGTCCAAATCCATATCTTCTTAGATTTGGGTTTGGGGTTGTGTTTAAGGATGCGTTAGTCTCATTTGAGACTAAGATCAAGTTAAACGTTTGTTAAGAATACGTTAGTCTAATTTTAGACTAAGATCGACTTAACAATTTGTTAAGGATACGTTAGTCTAATTTTAAACTAAGATCAACTTAACAGGATCATTTAGATCCAACAAAAGAGAATTTGGGCTTTATTGTTTAGTTTAGGGACATTGCGTTCCATTATTAGTTTAAGGACATTACTGTCCAAGGTTAAGGACATCATAGTCCATGGGCTTAAGGACCCCACAGTCCGAGATTAATGACATCATAGTCCATGGGTTTAAGGATCCCACAGTCCAAGATTAAGGACATCATAGTCCATGGGCTTAAAGACCCCACAGTCCAGTTTAAAAACGTCATAGTCTATGAAATGTATGGTTGTCGGGACCCATCACTTCTCTGAAGACGTTGAAGGATTACAATGACAAATATCAGAGGAGTGAAGAGATGTACCCTTAAACCGATATTGGTTGGGAGATCTATAGTCCAATTTGGGACTAAGATCAAAGATTTATGAGCATATGGGCTTAGTTAATCTGAATTAAGGACTTATGACCAATCTTGGGCTAAGTCCAATCAAGTTAAAATGTTTAACATTTAACAATGCTGAGCATTGATTTGAGTTCTGACAATATTTTTGTCTTTTATGGAATATTTAGCATTCATCATAGCTCTGTGGCTTATTAAAGAACAATTTATGTTCTATCAGCGCATACGTGAGGGGCACGTGGTGCGCTTGGCGCTTTGCGCCAGTCAAAGAGCGCAGAGCGCTAGTTTATGAGCGCATTTCTCTTCTGCTGAGTAGCGCCCACGTGAGGAGCACGTGGTGCGCTTGTTGCTAAGCGCCAGATGATGGGAGCATTGTGCCAGTTTATGAGCGCAGAGCGCTATTTTATGAGCGCAGAGCGCTATTTGTTCAGTGGCGCGCACGTGGAGAGCACGTGGTGCGCTTAGCGTTGAGTGCCAGTCTATGAACGCAGTGCGCTAATTTGGAGCGCTAAGGCTCTTCAAAATTAAGAGCGCAAAGGCTCTGCAGTGGTTTGCGCTAGTCTTGAGCGCTGAGGCGCTTCTGCTAAGTAGCACACACATGAGGGGCACATGGTGCGCTTGGCGCTGTGCGCCAGTCCAAGAATGCAAAGCGCTATTTTATGAGCGCAAAGCACTAACTGATCAACTTTGTGATAAAAACAAAAGTTCTTATTTTATAAGAGATGCTTCAATTTCTTATATTGATGAAAGACTTTGCCTTTATGGATCTGTGATCCTAAGAGAATTGAATTATTCTCCCCCTACTTTTATAATGAGATACTATGATCTCTGATAGACAATGTGTCTTATAGATCTATGATCTGAAGAAGGTTAAATTCTTCCCCTTATTTTTATGATGAGATAGTTTGATCTCTGTTGTGAAAGACCTTGGTCTTATAGATATATGATCTTAAAGCAAGAAATGAATTCTTCTTTGTAATATAAGATGATTTCATCTCTCTGTTCTTTTACCTTGAAGAAAAGTTGTTCTTCTATCGAGAGCTTGGCTCTTCTTTCTGAGATTTTTCCCAAAGCTTATGGGGGGTTCCTCTATATGTTTCTCTCTCTCTCTCTTATACTTGAAGTCTTGGGGCCTTTATATAGGACAAGTTGATTTGTTCAATCAGTTAAGGAGATCTTTTCTCCAATTGATTTGGGGATTTCTCGACCGTTGGATCTTTGATCCAAGGGCTTCTGATTTACAGAAGGCAATTTTCTTGTTTTTTACAAGATTGGGAATTCTTTTCCATACAGAATTTATGCTGTATTTTGGTGATTTTTAATCACCATTGGATCATTAATCCAATGGTGCTCTGATTTACAGAGTACAATCTTGTTATTTGGAAAGATTTTAAGGATTTTTTCCTTAACAGAATTTAATTCTAATTAATTAATGATTTTATCATTATTTTTGGATCTTTGATCTGACGGTGGGGAGCTTTTAGTTCCAGCGCTAGCGCACCCGTGCTTTGCACGTAGTGCGCTGCTTAGGGCACAGCGCACTTGGCGTTGCTTCTGAAGCGTTGCTTCATTTCAAAATTTGAATTTTAAACAGAGCTTTGCTCTGATTGGGGGAAACAGCGAATATCACCTAATATTACCAAATGGTAATACAATGATTTTGAATGACTGCTATTACGTACCAAATATGTTGTGCAATATTATATATGTTTCTTTGTTGCATAAAAAAAGATATAACTTTGTATTGGAAGATAATATTATAAACATTTTCCTAAATCAAATGTTGATTGGGTTTGGTACGTTATGTAACGGTATATACGTTCTAAATCAAACTACAGTTCTAAACGTACAGAACATACACAAGAGGAAAAGTTCAGAAATGAACGGAGCCCTCTTGTGGCATTGTAGACTAGGTCATATCAATGCGACAAGACTAGCTAACTTGCATAAAGATGGATATTTGAATCAGTTCGAATTTACATCTTATGAAACTTGTGAGTCGTGTCTCAAAGGCAAGATGACCAAAACCCCGTTTACAGGACACGAAGAAAGAGCTACTGAACTCTTGAGATTGATACATAGTGATGTATGCGGTCCTATGTCTACACATACCAGGAATGGTTCCTCGTACTTCATTACATTCATCGATAATCTCTCAAGATACGGACATGTGTCCCTGATGAAACACAAATCTGAATCTTTTGAGAAATTCAAGAAATATAAGTATGAAGTTGAGAACCAGACGGGTAAAAGTATTAAAGTCCTACTATTTGATCGGGAAGAAGAATACTTGAGCATAGAATTCAGAGACTGCATAAAAGAGAATGGGATTCTCTCTCAGCTTACTCCTCCGTATACACCACAGCACAAAAGAGTTTCGGAGCGGAGAAATCGCACCCTATTAGATATGGTGCGCTCTATGATGAATAATGTTGAGTTACCTATTTCCTTTTGGGGTTATACACTTGAGACGGCTGCATACCTATTGAATAGGGTTCCGACCAAATCCGTGCCTACCACTCTATATGAGATATGAAATGGGAAGAGACCATCTCTTAAACAAGTTAAGATATGGGGTTGTTCGGCCTATGTTAAAAAGTAAAATCCGGACAAGCTCGAGACAAGGTTTGTTTTGTGCAAGTTTGTGGGATATACAAAGGATTCATATGGATATATCTTCTACCACACTGAGAAACAAAAGGTGTTTGTTTCTCAATATACCGCCTTTTTAGAAAATGAATTTCTTGTGAAAGAAATTAGTGGTAATGAGGTAGAACTGTAAAAAGTTCCAGCAACACAAACTATAACTGACGATTTGGTAGAACCGGAGGATTCAGTAGTCCCCGACGAACCTCAGCCACTCCGAAGATCTAGTAGGGTTCCTCATTCACCTGAGAGATACTACGGTTTTCTCATAGACGATGGGAGCAAGTATTGCATCATGAAAATTGATGACCCAACTAGTTTCGAGCAGGCCATCACAAGTGGAGACTCTGTGCTATGGCTGGATGCTATGCGATTTGAGATGGAATCCATGTACATCAACAAAGTATGGACTTTGGAAGTTGCTCCTGAAGGGGTAAAACCCATTGAGAGCAAGTGGATCTTTAAGAAGAAAATTGGTGTAGATGGAAAGGTTGAGACTTTCAAAGCTAGACTTGTAGCAAAAGGTTTTCGTCAACGACTAGGAGTCGACTATGATGAAACCTTTTCTCCTGTCGCTATATTTAAGTCCATCAAGATCCTACTTGCCATTGCTGCATACCATGACTACGAAATCTGTAAGATAGACGTTAAGACCGCTTTTCTAAATGGTGATTTAGAAGTGAGCGTGTACATGACAGAGCCAGAGGGCTTCGTAGACAGTGGGAGCAGCGGAAAGGTGTGCAAGCTGCTTAAATCCATCTACGGATTAAAGCAGGAATCACGGAGATAGAACATCTATTTTGATGAAGCTATCAAAGAGTTTGACTTCATCAAAAATATAGACGAACCATGTATATACAAGAAGGTTGTAGAGAGTAAGGTTGTCTTCCTCGTATTGTACGTGGATGACATACTCTTGATAGGAAATGATGTTCCTATGCTACACTCAGTCAAGCTCTTCTTATTATACAAGTTCTCCATGAAAGATCTAGGTGATACCTCCTACATCCTAGGGATAAAGATCTATAGAGATAGATCTAAAAGAATGTTGGGATTGTCCCAATCTAAGTACATAAACACCATACTAAAAAAATTTAGTATGGAAGATTCTAAGCGTGGTAATTTACCCGTTTGTTCAGGAATCACTCTCTCCAAAGATATGTCTCCCAAGACTGATTTGGAGAGGGCTCGCATGCAAGGGATACCCTATACTTTGGCAGTCGGGTCTATCATGTATGCAATGTTATGTACCAGACCGGATGTAGCTTACTCACTAGGTGTAGTGAGTAGGTATCAATCAGATCCTGAGGAGAAACACTGGACAACTGTAAAGAACATTCTTAAGTACTTAAAGATATGTTCTTGGTGTATGGTAACGGTGAACTCCAAGTAGAGTCCTTTACCGATTCGAGCTTCCATAGTGATAAGGACGACAGTAAGTCGGTCTCGGGTTTTGTCTTCACCCTCAATGGAGGGGCGGTATGTTGGAGGTGTTCCAAACAAGATACCGTTGCAGACTCGACGATGGAGGCTGAATACATCGCTGCCAACAATACTGCCAAAGAGCATGTCTGGATGAAGAAGTTCATAGCCGAACTTGATGTTGTTCCAACCATTGAGCATCCAAAACTTATGTATTGTGATAACAATGGAGCTGTGGTTTTGGCCAAGGAACCCCGGTCCCATCAGTGATCCAGACATATTCTTAGACGGTATCACCTGATCTGGGAGATAGTAGATCGACGGGAGATCGAGGTCAGGAGAGTTGACACGAAAGACAACGTAGCGGATCCACTCACGAAGGCCCTCCCCCAGACGCAGTTTGAGAGACGTTTTGGGATGTTGGGTATGAGATACTACAACAATTGGCCTTAGTGCAAGTGGGAGATTGTTAGGAATATGAATGCCCTAGAGGCCATTATTGTATGATATATATATTTTCCTAGCTATGGTTCGGGGTTTGGGTCCGAAGGTGTGCGAGTGGATACTTGGACATATATATAGAAGACTTTCTTGCTCGGCATGATAGTATGCTATATGGTTGCTCTTTATCTTAATATGTACACTTGTATTATTATACTGTCTCTCTGAGACATGTTGATAAAGTCCTTAGGATGTTTGCTTGATTACCAGGAGTATGATGCGGATCATACTACTGGGACTTGTGTAGTCCACAAGCACATCCTTTAATTGTTCCTAGTTGAGGGGATATCGAGACAGGGCATCGATATTCTTTAGTAGACTGGTGTGTACGTTTCTTGACCCTGTATGGGGCGATGGTTGATCCCATAACCATTGGTGTTTGACATCAAAGATTTTACACAGGTGCTCATTAGAGAATGGGTACACCGAACAGGACTCGCCGAGAACTCCTAAATGGTACTATACCTATCGTCAGATAGCAGTTCTCTGGTGACACTGATATAGGTTAGTCTGTAGACCCGAGATCACCATAGTGTCTTATGTGGTTCCCACTGTGCTTTGATTTCCTCCCTACTACGGCTCAAAGGAGTCATGCAAACAGGTAGATTTTGGGTACAGTCCCGAGTCACATGGAGGCAATGGGCAATATGAAGGGTTTCGTCTCTCCTGGTATTGGGAGTTGATATTGCGCTATGCTCAATTGGCTATAACAGTAAGTCTCTGGCCAGGACTGATGAGATTTACTGGTAATTGTTATCAGTGGTTTCTCGAACCGTTATAAACCATACATCGGCATGACTTATCAAGTTACTGGGGTCCAACGATTGCACCCTTAGATTTGATATGCGACATATCAGACGAAGAAACCGGACTGTACGGCAAGTGTTACTTATAGGCTTCATGGGAGTTTGGACGAGCTTGCTTGTTGATCTTCTATTCGCTCAATACCTGAGTAGCCGTTACGTCCAGCTAGTACCGCTGACGGATTGTGGGTGACTGATATGATCATCACGTACTGCTGGTGTATTGATGAATCTTTAGAGTCCCACACAGAAGTTTCATAGTTCAAGCGAAACGAAGTAGGACACATATGTTGATATGTGCGGGAGGCTTGATTAAATACGAGTATATGATACTGTATTCTAATCTAGCGGTAATTTCATATCGGTTAGGTTATGTGATATAACCGGATTATTGAATCAAATGTTGATTTGATAATGTGATATACAGATAAATGATATTAGTCGGTTATACGTGATATAACCGGATTATTGAATCAAGTGTTGATTTAATAATATGATATATATTTATATTTGATATAATTATATATTAGCTAATTTTATTGCTTGCTAATTATTTTGTTTTCTTAATATGTATATATATTATGAAAAATGATTGAAATTTCTATTTTGAGAAAATAGAAACGAGGTAGAAAACGGGGAGACTTTTGAGGAATGGTGTAAAGCATGGGTTGTTTATTTGTTTATGCATTTGCATTCACTATTGAAGCAAGGTTGGATTTTATATTGATATATTATCCATGCTTCAATAAGTGAGAGGATATGAGAGCCATTCTCTTTACTTGATCTTTTTTGCCTTAGTTCATTCTCTAGCTCTCTCCATCTTCTTCCTCCTCTTCCAAGCTCTAACCCTCATATGTGATGTGAACCATAGGGTTTTGGACAAACTTAGTGAGCTTAACATCCCTACTTCATCATCCTATACTTGATTAGTACTTGAGTTTAGGGTATTTTCTTCACTAAAGAAAGATTAGTGAAGAGCTAGTTTGAATTAGAGGAGTTTCGGGTGAATCATCTTCGACACGAATATCGCGAAAGAAGCTCGTTCATTCTTCAAGTGGAGCCTAGAGGAGTTATAGGGACTACTACCCGGAGCTATAGAAGTGAAGTGCATGATCTTCAAAGGTTGTAATTTCTTTCATTTAGTGTAGTTCTTATCATATCATCATAGAAACCCTAATAATCTAGTTAGATCTTTGAATAGTAAGGCTTAACATCCCGAATTTTTTAAAATTGCATGCTTGATGCCGGTTAAAACCTTGTGGTGGTGGTAGGGTACACTTTCATGACCGTCGATATGGCATCGATGGACGACCATTAGCAATAGTTCGCAACCAATAAACAACCGATAGACCATCGGTGGCCTACCAAAAACCAATGATCGACCGTCGGCGACCGGCGACATGACCAACCGCCGGCAACAGTTCGCCATCGATAAACCGATGATAGATTGCCGGTCATCGACCGAAAACAGGCGACCGGCCGCCTTGACCATCAGCTACCTGCGGTACGATTGACGACGGTCCTCCGACAGCTAGTGATCGACCGAAAACAAGTGATCGGTCGCCACGGTGACAATGAATTTCCAATGACAAACCAACAACCGCCACGACCGGCGACCAAACGCCGCCAATCGGCAGCTGATGACCGGCAATGAACCTCGACTGATCAACCACCTACCGATCGACAACCAAAAATGAACCTCGACCAATCAACCACCTATCGACCATCAACTGGAAATGAATCTCGACCAATCAACCACCGACCGAACACCACCACCATCGGCCTCAATGGTGACTCTTTTACTATCATCAATTGTCTTTATATTATCCTTGGGTTTTTATTCACTAATTATAATATTATTTATTTCAAATTCTACATGCATTTGGAAATCAAATGACTAGCAATTTGAAATGAGAGCAAATTATTCCACATGACTTGTCATTTGATTTTGAAATTGAGCATTCTTAAATGATGTGGGACTAACACCCTGGACAGAGGGAGGGAGATACTGAGTTGGGGAATCTTTAATAAATATCAATTTTCTTGCACAATCTTTTCAATTTGGAGCTAAATCGCATCTTTTATCCCGCTTTTAATTCCCAATCGCCAATTAATTAATGGAGTATTAAATAACCACTACTTATTTGGTGGAGGATTTTATTTTATTTTATTTTCAACTTCATCTTTTACCCTATTTTAAGTTTGTCTGATGCTAGTATTTGCATGTGCCGGTGCACATGGATGGATAATTAATATTTTGTGGCATAAAAATATATTATGCCATAATTAGCTATTAAGCTTAGGCAATTTTAAATGCGTAAATCGGCCGACACTCCAATCCGATGGTTGCAACTGGTGGAAAACTGGAGGCTCAGGAGGCCTAAAGAGATTTGACGTGTGATGAGAAGTTAGGATCATCATGGCAGGGATATTTACAGCAGATTATCTGGAAGGAAACTTATTTTTGAACTGTTTCTTTTGCTAAGAATAAATTTGAATGCAGTTGGCAAAAAAAGATAGAAAAATATTTTTCTATAGAGCCGGTAGAATCCATGTTGGCTATGGGTTTCTTGTTGGTTGAATACTGAGATATTATATCCACTATCTGATGTTCTGCATTCTCAACTTCATTTTCTATCCAATGACATATTGGATAACCTATATGGATAAGGTTTAAATGCAGAGCTCCGATAAAGAAAAAGAAAAAAGTTTTATATGGAGGTAGGACCCTAATGTTCATTTAATTGTACTCACAAAGAATATTGTGAGTCAATGGCACACGGCCTTAGGCAGAAATCAACAATCAACAATCAACAACTTGGACTTCTTGAATAACCCAATTTCTCACAATGAAATTATAGAAAAAGTATTTCACTCCAACTTGATTAAATTGTCAACCTTGATTATATGTCGATAATATATTGTACATGTTTGTACATATATATGTTACATCATAAGAAAATATCATTCTAATTTTTTTGCTTGAATAATATATTTATTTAAATGCTTTTGTTATGAAGGCATTGAAAAGATTTTCACGCTTGATCAAAATAAATTTTTGAAATTTATGAGCACTATTTTGTCCTGTGAAATGCTAAGATCGGATCGGAACCACTTTTATATATATATATATATATATATATATATATATATATATATGTATGCTCGCGTTGCGTGCGGGATAGGGGGGCATGGGGATAGTGATCCATTGCAGACCGATACGTGTTTTTTAAAAACAGAAACTCGCGGTCTATAACATATTTGAACGATCTGATCCGATCCGTTCAAGTTTATCAACCTATCTTTAAATATACGTGTATGAAAAATCAAAATATTTAAAGACTTCTGATGGAGGTCCTTTTCGGGTCTCCGTCAGATGTTGTCTTCTATTGATCTCCCGGTGGATTTTGGTGGTGATCTTCTGTTGCGTGTGGGTCTCAATGGGTTTTGAGGAGATTGGTGATTTGAGGAGTTTAGCGCCGAGTACCTGTAAAGAAGTCGCGGGGTGGTTTGGTACCACCGAGGACCCTCCGACGATCAAGTTAGTGCTAGATCCAAACAAAGTAACGGCTAAGTGGAATAAAAAATGGCTTACTTGACCCTCTGTGATTGAGGTTTATATAGCGGCGGCAGCACGCAGCAGTAGGCGCGAGAATCACGCCGGCAGTTACGCTCCCGACGCCACGCCCGCGTAAAGAGCGGATCGCCCATTAATGGGGATCGTGATGGCGTGGAACGTGGGACGTTGCTGGCGGAGAATCTGCGAGTGGCGAGATTTGCGGAGCGGCGGTTATTCTTGTGAGTGGTGGAGTTGGTCGGTCGGAGGGACCGAGGAAGACGGCCTCGGCTGGGGAGCTCGGAGACGAGCAAGAGGGCCGAGGAGTCTTGGTCCTGTGGCAGCTCGGGGAGAGATGAGGGGCCGAGGAGGCCAATTTGCAGGGGGGCCTAAGGAGGGCTAGCTTGTGCTTGTAGGTCAGGTACAAGGGTGGCCTGGTCAGCCTCTGTGGGCCCTTTTCTCTGGGTCTTGGGACATGTCATCTGCCACGTGTCCTTTGCTGATATTGAGCATCATCATTAGCCCCCCACTCTTGTCCCGACCAGCTAGCGGATTGGGTCAAGAGTGGACTGCCGGGCCGTCTGGGGCAAGCTCCCTCCTAAGGTTTCGTCGGGACGTGTCCCCCGGCTGTCATCTGTCTTTTCGGCCAGAGAATTAAGGCGAGATCTTTGCATTTAAGGAAGGTGCGCCGGTTCGTGCATCCTACCACTGAAGCGATGGTCTACGTGTCAAACGTCGGTCGGCCGATGCGACGTGTGCAGACCTGTGGCGTCTGATGGGGCGTGTCCCAATGCGGGGACAACAAGTGGAATAATCGGTAGTCGAGTTGACTACGATCACCTGCAGCGTCTGTTGGGCAGGAGGATGCCTGCTGGGGATGACCGAGTACGGAAGCTGCTCGGTTGATCTTGGCGAGGGCCTTGATCCTTGGCGTTGCGAGTAGGGAAGCTACCGGCCAGGGATAGCCGAGCAGGGAAGCCGCTCGGCTGCCTCTGGGAGGGCTTTGATCCTCAGCATTGGAGGGGTTGTAAGAAGCCTGCCAAGAATAACCGGGCAGTGAAGCTGCGCGGTTGCCTCTTGGTGAGGGCTTTGATCTCTGGCGTCGTGGGTAGGCAACCGCCAGCCTGGGATGACGGAGCGGGGTAGCCGCTCAGATGCCTCTTGCGAGGGCTTCGATCCCTGGCGTTGCGGGTAGGGAAGCTACCGGCCAGGGATAGCCGAGTAGGGAAGCCGCTCGGCTGCCTCTAAAGAGAACTTCGATCCTTGTCTTTGTTGGGTAGGAAGCTACCCGCTGGGATGCGCCGAGCAAAATGGGGCTCGACGGCCTCGCGAAGAGGGCTTCAGACCCTCAGCGTCTGATGGGCAGGAGGATGCCCTCTTGGGATGCGCCGAGTAGGAAGGATCTCGGCGGCCTCGTGGTGAGGGCTTAAGATCCTCAGCGTCTGATGGGCAGGAAGATACCCGCTAGGGATGAGCCGAGCAGAAGGAACTCGGCGGCCTCGCGGTGAGGGCTTGAGATCCTCAGCGTCCGATAGGCCAGAGGATGACTGCTAGGGATGCGTCGAGCAAGAAGGATCTCGGAGGCCTTGCGATGAGGGCTTCAGACCCTCAGCGTCTGATGGGCAGAAGGATGCCCGCTGGGGATGCGCCGAGCAGGAAGGATCTCGGCGGCCTCGTGGTGATGGCTTGAGATCCTTAGCGTCTGATGGGCAGGAGGATGCCCGCTGGGGCTGCGCCGAGCGAGAAGGATCTCGGCGGCCTCGGATGAAGGCTTCGATCCTCAGCGTGAGGGGCCGTGAGAGGCCTGCTGAGGATGGCCGAACAGGGTAGCTGCTCTGTGCCTCTTGGCGAGGGCTTGGATCCCTGGCGTCGTGGGTAGGGACCTACCAGCCGGGGATGACCAAGCAGGGTAGCTGCTCGGTGCCTCTTGGCGAGGGCTTGGATCTCTGGCGTCGTGGGTAGGGACCTACCAGCCGGGGATGGCCGAGCAGGGTAGCTGCTCGGTGCCTCTTGGCGAGGGCTTTGATCCTTAGTGTTGGAGGGGCTGTAAGAAGCCCACTAAGGATGGCCGGGCAGTGAAGCTGCGCGGTTGCCTCTTGGCGAGGGCTTTGATCTCTGGCGTCGTAGGTAGGCAACTACCAGCCTGGGATGATCGAGCGGGGTAGCCGCCCGGATGTCTCTTGCGAGGGCTTCGATCCCAGGCGTTATGGGTAGGGAGCTACCAGCCGGAGATGACCGAGTAGGGTAGCTACTCGGTTGCCTCTTGTGAGGGCTTTGATCCTTCAGGACGGGGACCGAGCAGGGTCACTGCCCAGTGCCTCTTGGCGAGGACTTTGATCCCTGTCGGTTGTGGTAGGAAGCTACCAGCCGGGGATAGCCGAGCAAGGACTCGACCGCCTCTAGGAGGACTTTGGTCCTTAGCGCGGAAGGGGCTGTAAGAAGCCTACCAAGGACCCTTGGCCGGGCAGGGTTACTGCCCGGTGCCTCTTGGCGAGGGCTTTTGTCCTGAAGGATAGCCGAGCGAGGGATCCTCGGGCTCGACTGCCTCTGGGAGGGCTTTCTGATCTCTGGCGTTGCGGTAGGGAAGCTACCTGCCAGGGATAGCCGAGCGAGGGTCGGGCTCGACTGCATCTAGGAGGACTTTCTGATCCCTGGCGTTGAGGTAGGGAAGCTACTGTTAGTGTATATGCCCTAGGGGCCATTATTGTATCATACTAACTTGTATATTACTTAATGGAAGCTTGGGATATTCACAGTTATATAACAGTCTTGCTAAATATGGTAGTATGCTATTTGGTTTTATCTATCTTAATATGTGAGTATACGTATTGATAGAGCTCTTAGGATCTTACTTCACTACCAGTGTTGTGATGGCAGTCACACTAGTGAGGGCTGGGTAGTCTACAGGCACATCCTTTTTTATGTCCCTAGTCGTAGGATTATCGAGACAGGGCATCGATGCTCCGGAGTAGACTAGTGTGTACGCTTCTCATGCCAGTTGGGGAGATGGCCAGTCCCACAGCCATCAGTACGTCGTACTGGAGATAGTATACAGGTGCTCGTTGGGTTACGGGTACACCGGACATGACTCACGGGAAACTGTTGGTTGGTATTATACCCGTCGTCAGTTAACAGTTCCCAGGTGACATGAGTACAGCATAGTCCGCAGACTTGACACTGCTACTTCGCCTCGAGTGTGTCCCACTGTTCTTAGATTGATACCCTACCACGGCTCAAAGGAGTCGTGCAAACAGGTAGCAGTTGGGTGCAGTCCCGAGCACTTGGAGGCAGTGGCGGTTAGACAGGATTCGTCTCTCCCGGTATTGGGAGTTGATATCGCGCCGTGTCAGAGAGCCATTACGCAAAGTCCCTAGCCAGGGCAAGCGAGATTTACTGGTAGGTTCCAGTTGTTTCTCAGGGTGTAATGGGCTACGCTCCGACACGACTTATACCGCTATTAGGGGACTGACGCTTGCCGCCCCCTAGGCCCGATATGCGATAGTCTTAGACGAACAGACCGGACTGTACGGAGATTGTCACATCAGGCTCAGTAGGAGTTTGGATGGGTTTCCTCATCGGCCTTCTTATCGACATCTACCTGGGGACCGTTACGTACAGCTAGTGCCGCTTGCGGTCTGTGGTTAAACCCACTGCCAGCGTAGTAGTCGGGTCTTCAGAGTCCCACACAGAGAGTTTCCCTGCTCCAGGCGAAACGATATAGAGGTCGTATGGTTTTACGACAAGGTTTCGGACGCATACGTGTGTTTACACACGTACGTCATTCGGACAGTTTTTACTAGCCGGCTTTGGTTTAAGCCAGTTTCTAGTATCGGGTCATTGGATTTATACAGTCTAAAGTTTTTCCGTGTTTTCCCGGATAGGAGGGGTGTTCTCGTAATTTCGCGAGAAGCTTCTAGAAGGATGGTGACTTGGGGGTTTAGGTGGCATTTGCATTTATTGTTTTAATGGCTCATTTGTGTGATTCATCCATAGAGTTAATGCTTCATTAATTGATATAATGACCCATGAGATGAATCACTCATATGAATAAATGAAGCATGGTTGTTAAATCATTTAATTTATTTATTTGATAAAAGATAATGCTTCATATATTCAAATGAGTTCATTATTTCTTCTCATTCTCTTGCTCACCTTCTCTCTCCTCAAGCTCTCTCTCTTCAAACCCTAATTCTCCTCTCTCATGTGTTGAGATCAAGAATTAGATAGATTAATTAATCCATAACCTCACTCTATATCACCTAGGTACCTTTGATTAGCAACTAAAGAAACCTAGTTACCTCAAGTTTAGAGGTGAAGCTTGGAATAGAAGCTCTCGGGTGGATCGTCTATTACGTAGAGAAGGCCGAAGAGGAGGTGGAGAACGAAAAGACGAAGGACAAGGTTCACTAGGTATAATCACTTCTCATAGTAGTTAACAACTTCTATGTCTTTGTTAGTTATCGTTTAGCAATGATCCTCACGGTTAGTTGATGTTAGCTCATAGAACAAGATCGTTTTTCATATTTCCACCTCCCCGCAACTCGTGGGGTGTTGTACATCGACTTACAGTGGTATCAGAGCCTTGCTAAACAATAATTAACTTATTAGCAAAGTCGTATGAATTTCGAACGCAAAACGAACCGGAAAAAACATCGATATCACTAAGTTTCTGTCGAATTTAAAACGAGGCCTAAAAATTTTTCAGGGACCTCTAAAATAATAAGCAGGGAATTATAAGGTTACTGAAGAAAAATGGGTCTATGAATCGGCCAAACAGTCGCGGAACCGCGGCCGATCCCACTGATCCGCCGCGGATTCGCGGCCGAGTTGAAGCCGATTCAACCCAGTTTGCTCCAGTAACTCTTCTGTGATGTTTTTGTATTTTCTGGAATGTTTATTTTCTGCTCAAGTCTCAGGTGCACAGAGAAGTTTTGGAGTAGAATCTAAAGTGTTTGATCGATCGAAATTATACGATGTTTGCTAATTAGATTATATCTGTGAACTGTATAATGTGTTCGTAAACCTCCCCTAACTGCTAGTATGTCGGTTGGCAGGGAGTTGCACATTTCTGTAATGGATTTTACTGTTTGTGGTTATGAACTGTATTGGATTGTTGTGATGATTAGCCGGGGTTTGTGATGGGTTGTTATATTCATTCATTCAATATAATTGTAATATGTTGTAATATTATTTTGCGGGGTACATTCAGGTTGCGGTTGTATCCACCGTTGTATTATTTCATTTTAATGTTTTTGCTCCTAGGATAGACCCAAGGTGGGGTGCACAAACTACCGGGTACTTTGAAGTGTTTAGTGGCCTACTCACATTGTTGGGGGAGACCGCTTCACTTCGGGTACTTGGCGGGTAGTTTGCCGTACCCGTAGGGGTCTAGGGTGGGGTAATGGCTATTCATCACAACTGTGTAATCCGTCTTTCGTTGCAGGCTCAAAAGAAACGCGGATTGCTTGCATATCCAATAATGTTCATCAGTGATCTGGAATGCCTATTATTGCGTCTGACGAATGTACAATATCTATATATGATAGCTATTTAGACGTCACTTATGTTTTACACTCGCGCTAGCCCAGCCCCCGCTCTGCCGTTAGTTAAGTAACCTAACGGGTGATGACGGGATCCAGTGGCGAATACGGATGGCATAAGAGGACGTTGTATTTTCGTTGTTTTCTGCAATGATAGGTTAATGATGGGACGCATTATTATTAATGCAAAGAAAATAAACCAAAGTTGAATCGTTGGAACAATTTAAAAGAAACCACTCGGTTATTTTAAAACAGAGGATATTTTTAATTGCGGAGCTTTAACCACTCCTTTTAAAAGCTATCAGGTTCCTTCGGTCATATCAAGTTCACTACGTTCACGGTTTCGCCAAAACCATTCGTAGCCCTCCGTCATTTCATTTGGGTATTCAGTAGTATTCAAGCTATGTATTTTGACCTAACGCCAAGGCATAGTGTTTGGTAGCTGCTGGGTATTCATTTGTTGCATAGATAGATGAGTTAGTTTGAGACAGTCGTATTATCATTTTGGCCGAACGCCAAGGATATGTACGGATGGGTTCAAATTAACAAGATAATGATGGGTAGAACTTGACATGTGACTTATGACATTTTGACCTAACGCCAAGGTCATAAGAGCATGGGGCAAAAATCTATATCGGGAATTTCTAAAGAAACTGAAATTTGCAAAGAGATGCATAACATTTGGAGTTTGATGAATGTTGGTAGGATTCCTTCAACATTATCATACGATGATATTTGGATCCCGATCCTACTGTGAGTATATGCTACTCATCAGGAGATTCGTCACTTAACGATCAATGCTATAAACGAAGTAGGTGTCGAGAAAGGTGTCAGCGGGGCTACGCCCCCAGAGAAAAGAGGTTATTTAATTAAGGAACTTCACAAAAGCATTGGAAAACCTCCCTCGAAGTACCGACACCAGCCTGGCTGAACGGTTAAGCAAGTATTGTACGGTGAGAATAGTCCTGGCTAGTTCTTCCTTTTTGGTTTGAGGAGGGATTCGAGAAACAGTGGGAGCCATCCAGTTTAGATAAACTAAAAACCACTCTAAACTTGCAAGAGCATCATGCTAAAGTGTTCTCTCTCTCTCTCTCTCTCCTATTTGCAGCGACCCTGAAAATGACTGGACTTAAGTTACTTTTAGAAAAAATAGACTGACAGGGCCAAACTATAAAGATTGGCTGCGGAATGTCAAAATGGCTTTGACCTATGACAAATTGGGGTATGTCCTCACCGCTAAGGCACATGCTGTCCCAGGTCCAAAATCCAGTAATGCGGATAAGGAAATCCGCAAAACCTGGGAGTATGATTGCGCGAAGGCCAAGTGCATCGTGCTTGCCTCGATGAACAATGAACATCAGAGGAGGCACGAGGATATGGATCTAGATGCCATATTTCTCCATATAAAGGAACTTTATGGAGAGCAATCTCGTATGGCAAGATACGACACCTCAAAGAACTTGTTTCGAGAGAGGTTGGCCGTCGGATCATCGGTAGCAGAACATGTCCTAAAGATGATTGGCTATATTGAAGAGTTCGCAGACCTTGGTACGACTTTAGATAATGAGCTCTATACAGACCTGATTCTCCAGTCCCTTCCTTCCACCTACGTCCAGTTTATTCTGAATTTCAACATTCAAAGAAAAGAAGTTGAACTTCCAGAACTCCTTAACATGTTGAGGAGTACAGAGGGCACCTTACAGAAGACAAGGGAAACACCCACTATATTTGTTAGCGGTGCTTCATCTTCCAGGTCCAAGGCTAGGGCCAAAGGAAAGAAGAAGAAGGCCGCCACCAAACCTAGAGGAGGTGTTAGTAAGGTGGGAGCGAAGGGAAAGAAAAAGTTTACGGTACCAGTAGTGGCCCAGGATGAGTGCTTCCATTGTCATAGGAAAGGGCACTGGAAGAAAGACTGTAAGGCGTGGAACGCCAAGAACCAGGAATCAAAGCAAGCTGTGGTTTCGACTTCAGGTGTGTTTGTAATTGAGAATTGTCTGTCAATCAACTCTACTTCCTGGGTATTGGATACCGGATCAGGATCTCATATATGCAATTCATTGCAGGCACTGAGAAACCGTAGAGTGCTGAAGGATGGTGATATGACTCTGATGGTTGCTAACGGAGGTAGCGTGGGAGCTGTGTCCATAGGGGATTATCACCTGGGATTGACGAGTGGACATATTTTGGTTTTACATAACTGTTTTTGTGTACCTAGCTTAATGTGTAATATCATATCAGTTTCCTTGTTATCAAATAAAGGTTATGATTTCACGTTTGTAAGTGATGTTGTTAACATCCACCTTAATCATAGTTTGATTGGGTCCGGTACACTGGATAACGATATATATGTCTTAAACCAACTCCAGATTTTCAATGTCCAGAACACACTAAAAAGAAAGTCTCCAGATTTAAATAAGGCTTTCTTATGGCATTGTAGACTGGGTCACATTAATGAGACAAGGTTAGCTAAGTTACATAGAGAAGGATATTTGGATTCATTCGAATATCAAACTTATGCCACTTGTCAATCATGTCTCAAAGGAAAGATGACAAAGACTCTATTCACTAGACATGGAGTAAGAGCGAGCGAGCTCTTAGGACTCATACACAGCGATGTATGTGGTCCAATGTCTACACATGCAAGAGGTGGTTTTTCCTATTTCATTACTTTTACGGATGATTACTCAAGGTACGGATTCATTTATCTGATGAAACATAAATCTGAGGCTTTTGAGAAATTCCAAGAGTATAAAAATGAAGTAGAAAACCAAACCGGCAAAAGTATCAAGACACTGAGATCTGATCGAGGTGGTGAATACTTAAGTGCCGAGTTCCTAGGTTACTTAAAAGAGAATGGAATTCTCTCTCAGCTTACTCCTCCATACACTCCACAGCATAACGGTGTATCGGAGAGAAGGAATCGAACCCTATTGGATATGGTACGTTCATGATGAGTAATGCTGAGTTACCGCGATCTTTCTGGGGTTATGCGCTAAAAACAACGGCATATCTTTTGAACATAGTTCCTACCAAGACTGTGCCTACCACGCGATGTGGAGTGGGAAGAAACCCTATCTTCAGTATCTGAAGATTTGGGGATGTCCAGCTTTTGTTAAAAAGCAGCATGTGGACAAGCTCGAGGCACGATCAGTACTGTGTAAGTTTGTGGGATATCCAAAGAACTCCAGGGGGTATCTATTCTATTACGTAGAGGAACAAAAGGTTTTTGTTTCTCGTAATGCCTATTTTCTAGAACATCAGTTTTTAGAAAAGGAAATAAGTGGGAGCGAAATAGAACTGGAAGAAATTCCAGAACCACAAACTACTACTGAAAGTTTGGTAGAACCAGTAGTTCAAGAAGAACAGGACATTCCCGCACCCCTCCGCAGGAGTAGTAGGTCGTCTCATCCGCCTGAGAGATACTACGGTTTTCTCATAGATGGGGATAGAGAGGATTGCGTCATAGATGATGATGAACCTACTAGCTTCCAGCAGGCCATCCAGAGCGGCGAATCAGTACGATAGCTAGATGCAATGCGGACCGAAATGGAGTCCATGTACACCAACAAAGTATGGACTTTGGACTTTGCTCCTGATGGGGTAAAACCCATAGGATGCAAATGGATCTTCAAGAAAAAGATTGGTGTAAATGGACAGGTGGAAACCTATAAGGCTAGACTTGTTGCAAAGGGTTTTCGTCAAAGACCTGGTTTGGACTATGACGAAACTTTTTCTCCAGTGGCTATGCTCAAATCCATTCGGGTCCTTCTTACTATTGCTGCCTTCCATGATTATGAAATCTGGCAGATGGACGTAAAGACGGCTTTTCTGAATGGTAATTTAGAAGAGTGCGTCTATATGGATCAGCCAGAATGTTTCAATCAGAGTGGGAGCAGCGGGAAAGTATGCAAGTTGCTTAAGTCTATTTATGGACTAAAGCAGGCATCGCGGAGTTGGAACATCTGTTTTGATGAAATGGTCAAAGAATATGACTTTATCAAAAATCCAGATGAACCATATATATATAGTAAAGTTGTAGCACGAACTGTCGTATTCCTCGTCTTGTACGTGGATGACATTCTATTGATACGAAATCACATTCCTATGCTACAATCTGTTAAAGGATTTTTGTCACACAGGTTCTCCATGAAAGACCTGGGTGATGCCTCTTACATTCTGGGGATCTGGATCTATCGTGATAGATCCAAGAGGATGTTGGGACTTTCGCAGTCCAGGTATATCAACACTGTACTGAAAAGATTCAATATGGAAGATTCTAAGCGCGGTAATCTACCGGCTTGTCACGGAATCACCTTATCCAAAGAGATGTCTCCCAAGACTGATTTGGAAAGGGAAACGCATGTCTATTATACCCTACGCTTCCGCGGTAGGCTCTATAATGTATGCGATGTTGTGCACCAGACCAAATGTAGCTTACGCACTGAGCGTGGTAAGCCGGTATCAGTTAGACCCAGGGGAGAAGCACTGGATAGCAGTAAAGAACATTCTCAAGTACCTGAGAAGGACTAAAGAGATGTTCTTGGTTTACTGCGGAAAAGACCTCAAGATGGAAGCCTTTGCTGATTCCGGCTTCCAGAGTGATAAGGACGATTCCAAGTCCATGTCAGGTTATGTCTTTACCCTCAATGGAGGGGCGGTGTGCTGGAAGAGTTCCAAGCAGGACACCGTTGCTGACTCGACGATGGAAGCGGAGTATATTGCTGCTTGCGATGCCGCAAAAGAAACGGTCTGGAAGAAGAAGTTCCTAACAGAACTTCAGGTGGTTCCTACCATTGTTGATCCAATACCTCTGTATTGCGACAACAACGGAGCTATAGCTTTAGCGAAGGAACCAAGTTCCCATCAGAAGTCCAGACACATCTTAAGGCGGTATCACCTGATTAGGGAGATCATAGATCGCCGGGAGATCGAGGTCCGGAGAGTTGCTACTGAAGAGAACATTGCTGATCCATTCACAAAGGCCCTACCTCAGATTCAGTTCGAGAGGCTACTCGAGATCATCGGTCTTCGATATGCCAGTACATGGCCCTAGTGCAAGTGGGAGATTGTTAGTGTATATGCCCTAGGGGCCATTATTGTATCATACTAGCTTGTATATTACTTAATGGAAGCTTGGGATATTTACAGTTATATAACAATCTTGCTAAACATGGTAGTATGCTACTTGGTTTAATCTATCTTAATATGTAAGTATACGTATTGATAGAGCTCTTAGGATCTTGCTTCACTACCAGCGTTGTGATAGCAGTCACACTAATGGGGGCTGGGTAGTCTACAGGCACATCCTTTTCAGGTCCCTAGTCGTAGGATTATCGAGACAGGGCATCAATACTCCGGAGTAGACTAGTGTGTACGCTTCTCATCCCAGTTGGGGAGATGGTCTGTCCCACAGCCATCAGTACGTCGTACTGGAGATAGTATACAGGTGCTCGTTGGGTTACGGGTACACCGGATAGGACTCACGGGGAACTGTTGGTTGGTATTATACCCGTCGTCGCCAGTTGGGGAGATGGTCTGTCCCACAGCCATCAGTACGTCCGCAGACTTGACACTGCTACTTCACCTCGAGTGTGTCCCACTGTTCTTAGATTGCTACCCTACCACGGCTCAAAGGAGTCGTGCAAACAGGTAGCAGTTGGGTGCAGTCCCGAGCACTTGGAGGCAGTGGCGGTTAGACAGGATTCGTCTCTCCCGGTATTGGGAGTTGATATCGCGCTGTGTCAGAGAGCCATTACGCAAAGTCCCTGGCCAGGGCAAGCGAGATTTACTGGTAGGTTCCAGTTGTTTCTCAGGGTGTAATGGGCTACGCTCCGACACGACTTATACCGCTATTAGGGGACTGACGCTTGCCGCCCCCTAGGCCCGATATGTGATAGTCTTAGAAGAACAGACCGGACCGTACGGAGATTGTCACATCAGGCTCAGTAGGAGTTCGGATGGGTTTCTTCATCGTCCTTCTTATCGACATCTACCTGGGGACCGTTACGTACAGCTAGTGCCGCTTGCGGTCTGTGGTTAAACCTACTGCCAGCGTAGTAGTCGAGTCTTCAGAGTCCCACATAGAGAGTTTCCCTGCTCCAGGCGAAACGATATAGAGGTCGTATGGTTTTATGACAAGGGTTCGGACGCATACGTGTGTTTACACACGTACGACATTCGGACAGTTTTTACTAGCCGGCTTTGGTTTAAGCCAGTTTCTAGTATCGGGTCATTGGATTTATACAGTCTAAAGTTTTTCCGTGTTTTCACGGATAGGAGGGGTGTTCTCGTAATTTCGCGAGAAGCTTCTAGAAGGATGGTGACTTGGGGGTTTAGGTGGCATTTGCATTTATTGTTTTAATGACTCATTTGTGTGATTCATCCATGGAGTTAATGCTTCATTAATTGATCTAATGACTCATGAGATGAATCACTCATATGAATAAATGAAGCATGGTTGTTAAATCATTTAATTTATTTATTTGATAAAAGATAATGCTTCATATATTCAAATGAGTTCATTATTTCTTCTCATTCTCTTGCTCACCTTCTCTCTCCTCAAGCTCTCTCTTTTCAAACCCTAATCCTCCCCTCTCATGTGTTGAGATCAAGGATTAGATAGACTAATTAATCCATAACCTCACTCTATATCACCTAGGTACCTTTGATTAGCAACTAAAGAAACCTAGTTACCTCAAGTTTAGAGGTGAAGCTTGGAATAGAAGCTCTCGGGTGGATCGTCTATTACGTAGAGAAGGCCGAAGAGGAGGTGGAGAATGAAAAGACGAAGGACAAGGTTCACTAGGTATAATCACTTCTCATAGTAGTTAACAACTTCTATGTCTTTGTTAGTTATCGTTTAGCAATGATCCTCGCGATTAGTCGATGTTAGCTCATAGAACAAGATCGTTTTTCATATTTCCGCCTCCCTGCAACTCATGGGGTGTTGTACATCGACCTATAGCTACTCACCAGGGATAGCCGAGCGAGGGCCGGGCTCGACTGCCTCTGGGAGGACTTTTTGATCCCTGGCGTTGCGGTAGAGAAGCTGCCCGCTAGGGATAGCCGAGCGAGGGTCGGGCTCAACTGCCTCTGGGAGGACTTTCTGATCCCTGGCATTGCTGTAGGGAAGCTACCCGCCAGGGATAACTGAGCAGGGTACCTGCTGGGTTGCCTCTTGGCGAGGGCTTTCATTCCTGGCGCTGCGAGTAGGGAAGCTACCAGCCAGGGATAACCAAGTAGAGAAGCTGCTCAGTTGTTTTTACGGAGGACTTTGATCCCTGGCGTTGCGAGTAGGGAAGCTACCGGCCAGGGATAATCGAGCAGGGTAGCTGCTCGGCTGATTCTTCATGAGGTTTCGCCCGACCATCCATTTGCAGGTATGGGGAACAGGAACGGTCACGGTGAACGTGCGCGTAGTAGCACGCGCATCGATTGTGCGGGGAGGCGAAGCGCCAGGGTCGCATCATTTAGATTCTGCCAGAGGAGGCTTAATGATCGCCTAGCGGACGAGTATCGGCCCGTGAGATCTGTGGCCATAAGACGTAGCTTGCCGGTGGTCAGCCGTGCTGACGAGGGCAGTCTTCTGGAGGCCGGGGCGGCGATCTGGGGCCCTGGCCTGGCCGTTTGGACTTTAGTCGGTCTATCGGCCGGTGAGGGCGTTGATGACGGTCGCCGGAGGAGGTTCATCCGCGCCTCCGATGAGGGGGAGGCGGCGGCTGGTACCTGGATCTTCAGGATGATCGCATGCCATGTGGACGGAGATCGGAAAGCCAACTTTTGTTTTTATGGAGTTTCGATTCCTACAGACAGCGCCAACTGATGGAGGTCCTTTTCGGGTCTCCGTTAGATGTTGTCTTCCATTGATCTCCCGGTGGATTTTGGTGGTGATCTTCTGTTGCGTGTGGGTCTCAATGGGTTTTGAGGAAATTGGTGATTTGAGGAGTTTAGCGCCGAGTACCTGCAAAGAAGTCCTGGGGTGGTTTGGTACCACCGAGGACCCTCCGACGATCAAGTTAGTGCTAGATTCGAGCAAAGTAACGGCTAAGTGGAATAAAAAATGGCTTACTTGACCCCTCTGTGATTGGGGTTTATATAGCGGTGGCGGCACGCAGCAGCAGGCGCGAGAATCTCACCGGCAGTTACGCTCCCAACGTCACGCTCGCGTAAAGAGCGGATCGCCCATTAATGGAGATCATGATTGCGTGGAACGTGGGACATTGCTGGCGGAGAATCTGCGTGTGGCGAGATTTGCGGAGCGGCGGTTATGCCTGTGAGTGGTGGAGTTGGTCGGTCGGAGGGACCGAGAAAAACGGCCTCGGCTGGGGAGCTCGGAGACAAGCTAGAGGGCCGAGGAGTCTTGGTCCTGTGGTAGCTCGGGGCGAGCTGAGGGGCCGAGGAGGCCAATTAGCAGGGGACCCCAAGGAGGGCCAGCTTGTGCTTGCAGGTCGGGTACAAGGGTGGCCTGATCGGCCTCTGTGGGCCCTTTCCTCGGGTCTTGGGACATGTCATCTGCCATGTGTCCTTTGCTGATATTGAGCATCATCAACTTCTAATATATGCATTGATGGGTGAAAAATGAACATATTTCATTAATGCAACATATATAAACTTCGCATATGTTATTCTTTAAATCCTTTGATTTCTCATACACATATATTTAAGGGTAGGGTGATCAATTTAAACAGATTGGGTCGTTCAAATATATCGTAAACCGAGAGTTCTCGTTTTTAAAAAATACGGACCTGTTTGCAATTGATCACACACACACACACACACACATAAAACACAGACTAGTTTGCAATAGATCACTCCCATATATATATATATATATATATATATATATATATTTATATATATGAGAATATGCTTTTTCGTTAGGTGGCATCAAAAAAATATACCTTCCACCATTTTATTCTAGGAACAGCACCCATCATCTTGATCTTCATCGTCTAAAATGTGCATACACCGAAACACATTTTCACTGTTGATTTAGCATTGTAAAAAGTTCTATTGTCGGTAAACCGTTAATTTTGCATCCACTAAATCAACCAACGGTGAAAAAAATAGTAGAATCACATGAAATTTGGTGTATGCACATCTTAGACGATGGAGATCAAGATGATGGGTGTCGATCATCGAATAAAATGATGGAGCGTGTATTTTTTCGACGCCATCTAAAGAAAAATCCTTCTAGGAACTCTTTCCTCTATTACTCTCTCTCTCTCTCTCTATATATATATATATATATATATATATATATATATAGAGAGAGAGAGAGAGAGAGAGGAAAAGGATTATCAGTTAGCTAACTGATATTAAACTGTCAGCTACCTTATTACATAACCCAATTCGACCGTCAAATCGACGATCCGCTCCGGCCATCTTATTCCACACATAGAGTGATTTATATGTAAAATTTTGATCGATATGATGCATTACAAGTGATGGATCAAGCATTCAAAAAATGGATGGCCGTTAAACACAATAAAAATGTCATATACCGGAGACACTTAAAAGAAGACATGGATAATGTCAAAGTGAATACAATTTTATACACATACATCACTCTATGTGTGGAATAAGGTGGTCGGAACGGATCGTCGATTTGACTGTCGGATTGGGCTATATAATAGGTTAGGCGACGATTTAATATCAGATAGCTAGCTGATAACCCGTTTCCGGTTTAATATCAGATAGCTAGCTGATAACCCGTTTCCTTATATATATATATATATATATATATATATATATATATTCTTGATTCTTTTAGGGAACTATTTTTTTTATGTGTCACGATAAGTCTCGGGACCTGGAGTTTCATGTTTATTTCTTGTCTCGATAGCAAAGTTGTTTTTACAACACGCTTATTTTTCCCTGATGATGATCACAAGTGGGAATTCCCCAGATCATGACACGTAGCAGATGACGTGTCCCGGGGCTACGGAATTGAAATAAGCCTGATGCATTGGAGACGTTCCTCGGTACCTCGCCTCCGAGATTGCATCCGGCCTTTCAAAGACCTCCCCGAAATACCTTCCATATTTGCCTAGCAATGAGTCATCAGCTCACCTTCGAGCAATCCCACAACCAAGCTTCCACGGCCTCCTTGCTCGTCTTCGAGCTGTTTCAAGATCTGAGCTTCCTTGGCCTCCCGGCTTGTCTCCGAGCCATCTGACAGGCCGAGCCTTCTCGGCCTCTCAGCTCGCCTCCGAGCCATCTGACAAGCCGAGCTTCCTTGGCTTCCCCGATCAACTGAGAGCGCGGAGCCCCAGCACCCCAGCAACGGATCCGCGTATCTCGCCAAAGCGAGATATCCGCCACCCCACGCACCGTGTCCCACGCAGGCTCGTTACTCCATTAATGTGCGGATCCCTCCATCAATACGGACGTAACGAGGGGGCATAACTGACGACGATGATCTCGCACCAGCTCGCTCCACGCACCTGTTCACCTCCGAACACAGAGACGCGACCGCGTAGGTTCGTCTTGCCTGAATTTGGGGGCAGATACTAATTGGTGCTATCCGTCCACCTCTTCGAAGATGCCAAGTTGATTTATAGCACCATGTATCGAAGGTTTAAACGGATGCGGCCGGTATAGCAGATTTCGTCAGATTCCCCCTCATTGAGGGGTTTTTTGATTGTGGGGACGCTCTTCCCTGCAGGCGCAAGCCCCTACAGTTAATTACGCTACCGCATCGCGGTAACAATTTTCTCCTTCTCCAGATGGCCACTTCGTGTCGTGGGTGTATATTTTATTTTTGGTTGCCCGTGGATTGTATACGGAGACTAATTTATGTTATCGCCCGTAGGGCATAGATTAGTCTAAATCCATATTTTCTTAGATTTAGGTTTTGGGTTGGGTTTAAGGATACGTTAGTCTCATTTGAGACTAAGATCAACTTAAACGTTCGTTGAGGATATGTTAGTCTAATTTTAGACTAAGATCGACTCAACGGGATCATTTAGATCTAATAAGAGAGCATTTGGCCTTTGCTGTTTCGTTTAGAGATATTGCAGTCGATTAGTTTAGGGACATTACGGTCCAAGGTTAAGGACATCATAGTCTATGGGCTTAATGACCCCACAGCCCGATGTTAAGGACATCATAGTCCATGGGCTTAAGGACCCCACAGCCCGTAGTTTAAACACGTCATAATCTATAAAGTTTAAGGACATTATAATCCATGAGTTTAAGGACCCCACAGTCTATGAAATGATTGGCTATCGGGACCCGTCACCTCTTTGAAGACGCTAAAGGATTACAACAACAAATATCAAAGGAGTGAAGAGATGTACCCTTGAACTAATGTTGATTGGGAAATCTGTAATCCAATTTGGGACTAAAATCAATTAATTGGAATATGAGCACATGGGCTCAGTTAAATCTGAATTGAGGACTTATGGCCAACTTGGGCTAAGTCCAATTGGGTTTGAAATGTTGGACTTTTGTTTGGACTGTTGAACATTTGTCTGGGTTCAGCCCCCCATTATTTAGCAATGCTAACAGGGGTTTGGGGCTCTAACAACATTTTATCTTTGGCTGAGCACTAACCATCCATTATAGCTTTGGACTTTACTTTGCATATCATATGAACTGATAAATTTTGAGGTTCAGTTGGTTAGGAGTCTTGCCTCTGGAAGACTCAGCCAATTTAGGCTAAGACCAGTTTGAATATAATGTTAAACACTAGCACATATTTGGCGATCACGTGTTCCCACGTGATGCATTTAAAAATAGTGCTAAGCACTAAAAGAATGAAGTGCTTAAAACAGTGTTAAACACTAGAGACAAAACACTTAAAGTAGTGTTAAATACTAAGATTGAAACGCTCACGTGGGGTCACGTGGGGCGCCTGATGATTGGGCCTTGCCTCTGTTATTTGTTCTCAGAATATTCACAGAAGTGTTAAACACTTAATCTTAACGGCCATCATGTGTGGGCACGTGATGGGTACCCATGCATTGATTATTAAAGTGTTTATTAGGGGTCACGTGAGGACACCCAAAATTGATTCTGCCCTTGCTTTGTTCTTTTATTTTGAGGAATTTATCCAAGGCTCACGTGGGAACACATGACCCCATCTCATTCATTCTATTCTGACCATTCAGGGGAAAGGTCATGTGTTGCCGCGTGATCAAGTTGGGCACTGACTTCTTTTACGTGCATGAAAAATCTAAGTCCCTTATTTAAGAATTAAATTCTTTAAACCCTAGTTCTCCCTCTAAGTTTTGGATCTGCATGGCAGAATCTCCCCGATGAGAATTAAATTCTCAACTTATGGGGAGATCTGCTTCTGCAGATCTTCAACCATGAAGAAGAACTAAGTTCTTGTTTTAAGGGTTAAACCCCGTCTCTGTTGGAAGAATTAAATTCCTAAGTATTTGGAGGAATTAATTCCCTAAACTCAATTCTTCCTCTAAGTTTTGGATCTGCATGGCAGAATCTTCCCGATGAGAATTAAATTCTCAACTTATGGGAAGATCTGCTTCTGCAGATCTTCAACCAAAGGAAGAACTAAGTTCTTATTCAGAAGAGTTAAACTCTTAATTTGAGAATTAAATTCTCTTTTTGTTTTATGGAGCTTAGATCTCTTTCCCTTTCTCACCTAGGGTTTCTTTCTCTTCTGAGAAAATCTTCTTTTCTCTCTGGAAAATTAAATTCTCTTCTTTTTTCTCTGTTGTTGTATCTTTTCCTTTTGTTTTCTCTATCCCTTTTTTCTTCCCCCTTGGCTCTTATTTATAGGAGAAAGAAAAGAATCAGTTTGTTTATTCAATTTTTTATTGAAAGATATTAATTGATTTTGTAACCAACATGATCTTTTAGATCACTCAGTGAATTTTATTCACCATTGGATTTTTAATCCAAAAGATATCCTGTCTGTTATTCTTGGTGAATTTCAGGGAAATCTTTCCTTGTATAGAATCTTTTCTTTAAATTGATGATTTTTAATCACCATTGGATTTTTAATCCAACGGTGCTCTATTTTACAGAGCACAATCTTTTTTGTTTGGAAAGATTTAAAGAAATATTTTTCCAGTTTGGGTTCTCAATTCCCTCTTAATTAGAATTTAATTCTATTGGTTCAGAAGGCGTAAGATCCTGTCACGTGTTGGCATGTGACCTTCTGATTGACCATTTAAATAGAATTTAATTCTATTATTTCAGAGATCTTAGAATCCCATCACGTGTTGACACGTGACCCCCTGATTAAGTATTTTAACCAGAATTTAATTATGTTGTTTTAAAGAGCTCAGGAATTATCACGTGTTAACACGTGACCCTTGGTCACATGTGGGCACGTGATGCCCCATTGGGATTTTTCCCTGTTGTTTTATTATACCTTTTTCAGTGGGTTTAAAGGCCTATCACGTGTGGGCACGTGACCCCATTTGAAGTTGTGTATTTCTTTGCTGCTTTATTCAGTTCCCATGAGGGAACAAATGCCCCCACAGAATTATTCTCATGTGTTTGCACGTGAGTGCAATGCTGTCATCT
Organism: Agapanthus africanus; assembly: GCA_030015575.1. Lineage (NCBI taxonomy): Eukaryota > Viridiplantae > Streptophyta > Magnoliopsida > Asparagales > Amaryllidaceae > Agapanthus > Agapanthus africanus. Next base: position 495,998,691 of record CM057343.1, on the reverse strand, counting down.
TTTGTGGCCGTTGGATCTACCTAGGAAAGGGCGCAAATGAACCGTTTCCCATCACATCCTATAAATGCAGGGGTCTCTTCAGAAGTGCCTCCACTCTTTCATCTTCTTCCTTGTACATTTTCTTTTGAGAATTTAATTCTCTTCCTCAGAGCTCTGTTCTCTGTTCCAAAATTTTCAGAGTTTAACTCTGTCCAAGAAGAATCTTTTCTTCAGGTAATGGTTTTGAACGATCGAAGAACTTATATATATATATATATATATATATATATATATATATATATACTCTTTCGATTTTAAATCCACACCAAGGGTTTTCCCCTTCAAAGAACCCATCTTTCTAAGTTCTTTAAAAATGTCCAATCCTTAAATAATAAACCCCTTTTGCTAGGGTTTCTCTGATCTTAAGGGATTGATGATGATACTTGTCCTCCCTCTGGAATTTAATTCCTCCTCCAAGAGCTTAGCTCTGCCGGTTTTCTAGGAATTTAATTTCTCTAAAGAACTTAGTTCTTCACAGAGAACTTCTTGGGATCTTCCTATCCTGAGTTGTTCTTTGCAAAAAAAAAATGTTTCCAGAGAGATCCTTTATGATTTGCATAGGGCTCTGCATCAAGTTTTCTCCTTGGGGAATGTGTAGAGTTGTTTGAAATCCACTGTTTATTTATTGAGAATTTTCCTTTTGTTCTCATAATGATTACCCTGCCTTATCATTAATGAGCCGCCATCTTGATTTTGTGGGGCCCATGTGTTTCGTAACTAATAGTCCCATAAAATAAGTTGTTTGTCGCTTTCTTCCACTGTCTTCTTACATGTGTGTGTGTGTGTATGTGTGTGTGTGTGTATGTGTGTGTGTGTGTATACACCCGTGGGCTTCGCTAGCAGTTTCCTTTCCTTTGTTTCAGGCATAATGGCTTTTGTTCCATACTTCCCTTTCACCCACTCGGAGGCTGCCTTTCCTCAGTCACCGTCTGACAAAGAGGTGATGGCGATGATTAGAGCTCACGATCCTGATTGAACCAAATTACTTTTATGCGGGACCTGGTACGGTCATATCATCCGCGGTCGTCGAAGCTTTCTTTGCGATGTACCAACGGAGCCTATCCGCCCATTCTTGCCGATGGACCGTCCACGGACTGCTTTTGCTATAGAGGTGGCAAATTGGACCCCTACAGGCCGGCTCGAACCGTCGACAACTGGGATACCAAATTATCCTTTGCCGGCCATAGACATCTTGGGACGTCATATCTGCCAAAGTGAAGCCCAGCCTTGGGGACAAGTTTACAAGATAGGGCTTACCCCTCGCCATCCCACGGGCTATCTTCTCTGGGCTCGTTACATTTTGTCCACTCATCGTGCACGACTGCAGAGGGTCGGGCTTTACCAAGCGGTGTATGCGTCCCTCTTCCATTATCAATCTCCCTATGTATGGTGAGTTAAAGCTTTCCTAAATCAATGGAATCTTCCCACCAATACTTTCTTGTTAGGGGACCACGAAGTTTCGATCTCTTTGGAAGAGTTTCGCAAGATCTCGGGTTTACCGATCATGGGAGCGCCTTACGAAGAACTGTTGCCCCCTGACGAGTATGTTTTCGAGACTATGCCCGCTATGCTTGACGGTTTGTCGACTGAAAACGCCGTCCCCCATAAGTACCCGAGTCTAATTAAGACGTTGGGGATTTTTTAGAAGCTGTTCATGGAATCAGAAGAACAGAGCGTCACTTTCAAAAGCTTTATTGCCTGCTTTCTTCGTAGAGACGTTCTATCAAAGGCGGCTCTGAAGTTCGCGAATATCAACGACCCCTTCGGGTTTGGTTTAAATAGGCTACCGGCTAGAGAAGAGGATTTGCCCCAATTCTACATTCCAATCTTGTCAGCTGTACCTTTCAAGTCGATCGCAGCTCCTGGCATGGATGAAGAAACTTTCTTCATTGGATTTATCAGCTTTTGGCTCAGCTGGTTTGTAGTTCCAACGCATCGTCGATTCATGAGAGCCTCGGTCATTTACCCTGCTCATCGCATCGCCGAAGGGATGCGACTAGCCGTGGGCATTGCAGGGCTGTCACATCTGTACCATGGGCTAAGCAGTGCAGCTAATACCTCAACTCCAGGCGTGGACGTGGTGAGTTTCTCTCTCCATTACTTTACGTCATGGATTGAGATGCACGTGCTAGGGGCATTTTCCGCGCATCAGAGACCCAGCTTTTATGATGCCTAAACCTTTCTGCAGCTCATGAGGTTAGTGGATGCTTCTGCCCCTGACCCGACTCAATTAGGGGCTCTTCGTGTGCTGCTCAATCCGTATGCTAATGAAGGCGGAATGGTATTTAATGATCGAATCCTCTTTGCTCCCTCGGGACCTGTTCAACAGTTGTTTGATCTGTCGAAAGAGGGAGCACCACCTTTGAAGCCTAAGGAAGCCATGCATCTGTACTCGATCAGACCCGGTTATCTGGTGTTCCATCGAAACAATGCGGCTCTTTTCATGCGGTATAATCCACACCGCTTTGCCCGACAACTGGGATATGATCAGGGTATCCCCTTCAAGGCATTCACAGTGGAGCACAGCCCTTCTTTGGAAACTGTTCGTGATGCCACCCACCATTTCACGAGGCTGAACACTGGTTCTAATTTCATGATCCCCGAGGCCGATTACATTCCGAGGTGCGTGGGGGCTTTCACGGGTTGGTATCACCACCGGGTTAGTCCAATAATTGCCGAGGAGAGGAGGATACTTTTTGGGCTTAGAGCTCCCGCCCCACTCCAGGCTACGGGAGTCCTACCGTGACCGCGGACAATGGTTCGCCTTCCCTTGAGGGATACTGGTACCGTACTCATTCCTGAGGCGGCGGATGTGGAATTGACTCCGACAGTTGGTATGCCAATGCGCACCAGAGCTCAGGCAAGGGCCTCTGATAAGGCGCCGGTAACAGTTTCATCAGCTGCGGCGTCAGCGATGGCAGTATCCTCAACAGTAGCACCACCGAGAGAGGATACTAAAGGCGAAGTGGGTCAACGTCATAGCAAAGCACCGAGGGGAAAGAAGCGATCGTCTTCTAGTGTTAGTTTTGGGTCAAAGAGGCGAAGGAAGACAGTCACCAATCTGCTCGACTTTTTAGTGGAATCCGAGCTTATCTTTTAGGACAAGCCAATAGCTATGCAAGAGCCGGATGGTGGTCTTCTTTTTCCTGGTTCATCTGCCGAGGAAGCCACACAATTGGCTGAGGCTATAAGACGCTCCCAGGATGAAACTGAGAATGTAAGGGTCCCGAAGAGGCCTTATCCTGCCGTCATCTTCTACGAAGATCCTCCATCGATACGGCGGATATTTATTGGTCCTTTAGAAGAGGGAGGCGAGATATCCCTTAAGCAGACTATGTCGGCCGACGTCGAAGATGCACTGTCGTTGTGGACTGGTGGCCACGAGTCTACCCTCGCACCCCGGCGAGCATGAATTCTTGAGAAGGAACGCCGGCTTGAAAAAGCCATACTGGAAGCTCCTCTGCGCATTGGTATACTTATATATCTTTTTGTCGTATTTTTCACTGCTCACACACACACACACACACACATATCCTTATCTTCATAAAAACTTTGCAAGGACTTCGTCAATGGAAAAGGATCTGAGTTCGAGTCGCGCCTTGACTATGGACTCTACAAATATCCCTGATGAGACACTAGTAAGTGTGGAGGGGGTCGATACAACTGTTGTTCCTACCACGGAGCTCCCATCGGTGATTTCCGTTCCCCCGGTGCTTGCTCCCCCGGAAGAGGCATCTTCATTGGCCGCGGATTCAATGGATCTTTCTGGGGACGGCCCGGAGACTATGGGACAGGTAGTCGAGGCCACCGTCCTTTCATTGGAGTCTGCAGCGATAGCCACTGCTCCTCAATTGGAAGTTGTTATACCGGCCCACATCCCCGATGATGTGCCTGGGGCATGGAGGAGGCCGCCGAAGCTGCTATCCCTCCTGTCCAGAGTGGGAGGAGCATCGAAGGTATTCTTCTATCTTTTGTTTTAATGGTCTCTCCATTATCTGAACCTTTCTGTCTTTTCAGAATTGCGCGGATTGGCGGCGTCCATCGTGGACTTGTCCCCCAGGAAGTCTTTTCAGCGTCTGCTAGAGATGGCCGCTCCGCAGGCAATATCCCCTCAACACATTGTCCTTTCATCCGGGCAAGGTTAGTGTTATTTGCCTTCTTCTCATGGCATTATAATTATTTTGTATAACGATACTGATGTCTTCTGCAGCTCTGGAGGCCGATGACGAAGTTGAGATTCTTGACGGGCCTGGGGATCCTTCAGACTCTTCTTGCATGACTGTGGGTAAGTAAAGTTTCGACGTTGTTCCACCTGCTCTTTGCTTGCAAGTCTCGCTGATTTTTTTTATGAATCTTAACAGCTTTGCCAGTTCTTACCACGCTGGAATCTCGCATCGTTATGCCGCCCGGCCCCTATGCTCTACGTGCCTCGGAACGGATAGCAAAGCTAAGCCTTCACTCTTTGTCAACTCTGATCGAATACCTTCGTGCTGGTGGTTTGATCACGGCCGAAGAATTTGCCTCCGAAGCCAACAGTTCTCTCCCCTTTCTTGCTGCTTATCATAGCAAAACATTGGTGCAAGTCTGGGTTGAGTTTTGTCGTCGGGTGGAGGCTTGGTTGCATAACCTTGAGTGCTCGCGTCTTCCTTCAGAGGTTATGGATGCAAAGGCGAGCTTGCGGGGGCTAATCGAACGGTGCGCTACAAATATGCTGTCATGCGAAAAGAGGCTCAGCCAAAAATTTTCAGAGAGGAAGCTGGCTTCAACTGCACTGAGGGAACTTCAAGCTAATCTTATGGCCAAGACTACTCGGGCGTACGAACTTTGGCGGGTGCTTCAAGAAGCTATCAGAGAGTTGGTAGCCATTGATAAAGCCATCATTTTCACTCGCGAAATGGTCGAAGCTTATAAAGTTACCGAAAAAGAGCTTGAAAGTCGGCTTGCCTCATACCAGGCTCAGCAGTCTCAAGCGGAGGCCCGTCTCTTAGCGATAATGAATCATGAAGCCGAGGCCCAGCGGAAAAAGGATGAACTGGAAAATTTATTGAATCGTCCGCCGGCTTGAAGAATTGTATATTTTTCTTTTTATTCTTCTTTTGTACATACTCCTGAATGAGAGTATATTTTTTTATTCATTCTTTCATAAATTGTACTTTGTATTCATTTTGATTCATGAATAAAAGATATATTTTGCTCCAAGATGGTGTGTCCCTTTTAGTAAATGCATTTTGTGGATAATCTATTTTGATCTCCTTATAGGACAGTGATGGCTTAGGAGTCAGGTTAAGATCTGTCTCCTAAGGCTTTTCAACTTTATGAGCCGTGAGGGTCCCATAAAGGTATTTCTCCTTACGAGTCGTGAGGATCTCGTAAGTGTAATTTCTTCTTAGGAATCGTGAGGATTTCTAAGTGTGTTCTTCTCTTGAGAGTCGTAAGGATCTCAGAAGAGAATTTTCCTTCTTACAGGTCAAGAGGACTCATAAGTGGTTGTTTCCCTCCTTGTCGAGATTCGACTTTGGAGAGTGTGGTCCGTGAATAGTATGCAAGAGTCCATTTTGGACCGACTTGCAGGGCCCCAGTGCTTAGGAAACGGGATTTTTAATCCCCACTGCCTAAGGCTTTTCCTTACGAGTCGAGAAGTTCTCGCAAGAATGTCCTAACGTCACAGTTAACCTCTGCTCTTTACGACAGAGGTCCATTAGGGTCTGTGGTACTAGATTTTTGCCTGTCGTACCGTCGCGTTGACTGATGTATCGCTCGATAGGCAATCTTGCTTTTCGAGTAGCCTTGCGGCTGTCGTGTCTCTGATCCCTTCGGAGGCTAGACAAGACGTCTTCAAGCAATCTTCCTAGGTAGTTTGACCGTCGGAAGAGCAAGCGTTAGGAATTTTGCTATGCCTCTTTTTACTTGAGGTTAGGCTCAGTTTGGGGAGCCCCGATGAGTCATAACCACTCCGCGCTGGTATGGGATGATCTCCGATAGTCTTTCAGGTTTTATATGAGTTTCCGTCAAGACCCTAAAGCTAGGAATTTGGTCTTTGCTTCGTTTGCTGGCATTGTGTCTGTTGTATCGAGACGAATGTCGCGGTTGTCTCTAGGTTGTTGGTGAAACGTCGAGGTTTGGAACTAGGGATTTTGCCGTAGCTCCGTTGTTTGATTTGTCGCGTCTGAATCCTGCTGGAGGAAGAATGTTATGATGACATCTCGTCTGCTGTATCGAGACAAACGTCGAGGTGGTGACCACTCCGCACTGGTATGGGATGATCTCCGATAGTCTTTCAGGTTTTATATGAGTTGTCGTCAAGACCCTGAAGCTAGGAATTTGGCCTTCGCTTCGTTTGCTTTGGCGTGTCCGAATCCTGTTGGAGGAAGTACGCTGTAGTGGCATCTCGTCTCTGTATCGAGATGAACGTCAAGGTGGTGACCACTCCACGCTGGTGTGGGATGATCTCCGATAGTCTTTCAGGTTTTATATGAGTTGCCGTTAAGACCGTAAAGCTAGGAATTTGGCCTCCGCTTCGTTTGCTTTGGCATGTCCGAATCCTGTTGGAGGAAGGATGCTGTAGTGACATCTCGTCTGCTGTATCGAGACGAACGTCGAGGTGGTGACCACTTCACGCTGGTGTGGGATGATCTTCGATAGTCTTTCAGGTTTTATATGAGTTGCCGTCAAGACCCTGAAGCTAGGAATTTTGGCCTTTGCTTCTTTTGCTGGCATTGCGTCTGCTGTATCGAGACGAATGTCGCGGTAGAGTTGGGATTTTTCCATCACTCCGCTTTATTTCTACTGTGAGGTCTTTCGTTGACGTTGCATCTGCATCCTGCTGGACTGCGAAGGAACACCGTTGTTGACATTGCGTCTGGTATGACGAGACAAATGCTGAGGTGAAGCTGGGATTTTGCCGTCACTCCACTTTGCTGACGTCGCGTCTACTGTAACGAGACGAATGTCGAGGTGGTCTCTAGGTTGTCTGTGAACCATCAAGATTTGGCTTCTTTTCTGATGGAGCCTGGTGGGAAGGTATGGTTCCCTTTTTGTTTGTGCCCTTGAATTGTATAAGGGATCGATGTGATCTTACCTGTAGGGCAAGGAGTTTCATTGTATATATTTTTCTTTCCGCGATGCTCTATCATTTCAGCTTTTATATCGCGAAAGTCGCGATTGCCCAATCATTTCGGCTATTTTTCGTGGTGCCCAATCATTTCGGCTATTTGTTTTATTCACTCGCTGTTTTTTATTGCGAGTTGCCCAATCCTTTCGGCTGTTTTGTATGCATACATTTTTACCTGCTGATTTTGTTGCAAGTTGCCCAATCATTTCGGCTATTTCATATGCATTTGTGGCTCGCTGACTTTTCACTGCGAGTTTGGGATTTGATACCGATTTAGGCATCAGCATCGCTACTACTGGGATACTGCCAGGAGCGTATCATCATTTGCTTTTGTCGATGTCGAACAAAGGTGGCTTAGTAAACAGGGTTAGAATCCTGTCGGCTAAGGCTTTTGACTTCATGAGCTTTAAGGGTCTCATAAAAGTATTTCTCCCTACGAGTCTTGAGGATCTCGAAAGTGCATTTTCTCCTTAGGAATCGTGAGGATTCCTAAGTGTATATGTTCTCTTATAAGTCGTAAGGATCTTACAAGAGTGTTTTCTCCTTATAAGTCGAGAGGACTTACAAGGGTTGTCCACTGTGTGAACATATCCCAAGTCGCGGGTGGGACTTTTCTAGGGAAATGTTCATTCGTGCCCGTGGATTGTATACAAGGGTCGGTATTGAACTGCTTGTAGGGTGGCATTGGAGATTGTGATGGCTTAAGAACAGGTTCAGATCCCTGTAGCTTAAGGCTTTTGAATCCTATGAGCCGTGAGGGTCTCAAAGGGGAATTCTCCTTACGAGTCATGAGGATCTCGTAAGTGTGTTTTCTCCTTAGGCATCATGGAGATCCCTAAGTGTGTTGCTCCCTTGTCAGTCATAAGGATCTCACGCAGGTATTTTCTCCTCACAAAGTCGAGAGGACCTTGCAAGTGTCTTTAACAAGATTGCGCCCTTTCGGGTTTTCACAAAACTCGCCGGTAGTCCTGCTGTTTTTACTCACGGAGCCCTTTCGGGTTTTCATCCGTGCCCATTTTTCTTATGGACATACCTTTTTTTTGTGTCAGCCTTGGGATGCTGCGGTCCGTAGTAGTTTATCGACGTTTTGGTCAACAGCCAATTTTAGGACATAGTGGTCCATCGTTAGTTTAAGGATGTTTCGGTCCGTCGTTGCCGTATTTAAAGCGAATTTCTAGTTTACAGACTTTTCGGTCCAGGGGCTTCCTCTATGAATGAGCACGATGCCCCCGGTATGTCTATCTTTTTTGGATCATGTGGTTGTGGCGGGTTCATCTTCCAGTTTTCAGACAGCACGAATTTGCCCAGTAGGTATTGGTCCTCAATCCAGCTTTTGAAGACGAAGCAATTTTCGATTGGATGGCTTACTGCTTGGTGGTAAGGGAAGTAATTAGGATTGTTGATATCGCCTGGCTGCAACGGACGTTTTGGGTCCGGCAGATTGATGAGTCTGTTGCGCACTGCCAGCTCGAACAATCTCCTCGTTTTATCCCGGGGAAACGAGTAAGGACGTCCCAGTCTCTCCTCGAAGGATGGGCGTGGGCGCGCGTTGTTTTGGTGAACAACCAGCTTTAAATTGCTCGGCTGTTGTTGAGTATTGGCGACGAAGGTCGCTTTCCCTTTCCCTTGTTCATTCCGTGATTCCGGCTTCGATGGAGACGATCTATGACCCATCTGATCCATTTGGGCTAGCTTGTCAATCAATGCCTGGAAAGTAGTTGGCTTGAAGAACATCATGAATTGAGAAATGGTCGCCTGCGGATCAAGAGTACCCACGAACATGCCTACCGCAGGCGCGTCTTCGATGCGCTGCTCGCACTTCGACCACAAATTCCGCCACCGTATCGCATACTGCACCCATGTCTCTCCAGGCTTCACCCTGGCATTGATCAGTGCTGTGATTGAGGTACGTTCTCTAGCGCTCGCAAAACGTTGGGTGAACAATAATCCCATCTCTGTAAAAGTTTTAACAGAGTCGTTGGGCAGCTCCGAATACCACTCAAAGGCCGTTTCCGCCAAGCTGCCGACGAACTGATGAAGTAACAATTTGTCATCACCCCCGGTATTGCCGCAAAGAGCTCTGAACTGAGCAACATGTTGATGGGGATTGCATGTCCCCTTGTATACGTGAAACTTAGGAATCGTGTATCCCGGCGGAAACTTGATTTGATCGTACCATCCTGGATATGGTCGCCCAGTTCTGATGACTTGGCCAGTTGCTTCATTTGCTTGATGAACTCGTATCTGCTGAGCGATGTAATCATCCAGGGCGACTTTTGAGATGGTTTCCTCCTTGGCTGCAGACAGAGCCGGCAGAGGATTTGATGTCTCTCCTCTATCATCTTCCATTATTACTGGAGGATCTTCGGCTGGAGGGTCCGGCTGGATCATCATGCCCACCATATCTTGGAAGAGAAGCGCCATTTGTTTTATATTGGCAGATTGTTATGCTGCCTCTTTGTCCTTCTTTTCGAGGACTCTGCGGAGGAAGTCAGCATCGGTTTCCTGCTCACGGCACTGCTCCGAGAATGTCTCCGGGCTTGCTTTCGGTCCTGTGAGTGTGGCCATAGCTGTTAACATCTCTTGGAGCTTTTGTTGTTGTTGCTCCTGAGCCTTAGTCACTGATCGCGTAAGCGGTCGATGACCTGTGGAGATACGACTATCCTATTTTCCGGATGCCATATAGACAGTGTGCACCACCATGCCCCCAGACTTAGGGCGTTTGGGTTCAGTGGTATTGCGATTCATTGCAGACTCAGGGATTTTCTCCGGCCTTCTCCTCTTGTTGGCGGTCAAAGTTGATGGGGTCGTTGCAGTGGGCACCCAAGTAGCTATCGCCTTCTGTGGCTTGATAGGGTGGTCCTCTTCTCGCTGGACTTTCACCTTTTTCTGACGGAGAGAGTAATCTTGATCAATCACCGAGTCCTGAACTTGTCGCCAACTTTGTAAATTTTAGAGGACAGGCGCTGAGGGGGCTGCTCTAGCTTCACCTTACTAGCGTTCTCCACGGGTGGAGGAGATCTCTTCAGCACGGCAGTCGGAGAGTTTTTGCGCACTCTCCTTAGCGGTTCAAAGCTGTTCCCAGTTGGAACAGCAGCATCAACTTCCACCGTTGGAGCCGGCGGCGTCAGTCCTGAAGGGGAATTGCCCCCAGCCTTCCTCACTCGGCGCCAGTGGCGACGTCGAACGTGTCTTGCAGTTGGAATTATCTCAGCTACGGGGGTAGTTTCCTCATGCCCCCTGTCTTGATCAGAAGTTGTCGCTGTCAACTGTTAGTGTATATGCCCTAGAGGCCATTACTGTATCATACTAGTATGTATATTACTTGATGGAAGCTTGGGATATTCACCTTGTATTGACAATCTTTCTCAAAATAGTAGTATGCTACTTGGTTTGTCTCTGCTTTAATGTGTACATGTGTTTCTTTCAGTATATCACCTATACGCATTAGTGGAGCCCTTAGGATTTTTGCTTACCGGCGTTGTGATGGCGATCACACTCGTGGGGGCTGGGTAATCCATAAGCACATCCTTATACAGGTCCCTAGTCGTAGGACTATCGAGACAGGGCATCGATACTCCGGAGTAGACTAGCGTATGCGCTTCTCATCCCAGCAGGGGAGACGGTCTGTCCCACAACCGTCAGTACGTCGTACTTGAGATAGTATGCGGGTGCTCGTTAGGTTACGAGTACACTGGACAGGACTCGTTGGGAACTGTTGGTTGGTATTATACCTATCGTTAGTTAACAGTTCCCAGGTGACATGAGTACAGCTTAGTCCGCTGACTTGACACTGTCACTTAGCCTCGAGTGTGTTCCCACTGTTCTTTGATTACTACCCTACCACGGTTCTACTGAGTCATGCAAACAGGTAGTAGTTGGGAGCAGTCCTGAAGCACTTGAAGGCAGTGACGGTTAGACAGGATTCGTCTCTCCCAGTATTGGGGGTTGATATCGCGCTGTGTCTAGGAGAGCCATTACACATAGTCGTCCCTGGCCAGGGCAAGCGAGATTTGCTGGTAGTGTCACCAGTAGTTTCTCAGGGTGTTTTGGGCTATACTCCGACACGACTTGTACCGCTATTAGGGGACTGACGTTTGCCCCCTAGGCCCGCCATGCGATGTTCTCAGACGAACGGACCGGACTGTACGAAGATTGTCACATACAGGCTCAGTAGGAGTTCAGATGGGTTCACCTCATCAGTTTTCTTATCGGCATCTAGCTGGGGACCGTTACGTATAGCTAGTGCCGCTTGCAGTCTGTGGTTAAACCCACTGCCAGCGTAGTGTCGAGTCTTTAGAGTCCCACACAAAGGGTTTCTCGCCCTTGGGCAAAACGGAGTAGAGGTCGCATGGTTTTGCGACAGGGTTCGTTCACACTCGCGCACTTGTGCACGTTTGGTGACCGGGCAGTTATTACTAGTGGGCTTTGGTTTAAGCCAGATCCTAGTATATGTTTTGGGGTTAGTTTTATCTCATTGTATTCGTGTTCCTCGGAACACGGATGCGGGTGTGTATGCACAGTTGACTGAGACAGAGGCAGAGGATTCTCATTAGGGTTTTGGTACGGGTGTGTATGCACAGTTGACTGTTGTCTTTTTCCAAACCCTAATGAGAATAGGAAATATGATTAATAATATTAGTTAACAATTATTGTGCCATGGTTGAGTTGAATTCTTGACTTTTGTTGACTTGTTGACTTTAGTTGACCAAGATAGACTTATTGACCATCATCATTTGTTTTCAAAGATGCTTCTTATTTTTTGCACAAACCATTTAATGAATGAAATGATAATGGTCATTCATCAACTCACCATCACAAATTGTTAATTATTATTATTATTATCATTTTCTAAAATATGAGAGCATGGTTATAAAAAATTGATTCATTCTCACTTGCATCTTCTCTCTCATCCATTGCTCTCCTTCTTCCTCTAGCTCAAGGAAAATCCCTCTCATGAGTTGAGAATCATTTTCTTTTGAGATAAAACACCAAAACTACTCTCTACTCTTTCTAGGGTTCTAGGTTTAGAAACCAAGCACCTTAGTTACCTCTATGTTGAGGTAGGAGCTCAAGTTCGAACCCTCGGGTGGATCTATCTTTGACAAAGAGGAGACGACGAGGAGGAGCCATACAAACTACCACAAGGAGCAAGCAAGGAGGAGAACAACAAGAAGAGAAGGAGTTCAAGACTAGGTATAACCCCCTAACCGAGTAGCTAAAGCTCGTAGTTGTTGCTAGTGTGTTGTTTAGCAAAGATCCGGCTTTTACGATCCATGTTACCTAGTCCAGAAAAATTTTCGTTTTACCGTTTCCGCAACCCCGAAAGTACCGGGAGAGGTAACGTGGACCTAACACAACCTGTTGAAGACTGATGTCCGCTGAGTGGGGATGGCCAATCTATCGAAAGCAGACTTCCGAGCAGGGGAAGCAGCCTTGACGATTTCGCCTGGAATAGGAGCTGAAATAGTCATTCTTGTGAAGACTGACCCTTTGGAAGGAGAAGCCGTCTTGACGACTTCATGAGCAGGAATGGCTATCCGCTTAGGGATAACCTCTTCAGGAATTGTGGGCTTCTTCACGGGCCCATTTGAGCTCTGGCCCAGTCTGCTGAAAACTGAGGCACTTTGTTTGGGCGACCCGTTAAGAGGGGTCGCTGTAGGTTCAAGCTGATCAAAGACTGACTTCTTGGGAGCTTCTTATGATGGTATAGGAGCGCTGAAGCTCATTGGTGGGAGCATGATCCCGATGAATAGTCCAGTAGTGGCCTGAGTCACCTGCTCCACTGGCATAGCGAAGATGGAGGCCGCTTGGGGCCCGTAAGTCACTCTTCCGGACGGGACGGAGCGAGAGTTGCAGTTGCAGTTAGCGCAGTTTGAGGACATTGATGTTCTTTTTTTCTGCACGGGAGCAAAACTAAATCTTAGTATCTCGAACCCAAGGGCAACTATATTAAACAGCGATTCGTTCACGAACACGACACAGGAAGTGTGGAGTAGAAAGAGGAAGAGGTCCCACCGGGCGTGCCAGAATCTGTTCTCCTCCGAATACAGAGACGCGACCGCGTAGGTTCGTCTTGCCTAAATTTGGGGGCAAATGCTAATTGGTTCTATCCGTCCACCTCTCCGAAGATTCCAAGTTGATTTATGGCACCATGTATCGAAGGTTTAAATGGATGCGGCCGATGTAGCAGACTTCGTCAGATTCCCCCTCATTGAGGAGTTTTTTTGATTGTGGGAACGCTCTTCCCAGCAGGCGCAAGCCCCTGCAGTTAATTACACTACCGCATCGCGGTAACAACTTTCTCCTTCTCCAGATGGTCACTTCGTGTCGTGGATATTTATTTTATTTTTGGTTGCCCGTGGATTGTATACGGAGACTAATTTATGTTGTCTCCCGTAGGGCGTGGATTAGTCCAAATTCGTATTTTCTTAGATTTGGGTTTTGGGTTGGGTTTAAGGATACGTTAGTCTCATTTGAGACTAAGATCAACTTAAACGTTCGTTGAGGATACGTTAGTCTAATTTTAGACTAAGATCAACTCAACGGGATCATTTAGATCTAATAAGAGAGCATTTGGCCTCTGTTGTTTAGTTTAGAGACATTACGGTCAATTAGTTTAGGGACATTACGGTCCAAGGTTAAGGACATCATAGTCTATGGGCTTAAGGACCCCACAGTCCGAGGTTAAGGACATCATAGTCTATGGGCTTAAGGATCCCGCAGTCCGTAGTTTAAAGACGTCATAGTCTATAAAGTTTAAGGACATCATAGTCCATGAGTTTAAGGACCCCACAGTCCATGGAATGATTGGCTATCGGGATCCGTCACCTCTCTAAAGACATTGAAAGATTACAACGACAAATTTCAAAGGAGTGAAGAGATGTACCCTTGAACCAATATTGATTGGGAAATCTGTAATCCAATTTGAGACTAAGATCAATTAATTGGATTATAAGCACATGGGCTCAGTTAAATCTGAATTGAGGACTTATGGCCAACTTGGGCTAAGTCTAATTAGGTTTGAAATGCTGTACTTTTGTTTGGACTGTTGAACATTTGTCTGGGCTCAGCCCCCTATTATTTAGCAATACTAAACAGGGGTTTGGGGCTCTGATAACATTTTATCTTTGGCTGAGCACTAACCATCCATTATAGCTTTGGACTTTACTTTGCATATCATATGAACTGATCAATTTTGAGGTTCAGTTGGTCAGGAGTCTTGCCTCTGGAAGACTCAGCCAATTTAGGCTAAGACCAGTTTGAATATAGTGTTAAACACTAGCACATATTTTGCGATCACGTGTTCCAACGTGATGCATTTAAAAATAGTGCTCAGCACTAAAAGAATGAAGTGCTTAAAACAGTGTTAAACACTAGAGACAAAACACTTAAAGAAGTGTTAAATACTAAGACTGAAACACACACGTGGGGTCACATGAGGTGCCTGATGATTGGGCCTTACCTCTGTTATTTGTTCTCAGAATATTCGCAGAAGTGTTAAACACTTAATCTTAACGGCCATCACGTGTGGGCACGTGATGGGTACCCATGCATTGATTATTAAAGTGTTTATTAGGGGTCACGTGAGGGCACCTAAAATTGATTCTGCCCTTGCTTTGTTCTTTTATTTTAAGAAATTTATCCAAGGGTCACGTGGGAACACGTGACCCCATCTCATTCATTCTATTCTGACCATTCAGGGGGAAGGTCACGTGTTGCCGCGTGATCAAGTTGGGCACTGACTTCTTTTACGTGCATGAAAAGTCTAAGTCCCTTATTTAAGAATTAAATTCTTTAAACCCTAGTTCTCCCTCTAAGTTTTGGATCTGCATGGCAGAATCTCCCCGATGAGAATTAAATTCTTAATTTATGGGGAGATCTGCTTCTGCAGATCTTCAACCATGAAGAAGAACTAAGTTCTTGTTTTAAGGGTTAAACCCTATCTCTGTTGGAGGAATTAAATTCCTAAGTATTTGGAGGAATTAAATTCCCTAAACTCAATTCTCCCTCTAAGTTTTGGATCTGCATGGCAGAGTCTCCCCGATGAGAATTAAATTCTCAACTTATGGGGAGATCTGCTTCTGCAGATCTTCAACCAAAAGAAGAACTAAGTTCTTATTCAGAAGAGTTAAACTCTTTCTTTGAGAATTAAATTCTCTTTTTGTTTTATGGAGCTTAGATCTCTTTCCCTTTCTCACCTAGGGTTTCTTTCTCTTCTGAGAAAATCTTCTTTTCTCTCTGGAGAATTAAATTCTCTTCTTTTTTCTCTGTTGTTGTATCTCTCCTTTTTGTTCTCTCTCTCACTTTTTTCTTCCCATTTGGCTCTTATTTATAGGAGAAAGAAAAGAATCAGTTTGTTTAGTCAATTTTTTATTGAAATATTTTAATTGATTTTGTAACCAATACGATCTTTTAGATCACTCAGTGAATTTTATTCACCATTGGATTTTTAATCCAAAAGATATTCTGTCTGTTATTCTTGGTGAATTTCAGGGAAATCTTTCCTTGTATAGAATCTTTTCTATAAATTGGTGATTTTTAATCACCATTGGATTTTTAATCCAATGGTGCTCCATTTTACAGAGCACAATCTTTT
Source organism: Agapanthus africanus (assembly GCA_030015575.1). Lineage (NCBI taxonomy): Eukaryota > Viridiplantae > Streptophyta > Magnoliopsida > Asparagales > Amaryllidaceae > Agapanthus > Agapanthus africanus. The sequence goes on along the minus strand of CM057343.1, from coordinate 495,982,942 downwards.
TTGTTTGGAAAGATTTAAAGAAATATTTTTCCAGTTAGGGTTCTCGATTCCCTCTTAATTAGAATTTAATTCTATTAGTTCAGAAGGCTTAAGAGCCTGTCATGTGTTGGCATGTGACCTTCTGATTGACCATTTAATTAGAATTTAATTCTATTATTTCAGAGATCTTAGGATCCCATCACGTGTTGACACGTGACCCCCTGATTAAGCATTTTAACCAGAATTTAATTCTGTTGTTTTAAAGAGCTCAGGAATTATCACGTGTCAACACGTGACCCTTGGTCACGTATGGGCACGTGATGCCCCTTTGGGGTTTTTCCCTATTGTTTTATTATACCTTTTTCAGTGGGTTTAAAGGCCTATCACGTGTGGGCACGTGACCCCATTTGAAGTTGTGTATCTCAACGCCTATAATTTTTCCCATAGAAGGTCACGTGTCCCCACGTGATACCCGATCACGTGTAGACACGTGATGCTTCTCTTGTGTATTTCTTTGCTGCTTTATTCAGTTCCCATGAGGGAACAGCGACCACTATATAAACCCCTCTTTCAGACGACTCAGGAAACGCCAACTCATTCCAATAAGCTGCTACGCTACTCTAATTCTCCGGTACTAACTTGATCGTCGGAGGGTCCTACGGTGGTTTCCCATCCTGGGACTTCCCTTGTAGGTAGCTCGGACTCAACAACATCCAATAACTCATTGAGATCCACACATCCAACAACCCCCAAAACAAATCTTAACCGTTCAAAACTGCTCGTTACCGGATTAACGGAGGAAAATATCTGAGGGAGATCATTACCTCCATCAGTTGGCGTCGTCTGTGGGAATCCTTCCAGAAGCTTCTCCAGCCATAAAATTGATCTTCCACCCTCGACTCGATGGTGAGCGACAACCGCAACGATCCAAATACGAGCCGCCACACCCCCACAATGGAGGCAGGAGCAACTCGTCTCCTCCTCCTAACATCATCAACGCCTTATCCGCTCGGATCGACAGGCTCACATCGATGGTGGATGCACTCATCCGCGTTCAAGCGGCGGGCCTTACCCACCAGACCACAGTTCCCCCTCCCCAGGATAACGACATCCGCAGAAGGATGGATGCTCATGCTCAGGCCCTCGATCTCACTCACGCTCATCTCAGCGTCACCGAGCGCCGGCGTGCCGACTCCGGCTACCATGACCCGCATGCGACGAATGATTCCATGACCCGCTGGGCGCCAGATAGCTCCATACCCCGATCTCGGGGAAGATTAGGCCGTCGCCCCAACACCCACCGCGGGCTCACACCCCCTGAGGAGATATCAGTCAGTTCGCCTGCTTCCAAGCACAACCGACACCCCCAATCCCGCCGAGGCCGTGCAAACGATGAATGTCGGGACTACTCAAGAAAGACCTTGCCCGAAGATTTAACAAATTTGATAGAGCGGAATCGAAGCTGCACCATCGCACAGACCTGGAGTGGCGGTAGCCACCACTCCGACTGTGCAGAATCCTCGGGTACCACCACCGGCTTGAAGCCCTCGAAAAGAAAATCGAAGGCATATGATGAGATGGCCATATGTCTGGCGAAGAGGCCAGGTATTCCGTTGATTCACTCACAAAGCCCTTTACAGAAGAGCTGCTGGCCGAGCACGTCTCGTCCAGGAACAAGCCGCTTAAAGTGGCCCTCTTTGACGGGAAAGTCCGACCCAAAGGACCACTTGGACGCATTTACGGTGGGCATGAGCCTCCAAGATAACTCGGACGTGGCTCGATGTCGAGCTTTCACCACTACCCTAATCCGGGTTGGCTGGGACTGATTCCGAGGGCTTGCGCTATGCTCCATCTCGACCTTCGACGAGCTAGTTACCCAATTCCTCGGTCATTTCATCGGAAACCGACGACAGAAAAGGACAGTCGACTACCTGTTCACTGTCAAGAGCGAAGACAAGGAATCCTTCAAGGGGTATGTTACTCGCTTCTACTATGCCCTCCTAGAGGTTCCTAAGCACCACGATGAAACACTTATCACCGCGCTGAGGTCGTGTCTTAGGCAGAAAGAGTGGTTCCGCTCTTTTGCATTAGCGCAACCTAAGACCATGGCCGAAGTGAAAGCCTGGACCGAGCGAGAAATCCAACTCGAGTCAGAGGCGAACTCAAACCTGCCCCGAGGAGACCAGGCGGACCAAAAGAAAAGGGTCAAGGAAGAGAAAAAGAAGGTCAATCGTCCGAAACCTTACTCCCCGAGGTTTCAGGAGTACACTCCTCTAAACATTTCCCAGACCAAGCTACTGGAGGAAGCTAAGGATGAAAGGTGCGTTAAGCTCTTGCCAGTAACCCAATGAGCGGGCAAGCGTCTCCGCGGCCCCTGCTGCGCCTTCCATAGGTCGCAGGGTCACCCGATTGAGAACTGCAAACAACTTCATGACTACATCGAGGAGTTGATCCGCTCCAGCCACCTGGCGAAATACTTACGGGACAAGCGGCAGGCGGAGTGGGAGAAAAAGGACCAAACTCCTCCCAGGAATTAACGAACGGGAAAATCATGGTCGTTACCTCGGATCAAGCTCGGGAAAGCGGGGGGAACCACCGCCTCCTCCCAGTCAAGGGTGTAAGCGATCCACCCCGTAAGAGGTGCACGAAGGACGAACCGATCATCTTCACTAATGAAGACCTCCACGGCATATCGCTTCCTCACAATGACCCTCTTGTGATAACGGCCCGAATCCACCGCTATGAAGTCCAGAGAATTTTGGTCTATTCAGGGAGCTCGGCGGATATCCTGTTCCACGACTGTTTCCAGCGTATAGGGCAAAGAAAATCCGACCTTCGGCCGACCTCCCATGTCCTCTCTGGGTTCACAAACCACTCCGTCCCGGCCGAGGGGTTGGTCACCCTTCTTCTCAACATCAGGGAAGCGGGCAATACACGAACTATACCGGTGAACTTTCTCGTCGCTAAGGTTCCTTCATTCTATAACATTCTCCTGGGAAGACATATCTTAAACGCCCTCCGGGCTCAAATTTTGACTTATCACCTTGCGATCAAATTCCCTTTGGATCAAAGAAGGATAGGCCGGGCCTACGGGAACCACAAAACCACTAAGATTTTCCTCGCCTCGACGTCCTCCACCGGAGAGCGGGCGACGATTTTGAGGACGCGCATGATTTCCAAGGGTCTTTAGATACATGCGACAACCAAAAGGAAATTCGAGACGCCCCGGTGGAAGTATTGACGGAAGTCCCCCTCGTAGAAGGAGTCGATGGCCGGATAGTCCAGATCGGCTCTCTCTTGATAGGGGACCACCACGAAGACTTGATCCGTTTCCTCCGAGGAAACTCGGACGTATTCGTTTGGACGCCAGCGGACATGCCTGGGATCGACCCCCAAGTGATCTCCCACAAGCTCGGGGTCGACCCGAAAGCCCGACCCGTCCGACAAACGAAGAGAAGTTTTGCGCCGATTAAACAAAAGGCGATAGAAGATGAGGTGGATCGATTGCTCGCAGCCAACTTCATCAGGAACCTGTACTACTCAGATTGGCTGGCCAACGTGGTCATAGTCAAGAAGGAAAATGGGAAATGGCGCATGTGTGTCGATTTCACGGACTTGAACAATGCCTTCCCCAAAGACAACTATCCACTTCCTCGAATAGATCAGCTAGTGGACAGTTCAGCCGGCCATGAATTACTGAGCTTCATGGACACTTTCTTTGGTCACAATCAGATCCGGATGAACCCGGCCGACGAAGAACTTACCGCCTTCACCATTGATCGGGGGGTATACTGCTACAAAGTGATGCCCTTCAGACTCAAGAACGCTGGGGCCACTTATCAATGCCTGGTCAACAAACTGTTCAAACCACAGATTGAGAGAAATATGGAAGTCTACGTCGATGACATGCTCGTAAAATCCGTCTCCTCAGCCGAGCACACTAAAAACCTCGGCGAGACATTCGACGTCCTGCGCAAGTACAAAATGAAGCTGAACCCAGCTAAGTGTGCGTTCGGAGTCACCAGTGGGAAGTTCCTCGGGTTCATGGTTACCCATCGAGGAATCGAAGCAAACCCAGAAAAGATCAGCGCCATCCTCAATATAGCAACGCCCAAGAGCAATGTTGACATCATGAGCCTCACGGGGAGGGTGGCTTCCCTGAGTTGCTTTATGTCCAGATCCGGAGAGAAGTGCCTCCCGTTCTTCAGGGCCCTAAGGAAAATTCCTAAATTCGAATGGTCTGAGAAATGCCAGAATGCTTTCAAACAACTCAAAGCGCACCTAGCGACCCCCTCCCCCCCACTACTCACCTAACCGGTCGAGGGCGACGAGCTATTATTATATCTAGCCGTCTCCGACCAAGCTACAAGCTTGGTGCTTGTCAGAGAATTCGAAGGCATACAAATGCCGGTCTACTACGTGAGCCATGTTTTCAAGGATGCAGAAACAAGATACCCGGCCACAAAGAAAATAGTCCTGGAACTAGTCGTCGCCTCCAGAAAACTTCGACACTATTTTCAAGCGCACACAATCCTCGTACTCACTGAGCGACCTTTAGGGTCTATTCTCGCCTCCCCCGAGTCGTCAGGTCGTCTGGAGAAATGGAGGTGGGAATTGTCCCAATTCGATATTAAATACCACCCTAGACAAGTCATCAAAGCACAGGTCTTAGTAGATTTCGTTTTCGAATGCACTATTACTACTAAAGAAGGAATGGCAGTGCGGGGACCCGAACCACGTCCCTCAGTCGAGAAGGTACCTGACCCCATCTCGGATTGGGTGCTCTACGTGGACGGATCCTCTACCGAGGAGGGGAGACGGGCTGGCCTGATCATCCGCGGCCCGGACGAAGTAGAAATGGAATACACTTTAAAACTCGGGTTCAAAGCGTTAATGAACGCCGCGGAATACGAGGCTTTGTTAGCAGGACTAGGAATCGCCTCCGGGGTAGGGCTGAAGACCATTAGAGTTCGCAGCGACGCCGCACTGGTCGTCGGCTAAGTAACCGGTCGTTTCGAGGCCTGGGAACCGCTCATGATAAAATACCTGGCTGAAGTAAAAAGGCTTCGGAAAAATTTCAATGAATTCTAAGTGGAGCAGATTTCCAGGAACTTGAACACCCAAGCCGATGCCATGAGCAAGCTCGCTTCTTCCTATTCGGCCAACCATAAAATAAATATCCTCTTTGAAGTCTTGCCATGACCCAGCGTAGAAGACGGAGAGGTAACACTCCAGATCTATACAACTCAGGAAGAAGGCCTGGATTGGAGAAAGCCCCCATGGAGTTCCTAAAGGACGGTGTACTTCCCGAAGACCGAGGAGAATCTCGCTGGCTTGAGGCCAAAGCATGCCATCGTCTGAAGCTATAGAAACATATACAAGAAGTCATACACTTAGCCTCTGCTTCGGTGCATCAACCCCCACGAGGCTGACTACGTTCTGTGAGAGATGCATGAAGGGGTCGGGGGAGAACATCAAGGGGCCCAAACCCTGGTCCAAAAGGCACTAATGCAAGGGTACTATTGGCCGAGAATACACTAGGATGCCGACAAGCTGGTCAGAAGATGCCAGAACTGCCAACTTATCGGCAGCATACCTCGTCTCCCCGCCACCAAACTAACTCAACTCAGTTCCCCTTGGCCGTTTGCACAATGGGGATGGATATGGTGGGCTAACTCCCTATCGGTATGGGCGGGTACAGCTACATCCTTGTCGTTGTGGACTACTTTACAAAATGGACAGAGGTCGTGCCCATCAGGAAACCGGACGTCACCTCTACGATAAAGTTCCTGCAGAACAACATAATTTCTCAATTTGGAATCCCGAGGTGCATAGTTATTGACCATGGGGCCAACTCGAAAATGATAAAGTCAAATAGTTTCGCAGCGACTACCATATACTGATGAAGTTTGCCGTGGTCGCACACCCACAATGCAACGGGAAGGCCGAGGTAGCGAACCGAGGCATCATCCGCGGTCTCAGATCCCGTTTGGAATGAAGGCAAGGTTGTTGGGTCAAGGAATTACCATGGATGCTATGGGCATTGCGGACGTTGAAAAAAACACCCACGGGAGAAACCCCATTCAGCCTCTGCTACGGTATCGAAGTAATGGTCTCCGCAGAAATTGGACTGCCCAGTTATAGGGTTGAACACTTTGACGATGAAGCCAACACCTCGGCACTTCGAAGCAACTTGGACGTCTTGTTGGAAAAGCGGGTGTCAGAGGAGTTCAGAGATGTACCCTTGAGCCAAAGTTGATTGGGGGATCTATAGTCCAATTTGGGACTAAAGTCTGTTTGAAGGTTTAAGGATACGTTAGCCATATTTGGGGCTAAGATCAACTTAAACGGGATCGTTTAGATCCGACAAAAGAGCATTTGGGGCTCTCTTGTTCCAGTTTAGGGACATAGTGGTCCATTGCCAGTTTAGGGACGTGGGGGTCCATGTTCCAGTTTAGGGACATAGTGGTCCAATACCAGTTTAAGGACTTAGCCCAAACTGGCCATAAGTCCTCAAATCATCTTGAACTGAGCACATCTGCTCTTTCCACTTTGACGTTGAACTGACCATTGAGGTAGGAGAATCTGTTCCCCTCCGAATGGCGGCCAAGACATGAGACGTCTTGCCTGAAATTCGAGGCAGATGCTAATAGGTGCTATCCGTCCACCTCTTCGAAGATGCCAAGTTGATTTATGGCACCGTGTATCGAAGGTTTAAACGGATGCGGCCGATGTAGCAGACTTCGTCAGATTCCCCCTCGTCTGAGGGGTTTTTGATTGTGGGGACGCTCTTCCCTGCAGGCGCAAGCCCCTGCAGTTAATTATGCTACCGCATCGCGGTAACAACTTTCTCCTTCTCCTGCTGGTCACTTCGTGTCGTGGGTGTTTTTTTTTTTTTGTGGTTGCCCGTGGATTGTATACGGAGACTAATTTATGTCGTCGCCCGTAGGACGTGGATTAGTCCAAATCCGTATTTTCTTAGATTTGGTTTTAGGGTTTTGGTTTGAGGATACGTTAGCCATATTTGAGGCTAAGATCAACTCAAACGTTTGTTAAGGATACGTTAGTCTAATTTGAGACTAAGATCAACTTAACGGGATTGTTTAGATCCGACAAAAGAGCATTTGGGCTCTATTGTTCTAGTTTAGGGACATAGTGGTCCATTGCATGTATGGCCGTCGAGACCCATCACTTCTCTGACGACGTTGAAGGATTACAACGACAGATGTCAGAGGAGTTCAGAGATGTACCCTTGAGCTAAAGTTGATTGGGGGATCTATAGTCCAATTTAGGACTAAAGTTTGTTTGAAGGTTTAAGGATACATTAGCCATATTTGGGGCTAAGATCAACTTAAACGGGATCGTTTAGATCCGACAAAAGAGCATTTGGGGCTCTATTGTTCCAGTTTAGGGACATAGTGGTCCATTGCCAGTTTAGGGACATGGGGGTCCGTGTTCCAGTTTAGAGATATAGTGGTCCAATACCAGTTTAAGGACATAGTGGTCCATAAAATGTATAGTTGTCGGGACCCATCACCTCTCTGAAGACGTTGAAGGATTACAACGACAAATATGAGAGGAATTCAGAGATGTACCCTTGAACCAATGAGTTGGTTGAAAGAGCAGATGTGCTCAGTTCAAGATGATTTGAGAACTTATGGCCAGTTTGGGCTAAGTCCAATTATGTTTGAAATATTAGCCCTTTGGGTTATTAGACATTTGTCTGGGTTCAGCCCCTCATCATTCAGCAGTGCTAAACAGAGGTTTAGGGGCTCTGACAACATTTTGTCTTTGATTTCCTCAATTTTAAGATTCATTTGGAGGAGGGACTTTTGCCTCTGGAAAATTAGCCAATTTAGCTAAAAGTAGTGTTAAACACTAGAGAACAACAGTGTTAAACACTGGAGGTAGAACTCTCAAATTAGTGTTAAACACTAAAAGACAATCAGTGTTAAACACTGGAGATATAATCTTCAATTTAGTATTAAACACTAAAAACAATCAGTGTTAAACACTGGAAATATAATCTTCAATTTAGTGTTAAACATTGGAAACAATCAGTGTTAAACACTGGAAATATAATCTTCAATTTAGTGTTAAACACTGGAAATATAATCCCCAAATTAGTGTTAAACACTAAAGAAAGAGGGGTCACGTGTGGACACGTGAGAGCGCCTAAAGGTGGGACCAGATCCCTTTTCTTCGTTCTGCAATTAAGTGTTAAACACTTTTTCATCTTTTGAATATCACGTGTTGACACGTGATAGGGATTTATGCGCTGACTGTTAAAGCGTTTGCCAAGGGGTCACGTGTTAACACGTGAGAGCGCCCAAAGCCTTCATTTCCTTTGCTTTTTCTTTCTGCGTTTTGGGAGTCACGTGGGAGCACGTGAGGCATTGCCTCAAAATTAATTCCTTCTTATTTCCGGGGATCTCTTCAGGGGTCATGTGGGGACACGTGACCTTAGTCTTTTGCATGCATGGAGATCTTTTGAGTTCTCTGTTATTTTTAAGAATTAAATTCTTTGTAGAGTTAAACCCTAATTATGACTTTGGAGGAATTAAATTCCTATTGTGCAAGAATTAAATTCTTAAGTAGGGTTAAACCTCGATTTCATTTTAGAGGAATTAAATTCCCGTATATGTAAAAGAATTTAATTCTTGATTAGGGTTAAACCCTAGTTCCATTTTTTTAAGAGGAATTAAATTCCTGTGGATTTGAGAGAATTAAATTCTCAATTAGGGTTAGACCCTAGTTTTGTTTTAGGAGAATTAAATTCTTAAAACTCAATTCCCCTTCTAAGTTTAGGATCTGCATGGCAGGATCTCGACCCGAGGAGAATTAAATTCTCAACTTATGGGGAGATGTGTTCTGTGCAGATCTTCAACCAGAAGAAGAACTAAGTTCTTTATTTGCAGAAGAGTTAAACTCTTAAATTGTGAGAATTAAATTCTCTTTTTGAAGTTGATCTTTTTCCCTTTTTCTTACCTAGGGTTTTCTTTGTTGAGAATTAAATTCTCCTTTCTTTTCTCTCTGCAATTTCAAGATCCCAGAATTCTCTCCAAAGTTTTCTCTCTCCAAAATCTATCTCCTATTCTCCCCTTGGCTCTTATTTATAGGAGGAGGAAAAGAATCAATTTGTTTAGCAAATCTTTCATTGAAAGATTTGATTTATTTTCATAATTAATATGATCCTTTAGATCATTCAGTGAATTTTATTCATCGTTGGATTTTAAATCCAAAAGATATTCTGTTTGTTATTTTCTGTGAGATTTCGGGGAATCTTTCCTTGTCTAAGATTTTCCCATAAATTGGTGATTTTTAATCACCCTTGGATCTTTAATCCAACGGTCCCCATAATCCTTTTCCATTTGGAAAGATTTAGAAAAATTTAGAATTTTAATTCTATTTAGAAAGATTTAAATGATCTTTTTCAGAATTTAATTCTGTTGAACAGCAAAGCTTTTACAGCTAGTTACGTGTTGCCACGTGACCTGTGATCACGTGTGAGCACATGACCTTTGGTCATGTGTGAGCACGTGACCTTTGGTCACGTGTGAGCACGTGACCCCCTGAATGGGCTCCTCTTCTGTGCTCTGTCCTTTGCCGCTGCTTTAACCATCACGTGTCAACACGTGACCATTGGTCACGTGTGAGCACGTGATACCTCATTGAGATAATTCCTGATTTTTTAATCAGGGAACATCGCATAGCACCTTTGGTCATAACTTTTGATCCCGGATGAATTATGAAGCCCATAATATATCAAATCGAAGGGTTTTTCGAGATGTTTCCAATATCATCAGAATTTAGCTGTTTCTCCTTCAAGAGCTTATCAAAATCCAGGCCGGAAGATACTGGTTCGCATTTTCTTAAGCGTATCACTGCCATTTGATACTTTGGACTCTTTTGCGCAGAAATTTTTGGCGGGAACAGCGGGTGTAGGGTTCTTAGGCACACACATGAGGTTTTACAACTGATCAAACATGTCCAATTCAAATATTTCCGGTGCCGAGAAACCCTAATGCGATCGTTAACTAGAGGATAGGCGAAAAGCAAGTAAGTAAACAACTTTATCGCTAAGTGAAAGAGACTACAACCTTTGTAGATCCGGTCCACCACTTCTCTAGCTCCGTGTTGACGTCCTTCCGCTGCGATCATCGGAATCCCGGACTCTAGCGTCGGTTTCATCGGAGAAATGGACGGGCTAGGTCGTTGACTTCGATGCCGAAGATGATCTACGTCGAGGCGACTCAAACTCAAGCTCCACCTTCACTTGGTCATGAACCTTGTGAAGATAACACCCTATACAACATGGCAAGTGGTAGAGGATGAAGAAATAGGAAGTGGGTTCGCTTTGGATTTTGATTTCTCACTTGGATTCATCACTTGGAATTTTCTAGTAAGCATTCTTAAACTCATGAAGAAGATGAAGAAGAAGAAAAGAAAATGAATTATGTTAAAAAGAAAATTCAAGTGATGCTTATCATATAGCAACCATGGGTTAGTAAACTCATGTAGAGAATAAACTAGGGTTTAGGTAATGGTTAGGTTTAGGAAAGAAACAAAATGGTCAAAACTTTTCAAAGCTTCATGAAGCTTCAAGTATAAAAAAAAATAAGCCACCATTTTATTTCTTGCCAAAATAAATAAATAAATAATACCTTAACCATTAACCTAAACTATGGTTTAAAGCATGCACACCCAAGTTTGCATGTATCATCAAACATGATACAAACTAGTGCACAAACATATATCATATATACAATGTGCACAATCTAGTGAGAAAATAATCGTAAGTGAACCAATACTAGTTAATGTAAAGTAATATATCAAATATATAATTATACATTAAATCATTAAATCAACAGTTGAATTAATGATCCGGTCATACTGCATATAACCGACTAATATCAAGTGTATCAATGTGTCGAATCAACACTTGATTCGGTAACCCGGCTATACCTCATATAACCGTCCAATGATACATATCGCGAGAATAGAATACAGTATCACATACTGGTATTATTCTCGGTCCCGCACATATCTCATATGCGCTTCTATTTCGTTTCGCTTGAGCCAGGAAGCCTCTGTGTAGGACTCTAAAGACTCGTCAATATGCCGGCAGTATGCGATGATCATATCAAACACCCACAAGCCGCAAGCAGCCTGCTAATCGTAACGGCCATCCGGGTATTGAGCGATCAGAAGATCAACGAGCAAGCCCGCTCACACTCCTGTGAATCCAACCAGTAACACTTACCGTACAGTCCGGTCTCGTCGTCTGATATGTCGCATATCTCGCCTAGGGGTTGTAAACGTCAGACCCCAATAGCTCGATAAGTCGTATCGATATGAGGTCTATAACAGTTCGAGAAACTACTGGTAACACTTACCAGTAAATCTCAGCAACCCTGGCTAGGGATTTCCGGTTATAGCCAATCGAACACAGCGCAACATCAACTCCCTATACCGGGAGAGACGAATCCCCTCCTATCGCTCATTGCCTCCATGTGATTCGAGACTGTACCCAAAAACCACCGTTTTGCACGCCCTCTTGGACGTGGTAAGGTGGAAATCAAAGCACAGTGGGAATCACACAAGACTCTATGACGATCTTGGATTTACAGACTAACCTGTACCAGTGTCACCAGAGAACTGCCATCTGACGTAAGGTATAATACCATCTGGGAGTTCTCGGCGAGTCCGTCCAGTGTACCCAGCTCCACTGAGCATCCGTATATCATCTCTGATGTCAAACACCAATGGATATAGGATCATCCATCGCCCATCTGTATGGGTCGAGAAGGTATACGCTAGTCTACTCTGGTATATCGATGCCCCGTCTCGATACACCCACGACTAGGGACCTTGAAGGATGTACTTATGGACTACCATGTCCCCACTAGTATGATCCACATCATTGTCCAGGTAGTCAAGTACACATCCTAAGGGCTTTGCCAACATGTAACAGAGAGACAATCAATGTACACGTTAAGATAAAGAGCAACCAGATAGCATACTATCATGTCGAGCAAGAAAGTCCTCCCTATATATGTCCCAGCATCCACTACAATATACATCCTATGTACAGTAATGGCCTTTAGGGCATACATATAACTAACAATCTCCCACTTGCACTAGGGCCATCTGTAGCAGTGGTTGCAGTATCTCATATTCAACCATCCCATAAAAGTCTCTCTCTGGGAAAAGGCCTTTGTGAGTGGATCCGCCGTGTTGTCCTCTGAGTCTACTCTCCTAACCTCGATCACCCTGGAGATCTACTATCTCCATGATCAGGTGACACTGCCTTAGAATATATCTGGATCACTGATGGGACGGGCGTTCCCTGGCATAAGCCACAACTCCATTGTCACACAATGGGAGGAACGAAGTTCATCTCATAAACTAGTATACATCCAGACTGCCTCTTTGGTAGCATCTTAAGTAGCGATGTCACCAGCCTTTATCGTCTAGTTTCCACGGTATCTAGCTTAGAACTTTTCCAACATACCGTCCCTCCACTGAGGGTAAAGACAATGCCTGCGACTGACATTCAGTCGTCCTTATCACCCTGGAACCTTTCCAGTGATTCTCCCCAGGATTGATTGATACCATCTCACTAAAACTAGTGAGAATCCTAACATCCAATTACATCTATCCCATAGATCAAAACTCAGGATTTAGGAGGTATCAATTTGATCCTTTATGGAGAATCCTTGTGATAAGCGGAGATTGACCGAGCGTAGCATAAGAAACTCCTTCCCTATCAAGAGTATGTCATCCACGTACTCTACGAGGATCACCACCATACTCTCTACTACCTTTTTGTTTATACAAGGTTCATCTACCATTTTGATGATGTCAAACTCTTTGACTAACACATCAAAACAGACGTTCCAACTCCGCGATGCTTGCTTTATCACATAAAACATCTTGCACATGTTTCCGCTGCTCCCACTGTCTACGAGGCCCTCTGGCTGTGTACTTATAGACGCTCTCTTCTAAAACATCACTTAGAAAAGCAGTCATGGTATGTAGCCGTGGCAAGTAGGATCTGGATGGACTTAAGCATAGCTACTTAGAAAAGGTTTCATCATAATCCATACCTGGTCAATGATGCAAACTTTTAACAAGTCTAGCTTTGAAAGTCTCAATTTTTCCATGTATACTAAGTAATCTTCTCAAGATATACTTGCTCCTGATGGGGATTTAACCCTTCAGATAAAGCAACCAAATTCCATACTTTGTTGGTGTATAAGGATTCCATCTCAGATCGCTAAGCATCCAGCCATTCTTACAAAGTCCCACTCCTGATGGCCAGCTCGAAACTAGTTGGGTCATCATCTCATGATGCATTCTTCGCTCCCACTGTCATAGAGAAACAGAAGTATCTCTCAGGTGGGTGAGGAACCCTACTAGATCGGCGGAGAGGCTGAGGTTCGTTGGAAATAATTGAATCCTTTGGTTCTACCAAATCATCAGCTGCAGTTTGTATAGCTGGAACATTTCCAGTTCTACATAATAGACCTTGCCTCGAGCTTGTCCGGATTTTGCTTTTTAGATATAGGCCGGACAACCCCAAATCTTAACAAACTTAAGATATGGGCTCTTCCCTTTCCATATCACATATGAAGCGGTAGGCAACTGTTTTGATTTGAACCCTATTCAATAGGTATGCAGCTTCTTAAGTGCATAACTCCTAAAAGGAAATAGGAAACTCAGTAGTACTCATCATTGAGCGCACCATATCATATAGGGTGTGATTGCTCCGCCCCGATACACCGTCGTGCTATGGTGTATACGGAGGAGTAATGCTGAGAGAGAATCTCATTCTCCTTTAGAATAGTCCAAGATTTCCGTGCTCAAGTATTCTCCTCCCTGATCACATCAAAGGACATAATACTTATAACCGTATTTTGGTTCTCTACTTATAACTTATATTCTGTGATTATCTCAAAAGTTTCGGACTTGTGTTTCAACAGGAACATATATCTGAATCTTGAGAGATAATCAGTGAATGTAATTAAGTACAAAGAACCGGTCTCGGCATGTGTAGACAGGGGACCTACATACATCAACATGTATCATCCGAAGAGTTTACTAACTCTTTCTCTGTTTCCAGTAAACAGAGGTATGGTCATCTTATCTCTGTGACATGACTGGCAAGTTTCACAAGATGTAAATTCAAACAGATTTAAATATGCATCTATATGTAACTTCAGCTAGTCGGGTCGCATTGATATGACCTAGTCTACAATGCCTCAAGAAGGATTCGTTCATTTCTGAACTCTTCCTCTTGTGTGTGTTCCGTATACTAAGAACTGTAGTTTGATGTAGAACATCAATGCTTTTAGATAACGTGCCTAAACCGATCAACTCTTGATATATGAAATGTTCAAAACATTATCCAACAATACAAAATTTTATCATTTCTTTACTAATAAAGAGACTGATATGATTTTGTATATCAGGTTCGGTATCTAATAACATTCGTTCAGAATCAATGTATTTGGAATACAGGGTGACAGTGACCAACAGACTTGGCTGCAACACTTGCACTGTTTTCTGTCTCATGAAACTTATCACCCGTTCTCAGTTCTCTACCTTTTTGTAGCCCTATGTAACAGATTACATATCTGGGATCCTGATCCGGTATCAAACACCCAGGACGTAGAGGATACAGAGAAACAGTTCTTTGTAATGAACACACCCGAAGATGATGCATCAACATGCACTTTCTTCGTTTGGGCGGTATAGGAATCCTGGTATTCCCCTATTACCTGCTCGGTCTTATAAAATTATAAGTTGGAGCGGGACCAACGTTCCCCAGATCAGTATAACAAGCGGGTTCGGTCAATTCATCCGTATTATTATCTTGATTAAGGTGTGATATGGTCGCGACCTGGAGAGAGAGAGAAGAAAACACTCAGCGTATGCTCTTGCAAGATCAGATTGGTTATTATTTTATCTAATCAGGATGGCTCCCACTGTTTTAATCAAATCTTCCTTCAAACCCTAAAAGGAAAGACTAGCCGGGATTAATTACACGCTACAAGTTCGCCAATCTTTCAGCCAGGCCAGTGTCGGTACTTTGAGGGAGGTTCCCCATGCATTCGCACGGACCTAATTAAAGTAAACCTCGTTTTCCCAGAGGCGTAACCCCGTTGACACATTTCTAGACACCTACTTGATCGGCTAATTGTAATGTGTAAAACTCTTCCAGGAGTAACAATTACTCGCAGCGAGTATCGGGATCCAACTATCTCATAGAAGGTATGCAATCTCATTGCAAATTTCAACACTTGAAATTCCCGATAATTTTGCCCCTAGCGTCCTATGACCTTGACGGAGGCCAAACTACCCATAGTCTGCTAGTCAAGTTCAACCCGTCATTTCCTGATTGAATTAAACCCACCCGCACGACCCTTGATGGAGGCCAAACAATGCCGTATGAATACCCTAATCCAATCGCATCGTATGCTAGCAGATAAGCATTAGTTAGCTACCGTACACTACGCCTTGACGGAGGCCAAACTACCGCAGCACGAATACTAACTAGTACTTATCTGAAATGACGGAGGGCTATGACAGGTTTTTCTGAAAACCTATTGCGTAATGAACTTGATATCGTTGTAGGATCGAATGAATTTTGAAATGGAGTGTTAGCTTTTCTAGTTTTGCTAAAGGGGTCACTCCCGGTGAAGGGATCGTCGGCCCTTTCCTCAGCGAATAAGGTGCAGGATATATCATATATACCGCCGTGCAAAGAAAAAACTATAAAAGCAATCAAAAGACAAACCGAGGGTTGTAGCATCTTCCAGTTATTGCTAAAGGGGTCACTCCCGGTGAAGGGATCCCGGCCCTTTCCTTATCGAATAAGGTGTAGGATGTTCTACAAGGAACACCGCGATGCAAAGCAAGAACTGTAGCTACCTGTTTTTGAAAATTCGATTCCACAACATCTTAGGTTTCTTTTCTTTCATTAATCATATTAATGAAGTCCCATCATTTAAGTCCACCTAAACATCACAGATAAATACAACGTACGCTTATGCCATCCGCATTCGCCTCTATGTCCCGTCTGCACCGTTAGGTTAGGTAACTAACGGCAGAGCGAGGCAGGGCTAGCCCGGGTGTAAAACATAAGCAACGTCTATATAATATCTCATATATACTATATACAGTATCTATCACAGTACATCACATGATCACATCACAGATATCGCAGCAGAAGAAACATATGAAACATTGGATATACTAGGACGTCCGTGTTTCTAATACGAGCCAGTATAAAACACGGATTCCACGGTCGCGATGAATAGCCAAACCCACACCCCTAGACCCCTACGAGAGCGGCAAGCAACCCTACCAATTCTAGAGTTAGGAAATCCGGACTCGACTCCTCGAGTTGGTCTCCCACTGGACTCTAGAACCCGGTTACTTGTGCTCCCCTCCTTGGGTCTATCCTAGTGCGGAAAAGTAAATAATATACAATGGTGACATCTTCTGCAACCTGGAAGTGCCCCAATAAAAGAATATTACATACAAGTTTTTACATGAATGAAAATGAAAAACACTCATCTCACATAAAAACCCCCGGCTATTCAAACACGACGATCCAATATAACATATCCAGCAACACATAATATCACATGTCATCAACGTAAGTAAACATGTGTATCCCAATTGTCGTTGACATATAGTAACGAAACCGGCGATATCACATATTACACTTACGGTCACAGAAAAGAAAGGGTAAAACTACAACAGTTGGAATTCGCAAACTCTTTAGACATCTCATGCCTAACCAATTATAAACCCCGCATTTCAGTCTCATTATCGAAAACTCTTTTCAATATCAAGTCGCAAACTTTAGTAGGTGGCCGCACCCCTGATGCCGTCGACGAAGTGCACTAAGGCGAAACATCGCTGCCGCGAGCACCCGAACGGATGTTTTCGGCGACGGGGTTCTCCTACAGTCACTTGGTTGGGGCTAAGGGGTGTAGCTATCTATTAAGTTTATCCGGCGAGTATCCGCGTACGCTACGTGATTGCGACAGACTTTTGATCACATCAAAATTCCGTGGCAACCGATCAAGTGAGACTAAAGTGCTAGATTTATAACATCCATCTTAGTTATCTCATAACTACTTGTGAATTCCAAATATTGTATCACATTCCAGATAAATAGAAAATGTTAAACTTTCCGATCGAACAATCAAACACCCAAGTTTTCCCGAAACAGCTCAACACATGAAATAAGTTTAAAAACATTCACTTCATGCCTCAGTACCAACGGTCCAGCCGTAGAAGGGTCAAGCCAACGCCTCACATGTGACACGCCGTACTGCCTCAAACCCTAAGGTTCATAGGACAGTTCAAAATGGTCACATAATCGAGTTAAGGTTTGTTGTCTTCTAGAGGGACCATCGCGTTACTTGCACTACTTAGGACGTTCTTAAACCACGGAAAAATCCAACACTTGGAAATTTTCCGGCAGGGGAAAAATTGGGTATTTATATCCGGCCGAACTTTTTAACATATTCTAAAATACCCGGAAAACCATAAACGAGGTTAAAAAATATCCGATCGAATCAATGAGTCCCCAATGCACCCCAGAAAACTCAACTGTTGAGTATAATTAAAAGTGCCCAAAAACATCAGGAATCACATACGGGGGAAACTGTACAAAATTTAAACCCTAACTCATCAATTGCGCCGTAGAACCGCCGCCAATAGCATGCCATTTCCGCGGTTCCGCGGCCGTTTATGTGAGTTACTGTCTCGTTTTGTATAGTTAATCTTATATTTCCCTGCAATATTTTCTGAGCATTTTTAATTGGGAAAAATCCACATTTTTGAAAATTGTACAGAGAGGGGTGAAAAGCGGGGATTTCGGGTTTGATCGGACTTCTAATATCGTCTACACTTCGCCTAAAGCTCTAGCTAGGCTCTGATACCACTGTAGGGTTCCTAGGCATACACATGAGGTTCTACAACTGATCAATCATATCCAATTCAAATATTTCCGATGCCGAGAAACCCTAATGCGATCGTTAACTAGAGGATAGGCGAAAAGCAAGCAAGTAAACAACTTTATCGCTAAGTGAAAGAGACTACAACCTTTGTAGATCTGGTCCACCACTTCTCTAGCTCCATGTTGACGTCCCTCCACTGCGATCATCGGAATCCCGGACTGTAGCATCGGTTTCATCGGAGAAATGGGCGGGCTAGGTCGTTGACTTCGATGCCGAAGATGATCTACGTCGAGGCGACTCAAACTCAAGCTCCACCTTCACTTGGTCATGAACCTTGTGAAGATAACACCCTATACAACATGGCAAGTGGTAGAGGATGAAGAAATAGGAAGTGGGTTCGCTTTGGATTTTGATTTCTCACTTGGATTCATCAGTTGGAATTTTCTAGTAAGCATTCTTCAACTCATGAAGAAGATGAAGAAGAAGAAAAGAAAATGAATTATGTTAAAAAGAAAATTCAAGTGATGCTTATCATATAGCAACCATGGGTTAGTAAACTCATGTAGAGAATAAACTAGGGTTTAGGTAATGGTTAGGTTTAGGAAAGAAACAAAATGGTCAAAACTTTTCAAAGCTTCATGAAGCTTCAAGTATAAAAAAAAAATAAGCCACCATTTTATTTCTTGCCAAAATAAATAAATAAATAATACCTTAACCATTAACCTAAACTATGGTTTAAAGCATGCACACCCAAGTTTGCATGTATCATCAAACATGATACAAACTAGTGCACAAACATATATCATATATACAATGTGCACAATCTAGTGAGAAAATAATCTTAAGTGAACCAATACTAGTTAATATAAAATAATATATCAAATATATAATTATACATTAAATCATTAAATCAACACTTGATTTAATGATCCGGTCATACTGCATATAACCGACTAATATCAAGTGTATCAATGTGTCGAATCAACACTTGATTCGGTAACCCGGCTATATCTCATATAACCGTCCAATGATACATATCGCAAGAATAGAATACAGTATCACATACTGGTATTATTCTCGGTCCCGCACATATCTCATATGCGCTCCTATTTCGTTTCGCTTGAGCCAGGAAACCTATGTGTAGGACTCTAAAGACTCGTCAATACGCCAGCAGTAGGCGATGATCATATCAAACACCCACAAGCCGCAAGCGGTCTGCTAAACGTAACGGCCACCCGGGTATTGAGCGATCAGAAGATCAACGAGCAAGCCCGCTCACACTCCTGTGAATCCAACCAGTAACACTTACCGTACAGTCCGATCTCGTCGTCTGATATGTCGCATATCTTGCCTACGGGTGGTAAACGTCAGACCCCAATAGCTCGATAAGTCGTGTCGATATGAGGTCTATAACAGTTAGAGAAACTACTGGTAACACTTACCAGTAAATCTCAGCAACCCTGGCCAGGGATTTTCGGTTATAGCTAATCGAACACAGCGCAACATCAACTCCCTATACCGGGAGAGACGAATCCCCTCCTATCGCTCATTGCCTCCATGTGATTCGGGACTGTACCCAAAAACCACCATTTTGCACGCCCTCTTGGATGTGGTAAGGTGGAAATCAAAGCACAGTGGGAATCACACAAGACTCTATGACGATCTCGGGTCTACAGACTAACCTATACCAGTGTCACCAGAGAACTGCCATCTGACGTAAGGTATAATACCATCTGGGAGTTCTCGGCGAGTCCGTCCAGTGTACCCAGTCTCCACTGAGCATCCGTATATCATCTCTGATGTCAAACACCAATGGATATGGGATCATCCATCGTCCATCTGTATGGGTCGAGAAGGTATACGCTAGTCTACTCTGGTATATTGATGCCCCGTCTCGATACACCCACGACTAGGGACCTTGAAAGATGTACTTATGGACTACCATGTCCCCACCAGTATGATCCGCATCATAGTCCAGGCAGTCAAGTACACATCCTAAGGGCTTTACCAACATGTAATAGAGAGACAATCAGTGTACACGTTAAGATAAAGAGCAACCAGATAGCATACTATCATGTCGAGCAAGAAAGTCCTCCCTATATATGTCCCAGCATCCACTAAAATATACATCCTATGTACAGTAATGGCCTCTAGGGCATACATATAACTAACATCGGGATCGAGCGCAAATCAGAGTGGCCGCCTATCAGCAACAAACCGCTCGCTACTACAATACCCAAGTTAAATATTGAGCCTTCAAGACGGGAGATTTGGTCTTATGAATAAACGAGTTCATAGACCAAGGGAGACTGCATAAGTTATCCCCGAAGTGGGACGGACCATTTCTCGTAACAGAAGCGTTACCCGATGGAGCATACCGCCTGCAGGACGCCGGGGGCCGTAATTTTCTTCGGCCTTATAACGCAGAAAAGCTCAAATTGTACAAATAAACATGTACCGTCTCTTAAATAATGTAATTCCTTTCAGCATCAAACTAAGTCTTCTAAAGCAAGGTCCTCTCACAGAAGAGACTTTTGCTTCCGGCCTTTTGTTATATTTCTCGGTTCTAGTACTCCGAGGTTTTTATTCCTTTTTGTTTAAGAGCAAATATAAAATATACTTAGGGGAGGAAAAGAGACATTACACGGCAACAAAAGACAAGTTTATTCATTTCAGTGATATTAGGGGCTCCCCAGCCTTATAATGATTACAACAGATGAGGGCGAGGGTTAAGAAAACATTGTCGGTGATACTCAGAAGAGATCTCTGTTCCCTCATAAAAATATCAGGAATACCCCAATAGGGCATCATGTGTCCACACGTGACCAGAGGTCACGTGCAGACACGTGATGGGTTCATGTGATCTCTAATTTATAGATTTAAATTCTTGTCAAACAATCAATCAGTGGAATCACGTGTCCACACGTGATGGGCCCTTCAACCTACTAAAAAGGAATTAAAAGTCATGATAAAACAGCAAGGAAAGATCCCAATAGGGTATCACGTGTCTACACGTGACTAAAGGTCACGTGCTGACACGTGATGGTTCCTTAGTTCTTTGAAATGACAGAATTAAATTCAGGTAAAAATGCTTAATCAGGGAAGTCACGTATCAGCACGTGACCCGTGCCTAAGTTCTTCAATTAATAGAATTAAATTCTATTTTAATGATCAAACAGTGGGATCACGTGCCAACACGTGATAGGCTTTTAAGCCTTCTGAACTAATAGAATTAAATTCTAATTAAGGGAAATCAAAAACCTTAATATTTTCCTAGATCTTCCAAATAGAAGGATTGTGCTCTGTAAAATGGAGCAACATTGGATTAAAAATCCAATGGTGATTAAAAAATCACCAACTTATAGAAAGATTCTATACAAGGAAAGATTTCCCTGAAATTCACCAAGAATAACAAACAGAATATCTTTGGGATTAAAAATCCAATGGTGAATAAAATTCACTGAGTGATCTAAAAGATCATATTGGTTACAAAAACAAACAAAATCTTTCAATGAAAGATTGACTAAACAAATTGATGCTTTTCTTTCTCCTATAAATGGGAGCCAAGAAGAGAAGAAAGGGGGTCGATTTTTTGATTTTTGGAGATATACAACACCAGAGAGAAAAAGGGGAGTAGAATTTAATTCTCAAGAAAGAAAAGAAGATCTTTTCAGAGAAAGGAAACCCTAAGTGAGAAAGGGGAAAGAGATCTAAGCTCCATAAAATAAAAGAGAATTTAATTCTCAAATTAAAACTTTAACTCTTCTGAATAAGAACTTAGTTTTTCCTTAGGTTGAAGATCTGCAGAAACAGATCTCCCCACAAGTTAAGAATTTAATTCTCATCGGGGAGATTCTGCCATGCAGATCCAAAACATAGAGAGAGAATTTAAGTTTAAGGAATTTAATTTCCCCCAAATTCATAGGAATTTAATTCCTCCCAATGAAACTAGGGTTTAACCCTACATAAGAATTGAATTCTTCCAAATTCACAGGAATTTAATTCCTCTAAATGAAATTAGGGTTTAACCCTATAAAAGAATTTAATTCTTCCATATACATAGGAATTTAATTCCTCTAAACAAAATTACGGTTTAACCCTACCAAAGAATTTAATTCTTAAAAAAAGGGGGGACTTAAAACTATCCATGCACGTAAAGAAATCAGCACCCAACCTGGTCACGTGGTAACATGTGACCCTCATCCTCAATGAGCAAAAAAGAACGAACAAGACTAGGTCACGTGCCCCCACGTGACCCTTAAACAGATTCCTCAAAATGAGAAAAAAACAAAGCTTGGAGGCAATGCCTCACGTGCTTACACGTGACCCTCGAAAAATGAAGGGAATAAAGCCAAAGCCAATACAGATTTTAGGCGTCCTCACGTGTCCCCACGTGACCCCTAATAAACACTTTGATAAATCAATACATAGGTACCCATCACGTGCCCACACGTGATGGACGTGAAGACTTAAGTGTTTAACACTTATTTGAATATTTTGAGTATAAAATAAAGGAAGCTTAGCCCAATCCTAGGGCGCCTCACGTGTCCTCACGTGAGCGCTTCATCTTTTTAGTGTTTAATACTATTTTGAGTGTTTTGTCCCTAGTGTTTAACACTATTTAAGTGCATCACGTGGGAACACGTGATCGTCAAATATGTGTTAGTGTTTAACACTATCTTCAAACCAGTCTTGGTCCAAATTGGCTAAGTCTTTCTGAGTCAAGACTCCCCTTTGATTAAACCCCAACTACATTCTTCCAAACTTGATCATTTTATATGACATTCAAAGAAAACTCCAGAGCCATGATGAATGGCCAATGCCCAATAAAAGACAAAAAGTTGTCAAATCCTCAAACCCTTGTTTAGCATTGCTAAATAATGGGAGGCTGAACCCAGACAAATGTTCAACAGCCCAAACCAAGGTCTAACATTTTCAACCTTAATTAGACTTAGCCCAAGTTGGCCATAAGTCCTCAATTCAGATTTAACTGAGCCAATGTGCTCATAATCTAATTAATTGATCTTAGTTCTAAATTGAACTACAGATCTCCCAATCAATTTTGGTTCAAGGATACATCTCTTCACTCCTTTGATATTTGTCGTTGTAATCCTTCAACGTCTTCAAAGAGGTGACGGGTCCTGATAACCAATCATTCCATGGACTGTGAGGTCCTTAAACCCATAGACTATGATGTCTTTAACATGGACCGTAATTTCCTTAAACTAACATTGGACCGAGATGTCCTTAAACTAACACTGGACCGTAATGTCCTTAAACTAACACTGGACCGAGATGTCCTTAAACTAACACTGGACCACCATGTCCTTAAATTGGTAATCGACTGCAATGTCCCTAAACTAAACAATAGAGCGAAAATGCTCCTTTGTTGGATCTAAACGATCCAGTTAAGTTGATCTTAGTCTAAAACTAGACTAACGTATCCTTAACAAACTGTTAAGTTGATCTTAGTCTAAAATTAGACTAACGTATCCTTAACAAACGTTTAAGTTGATCTTAGTTTCAAATGAGACTAACGTATCCTTAAACCCAAACCCAAACCCAAACCCAAATCTAAGAAGATACGGATTTGGACTAATCCACGCCCTACGAACGACAACATAAATTAGTCTCCGTATACAATCCACGGGCAACCAAAAACAAAACAAACACCCACGACACGAAGTGACCATCTGGGGAAGGAGAAAGTGGTTACCGCGATGCGGTAGCGTAATTAACTACAGGGGCTTATGCATGCAGGGAAGAGCGTCCCCACAATTAAAAACCCCTCATCATGAGGGGAATCTAACGAAGTCTGCTACATCGGCCGCATCCGTTTAAACTTTCGAAACATGGTACCATAAATCAACTTGGCATCTTCGGAGAGGTGGACGGATAGCACCAATTAGCATCTTCCCCGAATTCAGGCAAGACGGACCTGCGCGGTCGCATCTCCGTGTTTCGGAGGGGAACAGATTCCGGCACGCCCGGTGGGACCTTTTCATCTTTCCACTCCACACTTCGTGTGTCGTGTTCGCGAACGAATCGGGGTTTGATATGGTTGCCCTTGGGTTCGAGTTACTAAGATTTGGTGTCTTGTTCCGTGTAGAAAACAGAAGATCAATGGCTTCAATCTGCACTAACTGCAACAGCAACTCTCGCTCCGTCCCGTCCGGAGGAGTGACTTACGGGCCCCAAGCGGCCTCCATCTTCGCTATGCTGGTGGAACATGTCACTCAGGCCACCACTGGATTGTTCTTCGGGACTATGCTCCCACCAACGAGCTTCAGCGCTCCTGTACCATCACAAGAAGCTCCTAAGAAGTCGGTTTTTGATCGGCTTGCAACTACTGTGGCCCCTCTCAACGGGTCGCCTAAGCCCAATGCCTCAGTTTTCAACAGACTGAGCCAGAACGCCAACAAGCCCGCAATACCTGAAGCAGCCATCCCAAAGCGGATAGCCATCCCGGCTCAAGCGAACGAAATCATTAGAAAGGCTTCTCCTGCCAAGAAGTCAGTTTTCACAAGGCTGGCCACTCCGGCTCCCGCTCCAGGCGAAGTCACCCCTGCCCAGAGGTCCGTTTTTGACAGATTGGACACTGCTTCTCAACGAACTTCGGTCTTTAAGAGGCTGACGCCGGTGACAACCCTTCTCCAACACAGGGGGCATGAGAAAGTCACCTCTACAGCTGAAACAATCCCAACGACTCAACACGCTCGATGTGGCCACTGGAGCCGAGTAAAGAAGGCTGGGGGCAGCCCCCGTCTGGACTAACTCCACCAGCTCCCATGGTGGAAATCAATGCTGCTGTTCCAACTAGGAACAACTTTGAACTGCTTAGGAGGGTTCGCAAGAACTCTCCGACTGCCGTGCTGAAAAGATCTCCTCCACCTATAGAGATTACTACAGAAAAGAAGCTATAGCAGCCCCCTCAGCGGCTGTCCTCTAAGATTTACAAAGTTTGGCGACGGGTTTAGGAATCGGTGATTGATCAAGATTACTCTCGCCGACAGAAAAAGGTGAAAGTTCAGCAAGAAGAGAACCATCCTGTCAAGCCACAAAAGGCAACAACTGTTTGGGTACCCACTGCAACGGCCCCCTTGACGTCAACCGCTCACAAGAGAAGGAGGCCGGAGAAAGCCCCTGTGACCGCGGCGAACCGCAAAGACGCTGAATTTAAACGCCCCAAGTCTGGGGGCATGGTAACACATACCATTTATATGGCTTCCGGAAAAGAGGAAAGCCGTGCTTCTACGGGTCATCGACCGCTTACCCGATCGATAACAAAGGCTCAGGAGCAACAGCAGCAATAACTTCAGGAGAAGCTGACTGCAATGGCCGCACTCACTGGGCCAAAAGAAAATCCAGAGACCTCAGAGCAGCGTCGGGAACAAGAAACTGATATTGAATTCCTCCGAAGAATGCTCGAGAGGAAAGAAAAAGAGTCCACGGAACAGGCGGCTAACATAAAATGAATGGCTCTCTTGTTCCAAGACATGGCCGGGATGATGTTACAGCCGGAACCTCCAGCTGAAGACCTCCCGATTATCATTGAAGATGACAGAGGAGAGACATCGAACCCTTCTTCGGCTCTTTCAGCAGCTAAGGAGGAGACCATCTCCAGGGCCGCTCTAGATGATTACATTGCTCAGGAAATACGAGTTCACCAAGCAAATGAAGCGGCCGGGCAAATCGTTAAGACCGGACGACCCTATCCGGGCTGGTATGACCAAATAAGGTACCCGCCGGGATATACGATCCATAAATTCCATGATATAAAGGGACGGGGAATCCGCACCAGCACGTCGCTCAGTTTAGGGCCTTGTGCGGCAACACTGGAGGCGACGACAAACTGTTGCTTCGCCAATTCGTTGGTAGCTTGTCAGAGACAGCATTTGAGTGGTATTCGGAGCTTCCCAACGACTCCGTCAAAACTTTTGCAGAGATGGAGCTTCTATTCACCCAGCGTTTTGCGAGTGCTAATGAACGCACCCCAATAACGGCATTGATCAATGCCAGGGTGAAACCTGGCGAAACATGGGTCCAATACGCAATACGATGGCAGAATTTATGGTCGAAATGTGAGCAGCGCATCGAAGAAGCGCCGGCAGTGGGCATGTTCGTGGGCACTCTTGACCCTCAAGCGACTATTTTCCAATTTATGATATTCTTCAAACCGACCACGTTCCAGGCCTTGATAGACAAACTGGCCCAAATAGACCAGATGGGTCATAGACCGTCTCCTTCAAAGCCGGAGCCACGGAATGAAAAAGGGAAAGGGAAAGCGACCTTCGTCGCCAATGCTCAACAGCAGCCCAGTGGCACAAAACTAACTGATCTCCTGGACGAGAGGCGGCAATTCTATAATGAGAAAATAAAGCGCCCTTATTCGTTTCCCCGGGACAAAACGAAGAGATTGTTCAAGCTGGCAGTGCACAACATGCTCATCAATTTGCCAAATCCAAAACGCCCATTGCAACCCGGTAAGGCTAATAATCCTAATTATTGCCCCTATCACCAATCGATAGGCCATCCGATTGAAGATTTCTTCGTCTTTAAAGGCTGGATTGAAGATCAATACCAACAGGGCAAATTCGCCCTGTCCGAGAAGTGGAAAGTAAGCCCGCCGCAGCCGCACGCTCTCAAAAAGACGGACACACTAGGGGCATCATGCTCTCTTGTAGAAGAAGCTCCATGGGAGGTCGTTCTTTCAGCCAAGACGAAAAGAATGCTGAAGGATCTCCAAACATGCCCGGCGATCAGGTGGAAAAATCCATTGGAACCCGAAGTCATCAAGGGAATGCTAAAACCACGCCCAACTCCAAAAATTGGTGGTGATAGCCAAAGCGCTCACACCCAGCCGTCAAAGTCTTCGAAGAAGAAGAAGAAGAAGACCAAAAAGCCCATGAAGCCTGGTAACAAGCGCATGGACCTGCAAAAACAGATTGACGTATTGGAAGAATATAATCAGAAGGCGCGGATCCCAATCACGCTCCAAGAATTTCTCACCCACGTTCTTGAGGACGGAGATGATGACAATGGAGAAGACTCGTCGGATGAGTCTGAAGATTACGTGGCAAGTTGCCATGTGATCTCTCACTCGTCAATAAACGGTGAAGAAGCTCCTGATACAGAGAAATCGGGGGCAGATCCTGAGCCGGAACTTATAAGACCATCAGATGAAATGATCGATGCATTCCTGAACGAAGCTCTTCTTAAAAACAAAGCTGATCGAGAGTGCGAGATGGCCGTATTTGAAAAGGCCAAACGCCGGCGACTGTACGAAAGTGTTGAAACACTCCCACCAGATCAAAGTACACCCGCCGCAAATAAAAGCAGGTTCAAGACGAGGAAAAGGTTCGCCAAAGCCATATCGATGGGAATGAAGCTGCCACCCTCCGAAGGAAACACTCCTGATGAAGTGGATATACATCCTAACTACTGTCTATATCATCGAAGGATTGCGCACCCTACTGAAGAGTGTATAACCTTTAAAAAACTAGTGGCAGGCATATGTCGCTCACTGGCAACACTTTATAAGGATGAACCGTGAAGCTCGTCGACAGCGGAAAGGCGCGACAAGTGAGCACAAAAGAACTGCCGGCAACTGCCATATGGTTGACTATGAGAGATCGCAAGTCCTCACTTTCGAGAGCGACTCTGACGAAGAAATGACTCTCGGCCCTCTCTTCAAAGAATCCACCTCAGGAAAAGAGGAAGAACCGAAGAGCTGTGAAAACATTCAGCTGGGCAATCGCACATTACCTGAAAAGAATCTCGGACCCATAAACAAGGGGTCGAACAAAAAGGATAAGGGAAAAGAAACGGTCCCTGAGGATATCATCCTTGATGACCAAGCCGTCGAAGAGCTGACAGCCAAGGACCCGCCAAAGAAAAGTAAGGTGGACTAAAACGTTCTGGCACACTTGAGAAAGCTACCTTCGGAGCTAAGCATTCTCGATGCACTCTTGTTGTCAAAAAAGGCGAGAGATTCTTTGATCAAAGCACTGCAAGAGCCCGAGCAATTCCAAGCTTTCCTCGCCAAAGAAAAGATGAAGGACGAGCTGGGAGAAGTGCACACAGCCGATATCACCTTCGGCGATGAAGATCTCCTCCTTGGGATGTATGAGCATAATCGTCCCCTTTATGTCTCTGGATACTGTCATGATATCAAGATAGGAAAAATCCTGGTTGATAATGGGTCCTCTGTCAACCTTCTCAATGTAAGAGTGTTGAAGGAAATCTGCATGAGCGTTCAGCACTTCGCTCGTGATAAAATCACCTTCTCCGGGTTTGACTCACAGTCATCACGGACGCTCGAGTCTGTAATATTGACACTTCGCTTTGGGCTGCTTATTATGGAAATCTCGTTTCACGTCATTGACGCCAAGACTTTCTATAATGCTTTGCTCGGCAGGCCTTGGTTACACGAGTACAACATCATCCCTTCTACACAACATCAGTGTATGAAGTATTTCAAGGATGGTCTTGAGTATACTGTGACGGGGGAACTAAACCCATTCTCCGTGAATGAAGTCCGAAAGTACGAGGATGCAAAATACTTCTTACCAGATTTCGAGGACACGGAAAGATGTCATAAACCCAAGAACAAAGCTATCACCACTATTCCAGTCTTCGGGAGTGACACTGAGGAGGAAGAAGAAATAGTTTATTCAGGGCCATCCCAACGCAACAAGCCGGGACCATCCACCCCTATGTTGATCTTCGGCAGCGATTCGGAAAATGAGGTCAATGCTGTATTTTCCGTTCGGCCATCAATACAAGCCTTCGCTAGCGATGATCGGAGTTTGGAAATTGCCATGGTTCCGCAAGAGCATTACAAAGAGCTTGACGCGCTTGATACCTATAGTGTGCAAGAACTGCAGACATTCTACATCCCTCCCAGGCGAAGAGATGAAAATGCGATCCTCTTTTATCAATCCACGGAAACCAAAGTGGAGAAAGAAGTCTGGCACGGTGCTGACTCGACACTTGATAGACTTCAACCCATCCGATTGCCTAGATACTACACAGAAGGATTAAAAAGGCTGTTAAGGCACCAAGGCGTACCCTTCAAACAAACTGTTCGACAAGCTCAGTTGTACAACAGGATTTGGGACGTCCCCGGAACTCAGCGAAAGTTACCTAACGGGAGAATGAAAACGATCGGGCTTGGATATGTTCAATCCAAGAAACGGGAACGAGTCCATGGCAGCTACGTCATACATGACTTCGATGAAGAAGGAGACGTTCTATTAAAAGACGCTAACCTTGAACCAAAATAAGGTCCTGCCATCAAAATGCCAAGTCCGTCGTTTGAAGAAAAGATGGACAAGCTAATAAGGGAAGCGGGTCAGAAGGTCCGAGACGATCATAACCGCGAAATGGCCATTTATGAGAAAGCCAGAACGCAGCGCCTCCTTCAACAGGCCACGGAGAATGACAATGCTCCTCGTCGCCAACCCCTCATGCAAAAGACCCGGCGCAGAGGAAAAAATAAACCAAAGAACAGAAAAAACGTTCGGCAGCGGCAAAGCGGGTCCAAGAAGCCACGCAATTAAGAATCGAGCAGCCGGGATCCGTCTCTTATAAAGAAGATGGGTCGAGAATATTCTTTTCCCCAAGACAAGACAAAGAAGATATTCAATCTTGTCATGAAACATCAGATGATGACACTACCAGAGTCCAAGCACCCCGAGCAAGCAAACGAGGTCTCTCATCTCGACTATTGCTCCTATCACCGAGCAATAGGACACCCTCTCGAAGACTGCTTCACCTTCAAGAACTGGGTCGAAGACCAATACCAACTCGGCAAGTTCGCTTTATTCAGCAGTTGGAGGGTAACACCGCCGCAGAAGCATGAACCGAAAGCCACGTATGCAGTGAGAGTAGAACCAGACCAATATCGGTCTTGGAAGCGATCTCGCACCTGTCACATAATAAGGATGTCAGGAGAAAGAAAGACACGGCTGATCTCCCCTGGTGCTTCGCAAACAATGATGAGGAAGTGATCTCCGAGTTTCCACCGGTGCGAAAAAGTGCTCGAAGATGGGATACATACTACTGCAGATGATCTCAGAAAAATCGACTTGGGAACGGCAAACGATCCACGGCCAACGTTCGTCAATGAGCTGTTATCTGAAGAAAGAGTGGCTACGCTTAAAGACGTGCTCATCCAGTATAAATATTGCTTTGCATGGAACTATTCGGAGATGCCCGGATTGGATCCAGAAATAGCTGTCCACAAATTGGCGATTTCTCCAGGCATCAAGCCGATCAAACAAGCACCGAGAAGAATGCGGCTCGAGCTTGAGATGAGCATCAACGTCGAAGTCAAGAAGCTGATCGACTCCGGCTTCATCCAAGAGGTTCGGTATCTTGACTGGATCGCTAACATCATCCCAGTGATGAAGAAAATGGGACGGTGTGCATATGTGTGGACTTTCGGGACCTCAATAAAGCTTGCCCGAAGGACGACTTTCCAGTACCAGTCACCGAGCTGATGATAGATAATACGTCCACTCACAAAATCTTCTCCTTCATGAACGGCTCATCAGGATACAATCAAATAAAGATGCATCCCGAAGACCAGAAACATACTGATTTCCGGACTCCTTTGGGCATATTCTGCTACAAGGTGATGCCTTTCGGTCTAAAGAGCGCCGGTGCCACCTATCAGAGGGCCATGACGAAGATTTTCAATGACCTCATACATGAAATCATCGAATTCTATATTGACGATCTCGTAGTTAAAAGCAAATCATACGAGGAATATTTAGAGCATCTGAAAATCGTGTTTCAGCGCCTTCGGAAATATAACTTGAAGATGAACCCTCTCAAATGCGCGTTCGGAGTTTCCTCGGGCAAGTTCCTACGATTCTTCGTCCGACATCGAGGCATCGAGATAGACCCGTCGAAGATCAAGGCGATCATGGAAATGACTCCGCCAAGGACTCTCAAACAACTGTGGTCTCTCCAAGGAAAGCTCGCATACATCCGGCGATTTATAGCTAACCTCTCTGGCAAGTGCCGCCCTTACAGTCACCTGATGAAGAAGGGAACCCCGTTCGTCTGGGATCGCAAGTGCCAAAGCGCACTAGACGAAATCAAGCAATACTTGCAAAATCCGCCGGTGCTGACTACTCCGGTCAAGGGAAAGCCTCTCATTCTGTATACAACCGCCCTCGAAGGTTCGTTAGGTGCGCTGTGGGCATAAGAGAACGACCAAGGGAAGGAAAGAGCCCTCTACTATTTGAGTTGAGTTCTACTGGAGGCAGAAAGCAACTACTCCCCCATCAAAAAGCACTGCCTGGCGTTGATCTTCGCGATAACGAAGCTCAGACACTACGTGTTGGCACATGAAGTCCATCTCATATCAAAGGTGGATCCTTTCAAATATTTGATGTCAAAAGCTATATTAACGGGACGGCTCGCTAAATGGGCCCTGCTCTTGATGGAGTTCTCGATAACTTATCGTCCCCTCAAGGCAATGAAAGGCCAGGCCATCGCTGACTTCCTCGCTGAGCATCTGATACCTGCCGATTCTTCTTTGAACTACGAATTGCCTGACGAGCACGCATTTGACACGATCGACGGGGAAAGAAGAGAGAATGATACCCAATGGGAACTTTACTTCGACGGAGCATCTTCCATGAAGAAGCGCAAACAAAGCACCCCCATAATCAAATCAGGGGTAGGCCTTATCTTCATGACTCCACAAGGAGGGATAATGCGCTTTTTCTTCTCCTTAACAGAGCCAAGGACGAACAATGAAGCCGAATACGAAGCTTTGATAGCAGATCTTGAGATCGCCATCGACATGGGAATTGAGAACCTCCTCATATACGGAGACTCCCAACTGGTCGTTAGTCAAGTAAATGGCGACTATCAAACGTGCAAACCAGAGTTGGTGAAATACGGTAAGAGAGTGCAGCAATTGCTGACTCAAATCCCTGCCTATGTCCTGGAGAGCATACCGCGTGCGGAAAATAGCAAGGCGGATGCACTGGCCAAACTCGCTAAAGAATTGGCCGACGAGAATCTCGATGACGTGAGGATCGTTGTACAAAGCCGTCGGGTTCTTGCACCGGCAGAAATATCTCCGGAGTCGTCCGAAGAAAAGGGAGCGACCGAGCAAATGGCTCTGCAAATAAAAGACCGGAAAAAGCTATGGATTGGAGGGAAGTCTTTATAGACTACTTCAAATCCCGTCGAACACCTGAAGATGCATCCTCAAGACATCAGCTCATGAAACGAGCTGTTTCTTTTGCATTCGTCAATGATACTCTGGATAAGAGATCGTTTGACTCTTTATGGCTAAGATGCCTGGGACCGGAAGAAGCAAAAAGAGTCGTCTAAGAAACTCATGACGGACTCTGCGGTTCTCACCAAGCCGGGCCGAAGATGAAGCTAAAGATCAAAAGGATGGGCTACTATTAGCCCACGATGATTCAGGACTGCCTCGAATACGCAAAGCAGTGCCACTCGTGCCAGATTCACGGGGACTTCATCCACCAGCATCCAAATCCACTACATCCAACGGTGGCTAGCTGGCCATTCGAAATGTGGGGAACCGACATAATCGGCCCCATCGAACCAGCATCGTCCAGAAGACATCGATTCATTTTGGCAACAACTGATTACTTCTCCAAATGGGTAGAAGCAATCCCGCTAAGGGAAGTGAAGACGGAGAATATTCTCTATTTTTTCAAGACACATGTCATTTATCGGTTCGGCACTCCGCGACGGATTATCTTCGATAACGGGCCAGCCTACAGAAGCCACAAGATCAGCCACTTCGCACAACAGCATAATATAGACTGGAGATACTCTTCTGTCTATAATCCCTGAGCTAACGGTCTAGCTGAGACTTTCAACAAGACCTTGACAAAGATTGTGAAAAAGACGGTGTCTCGAAGGACTGGCACGAAAGACTGCATGAAGCTCTCTGGGCGTATCGAACTACGTTCAAAACGGCCACAAACGCAACGCCGTATGCATTGGTATTCGGCACAGAAGCGGTACTCCCCCTCAAGATAGAGTTACCCTCTCTACGAGTGGCGGTTCACTACGAGCTAACAGACGAAGAAAATGCACACCTTCGACTTGAGGAGCTCGATGCCCTTGATGAAACCCGGCTCATGGCGCAACAAAATCTGAAGGCTTATAAAGCAAAGATGACGCGCTCATATGAGAGATTGACTAGGCCGAGAACATTCCGCTAAGGCGAACTCGTGCTAGTGGTCAAAAGACCTATGATCCCCAATCGCGCCAAACGGGAGAAATTCGAGCCGAAGTATGAAGGCTCGTACATCATAGACAAGATTTACCAGGGTGAAGCCTATCTACTCAAGGACATGCATGGTGAAAGACCTTTCAGGCCAATAAACGGTCGCTTCCTGAAAAAATACTACGCCTAACGAGTCACGGCCTAGGTCAACGATAAATGACGACGCCTATGTCCGCTCGCTATCTTCCTAAGCCCAAAACTCTATAAGTAGTAGCCGGCTACGGACCGAAATGTCCTAAAACTAACAACGGACCGAAATGTCCTAAAACTAACGACGGACCGAAATGTCCTAAAACTAATGACGGACCGAAACGTTCTTAAACTAACGATGGACCACTATATCCTAAAACTGGCTGTTGACCGAGACGTCGATAAAATACGACGGACCGCGGCATCCCAAGGCTGACACAAAATAAAATATATAAAAAAAAAGAAGAAAATTATATGTCCATAAGCAAAATGGGCACGGATGAAAAGCCAAAAGGGCTCCGTGAGTAAAAACAGTATGGCTACCGGCGAGTTTTGTGAAAACCCGAAAGGGCGCAATCTCGTTATAAGACACTTGCAAGGTCCTCTCGATCTTGTAAGGAGAAAATACCTGCTTGAGATCCTTATGACTCACAAGGGAGCAACACACTTAAGAATCCCCACGATTCCTAAGGAGAAATTACACTTGCGATATCCTCACGACCCGTAAAGAGAATCCCCCTTTGAGACCCTCAAGGCTCATAGGATTCAAAAGCCTTAAGCTAGAGAGATCTGAACCTGTTCTCAAGCCATCACAACCTCCAGTTTTGCCCTACAAGTGGTTCAGTATTGATCCTTGTATATAATCCACGGGCGCGAATAAACATTTCCTTAACAAAGTCCGACCCGCGACTGGGGATATGTTTACACAGTGGACAACCCTTGTAAGTCCTCTCGACTTATAAGGAGAAAGTACTCTTGTAAGATCCTTACGACTTATAAGAGAACACACACTTAGGAATCCTCACGATTCCTAAGGAGAAAACGCACCTACGAGATCCCCACGACTCGTAGGGAGAAATACCTTTATAAGACCCTTACGGCTCATGAAGTTAAAGGCCTTAGTCGACAGGATCCTAACCCTGTTCGCTAAGTCACCTTTGTTCAACGTCGACAGAGACAAATGATGATTCGCTCCTAGCAATATCCCAGTTGTAGCGATACTGATGCCTAGATCGGTATCAAATCCCAAATTCGCAACGAAAAGTCAGCAAGCCACAAATGCATATGAAATAGCCGAAATGATGGGGCAACTTACAACAAAATCAGCAAGTAAAAATGTATGCATACAAAATAGCCGAAATGGTTGGTCAGCTCGCAATAAAAAGCAGCGAGTAAAAACAAAAATTGCCGAAATGATTGGGCACCGCGAAAAATAGCCGAAATGATTGGGCAATCGCGACTTTCGTGATATAAAAGCTGAAATGATAGAACATCGCGGAAAGAAAAATATGTAAAATGAAACTTTTTGCCTTACAGGTGAGATCACATCGATACTTTTATACAATCCAGGGGCATAAATTAAGAGGGAACCATACTTTCCCACCAGGCTCCATCAGAAAAAGAAGCCAAATCTCGAAGGTTCACAGACAGCCTGGAGATCATATCAACATTCGTCTCATTACAACAGACGCAACATCAGCAAATTAGAACTGCGGCAATTCCCAATTCTATGACTCGACGATGCACAGACAACTAAGAGTCAACCAATCCTGGTTTCGTGGAACACGGCCTATATCAATCCTGACCCCGTGGGAAACGTCCAGAGCGGATCCTGGTCCTTACGGAACACGGCCTATGTCAATCCTAACCCCGTGGGAAGCATCCAGAGCAAATCCTGGTTTCGTGGAACACGGCCTATGTCAATCCTGATCCCATGGGAAACGTCCAGAGCTGATCCTGGTCCTTGCGGAACACAGCCATGTCAATCCTAACCCCGTGGGAAGCATCCAGAGCAAATCCTCGTTTCGTGGAACACGGCCTATGTCAATCCTGACCCCGTGGGAAACGTCTAATTCTGGTCCTTGCGGAACACGGCCTATGTCAATCCTGACCCCATGGGAAGCATCCAGAGAAAATCCTGGTTTCGTGGAACACGGCCTATGTCAATCCTGACCCCGTGGAAAGCGTCCAAAGCGGATCCTGGTCCTTACGGAACACGGCTTATGTCAATTCTGACCCCGTGGGAAGTATCTAGAGCAAATCCTGGTTTCGTGGAACGTGGCCTATGTCAATCCTGACCCCGTGGAAAACGTCCAGAGCGGATCCTGGTCCTTGCGGAACATGGCCATGTCAATCCTGACCCCGTGGGAAGCATACAGAGCAAATCCTGGTATCATGGAACACGGCCTATGTCAATCCTGACCCCGTGGGAAACATCCAGAGCGGAACCTGGTCCTTGCGGAACATGGCCTATCTCAATTCTTACCCCATGGGAAGCATCCAGAGCAAATCCTGGTTTCGTGGAACACGGCCTATGTCGATCCTGACCCCGTAGAAAACGTCCATAGTGGATCTTGGTCCTTGTGGAACATGGCTTATGTCAATCCTGACCCCGTGGGAAGCATCCAGAGCAAATCCTGGTTTTGTGGAACACGGCATATATCAATTCTGACCCCATGGGAAATGTCCAGAGTGGATCCTGGTGCTTGCGGAACACGGCCTATGTCAATCCTGACCCCGTGGGAAGCATCCAGAGCAAATCCTGGTTTCGTAGAACACGACCTATGTCAATCCTGACCCCGTGGGAAACGTCCAGAGAGGATCCTGGTCCTTGCGGAACACAGCCTATGTCAATCCTGACCCCGTGAGAAGCACCCAGAGCAAATCCTGGTTTCATGGAACACGGCATATGTCAATCCTGACCCCGTGGAAAACGTCCAGAGCGGACTTAGTCCTTGCGGAACACGGCTTATGTCAATCCTGACCCCGTGGGAAGCATCCAGAGCAAATCCTGGTTTCGTAGAACACGGCTTATGTCAATCCTGACCCCATGGAAAACATCCAGAGCAAATCCTGGTTTCATGGAACATGGCCTATGTCAATTCTGACCCCGTGGAAAACGTCCAGAGCGGATCCTGGTCCTTGCAGAACACGGCTTATGTCAATCCTGACCATGTGGGAAGCATCCAGAGCAAATCCTGGTTTTGAGGAACACGGCCTATATCAATCCTAACCCCGTGGAAAACGTCCAGAGCGGATCATGGTCCTTGCGGAACATGGCTTATGTCAATCCTGACCCCGTGGGAAGCGTCCAGAGCACCTCCTGGTCCCATAGAACACGGTTAAAGTCAATCTTGACCCCGTGGGAAATGGCCAGAGCGACCCCTGACTCCGTAAAAATGCAGATAATGTCAACCTCATCCATCACTTACGGGTCCTCACGACTCGTAAGGGAGAAAACTCTTTTGTGAGATCCTTACGACTCTCAAGAGGAAACGCACTTAGGAATCCTCACGACTCTTAAGGAGAAATCAC
Source organism: Agapanthus africanus (assembly GCA_030015575.1). Lineage (NCBI taxonomy): Eukaryota > Viridiplantae > Streptophyta > Magnoliopsida > Asparagales > Amaryllidaceae > Agapanthus > Agapanthus africanus. The sequence goes on along the minus strand of CM057343.1, from coordinate 495,946,189 downwards.
ACCTACGGGATCCTGTCGACCTGTAGGGAGAAAATTCTTTATGAGACCCTCATGGCTCATAAAGTTGAAAAGTCTTAGGAGGCAGATCCTAACCCTGACTCCTAAGCCATCGCTGCCCTACACGGAGATCAAAAATAGATTATCCACAAAATGCATTTACTAAAAGGGACACACCATCGTGAAACAAAATATGTCTTTTATTCATGAATAAAAATGAATACAAAGTACAATTTATGAAAGAATAAAAAAAATACTCTCATTCAGGAGTATGTACAAAAGAAGAATAAAAAAAATATACAATTCTTCAAGCCGGCGGACGATTCAATAGGTTTACCAGTTCATCCTTTTTCCGCCGGGCCTCGGCTTCATGATTCATTATCATCAAAAGACGGGCCTCCGCTTGAGCCTGTTGGGCCTGGTATGAGGCAAGCCGACTTTCAAGCTCTTTTTCGGTAACCTTATGAGCTTCGACCATTTCGCGAGTGAAAATGACGGCCTTGTCAATGGCTACCACCTCCTTGATAGCCTCTTGAAGCCCTCGCCAAAGATCATATGCCCGAGTGGTCTTGGCCGTAAGATTAGCTTGAAGTTCCCTCAGTGCTTTGGAAGCCATCTCCCTCTCCGAAAACTTTCGGCTAAGCCTCTTCTCGCATGACAGCATATTTAAGGCGCATCGTTCGATCAGCCCCCGCAAGATCGCCTTTACAGCTACAACCTCTGAGGGAACGCGTGTAGATTCAAGAATATGCAAGCAAGCCTCCACCTGACGACAGAACTCAACCCAGACTTGTTCCAAGGTCTCACTATGGTAAGTAGCAAGAAAGGGAAGAGAACCGTTGGCTTCAGCGGCAAATACTTCGGCCGTGATCAGATTGCCAGCACGAAGGTCTTCAATCAGAGATGATAAGGATTGAAGGCTTAGCTTTGCCATCCGTTCCGAGGCACGTAGAGCATAGAGGCTGGGCGGCATCACGATGCGAGATTTCAGCGTGGTAAGAACTGGCAAAACTGTTAAGATTCATAGAAAATAATCAGCAAGACTCACAAGTAAAGAACAGATTGAACAACATCGAAGCTTTACTTACCCACGGTCATGCAAGAAGGGTCTGAAGGCTCCCCAGGCCCGTCAAGAATCTCAACTTCATCATCGGCCTCCAAAACTAGAGAAAACATCAGTATCGTTATATGGAATAATGATAATGCCGTAAAGAAGACGAACAGCACTAACCTTGCCCGGAAGATAGGACGATGCGTTGAGGGGATATTGCCTACGGAGCGGCCATCTCCAGCAGACGTTGAAAAGATTTTCTGGGAGAAAGATCAGCGATAGACGCCGCCAACCCACGCAATTCTGAAAAGACAGAAAGGTTCAGATAGTAGAGAGATTATCAAAATAAAATATAGAAGGATACCTTCGATGCTTCTCCCTCTTTGGACTGGAGGGATAGCAGCTTCGGCGGCCTCCTCCATGCCCCCAGGCATATCATCGGGGACGTGGGCCGTATAATAACTTCCGATCGAGGAGCAGTGGCCGCCACTGCAGGCTCCAACGGAAGGACGGTAGCCTCGACTACCTGTTCCCTAGTCTCCGGACCGTACCCAGAAAGATTCATTGAATCCGCGGCCAACAAAGATGCCTCTTCCGGGGGAGCAAGCACCGGGGGAACGAAAATCACCGATGGGAGCTCCGTGGCAGGAACAACAGTTGTATCGACCCCCTCCACACTTACTAGTGTCTCATCGGGGATATTTGCAGAGTCCATAGTTAAGGCGCGTCTCGGACTCAGATCCTCTGCCATCAGCGAAGTCCCTGCAAAGTTTTCATGAAGATAAGGATATATACATATATATGTGAACAATGCAAAATATTATAAAAAATATGAGTATACCAATGCGCAAAGGAGCTTCTAGTATGGCTTGTTCAAGCCGGCGTTCCTTCCTGAGGAGGTATGCTCGCCGAGGTTCAAGGGTAGACCGTGGCCGCCGGTCCACAACGACAGCGCATCTTCGGCATCGGTCGAGATAGGCTGCTTAAGGGCTCTCTCGCCTCCCTCTCCCAAAGGACCTATAAATATCCGCCGTATCGATGGAGGATCTTCGTAGAAGATGACGGCAGGATAAGGCCTCTTCGGGATCCTTACATTCTCAGATTCATCTTGTGAGCGTCTTATAGCCTCAGCCAATTGTGCGGCTTCCTCGGCAGATGAACCCGGGAAAAGTATGCCAACATCCGATTCTTGCATGGCTAGTGGTTCATCTTGAAGGTTAGGCTCTGACTCCACTAAAAAGTCAAGCAGATTGGTGACCGTCTTCCTTCGCCTCTTGGACCCAGAACTAGCAACAGAAGACAATCGCTTCCTTCCCCTTTGGTGTTTTGGTGCGGCGTTGACCCACTTCGCCTTCAATATCCTCATCCGGCGGTGCTACCGATGACGACACCGCCATTGCTGATGCCGCAGCTGATGATACAGCTACTGGCATCTTATTGGCCCTTGACTGAGCTCTAGTGCGCGGCGGCATACCAGCTGTGGGAGTTAAATCCACTTCCGCCGCCTCAGGAATAAGCACGACACCAGTATCTCTCAGGGGAGGGAGAACCACTGCACGCGGTCGCGGCGGAACTCCTGTGGCCTAGATCGGAGTGGGAGCCCTATATCTGAGGAGCATCTTCCTCTCCTCGGCAATAATGGGACTGACTCGATGGAGGTACCAGCCCATAAAAGACCCCACACATCGAGGAATATAGTCAGCTTCAGGAATCATGAAGCGAGAGCCAGTGTTCAGCCGCATGAAGTGATGAGCGGCGTCACGAACAACTTCTGACGGCGGGCTAGGCTCCACTGTAAACGCCTCAAAGGGGACACCCTGGTCATATCCAAGTTGCCGAGCAAAGCGGTGTGGGTTGTACCGTATAAAAAGGGCCGCACCGTTCTGACAAAATACCAGATAACCTGGTCTAATCGAATATAGGTGCATGGCTTCCTTGGGATTCATGGAAGGTACTCCCTCTTTCGACGAATCACAAAGCTGTTGAATCAGTCCTGAAGGTGCAGAGAGGACTCGATCGTTGAATACTATCCCGCCTGTATTGGCATAGGGATTAATTAGCACATGAATAGCTCCGGACTGAGTTGGATCAGGAGCAGAAGCATCCACCAACCTCATGAGCCACGGAAAAGCATAGGCATCATAAAAGCTGGGTCTCTGATGCGCGACAAATGTCCCTAGCACATGCATCTCAATCCATGACGTAAAGTAATGAAGTGAGAAACTCACTATGTTCACGCCTGGTATTGAGGTATTGGCTGCAGCGCTTAACCCATGATACAGATGCGCTAGCCCCACAATGCCCACGGCTAGTCGCGTCCCTCCAGCAATACGATGAGCAGGGTAAATGACCGAAGCTCTCATGAATCGACGGTGCGTTGGAATGATGAACCAGCTGAGCCAGACGCTGATAAAACCCACGAAGAAAGTCTCTTCATCTATGCCAGGAGCTGCGATCGACTTAAAAGGTACAGCCGACAGGATTGGAATGTAGAACTGTGGCAAATCCTCTTCTTTAGCCGGTAGCTTATTTAAACCGAACCCGAAGGGGTCGTTGATACTCTCAAACTTCAGAGCCGTCTTTGATAGAATGTCCCCACGAAGGAAGCAGGCAATAAAGCTTTTGAAAGTGATACCCTGCTCCTCTGACTCTGTGAATAGCCTCTCAAAAATGCCCAGAGTCTTGATTAGACTTGGGTGTTTGTGGCGGACGGCATTTTCAGTCGACAGGTCATCAAGCATAGCAGGCTCAGTTTCGAAGATATACTCATCAGGAGGCGGCAGTTCTTCATAGAACGTCCCCCTGACCGGCAACCCTGAGATCTCGAGAAACTCTTTCAGAGAAATTGAAACTTCGCGGTCCCCTAGAAAAAAGGTGTTGGTGGGAAGATTCCACTGGTTTAAGAAAGCCTTAACCCACCAGACATGGGAAGACTGATAGTGGAAGAGAGACGCGTATACTGCCTGATAGAGCCCGACCCTCTGCAGTCGCGCACGATGAGCCGACAGGATATAACGAGCCCAGAGAAGGTAACCTGTGGGTTGTCGAGGAGTAAGCCCTATTTTGTAAACCTTCCCCCAGGGCTGGGCTTCACCTTGGCAGATACGACGCCCTAAGATGTCTATAGCCGGCATGGGGTGGTTTGGAATCCCAGTTGTCGATGGCTTGAGCCGTCCCGCAGGTGTCCAGTTCAACATCTCCACAGCAAAGGCGGTCCGTGGACGCTCCATTGGCAGAAATGGGTAAGTAGGCTCTGTTGGTATCTCGCAAAGAAAGCTGCGGCGGCCCCGAATGATGTGCCTATACCAGGTCCCCCATAAAAGCAAGTTGGTGCGATTAGGGTCGTGAGCTCTAATCATCGCCATCCCCTCTTCATCAGACGATGATTGAGGAAAGGCAGCCTCCGAGCGGGTGAAAGGAAAGTACGGAAGAGAAGCCATTGTCCCTGAGGCAGATAAAAGGAAACTATTAATGAAGCCCACACGTGTGTATATATATTTGTAAACATATATATAAAAAAGAGGATATTGGAAGAAAACGATAAACAACTTATTTTATGGGACCATTGGTTACAAAACACAGGGGCCTCACAAAATCAAGATGGCGACTCACTAATAATGAGGCTAAGCAATCATCATGAGAATAAAAGGAAGATTCTAAATAAATGAACAGTGGATTTCAAACAACTCTACACATTCCCCCAAAGAGAAACCCATCTGGGACTTTGCGAAGATCAAGTAGAATCTCTACTGAAATTTTTTTTTCTTGCAAGAACAACTCAGGATAAAAAAATCCCAAGAAGTCTTCTTTTAAGAGCTAAGTTCTTTGGAGGAACTAAATTCCTTTTGAACTGAGGAATTAAATTCCCAGAAAAACATTTTCAGAGCTAAAGACTTTTTGGAATGGAATTAAATTCCAGAGGACAATTATCACCATTGATCCCTGAGATCAGAGAAGCCCTAACAAAAGGAGTTTATTATTTAAAGATTGGACATTAGTTTAACTTGGAAAAATATGTTCTTGTTAAAATGGAAAAACCCTTGGTGTGGATTTAAAATCCAAAGAAAACTTCTGCAAAAAGTTCGTCGGCCGTTCAAGATCCTTACCTGAAAAAGGAAATCTTTTGTTAATAGAGTTAAACTCTGGAAATTTTCGAAACAGAGAACTAAGCTCTAAGAGAGAGAATTAAATTCTCAAGGCAAGAACAAGCAAGGAAGAAGACGAAAAGTGGAGGCGCTTCTGAAGGGACTCCTGCATTTATAGGATGTGATGGGAAACGGTTCATCTACCCCCTTCCCTAGGCAGATCCAACGGCCACAAAAGGTGACAGCGTTGCACTCATGTGCAAACACGTGAGAACAACGCTGTGGGGGCATTTGTTCCCTCATAAAAATATCAGGAATACCCCAATAGGGCATCATGTGTCCACACGTGACTAGAGGTCACGTGCAGACATGTGATGGGTTCCTGTGATATCTAATTTATAGAGTTAAACTCTAATCAAACAATCAATCAATGGAATCACGTCTCCACACATGATGGGCCCTTCAACCCACTAAAAAGGAATTAAAATGCATGATAAAACAGCAAGGAAAGATCCCAATGGGGTATCGCGTGTCTACACGTGACCATAGGTCACGTGCTGACACGTGATGGTTCCTTAGTTCTTAGAAATGGTAGAATTAAATTCTGGTTAAAATGCTTAATCAGGGAAGTCACGTGTCAGCACGTGACCCGTGTCTAAGGTCTTCAATTAATAGAATTAAATTCTATTTTAATGATCAAACAGTGGGATCACGTGCCAACACGTGATAGGCTTTTAAGCCTTCTGAACTAATAGAATTAAATTCTAATTAAGGAAAATCAAAAACCTTAATATTTTCCTAGATCTTTCCAGACAGAAGGATTGTGCTCTCTAAAATGGGGCAACATTGGATTAAAAATCCAATGGTGATTAAAAAATCACCAACTTATAGAAAGATTCTATACAAGGAAAGATTTCCTAGAAATTCACCAAGAATAACAAACAGAATATCTTTGGGATTAAAAATCCAATGGTGAATAAAATTCACTGAGTGATCTAAAAGATCATGTTGGTTACAAAAACAAACAAAATCTTTCAATGAAAGATTGACTAAACAAATTGATGATTTTCTTTCTCCTATAAATAGGAGCCAAGAAGAGAAGAGAGGGGATCAATTTTCTGATTTTTCGAGATATACAACACCGGAGAGAAAAAAGGGAGGAGAATTTAATTCTCAAGAGAGAAAAGAAGATCTTTTCAGAGAAAAGAAACCCTAGGTGAGAAAGGGGAAAGAGATCTAAGCTCCATAAAACAAAAGAGAATTTAATTCTCAAATTAAAAGTTTAACTCTTCTGAATAAGAACTTAGTTCTTCCTTTGGTTGAAAATCTGCAGAAACAGATCTCCCCACAAGTTGAGAATTTAATTCTCATCGGGGAGTTTCTGCCATGCAGATCCAAAACTTAGAGGAAGAATTTAAGTTTAAGGAATTTAATTTCTCCAAATTCATAGGAATTTAATTCCTCCGAATGAAACTAGGGTTTAACCCTACATAAGAATTTAATTCTTCCAAATTCACAGGAATTTAATTCTTTTAAATGAAATTAGGGTTTAACCCTATAAAAGAATTTAATTCTTCCATATACATAGGACCTTTTTCCATTCAGCCTACTTCTTAGCTTTGTTCCGCCAGTCTAAGGCAAGGGCGAATAGCCCCCTGCGAATCCTTAAATCTTTTGAGCATGCCGCAAAAAAAAAGGATGGAATTTAATTTCTCTTAAAAAAAATTAGGGTTTAACCCTACCAAAGAATTTAATTCTTAAAAAAAAGGGACTTAAAACTATCCATGCACGTAAAGAAATCAGCACCCAACCTGGTCACGTGGTAACACGTGACCCTCATCCTCAATGAGCAAAAAAGAACGAACAAGACTAGGTCGCGTACCCCCACGTGACCCTTAAACAGACTCCTCAAAATGAGAAAAAACAAAGCTTGGAGGCAATGCCTCACGTGCTTACACGTGACCCTCGAAAAATGAAGGGAATAAAGCCAAAGCCAATACAGATTTTAGGCGTCCTCACGTGTCCCCACGTGACCCCTAATAAACACTTTGATAAATCAATGCATGGGTTCCCATCACGTGCCCACACGTGATGGCCGTGAAGACTTAAGTGTTTAACACTTATTTGAATATTTTAAGAATAAAATAAAGGAAGCTTAGCCCAATCCTAGGGCGCCTCACGTCTCCTAACGTGAGCGCTTCATCTTTTCAGTGTTTAACACTATTTTGAGTATTCTGTCCCTAGTGTTTAACACTATTTAAGTGCATCACGTAGAAACACGTGATCGTCAAATATGTGTTAGTGTTTAACACTATCTTCAAACCAGTCTTAGTACAAATTGGCTAAATCTTTCTGAGTCAAGACTCCCCTTTGATTAAACCCCAACTACATTCTTCCAAACTTGATCATTTCATATGACATTCAAAGAAAACTCCAGAGCCATGATGAATGGTCAATGCCCAATAAAAGACAAAATGTTGTCAGATCCTCAAACCCTTGTTTAGCATTGCTAAATAATGGGAGGCTGAACCTAGACAAATGTTCAACAGCCCAAACCAAGGTCTAACATTTTCAACCTTAATTGGACTTAGCCCAAATTGGCCATAAGTCCTCAATTCAGATTTAACTGAGCCAATGTGCTCATAATCTAATTAATTGATCTTAGTTCTGAATCGGACTACAGATCTCCCAATCAATTTTGGTTCAAGGGTACATCTCTTCACTCCTTTGATATTTGTCGTTGTAATCCTTCAACTTCTTCAAAGAGGTGACGGGACCTGATAACCAATCATTCCATGAATTGTGGGGTCCTTAAACCCATGGACTGTGATGTCCTTAACCTGGACCGAGATGTCCTTAAACTAACCCTGGACCGAGATGTCCTTAAACTAACACTGGACCACCATGTCCTTAAACTGGTAATCGACCGCAATGTCCCTAAACTAAACAATAGAGCCCAAATGCTCCTTTGTTGGATCTAAACGATCCTGTTAAGTTGATCTTAGTCTAAAACTAGACTAGCGTATCCTTAACAAACTGTTAAGTTGATCTTAGTCTAAAATTAGACTAACGTATCATTAACAAACGTTTAAGTTGATTTTAGTTTCAAATGAGACTAACGTATCCTTAAACCCAACCCCAAACCCAAATCTAAGAAGATACGGATTTGGACTAATTCACGCCCTACGGGCGACAACATAAATTAGTCTCTGTATACAATCCACGGGCAACCAAAAACAAAACAAACACCCACGACACGAAGTGACTATCTGGAGAAGGAGAAAGTGGTTACCGCGATGCGGTAGCGTAATTAACTGCAGGGGTTTGCGCCTGCAGGAAAGAGCGTCCCCATAATCAAAAACCCCTCAACATGAGGGGGAATCTGACGAAGTCTACTATATCGGCCGCATCCGTTAAACCTTCGATACATGGTTCCATAAATCAACTTGGCATCTTCGGAGAGGTGGACGGATAGCACCAATTAGCAACTGCTCCGAATTCAGGCAAGTCGGACCTGCGTGGTCGCGTCTCCGTGTTTCGGAGGGGAACAATCTCCTCCAGCCGAGTCCAAGCAGCCTCCGCCCGCTCCCTTTGACGGTTCCCATGGACCCTAGAAGCCACGGACTCACCGGGGCTCCCGTCCGCCGAGCAAGATGCGACGACCAACCTTTGCTGAAAACTCTCAAGAAAAAGGTCCACCGTGCGATCCCGCCTGCTCTTCGAGATCAGACCAAGATCGTGGACCGTATGCATCTTTTCAAATGCCTTGTCCATCAACTGCGGAGATAGGGTGTTGTACATACCTAGGGAAGTCCTCCATATTGCATAAATTAGCACTTGGAGAAGAGGAGATCGCCGGGTAAGTAAGCGTCCACGTTAGCCCTCCAAACGACCTATCACCGCCTCGTACGTCTTCTCGGAATGATCAAGGTTATAAAAATACACATCGTTCCGAGAAATGATCTCTCTGATGGTATACACGCGACCGGTCATCTTCGGAGAATGAAAGACTGGGAAGGAACCAATACACCTTCGGTATTTATAGTCTCAACAAATATCTTCCAACGACCGAGATCTACTCACGCAATGACGCAAATCACGGAATATCGCACTTTCCCAATATAGTTCCGCCACGTGTTGTCCATGACGGTATTCCCGCTTATACGGACCACGGAAGGTTGAACGATGCCCCACGAAGGCACTAGGGAGTTCAGAAAGCCCTTATCGTGAAGCCACCGGGTAGATTCCTACCCGGTCCATCCACAGCGGGTAGCTTCCTACCCAACAACGCTGTGGATCCAAAGCCCTCATCAGGAGGCCACCGGGTAGATTCCTGCTCGGCTCATCCACAACGGGTAGCTTCCTGCCCAACAACGCTGTGGATCTAAAGCCCTCATTATGAAGCCGCAGAGCAAATTCCTACTTGGCCCATCCGCAGTGGGTAGCTTCCTGCCCAACAAATGCTATGGATCCAAAGCCCTCATCACGAGGCAACTGGGTAGATTCCTTCTCGGTCCATCCGCAGCGTGTAGCTTCCTGCCCAACAAACACTGTGGATCCAAAGACCTCATAACGAGACGACCGGATAGCTTTCTTCTCGGCTCATCCACAAGCGGGTAGCTTCCTGCCCAACAAACGTTGTGGATCCAAAACCCTCATCACGAGGCGACCGGGTAGAATCGAGTGACGCCGACCTTTCTACACTTGGTTATCATTCGATTCATACTTAATGCGCGATCTCCACCTCGACTCCGGAAAAAGGGAGGATACCGACCTTTCTACACTTGGCTATCATTCGATTTATATTTTGACTTACGATCGCCACCTCGACTCCGGGGAAAGGGAGGATACCGACATTCCTACATTTGGCTATCGTTCGACTCATACTCTATGAACGATCGTCATCTAGAAAGGGTGGACACCGGCCTAACACTAACAAGATAAAGAGACTTATGAGCTAAAAGTATTTGCAAGTTGAAAACACTTACGAGCTAAAGTACTTGCAGGATGATCACACATTTGAGCAAAAGAAAATGTATACTCTATTTATAATAAAAATAAATAAAATGTATTGTGGGCTCCTCGGCCTTACAAAAATGCCCAGAGGCTTAGGTATTGTGGGCTCCTTAGCCTTAGAAAAATGCCCGGAGACTTACAAAATTATTTTAAAAAATATATACAAGAAAAATCGTGAAGGGGGATAGCTCAGACCGCCCCCTCGGCCGGGATCTCTCCCTGCTCGACGCCACCGTCGGGGACCAAAACGGCGACCACATGGTCGGCGCTCCCCCCGGCAGCCTCGCCTTCTAGGCCAGCTCGGCGCGTCCCCCCTACGGCGTCTCCTCGGTAAGGAGGTACTTTGCGCGTAGCTCGCAGTCGATGAACTCCGGCATAGATTCCTTGATGGATTCGAGGGCTTTGTGCCACCCGACGGCCGCGGATTCAGTAAGATCAAGGTAAAACTGATCGAATGCCTTGTACTCCTCCAGGGCCCTCTCCGCCCGGCTCTCGGCAAGCTTCGCCGCGTCTAAAGACGCCTGGACATCCATTTTGATGGCGTCCCTCGACCTTTTCATGGTGTTGTAAAGGACGTTCATCTCTTCCATCTTGTCTTGGATAGCCCGGTTGGATTCGTTTAGAAGACGATAGGACTCCTTCAACTTGGAGATTGTCGGCCCCTCGGCGACTAATCTCGAGTCAAGGAGGGATGCCTTCTCCTCCGCTTGCTGCAATTGAAGGCGAAGCTCTTCCTCCTGCAAGGAGGATTCGCCAGCTTCTTTATTGCCGGGGCTATCTCCTCGGACTCTATGGCGACGAGGAGAGCGCAGTGCTGAAGGACCTGAGGAGAACAACAAACATGTTAAAAAGCTAAAACCGAGAAAATAAAACTTAAGAAAAAAAGGGGGTCAGATACTGACCTGAACCGTCTCCTACGTTATGGTGGCCACTTGGGGCTTCATGGTGCCCGGGGAATCTTGGCCCCGATTTCCTTCTCCATGTCCGCCAGCAAGCTGACGGCTACAGATAGCTCTGAGGGCACCTCAATGCAGAATTCGCCCTCCTGCACTTGGATCCCGGTAGGGGTGGCCGAGAAACCACCCGCTTCTATCTCTTGAGGGGGGATTCGGCGGGGGGAGACTCCTCCACCCTCGCCTGGGGCATTGGGTCCCGCACCTGCTTCTGTCCCCCCTCCCCCGCGGCGTTTCTCCGGGACCGAGGGCGCTGCGGAAGCCCTAGCCGGAGGGGTTTGCCTCGGGGCCGCGCTTGCACCGGCTCGAGACGAGCTTGCGCCACCGATCTTTCTTCCTTAGGCCTTGGCGGCCATAGCAGCCATAATCTTTGATCGGTCCATGGGCTCTGCAAAAAAGGAGACGCGAGAGAAAAAGGTTAGCGGCACTAAAAAAGAAAAGAAAACTTAGCAAAGTCTAAACAGATCAAAACCCTAACTTATCCAAAAAACGTACAGGACTAAGCCCAACCCAGCTCAGTACATGCTCGGAAAGCAGGACATCATCCCGCTGGATCGGTTCCCACTGGGACACCACCTTCGTCTCGGGGCGTTCGACTGCCTCACCCTCGGGCAGTCAGCCCTGTGCCACTGGGTGGGCACAGGCCAATCCTTACCCTCCGATGGCCCGACGAAAACAAACTTCTCCTTCTATTCACAGATGGAAGAAGGGACGACCACTTCCCCCGACCCGGCCGTCCTACCCTTACGTTTTTTAAACGACAAGTACACCTAACTCGACTCTTCCTTACTGTTACCGGGGTGATTTTTATAACAGAGAAAAGATAGGAGGAGGCTCAAATTGAAGGGGATCCAATCAAGATGCAACCGGACCAGAAACCCGAGGAGGATCTTCCACGAGTTCGGCGCTAGCTGGCCCGGGACGAGATGGAAGCAATGAAACACCGCACAAATCTCGAGTGAGAAGGCAGACACATTCATGCCCAGAATGCTTTCAGATACAGAGCAATTTCCTTGCTCCGCACCTGATCTGACCACTCACCCTCTCTGACCAAACAGAGTGAATAGTTAAAGTGAATATGGAATCTAATCCGGATGTCGGAAAGCTCAACCATGCGATTCAAAACAGAGGACGCATCGTGGATATTCCCAATGCGCACCTTGGGAACCCTTGTCGCCACCCGACGGCGAGTGACTAGGGCAGCCCTGACTCTAAGGGTCGAACCCGACACAGAAGAGGCGGTAGAAGAAGAACCCTTTCGGCTATCTAAAGCCGAAGAGAAAGAAGACCAACTGGACTCGGCCCCAGCAACTGCAGCCTCATCGCCCGACTCTACCCCTACTACATCTACAGACACCTCGGAGGAAGACATCTAACCTAATTCAAAGAAATGGACTCGCCGAGGAAAATTCAATGGAAAATCCGATCTAAGCGGAGGTGCGCCAATCAATTTTCAAGTAACGAAAGAGAATTAAGGTAAAGTGTTGGTCTTAGGATGGTCCCCTTCTATTTATACACCCCAAAGAGAACATCCTACGGCCCAGATCGATTCCCGCCAAAACGAAGCATCGCACTTAGCGTCCGTCAAGGCTCCACGTGGCGGTCGACCATTGGGGACGTCTCTTCGTTGCAGGAGTCAGAGATATCCTATTGCACCCGCCAACCAACGTCGGACACGTGGCCCGTTGCCCAACTGACGATCGAGTGAAAGGGCGTCCCCTCTTTAAAGCGCAATCATTTCACCTATCCGCTGACATCATCGGGGATACGCGCGAAAACTTATGCGCGCGGTGAGACGCCACGTGGACTCGAAGATCGAAAAGACGCAACTACCAAACGCCCTATCGCCCCTGGACAATCCTCCACGAAGAAATCTCGGCGCCGAACTAAGCAGAGAATACCGAGCATACCACTCTCGACCCGACCAATGAATAGGTCGAAACGAGAGTGGGGGGCTAATGATGATGCTCACAAGTGGGAATTCCCCATATCATGGCACGTAGTGGATGACGTGTTCCAGGGGCTACGAAGCAGGAATAAGCCTGATGCATTGGAGACGTTCCTCGGTACCTCATCTCCGAGGTTGGATCCGGCCTTTCGAAGACCTCTCCGGAATACCTTCCATATCCGTCTCGCGATGAGTCATCAGCTCACCTTCGAGCAATCCCAAAACCGAGTTTCCGTGGCCTCCCTGCTTGTCTCCGAGCTGTTGCAAGATCTGAGCTTCCTCAGCCTCCCGGCTCGTTTCCGAGCCATCTAACAGGCCGACCTCTTTGGCCTCCCAGCTCGTCTCCGAGCCATCTGATAGGCCGAGCCTCCTCGGCCTCCCGTCTCGTCTTCGAGCCATCTGAAAGGCTGAGCTTACTCGGCTTTCCCAATCAACCGAGAGCGCGGAGCCCAAGCGCCCCCGCAACGGCTCTACGTATCTCGCCAAGACGAGATATCTGCCGCCGCACGCTCCGCGTCCCATGCATGCTCGTTCCCCCATTAATGAGCGAATCCCACCATCAATGCGGGCGTAATAAGGAGGCATAACTGACTGCGAGGATCTCGCGCCGGCTCGCTTCACGCGACCACTATATAAACCCCTCTTTCAGACGACTCAGGAAACGCTAACTCATTCTAATAAGCCGCTACGCTGCTCTAATTCTCCGGTACTAACTTGATCGTCGGAGAGTCCTACGGCGGTTTCCCATCCCGGGACTTATCTTGCAGATTGCTCGGCCTCAACAACATCCAACAACCCATTGAGATGCACATGTCCAACAATCCCCAAAACAAATCTCAACCGTTCAAAACCGCTCGCTACCAGTTCGACGGAGGACAACATCTGAGGGAGATCACGACCTCCATCATTCCACAAATGAAGGCAAACAGCCTCCGCCTCTTATTATACAAAAATTTAATGAAATTATGAAAGAGAGCACTTCAAGAAAGGAAAAAAAGAGGGGGGAAAACAAAAAACAAATCCATAGGACGCAAAACGAGTTCGCTGCCGGCATCATTAAACGGAGGCAAATTACTACTACTTTTAATTTTACATGACTGAGCAAATGTTGCAAGCAAAACAGACTTCAAAATTTCCTACTAAATTTCGTATAATTTATAGTACCATAACACCATTTTCATATGACATAAATATGGTTGTGGACAACTGCAATGAGTTCGCTGTATGCATCTCTCACGGCTATCAAGATGTGGCCCGTCCACTTAAGCTCTCAAGGGGCCTAGCCCTCTTGTTCAACCCTCTTTAGATGGTCGACAGCAACATCAGTGGCCTCTTTTTATATACTAGCATCACCATCAAATAATTGACGTGTAAATCCATTTAAATGCAACAAAATAACCGCCCAAATAAATGTCCGCCCAAATGTTGTAAATGCCACAAGATACTGTTGATGCGGTTAATTATTTGGACGGTGATTTGATGGTGATCCTAAAAAGAGATTTCATTATCCTAGTATACACAACATTCGGTACATGCATCTTGAGAGTACTGTTCTCGAGAAGCATGTACCAATTAAATGCAGAGATATGAATATTTTCTCAATTTCATCGTAACATTGTCACATGAAATTAATCTGCAAGACATATACGGTATAACATAACATCTTACGAAAATAGTTATAACCATTAGTTACTACCAAAGGTGTTGAGGTTGATTTTTCCGATGGTTTTTATCTCACATAGACCAAACAAGAGAAGAAAAATTACATATATACGCTTTGTTTTAGCATAGGGAGACCTAGATAAAGAAAGATATTTTTATTTCAATTCTTTCTCTAAGGGACAAGCTCTAAATAAATTAGGAACATATAGGGACACATACAACATTGTCATGAAAGTAACCCCGATTTTAGATTAGTCAACTGGACATTTCATTATCCCGCCTAATTATGGCTCTTATAAATCATAAAAGCAGCAAATTAGCTGTTGATGATTTGGGAAACAAGGATTCATGATCGATATATTTATGTGGCTCCTAGCTTTGGCAATTTTTAATGCAATATAGTATATTGAATGATCAAATGAACATATCAATGCTTACATCCTAAATATGGTCCCTAATATTTAATTTACATCTGGAAAGTATTTTTCTTTACCTACATATCTATCCAAACACAACCAGAAGTGTCTCTCTACGACATTTATTTCAGAACTATTTGAGTTTTATATAATTATCTATAAAGTACATATAAGGGTAAAAAAAAG
Organism: Agapanthus africanus; assembly: GCA_030015575.1. NCBI lineage: Eukaryota > Viridiplantae > Streptophyta > Magnoliopsida > Asparagales > Amaryllidaceae > Agapanthus > Agapanthus africanus. Next base: position 495,930,875 of record CM057343.1, on the reverse strand, counting down.
AAGAAAGGGGATCAGTAGTGACACTGTAGTCCCTAAACTGCAGTGTCATGACTGAGGGCCATGTGGGCATGCAGTCTTGACATTGCAGTCCCCATGGGCATACGGTCTTGACACCGCAACCTCCTGACACTGCAGTTAAGGGCCCAAGTCCCTTTTTGACATAAAAAGGAGGAAGGAGAGAAACGTTCTCTTCTATTCATGTAAACCACCGGCAGTCTATATATTTTTAAGTAAACCGAGATGAATCTTACCTAGCACGCGGTAAGATGGGACTGTTGAGGAAATATGAGGGTATAAAAAAGGGAAGGAAAGAAATGTGCCTTTTTTTTGTTCGTGTAAACCACCAAGTGTCTATGTACTTTTTAGGTAAACCCAGATGAATCTTACCTGCCACGTGGTAAGAAGGGTCAAGCGAGCAAGGCCAGATGGTTCGATTTTGTAGAGCCAACAAAAGGGCTGCGTAAGGTTTGAGGCTCAAAGATTGTGAGAGTATGATTAAAATTGGCTTACGTAAAAACACCACGCCAAACATGTTTACAAGATTTCAATGATTGTCTGACAAATGGTTAGAATTGGCAAGAGAATAGAACGAATCGAATATGGGATGAGCTGCTAAGAGTAGACATGACTATTATCTTGATTGAGAGTTTTAAAAGTAAAAATGAGATGAAGAAAAACATGCAAAACCATTAATATCCATGGAAATTACCTCTATGTGTTTAATGCTTTTGAGGTAAACCCTGATGAACTTACTAGACACGTGGTAAGAAGAAGGGTCGGTAAGAAGGGTATATTAAGTAAATAGGAGAGTATAAATAAGAGGAAAGAAAGAAAGATATATACTTACCATCAAGTTTCTATATATTTTTTAGGTAAACCAAGATGAATCTTATCTGCCACGTGATAAGAAGGGTCAAGCGAGCAAAGATAGATGGTTTGACCTTGTATATCCAACAAAAGGATTGCATAAGGTTTGAGGCTTAAAGATATGTAATTATGATTGAAGCTGCTTATGTCAAAACATAAAGCATAACAGTTTTACAAAATTTCAATAAATCTTACCAGACACATGGTTAGAAGGTGCAGAGAATAGGACAAATCGAACATGGGATGAGCTGCTGAGAGTAGGGTTTTATCTATATACTACTTATTTACCTAAACGGGCCACATAGGGTTGGTGGCTCAAGGATTCGATATGGGTGTACATAGGAGTAATGTCTTACAAGGTTTGAGTCATTTTATATCATTTTTAAAATAATGAATTATCAATTGTAACATTATGGGTTCAGATTGGTCCTATTTTCTTTCGGGAAAACATATATTGGCTTCGTAGATTCAAGGGAGGCACTCATTCGTTCTGATAAGCCCATGCAATTTAAACCTTTCATGTGTTAAGCTAATTGAGAGTATCGGGTGACGACACACGTTATTGATGAACGCCACATGCTTATTACCGGAAAATTATCTTTGTTCTTTCCATTCTCATATAGTTCGTATTCATATTCGTTCATCTTCAAATTCTATATGTTCACATAAATAAATATTACCATTAGAAAATCATAGGGATACGGATATGAGGTGGGCTCTCCTTTTGCTGTTTTAGTATGAAATCAATGGTCATGGGGCCCACATAAGCCGGGACAATGTATAGTATAATCTAAGGTGCATGATTACATTTTAGGAACTAATTAATTGATTAAGTAATTAATATGAATTCTATAGGATGCGTGCCCCTTGGAAACATTGAACTCTCTACGTGGACAATAACCATTGGATCATGAGTTGCCCTAAAATGGACGGCAGCGATGCTTTCCGTGCCTAACCTTTTTCCTTTTGCCCTTTTACGTTTTTAAAATATTTTTTTATTTGGATGGGACCCACCATATCGGTTCTTTTCGCCAACTTTCTCGTGCCGGCCCGGATAATTTCATTTATTACGGGTATTATAGAAATATAAAACGTGCAAAGATATTTTTGCAAATTTGATACCAGCCCTTTTATTTTCTCAAACTCACTCACATATGATAGTAAAATTTGTTGTGTATGGGTGCAAAGTGCAAAAGATTGTGCACATGACATTAGTCATGTAAGATTTAGGCAAGTCCATCGTCTCAATTTGGTCTAACAACATCCCATATGTCAAACACATGCAATTTTGAAGGATAAAGGAATTTTAGCTATACTATTATAACTAAAATCCAAAAAAGAATGTGGTGCTCTCATATTTTATTCAAAATAAGCATTCGAAAAAACAAGAAAATCCTTAATTTTAAGACCGTTGATAGTGCTCGACATTGGCGATCCCCAAGATCATGACACGTGGCAGGTGACGTGTCTCAGAACTCAGAAGAAAGGGCCCACAGGAGCCGACCAGGCCATCCCGTGCCCGATCTGCAAGCACAAGCTGGCCCTCCTCGGGGCCCCTGCAAATCGGCCTCCTCGGCTCCTCAGCTCGCCCCGAGCTGCCATCAGACCAAGACCCCTCTGCCTCCTCACTCGTCCCCGAGCTCCCGGCCGAGGCCGTCTTCCTCGGCTCTCCGACCAACTCCACCGCTCACAGGCGTAACCGCCACTCCGCGAATCTCCCCATGTGCAGATTTTACGCCAGCAACATCCCACGTTCCACGCCATCAATCCCCATTAATGGCCGATCCGCTTTCTATGCGGGCGTGACGTCGGGGGGCGTAACCGCCGGCGAGATTCTCGCGCCCGCTGCTGCGTGCTCCACCGCTATATAAACCCCCATCACAGAGGGGTCAAGTAAGCCATCTTTTACACTTTTATGCCGTTACTCTGCTCGGATCTCATCACTAACTTGAGCGTCGGAGGGTCCTTAGTGGTACCAAACCACCCCGGGACTTCTTTGCAAGTACTTGGCAGCCACTCCCTCACCTCACCTCTTCCTCCAAAAATCCATTGAGACCCGCACGCGAAGGAAGATAATCAACTAAGCCCACTGCGAGATCAACGGAAGACAACATCTGACAGAGGCCCGAAAATGAGCTCCATCAGTTGGCGAACTCCCTCCAGGCCTAAATCTCGACATACCACCTGGCGATAAAATTCCCCCTCGATCGGGGAGGGGTAGGCCGGGCATACGGGAGCCAGCGGGTCGCGGAGGTAGGCCTGACAGAGGCATCTTCCCCCGAGCAGCACGCTGATAGCACCGATGCATGCGGAGACATTAAAGGGTCCCTGGACACTCGGGACGAGCGGAAGGAGGTCCGTGGAGCACCGGTCGAGCCTCTGACCGAGGTGCCTTTAGCGGAAGGAGACCCAGGAAAGACCGTCCAGGTCATATCACTCCTGATGGGAATTCAGCGGGATGACCTGATCGAGTTCCTCCGAAGCAATTCTGACGTCTTCGCCTGGGCACCGGCAGACATGCCTGGGATCAACCCCAAAATCATCTCCCACAAGCTCGGAGTTGATCCCACGGCCCGACCCGTCAGGCAGAAGAAACGAAGCTTCGCTCCGGTCAAACAGAAGGCTATCGAAGAGGAAGTTGACCGGCTCCTCGCCGCCAACTTCATCAGGAATGTGCCCTACTCGGAGTGGCTGGCAAACGTGGTTCTGGTCAAGAAGTCGAGTGGAAAGTGGCGTATGTGCGTCGACTTCACCGACCTCAACAAGGTCTGCCCTAAAGACAACTTCCCGCTCCCCCGCATAGACCAGCTCGTCGACAGCTCGGCCGGGCACGAGCGTCTGAGCTTCATGGACGCTTTCTCCGGCTATAACCAAATCCGCATGAATCCTGATGACGAAGATATGACCGCATTCACAACGGACCGGGGGTGTGCTGCTACAGAGTGATGCCCTTCGGCCTCAAGAATGCCATGGCCACATACCAGAGGCTGGTCAACCGCATGTTCATGTAAGTCTACGGTAGCGCCCCGACCATCTTTCCGAGGCCAAAATGCGGAAACGAAAACTTTTTCAAAACTTTAAACCGGCGCTATCGTATGCTTAAAACCCGGATCGAACCATTAACCTACAACTAGCTATCTAGAGAAGGGATAGAAAGGCTATACCGATCGATCCATGTCCTTCGGTCTTTGGCCACCATCCTAAGCTCCTCGCGGCAACTCCGGTCTCGATCTCCTTGTCGGAAAGGGTACCACATCTACGAGTCTTTTTACGGGCTCCCGCTTCATCCGAAGCAACTCAGGCACGAAGTGTGCTAGCCGACGTGTCCAAGGTGATGTAGAGAATGTGTGTGACAACTTTGTCTCTTGAGGATTTTGGATGCCATTGGTAAGGAAATAGTGAGCTCAAAGAAGAGGAGGAAGAAGAAGTTTTCCTCATCTTTTTCTTTTTGTGTTGTTGCAAATGATAAAGTGAGAGTGTGAGATCAAGAAGCAAGAATACAAGAGCTAACAACCATCATATGGCTTCCCCTCTCTCTCCTCTTATCATTTCAACTCACTAAACCATCACATAATGTGACATATGCACAAGTAAAGAGACCATGACTCATCACTTGTGCATGTGTCACATTAAATGCTCCTAATCATGGTTTTGAGCTCATTATTTCCTTATGCCAACATTAATCCAAATGTTTGCAACAATAAAAAGAGAATGGCATCTACCAAAGTAAACTCGTGACGGATCACAAGAGTACCCTTCACCTGTATATACATATCTGCATCCGCATTCCGACCGAATGCGAATGTGATGAGACTAAAGTAATCCAACAAATCTAATACTAGGATCCGGCTTAAACCAAAGCCCACTAGTATGATCCGCCCGATCATGACTACTGCACGTATATGATCAAACCCTGCCATATATCATACGGCCTCTACAACGTTTCGCCCGAAACTTGAGAAACTGTCTGTGGAGGACTCTAAAGACTCGTCAATATTTTGGCTGTGGATTTAACCACTAGCACGTCAGTGGTACTAGCTGTACGTAACGGGCTACCAGGTATTGACCAAAAGGGAGGTCGGTGAGCGAACTCATCCTGACACCCTACTGAGCCTGTCAGTGACAATATCCGTACAGTCCGGTCCGTTCGTCTATGAGCATCGCATGGCGGGCCTAAGGGGTTGGTAAAAGTCAGACCCCCAAAAGCGGTACAAGTCGTGTCGGAGTGTAGCCCAGAACACCCTGAGATACTACTGGATTACCTACCAGTAAATCTCCTGCCTTGGCCAAGGACTTCGTGTAATGGCTCTCCTAGACACAACGCGATCTCACCCCCAATACCGGGAGAGACGAAACCCCTGCCGATCCGCTCACTGCCTCCATATGGCTCGGGACTGTACCCAACTAAAACCTGTTTGCACGACTCCTTTGAGCCGTGGTAGGGTAGTAATCAAAGTACAGTGGGAACTCACACGAGATAAATGACGATCTCAGGTCGATGAACTAACATGTACACATGTCACCAGGGAACTGCTATCTGACGTGGGGTATAATACCAACTAGCATATTCCCGGCGAGTCCTGTCTGGTGTACTCATAACCTAATGAGCACCTGTATACATCTTAGGTGATCCAACTGACACCAATGACTTGTGAGACCGGCCACCGCCCCTCGTCGGGGTCTCGACTGTATACACTAGTCTACTAATAGAGTATCGAGGCCCAGTCTCGAAACTCCCACGATTAGGGACCTTTTAAGGATGTGCTTATAGACCCCAGCTCCCACATATATGATCGCGATCATACTGCTGGCCATCAAACAAAAATCCTAAGGGCTCTATCAACGTGTAATAGCGACCTGTAAGGTCACCTAAAGAGTACACGATGATAAAGACAAACCATGGTAGCATACTATTCTCCATCAACGTGTAATAGTGAACCACAATGTCAGCTAAAGTATGTACACGATGATAGAGACAAACCAGATAGTATACAATCATCCTGAGTAAGATTATCCTACCGGCTTAGGTCCTCCCTCAATCATTGCAATCACGTGCCTGCGATCCAATAATTGACTCTGAAGGCACTATATCCAACAATCTCCCACTTGCACTTAAGGCTAATTATTGCGATGTCGCATACTCACAGCTCGTGTGATACCGAACACCCAACTCCTCTACTAATCAGTCTCACAAAGCCCATTTGCGAAACTATTGTGTTCGAGAAATAGCCTCAGTTAGTGGATCCGCTCTGATGTTTCTTTCTATGTCTCTCTTAATCTCAAGTTCGCGGAGAAATCCATCTCCCGAAATGAGCAATACCTATCTTAGAATATGTCTGGATATCTGATGGGACCTAGTTCATAAATGAACTCCAAATCCAAACTTCTTAGACCATATCGTCAACTGAACTTAATCAGTATCCTGCACCATGCCTCTCTCAGTGTTCGCTTGGACCACCTGTCCAAAACACTGCCCCTCTTCAGAGGGAAAACTATATCTCTGACAGCCACGCTGTCATCCAGGTCACCTTGGAAGCCTGGAATGATAACCATCTCCCGAAGGAGGCTGTCGTTATCATATCCCTAGAACATCAACTTATGTTCTAAAACTGCTTCCGAACGTTTCTCCAGGTTTGGACTAATATAAACTTATTGCATCTAGTGCAAAAACAACATCTGGTGTGGTACTTGACATCTCGTGATTGACTCAACTGCCTAAGCAAGTGATCTGCCAATCATGCACATCCCTCTCCCCTTTAGTCTGTAAGACACCTTTAGAGAGGGTGACTCCATCACCTGCAGGTACACTACCATGCCATGAGTCATCCATTCTAAAACACCTTTAGAATGCTGTCTAGGTACCCAGATTGGGAAACTACCCAAATCTAGATCTAAAACCATAGATTTAGTAACCAGAATATCTGATATAAAATCCATGTCCTTTGTGAAGAAACCAATGTGTGACAACCAAAGTATAACCGATCGTAGTATAGGAATTTAACTTGCTACTCTGTGTATGTCATCCAAATACTAGGACATCACACCTTACTACCTTCTTAACAGATCCATCCCCTATTCTGATGAAGTCAAACCTATGACTTTCACATCAGAAATAGATGATCTATCTCCTCTATATTTGCTTTAGTCTATAAATAGACATAAGCCACTTGTCCACTATGCTTCCGCTGCTCCCGCTGACTACGACAACTCTCTGGCAGAGTCATATACACGTACACTTCTAAAGCTAGTTTAGAACGGCGCTATACTCATCCTCCTGCCGGATCTCACAGTCTGGAACAACAGTAGCGTCAAGTTTGGGTAAACAAGAACCTCCCTGTTACCGTCTTTGAGCATACCGAAGTACTTTTATCAAGATTATTCTCACACAAAGAACCGTTAGGAATTTTAACTCGGAGAGAACACTTGCTTGACTTTGTTTTAAACTGGACTTTCTAGGCTTCTTAGCGAGCTTTGGGCCAATGCACCCAAACCAATTGGTTTTAGGGCATTAGGTGTAGAAACACCCCAGCGGACTTAATTACTCAAGTTACCTAGGTCCAAAAACAAAAGACAGTTTGTCGTGAAAATCAGATGATTTGATACGAACGGAGATATAACTGGTTGTTCAAATATTTTTTTGGATGAAAGACGTGTTTAGTGGGTTTGGTGTGTAATCATTCCAATCAAGTTTTAGATGGGTTATTTTTCAGATTTAGCTCCAATTACGGCATCAATAACATTCCTTCATATTCGCTTTACTTCATAAACTATTCTTCACATTACTTATTTCAGAACAAACCAATTTGATCCTCAGAAAATCATTTATCTGTTTAAAAGTTTAAACATGAAAGACTAGTCATCTAATTCCCAAAATTCACGACACGTGTAGTGTAATGTAAAGACGTATATCAGCTATAGTTAACTTCAAAGGAGAGTTATCTTTTAGGTTTTCAAAATCTAAACATAAGATTTAGTCATTCCTATTTTTTTTCAAACAAAAACCGTCGAAATGTTGAATCAGAGTTCTTTCACAAGCTAACTTGACAAAAAAGTTTTTATATTTTTAGAAAATTTTCAAATTTTTATGGATTTTTTTGGATATTAATATACAGATGCAAAATATACATATGAATGCGAAGGTAAGAAATGCGTACCGAGCGTACCCCTTTTGCGCAAAACCTTCGTACCTGGTCAGCAGGTACTGCTTTACGACACCCGACTTCATTTCCATCCTGGAAAGCTCCGATCTCGCTGGAAAGGGCCGTATTTTGTGCGGAATGTGTATCCGCAGGGCGCTGTGGATTTGGAAAATCCAAAGGACGGTTCAATTTTCAAAGTGAACGGACACCGATGCAAACCGTACCTTAGCGCCGAACCAACAGAGGAGCTCCTGTTCTTACAGGAGCCGGTTTACCCTGAATGATCTTCCTCTGCCTACCTCCAAACTTCGGTTATCCAGCCAAGAACAGTGAATACTGTTCCAAATAAGTTTGGGGGTATGTACAAACCATTTTGTATAAATTTGTGTATATTCTTTTTCTTTTTCTTTACAAAACAAAAAATAAAAAATAAAAAATAAAAAAATAAAAAAAATTGTGTATCACTAACCGACAATTTTGAACCTTCCAAATAATCTCTTCATGCAACGACAATGAGGACACTGTCCAGTTTAAGTTTGGGGGTACGCTCGGTACGCATTTCTTACCTTCGCATTCATATGTATATTTTGCATCTGTATATTAATATCCAAAAAAATCCATAAAAATTTGAAAATTTTCTAAAAATATAAAAACTTTTTTGTCAAGTTAGCTTGTGAAAGAACTCTGATTCAACATTTCGACGGTTTTTGTTTGAAAAAAAATAGGAATGACTAAATCTTATGTTTAGATTTTGAAAACCTAAAAGATAACTCTCCTTTGAAGTTAACTATAGCTGATATACGTCTTTACATTACACTACACGTGTCGTGAATTTTGGGAATTAGATGACAAGTCTTTCATGTTTAAACTTTTAAACAGATAAATGATTTTCTGAGGATCAAATAGGTTTGTTCTGAAATAAGTAATGTGAAGAATAGTTTATGAAGTAAAGCGAATATGAAGGAATGTTATTGATGCCGTAATTGGAGCTAAGTCTGAAAAATAACCCATCTAAAACTTGATTGGAATGATTACACACCAAACCCACTAAACACGTCTTTCATCCAAAAAAATATTTGAACAACCAGTTATATCTCCGTTCGTATCAAATCATCTGATTTTCACGACAAACTGTCTTTTGTTTTTGGACCTAGGTAACTTGAGTAATTAAGTCCGCTGGGGTGTTTCTACACCTAATGCCCTAAAACCAACTGGTTTGGGTGCATTGGCCCAAAGCTCGCTAAGAAGCCTAGAAAGTCCAGTTTAAAACAAAGTCAAGCAAGTGTTCTCTCCGAGTTAAAATTCCTAACGGTTCTTTGTGTGAGAATAATCTTGATAAAAGACAGGCTTTTAAAAAAAAATTTAACGGAGATATGAAGGTTTTATTCTATGATAAAGACTATTGCACGTTCACAGAGGTGTGTATGAAATGAAAACAAGTTAAAGGTGGAGTGAAAAATACGACTTAGTTTCCTGTTAAGGAAGATAGAAATTCTGAAGTTGAAACCTTACTGGAAAACGAAACTTGAAAAATGCTTAACTCTTTATAAAACTTATGTGATCCTTTTCAAATTGCTATCTGGGCTTTATTGTGCGACATGATGACTTTAATCGATCCTTCTGGAACTTAACGACACTATTTGCACTGCACGTAAAGACATATAAAATCTGTAGTTAAATAAGAAGCGAGGTATGAAAAATAAAGGTTCGATAGTCTAGACTTAGGATTATAGAATTGTTATTTTCTAAAACAAAACTTTAGGGTTTGAAACTTAGTCATTTTTACAAACCAACTTGACCGGATTTTGTGGGTAGTATCCGCTGAAAACCCTCAGGAGACAACACTCCTCCTACTAGGGACACCTAGAGGTTTAACGGCTTGTTGCACATGCTCAGTGCAATCGCGTTCCCTGCGAAAGTGAGGTTAGGAAATTTTTTGCGAATAAATGGGCTTTACTCGGGACGAGCAAATGATAAGTTTGGGGGTATTTGTTCATATCAGATTTTTGCATTTTCATACCGCCAAATTTTTATCACATTGCATATCCGTAGATACTCTTGAGCCGTGTTTGCTAGTCAATTGCAGGATACAGGTTCTCGGTTCTAAAACGATGAAATTCATGGAAAACACGACAAAATCCGGGTTCCTGCCAACCACAGATAAAACACGGTCTCCGCCCTTCATCCGTATGCTGCCAGATACCAGTTTAGGAAGACAAAATGTCAAATCAGTGTCGTTTTCAGGCACAAGGCTCAATGGTAGCATAAGATCCAAGAGATCTACGCGGAGCTCGAGGCAAATCATGACAAAATCTTGACAAAAAGTCCACCTTTCCCTCAACAGAAATTCTGGAAAATTCGTGAAGAAATTATGAAAAAATACAGATACCAGAATAAAGGGCACAGGGAACCAGGCCAGCACCAAAAGTTGGAGGTCCCAATTCCACCAAAGGGCCGCGGATCCGCGGCCAAAGTGGGGTCCAGGCCGCGGATCCGCGGCCGTTTAGGCGCCAAGCATGCAGAATTTTGGGGGGTGTTTTGGTCTTTTTGTTTGGGTTCTGGTGGTTGCCCTAGGGTTCCATTTCTTGGCCTATAAATAGCCCAGAACTTTGTGAAGGAAAGGGTCCATTCTTGTATTTCTTTTTGGTAGGTTTTAGTTTACATGTCTTCTTTCTCTTCTCACCTCTTCTCCATTAAACTTGTAGTGAGCTTTTGAGTGAAGAGTGATGAATAAAGAAGACCATTTTATTATCATGCTTGTCTTACTCTTTCTTTACTTGTTGTAATTTTAATTGTTAAGTAGTTGTTGTTATTTCCTTGTTGTTTCTTTCTTCTCTTTTTTCTTTATCCTTACATACGACAATGATACTTACGCTCGATCCTCGCCAAGGTGAGGTCGCAAACAGTTAGTCGTATTCTTCTAATCTCCTTCTTTCTATCTTCCTCTTTTGTTTTGTTTTGTTTTTCCTATCATGAAGTGTGAGTAGTTTTTTACTTGTTAGGGTAGGATAAGGGAAGTTTGAGAGAAGGAAATCTCTCTCACTCTTTCCTTGCCCAACAACTTAAATCGACTCCCGTTAATTGAACCACAATCCGCTCCTTACGGCACCCTATCCTACATGATAGCGGTGATTCCGTAGTGAGACCGGTTGTGGTTGAATTAACCGGAGGTTATGGATAAGAGCCAAGAACGGACGGACAAGCACCAAAAGGAAGACTTATGCGTTGGAAAGCCTAGCTTATACTCGCAAAGTCCTTCCTAGTCGTGCTAATCCCCATTGTTGCCGATTACCGTAACACCGATATTAAGAGGGGCAACGAAAGATGTGGAGACTCCTAACTCAAACTAACCTAATCCTAACCCTAACAAGCTCTCTTTAAATATCAACTTAACACTTAGATAACCACAACAAAATCTGAACAACCGGACTTAACTCGTCGAAAAACACATAGAAAAAGATTCCCATCTCCCTGCGGACGACCCGTACTCAACCGGCTAGCTACATGCGAAACCGTCTTGATTGCGGTATTTAAACTTAAACTTGAACACGAACGTATGCTAACAATCAAATGGCGCCGTTGCCGGGGAGACGGTAGTTTATTTCCTTGTGTAATTTCGGGTTAATTTGTGAATATAAAAACAACCAAAAACAAAAAAAAAAATACTTTGTAAAAATCATCTTGTTATTTTTGTTTTTTTTTTGATTAGCTTTTGTGCGAGTGTGCAGGAAAATACAAGGTTCGAGTTCAGTGGCCAAGACGTTGAAAATACGGAGTTCAAGTACAGTGCCAAAGACGTGGGAAGATAGACCCATATTTCGCGGCTACACCGCGACGGACCAAAATGGAGGAGACGGTCTACTGTCAAAATCTGGAGCAGATACAGTGAGCAACTAAAAAATCCACACATCCAGAAAGGCAGAAGACACCCAACAGAACCCACCCAGCAAAAACTGAAGCCCCAACTCCCCAAAACAGCCGCGGAAACGCGCCATAAGCAAGCTTAGGCCGCGGATCCGCGGCCATTTGGAGGGTTCAGGGTACCATTTTCTCTCTGTAAGTCCCTCTGCCTCTCTCCACTCCTCTGAACTCCACTGAATTGTGTTTTCTGCAGCCTTCTTTGCGCAAATTCTTCTCCCCCTTTCAATAAACTGTTCTTGTGCAGGATTCTTTGCGCCGCAAATAAAAATTGTTTGCAGTTGATTTGTTACTGTTTTGCATTCTTTAATACGGACTTAAGGGGCTTGAAACCAATCCAGATTGGGTGGGGATTTCATCACCCTTCCCAGGACCCCGGAAATCACTAAAGCATATGCATTGTCCATTGTAAATTAAAAAAATACTAGACTTCAGCCCTAAGGACTTCGCGCTCATTAGGAGAAGATAAACCTTGTTTAGAACCTCGCTTAACCGTATATTGTTTACGGGGTGTCTAGGAAAGTGTTAAAGGCGCAACCGCCGAAAGAGAAAGGGTTATTTAATTAAGGAACTTCGCGAAAGCGTTGGACAGCCTCCCCTTATCTCTGCACTTACCTGGCCTCGTGATCAGTGTATTTTTAAGCCCGTTTCTCGACATTGTTTAACTTCGACAATCAAGTTCAGGAGCAGGTCTAGTAGACCTAGGTTACCCTAGATCTAGGTGTGATTGTGCATATCTTGTTTGTGATTGCTTAAGCCGTATTTCCGTACATACTTCTGTAAATCTCTTTCTAAAAAAAAAAAAAAGGAAAAAATCAAAAACTTTTATAAAAACTTGCCCTTTTGTCGCCAATTCCATTTTTCACTCGCCACCCATCGAATTTCTCCTTTGACGTTTTCTTACCCTCACCTTCTCCGCTTTGACTATACTAAACTCGTTTAGTGTATGTCCGCGTGGACTCGGGACACTAGCGCCCGTCTAGTCCGAGTTACGTTAGTCGCTACCGACTACGCGATCGACTCCGAAGTCGATACTCCGTCCACTCCTCTTTCACCCCTTCCTTTGCCGGCCAACTCCGACGTTGACCGGAATTCTGTTCATACATCTTCACCTTCACCTTCACCTTCACCAACCTCTTCTTCCGCGATGTCGGGATTTAATCCGAACATCTCTTTGACCACCGCTGGATTGGTTCCACCTCCTACGGAGACCAATATTCCACCACCTCCGCCTGTTGTAGCGCCGCAGCGAATTGCGCTCCAGGATCGTTTCTACCCTACCCGTTCTGCACTTCCCACCTGCCTTTCTCTTCCTCCGGCCAATGGGGACAACTTTGAAATTAAGCCCCATTTCATCAACATGCTTCCACGTTTTCATGGGCTTGAATCTGAAGATGCCTATATCTTCATTAACAAATTTCAAAACGTCTGTGCCATGATGAAAACAACCCAGCTGTCGGACGATGCTATACGTCTACGGGTCATTCCGTTCACTTTATGCGATCTCGCTGAAAAATGGCTGTATAGCACCGCTTCCCACTCAATCACCAGCTGGGACGAGTTTGTTAAAGCGTTTCTTAAAAAATTCTATCCGAATCATAAGACCGCAAGAATTCGAAATGAGATCAACCAATTCTCCCAGCTTCCTTCTGAACCCTTCTGGAAGTGCTTTGACCGGTACAAAGACCTTCTTGTTCAGTGTCCTCACCACGGTATAGAGAAATGGCAACTCTGCCAAACCTTATACAAGGGACTGAACCCAGCAACGAAGCAGTTGCTGGAAACCATCTGTCAGGGCCACTTCCTATCCAAATCTGACGAGGAAGCGTGGCAGTTCTTTGACGATCTTGCGGAGCAAACGCTACAGTGGGAGAGCACCAGACCGACTTCTTCTTCTTCTACCTCCACTTCTACCGGTCAGTCTAGGGTAGGAATCCACCAACTCGATGTCTCTATTGCGATGAAAGCTGAAATGGCTGCAATAACACGAAAGCTTGAAGCAATAGAGAGCAAATTTTCTGCTCCTGCCCCCACACCTGTTCTCCCCCTTCGTACCATCTGCGCTTGTTGTTCCGATCCTTCCCACTTGACCGAAGAGTGTCCTTACAATCCACCCTCGCAAGGACAGGATCAGGTTAATGCTGCCTTCCAGCAAAGACCGAGGAATGATCCATACTCTTCCACCTACAATCCCGGTTGGAGGAACCACCCCAATTTCGCCTGGAATCAGAATCAGAATCAATTCCAGGGCAACAATTTCCAAAGGGCCCCTCCCCGGCAACGGCGCCATTTGATTGTTAGCATACGTTCGTGTTCAAGTTTAAGTTTAAATACCGCAATCAAGACGGTTTCGCATGTAGCTAGCCGGTTGAGTACGGGTCGTCCGCAGGGAGATGGGAATCTTTTTCTATGTGTTTTTCGACGAGTTAAGTCCGGTTGTTTAGATTTTGTTGTGGTTATCTAAGTGTTAAGTTGATATTTAAAGAGAGCTTGTTAGGGTTAGGATTAGGTTAGTTTGAGTTAGGAGTCTCCACATCTTTCGTTGCCCCTCTTAATATCGGTGTTACGGTAATCGGCAACAACGGGGATTAGCACGACTAGGAAGGACTTTGCGAGTATAAGCTAGGCTTTCCAACGCATAAGTCTTCCTTTTGGTGCTTGTCCGTCCGTTCTTGGCTCTTATCCATAACCTCCGGTTAATTCAACCACAACCGGTCTCACTACGGAATCACCGCTATCATGTAGGATAGGGTGCCGTAAGGAGCGGATTGTGGTTCAATTAACGGGAGTCGATTTAAGTTGTTGGGCAAGGAAAGAGTGAGAGAGATTTCCTTCTCTCAAACTTCCATTATCCTACCCTAACAAGTAAAAAACTACTCACACTTCATGATAGGAAAAACAAAACAAAACAAAAGAGGAAGATAGAAAGAAGGAGATTAGAAGAATACGACTAACTGTTTGCGACCTCACCTTGGCGAGGATCGAGCGTAAGTATCATTGTCGTATGTAAGGATAAAGAAAAAAGAGAAGAAAGAAACAACAAGGAAATAACAACAACTACTTAACAATTAAAATTACAACAAGTAAAGAAAGAATAAGACAAGCATGATAATAAAATGGTCTTCTTTATTCATCACTCTTCACTCAAAAGCTCACTACAAGTTTAATGGAGAAGAGGTGAGAAGAGAAAGAAGACATGTAAACTAAAACCTACCAAAAAGAAATACAAGAATGGACCCTTTCCTTCACAAAGTTCTGGGCTATTTATAGGCCAAGAAATGGAACCCTAGGGCAACCACCAGAACCCAAACAAAAAGACCAAAACACCCCCCAAAATTCTGCATGCTTGGCGCCTAAACGGCCGCGGATCCGCGGCCTGGACCCCACTTTGGCCGCGGATCCGCGGCCCTTTGGTGGAATTGGGACCTCCAACTTTTGGTGCTGGCCTGGTTCTCTGTGCCCTTTATTCTGGTATCTGTATTTTTTCATAATTTCTTCACGAATTTTCCAGAATTTCTGTTGAGGGAAAGGTGGACTTTTTGTCAAGATTTTGTCATGATTTGCCTCGAGCTCCGCGTAGATCTCTTGGATCTTGTGCTACCATTGAGCCTTGTGCCTAAAAACGACACTGATTTGACATTTTGTCTTCCTAAACTGGTATCTGGCAGCATACGGATGAAGGGCGGAGACCGTGTTTTATCTGTGGTTGGCAGGAACCCGGATTTTGTCGTGTTTTCCATGAATTTCATCGTTTTAGAACCGAGAACCTGTATCCTGAAATTGACTAGCAAACACGGCTCAAGAGTATCTACGGATATGCAATGTGATAAAAATTTGGCGGTATGAAAATGCAAAAATCTGATATGAACAAGTACCTCTCGAGTGCCTGAGGTTACCCACCATATTTGCGGAGTGGCCAATGGAATGTCAAACCAGATTGAATCTTTAGGTTCTTATCAAATTTTCAGTAATCGTTTGCGGATTTGGAATCACTTCCAGTTCTACCATACTCATACTACCGTTTTCTGAAAAAATCCATTTTACTAAAACTGTGGCGAGTCAAGAACAATATCTCTATTGATCTTCCAGATGGTAGAAAGTCAACCTCGTCATAGTCCGGGTCAACCCACAAACAGCCATTACAGAAACGCGCCTTGAGTTATCCAGAGTCTGGTTTTAAGCATAAGCCGGACAACTCCCCGTACCTTAACATTATTAAGATATGAACTATTCTATATCCAATATAGAAACAGAGGACTGATTTAATTGGAACCGGATTCAAATCATGCATCTGTCTCCAGTGCATGTCAACTAAATGGAAAGAGGCCGATCAGCATTACTCAACTTAGGAGTGCTTCCAATTATGAGTAACCTGAAAGAGAAGCAAGTTCTCTTAATCATTACTATTAACTGAATACTATACACAAGTATCTACATCTTCGATCACCTTGAAGAATCCTGATACTTGCAACACCTGGTTCTCTACTTTATTCTTATACCTATAACTTCTCAAAACTTAGACCTTATATTTCTACGAAACACATGTCTACGAACTAGAGAAGTCACAAGTAAACAGAATATAGTATGAGTACCAATCCCTCTGTCCTCATGGACACTGGACAACATACAACACTTTGTATAAGTCCCATGAGTCTAATAACTCATTCGCTATGTGTCGTAGGTCGAAAACTGTACTTATGGTTAAGAAGAATTACACCGTTGTTTTAATGCTCCTTACCTAACTATCAACTGATATAGGTAAATATCATCGAAATAATTTTAAAAACTTATATCTCACTTTATAAAAATAAATGTACAGATATATCAATTTGAAATTGGTGCATTACAACGGATATTCAAAACCAAATATTTGCCGTCCGGCAAACAACCCAGGTGATTTCCTCAAATATCACCAATTACAACGAATTCCGATATAATGAGGATGATCACCTAATTCCCAATAATTTACTCCCACTCATCATCTGTAAAACCATACAGATGTGAGAATCAAACCTGGTAAATACATACCCCGGAGTAAGTACTAATTGGGAAATCAATTTTCTTTTAACAGTACACAGTGAAACTGAAACATATTAATGTTTCGAAGGGGTATCCGGGTATTCTTAGTAATGCCTCTTCCATTATCAGATTCACAACTGTAACCGTATATTTCTTTGCCATCTCTCCAAATCTTTTTATATGTCTTTAGTCGTTACCTTCTGTACACCTTCGTTAGGCTAAATGGTTTTCTTCCTTCCCTACCGTTCGACACCAGCCTATGGTTTGGAAGAAGACTATCCAATAAGCGTAATAGGTGTACTGTCCTAATCCTAGGAGCACTCGCAACGCGAGAGAAGGTAAAGATAAAAGACAACTGAATTAACCTTATTCCTATTTCTCCTGAACCAGAATCCATCCCCGAACTGGAACAAGTTCCTTTCGAGTTCGTATATAACCATACGATATAGTATCCAAATAACCGTGGATCTTCGTAATGATACGGAGTGTTCTGGAGAAATACAAAGGTGATGTAGGATTGGCGAAGAAATACTTGATTTGGTCGTGAATAGCAGTCGCAATTTACTTTGCCCTCTTACTAATCCCTTTATTCGTCTTAACTTATTACCTTCTGTACACCATCGTTAGGATAAATGGATTTCTTCCTTCCCTACCTTTTGGCACCAGCCTATGGTTTGGAAGAAGACTATCCAATTAGCATAATAGGTGTACCGTCCTAATCCAAGGAGCACTCGCAACCTGAGAGAAGGTAAAAGGAAAATACAACTGAATAGTCTTATTCGTTTTCTCCAGAACCGGAAACCATCCTCGAATCTGGAACAAGTTCCTTCGAGTTTGTATATAACCATACGATGGTTTTATCCAATGGAAGTGGACGTTCGTAGTAATACGGGGTGTTCTGGAGAAAAGGGTAAAACTAGGAGTGACAATGAGGTTTGCAACTCAGACGATCTAAAAGCCAGTGTTTTAAGAAGGTTCGGTTAACTTGGTCACTGAGTCATAGTCAAGGGTCGGGCCATGGTCGCTGCCAAAGAGAGAGAGAGAAAAGAAACACTCAGCGTGCACTCTGACCTAGATCAGAATGGTTATCACTTTATCCAATCAGGAAACCTCCCATTGTATCGTCAAATTCTCCTCCAAACCTGAAAGAAGAATTAGTCGGGATCACCCGAGGAGTAAACCAACTCATCAGTGGGAATCGGGATCCAACTATCATCGCATGATAACGTGATGGAATCCACTCACGTTATCACACTCCAGAAGGTATACGCATATCTGACAAGTTTCAGTTTCTTTAGAAACTCCCGATGTGATATTTACCCCATGCTCTTATGACCTTGACGAAGGCCAACATATCATAAGTCACATGTCAAGTTCTGCCCGTCATTATCCAGGTTAATTTGAACCCACCCGTACATACCTTTGATGAAGGCCAAAATAGTAGTACGACTGTCCCAAACCAACGCATCTATCTATGCAGCAGAAAAGTAACAAATAGTAACCATACACTATGCCTTGACGAAGGCCAACATACATAGCATGAATACTAAGTGCTACCTTTCTGAAATGAAGGATGGCTACGAATGGTTTTTGGCGAAAAACCTTTAACGTAATGAACTTGATATCATTGAAGGAACCGGATAGCTTTTTATAAAAATATAGCGGCGAAAACCTTTGCTAAAGAGGTCACTCCCGGTGAAGGGATCTTGGCTCTTTCCCCGTAGAATGAGGTGCAGGATATTCCAACTGAATACCACGATGCAAAGCAAAAAGTAATCGGCTATAGTGAAGTTATTATCCTGACGCAAACTTCTGTCCAAGGGGTCACTCCCGGTGAAGGGATCTCGGCCCTTGCCTCGTCGACTGAGGTGCTGGATATTTATAACCGAATACCACTGTGCAAAACAAAAGAGAACGTCCTTGCAATAACAGCTTTTAAAAAAAATGTTCCAACAACATCAGAATAGGTTTGTTTAGCTTGCATTGATCCGAATCAATGCAGTCCCATCAATTAATCACACCACAAAAGAACGAAAATATGATGTACGTATATGCCATCCGCATTCGCCACTGGGTCCCGTCATCACCCGTTAGGTTACTTAACTAACGACAGAGCGGGGACTGGACTAGCGCGGGTGTAAAACATATACAACATCTACTAGTATATATATCGATATATAATATTCGCTCAAGACATGATAAAATGCAACATCATAAAAATGTAATATGCATCACAGAACAATACATATAATCTGGGATCCCCGGGTTTCATAGAGCCGCTAATGAAACCCGACGTTCCCCTGGTCGTGTGGATAGCCTGTGTAATGAAATCCTAGACCCCAACGGGCGCGGCAAGTTACCCGCCAAAACCTGAAGCGAGGCAGCCCCCTTCAACAACGTGAATGGACCACCCAACACTTCATGGAATCCGGTAACTTGAGCACCCCTCCTTGGGTCAACCTGTACCCCCTACGAGTGCGGCGAATAGCCCGCCAATTCTAGAGTAAAGCCCCCTTCGTCTCAAAGCCATGAGATGCGGGCCCGTTGCCCTCTAGAACCCGGCTATCCGTGCACTCCTCCGCGGGGTAATCCTAGTACAGAAAGTAAAATATACAACGGGTACATCGACCTCAGCCCGGTCTTGCCCCAAAAGAATAATATACAAACAGGCAGTGACGGCAGTCCACATGTCGGACGCTCGCCCCGCAATATCAAATGTACATATAAAACCAAACTGTACTACCATTGCATCCAGGCTATCCACCATGACAAATCCTCAATATCACAGCACAATACAGAACATCAACGTGAATGTCATGTTCGCAAATCCGTCTAAAAGAGCTAGACAAGATTTACCGATCAAATGATATTCACGGTCGCAGATATAATGTAAATATTGTGAACTAACATGTTTAAAAATTTCGATCGACAAAATTTCCCGAAGTGGACCCCAAGCACAATACCCAGTACTCAAACAAATCTGGGCCCAAAAAAAATTACGAGAAACCCCATTTCCAAGTTAGAAACCTCTGTAGAAAAAATGGCGCACTGTTGCTACAGTCCTGCTGCGGAACCGCGGCCAAAACGAGGGTACGGCCACGGTTCCGCCGCGCTACAGTGACAACAACGTACCAAATTTTCTCAGAATACTTAAAAAACCCTGCCTGTTTTTCTGCAGCATACCAAATAAGTTTTTGACCACAGGAAAAACTCGACAGAAACTTTGACTTGGAAATGCGGTTTTTAGAAAATTCGTTCGATCGATATTTTAAATACGTTAGAGCAAGCTAGTAAAGGTTAATGACGTGGCTCTGATACCATGTAAGTCTACGGTAGCGTCCCGGTCGACTTTCCGAGGCCAAAATGCAGAAACGAAAACTTTTTCAAAACTTTAAACCGGCGCTATCGTATGCTTAAAACCCGGATCGAACCATTAATCTACAACTAGCTATCTAGAGAATGGATAGAAAGGCTATACCGATCGATTCGTGTCCTTCGGTCTTTGGCCACCATCCTAAGCTCCTCGCGGCAACTCCGATCTCGATCTCCTCGTCGGAAAGGGCACCACATCTACGAGTCTTTTTACGGGCTCCCGCTTCATCCGAAGCAACTCGGGCACGAAGTATGCTAACCGACGTGTCCAAGGTGATGTAGAGAATGTGTGTGACAACTTTGTCACTTGAGCATTTAGTGGATGCCATTGGTGAGGAAATAGTTAGCTCAAAGAAGAGGAGGAAGAAGAAGTTTTCCTCATCTTTTTCTTTTTGTGTTGTTGCAAATGATAAAGTGAGAGTGTGAGATCAAGAAGCAAGAATACAAGAGCTAACAACCATCATATGGCTGCCCCTCTCTCTCCTCTTATCATTTCAACTCACTAAACCATCACATAATGTGACATATGCACAAGTAAAGAGACCATGACTCATCACTTATGCATATGTCACATTAAATGCTCCTAATCATGATTTTGAGCTCATTATTTCCTTATGCCAACATTAATCCAAATGTTTGCAACAATAAAAAGAGAATGGCATCTACCAAAGTAAACTCGTGACGGATCACAAGAGTACCCCTCACCTATATATACATACCTGTATCCGCATTCCGACCGAATGCAAATGCGATGAGACTAAAATAATCCAACAAATCTAATACTAGGATCCGGCTTAAACCAAAGCCCACTAGTATTATCTGCCCGATCATGATCCATGCATTACTGCACGTATATGATCCAACCCTGCCATATATCATACGACCTCTACAACGTTTCTCCCGAAACTTGAGAAACTGTCTGTGGAGGACTCTAAAGACTCGTCAATATTTTGGCTGTGGATTTAACCACTAGCACGTCAGTGGTACTAGCTGTACGTAACGAGCTACCAGGTATTGACCAAAGGGGAGGTCGATGAGCGAACTCATCCTGACACCCTACTGAGCCTGTCAGTGACAATATCCGTACGGTCCAGTCCGTTCATCTATGAGCATCGCATGGCGGGCCTAGGGGGTTGGTAAAAGTTAGACCCCCAAAACCGATACAAGTCGTGTCGGAGTGTAGCCCAGAACACCCTGAGATACTACTGGAATACCTACCAGTAAATCTCCTGCCTTGGCCAAGGACTTCGTGTAATGGCTCTCCTAGACACAGCGCGATCTCACCCCCAATACCGGGAAAGACGAAACCCCTGCCGATCCGCTCACTGCCTCCATGTGGCTCGGGACTGTACCCAACTAAAACCTGTTTGCACGACTCCTTTGAGCCGTGGTAGGGTAGTAATCAAAGTACAGTGGGAACTCACACGAGACAAATGACGATCTCAGGTCGATGAACTAACCTGTACACATGTCACCAGGGAACTGCTATCTGACGTGAGGTATAATACCAACTAGCATGTTCCCGGCGAGTCCTGTCCGGTGTACTCATAACCCAATGAGCACCTGTATACATTTTAGGTGATCCAACTGACACCAATGGCTTATGAGACCGGCCACCGCCCCTCGTCAGGGTCTCGACTGTATACACTAGTCTACTAGTGGAGTATCGATGCCCAGTCTCGAAACTCCCATGACTAGGGACCTTTTAAGGATGTGCTTATAGACCCCAGCTCTCACGTATATGATCGCCATCATACTGCTGGCCGTCAAGCAAAAATCCTAAGGGCTCTATCAACGTGTAATAACGACACGTAAGGTCACCTAAAGCAGTACACGATGATAAAGACAAACCATGGTAGCATACTATTCTTCATCAACGTGTAATAGTGAACCACAATGTCACCTAAAGCATGTACACGATGATAGAGACAAACCAGATAGTATACAACCATCCTGAGTAAGATTGTCCTAACGGTATAGGTCCTTCCTCAATCATTGCAATCACGTGCTTGCGATCCAATAATTGACTCTGAGGGCACTATATCCAACAGTTCAAGCCACAGATCAGCAGGAACATGGAAGTCTACGTTGAAGACATGCTCGTCAAGTCCGTCTCGTCGGCTGACCATGTCAAGGACCTGGGCGAGGCGTTTAGAGTGCTCCGCAAATTCAACATGAACCTGAAACCCGCTAAGTGTGCATTCGGAGTCACCGGAAGGAAAATTCCTTGGGTTCATGGTCACTCACCGTGGAATCGAAGCTAACCCAGAGAAGATCGACGCCGTCCAGAGCATGACCGCACCTAAGACCAATGTCGAGATCATGCGGCTCGCAGGGCGGGTCGCCGCTCTGAGCCGTTTCATGTCCAGGTCGGGGAGAAGTGCCTCCCGTTCTTCAAAGCGCTGATGAAAATTCTGAGGTTCGAGTGGTCGGAAGATTGCCAAGCCGCCTTCGACCAACTGAAGAGGCACCTCGCAACACCGTCCCTGCTCACTCGGCCCGTGGAAGGGGACGAGATGTCGCTGTACCTGGTAGTAT
This sequence comes from Agapanthus africanus, assembly GCA_030015575.1. Lineage (NCBI taxonomy): Eukaryota > Viridiplantae > Streptophyta > Magnoliopsida > Asparagales > Amaryllidaceae > Agapanthus > Agapanthus africanus. Next base: position 495,908,022 of record CM057343.1, on the reverse strand, counting down.
CCGACCAAGCAGCAGATTCGGTGCTCGTCCGAGAGGCCGAGGGGGCACAGAAGCCGGTGTACTATGTGAGCCATGTGTTCAAGGACGCGGAGACGAGGTACCCCGCCATAGAGAAGATTGTCCTGGCCCTCGTAGTAACCTCACGGAAACTGCGGCACTACGTCCAAGCACACACCATCATCGTCCCCACTGAGCACCCGTTGGGGGCTATCCTGGCATCACCGGAATCCTCAGGCCGTCTAGAGAAATGGAGATGGAAGCTATCTCAATTCGACATTAGGTATCGCCCGAGGCATGCCATCAAGGCGCAAGCCCTGGCCGATTTCATCGTTGAATGCACCATCCCTGGCAAGAAGCCGGATTCCGCGCCGCCCCTCACAGCCCGGCATCCCGTCCAGGAAGGCCCTAGCTCAGCTCCGGAGTGGGTCATCTACGTCGACGGGTCTTCTACCGAGGAAGGCTGCAGTGCCGGTCTCATTATCCGGGGCCCAAACGAAGCTGAGGTGGAGTATTCCTTGAGGCTCGATTTCAAAGTATCAAACAACGCGGCGGAGTACGAAGCCCTCCTGGCCGGATTGCTCATGGCCGTCGGGCTGGAACTGAAGATTATCCGAGTCCGCTGCGACTCGGCCCTAGTTGTCGGCCAAGTGACTGGCCGCTTCGAGGCTCGGGAGCCCCTAATGATGAAGTACCTAGACGAGGTGAGGAAGCTCCGAAAAAACTTTGACGAAGTCCAGGTGGAACAAATACCCAGACAAATGAATGCTCAAGCAGACGCCCTGAGCAAGCTGGCTTCATCATACTCGGCCAATAATAGGCGGTCGATACTCTTCGAAACCTTGACCCGACCCAGCGTGGGAGACGAAGCGGCGACACTCCAAGTGTACACGGCGCAGGAGAACGATCAGGATTGGAGGAAGCCCCTCGTGGAATTCCTGAAGGACGGCATGCTCCCGGAGGACAGAGCGACCGCCCGCCGCCTCCGGGCCAGAGCCACCCACTTCTTCTGGAGCAACGGGAACCTCTACAAGAAGGCCTTCACCCAGCCCCTGCTCCGGTGCATTGACCCCCACGAAGCCGGCTATGTCCTGCGGGAAATCCATGAAGGGGTGGGCGGCGCACACCAGGGGGCTCGAACCTTGATCCAAAAGGCACTACTCCAAGGGTACTACTGGCCCACCATGCATGAGGACACCCTGAAGCTGGTCAGGAGGTGCAAGAGCTGCCAACTCCACGGCAGTATTCCCCGCCTCTCGGTTACCGAGCTAACTGCCCTGACGTCCCCATGGCCGTTCGCCCAGTGGGGATTGGATATGATCGGCCAGTTCCCCACCGGAACTGGAGGGCATAAATACGTCCTCGTCGCGGTGGACTACTTCACCAAGTGGATCGAGGCCATTCCCATCAAGAAACCGGATGCCGCCACAACCATCAAGTTCCTCCAAAACAACCTGATACACCAGTTCGGGATCCCAAGGTGCACCATCACCGACCACGGGACGAACTTCGAGAACGAGAAAGTAAGGGACTTCTGCAAAGAATACCATATCTTCATGAAGTTCGCCGCGGTCATGCATCCCTAATGTAACGGGCATGCCAAGGTCGGTAACCGGGACGTCCTCCGGGATCTCTGAACCCTCCTGGAAGGGAGACAAGACAGTTGGGTCGAAGAGCTACCCCGGGTCTTATGGGCCCTGCGCACGTCAAAAAAGACTCCTACCGGGGAGACCCCTTTCAGCCTCTGCTACGGGACCGAAGCGATGGTCCCAGCGGAGATCGGGCTACCCAGTCACCGGGTCGAGCACTTCGACGATGACGCAAACACCATGGCATTATGAACCAACCTCGACATACTGTTGGAGAAAAGGGATCGGGCCCAGATCAGAGCCGCCGCCTATCAGTAGCAGACGGCCCAATACTATAACACTCGGGTAAAACACCGCTCCTTCAAGACCGGGGACGTAGTCCTGCGGCGGAACGAATTCATCGACCAAGGCAGGCTTCACAAGTTCTCCCCAAAGTGGGAAGGTCCTTTCCTCGTCTCTGAAGCGCTCCCCGGCGGAGCCTACCGCCTACAGGACGCGGACGGACGGAAGCTCTCTCGGCCTTACAACGCCGAAAAGCTCAAGCTATACCAATGAGGTCAAAGCTAGCGAAGTGTCGCACCCCAGCCACCTCTCGAGATTTCCCTTTAACAAGATGGTGTAAAGCGTTGTCTAAAATTCATACCCATACGAATAAAGAAACTTCGAATCTTTTTCCCGGGTAGAGTTCCCCCTGTACAACGAAAAAGCCCTCCCAGAGGCGGTCGAGACCGAGGTTCCTCGCTCGGCTATCCCCTGCGGGCAGCTTCCCTTCCGCAATGCCGGGGATCAAGAAGCCCTCCCAGAGGCAGTCGAGCCCAAGGCTCCCTCGCTCGGCTATCCCCTGCGGGCAGCTTCTCTGCCGCAATGCCGGGGATCAAGAAGCCCTCCCAGAGGCAGTTGAGCCCGAGGTTCCTTCGTTCGACTATCTTTTCAGGACAAAAGCCCTCGCCAAGAGGTACCAGGCGATAACCCTACCTGGCCAAGGGTCCTTGGTAGGCTTCTTACAGCCTTAAAGCTCTTCCCGCGCCAAGGACCAAAGTCCTCCCAGAGGCGGTCGGGTCCTTGCTCGGTTATCCCCTGCTGGTAGCTTCCTACCATAACCGACAGGGATCAAAGTCTTCGCCAAGAGGCACTGGGCAGTAACCCTGCTCGGTCCCCGTCCTGAAGGATCAAAGCCCTCGCAAGAGGCAACCAGGAAGCTACCCTGCTCGGTTTACTCCGGCTGGTAGCTCCCTACCCTCGACGCCAGGGATCAAAGGCCCTCACAAGAGGCACCAGAGCGGCTACCCCGCTCATTCATCCCAGGCTGGTAGTTGCCTACCCACGACACCAGAGATCAAAGCCCTCACCAAGAGGCAACTGCGCAGCCTCACTGCCCGGTCATTCTTAATGGCCTTCCGCAGCCCTTCCCACGCTAAGGCCTAACGTCCTCCAAAAGGCGGTCGAGCCCCTGCTCGGTCAAGCCTGGCTGGTAGCTCCCTACCCCAACGCCGGCGATCGGTAAGACTGCGCAAAAAACACCTGCAAAACTACCCTGCCCAACCCCCCGCATCTGGGAATCGATGCTCAAAGGTGCCCTGTGGCCATACATGAGGATCCAAGACACCCGGAAGGATGTCAGGTTCATCCAAGTCTGAACGATCTCCTATCGACCTCGGGGGCTATACATGAGGATACCTCTGCGGCAGCGCTTGACACACTCGCCGGCTGGTGATTGAAGTCAACTCGACAGGAGATCGCCAAACAAATGGGCAACCTGACACGAAAACACGACAATACAAGCGAGGATATCCTACGAACGTCCTTCACACACAAAAGATAAAATGCAAACCGACGAATTAAGGATTTTCTTTTATTGCCAAAATCAAGGTCTTTACAAAGGGTATTCTAAGGGCCCCGGCCCTACAATCTGCCCAGAGGTTTACTTCGGCCACTTCATCGCCGGCGTCACGGCCCAAGGCTCTACCACCGGAGACTTTGCCACCAGGGGCGCCCCCTGCTTCCCTCGCCATCTCTCACCGGAGACCTCGCCGCCGGAAGCGGAACCCGAGCACGGAGTTCACCATCGTCGAACTCAGGAAGCTATTCCTTCACGGCGTCCAAAGCCTTGTTCCACGCGATGGTAGAACACTCCCCGAGCTCGGCGTAAAACTGCTCTGATGCCTTATACTTGGCCACAGCTTTCTTAGCCCGAGCCTCAGCAACTTGGGCCTTTAGCAGCGCCGCCTCGGCGTCTCCCCTGCTGGCGTCCCTCTCTTTTTCCAGGGCCGCAAAGCATTCGACCATGTCCGCCAGCTTCCTATCGGCAACCCGGAGAGACGCGTTCAGACGACGAAGGGCACCCCGAGTCACCGAGTTGGCAAGCTCCGCAGCCTCCGCCCGGCCCACCACAACGTCAGCCCTTGCCCTTTCCTGGCGCAGGTCGCATTGCAAAATCTCGACCTTCGAAGGGAACGCCTCCACTGGCCTCGGGGCGTGGAACGCCCCCTCGGCCTCCATGCGAGTGGCAAGGGCGCAGTGTTGAAGAACCTAATAGAAAGCCGATGAGAAACCAGGAGGCACCTGAACCAAAAGAAGACATACCAAGACAAATACGCGTGGAGAGATTCGTACCTGGACCGCCCCCTGGGCCATAGCCTCCAATTGACCCCTCAAGGAGCCACACGGAAGCTTTCCCCCAGCCGACTCCTCCATCCCGACGAGCAGGCCAGCAGCGACAGAAAGTCCAGACGGAACCGTGAAGACGGCGCCCCCTTCCTGCACGGGAATCCCTTCAGGGGCCTTCAACGACGGCGTGCGAGAAACCGTCCTCTTCCTCTTGAGAAGGGGCCTGCCCTCGCCCTTCCCCCCGTCCCCCATCTGGGACTCGGGTAACTGCTGACGACTCTGGCCGCCGCCAAAAAAACCACCAGATGCCGTCGACGAAATGGACGGCCCTGCCGTCGGCAGAGAATCCGGCGGAGGGCACGAGATGGCCGAGGGCTCGGCCACGCAGCTAGCTTCCTCCCGGCGCGGGCCGCCCGAAGAGTTGGAGCGAACCATGTATCCCAAAGGAAGAAGAACGCCGAGCGGCAGCGACTCAAGGAAGAAGGGAAATGAAAGGTGGGGGCCCCTGAGGCGGACCCCGCCCCCGTTTTATCACCGCGTACGGCCGCATCCAACGGTGCCCTTCACCTCCCGCCGAAACGATTCCTTACGACCAGCAGCTCCGATCGCTCCACGTGTCGGTCCTGCACTGAACCGCATCCAATCGGGCGCCGTAGGCCCGCATACGTCGTTCCGGCCAATCACCCTTTGACACGTGGACCATTGCTTCAGTTACAGAGTGCACGAACCGGCACACCCTCTTTAAAGTGCGGAGATCTTGCCTCGATTCACAAGAGAGACAACCGACGGCCCGAGGACTCATCCCGACAAAACCCAAGAAGGGATCTCGCCTCGGGAGGCCCGGCAGTCCACTCCTGACCCGACCACTGGCTGGTCGGGACAAGAGTGGGGGGCTAATGATAGTGCTCGACATTGGCGATCCCCAAGATCATGACACGTAGCAGGTGACGTGTCCTAGAACTCAGAAGAAAGGGCCGACCAGGCCGCCCCATGCCCGATCTGCAAGCACAAGCTGGCCCTCCTCGGGGCCCCTGCAAATCGGCCTCCTCGGCCCCTCAGCACGCCCCGAGCTGCCACCAGACCAAGACCCCTCGGCCTCCTCGCTCGTTCCCGAGCTCCCGGCTGAGGCCGTCTTCCTCGGGCCTCCGACCAACTCCACCGACCAACTCCACCGCTCACAGGAGTAACTGCCGCTCCGCGAAGCTCGCCATGCGCAGATTTTACGCCAGCAACATCCCACGTTCCATGCCATCAATCCCCATTAATGGGCGATCCGCTTTCTACGCGGACGTGACGTCGGGGGGCGCAACCGCCGGCGAGATTCTCACGCCCGCTGCTGCGTGCTCCACCGCTATTTAAACCCCCATCACAGAGGGGTCAAGTAAGCCATCTTTTACACTTTTATGCCGTTACTCTGCTCGGATCTCATCACTAACTTGAGCGTCGGAGGGTCCTTGGTGGTACCAAACCATCCCGGGACTTCTTTGCAGGTACTCGGCAGCCACTCGCTCACCTCACCTCTTCCTCCAAAAACCCATTGAGACCCGCACGCGAAGGAAGATAATCAACTAAGCCCACTGCGGGATCAACGGAAGACAACATCTGACGGAGGCCCGAAAAGGAGCTCCATCAACCATCCATGTCATCGAATTATTTATGAAAGGATCCCATGAAGTCAAAAGCTGTGAAAACCTGAAAAATAGTTATAATCGAAAAAGTATCAAAAAACCGGTAAAATTCATGTGTATCAAAAAAAACTTATTTAAATAAACCAATAAAATTTATGCTTTAAATTACAAAATTAACAAAGCATTTTATAAAAATATTTTATTAGTTCAATCAAATATGTTATCTTTATTGTTTTAATGCAAAGAGGGGATGACCAAGTTGAAATTCGAGGACTGGATGATCCATTTCGTTTAAGGAAATTAAAAAAAATTAATTATATTGTCTCCTCATCAGCAAGACTAAATTAAAAATAATTAATTTTCAATTACACAAATTAAAATTTTATATTGATAAAAACCCACCCATATTTTGTGCACCTCAAATAACCGTCCCCCAAATAATAACCATGAATTTATAATCTCCGCATCACACGTGCAGTAATACTTGCGGGTTTTTACCCCTAGGCTGTTTTGGTAAAATAAGCCATAAAAAAAGTTAATCTTATGAACATCTTACATACTTTAAACAGATGACTAATAAATGCATATGGGTGCAGATGTATTCGGATTAGAAGAGATTAAAAAAACATTTTGAAAAATATTCAGCCTTGAAAAGCCGTAAATTCAAAAATCTCAAAATATTTATAAACAACACCAGATGTGATCCATGAATGATAGGGACATATCTGAAATAAAAACAACTTACCCGCACCCAAATGGCAAATAAAAAGAGCACAAAATAGAAACCGAAAAGGTGGGGCCAACAGCCGAAAGTCAAAGAAGGCTGGAATTTTGGATTTTCCCCAAATTAACCCTAAGTTTAAAAATAATTTCCAAAATAAGACCAGACCAAAACTATTTGTCACGCACCACTTTCCGAAAGACGGTAACGGTACATAACGAGACCCGCCACATATTTATTTCAAGAAGATCATTTCCCGAAATAAATACGCTTAGTATAGTATAAGCAATGTAACAACATGACAAGAATTAACAAGAGAATTAAAATTCAACTTCAACTTTATTTATATTCAGCTTTCACAATTTCAAAGTACGGATACGATGTCTGAAACAAAAGGTACAATAACAGGAAGGTGTCTAAATAGTGGCATACTTGAAAAGAAAAAATAAACTGCTCAAGGTCTAGTGGTCGGTCTGTACTTCAGGCTGAGCGTAATTCTTTTAACTTGGCTCGATCTCCATAGTTCCTAGATCTCTTGACGAACATTCTAAGAAAATAAGAGACATGGTGGAATGTTGTCAGCGAACGAGCGCTCGGTAAGTCTCCAAAAAAAGTATATGAATGAAAAAGTGATAAAGTATATGCATGTAAATTAAATATGAATTCTAAAATAATAGTGGTCAAATAAAGATATCAATTAAACCTAATTATGTCTATATTTAAGTGTGGTAATTTATTCTAACGTGGTTTTTTGTAGTTCGATAAGAAATGTATGCGTGTATACGAGAGTGGTCCATCAAACCCCATGAACCCACGACACATAGAAGTACAAGGCCCCGTCAAACTCTACGGAACAACGACACACGATATTCAAGTTAGGTGATTTTTAGTGAACTCTCGTGACACGACATACTTCCTTTACCAAACTACCCCTTATCCCCGTGTATGTTAATTTCTAGATTTAGTTACTAGTCTTGCCCAAAATCCATGAATACAGAGAGTGAGAGGGAGAGAGAGTACAATTCAAGTTCAAGTCGAGTCCGAGTATTCAAGCCAAATTCAAGTGTTCAAGTCAAGTCGTATTCATGATTCAGGTCAAGTCAAGTCAAGTTTAAATTCGAGTTCAAGTCAAGCAAGTAATAGTTTTAATTAAGTGATTCAAGTATGTGGTTCATGACATAGGACTAGTATGAAAGTAAATGTGATTTCAAGTTACAAGTAAAGTATTAAAACCAATTTCCATTTTAGTCGGCACGAAATGATTCGTTTAAAATAACTAGGTAAATGAATCACTGCTTGTCTCAGGCTCCCCGAGATTCAAGAGAGAATACGTCACTTAAACCATTTTCTTCCTAATTACTAGTGTTAGAAATTCTAAGGTATCTATGTGAAAAGATAGTATTTGAAACTTTATGGTATTTATATAAAATAAGCCATTAAACTCTCGAGGGTTTTATGTAAAATATTATATTTTGAAATCTATAGAATATTTTAATAGAAATATTGTTTAGAATGTCGAGATTTTTTAATAAAATATGTTTTAGATTTAATGGTATTGTAGTGGCAAAACCCAGTTTTTAAGAGTTTATGGTGTTTTCATGAAAAATCTATCTTTTGAAAAATTTGAGGTATTTTAATAAAACCTTAATTTTTTAATTTAGAATATTTTATTAAAATTAGATTTACAAAATGCTTTCTTTTACGTTACATGTACATGATTTTTAATTTAGTATCAATTTATTTCGTTTAAAATCGTATTTTTTTCTTTTTCCTTCGAGAACACGCTCCATGAAGTGCTCCGATCTCACCCACTAGACTCAAGATATGCGATAATTCACACCATCTTCAACATGGCTGTTACCCTAATATTTGAACATAACTGAAGAGCTAAGCTCTGTTAAATTTTAATGAGACAACGCCTCACGTACTTCCCACGAGGGCGCCAGCGCCAGCGCCAAGCTTTTAGGATTAAATTTTATGGTAGCATGTTGGATATAGTTCCCTCAGAGTCAATTATTGGATCACAAGCACGTGATTGCAATGATTGAGGGAGGACCTATGCCGGTAGAACAGTCTTACTCAAGATAATAGTATGCTATCTGGTTTATCTTTATAGTTGTGTACTGCTTTAGGTGACCTTACAGGTCGCTATTACACGTTGATATAGCTCTTAGGATTCTTGCTTGACGACCGGCAGTATGATGGCGATCATATACGTGGGAGCTGGGGTCTATAAGCACATCCTTAAAAGGTCCCTAGTTGTGGGAGTTTCGAGACTGGGCATCGATACTCTGTTAGTAGACTATTGTATACAGTCGAGACCCCGATGAGGGGCGGTGACCGGTCTCACAAGCCATTGGTGTTAGTTGGTTCACCTAAGATGTATACAGGTGTTCATTGGGTTATGAGTACACTGGACAGGACTCGCCGGGAACATGCTATTTGGTATTATACCTAGAGTCAGATAGCAGTTCCCTGGTGACATGTATACAGGTTAGTTCATTGATCTGAGATCGTCATTTGTCTCGTGTGAGTTCCCACTGTACTTTGATTACTACCCTACCACGACTCAAAGGAGTCATGCAAACAGATTTTAGTTGGGTACAGTCCCGAGCCACATGGAGGCAGTGAGCGGATCTGCAGGGGTTCGTCTCTCCCGGTATTGGGGGTGAGGTCGCGCTGTGTCTAGGAGAGCCATTACACGAAGTCCTTGGCCAAGGCAGGAGATTTACTGGTAGGTATTCCAGTAGTATCTCAGGGTGTTCTGGGCTACACTCCGACACGACTTGTACCGCTTTTGGGGGTCTGACTTTTACCAACCCCCTAGGCCCGCCATGCGATGCTCATAGACGAACGGACCGGACTGAACGGATATTGTCACTGACAGGCTCAGTAGGGTGTCAGGATGAGTTCGCTCATCGACCTCCCTTTTGGTCAATACCTGGTAGCCCGTTACGTATAGCTAGTATCTCTGACGTGCTAGTGGTTAAATCCACAGCCAAGGTATTGACGAGTCTTTAGAGCCCCCCAAAGACAGTTTCTCAAGTTTCGGGCGAAACGTTGTAGAGGCCGTATGATATATGGTAGGGTTCGATCTTATACGTGCGGTATTGCACGGATCATGATCGGACGGATCATACTAGTGGGCTTTGGTTTAAACCGGATCCTAGTATTAGATTTGTTGGATTACTTTAGTCTCATCGCATTCGCATTCGGTCGGAATGCGGATGCAGGTATGTATATACAGGTGAGGGGTGTCCTTGTGATCCGTCACGAGTTTACTTTAGATGTTGCTGGATTTTTCTTTGTTAAACCAAACATTTGGATTTATGTTTGGATGGTGGAAATAATAAGCTAGAATTTCATCATGAGATGCATTAATGTGACATAGACATATATCATGAGTCATGGTCTCTTTTTTATCAAATATGTCTCATTAGTGGATTGATTTGTGTTGATATGATGAGAGGAGAGAGAGAGAGGGGCTGCCATGAAGGAGTTGGGTCTTGTATTATTCTTTGCTCTCTCTCATTTTTATCATATGAATCACAACAAAAGAAAATGAGAGGAAGCCTTCTTTTCTTCTTCTTCTTCCTCTAGCTCATTATCTTCATCAATGGCAACACCTTCAACCTCCATCCAAAGCCATGGATGCAAGAGACAAAGTGATCACAAACATTCTCTACAACATCTTGGATGCGTCGGCTAGCACATTTCGTGCCCGAGTTGCTTCGGATGAAGCGCGAGCCCGTAAAAAGATTTCTCGATGTGGTGCCCTTTCCGACGAGAAGATGAAGACCGGAGTTGCCTCGGGGAGCTTGGGATGGTGGCCAAAGACCGAAGGACACAGATCGCTCGGTATAGCTTCCTACCCTTTCTCTAGTTAGCTAGTAGTAGGTTAATGGTCCGATCCGGGTTTATAGTTCGCGGTAGCGCCTGTTTCTAGTTAAAGAAAAGTTTTCGTTTCCGCATTTTGGCCTCGGACAGACGGCCAGGGCGCTACCGTAGACTTACATGGTATCAGAGCCATGCCATTAACCTTTTCTAGCTTGCTCTAACGTGTTTAGAACTCGATCGAACGAAATTTCCAAAAACCACAATTTCAAAAGCATCAGTTTCTGTCGATTCTGTTTTGTTGTCAAAAAATTATTTGGTATATTGCAGAAATATGTGCAGGCTTTTTCAAGAGAACTGAAGAAATTTGGTCGGCTGATTCCATTGTAGCGTGGCGGATCCGCGGCCGTAACCACGTTTTTGCCGCGGATCCGCCGCCGTATTGTAGCCACAGCGCACCAAATTTCTTCAGTAGTTCTCTGTGTTGGAATTGGGGTTTTTGGTATATTCTGTTTGGGCCTAGATTTATTTTGTGTATTGAGTATTGTACTTGGGGCCCAATTCGGGAATTTTTGTCGATCGAAAATTTTAAACATGTTAGTTCACAGTATTTACATTATATGTGCGACCGTGAATGTCATTTGATCGGTAAATCCTGTCTAATTGCTATGGCCCTTTTAGACGGATTTGCGAACGTGACATTCACGTTGATATTCTGTGTTGTGCTGTGATGTTGCGGATTTGTCGTGGTGGATAGCCTGGATGCAATATTAGTACAGTTTGGTTATATTTGTACATTTGATATTGCGGGGCGAGCGTCCGACATGTGGACTGCCGTCACTGCCTGTTTGTATATTATTCTTTTGGGGCACGACCGGGCTGAGGTTGATGTACCCGTTGTATATTTTACTTTCTGTACTAGGATTACCCCGCGGTGGGGTGCACGGGTAGCCAGGTTCTAGAGGGCAACGGGCCCACATCTCATGTCTTTGAGACGGAAGGGGGCTTCACTCTAGAATTGGCGGGCTATTCGCCGCACTCGTAGGGGGTACAGGTTGACCTAAGGAGGGGTGCTCAAATTACCGGATTCCGTGAAGTGCTGGATGGTCCATTCACGTTGTTGAAGGGGGCTGCCTCGCTTCAAGTTTTGGCGGGTAACTTGCCGCGCCCGTAGGGGTCTAGGATTTCATTGCACATGCTATCCACACGACCAGGGGAATGTCGGGTTTCAGTAGCGGCTTTATAAAATCCGGGGATCCCAGATATCTGTATTGTTCTGTGATACTTATTACATTTCTGTGATATTGCATTTTATCACGCCTTGAGCGAATATTATATATTGATATATATACTAGTAGATTTTGTATATGTTTTGCATCCGCGCTAGTCCAGTCCCCGCTCTGTCGTTAGTTAAGTAACCTAACGGGTGATGACGGGACCCAGTGGCGAATGCGGATGGTATATATGTACATCATATTTTCGTTCTTTTGTGGTGTGATCAATTGATGGGACTGCATTGATTCGGATCAATGCAAGCTAAACAAACCTATTCTGATATTGTTGGAACATTTTTCAAAAAAAGCTGTTATTGCAAGGACGTTCTCTTTTGTTTTGCACAGTGGTATTCGATTATGAATATTCAGCACCTCAGTCGACGAGGTAAGGGCCGAGATCCCTTCACCGGGAGTGACCCCTTGGACAGAAGTTTGCGTCAGGGTAATAACTTCACTATAGCCGATTGCCTTTTGCTTTGCATCGTGGTATTCAGTTGGAATATCCTGCACCTCATTCTACGGGGAAAGAGCCGAGATCTCTTCACCGGGAGTGACCTCTTTAGCAAAGGTTTTCGTCACTATATTTTTATAAAAAGCTATCCGGTTCCTTCAACGATATCAAGTTCATTACGTTAAAGGTTTTTTGCCAAAAACCATTCATAGCCCTCCGTCATTTCAGACGGGCAGCACTTGGTATTCATGCTATGTTTGTTGGCCAAAGTCAAGGCATAGTGTATGGTAGCTATTTGTTAACTTTCTGTTGCATAGATAGATGCGTTGGTTTGGGACAGTCGTACTGTCTTGTTGGCCAAAGTCAAGGGTAGGTACGGGTAGGTTCAAATTAACCTGGATAATGATGGGTAGAACTTGACATGTGACTTATGATTTGTTGGCCAAAGTCAAGGTCATAAGAGTATGGAGTAAAAATAACATCGGGAGTTTCTAAAGAAACCGAAACTTGCCAGGCATGCGCATACCTTCTGGAGTGTGATAATGTGAGTGGATTCCATCACATTATCATGCGATGATAGTTGGATCCCGATTCCCACTGATGAGTTGGTTTACACATCGGGTGATCCCGACTAATTCTTCTTTCAGGTTTGGAGGAGAGTTTGAGGTGATAGTGGGAGGTTTCCAGATTCGATAAATTGATAACCATTCTGATCTAGGTTAGAGTGCACACTGAGTATTTCTTTTCTTTTCTCTTTGGCAGCGACCATGACCCGACCCTTGACTATGACTCAGTGACCAAGATTAACCGAACCTTCTTAAACACTGGCTTTTGGATTGTCAGAGTTGCATACCTCATTTCCACTCCTACTTTTACCCTTTTCTCCAGGACACCCCGTATTACTACGAACATCCACTTCGATTGGATAAAACCATCGTATGGTTATATACGAACTCGAAGGAACTTATTCGAGGATGGTTTCCGGTTCTGGAGAAAACGAATAGGACTATTCAGTTGTCTTTTCCTTTTACCTTCTCTTAGGTTGCGAGTGTTCCTTGGATTAGGACGGTACACCTATTACGCTAATTGGATAGTCTTCTTCCAAACCATAGGCAGGTGCCGAACGGTAGGGAATGAAGAAAACCATTTAGCCTAAAAGATGTACAGAAGGTATTAAGTAAAGACAAATAAAGGGATTAGAAGGAGGGCAAAGTAAATTGCGACTGCTATTCACGACCAAACCAAGTATTTCATTACCACTCCCACTTCACCTTTGTATTTCTCCAGGACACTCCGTATCACTACGAAGATCCACAGTTATTTGGATACTCCATCGTATGGTTATATACGAACTCGAAAGGACTTGTTCCAGTTCGGCGATGGATTCTGGTTCAGGAGAAATAGGAATAAGGTTTATTCAGTTGTCTTTTATTTTTACCTTTTCTCGCGTTGCGAGTGCTCCTAGGATTAGGACAGTACACCTATTACGTTTATTGGATAGTCTTCTTCCAAAGCATAGGCTGGTGCCGAACGGTAGGGAAGGAAGAAAACCATTTAGCCTAAGAGGGTGTACAGAAGGTAATGACTAAAGACATATGAAGGGATTTGGAGAGATGGCAAAGAAATACACGGTTACAGTTGTGAATCTGGATAATGGAAGGGGTATTACTAGGAATACCCGGATACCCCCACGAAACATTTCAATGTTTCAGTTTCACTGTGTACTGTTAAAAGAAAACTGATTTCCCAATTAGCCCTTGCTCCAGGGTATGTATTTACCAGGTATGATTCTCACATCTGTATGGTTTTACAGATGATGAGTGGGAGTAAGTTATTGGGAATTAGGTGATTGTCCTCATTATATCGGGATTCGTTGTAATTGGTGATATTTGAGGAAATCGCCTGGGTTGTTTGCCGGACGGCAAATATTTGGTTTTGAATATCCGTTGCTATGCAATAATTTCAAATTGATATATCTGTACGTTTATTTTTATAAAGTGAGATATAACTTTTTGAAATTATGTCGATGACATTTACCTATATCAGTTGATGGTTAGGTAAGGAGCATTAAAACAACGGTGTAATTCTTCTTAACCATAAGTACAGTTTTCAACTTACGACACACAGCGAATGAGTTATTAGACTCATGGGACTTATACAAAGTGTTGTATGTTGTCCAGTGTCCATGAGGACAGAGGGATTGGCACTCGTACTATATTTTGTTTACTTGTGACTTCTCTAGTTCTTAGACATGTGTTTCGTAGAAATACAAGGTCTAAGTTTTGAGAAGTTATAGGTATAAGAATAAAGTAGAGAACCAGGTGTTGCAAGTATCAGGATTCTTCAAGGTGATCGAAGATGTAGATACTTGTGTATGGTATTCAGTTGATAGTAATGATTATGAGAACTTGCTTCTCTTTCAGGTTATTCACATCTGGATGTATTCCTAAGTTGAGTAATGCTGATCGGCCTCTCTCCATTTAGTTTACATGCACTGGAGACAGCTGCATGATTTGAATCTGGTTCCAATTAAATCAGTGCCTCTATTTCTATATTGGATATAGAATAGTTCATATCTTAACAATGTTAAGGTACGGGGAGTTGTCCGGCTTATGCTTAAAACCAGACTCTGGATAACTCAAGGCATGTTTCTTTAATGGCTGTTTGTGGGTTGACCCGGGCTATGACGAGGGTTGACTTTCTACCATCTGGAAGATCAATAGTGATATTGTTCTTGACTCGCCACAATTTTAATAAAAATGGATTTTTTCAGAAAACAGTAATGGGAGTATGGTAGAACTGGAAGTGATTCCAGAACCGCAAACGATTACTGAAAATTTGATAAGAACCTAAATATTCAATCTGGTTTGACATTCCATTGGCCACTCCGCAGATATGGTGGGTAACCTCAGGCACCCGAGAGGTACTCCAGTAAGATCAAGGACGGTGAAAGGGAGGTTCTTGTTTACCCAGACTTTCCATTGCTGTTGTTCCAGACTGTGAGACCCGGCAGGAGGATGAGTATAGCGTCGTTCTAAACTAGCTTTAGAAGTGTACGTGTATTTGTTAGTTGTATGTATGCCCTAGAGGCCAGTATTGTACAGATGATGTATATTATATTAGATGCCTGGACATATATAGAGATGACTTTCTTGCTCGATATGATAGTATGCTATCTGGTTGCTCTTTATCTTAACATGTACACTTGTCTCTTTAAACTGCCTTATAGTTACATGTTGGTAAAGCCCTTAGGATGTGTACTTGACTACCTGGACTATGATGCAGATCATACTAGTGGGGACATGGTAGTCCATAGGTACATCCTTCAAGATCCCTAGTCGTGGGTGTATCGAGATGGGGCATCGATATACCAGAGTAGACTAGCGTATACGCTTCTCGGCCCATGAGATGGGCGATGGATGATCCCATATCCATTGGTGTTTGACATCAGAGATGGTGTACGGGTGCTCAGTGGAGACTGGGTACACTGGACGGACTCGCCGAGAACTCCCAAATGGTATTATACCTCATGTCAGATGGCAGTTCTCAGGTGACACTTGTACAGGTTAGTCTGTAGACCCGAGATCGTCATAGAGTCTTGTGTGATTCCCACTGTGCTTTGATCTCCACCTTACCACGTCCATGAGGGCGTGCAAAACGGTGGTTTTTGGGTACAGTCCCGAGTCACATGGAGGCAATGAGCGATAGGAGGGGTTTCGTCTCTCCCGGTATTAGGGGTTGATGTTGCGCTGTGCTCGATTAGCCGTAACAGGGAAGTCCCTGGCCAGGGCTGATCAGAGATTTGCTGGTAAGTGTTACCAGTAGTTTCTCGACCCGTTATGAGCCTCACATCGGCACGACTTATCGGTTATTGGGGTTTGACGTTTACCACCCCTAGACTTGATATGCGACGTATCAGACGAACAGACCGGACTGTACGGTAAGTGTTACTAGTTGGATTCACAGGAGTGTGAGCGGGCTAGCTCGTCAATCTTCTGATCGCTCAATACCCGGATGGCCGTTACGTTTAGCAGACCGCTTGCGGCTTGTGGGTGCTTGATATGATCATCATCTGCTACCGGCGTATTGACGAGTCTTTAGAGTCCTACACAGAGGTTTCCTGGCTCAAGCGAAACGAAATAGGAGCGCATATGAGATATGTGCGGGACCGAGAATAATGCGTGTATGTGATACCGCATTTCATTCTCGCGATAAATGTTTCGATTGGTTATATTCGATATGACCTAGTTATCGAATCATTGATTCGATAAGACGATACATTGGATGCTAGTCGGTTATATACGATATGACCGGATCGTTAAATCAAGTGTTGATTTAATGATTTAATGTATAATTATATATTTGATATACTATATTGCATTAACTAGTATTGGTTCACTTTATATGGATTTTCTCACTTGATGTGCAAGAAGTATATGTGATATACTTTTGTGCACATATTTGTATCATGTTTGATGATACATGATCTTGTTGTTAAGTATAAAGAATTAAACCATGGTTAAGTGTTGATTAGGGTTTTGCATTTTCATTTATTTATTTATTTATTTATTTGAAAAGGATTAAGATAAGAATGGTGGCCTTTTTTGTTTTAAGTTAAAGCTTCATGAAGCTTTGACTTTTGTAACCATTCTTGTCATCATGCTTAACCCTAACCCATCCAAGTGACCATGGTTTATTCTCTACACTTAACCTATGTTAGAACATGATAAGTATTTGATTTTATTATTCTTTTTCACAATACTTATCATATTCTATTTTGCTTCTTCATCTTCATCTTCAAGAGAAAAGCTTGATGCCATCAATGGCAACTTGAGTAAAAGTGAGTGAAATCCAATTCTAAAGTGAACTCACCTCCTATTTCTTCACCCTCTACCTCTTGCCAAGTTGTTTTGGGTGTTTTCTTCACATGTTTCAGAACTTGGTGAAGTTGGAGCTTGAACTTGTGCAACCTCGACGTGGATCATCTTCGGCACGAAGCCGACGACATTGCCCGCTCGTTTTCCCGATGAAGCCGACGATCGAGTCTAGGATTCTAGCCGACGATCCGTATTAGGGTTTCTCGGCACCATAATTTTTATAAATTGGCATGGTTGATGCCTTTGAGACCTCTATAGGGTGCCTAGGAACCTTTCACTGGTATCAGAGCCTAGCTAGAGCCTTAGGCGAAGTCCAGACGCAATTTGAAGCCCGAACGAACCCGAAACCCTAAACCAAACATGCTCTCTGGACTTTTTCTAAAATCTGGGATTTTTCCAGATTAAAAATGCCTAAAAAATTCAGCAGGAAGATCTAAGAATTATGGTGAAACACGAGCTCATGATTCATCTAAACAACCGCGGAAACGCGGCAGAAGCATGGCTTCTGCCGCGGTTCCGCCGCCTACTGTTCACATTGCGCAATATTGTTTGCACAGTAATTCTTCTTTTCTGGTGCTGAGTTTTATGGGAATTTTTAATAATTATTCAAGAGTTGAATTTTCTGGGGTTGCTTTGGGGATTCGGTGTTTCGATCGGGGTATCAAATTTCGTCTTTGTGTATTTCCGGATAATTTTTAGAATATGTTAAAAAGTTCGACCGGATATAAATACCCAATTTTTCCCCTGTCGGGAAATTTCCAAGTGTTGGATTTTTCCGTAGTTTGACGACGTTCTAAGTAGTGCAAGTAACGCGATGGACCCTCTAGAAGACAACAAACCTTAACTCGATTATGTGACCGTCTTGAACTGTCCTTTGAACCTTCGGGTTTGGGGCAGTACGGCGTGCCACATGTGAGGGGTTGGCTTGACCCTTCTACGGCTGGACCGTTGGTACTGAGGCACGAACTGAATGTTGTTAGACTTATTTCATGTGTTGAGCTGTATCGGGAAAACTTGGGTATTCGACTGCTCGATCGGAAAGTTTAACATTTTCTGTTTATCTGGAATGTGATACAATAATTGGAATTTACAGTCAGTTATGAGATAACTGAATGAATGTTATAAATCTAGCAGTTTAGTCCCACATGATATTGAAAAGAGTTTTTGATAATGAGACTAAAATGCGGGATTTATATCTGTTAGGCATGTGATGTCTAAGTATTTCATTTGATTAGGCATGCGATGTCTAAAGAAGTTGCGGATTCCAATTGTTGTAGTTTTACACTTTCTTTTCTGTGATCGTAAGTGTAATATGTGATATCGCCGGTTTCGTTGCTATATGTCAACGACAATTGGGATGCGCATATTTACTTACGTTGATGACATGCGATGTTATGTGTTGCTGGATATGTTATATTGGATCGTCGTGTTCGAATAGCCGGGGTTTTTTATGTGAGATGAGTGTTTTTCATTTTCATTCATGTAAAAACTTGTATGTAATATTCTTTTATTTGGGGCACTTCCAGGTAGCGGAAGATGTCACCTCTTGTATATTTTTTACTTTTCCGCATTAGGATAGACCCAAGGAGGGGAGCACAAGTAACCGGGTTCTAGGGTCCAGTGGGAGACCAACTCGAGGAGTCGAGTCCGGGTCTCCTAACCCTAGAATTGGCAGGGTTGCTTGCCGCTCTCGTAGGAGTCTAGGGGTGTGGGATTGGCTATTCATCACGACCGTGGAATCCGTGTTTTATACTGGCTCGTATTGAAAACACGGACGTCCTAGTATATCCAATATTTCATATGTATCTTCTGCTGCGATATCTGTGATGTGATCATGTGATGTTCTGTGATGGATATAGTATATAGTATATATGATATATTATATAGACGTTACTTATGTTTTACACCCGCGCTAGCCCTGCCCTGCTCTGTCGTTAGTTACCTAACCTAACGGTGCACGAGGGGACATCGAGGCGAATGCAGATGGCATAAGTGTACGTCGTATTTATCTGTGATGTTTAGGTATTTAAATGATGGGACTTCATTAATGTGATTAATGAATGGAAAGAAACCTAAGATGTTGTAGAATCAAATTTTAAACAAAACAGGTAGCTACAGTTCATGCTTTGCACAGCGGTATATGTGATATATCCTGCACCTTATTCGATGAGGAAAGGACCGAGATCCCTTCACCGGGAGTGACTCCTTTAGCAATAACTGGCAGATGCTACACACTCGGTTTGCTTTTGACTGCTTTTGGGTTTTTGCTTTGCACAGCGATATATATGATATATCCCGCACCTCATTCGACGAGGAAAGGACCGGGATCCCTTCGCCGGGAGTGACTCCTTTAGCAAAACTAGAAAAGCCTCAAAATCACTCTATTTCAAAACTTCATTTGATTCTACAACGATATCAAGTTCATTACGCTCATGGTTTTCAGAAAAACCTGGCGTAGCCCTCCGTCATTTCAGATGAGTAGTAGTTAGTATTCGTGCTACGTTTGTTGGCCTGCGTCAAGGCGTAGTGTGCGGTAGTTAACTAGTATTTATCTGCTTATGCATATGATGCAGATTGGATTAGGGTAGTCGTGCGACTTTGTTGGCCTGCGTCAAGGGTCGTACGGGTGGGTTTAATTCTATCAGGAAATGACGGGTTGAACTTGACTAGCGCACTATGGTTTGTTGGCCTGCGTCAAGGTCATAGGACGCTAGGGGCAAAATATTATCGGGAATTTCAAGTGTTGAAATTTGCAATGAGATTGCATACCTTCTATGAGATAGTTGGATCCCGATACCCACTGCGAGTAAGAGTTACTCCTGGGAGAGTTTTACACATTGCAATTAGCCGATCAAGTAGGTGTCTAGAAAGGTGTCAACGGGGTTACGCCTCTGGGAAAACGAGGTTTATATTAATTAGGTTCGTGCGAAAGCACGGGGGACCTCTCTCAAAGTACCGACACTGGCCTGGCTGAAAGATTGGCGAACTTGTAGTGTGTAATTAATCCCGGCTAGTCTTTCCTTTTAGGGTTTGAAGGAAGATTTGATAAAAAGCAGTGGGAGCCATCCTGATTAGATAAGATAATAACCAATCTGATCTTGCACGAGCATACGCTAAAGTGTTTTCTTCTCTCTCTTTCCATGTAGCGACCATTTCATGCCCTAATGAAGATAATAATATGGATGTATTGACCGAACCCGCATGTTATTCTGTGCTGGGGAATGTTGGTTCCGTTCTTTCTTATAAGAGTTATAGGAATGAACAGGATATAGGGGAATACCAGGATTCCCATGCCACCCGAATGAAGAAAGTACATGTTGATGCATTTTCTTCGGGTGTGTTCGTTACTGAGAACTGTTTCTCCATTTGCTCTACGTCCTGGGTATTAGATACCGGGTCAGGATCTCATATATGTAATCAGTTACATGGGCTTAGAAAAGGAAGAGAACTTGGAGAAGGTGATAAAGACATTAGAGTTGGAAATGGTGCAATTGTTGCAGCCAAGACTGTCGGAGAATATCACCTTGTATTACCAACTGGTAATACATTGGTTCTGAACGAATGCTATTACATGCCGAACCTGATATGCAACATTATATCGGTTTCTTTGTTGAGTAAAGAGGGATATAATTTTGTATTACAGGACAATGTTATGAACATTTTCCGTAGCCAAAAGTTGGTTGGATCAGGCACGTTATGCAATGGCATTTATGTTCTAAATCAATCAACAGTTCTGAGCATAACAAACACACATAAGAGGAAGAGTTCTGAACTCAACGAATCCTTCTTGTGGCATTGTAGACTGGGTCACATCAATGCGACACGACTAGCTAAGTTGCATAAAGATGGATATTTAAATCCATTTGAATTTTCATCTTATGACACTTACCAGCCATGTCTCAAAGGCAAGATGACCAAAACTCCGTTTACGGGACACGGAGAAAGAGTTACCGAACTCTTGGGACTGATACATAGTGATGTATGCGGTCCCATGTCTACACATGCCAGGGATGGTTCTTCGTACTTCATTACATTCACTGACGATCTCTCTAGATTCGGATATGTGTTCCTGATGAAACACAAATCAGAAGCTTTTGAGAAATTTAGGGAATATAAACAAGAAGTTGAGAACCAAACCGGAAAAAGTATTAAAATCCTGCGATCTGATCGAGGAGAAGAATACTTAAGCAATGAATTCCTGGACTTCCTAAAAGAGAATGGGATTCTCTCTCAGCTGACTCCTCCATATACACTACAGCACAACGGTGTATCAGAACGGAGGAACCGCACCCTATTAGATATGGTGCGCTCTATGATGAGCACAGCTGAGTTACCTATTTCCTTCTGTGGATATGCACTGGAAATAGCTGCAGACCTATTGAATATGGTTCCCACCAAAACCGTGCCGACCACTCCATATGAGATATGGAAAGGAAAGAGACCGTGTCTTAATTATGTTAAGATATGGGGTTGTCCGGCCTATGTAAAAACGCAAAATCCGGACAAACTCGCGGCAAGGTCCATTCTGTGTAAGTTTATTGGATATCCCAAACATTCGCGAGGGTATATCTTCTACCACCCTAAGGAACAAAGAGTGTTTGTTTCTCGGCATGCCACCTTTTTAGAAAAGGAATTTCTTGAAAAAGAGATTAGTTGTCATGAGGTAGAACTGGAAGAGGTTCCAGCTGCAGAAGCTACAACAGAAGATCTGGTGGAACCAGAGGATTCCGTAGTTCCCGATGAACCCCAGCCACTCCGCCGATCTAGTAGGGTTCCTCGCCAACCTGAGAGATACTACGGTTTTCTCATGGACGGTGGGAGCGAGGATTGCATCATGGAGGATGATGACCCAACTAGCTTCGAGCAGGCCATCACGAGTGGGGACTCAGTGAAATGGCTGGATGCTATGCGGTCCGAGATGGAATCCATGTACACCAACAAAGTATGGACTTTGGACGTTGCTCCTGAAGGGGTAAAACCCATTGGGAGCAAGTGGATCTTCAAGAAGAAACTTGGTGTAGATGGGAAAGTGGAGACTTTCAAAGCTAGACTTGTAGCAAAGGGTTTTTGTCAAAGACCAGGTGTGGACTATGACGAAACCTTTTCTCCAGTGGCTATGCTTAAATCCATCCGGATCATGCTTGCCATCGCTGCATATCATGATTACGAAATCTGGCAAATGGATGTTAAGACTGCCTTTCTAAACGGTGATTTAGAAGAGTGCGTGTACATGACTCAGCCAGAGGGCTTCGTAGACAGTGGGAGCAGCGGAAAGGTGTGCAAGCTGCTTAAATCCATTTATGGATTAAAGCAAGCATCGCGGAGTTGGAACATCTGCTTTGACGTCGTTATCAAAGAGTTTGATTTCGTCAAAAACCCAGATGAACCTTGTATCTACAAGAAGGTGGCAGAGAGTAAGGTTGTCTTCCTCGTATTGTACGTGGACGACATACTCTTGATAGGAAATGATATTCCTATGCTGCAATCGGTCAAGCTCTTCTTATCACAAAGATTCTCAATGAAAGATCTTGGTGATGCCTCCTGCATATTGGGAATTAGGATCTATAGAGATAGATCCAAACGGATTTTGGGATTGTCCCAATCCAGGTACATTGACACCATACTAAAGAGGTTTAGTAGTCCAAGCATGGGAACTTGCCCACGATCTCTGGAGTCACTCTCTCCAAAGAGATGTCTCCCAAGACTGATTTGGAGAGAGCTCGCATGCAAGTGATACCCTATGCTTCGGCAGTAGGCTCTATCATGTATGCGATGCTATGTACCAGACCCGATGTAGCATACTCACTAAGTGTAGTGAGCAGGTATCAAGCTGATCCTGGAGAGAGTCACTGGACAGCTGTAAAGAGCATTCTCAAGTACTTGCGAAGGACTAGAGATATGTTCTTGGTGTATGGTAACAGAGAACTCCAAGTGGAGTCCTTTACCGATTCGAGCTTCCAGAGTGATAAGGACGACTCTAAGTCGCAGTCGGGCTTTGTCTTTACCCTTTACGGAGGGGCGGTTAGCTGGAAGAGTTCCAAGCAGGAAACCGTGGCAGACTCGACGATGGAGGCTGAATACATCGCTGCCAACGATGCTGCCAAAGAGGCTGTCTGGATCAAGAAGTTCATTACTGAACTTGGAGTGGTTCCATCCATTGAGCATCCAATACCTTTGTATTGCGATAACAATGGAGCGGTGGCTTTGGCCAAGGAACCCAGGTCCCATCAGCGGTCCAGGCATATTCTGAGGCGGTATCACCTGATCCGGGAGATAGTTGATCGCCGGGAGATCGAGGTCAGGAGGGTTGACACGAAGAACAACACGGCGGATCCACTCACGAAGGCCATTCCCCAGATACAGTTTGAGAGACTCTTCGGGATGCTCGGTATGCGATACTACAGCAGCTGGCCTTAGTGCAAGTGGGAGATTGTTAGTTGTATGTATGCCCTAGAGGCCAGTATTGTACAGATGATGTATATTATATTGGATGCTTGGACATATATAGAGATGACTTTCTTGCTCGATATGATAGTATGCTATCTGGTTGCTCTTTATCTTAACATGTACACTTGTCTCTTTAAACTGTCTTATAGTTACATGTTGGTAAAGCCCTTAGGATGTGTACTTGACTACCTGGACTATGATGCAGATCATACTAGTGGGGACATGGTAGTCTATAGGTACATCCTTCAAGGTCCCTAGTCGTGGGTGTATCGAGACGGGGCATCGATATACCAGAGTAGACTAGCGTATACGCTTCTCGACCCATGAGATGGGCGATGGATGATCCCATATCCATTGGTGTTTGACATCAGAGATGGTGTACGGGTGCTCAGTGGAGACTGGGTACACTGGACAGACTCGCCGAGAACTCCCAGATGGTATTATACCTCACGTCAGATGGCAGTTCTCAGGTGACACTTGTACAGGTTAGTCTGTAGACCCGAGATCGTCATAGAGTCTTGTGTGATTCCCACTGTGCTTTGATCTCCACCTTACCACGTCCATGAGGGCGTGCAAAACGGTGGTTTTTGGGTACAGTCCCGAGTCACATGGAGGTAATGAGCGATAGGAGGGGTTTCGTCTCTCCCGGTATTGGGGGTTGATGTTGCGCTGTGCTCGATTGGCCGTAGCAGGAAAGTCCCTGGCCAGGGCTGATCAGAGATTTGCTGGTAAGTGTTACCAGTAGTTTCTCGACCCGTTATGAGCCTCACATCGGCACGACTTATCGGTTATTGGGGTCTGACGTTTACCACCCCTAGACTTGATATGCGACGTATCAGACGAACAGATCGGACTGTACGGTAAGTGTTACTAGTTGGATTCACAGGAGTGTGAGCGGGCTAGCTCGTCGATCTTCTGATCGCTCAATACCCGGATGGCCGTTACGTTTAGCAGACCGCTTGCGGCTTGTGGGTGCTTGATATGATCATCATCTGCTACCGGCGTATTGACGAGTCTTTATAGTCCTACACAGAGGTTTCCTGGCTCAAGCGAAACGAAATAGGAGCGCATATGAGATATGTGCGGGACCGAGAATAATGCGTGTATGTGATACCGCATTTCATTCTCGCGATAAATGTTTCGATTGGTTATATTCGATATGACCTAGTTATCGAATCATTGATTCGATAAGACGATACATTGGATGCTAGTCGGTTATATGCGATATGACCGGATCGTTAAATCAAGTGTTGATTTAATGATTTAATGATAATTATATATTTGATATACTATATTGCATTAACTAGTATTGGTTCACTTTATATGGATTTTCTCACTTGATGTGCAAGAAGTATATGTGATATACTTTTGTGCACATATTTGTATCATGTTTGATGATACATGATCTTGTTGTTAAGTATAAAGAATTAAACCATGGTTAAGTGTTGATTAGGGTTTTGCATTTTCATTTATTTATTTATTTATTTATTTGAAAAGGATTAAGATAAGAATGGTGGCCTTTTTTGTTTTAAGTTGAAGCTTCATGAAGCTTTGACTTTTGTAACCATTCTTGTCATCATGCTTAACCCTAACCCATCCAAGTGACCATGGTTTATTCTCTACACTTAACCTAGGTTAGAACATGATAAGTATTTGATTTTATTATTCTTTTTCACAATACTTATCATATTCTATTTTGCTTCTTCATCTTCATCTTCATCTTCAAGAGAAAAGCTTGATGCCATCAATGGCAACTTGAGTAAAAGTGAGTGAAATCCAATTCTAAAGTGAACCCACCTCCTATTTCTTCACCCTCTACCTCTTGCCAAGTTGTTTTGGGTGTTTTCTTCACAAGTTTCACAACTTGGTGAAGTTGGAGCTTGAACTTGTGCAACCTCGACGTAGATCATCTTCGGCACGAAGCCGACGACATTGCCCGCTCGTTTTCCCGATGAAGCCGACGATCGAGTCTAGGATTCTAGCCGACGATCCGTATTAGGGTTTCTCGGCACCATAATTTTTATAAATTGGCATGGTTGATGCCTTGTGAGACCTCTATAGAGTGCCTAGGAACCTTTCACTATTTGACTCTGCCAGAGGGTTGTCGTAGTCAGTGGGAGCAGCAGAAGCATTGTGGACAAGAAGCTTATGTCTATTTATAGACTAAAGCAGATATAGCAGAGATAGATCATCTATTTTTGATGTGACAGTCATAGGTTTGACTTCATCAGAATAGGGGATGGATCTGTTAAGAAGATAGTAGGGTGTGATGTCCTGGTATTTGGATGACATACAAAGAGTAGGAAGTGAAATTCCTATACTACGATCGGTTGTACTTTGGTTGTCACACAGTGGTTTCTCTACATAGGACATGGATATTATATCAGATATTCTGGTTAATAGATCTATGGTTTTAGATCTATATTTGGATAGTTTTCCAATCTGGGTACTTAGACAGCATTCTAAAGGTGTTTTAGAATGGACGACTCCAGGCATGGTAGTGTACCTGCAGGTGATGGAGTCACCCTCTCTAAAGGTGTCTTACAGACTAAGGGGGAGAGGGATGTGCATGATTGGCAGATCACCTGCTTAGGCAATTGTGTCAATCATGAGATGTCAAGTACCACACCAGACGTTGTTTTTGCACTAGATGCAATAAGTTGATATTAATCCAATCCTGGAGAAACGATCTGTCACGACCCGAAAGTACGGAACGTGACCGGCACTTAGATTACGAAACGTCTAGAGGCGCAACGTAACCTAAGTAAGCCGAAGCCCAGAAATCTAAACCATATAAAAGAAGAAGAAGAAAAGAAAACATGAAGAAAACAAGTTAAAAAGTATCAGTAAATTTCCCAAAAATTTCGGCAGAGTCTCCTCTGTAAAAACTGGCCCCAAACGGGTACAACAAGTATAATACATAAACAATAAAAAGCATCTCCAAACGGGAGCTAGCTCAACGCCAACAGGCGGAAACAACCACAACAATACACAATATTATACAACGCCAAAGGGCGAGGCTCAAAACTCAAAAGAAAACAAAACCACCAGATGAGAGTAATACATGCGCGACTCTAAGGTCAAAATAAACAACTGGTCCAATAAACTTATCAAGTAATACAAGTATGGTTGATGGAGCTTACTAGATACAAATGAATGAATATAAGTACAATGGTGGTTCGGATACAAGTGAACCAACCTACCGTGCAAATCACCCTGAAAGAATAGATGTGCCAGCAAACTGTCAGGGAAACCTGTACACCGAACCTGTAATAAAATTTGGCACAACGGGGATGAGTTGCCAACTCGTGAGTAGAAGACATCTACGAAAAGAAATCGAATGCACGACGCTATCCTAGGTCATAATAATACACTATTATATCCCAATCAACTAGTAATAGCAGGGTAAAACTACGTGTAAGTGCAGATACTCCGTGCTCGTGTCAGTGCCTCATATAATACTATGTCATATGAAATGAAATGCATGCACCATGAATGTAAAGTAACAAATCCTGAAATCCAGATATATATGTATAAGAAATCTTTAGCTATTATCATAGTAAAATGTGTATAAGAATCTGAAATCTCAACAATGAAATCCATGGAAATCCGTGTCAAGCATCGACACAACACATGTAATCTCAAGTCTCAATATCTCGGGCTCCGTCAGTCCGGATAGGCCCATATCATCAAATCCCACGACAACGGTCGGTATCCTCCGGATATCCGCCGCGCCAGACATCACCGGTAGGTAGCCTTCCCCTGCCAGGCTCATCGTCTACAACTCGATCTTCTTGCCCCGGGGTACCATACCGGGCCCACCATGTACCCGAGATGGTTCATCCACTCCTCGAATCGGGTCTCGAAATCCATCAGAAAACATGAAATCTCATGGTGGACAACACATACATCATGAGAAAACCGCATCTTATTTTGAAAAGAGAAGAGGAGAGAGAGAGAAGATTTTATATATTTTTGCGGTTTTCCCCAAAAATCCAGAAATCTCATAGAAATCCAAATCTCAAAATCATGAGTAAGTATATGATAAGTGTCGGCATATGCCCATAATACTGCGTGATAACATGAAAATATGAATGCATGAATGTCTAAGTAATAAATATCATGTCTTATACTAACATAAGAGAGAAATCACAATATTTTATCGGTTTAGTGGTTAACTGAATCTATCAATAAAAGATAATATGATCTAAAGTGTACGTGACATAGCAATTACCGATGATGATATGTGTGAGCCGGCAAATAAGTGTGCGTGGAATATGCGCATCATCGGTAATGGTGCTGGTGTCCTAACAGGTAAGGTTTATACTGATTATAGCAACATATGTAAGAACATGCACCATGATAATTACAGTATGAATGCAAGACAGATGTGCATTATCCACCCCTCTGCGACATACGAGAACAACTATCACTATATGAATCGAACCTAAACTAGTGTCCATCTAACCTCCTAAGGAACTTAACCTAAGAAACTAGTCATTAAGAAACAAGAGTCTACCTAGGTCTGAATCAATATCTCTAATAGTCGGCGATCCAGCCTCAATAGCGTCACGTACGAAGTACGGCTTCCTCGAATCAAGAGTGCGGATCAATCATCATATCTATGCCTCGTACGGTAAAATCCATCATACGGCATCCCAATATCGGGGTACGGGTCAAGTATCTCCTAGGTGTCTCATTATTCGTATAATGTCATCACCAACACATCTCATGATCAAGGTGCTAAACTGTAATCGCCTACATCAATCATATATCATTGCCATCATAATAAGCATCATTAGTTTATCCTCAGAAATATCATGTCATATGTATTATATTGTGATTAAGTCATACTGATATCATATCGTCCTCAGGTCACATCTCTATGATATCAATATCAGGTCACACTATATGATGTCGTAATCAAATCATACATATTCCATATCGTGATCAGTCACAAGTTACAGTTCGGGATCTATTTTAGAGTTCCATGTACCTCAATATCATTACTACCCATTATAATTTATGTATACCTGTTCATTATCTCATTCTCTAATGATCCGCTAACACTTTAATACGACTGTATAGTCAAGAATCACGGCATCAAGCCCAGTTATGCCGTTTCATTCCCGTGTATCATATCACATCAATCAATCCCATATACGTGTTGTATATACATGTATATACCTATACCTAGTTCTATATATATACACATACACGTATACCCCATGTCGAGTTTCAGTGTGTGCGTGTGTGTTTCTACCTGAAACCTAAGAACTTTTCCAAGGTACTCATCCCCTGATAAGGTTTTCCTAAATCAGTCTAGTTCAGCCTAGGGTTATTACTAGGGTCCTACGCGTTAAGTATCTAGGGTCACATCTGATTTCCTACTGACAATAAATACTATTCCTATTCTACGTTGCGGGGGTGCTAAACGCCATCCACCCGACTTCCCCCCGTAGATATGCATCTACTCACCTGGTCCATGTCTGCCGACGACGGTGTCGCCATCCTCCTCTTCATCGCCCGCCGTCCACTTGAAGGGTACCTAAACGCAAACATACAAATAACATCGTAAACCGAATCACATACAAAAGTCAAACGATACAAGGAACAAGCATAGGTTAAAACCTATGTCCCGTCCACGCAAAAGAACCAAATATCGCTCGATATCGGCGTACAAACTCCGATGGATCGAGATAAACATCAACAGATAACTCGTAGTTTTAAAACACATTACTTATACTATAAAACATGATTAAATCCATCGAAACCCGAAAATCTATCAAACCGTCCAATTTCGCAAAACCCGAAAATGCCAGTTTACCGTTTTTCATCAAAACTTTACATTTAAATGAAACCAATGGTCATAAAACTTATTAAATAGCATAACTAGACTATACAAACTATTACTATATTTTTATTACACAAACTTGTATAAATTTGAAATTTCTAGTTTGCACCCTTTAACAATTTTCAACATTTTTCAAGCAAAATACCACAATTCCACCACAAAACATGATTTTGCATAAATTAATGACTTAAACCATAATTCATGATGATAATGATATAATGAAACCATAATTATATTTTTAATCTCATTTATATAGGAATTTCTAAAATCTAGTTTACAAAATTAGCAATTTTTATCACAATTTATCAATTAACCATAGAAACTAGCAATCAAACTAAGTTTTTCTTTCCATTAACATGCTAATATTTCCACTAAAACTATAATCCAATGATAACAACCCAAATTAGAATTTTATATTAACCACAACCACATTTTGCAAAAACCTAGTTAACTAAATTCCTAATTTAAAACAATTTTTGAATAACAATTTGTTAAACAATAACCATGCAAGATTTCCTAATACTAAAAGTGTTAAACTAACTACTATAACCCTAATTAATTATTAAAAATCATAACTTGAATTTAGAACCCTAACTTGCATTTTAAAAAAGAAACATAGAATTAATTCATTAAATCTAATTAAGCTTAATATGAACATCTAATAACAATAAGTCAAAAGAAAGAAAATTATACCTTCAAAATGTGAAATCCAAACAAGAAATGATCCTCCAAAATGCATGCTTTCCATCTCCAAATTTCATATAAAAATGAGCAAGGAATAAAGAGTATGGAATAAATAGGATTTTGTGGAATTTTAATTGAATTTTTGATGAATTTTGAATAAAAATGATGTGGGAAATGGGGGGGGGGGCAGCCATGGAGGGTTGTGGCCGGCCCTAGAGAGGTGAGGGAGAGAAAGAAGAGAGTGGGAAAAGTGTGTAGAAGTTTCAAGAGAAAGAACAACACTTAAGTCTTTTCATGGTTTATTTAATTATTTATTTATTTATTTACTATAGCAACTCAAGAAAGCTCTAGAAAATAGGAAAAATTTGCAAATAATTTTTGCATGATGCATACTAAATTCTAACATGCCATGGTTCATTTTTACAAATTAAAACCATTTAAATTTGTAATTTACACTAATTTAGTGTAAAAATAAAGCTTATGTTAATATTTAAAATAATTAATTTAGGAAAAATATTTTATTAAACTAAAAATTTATAAGTGGCTAAATAAACACCATTTACTAGTAATTTCATAATTAAAATGGATATTTTTAAAATTATAATGAAAAACAATCACGGTTTGATTTTACGAAAAATACATTTTACTTTACCGAAAATCATAAAATTCACTTAAACAATTTTATTCATTTAATTATTTATTTAATTATTTTTAAAACGTTACAATCTTCCCCCCTTTAAGAAATTCGGTCCCCGAATTTAAATTAAAACTCCCCCTCCAAATACTAAAACATTTAGTAACACACTCAAATCGTCGGGGCTCCGAAATCATCAATACATAACAAAAATCAACTCCGTCAAGCATAACGCAATCATCGGAGTTATGGCGAGAATAAAATATCATAACCCAATGTGAAAACCATCATAATATACATCAATCTATAACTTATATATAGTTCGCATCCTAGTAAAATCGCCTAAACCTCATAATAAAGAAGCATACAAAAACCCCTCTTGAAAATCGCCGTGCAATGCACGTGTCACGGTATAAGTAGCGGACGTTTAATTTAAAAAAATAGCTATATATATATCTTTTATTTAACATACACGTCCCGCCTGGTTACTAAATCAAATAATAATGACTATGAAAACATACTGCTCAAACTGAAATCAATCCCAATCACATCATAAAAATATCATGTGCGTCCGGTGCGCACTGAAATCGAAACCAACTAAAGATACCATGAATACACACAAAAACAAAACTAAGTGCAACAGGTGTGCACCAAAAACATCTGTCAAGTGCAACGGGCGTGCACGACTCAATATCAGGTGCATCTAATCTGCACAAAACCCCGATTTAGTGCATCTGATGTACACAAAATCGCATCAAGTGCGCCAAGTATGCGCAAGAATCCTAATCAGGTGCACATGGTGCACGAAAATATACCTCGAATATCAAAATCAAAATCACAGTACAAAAATGCATGAAAGCTAAGTCAAAACATATGTCAAAATCATGTGTAACCCCTATGCACGAAATCAAATCAAAAATCTCAAAATATATAAAACCAAATCAAGTGTACTGGGTGCGTACTAAACCACATCAATACAACTGATATATGAAACACAGATAGAATGAAGGTACACACAGGAAATACCAATCGTAGAACGAAGTCCTCAAAATACAAAAATCTAATCAACGAAAATAGGAAATTCAAATCACTAAATTACAATCGTAAACACTATCGTCAATGTGCGCCTCTTTCCTCTGATGTCGACTGCTTCGAACTCGTTCTTTCACAGGTGTGCTGACTGCGCTACCAACGGCAATCCTCATGTCTAGAGTCTCCCACATAGTCGATCCCTTCACTTGATATCCGGACTACATTAAACTTTTCGATCGATCCATCAAAATCCCATAATTACTCGAGAGCTCAACACTCAAGTACAGTTTAAAAATATCCGGTACATACCCCAGCATCGATGATCCAGCCGTAGAAGGGCAAACCCAAGCCTCACTAATGGCACCGCGGAACTGCCGTAAACCCTAAGGTTCAAGGGCGTTCTCGTGGTCATTATGTCGAGTTAGGGTTTCATTCTTCTAGAGGGTCCATCGAAATACCTGCATGTTCTTCCGAAAACCTTAAACTTGGGAAAATGGTTTTCTGATAATCGTTCGAACCCTTTAACTTCATCCGGACGGCATGTGAATACCCTTCGTCCGCACGCTAAGCAATGCTTCAATCCTCAAGAATAACCAATACTCTAATGGTTATCGCATTCGAGCCGCAGCTCCCTCTGCCCGTGCGCCCGTGGTAACAGAACCACCCTCCGACATCGACGAAGATAGATCAAAGGAACGAATGAAATACGGTGCAAACAAATGTACATCCTAAGGCTCCTTAAACAGAGTAGCGTATCGTAAGTATGCCGCGGACCATACCCACGGTACGTTACTCTACCTAAATCGTCTACTCCATCAACCAAGGGTCACCTAGACTTATACAGGGTTAAACCTAGCGCTCTGATACCAACTTTGCCACGACCCGAAAGTACGGAACGTGACCGACACTTAGATTACGAAACGTCTAGAGGCGCAACGTAACCTAAGTAAGCCGAAGCCCAGAAATCTAAACCATATAAAAGAAGAAGAAGAAAAGAAAACATGAAGAAAACAAGTTAAAAAGTATCAGCAAATTTCCCAAAAATTTCGGCAGAGTCTCCTCTGTAAAAACTGGCCCCAAACGGGTACAACAAGTATAATACATAAACAATAAAAAGCATCCCCAAACGGGAGCTAGCTCAACGCCAACAGGCGGAAACAACCACAACAATACACAATAGTATACAACGCCAAAGGGCGAGGCTCAAAACTCAAAAGAAAACAAAACCAACAGATCAGAATAATACATGCGCGACTCTAAGGTCGAAATAAACAACTGGTCCAATAAACTTATCAAGTAATACAAGTATGGTTGATGGAGCTTACTAGATACAAATGAATGAATATAAGTACAATGGTGGTTCGGATACAAGTGAACCAACCTACCGTGCAAATCACCCTAAAAGAATAGATGTGCCAGCAAGCTGTCAGGGAAACCTGTACACCGAACCTGTAATAAAATTTGGCACAACGAGGGTGAGTTGCCAACTCGTGAGTAGAAGACATCTCCGAAAAGAAATCGAATGCACGACGCCATCCTAGGTCATAATAATACACTATTATATCCCAATCAACTAGTAATAGCAGGGTAAAACTACGTGTAAGTGCAGATACTCCGTGCTCGTGTCAGTGCCTCATATAATACTATGTCATATGAAATGAAATGCATGCACCATGAATGTAAAGTAACAAATCCTGAAATCCAGATATATATGTATAAGAAATCTTTAGCTATTATCATAGTAAAATGTGTATAAGAATCTGAAATCTCAACAATGAAATCCATGGAAATCCGTGTCAAGCATCGACACAACACATGTAATCTCAAGTCTCAATATCTCGGGCCCCGTCAGTCCGGATCGGCCCATATCATCAAATCCCACGACAACGGTCGGTATCCTCCGGATATCCGCCGCGCCAGACATCACCGGTAGGTAGCCTTCCCCTGCCAGGCTCATCGTCTACAACTCGATCTTCTTGCCCCGGGGTACCATACCGGGCCCACCATGTACCCGAGACGGTTCATCCACTCCTCGAATCGGGTCTCGAAATCCATCAGAAAACATGAAATCTCATGGTGGACAACACATACATCACGAGAAAACCGCATCTTATTTTGAAAAGAGAAGAGGAGAGAGAGAGAAGATTTTATATATTTTTGCGGTTTTCCCCAAAAATCCAGAAATCTCATAGAAATCCAAATCTCAAAATCATGAGTAAGTATATGATAAGTGTCGGCATATGCCCATAATACTGCACGATAACATGAAAATATGAATGCATGAATGTCTAAGTAATAAATATCATGTCTTATACTAACATAAGAGAGAAATCACAATATTTTATCGGTTTAGTGGTTAACTGAATCTATCAATAAAAGATAATATGATCTAAAATGTACGTGACATAGCAATTACCGATGATGATGTGTGTGAGCCGGCAAATAAGTGTGCGTGGAATATGCGCATCATCGGTAATGGTGCTGGTGTCCTAATAGGTAAGGTTTATACTGATTATAGCAACATATGTAAGAACATGCACCATGATAATTACAGTATGAATGCAAGACAGATGTGCATTATCCACCCCTCTGCGACATACGAGAACAACTATCACTATATGAATCGAACCTAAACTAGTGTCCATCTAACCTCCTAAGGAACTTAACCTAAGAAACTAGTCATTAAGAAACAAGAGTCTACCTAGGTCTGAATCAATATCTCTAATAGTTGGCGATCCAGCCTCAATAGCGTCACGTACGAAGTACGGCTTTCTCGAATCAAGAGTGCGGATCAATCATCATATCTATGCCTCGTACGGTAAAATCCATCGTACGACATCCCAATATCGGGGTACGGGTCAAGTATCTCCTAGGTGTCTCATTATTCGTATAATGTCATCACCAACACATCTCATGATCAAGGTGCTAAACTGTAATCGCCTACATCAATCATATATCATTGCCATCATAATAAGCATCATTAGTTTATCCTCAGAAATATCATGTCATATGTATTATATTGTGATTAAGTCATACTGATATCATATCGTCCTCAGGTCACATCTCTATGATATCAATATCAGGTCACACCTATGTGATGTCGTAATCAAATCATACATATTCCATATCGTGATCAGTCACAAGTTACAGTTCGGGATCTATTTTAGAGTTCCATGTACCTCAATATCATTACTACCCATTATAATTTATGTATACCTGTTCATTATCTCATTCTCTAATGATCCGCTAACACTTTTATACGACTGTATAGTCAAGAATCACGGCATCAAGCCCAGTTATGCCGTTTCATTCCCGTGTATCATATCACATCAATCAATCCCATATACGTGTTGTATATACATGTATATACCTATACCTAGTTCTATATATATACACATACACGTATACCCCATGTCGAGTTTCAGTGTGTGCGTGTGTGTTTCTACCTGAAACCTAAGAACTTTTCCAAGGTACTCATCCCCTGATAAGGTTTTCCTAAATCAGTCTAGTTCAGCCTAGGGTTATTACTAGGGTCCTACGCGTTAAGTATCTAGGGTCACATCTGGTTTCCTACTGACAATAAATACTATTCCTATTCTACGTTGCGGGGGTGCTAAACGCCATCCACCCGACTTCCCCCCGTAGATATGCAACTACTCACCTGGTCCATGTCTGCCGACGACGGTGTCGCCATCCTCCTCTTCATCGCCCGCCGTCCACTTGAAGGGTACCTAAACGCAAATATACAAATAGCATCGTAAACCGAATCACATACAAAAGTCAAACGATAAAAGGAACAAGCATAGGTTAAAACCTATGTCCCGTCCACGCAAAAGAACCAAATATCGCTCGATATCGGCGTACAAACTCCGATGGATCGAGATAAACATCAACAGATAACTCGTAGTTTTAAAACACATTACTTATACTATAAAACATGATTAAATCCATCGAAACCCGAAAATCTATCAAACCGTCCAATTTCGCAAAACCCGAAAATGCCAGTTTACCGTTTTTCATCAAAACTTAACATTTAAATGAAACCAATGGTCATAAAACTCATTAAATAGCATAACTAGACTATACAAACTATTACTATATTTTTATTACACAAACTTGTATAAATTTGAAATTTCTAGTTTGCACCCTTTAACAATTTTCAACATTTTCCAAGCAAAATACCACAATTCCACCACAAAACATGATTTTGCATAAATTAATGACTTAAACCACAATTCATGATGATAATGATATAATGAAACCATAATTATATTTTTAATCTCATTTATATAGGAATTTCTAAAATCTAGTTTACAAAATTAGCAATTTTTATCACAATTTATCAATTAACCATAGAAACTAGCAATCAAACTAAGTTTTTCTTTCCATTAACATGCTAATATTTCCACTAAAACTATAATCCAATGATAACAACCCAAATTAGAATTTTATATTAACCACAACCACATTTTGCAAAAACCTAGTTAACTAAATTCCTAATTTAAAACAATTTTTGAATAACAATTTGTTAAACAATAACCATGCAAGATTTCCTAATACTAAAAGTGTTAAACTAACTACTATAACCCTAATTAATTATTAAAAATCATAACTTGAATTTAGAACCCTAGCTTGCATTTTAAAAAAGAAACATAGAATTAATTCATTAAATCTAATTAAGCTTAATATGAACATCTAATAACAATAAGTCAAAAGAAAGAAAATTATACCTTCAAAATGTGAAATCCAAACAAGAAATGAGCCTCCAAAATGCATGCTTTCCATCTCCAAATTTCATATAAAAATGAGCAAGGAATAAAGAGTATGGAATAAATAGGATTTTGTGGAATTTTAATTGAATTTTTGATGTGTTTTTGATGAATTTTGAATAAAAATGATGTGGGAAATGGGGGGGGGGGCAGCCATGGGGGGTTGTGGCCGGCCCTAGAGAGGTGAGGGAGAGAAAGAAGAGAGTGGGAAAAGTGTGTAGAAGTTTCAAGAGAAAGAACAACACTTAAGTCTTTTCATGGTTTATTTAGTTATTTATTTATTTATTTACTATAGCAACTCAAGAAAGCTCTAGAAAATAGGAAAAATTTGCAAATAATTTTTGCATGATGCATACTAAATTCTAACATACCATGGTTCATTTTTACAAATTAAAACCATTTAAATTTGTAATTTACACTAATTTAGTATAAAAATAAAGCTTATGTTAATATTTAAAATAATTAATTTAGGAAAAATATTTTATTAAACTAAAAATTTATAAGTGGCTAAATAAACACCATTTACTAGTAATTTCATAATTAAAATGGATATTTTTAAAATTATAATGAAAAACAATCACGGTTTGATTTTACGAAAAATACATTTTACTTTACCGAAAATCATAAAATTCACTTAAACAATTTTATTCATTTAATTATTTATTTAATTATTTTTAAAACGTTACACGATCGGAAGCAGTTTTAGAACATAAGTGGATGTTACAGGGATATGATAACAACAGCCTCTTTCGGGAGACGCTTATCATTCCTGACTTCCAAGGTGACTTAGATGACAGAGTGGCTGTCAGAGTTATAGTTTTCCCTCTGACGAGGGGCAGTGTTTTGGACAGCTGATCCAAGCAGATACTGAGGGAGGCATGGCGCAGGATACTGATTAAGTTCAGTTGACGATACAGTCGATGAAGTTTGGATTTGGAGTTCATTTATGTGCTAGGTCCCATCAGACATCTAGACATATTCTAAGACATGTATTGCTCATTTCGGGAGATGGCTTTCTCCGCGAACTTGAGATAAAGAGAGACATAGAAAGAAACATTAGGGCGAATCCACTCACTGAGGCTATTCCTCGAATGCAATAGTTTCGCAAACGGGTTTTGTGAGACTGATTAGTAGAGGAGTTGGGTGTTCGGTATCACACGGGCTGTGAGTATACGACATCGCAATAATTAGCCTTGAGTGCAAGTGGGAGATTGTTGGATATAGTGCCCTCAGAGTCAATTATTAGATCACAGGCACGTGATTGCAATGATTGAGGGAGGACCTATGCCGGTAGAACAGTCTTACTCAAGATGATAGTATGCTATCTGGTTTATCTTTATCGTCGTGTACTGCTTTAGGTGACCTTACAGGTCGCTATTACACGTTGATAGTGCCCTTAGGATTCTTGCTTGATGACCAACAGTATGATGGCGATCATATACGTGGGAGCTGGGGTCTATAAGCACATCCTTAAAAGGTCCCTAGTCATGGGAGTTTCGAGACTGGGCATCGATACTCCATTAGTAGACTAGTGTATACAGTCGAGACCCCGACGAGGAGCGGTGGCCGGTCTCACAAGCCATTGGTGTCAGCTGGTTCACCTAAGATGTATACATGTGCTCATTGGGTTATGAGTACTCCGGACAGGATTCGCCGGGAACATGCTAGTTGGTATTATACCTAGCGTCAGATAGCAGTTCTCTGGTGACATGTATACAGGTTAGTTCATTGACCTGAGATCGTCATTTTTCTCGTGTGAGTTCCCACTGTACTTTGATTACTGCCCTACCACGGCTCAAAGGAGTCGTGCAAACAGGTTTTAGTTGGGTACAGTCCCGAGCCACATGGAGGCAGTGAGCGGATCTGCAGGGGTTCGTCTCTCCCGGTATTGGGGGTGAGGTCGCGCTGTGTCTAGGAGAGCCATTACACGAAGTCCTTGGCCAAGGCAGGAGATTTACTGGTAGGTATTCCAGTAGTATCTCAGGGTGTTCTGGGCTACACTCCGACACGACTTGTACCGCTTTTGAGGGTCTGACTTTTACCAACCCCCTGGCCCGCCATGCGATGCTCATAGACGAACGGACCGGACTGTACGGATATTGTCACTGACAGGATCAGTAGGGTGTCAGGATGAGTTCGCTTATCGACCTCCCTTTTGGTCAATACCTGGTAGCCCGTTACGTATAGCTAGTACCTCTGACGTGCTAGTGGTTAAATCCACAGCCAAGGTATTGACGAGTCTTTAGAGTCCCCCACAGACAGTTTCTCAAGTTTCGGGCGAAACGTTGTAGAGACCGTATGATATATGGAAGGGTTCGATCTTATACGTGCGGTATTGCACGGATCATGATCGGACGGATCATACTAGTGGGCTTTGGTTTAAGCCGGATCCTAATATTAGATTTTTTGGATTACTTTAGTCTCATCGCATCCGCATTCGGTCGGAATGCGGATGCAGGTATGTATATACAGGTGAGGGGTATCCTTGTGATCCGTCACGAGTTTACTTTAGATGTTGCCGGATTTTTCTTTGTTGGACCAAACATTTGGATTTATGTTTGGATGGTGAAAATAATAAGCTAGAATTTCATCTTGAGATGCATTAATATGACATAGACATATATCATGAGTCATGGTCTCTTTTTTAGCAAATATGTCTCATTAGTGGATTGATTTGTGTTGATATGATAAGAGGAGAGAGAGAGGGGGCTGTCATGAGGGAGTTGGGTCTTGTATTATTCTTTGCTCTCTCTCATTTTTATCATATGAATCACAACAAAATAAAAGGAGAGAAAGCCTTCTCTTCTTCTTCTTCTTCCTCTAGCTCATTATCTTCATCAATGGCAACACCTTCAACCTCCATCCAAAGCCATGGATGCAAGAGACAAAGTGATCACAAAAATTCTCTACAACATCTTGGACGCGTCGGCTAGCACACTTCATGCCCGAGTTGCTTCAGATGAAGCGGGATCCCGTAAAAGACTTCTCGATGTGGTGCCCTTTCCGACGAGGAGATGAAGACCGGAGTTGCCGCGGGGAGCTTAGGATGGTGGCCAAAGACCGAAGGACACGGATCGCTCGGTATAGCTTCCTACCCTTTCTCTAGTTAGGTAGTAGTAGGTTAATGGTCCGATCCGGATTTATAGTCCGCGTAGCGCCGGTTTCTAGTTAAAGAAAAGTTTTCGTTTCCGTATTTTGGTCTCGGACAGACGGCCGGGGCGCTACCGTAGACTTACATGGCGTTGTACGTGAAGCTCACGTGGGCGCCAATGTGCAAAGTACAAGAGCGCCTATCATATGTAAGAATTAAATTCTTAAGTGGCGCCCCACATGCACCACACGTGAGCGCTGGCGCCCAAATTAAAATCAAGTAGAATTAAATTCTACATGGGGATATTTCCCAAAAAAACTGGGATACTCTCTGTTAAACAGAGCCGTTGGATCAAATATCCAATGGTGATAATAAATCATCAAATAATATAATTAAATTTTATTAGGAGAAAACATCCCACAAATCTTTCTAAACGAGAAAAATATTCTCAGTTGATCAAAGATCCAATGATAGAATTAAATTCTATTTTTGGGAATATATTTCCCCAATCTTTCTAAACAAAGAAGGATTGCTCTCTATAAAACAGATAGACCTTAGATTAAAAATCCAACGGTGATTAAAAATCCCCGTTTGACAGAATAAAATTCTGTATATGGGAAAATATTTCTCCAATCTTGTTAAAAAAACAAGAAAATATATTCTGTGAAACAAAAATCACTGGATCAAAAATCCAACGGTGGATAAAATCCTCCGAACAATTTTGAGACCAATTAAATCAATTGGTGTCTCTTAAATGAAATATTTTCTCAAAACTAATTAACAAACTTGTTTCTACTATATAAAAAAACCCGAGACTTCAAGTCTCACATAGAGGGAAACCCCCATAAGGTTCTAAAAAATACAAAAAGGTTTCAAAACAACAAGAGAATTTAATTCTCAATAGAGAAGAAGATTTTTTTTCTTTCAAACCCTAAGTAAAAAAAACACAGAGATCAAAACTTCTCCTTTACCTATCATAACAAATCTAAGGGTTTAACCTTTCTTAAAAACTTAGTTCTTTTCTCTGGATTAGAGATTCACAAGACAAGTCTCTCATAAGTTGAGAATTTAATTCTTATCGGGAAGACCTGATTCCTGAGAATCAAAGATTCAGAAAAGAACTAGATTAAAAAAAAGAAAAAGGAAAAGAACCTATCCTATGGGAATTTTATTTCTCGGAAAATAGGGTTTAACCCTAAATGAAACTTAGTTCTTATAAAAGAAAAAAACATAAGAAATTAGTTCTTAAAGAAAACCCGATCCCAGATCTTCAAAATAAAGATCTTGGTGATCATTAATGATTAAAATGCCATTAACAGAGATTCAATTTCTGAAAAAGAAAAGAACTTAGCGCCTCACGTGCTTCCTACGTGGGCGCCCTCCCAACAGCGCCCAGCGTCTCATGTGAAAAACACGCGGACACCCAAAACAGAAGTCCAGTGCCTCACGTGAAATACACGTGAGCGCTGAATAAAAATACTTAGCAATTCATATGCAGCCAAAACGGCTAAGTCTTTAGCACTGATTGGGCAGCGCTCGGCGCCTCACGTGAAACACACGTGGGCGCTTAACAAAATAAATGTGATAGCGCCACACGTGCTCCTCACATGGACGCCATATAAAAGTGCTTAGCAAAATATATATATATATATATATATATATATATATATATTCAGTCAAAATGACTGAGTGCTTCGTACTAATTGGGCAGCGTCTATAACCGAAGGCGCTCATATGATACCCATGTGAGCGCCAGAACTCCAAACAAGTGCTTAGCACTTTTGCATAAAAAATGGGGGACTGAACAAACATAACCCAAATAAGTGCTTATCACTTTCGAACA
The DNA here is from genome assembly GCA_030015575.1 of Agapanthus africanus. NCBI lineage: Eukaryota > Viridiplantae > Streptophyta > Magnoliopsida > Asparagales > Amaryllidaceae > Agapanthus > Agapanthus africanus. Next base: position 495,866,690 of record CM057343.1, on the reverse strand, counting down.
AAAAAAAGAGACCGAGCAGACTAATCCCAAATTGGTTAGGTCTCTTTGAAAATTTTTCTTACAACTGAGTCCAAATGCTCTGTTGTTGGATTTTAAATAAAAATGATCATTAAAATTTTGCTAAGTTGATCTTAGTCTTAAATATGGTTAATGTATCCTTAATTAAAAATAAATTGAGCCCAAATACTCATATATTTAAGTTGATCTTAATCTCAAACTAGATTAACAGTTCTTAAATGAAACAAAAATTTTTGAACTAAAGTTCAAAACCCAAACCCAAATCTAAAATATACGGATTTGGACTAATCCACACTATACAAGCGACGACATAAATTAGTCACCGTATACAATCCACGGGCGAGTTTAACAAACAAAATAACACAAGATATGAAGTGAACCGCTGGAGCATGAGAAAGTGGTTACGTAATTAATTGCATGTGCTTGCGTCTGCAGGGAAGAGCGTCCCCACAATCAAAACCCCTTCACAAACAAGGGGGAATCTGATAAAATCTGCTACAACAGTCGCATCTGTCCAAATCTCCAATATATGGTGCCATAAATCAATTTGGTATTTTCGGAGAGATGGATGGAGAAGTCCAAATAACGTCTGCCCTTAAATTCAAATGGGACGTCCTGACGTCTCGGTCCGGTCTTTCGGCGGTGAACAATGGCTCTCCTAACGAGAGCTGTGAGGGGCGAAATTACCAAGAAAATAGATTTAGGGTTAAAATTCTATGTTTTAAGACTTGAGAGTATTTTGATGAATTTCGATTCTTTTAATAAAAAACGTGATGACACATAATCGTGTTATGATTCCGAAGTGTGCGTGAGTGGGGTAGGTCGTTACCCCGTGAGCTATCATTAAAAATATGTATAACAATATTAACAAATTCATGTTAAAGCATAAGAAATTGTAGAATTTACATGAAACTATCATCAAATTCAAAAACTTTCATGAAAAGAAGTGTAGGTTACATGATGTAATAGTATTTGTTAGGAAATAATTATCATGAACTTGCTAAATTGAAGATTGGTTAATTTCTTCATCAGTTTTACTTTTTCCTTAATAAAACATAAAAAGATTTGATACAGGGGATATTATTTTGAGCATGGATTTTCATGGATGAATTTCAAAGAATGGACGAATTTCCCGACATAGCAAAAGAATGGATTCAAGGAAGAGAAGAAAAAGAGTAGGGAGATTTACCCGTTTGCCGATGCGAAAGGATGAGGAAGAAAAAGTTTCGGTTTGAAGAACCAACACTGCAAACTGTAACGACCCTACTATTATTATACCTTCATGTTTTCTTTCTTTAGTAAAATATTGTATTTATTTATTCATAGTATTTTTCCGTAAATTTTGTTTTCTATTAAATATATTATTTTATTATTCTATCTATTTTTCTCAAATTGATTTTTTTAAACTAAATCTTAACCTATTTCAAATTAAACGCAAGACCTGACCCAGCCCATAACCCAAATCCAATATCATTTTAATTTTCGTTTATAAAACTATAAGCCCAAAAGCTCACTTTCTTTTCAAGTAACAACATATATTTAATTCTAATTAAATATGTGTATGAACAATTTTGTAGCACATTGGTTAAGTTCTTACATTGTTATTCCATAAGTCACATGTTCAAATCTCTAATCTTGCAAATATTTTTTTTATCAATTTTTATTCTTATCATAATCTACAAATGACACCTTTTATTTCATTTTCTTTTTAACTCCCAAAATAATTAGAATGGTTATGAGCCATAATTTATTAGAATTATGGTGGCCATAAACCTTTATATATCCCACTCCTCTTTCTTTTCATTATCACACATTTCTATCATTTCACATATTATTCTTCATCTAGATTCCCCGAAGAAGAACATGAAAAAATTCTCAAGAAAGTCTCGCTAGAAACGCGAGAATATCGGCGGATAGACAGGCCCGGTGACAATACTGGCTTGTGCATGTAAGTCCCTTCTCTCTTTTCCTCCCTCCATCTCCTTCTCGCTATCTTTCTCTTGTCATATTGCCATGAAAAACTTCTCTTATCATATCATAGTCTCTAAATAATTAATTAAATGGATACATATATAAATAATGAACACACACAAATATATACACATATATAGTTTGTAAAGTCTTTTTCATTATTCTCAATCCATATGTTAAAATTTCATAGTGACCAATTAGGATTGTATCGTTTGTTGTTGTATTTTAAATTACTTTATTTAAATTTTATAAAAAAATGAAGTTGTGAATAAATACCATGGTTTTCTCATTTCTCAAATATGACATATCAATACCTTTACTTTTAAAATAATTTTTAGAAATTAATTTTTACTTCTGAAAATTTTAGGAAATTTACATTGGATAGAATATATTTTTGTGTACACGTAAAATTTTTAGATCGAATCGCTTAACAGTTTAGGAATTATATCGTTTTTATTCACTGTTCGTAAAAATAGAAAACTGTATTTATCGGTAAACTTCTTAGACATATAATTTGGTCTACCGATATCCAAATTGAGCAAACTCAAGTGTTTTGGATATTTATATCGAATGATATAGATTTTCTTAGTTTTATATTTCTACTGAAAATCAACGTAAAATATAGAAAATTACGTTACAATATTAAGCGACGAATCTGGACAGAATCTGTCCTGATTCGCACACTGTTTTTAAATAGAACATAACTCGAACCCCCGATGTCCGTTCGTGACAAAATTTAGATTTGTAGATGCACAATTGATAGAGATATAATTTTATGTATATTATATTACTTATAAATGTATGAAACAAATCGATATAGGTTTTGCAATATAACATACAATTGCTGTCCAGAAATCTGAATTTCTGTTATAAATGCTGATATTAAAACGATCATAACTAGAGCTTCAGAAATCCAAATCGCATGAATCATAGTGTTTTAGATAATTACTCTGAATGACCTACAATTTTCTAATAATTTTTTTAACCTGAAACTCGATAGAAATTAATTCAAACTATGTTTTAAAAATGTGTGACGGTGCTAAACAGATTCCGATTTGTTTTGTGCGATAATACGAAAATAGATATATCTCCCAAACAGATAGTCGTATTTAGGCAAGACTGGAACTCACGTGTGCATAACATTTAAGGCTGTGTTTTCGTTTATTTTCTGACTTCCAATGACTTGATTAACTAGTCATACATATCACATATTTACAACATTGTTTTTGGATGTTACTTGTAAACTTATCTCATATCATGTTCTATGATTGCTTATCTATTTTTATCTATATGACTTGTGATCAAACCATTACATGCTAGAATTGACTTGATCTTGATACAACTCAATCATGAATATTTGTACCCAATATGTACACTTGACTCGACTTAACCCGAACCATGAATATGTAATGACTTGACATGAACACTTGACATGAATACATGAACCATTGACTTAAATATTTGAACTCTACTTGATACTTGAATTGAACTCTCTTATGTATTCATGGATTTGGGCAAGACTTGTAACTTTAATCACATACTAATATACGCGGGGTGTTGGGGGTAGTTTGAGTATGAATCCAACGGAATCTCATGAGTCCCATTATAACAAATAATGTTGCTGTGGTACCGGGCTGAAACGGTACAAATAACGTTGCTGTGGTACCGGGCTGAAACAGTACATCACAAATTCATGAATGAGGGCCTGCGTTTCTAAGCCTCTAGATGATAGCCTGTTGGGTTTGGAATATTTCGATAACAATTAAAATCCCGCTATTTTGGGACCGTAATTCCTTACCCTGGACGATAGCCTCGGGTTCGAGAATACTCCTGAGATTGGTTGACATTCACACTTGAACTCACGTTAGTTAAATTTACCATTTTAAAGACCTTTTAGGACACTTACATTCACTTCATGTTCACTATACTTACACTCTACGACCATGTTATACTTGTTTATTATACTGATATAGTTGACATACATATTATCATGCACACTACTATACTTGTTTATATGTTCATGATTTATATTCATGCTATACCAAATATCACATTACACATAGCATTTCATTTATATACATCACACCATCATTTTGGGGACTTACCGAGCGTTAGTTCGCTGACGGGCATTCCACCCATCTTTCTTTCTTTCTTGGAATGTTCGTCAGATGGTATTGAGATATAGGAGATAGTGTTAGTTATATGTATGCCCTAGAGGCCATTATTGTGTTAGTTGTATGTATGCCCTAGAGGCCATTATTGTACATATGATGTATATTATAGTGGATGCTTGGACATATATAGAGAGGACTTTCTTGCTCGACATGATAGTATGCTATCTGGTTGCTCTTTATCTTAACATGTATACTTGTCTCTTGATACTGTCTCATAGTTACATGTTGGTAAAGCCCTTAGGATGTGTACTTGACTACCGGGATTATGATGCAGATCATACTAATGGGGCCATGGTAGTCCATAAGTTCATCCTTTAATATTCATAGTCGTAGGTGTATCGAGACAAAGCATCGATATACCAGAGTAGACTAGCGTATACGCTTCTCGACCCATGAGATGGGCGATGGATGATCCTATATCCATTGGTGTTGGACATCAGAGATGGTATACAGGTGCTCAGTGGAGACTGGGTACACTGTACGGACTCACCAAGAACTATTAGATGGTATTATACCTAACATCAGATAGCAGTTCTCTGGTGACACTGGTACATGTTAGTCTGTAGACCCGAAATCGTCATAGAGTCTTGTATGATTCCCACTATACTTTGATTTTCACCTTACAACGTTCAAGAGGACATGCAAAACGGTGATTTTTGGGTACAGTCCCGAGTCACGTGGAGGCAATGAGCGATAGGAGGGGATTTCGTCTCTCCCGGTATTAGGGGTAGATGTCGTGCTGTGCTCGATTGGCTATAACTGAAAGTCCTTGGACATGGCTGATTTAGAGATTTACTAGTAAGTATTATCAGTAGTTTCTCAACCCATTATGAGCCTCGTATCAGCATGACTTATTGGGGTCTGACGTTTACCACCCCTAGACTTGATATGCGATATCTCAGACGAAGAGATCGGACTGTACGGTAGTGTTACTGACCTGCTTTACAGGAGCTAGAGCGGGCTTGCTTGTTGATCTTCTGATCGCTCAATACTCGGGTAGCCGTTACGTCTAGCTTGTACCGCTGACGGCTTGTAGGTGCTTGATATGATCATCACCTACTGCTGGCGTATTAACGAGTCTTTATAGTCCTATACAGAAGTTTTACTGGCTCAGGCAAAACAAAGTAGGAGTACATATGTGATATGTGCGGGACCGAGATTAATACGAGTATGTGATACCGTATTCTATTCTCGCGATATTTTTATCGGTCGGTTATATGTGATATAGCCGGGTTATCGAATCAAGTGTTGATTCGATAAGTTGGTACATATAATATTAGTCGGTTGTATGTGATATAGCCGGATTATTAAATCAAGTGTTGATTTGATAATTTAGTGTATAATTGTATATTTGATATACTAGTTTACATTAACTAATATTAGCTCACTTAAGTATTTATTTTTCTCACATGTGCACACTTAATATATATGTGATATATATTAATTGTGTTTTATTATGTGTCATGGTTGATGATACATGCAATATGGGTGTATGAGACTTACACCATGATAAAGATAATGTAGGGTTTATTTATTTATTGTAATTCAATTATTAGTTGGAAATTTGTCACATGGCATGAAGCTTCATGAAGCTTTGAGATCCGTTGACTTAGTCCACTAGTTTTGTTTTACACTAGATATTTGTTAACCCAACCATTATCTAAACTCATGGTTAAGTCTTTACATGAGTAATATTAGATATTTTCTCACTCATAGTTGCCATTGACTCACACAACATTATCTCTCTTCATCTTCTTCTTCAAGCTCAAGAGCTCTCTAGCTTTTGAGTAAGTGAGAAATATTAGTGAGAAAATTAATTCTAAAGTGAGAAAAAATCCTACTTCATCATCCTCTACTAGATTAGCACTTTAGTATAGGGTGTTAGCTTCACTAATCTCTCATTAGTGAAGTAGTAGCTTGGGTTAGTGTCTCCTTGATGTAGATCATCTTCGGCCTCGAAGACTTCAAACAAGTTCGTTCCTTTCTTCTTGTGAAGCCATGCTAGAGTCCGGAAGATCACTACATGGAGCGAAAGGACTACTAAACGGAGCTATTAAAGTGAAGGACTCGTCTACAAAGGTTGTATTCCTGGTTCACTTAGAAGTAAAGATCTTTACTTGTCGTTTATAACCCTAATTTTCTAGTAAAGATTCTTGCTTAGGTTGTTTTGCACTTGAAAATTTTAAATACAGTATGTTTGATGCCTTATAGTACCTTGTTCTAGTACCTAAGAACCTTACAGTGGTATCAGAGTCTAGCTAAAGCATTAGGCGTTACGTAGGCGAAATTAAAAGTCCTAACGAACTACGAATAACCAAATTTTCCCACTTTCTGGAATTTTTTTTCAAAAGCTGGAAATTTTCATGTTAAAAATACTCTAAAAATCATGCAGGTAATTCTATGGACTCACCTGAAGAACGAGTCCCTAACTCGTCTAAGTGACCGCGGAACCGCGGCCAAAATATAATTTTGGCGGCGGTTCCGCGGCGCCACTTGAGAGGCTTGGGACGGGCCTTCAGCTGCTGATCCATAGGCATTGTGTTATGGTTCTGGGTACTTCTAACACTGCTCAAGTGTTGAGCTTTCTGGGAAATTTTGGGAATTCGTTGATTCGATCAAAACGTTTAATATCGTCTAGCTATCTATGATTGTGATACAATATTTGGAATCCACATAATTAGTTATAAGATAACTAGTTTGAATTTTATAAATCTAGCAACTTAGTCTCAATTTATCGGTCGCCACGGAATTTTGATGTGGATCAAAAGTCCGTCGCAATTACGTAATGCACGCAGATACTCGCCGGGTAACCTTATTAGATAGCCACGTCCCATAGCCCCGACCAAGTGACTGTAGGAGAACCCCGTTGCCAAAAGCATCCGTCCGGGTGCTCGCGGCTGCGGTGTTCCGCCTTAGTGCACTTCGTCGACGGGATCGGGGGTGTGGCTGTCTACTAAAGTTTCCGACGAGCATTAGATCAGGTTATCGGGAATCTTGTTGAATTACCCGACAGGATATTGAAAAGTGTTTTCAATATCAAGATTAAAATGCGGGATTTATAATTGTTAGGCATGTGATGTCTAAGGAATTCAATTGGTTAGGCATGAAATCCAAAATATGTGATACATTGGATTTATGATGTCTAAGGTGGTTGCGGATTCCAATTGTTGTAGTTTTTCACTTTCTTTTATGTGACCGTAAGTGTAATATGTGGGTTATCGCCGGTTTCGTTGCTATATGTCAACGATAATTGGGATACGCATATTTACTTACGTTGATGACATGTGATGTTATGTGTTGCTGTGATATGTTATATTGGATCGTCGTGTTTGAATAGCCGGGGGTTTTATGTGAGATGAGAGTTTTTCATTTTCATTCATATAAAAGCTTGTATGTAATATTCTTTTATTGGGGCACTTCCGGGTTGAGGAAGATGTCACCGTTGATATATATTATTTACTTTTCCGCATTAGGATAGACCCAAGGAGGGGAGCACAAGTAACCGGGTTCCAGAGTCCAGTGGGAGATCATCTCGAGGCTCGAGTCCGGGTCACCTAACTCTAGAATTGGTAGGGTTGCTTGCCGCTCTCGTAGGGGTCTAGGGATGTGGGTTTGACTATTCATCACAACCGTGGAGTCTGTATTATATACAGGCTTAATATAAAACCCGGAAATCTTAGTATATCCAATATTTCATATGTTGATTTCTGCTGCGATATTCTGTGATGTGATCACTGTGGATTCTGAAACGAATGGCTATATATTATATATGAGATATATAATAGACGTTGCTTATATTTTGCATCCGTGCTGGTCCCGTCCCGCTATGCCGTCAGTTAGGTAACCTAACAGTGCATAACGGGACACTGTGGCGAATACGGATGGCATAAACGTACGTTGTATTTTTCGTTTCATTTTCTGTGATGCTTCGGAAGTATAAATGATGGGACTTCATTAATGAGATTAATGAAAAAAAAGAAACCTAAAAGATGTTGTAGAATCAAATTTTCAAAAAGGGTAGCTCTAGTTTTTGTTTTGCATAGCGGTATTCCTTGTAGAATATTCAGCATCTTATTTGATAAGGAAAGAGCCGAGATCCCTTCACCGGGAGTGACCTCTTTAGCAAAAGCTAGCAGATGCTACAACACTCGGTTTTGTTTTTGATTTCTTCTATAGTTCTTGCTTTGCATAGTGGTATTTGTGAAATATCCTGCACCTTATTCGATAAGGAAAGAGCCAAGATCCCTTCACCGGGAGTGACCTCTTTAACAAAACTGGTAAAAGCCTCAAAAACACTCCTTTTCAAAAATCACTTGTTTCTACAACTATATCAAGTTCATTACGCAAAAGGTTTTCTTAAAAATCTGTCGTAGCCCTTCGTCATTTCAGATAAGGACTATTTAGTATTCTTGTTGCGTTTGTTGGCCTTTGTCAAGGCGTAGTGTGCGGTAGCTGAATGGTGCTTATCTGATTAAGCATGTGATGCGATTGGATTAGGGTGGTCGTACGGCCTTGTTAGCCTTTGTCAAGGGTCGTGCAGATGGGTTTAATTCAATCAAGAAATGACGGGTTGAACTTGACTAGCGTCCTATAGTTTGTTGGCATTTGTCAAGGTCATAGGGGGTTAGGGGCAAAATATTATCGGGAATTTCAAGTATTGAAATTTGCAATGAGATTACATACTTTGTATGAGATAGTTGGATCCCGATACCTACTACGAGTAAGTGTTACTCCTGGGAGAGTCTTGCACTTTACAATTAGTCGATCAAGTAGGTGTTTAGAAAGGTGTGAATGGGGCTATGCCTATGAGAAAACGAGATTTACTTTAATTAGGTCCGTGCGAAAGCACGGGGAACCTCCCTCAAAGTACCGGCACTGGCCTGGTTGAAAGATTGGTGAACTTGTAGGGTGTAATTAATCCTGGCTAGTCTTTCCTTTTAGGGTTTGAAGAAAGATTTGATAAAAAGCAATAGGAGCCATCCTGATTTGATAAAATAATAACCAATCTAATCTTGCAAAAGCATACGCTAAAGTGTTTTCTTCTATCTCTCTCCAGGTAGCGACCATGTCAGGCCTTAATCAAGATAATAATATGGATGTATTAACCGAACCCGCTTGTTATACTGTGCAGGGGAACGTTGGTTCCGTTCTTTCTTATAATTGTTATAAGACTGAGCAGGGAATAAGGACATATTCGGATTCCCATGCCACCAAACGAAAAATAAGCATGTTGATGTATCTTCTTCGGGTGTGTTAGTTATTGAAAACTATTTCTCAGTTCACTTTACGTCCTGGATATTAGATACCTGATCGGGATCCCACATATGTAATATGTTACATGGGCTAAGGAAAGGTAGAGAACTGAGAATGGGTGCGTTTCCCCCAATCAGAGCAAAGCTCTGTTCAAATTTTGAAATATGAAATGAAGCGGCACTTCATAAAAGAGCTCGCGCTAAATGCGCCAGCGCTAAGAGTCAAAGACTCTGATACAGCACTCACGTGCAAAGCATGTGAGTGCCAGCGCTAGCAGCGCCAGCGCTAAGAGTCGATGACTCTGATGCAGCGCTCACGTGCAAAGCATGAGAGCGCCCGCGCTAGCAGCGCCGGTGCTAAGAGTCAATGACTTTGATGCAGCGCTCACGTGCAAAACACGAGAGCGCTAGCGCTATGTGCGCTAGCACCCAGAGTCAAAGACTCTGATGCAGCGTTCATGTGCAAAGTACGAGAGCGCTAGCGCTGGAACAAAATGTTCCCCACCTTTAGATCAAAGATCCAATAAAGATGACTAAAAATCATCAAACTATCTCTGAAAATTAGAGCTCCGTTGGATCAAAAATCCAATGGTGATTAAAGATCACCAAGATACAGAATAAGTTCTGTATGGGAAAAGATTTCCCAATCTTATTAAAAACAAGAAGATCGCCTTCTGTAGAACAGAAGCCCTAGGATCAAAGATCCAACGGTTGAAAACATCCCCAAATCAATTAGAGAAAAGATCTTTTTAACTGATTCAACAAATCAGCCTACTATATAAAGGACCCAAGACTTCAAGTCTCACAGAGAGGAACCCCCCCATAAACTTTGAGAAATTTCAAAGGGAAGAGCAAGCTCTCGGAAGAAGAAGAATTTCTTCAGGTAAATAAAAACAGAGAGATCAAAGTATCTCATCAAAAGAAGAAGAAACTAATTCTTCTTCAAGATCATAGATCTATAAGACAAATGTCTTTCATAAAAAGTGATCCTAGCATCTCATCATAAAAAAGGGAGGAGAAAAGAACATAATTTTCCTTAGACCACAGATCCACAAAGACAAGGTCTTTCATAAAAACAGAAAAGATTGTAAAATAAAAACTTAAGTTCTTAGATTTATGAGACAAAGTCTCCTATGAACGAGAGTTTAATTCTCAGAGTGTAGAACTGATCAAAATTTGCCTAATAAGAGCCTTAAGCGCTCCAATTTAAAGAAGCGCCTCAGCGCTCCTAATCTGGCGCTCAGCGCCCAGCGCTATTTCTAAAGAAACGCCTTAGCGCTCCAAAACTGGCACACAGCGCCGCATCGCTCCAATTAAAAAGAAGCGCCTCAGCGCTTCAAGGCTGGCACTCAGCGCCAAGCGCATCACGTGCTTCTCACGTGTGCGTTATCACAAAGGAAGCACCTTAGCGCTCTAAATATGGCGCTCATCCCTAAGCGCACCACGTGCTCCTCACGTGTGCGCTGAGGGAACATAAACTGTTCTTTAAATAAAGCCCCGGAGCTATAATGTGCGCTCAACACTCAATAAAAATCAAAAGATTGTCAGAACCCAAACCAATGCTCAGTATTGTTAAATGTCCAACATTTTTATTGAGTGGGCCGAGCCCAAGTCCATAGACCCCCTCATTCAGATTAATTGAGCCTACATGCTCATAAATTTTTTTTAAATGATCTTATTCCCAAACTTGACTACAGATCTCCCAACCAACATTGGATCAAGGGTACATCTCTTCATTCCTCTGTTATGTGTCGTTGTAATTCTTCAACGTCTTTAGAAAGGTGACGGGTCCCGACAACTAGACATTCCATGGACTATGATGTCTCTAAACCCAATGGACCGAAACGTCCCTAAACTAAAACAATAGAGCCCAAATGCTCTTTTGTTAGATATAAATGATCCTGTTGTGTAGATCTTAGTCTAAAAATTAGACTAACGTATCTTTAACAAACGTTTAAGTTGATCTTAATCACAAATGAGATTAACGATCCTTAAACCCAACCCAAACTCAAATCTAAGAAAATATGGATTTGGACTAATCCACGCCCTACGGGCGACAACATAAATTAGTCTCCGTATACTATCCACGGACAACCAAAAATAAAACAAACATACACGACACGAAGTGACCATCTGGAGAAAGAGAAAGTAGTTACCGCGATGCGGTAGAGTAATTAACTGCAGAGGCTTACGCCTGCAGGGAAGAGCGTCCCCACAATCAAAAACCCCTCACAATGAGGGAGAATCTGACGAAGTCTGCTACATCGGCCGCATCTGTCTAAACCTTCGATACATGGTGCCATAAATCAACTTGGCATCTTCGGAGAAGTGGAAGGATAAAACCAAATAGCATCTGCCCCCAAATTCAGGCAAGATGATCCATCCCGGATCCGTCTCCCGTATTTCGGCGGCGAACAGATTCTGGCACGCCCGGTGGGACCTTTTCCTCTTTCCACTCCACACTTCGTATGTCGTGTTTTGTGAACGAATCACGGTTTTCTATGGTTGCCCCTGAATTCGAGGTACTAAGATTTGGTGTCTTGCTCTCATGCAGATCAATGGCTTCCAACTGCACCAACTGCAATAATTGCAACAACTCCCACTCCGTCCTCGCAGTAGGAGTGACTTATGGGCCTCAAACGGCCTCCGTTTTCATGATGCCAGTGGAGCAGGTGACGCAAGCCACCACTGGGTTGTTCTTTGGGACCACGCTCTTACCTATGAGCTTCAATGCCCCAATGCTGTTGCAAGAGATTCCGAAGAAGTCGGTCTTTGATCGGCTTATGACTACCACGGCCTCTCTCAACGGGTCGTCCAAGTCCAGCACCTCAGCCTTTGATAGGCTAAGCTAAAACTCTAATGGGCCCTTGAAAAAGCCCGCGATACCTGAAGGGGTTATCCCAAACGGATAGCCATCCTTGCTCCAGTGAAAGAAGTCGTCAAAGTGGCTTCTCCTGCTAAAAGATCAGTCTTTGCAAGACTGGTCGCTCCAACTCCCGTTCTGGGCGAAGTCACCAAGGCTGCTACCCCTGTCCGAAAGTCTGCCTTCGACAGGTTGGCCATCCTCTCTCACCGGACGTCGGTTTTTGACAGGCTAACGACGACAATAGCCCCTTATCAGAGCAGGGGGCATGAAAAAGCCACCCCCATAGATGAGCCAGTACCGTCTGCTCGACACGCTCGACGTCACCACTGGCACCGAGTGAAGAAAGCTGGGGGTAATTCCCCATCTGGACTTACCCTGCCGGCTCCAACGGTGGAATTCGATACTGCTGTTCCAACTGGGAACAGCTTTGAACCACTCAGGAGGGTGCGCAAGAACTCTCCGACGGCCGTGCTAAAAAGATCTCCTTCACCTACTAAGAATGTTACAAAGGTGAAGCCAGAGCAGTCCCCTCAGCGGCTGTCCTCCAAAATTCACAGGATCTGGCGAAGGGTCCAAGACTCGGTGATCAACCAAGAATGCTCCCGCCAACCGAAGAAGATGAAAGTTCGGTAAGAGAAGGACCACCCTGTTGTACCACAAAAGTTGTCGTCTACTTGGGTGCCTACTGCAACGGCTCCCTCAACTTCGACCGCTTAGAAAAGGGGAAGGTCGGAGAAAATTCCTGTGTCTGTAACGAATCTCAAGGACACTGAATCTAAACGCCCCAAATCTGGGGGCATGGTGGTGCACACTGTCTATATGGCATCCGTGAAAGAGGATAGCCGTATCTCTACGGGTCATCAACCACTCAACAGATCCATAATAAAGGCCTAGGAGCAACAACAGAACCTCCAGGAAATGTTAACACAGATGGCCACACTCACTGGGCCAAAAGAAAGCCCGAAGACATCGTGAGAGCAGCGTCATGAACAAGAAACTGATGCTGAGTTCCTCCACAGAATCCTCGAAAAGAAAGATAGAGAGGCCGCAGACCAAGCGGCCAATATAAAATGAATAGCACTTTTATTCCAAGATATGGTCGGGATGATGATACAGCCAGATCCTCTAACTGAAGACCCTCCGATTGTCCTTGAAGATGACAGAGGGGAGACATCGAACCCTCTTCCAGCTCCATCAACGGCCAAAGAGGAGACGATCTCCAAAGCTGCCCTGGATGACTATATAGCTCAACAGATACGAACTCATTAGGCGAGCGAAGCGGCTAACCAAATCGTTAAAACTGGACGACTCTATCCGGGTTAGTACGATCAAATAAAGTACCTACTAGGATATACGATCCCTAAATTCCATGTATATAAGGGGACGGGAAATCCACTCCGGCACGTTGCTCAATTCAGGGATCTGTGCGGCAACACCAGAGGTGACGATAAGCTACTGCTTCGCCAATTCGTTGGCAGCTTGTCGGAGACAGCATTTAAGTGGTATTCCGAGCTCCCGAATGACTCTGTCAAGACATTTGCAGAAATGGAGCTACTGTTTACACAGAGATTCGCAAGTGCTACCGAGCGCACCCCGATCACCGCACTAATTAACGCCAGGGTGAAGCCGGGAGAAACATGGGTTCAGTACGCGATACGGTGGCGGAACCTATGGTCGAAGTGCGAACAACACATAGAGGAAGCTTCTACAGTGGGTATGTTTGTGGGAACCCTCGATCCGCAGGCGACCATATCTCAATTCATAATGTTCTTCAAGCCAACTACTTTTCAGGCCTTGATTGACAAGCTAGCCTAAATGGATCAAATGGGCCATAGGCCTTCCTCTTCGAAGTCGGAGTCACGGAGTGAAAAGGGGAAAGGGAAAGCGACCTTCATCGCCAATGCTCAGAACAGCCGAGTGGTCCAAAACCATCCAATCGCCAAAACGATAGACAACGATTCTTTGACGAAAAGTTAAAGCGTCCCTACTCGTTTCCTCGAGATAAAACAAGAAGACTGTTCGACCTAGCGGTGCGTAACAGGCTCATCAATCTTCCAGATCCAAGACGTCTGTTACAGCCCGCTGATGTCAACAATCCAAATTATTGCCCTTACCATCGAGCAGTAGGCCATCCAATAGAAGATTGATTCGTCTTCAAAGGCTGAATTGAGGACCAATACCAACAGGGCAAATTCGCACTATCTGAGAATTGGAAAGTGAGCCCATCCCAGCCACACGCTCCTAAAAAGGTAGACACGCCGGGGGTATTGTGCTCTTTTGTAAAAGAAGCTTCATGGAAAGTAGTTCTTTCAGCAAAAACTAAAAGAATGCTGAAAGATCTCCAAGCATGTACGGTGATTAAGTGGAAGAGCCCGCTGGAGCCCGAGATTATTGAGAGAATGCTGAAACTACACCCAACATCGGGAGTTAGTAGCAATGGGCAAAACGCCCAGGCACAACCGTCAAAGTCTTCAAAGAAGAAGAAGAAGACCAAAAAGCCCATGAAACCTGATGACAAGCGCACGGACTTACAAAAACATATTAACGCGCTGGAGGAATACAACCAAAAGGCGCAAACCCCGGTCACACTCCAAGAATTTCTTAACAATATCCTTGAGAGCGGAGATAACGAAAATAACGACGTGGATAACTTGTCAGAAGAATCTGAGGATTATGTGGCAAGTTGCCACATGATCTCTCATTCGGCGTTAACTAACGAAGAAGCTCACTCGGCGTTAGAAAATAGCATAAAGGAGCTGGGGGCAGGGTCGAAGCCAAAGCCCTTAGAACCATCTGACGAGATGATCGACCTGCTGCTGAACAAAGCTCGTCAAAAGAGCAAGGATGATCAAGAACACGAAATGGCCATATTCGAAAAGGCCAGGAGTTGGCGTCAATTTAAAGAAGTCATGGGTCACGGAACACTCCAACCAGATCAAAGCACGCCCGCGGCAGACAGAAGCAGGTTTAAAACGAGGAAACGATTTGCTAAAGCCATGTCGTTAGGGATGAAGCTGCCACCTCTCAAAGAAGACACTTCAGAAAATACGTTCTTCGACGAACTAGATGCACATCCGAATTACTGCTTATATCATCGGAGGACCACGCACCCTACTGAAGAGTGCAATGCCTTTAAAAGCTGGTGGCAGGGATACGTTGCCCACCGACAGCATTTCAAACGGATGAAGCACAAAATGCGTCGAGAGCAGAAGAGCATGACAGATGAGCGCAAAAGAACTGCCGGCAACTGTCACATGGTTGATTCCGGGGATCACAAGTTCTTACCTTCGGGAGCTATTCTGATGAAGAAATAGCCCTCGGCCCTCTCTTCAAGGAATCCATCTCCGAAACGAAAGAGATAAAGACCTGCGAGAACATTCAGCTGCGTAATTGAAGGCTACCCGAAAAGAATCTCGGACCCACAAACAAGGGGTCGAGTAAAAAAGATAAAGGGAAGGAAAAAGTCTATGAAGATATCGCCCTCGATGATCAAGTCGTCAAAGAGCTGACAGCCAAGGACCCGCCAAAGAAAAACAAGGTGGATTACAACGTTCTGGCACACCTGAGGAAGATACCCTCGCAACTGAGCATTCTCGATGCCCTTCTGCTATCTAAAGAGGTGAGAGATTCTTTGATCAAGACACTACAAGAGCCCGAGCAGTTCCAAGCTTTCCTTACCGAAGAAAAGATGAAGGACGAGCTGGAAGAAGTGCACACGGCTGATATCACTTTCGGCGATGAAGATCTCCTCCTCGGAATGTGTGAGCACAATCGTCCCCTCTATGTCTCCGGGCATTGCCATGACATCAAGATAGGAAAGATCCTAATTGACAACGGGTCCTCTGTCAACCTCCTAAATGTAAGGGTGCTAAAAGAAATCTGCATGAGTGTACAACACCTCGCTCGGGATAAAATCACCATCTCCGATTTCGACTCCCAGTCATCACGGACGCTCGGGTCTTTGATACTGACATTACGCTTTAGGCTGCTCATCACTGACATCAATTTTCACGTCATTGATGCCAAGACTTGCTACAACGCTTTGCTCGCCAGGCCTTAGTTATATGAGTACAACATCATCCCTTCTACACAACATCAGTGTATAAAGTATTTCAAAGATGGTTTCAAGTATACCGTGACAAGGGAGCTGAACCCATTCTTCGTGAATGAAGTCCGAAAGTATGAAGATGTAAAGTATTTCTTACCAGACTTCGAAGACACGGAAAGATGTCATAAGCCGGAGAATAAGCAAAAAGCTATCACCACTATTCTGCTCTTCGGGAGCGATACCGAGGAGGAAGAAGAGATAGTCTATTCGGGACCGCCCCAATACACCAAGCCAGGACCATCCACCCCTATTCTGGTCTTTGGCAGTGATTATGAAAATGAAATCATTGCAGTGTTCTCGGTCCGACCATCAATGCAAGCCTTCACTGGAGATGATCAGAGTTTGCAAATCGCCATGGTTCCGTGACAGCACTACAGAGAACTTGATGCGCTTGAAACATATAGCGTGCAAGAGCTGCAGACATTCTACGTCCTTCCCAGGAGAAAAGATGAAAAGGCGATCCTCTTTTATCAATCCGCGAAGAATAAAGTGGAGAAAGAAATATGGTATGGTGCCGATTCTACGCTTGACAGGCTCCAGCCCATCCGTCTACCCAGATACTACACCGAAGGATTAAAAAGGCTGTTGAGGCGCTAAGGCGTACCCTTCAAATAGACTGCTCGACAAGCTCAGTTCTACAACAGGATCTGGAATGTTCTTGGAACTCAGAGAAAGTTGCCCAATGGGAGAATGGAAACAATCGGGCTTGGATATGTTCAATCCAAGAAACGGGAGCGATTCCATGGCTGCTGCGTCATACATGACTTCAATGAAGAAGGAGATGCTCTGTTAGAAGACGCTAATCCTGAAACAAAACGAAATCCCACCATGAAAGTGCCAAGTCTGTCGTTCGAAGAACAGATGGACAACCTAATAAGGAAAGCGGGTCAAAAGGTCCGGGATGACCATAACCGCGAAATGTCCATTTACGAGAAAGCCAGGACGCGGCGCCTCCTTCAGCAGGCTACGGAGAATGATGATGCCCTTCGTCGCCAGCCCGTCATATGGAAGACTCAACGTGGAGGCAAAAACAAACTGAAGAACGGAAAAAATGTTCGACAACAGCAAAGCGGGTCCAAGAAGCCACGCGATCGAGAATTGGGCAGCCGGGATACGTCTCTTATAAAGAAGATGGGTCGAGCATATTCTTTTCTCCAAGATAAGACAAGGAAGATATTCCGTCTTGTCATAAAATATCAAATGGTTATGCTCCCGGAGTCCAAACACCCCGATCAAGAAAACGAGGTTCATCACCCAGATTATTGCTCCTATCACCGAGCGATAGGACATCCTCTCAAAGATTGCTTCACATTCAAAGACTGGGTAGAAGACCAGTATCAGCAATGCAGGTTCGCTTTATCCAGCAGTTGGAGGGTAACCCCGCCACAGAAGCATGAACCGAAAGCCACATATGCAGCGAGAGTAGAGCCGAATAAACATCGGTCTTGGAAGCGATCTCGTACCTGTCACGTGATAATGATGTCGGAAGAAAGAAAGCACGATAATGTGGATGACCTCTCCTGGTTCTTCGAAAATGAGGGTGAAGATGAGTTGATCTCAGAACTTCCACAGGCGCCAAAAGAGCTGGAAGATGGAATACATACTACTGCGGACAACTTAAGGAAAATTGACTTGGGGACAGCAAACGACCCAAGGCCTACGTTCGTCAGCGAGCTGCTGTCTGAAGAACAGGTAGATACGCTCAAAGACGTGCTCATGCAGTATAAAGACTGCTTTGCATGGAACTACTCCGAGATGCCGGGACTAAATCCAGAAATAGTCGTGCACAAATTGGCGATATCTCCGAACGTCAAGCCGATCAAACAAGCGCCGAGAAGAATGCGGCTAAAACTTGAAATGAGCATCAACGCCGAAGTTAAGAAGCTGATCGACTCCGGCTTCATCCAAGAAGTTCAGTACCCTGACTGGATCGCCAATATCGTCCCAGTGATGAAGAAGAATGGGACGGTGCACATTTACGTGAACTTTCGGGACCTCAACAAAGCTTGTCCGAAAGATAACTTCCTGTACCGGTTACTGAGCCGATGATAGAAAATACGTTCACTCATGAAGTTTTCTCCTTCATGGACGGCTCATCGGGATACAATCAAATAAAGATGTATCCCGAAGACCAGAAGCATACTGCTTTTCGGACTCCTCTGGGCATATTCTGCTACAAAGTAATTCCTTTCGGCCTGAAGAACGCCGGCGCTACCTATCAAAGGGCTATGACGAAGATTTTCGATGACCTCATACATGAAATCGTCGAGTGCTATATTGACGACCTCATGGTAAAAAGCAAATCACACGAGGAGCATTGGGAGCATCTGAAGGTAGTATTCCAACGTCTTCAGAAATACAACCTAAAGATGAACCCTCTCAAATGCGCGTTCGGTGTTTCCTTGGGCAAATTTCCCATATGACATCGAGGCATCGAAATAGATCCATCGAAGATCAAGGCGATTATGGAAATACCTTCTCCAAGAACTTTCAAGCAACTGCGGTCTCTCCAAGGAAAGCTCGCCTATATCCGACGGTTCATAACCAACCTCTCCAGCAAATGCCACCGCTACAGTCATCTAATGAAGAAGGGGACCCCTTTCGTCTGGGATCGTAAATGTCAGAACACACTAGACGAAATCAAGCAATACCTGCAGAATCCGCCAGTACTGACCGCTCCGGTCAAGGGAAAGCCTCTCATCCTGTACACAACAGCCCTTGGAGGTTCTTTAAGCGCGCTATGGGCACAAGAGAACGACCAAGGGAAGGAGAGAGCCCTCTACTATTTGAGTCGAGTTCTACTGAGGGCAGAAAACAACTACTCCCCTATCGAAAAACACTGCCTGGCATTAATCTTCGCGATAACGAAGCTCAGACACTATGCTTTGGCGCATGAGGTCCATCTCATGTCAAGAGCCATACTAACAGGATGACTCGCTAAATGGGTCTTCCTCTTGATAGAGTTCTCAATTATTTATCGACCCCTCAAAGCAGTGAAAGGTCAGGTCATTGCCGACTTCCTCGCCGAGCATCCGATACCTGCCGATTCATCCCTAAATTGCGAATTGCCAGACGGGCACGCATTTGACATGATCGATGGGAAGAAAGGAGAGAGTGACACCCGATAGGAACTCTACTTTGATGGGGCATCTTCCATGAAGAAGCGAGAGCACAACATCCCCATAATCAAAGCTGGGGTAGGCCTCATCTTCGTGACTCCACAAGGAGGGATAATGCGCTTTGCCTTTTCCTTGACAGAGCCGATGACAAACAATGAAGCCGAATATGAATCTTTGATAGCAGGTCTTGAGATCGCTGTCGACATGGGAATTGAAAATCTCCTTATATAGGGAGACTCCCAGCTAGTCGTTAGTCAAGTAAATGGCGACTATCAAACGTGCAAACCAGAGTTGGTAAGGTACGGTGAGAGAGTGCAACAATTGCTGACTCAAATTCCCACCTATGCCCTGGAAAGCATACCGCGAGCGGAAAATAGCAAGGCGGATGCATTAGCCAAACTCGCTAAAGAACTGGCTGACGAAAACCTCGATGACATGAGGATCGTTGTGCAAAGCCGTCGGGTTCTTGCACCAGCGGAAATATCTCTGGAGTCATC
Organism: Agapanthus africanus; assembly: GCA_030015575.1. Lineage (NCBI taxonomy): Eukaryota > Viridiplantae > Streptophyta > Magnoliopsida > Asparagales > Amaryllidaceae > Agapanthus > Agapanthus africanus. The sequence goes on along the minus strand of CM057343.1, from coordinate 495,846,685 downwards.
TGAAGAAAAGGAAGTGACCAAGCAAACGACTCTACAAATAAAAGACCAGGAAAAGGCTAGGGATTGGAGAGAAGTCTTTATAGATTACTTCAAATCCCGTCGGGCACCTGAAAATGCATCCTCAAGGCATCAGCTTATGAAAAGAGCTTTGTCTTTCGCCTTCGTCAATGATACGCTGTATAAGAGGTCGTTTGACTCTTTGTGGCTAAGATGCCTGAGACCTGAAGAAGCAAGGAAAGCCGTCTAAGAAACTCACGACGGGCTCTGCGGTTCTCATCAAGCCGGCCCGAAGATGAAACTGAAGATCAAAAGGATGGGCTACTATTGGCCCACGATGATCCAAGACTGTCTTGAATATATGAAGCAGTGCCACTTGTGCCAAATTCACGGGGACTTCATCTACCAGCATCCGAGTCCGCTACACCCAACGGTGGCTAGCTGGCCGTTCGAAATGTGAGGAACTGACATAATTGGGTCCATCGAACCAGCATTATCTAGAGAACATCGGTTCATATTGGCGACAACCGATTATTTCTCTAAGTGGGCAGAAGCAGTACTGCTAAGAGAAATGAAGACGGAGAACATTCTCCATTTCTTCAAGACACACGTCATTTATCGGTTCGGCACTCCACGACGGATTTTCTCCGATAACGGGCCATCCTACAGAAGTCACAAAATCAGCCGCTTCGTACAACAGCATAATATAGAATGAAGATACTCTTCGGTCTATAATTCCCGAGATAATGGTCTAGCTGAGGCTTTCAACAAGACCTTGACGAAGATCATAAAGAAGACAGTGTCTCGAAATAAGAAGGACTGGCAAGAGAGACTTCATGAAGCCCTCTGGGCGTATTGGACCACGTTCAAAACGGCCACGAATACAACGCCGTATGCATTGGTATTCGGCGCTGAAGCAGTACTTCCCTTGGAGATAGAGCTACCTTCTCTACGAGTGGCGGTCCATTACGAGCTAACATACGAAGAGAATGCTTATCTTCGGCTTGAGGAGCTCGATGCCCTCGATGAAACTCATCTTATAGCGCAACAAAACTTGGAGACTTACAAAGCAAAGATGACGTGCTCATACGAGAGATTGACTAGGCCGAGAACATTCGGCCAAGGCGAACTCGTGCTAGTGGTCAAGGGACCTATGATCCCCAATCGTGCCAAACGGGGGAAATTCTGTTGGAGATAGTGCCCTCATAGTCAATTATTGGATCGCAGGTACGTGATTGCAATGATTGCGGAGGACCTATCCCGGTAGAACAGTCTTACTCGAGATGATAGTATGCTATCTGGTTTGCCTTTATCAGTCGTGTACATGTTCAGGTGACTGATTGCATGTTACACTTTGATAGAGCCCTTAGGATCTTGCTTTACTACCAACAGTATGATGGCGATCATATACGTGAGAGTTGGGTAGTTTATATGCATATTCTTAATTGTGGTCCCTAGTCGTGGGAGTTTCGAGACAGGGCATCGATACTCCGGAGTAGACTAGTGTGTACAGTCGAGACCCCGACGAGGGGCGGTGGCCGGTCTCACAAGCCACTGGTGTCAGTTGGATCACCTAAGATGTATACAGGTGCTCATTGGGTTATGAGTACACCGGACAGGACTCGCCGGGAATCTGCTAGTTAGTACTATACCTATCGTCAGATAGCAGTTCCCTGGTGACATGTGTACAGGTTAGTTCATCGACCTGAGGTCGTCATTTGTCTCGTGTGAGTTCCCACTGTGCTTTGATTTCTACCCTACCACGGCTCAAAGGAGTCGTGCAAACAGGTAGCTTTTGGGTACAGTCCCGAGCCATATGGAGGCACGTGAGCGGATCGGCAGGGGATTCGTCTCTCCCGGTATTGGGGGCGAGGTCGTGCTGTGTCTAGGAGAGCCATTACACAAAGTCCATGGCCATGGCAGGAGATTTACTGGTAGGTACTCCAGTAGTATCTCAGGGTGTTTTTGGGCTACACTCCGACACGACTTATACTGCTATTGGGGGTCTGACGTTACTAGCCCCCTAGGCGGATATGCGATACTCATTGACGAACGGATCGGACTGTATATACATTGTCACTGTTAGGCTCAGTAGGGTTTCTGGATGAGTTCGCTCATCGGCCACCCTTGAGTGCGCTCATCGGCCTCCCTTGAGGTCAGTCCATGGGCAGCCGTTACGCATAGCTAGTGCCGCTGACGGTTTGTGGTTAAACCCACTGCCAGGGTACTGACGAGTCATTAGAGTTCCCCACAGACAGTTTCCCAAGTTCGGGCGAAACGTTGTAGAGGCCGTATGGTTTTATGGCAGGGTTCGGAAAATGCACGTGCGTTTACGCACGTGTTATTTTTCGGGCAGACGATACTGGTCGGCTTTGGTTTAAGCCGGATCCGAGTATTATATTGAGTAGGTATAATATCTTTGTCTCAGTTGCATTTGTATTCTGTCGTAATACAAATGCGGGTATATTTATACAGTTACGGGGTTATCCTGAAAGTCGTTTCAGGATCACTTTTGGAAGTTGCCAGTTTCCAGTTTTCTATCAGCCGTCTTTTAACATTCGGTTAAAGACGGATTTATCTTTTCTTCTGATGAGGTGAGTCAGTGTTCTAGAAGCATCTAGATGAGGTGACTAGGATTAATTGGTGTTGTGTTTTCATTGGTTGCATTAATGGTTAGATGATGTGTTATTATGACTCATCCTTTGACATTAATGATTCTTGTTTAGCTTAAGATATTTTGTGAGAAGCTTCATGTCTTATGGTCACCCTCTTTCTCCTACGGTCACCTCCCTCCTTCTATATAGTGGCCGGCCCTCTCTCTCCTCCTCACTTCACTTGGTTGATTTCATTTTAGAGAGAAAAGATTATGATAGTATTTGGGGTGCATGGAATTTTACAGTTCATTTCATTCCATCACCCAATTCCCTCGGCAACTTCATTAACCGTCCGTCCATAGCTTTGGACGGAACGAGACAAAGTCATCTACTCATTCTCTACATCAATCTTGGTCGTCTTCTCTAGCAAACTTGACGACCGAGTTGCCTCAAGTCAGAGGCGGGAGCCCGTTTAAAGAATCGGTGATGTGGTGCCACCTGGACGAGCAGATCGGAGATCGACGAGATCGGAGCAGCCGCAACGGAGCGTGGGATGATGGTTAAAGAACGAAGGACTCGGATCGTTCGGTATAACCTTTCTACACTCTTTACAGTTTGTTAGTTTAGCAATAATGGCAGATCCGGGTTAAAGTATACGATAGCGCCAGTTAAAAGTTTTTTGTTCCGCATTTGGCGTCTGTAGACGGCCGGGGCGCTAGCGTAGACTTACAGTGGTATCAGAGCCTAACCATTTTGCTATACTAACTTGTGCTAACGCGTTTAAAACATCGATCGAACCGAAAATCAAAAATCACATTTTTCTTGCTTGACAGTTTCTGTTGATTTTAATTGGTCTCAAAAATTAATTCTACATGTCTTAAAAATCTGTGCAGGCTTTTCTAAGAACCACGTAGAAATTTGGGCACGTAATTCGATGATATCGCCGCGGAAACACGGTCAAACCTATGGTTTGACCGCGCTTCCGCGGCCATACAGTGAGGTCGTGGCCCCAAATTTTCACAGTGGGTTCTCTGTTGGATTTTGTGGTTTTTGGTAAATATCGTTTTGGCCCAGGTTTTGTTACTGTTCACCAGTAAGTTGTGGGGCCCACTTTTTGATATTTGGTCGATCGAAATTTAAACATGTTAGTTTACAGTACTTACATTATATCTCCGACCGGGAATGTCATTTGATCGGTAAACCGCGTCTGATTGCTATAGTTCTTTTAGACGGGTTTGCGAACGTGACATTCGCGTTGATGTTCTGTGTTGTGCTGTGATGTTGCGGATTTGTCGTGGTGGATAGCAGTGTGCAATGGTAGTACAGTTTGTGTTGATTTGTACATTTGATATTGCGGGGCGAGCGTCCAACTTGTGGACTGCCGTCACTGCCTGTTGTATAATATTCTTTTGGGGCACGACCAGGTTGCGGTCGATGTACCTGTTGTACTATTTTTCATTACTGTACTAGGTTTTGCCCCGAGACGGAGTGCACGGATAGCCGGGTTCTGGAGGGCAACGGGTCCGCATCTCATGGCTTTGAGAGGCAGAGGGGCCCCACTCTAAAATTGGCAGACTATTCGCCGCACTCGTAGGGGGTACAGGTTGACCCAAGGAGGGGTGCTCAATTTACCAGATTCCGTGAAATGCCGGGTGTTCCATTCACTATGCTGTGGGGACTACCTCGCTTCAGGTTTTGGCGGGTAACTTGCCGCACCCGTAGGGGTCTAGGTTTCATTGCACAGGCTATCCACACGACAGGGGAATGTCGGGTTTCAGCAGCGGCTCTGTGAAACCCGGGGATCCCAGATTATCTGTATTGTTCTGTGATGCTTATTACTTTTCTGTAATGTTGCATATTATCACGCCTGGAGTGATTATTGTATATTGGTTTATATACTATTAGATGTTGTATATGTTTTACACCCGCGCTAGTCCAGTCCCCGCTCTGTCGTTAGTTAAGTAACCTAACGGGTGATGACGGGACCCAGTGACGAATGCGGATGGCATATACGTACATTTTATTTTCGTTCTTTTCTGGTGTGATTGGATGATGGGACTGCGTTGATTCTGATCAATGCAAAAAGTTAAAACAAACCTGTTTTAGTTGTTGGAACAAATTTTAAAATGTGTTATTACAAAGATGTTTCCTTTTGTTTTGCATAGCGGTATTCAGTGGAATATCCTGCACCTCATTCGACGGGGCAAGGGCCGATATCCCTTCACCGGGACTGACCCCTTGGGCAGAAGTTTGCGTCAGGGTAATAACTTCACTATAGTCGATTACAAGTTGCTTTGCATAGCGGTATTCAGTGGAATATCCTGCACCTCATTCCACGAGGAAAGAGCCGAGATCCTTTTACCGGGAGTGACCTCTTTAGCAAAAGGTTTTCGCCACTATATTTTAAAAAAGGCTATCAGGTTCCTTAAGCGATATCAAGTTCACTACGCTAAAGGTTTTTCGCCAAAAACCAGCCGTAGCCCTCCGTCACTTCTTTTGGGTATTCAGTAGTATTCAAGCTATGTATTTTGACCTAACGCCAAGGCATAGTGTTTGGTAGCTGCTGGGTATTCAATTGTTGCATAGATAGATGAGTTGGTTTGGGACAGCCGTTCTGCCATTTTGACTTAACGCCAAGGGCATGTGCGGGTGGGTTCAAATTAACAAGATAGTGACGGGTAGAACTTGGCATGTGACTTATGACATTTTGACCTAACGCCAAGGTTATAAGAGCATGGGGCAAAAAAATCAGATCGGGAGTTTCTAAAGAAACTGAAACTTACCAAGTATGCGCATACCTTCTGGAGTATGAGTAACGTGGATGCATTCCATCACGTTATCATGCGATGAGAGCTGGATCCCGATTCCCACTGATGAGTTGGTCTACTCTTCGGGTGATCCCGATTGATTCTTCTTTCAGGTTTGGAGAAGAATTTGACAGGACAGTGGGAGGTTTCCGGATTAGATAAAGTGATAACCATTCTGATCTAGGTTAGAGTGCACGCAGAGTGTTTCTTTTCTCTCTCTCTTTGGCAGCGACCTTTGACCGACCCTAGACTATGACTCAGTGACCAAGTTGACCGAACCTTCTTAAAATACTGGCTTTTGGATTGTCTATGTTGCATAAGTCATTGCCACTCCTTCTTTTACCCTTTGCATTTCTCAGAACACCCGTATTACTACGGATATCCACTTCCATTGGATAGATCCATCGTATGGTTATATACGAACTCGAAGGGACTTCTTCGAGGATGGATCCAGGTTCAGGAGAAATAGAATTGGTTTATTCAGTTGTCTTTTATTATCACCTTCTCTCAGGTTGCGAGGGCTCCTTGGTTTAGGAGAGTACACCTATTACGCATATTGGATAGTCTTCTTCCAAACCATAGGCAGGTGTCGAAAGGTAGGGAATGAAGAAAACCAATTAGCCTAAGTAGGGTGTACAGAAGGTAATATGTAAAGACAAAATAAAGGGATTAGAAAGAGGGCAAAGTAAATTGCGACTGATATCATTCACGACCAAAACCGCGTACTTCATCGCCACTCCCATTTCACTTTTAAAAGAATAAGGTATTATTCAGTTGTCTTTTATCATCACCTTCTCTCAAGATACGAGTACTCCTTGGTTTAGGAGGGTACACCTATTATGCTTACTGGATAGTCTTCTTCCAAACCATAGGCTGGTGCCGAACGGTAGGGAAGGAAGAAAACCATTTAGCCTAACGATGGTGTACAGAAGGTAACGACTAAAGACAAATAAAGGGATTTCGAGAGATGGCAATAAAATATACGGTTGAAGTCATGAATTGGATTATGGAAGAGGCATTGCTATGAATACCAGGATACCCCTACGAAACATTTTCATGTTTCAGTGCATTGTTAAAGAAAAACTGTTTTCCCGATTAGACACTTACTCCGTAGGTATGTATTTACCAGGTTTCATTCTCATATCTGTATGGTTTTACAGATGATGAGTGGGAGAAAGTTATTGGGAATTAGGTGATCATCCTCATTATATCGGAATTCGTTGTAATTGGTGATATTTGAGGAAATCGCCAGGGTACAGTTTTCAACCTACGACGCACAGGTTTTGAGTTGTTTAACTCAGCGGACTTATACAGAGTATTGTATGTTGTCCAAGTGTCCATCAGGACAAAGGGGTAGGTCCTCGTACTATGTTCTGTTTACTTATAACTTCTCTAGTATTTAGACAAGTGTTTCGTAGAAATACAATGTCTAAGTTTTGAGAAGTTGTGGGTATAAGAATAAAGTAGAGAACCAGGTGTCACAAGTATCGGGATTCTTCAAAGAGATCGAAGATGTAGATTCTTGTGATTGGTATTCAGATGATAGTGATGGTTTTGAGAAACGTGTTTCTCTTTCAGGTTACTCATAATTGGATGGATTCCTAAGTTGAGTAATGCTGATTAGCCTCTTTCCATTAAGTTGATATGCACTGGAGACAGCTGCATGATTTGAATATGGTTCCAATTAAATAAGTGCCAAAGTTTCTATATTGGATATAGAATGGATCGTACCTCAAAAGATATTAAGGTACGGGGAGTTGTCCAGCTTATGCTTAAAACCAGACTCTGGATAACTCAGGGCACGTTTCTGTAATGGCTGTTTGTGGGTTGACCCTGGCTGCGACGAGGGTTGATATTCTACCATTTGGAAGATCAATAGTGATATTGTTCTTGACTCGCCACAGTTTTAGTAAAATGGATTTTTTCAGAAAACAGTAGTGGGAGTATGGTAGAACTGGAAGTGATTCCAGAACCGTGAACGATTACGAAAAATTTAATAGGACCTATATATTCAATCAGGTTTGACACTCCAATAGCCACTCCGCAGATATGGTGGGTGACCTCAGACACCCGAGAGGTACTCCGGTAGCCTCAAGGACGGTGACAGGGAGGTTCTTATCTACCCAGACTTGACACTACTGTTGTTCCAGGTTATGAGACCCGGTAGGAGGGTTGTCGTAGTCAGTGGGAGCAGCGGAAGTTTAGTGGGCAAGTAGCTTATGTCTATTTATAGACTTGAGCAGTTATAGCGGAGATAGATCATCTAATTTTGATGTGACAGTCATGGGTTTGACTTCAATCAGAATAGGGGATGGATCTGTTAAGAAGGTAGTAGGGTGTGATGTCATGGTATCTGAATGACATACACAGAGTAGGATGTAAAATTCCTATACTACGATCGGTTGTACTGTGGTCGTCACACAGTTGTTTCTCCAGACAGGATATGGATATAATATTTGACATTCTGGTTTCTGGATCGATGGTTTTAGATCTGGATTTGGGTAGTTTCCCCATGTGGGTACTTTGACAGATATTCTAATGGTTTTTAGAATAGTTGACTCCTAGCATGGTGGTGTACCTGCAGGTGATGGAGTCACCCTCTCTAAAGGTGTCGTATAGACTAAAGGGGAGAGGGAAGTGCATGATTGGCAGATCACTTGCTTAGGCAATTGAGTCAATCATGAGATGTCAAGTACCACACCAGATGTTGTTTTTGCACTAGATGCAATGAGTTTGTATTAATCCAATCCTGGAGAAACATAAGGAAGCAGTTTTAGAACATAAGTACATGTTCTACGGATTTGATTACGACAGCCTCTTTCGGGAGACGGTTATCGTTCCAGGCTTCAAAGGTGACATGGTTGACAGAGAGATTGTCAGAGTTATAGTTTTCCCTCTGACAAAGAGGGACAGTATTATGGACAGACAGTCCAAGAGGATACTGTGGGAAGCAAGGTGCCCGATACTGATTAGGTTCAGTGATCGATTCGGTCTAAGAAGTTTGGATATGGAGTTCATTTATGAACTAAGGTCCCATCAGATATCCAGACATATTCTAAGACAGGTATTACTCAATTCGGGAGATGGTTTTCTCCGCGAACTTGAGATTAAGAGAGATATAGAAAGAAACTTCTAGGCGGATCCACTCACTGAGGCTATTTCTCGAACACAATAGTTTTACAAACGGGCTTTGTGAAACTGATTAGTAGAGCAGTTGGATGTTCGGTTTCACACGGGCTGTGAGTAGTCGACATCGCAATAATTAGCCTTGAGTGCAAGTGGGAGATTGTTGGAGATAGTGCCCTCATAGTCAATTATTGGATCGCAGGTACGTGATTGCAATGATTGCGGAGGACCTATCCTGGTAGAACAGTCTTACTCGAGATGATAGTATGCTATCTGGTTTGCCTTTATCAGTCGTGTACATGTTCAGGTGACTGATTGCATGTTACACTTTGATAGAGCCCTTAGGATCTTGCTTTACTACCAACAGTATGATGGCGATCATATACGTGAGAGTTGGGTAGTTTATATGCATATCCTTAATTGTGGTCCCTAGTCGTGGGAGTTTCGAGACAGGGCATCGATACTCCGGAGTAGACTAGTGTGTACAGTCGAGACCCCGACGAGGGGCGGTGGCCGGTCTCACAAGCCACTGGTGTCAGTTGGATCACCTAAGATGTATACAGGTGCTCATTGGGTTATGAGTACACCGGACAGGACTCGCCGGGAATCTGCTAGTTAGTACTATACCTATCGTCAGATAGCAGTTCCCTGGTGACATGTGTACAGGTTAGTTCATCGACCTGAGGTCGTCATTTGTCTCGTGTGAGTTCCCACTGTGCTTTGATTTCTACCCTACCACGGCTCAAAGGAGTCGTGCAAACAGGTAGCTTTTGGGTACAGTCCCGAGCCAAATGGAGGCACGTGAGCGGATCGGCAGGGGATTTGTCTCTCCCGGTATTGGGGGCGAGGTCGTGCTGTATCTAGGAGAGCCATTACACAAAGTCCATGGCCATGGCAGGAGATTTACTAGTAGGTACTCCAGTAGTATCTCAGGGTGTTTTTGGGCTACACTCCGACACGACTTATACTGCTATTGGGGGTCTGACGTTACTAGCCCCCTAGGCGGATATGCGATACTCATTGACGAACGGACCGGACTGTATATACATTGTCACTGTTAGGCTCAGTAGGGTTTCTGGATGAGTTCGCTCATCGGCCACCCTTGAGTGCGCTCATCGGCCTCCCTTGAGGTCAGTCCATGGGCAGCCGTTACGCATAGCTAGTGCCGCTGACGGTTTGTGGTTAAACCCACTGCCAGGGTACTGACGAGTCATTAGAGTTCCCCACAGACAGTTTTCCAAGTTCGGGCGAAACGTTGTAGAGGCCGTATGGTTTTATGGCAGGGTTCGGAAAATGCACGTGCGTTTACGCACGTGTTATTTTTCCGGCAGATGATACTGGTCGGCTTTGGTTTAAGCCGGATCCGAGTATTATATTGAGTAGGTATAATATCTTTGTCTCAGTTGCATTTGTATTCGGTCGTAATACAAATGCGGGTATATTTATACAGTTACGGGGTTATCCTGAAAGTCGTTTCAGGATCACTTTTGGAAGTTGCCAGTTTCCAGTTTTCTATCAGCCGTCTTTTAACATTCGGTTAAAGACGGATTTATCTTTTCTTCTGATGAGGTGAGTCAGTGTTCTAGAAGCATCTAGATGAGGTGACTAGGATTAATTGGTGTTGTGTTTTCATTGGTTGCATTAATGGTTAGATGATGTGTTATTATGACTCATCCTTTGACATTAATGATTCTTGTTTAGCTTAAGATATTTTGTGAGAAGCTTCATGTCTTATGGTCACCCTCTTTCTCCTACGGTCACCTCCCTCCTTCTATATAGTGGCCGGCCCTCTCTCTCCTCCTCACTTCACTTGGTTGATTTCATTTTAGAGAGAAAAGATTATGATAGTATTTGGGGTGCATGGAATTTTACAGTTCATTTCATTCCATCACCCAATTCCCTCGGCAACTTCATTAACCGTCCGTCCATAGCTTTGGACGGAACGAGACAAAGTCATCTACTCATTCTCTACATCTATCTTGGTCGTCTCTTCTAGCAAACTTGGCGACCGAGTTGCCTCAAGTCAGTGGCGGGAGCCCGTTTAATGAATCGGTGATGTGGTGCCACCTGGACGAACAGATCGGAGATCGACGAGATCGGAGCAGCCGCAACGGAGCGTGGGATGATGGTTAAAGAACGAAGGACTCGGATCGTTCGGTATAACCTTTCTACACTCTTTACAGTTTGTTAGTTTAGCAATAATGGCAGATCCGGGTTAAAGTATACGATAGCGCCAGTTAAAAGTTTTTTGTTCCGCATTTGGCGTCTGTAGACGGCCGGGGCGCTAGCGTAGACTTACAAATTCGAGCCAAATTATGAGGGCCCGCATATCATAAACAAGGTCTACCAAGGTGGGGCTTACTTGCTTATGAATATGCATGGTGAAAGACCCTTCAGGCCAATAAACGGCCAGTTCTTGAAAAAATACTACGCCTAACGAGTCACGGCCTAGGTCAACGATAGACGACGACGCCTATGTCCGCTCGCTATCTTCCCAAGCCCAAACTCTATAAGTAGTATCCGACGAAACCTCGCCTCGAAAACGTGCGACGGACCGTAATGTCCTTAAACTAACAACAGACCGTAATGTCCTTAAACTAATAATGGACCGAAATGTCCTAAAACAAACTACTGACCAAAACATCTTTAAACTACTGCAAACCCGCAGCATCCTTGGGCTGACGTGTTAAAAAAAGGGTACGCCCACAAGCAAAATGGACACGGATGAAAACCTGAAAGGGCTCTGTGAGTAAAAACAGCAGGGCTACCGGCGAGTTTGTGAAAACCCGAAAGAGCGCAATCTCGTTAAAAGACACTTGCAAGATCCTCTCGACCTTGTAAGGAGAAAACTACCTGCGTGAGATCCTTACAACTCACAAAGGAGCAACGCACTTAGGGATCCCCACGACTCCTAAGGAGAAATTACACTTATGAGATCCTCACGGCTCGTAAGGAGAACCCTTTTATGAGACCCTCACGGCTCATAAGATTCAAAAGCCTTAAGTTACAGGGATCTGAATCTGTTCTTAATTTATCACCTTTCCCAGATTGCCCTACAAGTGGTTTAATACTGACCTTTGTATACAATCCACGGGTGTAAATAATCATTTTCTTTCCGAGTCCCATCAACTGTTAGTTGTATGTATGCCCTAGAGGCCAGTATTGTACAGATGTTGTATATTATATTGGATGCTTGGACATATATAGAGATGACTTTCTTGCTCGATATGATAGTATGCTATCTGGTTACTCTTTATCTTAACATGTATACTAGTCTCTTTAAACTGTCTTATGGTTACATGTTGGTAAAGCCCTTAGGATGTGTACTTGACTGCCTGGACTATGATGCAGATCATACTAGTGGGGACATGGTAGTCCATAAGTACATCCTTCAAGGTCCCTAGTCGTAGGTGTATCGAGACGGGGCATCGATATACCAGTGTAGACTAGCGTATATGCTTCTCGACCCATGAGATGGGCGATGGATGATCCCATATCCATTGGTGTTTGACATCAGAGATGGTGTACGGGTGCTCAGTGGAGACTGGGTACACTGGACGGACTCGCCGAGAACTCCCAGTTGGTATTATACCTCATGTCAGATGGCAGTTCTCAGGTGACACTTGTACAGGTTAGTCTGTAGACCCGAGATCGTCATAGAGTCTTGTGTGATTCCCACTGTGCTTTGATCTCCACCTTACCACGTCCATGAGGGCGTGCAAAACGGTGGTCTTTGGGTACAGTCCCGAGTCACATGGAGGCAATGAGCGATAGGAGGGGTTTCGTCTCTCCCGGTATTGGGGGTTGATGTTGTGCTGTGCTCGATTGGCCGTAACAGGGAAGTCCCTGGCCAGGGCTGATCAGAGATTTGCTGGTAAGTGTTACCAGTAGTTTCTCGACCCGTTATGAGCCTCACATCGGCATGACTTATCGGTTATTGGGGTCTGACGTTTACCATCCCTAGACTTGATATGCGACATATCAGACGAGGAGACCGGACTGTACGGGAAGTGTTGCCGATCGGCTCGACAGGAGTTGTAGCAGGTTCGCTTGTTCTCTTCTGATCGCTCAATACCCGGGTGGCCGTTACGTTTAGCTGACCGCTTGCGGCTTGGGGGTGCTTGATATGATCATCACCCACTGCCGGCGTATTGACGAGTCTCAGAGTCCCACAATGGAGTTTCCTAGTCCAGGCGAAACGTTGTGGTGCGCGTATGCGATATGCGCATGGACCCGATTAAAATGCGCGTATGGGATACCGTATATTGATCGGGCCGCTAGCTTTTGGTAGGGGTCATATGAGATATGGCCGGATCGGTAAATCAAGTGTTGATTTATCATTTAACCATTAGTTGCTCACTAGAAATCCTTTCTTGTGTTGGAATGGATGTATGAATGCATGTATGTTTTTCTTTCATTCTAGTTTCATGCACATATGGATGTGTATACATACATACATGCATACATACATTTATCATGGTTGGATATATATGAAAATGGTGGCAATATAAGACTCACACCATGGCATTTTTATGAATTATTATTGTATTTATATTTAAACATAAAAGGAAATAAAAGGTTCATTATTGTTTTCTTCTACACTCTTCTTTTGACCTAACCATTCTCACCCACCTTTTAACCTTTGGTTAATTTCCTTTTGTGTTTTAACTCTAGTACAATAATGATTCAACCATGGTTTGAGATGATAGATGGAAAAGATATATTGATATATTTTTCTATTTTCATTAAGAGATAGAGTTATCATCTTCTTTAATATTGCCATTATCTTCTTCTTCCTCCTTCATAGCTCTCTAGATTTTTGTAGTGAGCTATATAATCAACAAGTTAGGATTTTGAAGTGAGAAAGAGAACCACAACACCATTCTACACAAGTATAGCCCACTTGTTTAGGGTGTTAACTTGATTCCGTTCACTTGATCGGAGAAAGTCGCAAGCTTGGACAAAGCGGACTCCGGGTGGATCATCGGTGACGTCGAGGAGTTCAAGCGGAGTTTTTTCAACCCCCAAGTAGCCGAGGAGTCTAGCGTAGGGAGCTACAAAGGTTGTACTCTCTAAATCCTAGCTTTCCTTTCATATGTTGATATGGAAATTTTTCGAAACCCTAATCGATTCTAGGAACGATTCTATGTTCATTAGCTTAGCACCCTAAAGACTACTTATTTGGTTCATGTGATGCTCCCAAACCCTTCATGAGGTGCTATGCTAACCCAACATTGGTATCAGAGCCGACCTAGAACATTAGGCGACCTTTTTACGAAGTTAAAACTCCGATCGAACCGAAAAAATACGGTTTTTGGTGCTCTCTGGACTTTTTTCAGAATCTGGTTATTTTGAGAATTAAAAATATGTAAAAATTACAGTAGGAAAAACTAAGAATTAAGGCATAATTTTTTTTCGTGATATGTCTATCTTGCCGTGGAAACGCGGCCTAAGCTTGCTTAGGCCGCTGTTCCGCGGCCGTTCTCTTCTAACAGTGTATAATTTTTGTGCCGTAATGTTTAATTCTGCTAGTATAATTTTTAGGGTATTTGTAATCTGTTTTAGGTGATGAAAAATTCTGGAGATATTTATAGACTCGTCGATTCGATCGGAATTTTGATTTCGTGTCTTTTCCGGGTAAATTAGAAAGTAGTGAAGTGTTTGAACGAGTATCATCTGCACACTTTTCACGGGGTTTAAATACTTTGGAGATACGTGCAAGTCTTTTTGCGGTGGTCCCTCTAGAAGACAACAAACCTTAACTCGATTATGTGACCGTCTTGAACTGCCCTTTGAACCTTAGGGTTTGGGGCAGTACGGCGTGCCACATATGAGGCGTTGGCTTGACCCTTCTACGGCTGGACCGCTACTACTGTGTCACACTCCAAGTTTTTGAACTTCACTCAAGTGTTGAGCTTTAGTGAATCTTGGGTATTTGATCGGTCGTTCGAAAACTTTAATACTGTCTGTTTATTCGGAATGTGATGCAATGTGTGGAATTCACATTATAAGACATGAAATACGAGGTATGTGATACTTCGCATTTACGATGTCTAGAGAGAGAATGTGGATTCCAGATATTATAGTTTTACACTTTCTTTTCTGTGACCGTAAGTGTAGTATGTCGATATCGCCGGTTTCGTTGCTATACGTCAACGACAATTGGGGTATGCATACTTACTTACGTTGATGACATGTGATGTTATGTGTTGCTGGATATGTTATATTGGATCGTCGTGTTCGAATAGCCGGGGGGTTTTTATGTAAGATGAGTGTTTTTCATTTTCATTCATGTAAAAACTTGTATGTAATATTCTTTTATTGGGGCACTTCCAGGTTGCGGAAGCTGTCACCCTTTGTATATTGTTTACTTTTCCGCATTAGGATAGACCCAAGGAGGGGAGCACAAGTAACCGGGTTCTGGGGTCCAGTGGGAGACCAACTCGAGGAGTCGAGTACGGGTCTTCTAACCCTAGAATTGGCAGGGTTGCTTGCCGCTCTCGTAGGGGTCTAGGGGTGTGGGATTGGCTATTCATCACGACCGTGGAATCCGTGTTTTATACTGGCTCGTATTGAAAACACGGACGTCCTGGTACATCCAATGTTTCATATGTTTCTTCTGCTGCGATATCTGTGATGTGATCATGTGATGTTCTGTGATAGATACAGTATATAGTATATATGATATATTATATAGACGTTACTTATGTTTTACACCCGTACTAGCCCTGCCCCGCTCTGCCGTTAGTTACCTAACCTAACGGTGCACGAGGGGACATCGAGGCGAATGCGGATGGCATAAGTGTACGTCGTATTTATCTGTGATGTTTAGGTATTTAAATGATGGGACTTCATTAATGTGATTAATGAAAGAAAAGAAACCTAAGATGTTGTAGAATCAGATTTTAAATAAAACAGGTAGCTACAGTTCTTGCTTTGCATAGCGGTATATATGATATACCCCGCACCTTATTCGATGAGGAAAGGACCGAGATCCCTTCACCGGGAGTGACTCCTTTAGCGATAACTGGCAGATGCTACACACTCGGTTTGTTTTGATTGCTTCTATAGTTTTTGCTTTGCACAGTGATATATATGATATATCCCGCACCTCATTCGACGAGGAAAGTGTTAGTGTTTATGCCCTAGAAAGCCATTACTGTATCATACTAGTTTGTATATTACTTAATGGAAGCTTGGGATATTCACATGTATATATCAGTCTTGCTAAACATGGTAGTATGCTACTTGGTTTTTCTATCTTAATATGTGAGTGTACGTATTGATAGAGCTCTTAGGATCTTGCTTGTCTACCAGCGTTGTGATGGCAGTCACACTAGTGGGGGCTGGGTAGTCTACAAGCACATCCTTATTCAGGTCCCTGGTCGTTGGATTATCGAGACAGAGCATCGATATCCGGAGTAGACTAGTGTGTACGCTTCTCATCCCAGTTGGGGAGATGGTCTGTCCCACAGCCGTCAGTACGTCGTACTGGAGATAGTATGCAGGTGCTCGTTAGGTTACGGGTACACCGGACAGGACTCACAGGGAACTGTTGGTTGGTTTGATACCAGTCGTCAGTGAACAGTTCCCAGGTGACATGAGTACAGCGTAGTCCGCAGACTTGACACTGCTACTTCGCCTCGAGTGTGTCCCACTGTTCTTAGATTGCTATCCTACCACGGCTCAAAGGAGTCGTGCAAACAGGTAGCAGTTGGGTGCAGTCCCGAGTATTTGGAGGCAGTGGCGGTTAGACAGGATTCGTCCCTCCCGGTATTGGGAGTAGATATCGTGCTGTGTCAGAGAGCCATTACGCAAAGTCCCTGGCCAGGGCAAGCGAGATTTACTGGTGGGTTCCAGTAGTTTCTCAGGGTGTAATGGGCTTCACTCCGACACGACTTATACCGCTATTAGGGGACTGACGCTTGCCGCCCCCCTAGGCCCGATATGCGATAGTCTTGGATGAACGGACCGGACTGTATGGAGATTGTCACATCAGACTCAGTAGGAGTTCGGATGGGTTTCCTCATCGGCCTTCTTATCGACAACTACCTAGGGACCGTTACGTACAGCTAGTGCCGCTTGCGGTCTGTGGTTAAACCCACTGCCAGCGTAGTAGTCGAGTCTCTAGAGTCCCACACAGAGAGTTTCCTACTCCAGGCGAAACGATATAGAGGTTGCATGGTTTTGCGACAAAGGGTTCGGACGCATACGTGCGTTTACGCACGTATGACTTTTCGGACAGTTTTTACCAGTCGGCTTTGGTTTAAGCCAGTTACTGGTATCCGGTTATCGGATTTTTACAGTCTAAAGTTTTTCCGTATTTTTGCGGATTGGAGGGGCGTTCTCGTAATTGTACGAGAAGCTTCTAGAAGATGTGACTAAGGAGGTTAAGGTGACATAAGCTTTGGATAAGATTAGTGATGTCATGAGGGTGATTCATCATGGTCATTAATGCACCATAAATGCTTAATGACTCATGATAATGAATCACCTCTTTTCATTTATGAAGCATGCTTATTCATTTCTATTATTCATTTTTGTAAAATAAGAATGCTTCATAATATATTATGATACACTCTCTCTCATCTCATTATCTCATCTCACATTCTCTCTCCTCAAGCTCTCATCTTCAAGAAACTAATCCTTAATCCTCATGTGTTGAGATCAAAGGTTTAGTTAGACTTAAACATCCATTACCTTCACTCTATATCATCCTTTCTTCTTTGATTAGCAATCAAAGTAGATTAGTTGCCTCAAGTTAGAGGTGTAGCTTGGAGTTTTGCTCTCGGGTGGATCGTCTACTACGTAGAGAAGGCCGAGGAGAACAAGGAGATCGTAAAGACGAAGGACTAGTTTCATTTGGTATAATCCCTAAACACAATAGTTAAGAAACACTTTGTGTACGGTTATTTATAGTTTAGCTTCGATTTAAGCGGTTAGTCGATGTTCGTTCTTTAAACATGATCGTTTTTGAAAATTCCGCCTCCCCACAAGTACTGGGGTGAAGTATATCGACTTACAGTGGTATCAGAGCCTCGCTAAACACTAAATAACTTAATTGCAAATTTGTACGAATTTCGAACGGAAAAACGAAGCCGGAAAACCCTAAATCTGTTCAGTTTCTGTCGAACTTAAAATGAAGTCCAAAATTTTTTCAGGTGTGTTCAGAAAGCATGAAATGACCACAGTAGAACACCCAAGAAAAACAGTCGCCTAAATCGTTTAAATCGCCGCGGAACCGCGGCCTCAGCCTACTGTTCCGCCGCTGTTCCGCCGCCGAGTTGGCGAGTTAGGAGCCGAGTTTTCTTCTGTTGCTTCTCTGTGAAATTTGGGGTTTTCTGGAATATTTAATATTTGCTCAGGTTACTGTTTAACAGAGCAGATTTTGGAGCAATATTGATGTTGTTTAATCGATCGAAATTGTACAGTATTTGCATATTGGATTATATCTGTGATTGTTTAATGTGTTCGTAAACCTCCCCCAACTGCTAGTATGTCGGTTGGCAGGGGGTTGCACATTTCTGAAATGGTTATATCTGTTTGTGCATATAAACTGTATTGGACTGTTGTGGTGTATAGCCGGGGTTTGCAATGGGTTATTGTTTAATTCATTTGTTGTAAATGTAATTTGTTGTAATATTATTTTTGCGGGGCACTTCCAGGTTGGGGTTGTAGCCACCGTTGTATTATTTCATTTTACTGTTTTTGCTCCTAGGACTGACCCAAGTTGGGGTACACAAACTGCCGGGCGGGTAGTTTGCCGTACCCGTAGGGGTCAAGGGTGGGGTATCGGCTATTCATCACAACTGTGTAATCTGTCTTTTCTTGCAGGCTCAAAAGAAATACAGATTGCTTGCAAATCCAATATTGTTTATCTGTGTTCTGGAATGTATATCATTGCGTCAGACGAATGCAAAATATCTATATATATTGTAGCTATTTAGACGTCACTTATGTTTTACACCCGCGCTAGCCCAGCCCCCGCTCTGTCGTTAGTTAAGTAACCTAACGGGTGATGACGGGACCCCGTGGCGAATGCGGATGGCATAAGAGGACGTTGTATTTTCGTTGTTTTCTGCAATGATAGGTTAATGATGGGACGCATTATCTATAATGCAAAGTAAAACAAACCAAAGTTTAAATCGTTGGAACAATTTAAAAGAAACCACTCGGTTATTTTTAAAACAGATATTTTTAAATGCGGAGCTTTAACCACTCCTTTTAAAAGCTATTAGGTTCCTTCGGTTATATCAAGTTCACTACGTTCACGGTTTCGCCAAAACCATTCGTAGCCCTCCGTCATTTCATCTGGGTATTCAGTAGTATTCAAGCTATGTATTTTGACCTAACGCCAAGGCATAGTGTTTGGTAGCTACTGGGTATTCATTTGTTGCATAGGTAGATGCAGTTAGTTTGGGACAGTCGTATAATCATTTTGGCCGAACGTCAAGGATATATACGGATGGGTTCAAATTGACAAGATAATGATGGGTAGAACTTGACATGTGACTTATGACATTTTGACCTAACGCCAAGGTCATAAGAGCATGGGGCAGAAATATATATCGGGAATTTCTAAAGAAACTGAAATTTGCAAAGAAATGCATACCATTTTGAGTTTGATGAATGTTGGTAGCATTCCTACAACATTATCAGACGATGATATTTGGATCCCGATCCTACTGTGAGTATATGCTACTTATCAGGATATTCGTCACTTAACGATCAATGCTATAAACCTAGTAGGTGTCCAGAAAGGTGTCAGCGGGGTTACGCCCCCAGAGAAAAGAGGTTATTTAATTAAGGAACTTCGCGAAAGCGTTGGAAAACCTCCCTCGAAGTATCGACACTGGCCTGGCTGAACGGTTAAGCAAGTATTGTACGGTGAGAATAGTCCTGGCTAATTCTTCTTTTATGGTTTGAGGAAGGATTCGAGAAACAGTGGGAGCCATCCAGTTTAGATAAACTAAAAACCACTCTAAACTTGCAAGAGCATCATGCTAAAGTGTTTTCTTCTCTCTCTCCTAATTGCAGCGACCCTGAAAATGACTGGACTTAAGTTACTTTTAGAAAAGAATATACTGACGGGGCCAAACTATAAAGATTGGCTGCGGAATGTCAAAATGGCCTTGACCTATGACAAACCGGGGTACGTCCTCACCGCTACGGCACCTGCTGTCCCTGGTCCCAAATCCAGCAATGCGGATAAGGAAATCCGCAAAACCTGGGATTTAGATTGCGCGAGAGCCAAGTGCATCGTGCTTACCTCGATGAACAATGAACATCAGAGGAGGCACGAGGATATGTCCCTAGATGGCATATTTCTCCATACAAAGGAACTTTATGGAGAGCAATCTCGTATAGCAAGATACGAGACCTCTAAGAAATTGTTTCGAGCGAGGTTGGCTGTCGGGTCATCGGTAGGTGAACATGTCCTACAGATGATCGGCTATATTGAAGAGCTCGCAGACCTTGGGACGACTTTGGATAATGAGCTCTATACAGACCTTATTCTCCAGTCCCTTCCTCCCACCTACGCCCAGTTTATCCTCAACTTTAATCTTCAAGGAAAAGAAGTTGAACTTGCGGAACTCCTGAACATGTTAAGGAGTGCAGAGGGCACCTTGCAGAAGGCAAGGGAAACACCCGCTATGTTTGTTGGCGGTGCATCTTCTTCCGGGTCCAAGGCTAGGGCCAAAGGAAGGAAGAAGAAGGCCGCACCCAGACCTAGAGGAGGTGTTAGTAAGGTGGGAAAGAAGGGAAAGAAAAAGACTGCAGTACCGATAGTTGGCCAGGATGAGTGCTTCCATTGTCACAGGAAAGGGCACTGGAAGAAGGATTGCAAGGCGTGGAACGCCAAGAACCAGGAACCGAAGCAAGCTGTGGCTTCGACTTCAGGTGTGTTTGTAATTAAGAATTGTCTGTCGATCAACTCTACTTCCTGGGTATTGGATACCGGATCAGGATCTCATATTTGCAATTCATTGCAGGCACTGAGAAACCGTAGAGTGCTGAAGGAAGGTGATATGATCCTCAGGGTTGCTAACGGAGCTAGCGTGGGAGCTGCGTCCGTCGGGGATTATCACCTAGGATTGACGAGTGGACATATTTTGGTTTTGCATAACTGTTATTTTGTACCCAGCTTAACGTGTAATATCATATCAGTTTCCTTGTTATCAAATAAAGGTTATGATTTCACGTTTGTAAGAGATGTTGTTAACATCCACCTTAATAATGGTTTGATTGGGTCCGGTACTCTAAATAACGGCATATATGTTTTAAACCAACTCCAAATTTTCAATGTCCAGAACACACTAAAAAGAAAGTCTCCAGATTTAAATAAAGCTTTCTTATGGCATTGTAGACTGGGTCACATCAATGAGAGAAGGTTGACTAAGTTGCATAGAGAAGGATATTTGGACACGTTCGAATATCAATCTTATGACACTTGTCAATCCTGTCTCAAAGGAAAGATGACAAAGACTCCATTTACTGGACAAGGAGTAAGAGCGAGCGAGCTCTTAGGACTCATACACAGCGATGTATGCGGTCCAATGTCTACACATGCGAGAGGTGGTTTTTCCTATTTCATTACTTTCACGGATGATTACTCAAGATACGGATTCATTTATCTGATGAAACATAATCCGAGGCTTTTGAGAAATTCCAAGAGTATAAGAATGAAGTAGAAAACCAAACCGGCAAAAGTATTAAGACACTAAGATCTGATCGAGGTGGAGAATACTTAAGTGCCGAGTTCCTAGGTTACCTAAAAGAGAAAGGAATTCTCTCTCAGCTTACTCCTCCATACACTCCACAGCATAACGGTGTATCGGAGAGACGGAATCGAACCCTATTGGATATGGTACGATCCATGATGAGTAATGCTGAGTTACCGTGATCTTTCTGGGGTTATGCGCTAGAATCAGCGGCATATCTTTTGAACATGGTTCCCACCAAGACTGTGCCTACCACACCATATCAGATGTGGAGTGGGAAGAAACCCCATCTACAGTATATAAAGATTTGGGGATGTCCAGCTTTTGTTAAAAAGCAGCATGTGGACAAGCTCGAGGCACGATCAGTAAAATGTAAGTTTGTGGGATATCCAAAGCACTCCAGGGGATATCTATTCTATTACGCAGAGGAACAGAAGGTGTTTGTTTCTCGTAATGCCCATTTTCTAGAACATCAGTTTTTAGAAAAGGAATCAAGTGGGAGCGAAATAGAACTGGAAGAAATTCCAGAACCACAAACTAATACTGAAAGTTTGGTAGAACCGGTAGTTCAAGAAGAACAGAACATTCCCGCACCCCTCCGCAGGAGTAGTAGGCCGTCTCATCCGCCTGAGAGATACTACGGTTTTCTCATAGATGAGGATAGAGAGGATTGCATCATAGATGATGATGAACCTACTGACTTCCGGCAGGCCATCCAGAGCGGCGACTCGGTACGATGGCTAGATGCAATGCGAACCGAAATGGAGTCCATGTACACCAACAAAGTATGGACTTTGGACTTTGCTCCAGATGGGGTAAAACCCATAGGATGCAAATGGATCTTCAAGAAAAAGATTGGTGTAGATGGACAGGTAGAAACCTATAAGGCTAGACTTGTTGCAAAGGGTTTTCATCAAAGACCTGGTTTGGACTATGACGAAACTTTTTCTCCAGTGGCTATGCTCAAATCCATTCGGGTCCTTCTTGCTATTGCTGCCTTCCATGATTATGAAATCTGGCAGATGGACGTAAAGACGGCTTTTCTGAATGGAAATTTAGAAGAGAGCGTCTATATGGATCAGCCAGAGGGTTTCAATCAGAGTGGGAGCAGCGGGAAAGTATGCAAGCTGCTTAAGTCCATTTACGGACTAAAGCAGGCATCACGGAGTTGGAACATCTGTTTTGATGAGACAGTCAAAGAATATGACTTTATCAAAAATCCAGATGAACCGTGCATATATAGTAAAGTTGTGGCCAGAAGTGTCGTATTCCTCGTCTTGTATGTGTATGACATTCTATTGATAGGAAATGACATTCCTATGCTTCAATCTGTCAAAGGATTCTTGTCACACAGGTTCTCCATGAAAGACCTGGGTGATGCCTCGTACATTCTGGGGATCCGGATCTATCGTGATAGATCCAAGAGGATGTTGGGACTTTCGCAGTCCAGGTATATCGACACCGTACTGAAAAGATTCAGTATGGAAGATTCTAAGCGCGGTAATTTACCGGCTTGTCACGGAATCACCCTCTCCAAAGAGATGTCTCCCAAGACTGATTTGGAAAGGGAACGCATGTCAATTATACCCTACGCTTCTGCGGTAGGCTCTATAATGTATGCGATGTTGTGCACCAGACCAGATGTAGCTTATGCACTGAGCGTGGTAAGCCGGTATCAGTCAGACCCAGGGGAGAAACACTGGATAGCAGTAAAGAACATTCTCAAGTACCTGAGGAGGACTAAGGAGATGTTCTTGGTTTACGGCGGAAAAGACCTCAGGTTGGAGGCCTTTGCTGATTCCGGCTTCCAGAGTGATAAGGACGATTCCAAGTCCATGTCGGGTTATGTCTTTACCCTCAATGGAGGGGCGGTGTTCTGGAAGAGCTCCAAGCAGGACACCGTTGCTGACTCGACGATGGAAGCGGAGTATACAGCTGCTTGCGATGCCGCAAAAGAAGCAGTCTGGATGAAGAAGTTCCTAACAGAACTTCAGGTTGTTCCTACCATAGTTGATCCAATACCTCTGTATTGCGACAACAACGGAGCTATAGCTTTAGCGAAGGAACCAAGGTCCCATCAGAAGTCCAGACACATCTTGAGGCGGTATCACCTGATCAGGGAGATCATTGATCGTCAGGAGATCGAGGTTCGGAGAGTTGCTTCAGAAGAGAACATTGCTGATCCATTCACGAAGGCCCTTCCTCAGATTCAGTTCGAGAGGCTACTCGAGATCATTGGTCTACGATATGCCAGTACATGGCCCTAGTGCAAGTGGGAGATTGTTAGTGTTTATGCCCTAGAAGGCCATTACTGTATCATACTAGTTTGTATATTACTTAATGGAAGCTTGGGATATTCACATGTATATATCAGTCTTGCTAAACATGGTAGTATGCTACTTGGTTTTTCTATCTTAATATGTGAGTGTACGTATTGATAGAGCTCTTAGGATCTTGCTTGTCTACCAGCGTTGTGATGGCAGTCACACTAGTGGGGGCTGGGTAGTCTACAAGCACATCCTTATTCAGGTCCCTGGTCGTTGGATTATCGAGACAGAGCATCGATATCCGGAGTAGACTAGTGTGTACGCTTCTCATCCCAGTTGGGGAGATGGTCTGTCCCACAGCCGTCAGTACGTCGTACTGGAGATAGTATGCAGGTGCTCGTTAGGTTACGGGTACACCGGACAGGACTCATAGGGAACTGTTGGTTGGTTTGATACCAGTCGTCAGTGAACAGTTCCCAGGTGACATGAGTACAGCGTAGTCCGCAGACTTGACACTGCTACTTCGCCTCGAGTGTGTCCCACTGTTCTTAGATTGCTACCCTACCACGGCTCAAAGGAGTCGTGCAAACAGGTAGCAGTTGGGTGCAGTCCCGAGCATTTGGAGGCAGTGGCGGTTAGACAGGATTCGTCCCTCCCGGTATTGGGAGTAGATATCGTGCTGTGTCAGAGAGCCATTACGCAAAGTCCCTGGCCAGGGCAAGCGAGATTTACTGGTGGGTTCCAGTAGTTTCTCAGGGTGTAATGGGCTTCACTCCGACACGACTTATACCGCTATTAGGGGACTGACGGTTGCCGCCCCCCTAGGCCCGATATGCGATAGTCTTGGACGAACGGACCGGACTGTATGGAGATTGTCACATCAGACTCAGTAGGAGTTCGGATGGGTTTCCTCATCGGCCTTCTTATCGACAACTACCTGGGGACCGTTACGTACAGCTAGTGCCGCTTGCGGTCTGTGGTTAAACCCACTGCCAGCGTAGTAGTCGAGTCTCTAGAGTCCCACACAGAGAGTTTCCTACTCCAGGCGAAACGATATAGAGGTTGCATGGTTTTGCGACAAAGGGTTCGGACGCATACGTGCGTTTATGCACGTATGACTTTTCGGACAGTTTTTACCAGTCGGCTTTGGTTTAAGCCAGTTACTGGTATCCGGTTATCGGTTTTTTACAGTCTAAAGTTTTTCCGTATTTTTGCGGATTGGAGGGGCGTTCTCGTAATTATACGAGAAGCTTCTAGAAGATGTGACTAAGGAGGTTAAGGTGACATAAGCTTTGGATAAGATTAGTGATGTCATGAGGGTGATTCATCATGGTCATTAATGCACCATAAATGCTTAATGACTCATGATAATGAATCACCTCTTTTCATTTATGAAGCATGCTTATTCATTTCTATTATTCATTTTTGTAAAATAAGAATGCTTCATAATATATTATGATACACTCTCTCTCATCTCATTATCTCATCTCACATTCTCTCTCCTCAAGCTCTCATCTTCAAGAAACTAATCCTTAATCCTCATGTGTTGAGATCAAAGGATTAGTTAGACTTAAACATCCATTACCTTCACTCTATATCATCCTTTCTTCTTTGATTAGCAATCAAAGTAGATTAGTTGCCTCAAGTTAGAGGTGTAGCTTGGAGTTTTGCTCTCGGGTGGATCGTCTACTACGTAGAGAAGGCCGAGGAGAACAAGGAGATCGTAAAGACGAAGGACTAGTTTCATTTGGTATAATCCCTAAACACAATAGTTAAGAAACACTTTGTGTACGGTTATTTATAGTTTAGCTTCGATTTAAGCGGTTAGTCGATGTTCGTTCTTTAAACATGATCGTTTTTGAAAATTCCGCCTCCCCACAAGTACTGGGGTGAAGTACATCGACTTACAGAAAGGGCCGACGATCCCTTTACCGGGAGTGACCCCTTTAGCAAAACTGGAAAAGCCTCAAAATCACTCCATTTCAAAACTTCATTTGATTCTACAACGATATCGAGTTCATTACGCAATAGGTTTTCAGAAAAACCTGACGTAGCCCTTCGTCATTTCAGATAAAGACTATTTAGTATTCGTGCTGCGTTTGTTGACCTCTGTCAAGGCGTAGTGTGCGGTAGCTAACTAGTAATTATCTGCAAAGCATGTGATGTGATTAGATTAGGGTAGTCGTACGACCTTGTTGACCTCTGTCAAGGGTCGTGCGGGTGGGTTTGATTCAATCAAGAAATGACGGGTTGAACTTGACTAGTGCACTATGATTTGTTGACCTCTGTCAAGGTCATGGCACACTAGGGGCAAAATATTATCGGGAATTTCAAGTGTTGAAATTTGCAATGAGATTGCAAACCTTCTATGAGATAGTTGGATCCCGATACCTACTGCGAGTAAGAGTTACTCCTGGGAGAGTTTTGCACATTGCAATTAGCCGATCAAGTAGGTGTCTAGAAAAGTGTCAACGAGGTTACGCCTCTGGGAAAACGAGGTTTACATTAATTAGGTTCGTGCGAAAGCACGGGGGACCTCCCTCAAAGTACCGACACTGGCCTGGCTGAAAGATTGGCGAACCTGTAGTGTGTAATTAATCCCGGCTAGTCTTTCCTTTTAGGGTTTGAAGGAAGATTTGATAAAAAAGCAGTGGGAGCCATCCTGATTAGATAAGATAATAACCAATCTGATCTTGCACGAGCATACGCTAAAGTGTTTTCTTCTCTCTCTCTCCAGGTAGCGACCATGTCATGCCCTAATAAAGATAATAATATGGATGTATTGACTGAACCCGCATGTTATACTGTGCTGGGGAACGTTGGTTCCGTTCTTTCTTATAAGAGTTATAGGAATGAACAGGACATAGGGGAATACCAGGATTCCCATGCCACCCGATTGAAGAAAGTACATGTTGATGCATTTTCTTCGGGTGTGTTCGTTACAGAGAACTGTTTCTCCATTTGCTCTACGTCCTGGGTATTAGATACCGGGTCAGGATCCCATATACGTAATCAGTTACATGGGCTTAGAAAAGGTAGAGAACTTGGAGAAGGTGATAAAGACATTAGAGTTGGAAATGGTGCAATTGTTGCAGCTAAGACTGTCGGGGAATATCACCTTGCATTACCAACTGGTAATACATTGGTTCTGAACGAATGCTATTACATGCCGAACCTGATATGCAACATTATATCGGTTTCTTTGTTGAGTAAAGAGGGATATAATTTTGTATTACAGGACAATGTTATGAACATTTTCCGTAACCAAAAGTTGGTTGGATCAGGCACGTTATGCAATGGCATTTATGTTCTAAATCAATCAACAGTTATGAGCATAACAAACACACACAAGAGGAAGAGTTCTGAACTGAACGAATCCTTCTTATGGCATTGTAGACTGGGTCACATCAATGCGATACGACTGGCTAAGTTGCATAAGGATGGGTATTTGAAACCATTCGAATTTTCATCTTATGACACTTGCCAGTCATGTCTCAAAGGCAAGATGACCAAAACTCCGTTTACGGGACACGGAGAAAGAGTTACCGAACTCTTGGGACTAATACATAGTGATGTATGCGGTCCCATGTCTACGCATGCCAGGGATGGTTCTTCGTACTTCATTACATTCACTGACGATCTCTCAAGATACGGACATGTGTACTTGATAAGACACAAGTCTGAAGCTTTTGAGAAATTTAGAGAATATAAACAAGAAGTCGAAAAACAAACCGGAAAAAGTATTAAAATCCTACGATCTGATCGAGGAGGTGAATACTTGAGCAATGAATTCCTGGACTTCCTAAAAGAGAATGGGATTCTCTCTCAGCTTACTCCTCCGTATACACCACAGCACAACGGTGTATCGGAGCGGAGGAATCGCACCCTATTAGATATGGTGCGCTCTATGATGAGTACAGCTGAGTTACCTATTTCCTTCTGGGGGTATGCGCTTGAGACAGTGGCATACCTATTGAATCAAGTTCCAACTAAATCTGTACCTACCACACCATATGAGATATGGAGTGGGAAGAGACCATGTCTTAAACGAGTTAAGATATGGGGTTGTCTGGCCTATGTCAAAAGGCAAAATCCAGACAAACTCGAGGCACGGTCAGTTCTATGTAAGTTTGTGGGATATCCTAAACATTCAAATGGATATTTATTCTACCACAGTGAACAACAAAAAGTGTTTATTGCTCAACATGCCATCTTTTTCGAAAAGGAATTTCTTGCAAAAGAGATTAGTGGCTCTGAGGTAGAACTGGAAGAAGTTCCAGAAACACAAACTATAACTGAAGATTTAGTGGAACCACAAGATTCGGTAGTACCCGACGAACCTCAGCCTCTCCGCCGATCTACTAGGGTTTCTCGTCCACCTGAGAGATACTACGGTTTTCTCATTGATGGTGGAAGCGAGGATTGCATCATGGAGGATGATGACCCAACTAGCTTCGAGCAGGCCATCACGAGTGGGGACTCAGTGAAATGGCTGGATGCTATGCGGTCCGAGATGGAATCCATGTACACCAACAAAGTATGGACTTTGGAAGTTGCTCCTGAAGGGGTAAAACCCATTGGGAGCAAGTGGATCTTCAAGAAGAAACTTGGTGTAGATGGGAAAGTGGAGACTTTCAAAGCTAGACTTGTTGCAAAGGGTTTTCGTCAAAGACCAGGTGTGGACTATGACGAAACCTTTTCTCCAGTGGCTATGCTTAAATCCATCCGGATCATGCTTGCCATCGCTGCATATCATGATTACGAAATCTAGAAAATGGATGTTAAGACCGCCTTTCTAAATGGTGATTTAGAAGAGTGGGTGTACATGACTCAGCCAGAGGGCTTCGTAGATAGTGGGAGCAGCGGGAAGGTGTGTAAGCTGCTTAAATCCATTTATGGATTAAAGCAAGCATCGCGGAGTTGGAACATCTGCTTTGACGTCGTTATCAAAGAGTTTGATTTCGTCAAAAATCCAGATGAACCTTGTATCTACAAGAAGGTGGCAGAGAGTAAGGTTGTCTTCCTCGTATTGTACGTGGACGACATACTCTTGATAGGAAATGATATTCCTATGCTGCAAGCGGTCAAGCTCTTCTTATCACAAAGATTCTCAATGAAAGATCTTGGTGATGCCTCCTGCATATTGGGAATTAGGATCTATAGAGATAGATCCAAACGGATTTTGGGATTATCCCAATCCAGGTACATTGACACCATACTAAAAAGGTTTAGTATGGAAGAGTCCAAGCGTGGGAACTTGCCCACGATCTCTGGAGTCACTCTCTCCAAAGAGATGTCTCCCAAGACTGATTTGGAGAGAGCTCGCATGCAAGGGATACCCTATGCTTCGTCTGTAGGCTCTATCATGTATGCGATGCTATGTACCAGACCCGATGTAGCATACTCACTAAGTGTAGTGAGCAGGTATCAAGCTGATCCTGGAGAGAGTCACTGGACAGCTGTGAAGAGCATTCTCAAGTACTTGCGAAGGACTAGAGATATGTTCTTGGTGTATGGTAACGGAGAGCTCCAAGTGGAGTCCTTTACCGATTCGAGCTTCCAGAGTGATAAGGACGACTCTAAGTCGCAGTCGGGCTTTGTCTTTACCCTTTACGGAGGGGCGGTTAGCTGGAAGAGTTCCAAGCAGGAAACCGTGGCAGACTCGACGATGGAGGCTGAATACATCGCTGCCAACGATGCTGCCAAAGAGGCTGTCTGGATCAAGAAGTTCATTACTGAACTTGGAGTGGTTCCATCCATTGAGCGTCCAATACCTTTGTATTGCGATAACAATGGAGCGGTGGCTTTGGCCAAGGAACCCAGGTCCCATCAGCGATCCAGGCATATTCTGAGGCGGTATCACCTGATCCGGGAGATAGTTGATCGCCGGGAGATCGAGGTCAGGAGGGTTGACACGAAGAACAACACGGCGGATCCACTCACGAAGGCCATTTCCCAGATACAGTTTGAGAAACTCTTCGGGATGCTCGGTATGCGATACTACAGCAGCTGGCCCTAGTGCAAGTGGGAGATTGTTAGTTGTATGTATGCCGTAGAGACCAGTATTGTACAGATGTTGTATATTATATTGGATGCTTGGACATATATAGAGATGACTTTCTTGCTCGATATGATAGTATGCTATCTGGTTACTCTTTATCTTAACATGTATACTAGTCTCTTTAAACTGTCTTATGGTTACATGTTGGTAAAGCCCTTAGGATGTGTACTTGACTGCCTGGACTATGATGCAGATCATACTAGTGGGGACATGGTAGTCCATAAGTACATCCTTCAAGGTCCCTAGTCGTAGGTGTATCGAGACGGGGCATCGATATACCAGTGTAGACTAGCGTATATGCTTCTCGACCCATGAGATGGGCGATGGATGATCCCATATCCATTGGTGTTTGACATCAGAGATGGTGTACGGGTGCTCAGTGGAGACTGGGTACACTGGACGGACTCGCCGAGAACTCCCAGTTGGTATTATACCTCACGTCAGATGGCAGTTCTCAGGTGACACTTGTGCAGGTTAGTCTGTAGACCCGAGATCATCATAGAGTCTTGTGTGATTCCCACTGTGCTTTGATCTCCACCTTACCACGTCCATGAGGGCGTGCAAAACGGTGGTCTTTGGGTATAGTCCCGAGTCACATGGAGGCAATGAGCGATAGGAGGGGTTTCGTCTCTCCCGGTATTGGGGGTTGATGTTGCGCTGTGCTCGATTGGCCGTAACAGGGAAGTCCCTGGCCAGGGCTGATCAGAGATTTGCTGGTAAGTGTTACCAGTAGTTTCTCGACCCGTTATGAGCCTCACATCGGCACGACTTACCGGTTATTGGGGTCTGACGTTTACCACCCCTAGACTTGATATGCGACATATCAGACGAGAAGACCGGACTGTACGGGAAGTGTTGCCGATCGGTGTTCATAACAGAATACTGCATTTTATACCGCCCATTCTTACGCTCGGTTGTTTATAGGTAGGTGCTTTTAATCCGTGTTTGTTACATATTTGCAGGATACAGGTTCTCGGTTCTAAAACGGTGAAATTCATGGAAAACACGACAAAATCCGGGTTCCTGCCAACCACTGAGAAAATACGGTCTCCGCTCGTCATCCGTATGTTGCCAGATACCAGTTTAGGAAGACAAAATGTCAAATCATTGTCACCTTCATGCACAAGGCTCAATGGCAACAACAAGTTCCAAGAAATCTACGCGGAGCTCGAGGCAATCATGACAAATGCATCCACAAAAGTCCACCTTTCCTCAACAGAAATTCTGGAAGAAAT
The DNA here is from genome assembly GCA_030015575.1 of Agapanthus africanus. Lineage (NCBI taxonomy): Eukaryota > Viridiplantae > Streptophyta > Magnoliopsida > Asparagales > Amaryllidaceae > Agapanthus > Agapanthus africanus. The sequence goes on along the minus strand of CM057343.1, from coordinate 495,815,876 downwards.
GTGAATGTATTTTAAGAAAATATATGTACCACACTGAAGGGGACAGCAGACCAGGGCCGTACTGAAAAGCCCATGCCCTAACTCCATCATAGGGCCGCGGATCCGCGGCCAATAGGGGGTATTGGCGGCGGATCCGCGGCCGTACGGGCGCCGCAGCTTGTCAACTTTTATGGGTATTTTGGTCTTTTCACATGGGTCCAGTTTGTTGCCCTAGATTTCATTTTCCCTGCCTATAAATACAGCAGATCTGAGCCCAACCAAGGGTCATTCTTTTGTTCTTCTTTCTTTTTAGGATTTAGTCTTTTTCTTCTTCTTCTTCATTCTTTTTCCATGAAAATTGTAGTGAGAGCTTTTTGAGTGGGAGATCAATGAAGATGAGGGCTTTTTGTATCATTCTCTCTTGTTTCTTCTTCCTCTTGAGATTCTTGCTTTCTCTTGATCATTCAACCTCTTCATTGAGCTTGAATGGTTAAGGGTTAGTTATTGATCTCAAGGGTCGTTTTCTTTCATGGAATTAGCACTTCATTTCACATGCGTTCTCTACCCTTCCCTTGATCTTGCAACCTCTTGATTGAGCTTGCAAGTTTAAGGGTTGGCTATTGATCACATGCTTGTCTTGAGTTCTAGTTTCTTGTTCTTTTTATTTGCTTATTTATTACTTGCTTTTTATTACCTTGCTTTACTTTCTTGCAATTTATATTCATGCACTTTAATTACTTGTTTGTAATCTTTTCTTTTCTTTGTTCTTTTCTTTTTGTTCTCTCTTTTTGGTTCTCTTTTGTGAATGAATGTAATTATTATTGTTAAGAAGAAATACGGTATTATAAGTTAACATTTCTTTACCCATTTCCTTTTCCCGTATTTTCCATTGAACTCCGCCCAAACCATACGCAAGCGCTCCGTTAGGCATCGTACCCTGACAAGGTAACGGTGATTTCTAACCGCGACCGGTTGCGTTCGGTTTGGCCGGAGGCGAAAGCAAGAGACAAGAACGGAAGGACAAGGGTAAATAAGCCGTATTCCACGAATGTCGCGCTTAAATCCCCTAATCCACGTTGTTGCCGATTGCTCTAGCTTCAATTGGTCAAGATTCGGCTCAAAGGTTTTGAGTACGGATTTCTTTAGCTTATAATCTCGTATCTTTTTCTTAACAACTTTATACTTGCAAATAATACACTTAGGATAGAATCGAACAACTCATACAAAAATTCTTTATTGACTCGTCTAAAACAAGAAAGGACATACAAGCTTCTCCCTGTGGATCGACCCGTGCTCAACCGGCTAGCTGCATAGCGACACCGTCTTGATTGCGGTTAACTTTAATTCTTCCAATCAAATGGCGCCGTTGCCGGGGAGACGGTAACGTATTTCTTTTCTTGTTATTCGGGTTAATATTCTTTTTGTATATATATAAAAAAAAAGAAAAAAAAAATATTCTTTTTGTTTTTTTTTTGATCATTTTGTGGGCAAGAGTGCAGATTTTTGCAGATTTGCAAACTGCGATTGTGGGGAGCAAAGTGTACATTCAGGGCTAAGGTGATTGCAAAGTACAGTGCCAAAGATCCGGGTAGTTTGACCCGCGCAAGCGAACTTTTCAAGCTTACCGGATTTGATTCAACGGGGGTTTCCGAACCCAAAAACTTAACGGTACGTACTTTACTAACACCTTCTTCTCAAATCCGACGCTTCCAATATAGTATTCTTTGCAGGATTCTTTGCAAGTTCGCTAGCAAACGCTAAAAATTGACTAACCCGTATTTGTTGCAGTGCCGTGCTTAAACTAAAAAACGATTTTTTGATTCTTTATAGAATTTTTATTGAATTGCGCATTGCATACATTAATACGGACTTAAGGGCAAGCGAACCCCACAATATACGGTAAAGGATTTCATCACCTTTTCCGTGGCCCACAAATCACGAACTTGAGCATAACGTTTACCCGCACAAATTTTAAAAGAAATTAGACTTTAAGCCTTAAGGACTTCGCGCTCACTAGGAGAAGTTAACTGTGTTTAGAACCTCGCTTAACGGTATATTGTTTACGGGGTGTCTAGGAAAGTGTTAACGGCGCAACCGCCAAAAGAGAAAGGGTTATTTAATTAAGGAACTTCGCGAAAGCGTTGGAAAACCTCCCCTTATCTCTGCACTTACCTGGCCTCGTGATCAGTGTATCTTGAGCCCGTTTCTCGACACAGTTTTATTTCGACAATCAAGTTCTGGAGCAGGTCTAGTTGACCTAGGTGAACCCTAGAACGATTAGGTGTGTGGTATTTTTGTGTCGTGATTGTTTTTGTCCATATTCTTTTTGTGTGTATATTTCATTCTTCTGTTAATATATAAACTATAAAAAAAAATATCACATTCTTTTTCCCCTCCTTTTCTCTACCTTTCTTTCTCTCTCTTCATATCATGGGTACCCCACCTTGAAAAACTCTTGCCGAACTTTGGTACCCCCAACCAGACATTACTTCTTACGGTTCTTGCTTTGGCCGAACTTCGAACGATCCATCCATGCCAAAAATTTCATTGAAAGATCGGATAGACGCGTCTAGGATAAACAATTTGGCTCCGCAATCAACTTCGTATCAACCATTTCAAACATTCATCCCTTCTTACATTGATACCCCTTCTTCGAGTCATGTTGCAACTCCAAGACCTATGTCTATTGCAGAACGTATTGAACAATCTCGTAGCCGATCTTTCACTCCTGTCACCACTTCAAATTCTTGGGATCAACAATTTCATTCACCTTCTTATCCAAATATTGATCCTACCCATGTCCAACCATTCAATTCCTACCAGTCCTACCCTACTTTTTCACCTTCCCTAGACATTGTTTCTGAACCGCCATTTGGGAATTTTCAGTATCCAAACAACTTTGAATCTTTTACTGAAACCCCTTCACAACCAATGTCTAGTCTAGAACAATCCTTGGAAGACTTTAGGGTAGCGTCAAGCCAACAGATGATGGATTTGAATGCGTCCATGGCCGCTCTCATACAACCTACTGACCCGGTAACTAGTTTCCAGCTAGCTCCAAATTTTCCAATGTATGATGAGGCGGTAGGACAGGCTGTGAATTTGAGTGGAGAGAGTGAGCTGTACCCCCTTCCGAATCAAGCCTACCCCGTCCAAATTGAATCCCACAACTCCTGTGTTGAAAGTCTATCAAGTGTCCCAAATGAATTATCAGTTGAAGATAGAATGTTTAATGAGTTGTGCGACTTTGTAGTATTTGATTTGCCAGATTGTGAAGGGACCTTGCCAAGTGAAACCATACCCAAACCTTTTGACCTCTACACCTCCACTCTAGAACCTGAATTGAATGATATCCATGCTTTTGAGGAGGTGTCTGAGAATATTGATTTTCACTTGATTAAGGATATTGACGCGGGGAATAATTTGGATGATGAACCCATAGATTTGGCTGAGTTTTTCTCTTCAAATCATCATCCCGAGTCATTAAATGTTTTTCCCGAACCCCATATGCGTCTGGATTTTGAAGAGAAGTGCATGGATGTGCTAAATTTTGAGGAGAATATTGAGAATAGTTTTGAGGATGAACCAGTTCTGCTTGATGAGTCGGATTTTCCAATTCGTCCTGTTCCTTCCACTGACTGTGTACACCCTCCTGAACCTTTAACCGATAACCTTCCTCAACCACTCCCCTCCACCCTTTCCATCATTCCGACCATGCAAGAAACCGTCTCACTTTCATTTCCTGTGTCTGGTTTACCAAGTTCGGCGTACCCATGGTTTCTTACGAATCTTGAGGGATTTGACCCAATCTCTCGCCGGATAAATATATTAGCACAATCGCTTTTCACACATCGGTCATCACAAATTGTGCTAATCTATTTACTCCATTTGCACCCTCAAGTTCGTATTCCACTTCTTTTTCCCTTCCGCCATTCTTCTTCCTCTCATATACCGAGACCATATCCCGCTTCTCTCCGCATATGGTCTCGCGTATTCTCCATTTCTTTTCTCTACGCCATCTTTGACCAACCACTGCTTTATCATGATAAGATCTTTGAATGGTTGGTGTTAACTTTCGGCCTGTGTAAGGCCTTGTATAGCCTGATACTGTTCTCTTTCCCCCCTAATCCTGAATTTCAACGCTTAACAGTGGAAACACTGTTTTACTTAAGTTTGGGGGGGACACCTTTTTTGTATATATTTTTTGTTTTCTTTGTTGTATATAATTTGTTTTTAGGGAGCGCCGGTAATTTTGACCCTCTTGGTGTAGCCTGACAGTGAGGGCACTGTCAAGTTTAAGTTTGGGGGTGTGCTCGGTAAGCTTTCTTCCTTCGCATTCATTTGTATATTTTGCATTTGCATACCTTATTTAAAAACCCATAAAAATCGAAAAAATTTCCAAAAAATATAAAAACTTTGTCGTCAAGTTAGCTAATAGGGTAACTTAGATCTTTATTCCGAAAGTTTAGTTGATATAATAGAAATAACTAAATTCTAGGCTTAGGAATTGAAAACCCTAAAAATAACCCTCATTCTGTTTAAACTTGGTAAGTATACGTCCTTACAGTTTTTTTTTGAGAAATAGGTAATCTTGAGTTCAGTTCTTTAGTTAAGTCAATATGAAGGGAAAGTATTGATGCTCTACTGAAGGATAAGTCTGAAAAATAGTTTCTTTTCTTGAGTTCAAATTTAGAAAGTATATACCCTACAAACTGCACATACACGCACCTTGAAACTTGGGATAGTAGAGGATACCTAGAAATACTCTTACCTGAAAGCCTAGTATGAAAGAAAAAATGGTATTTAAAGCTAAACACCAAAAGAGCATATTGAAAAATATATCCGGTCTTGAAAAAGAAAAAGAAAAAAAAAGAAAAAGAAAAAGAAAAAAATAGAATAAAGTCAAGACCTGGAAACTGCTATTTACGCTTTAATGTTCACACATTCAGTAATCGGTCGTTAGTGCCTCAAGAAGCATTAATAGTCGCATGAAAGATGTGTGAGCAAATCCGTCCATCCTTAATGAAAAGAAGTAGTATTAGGTATTAGGGCAAGGGTATTATAGCTTGAATTGAATTCTTAAGTGTAGGGGTGCAAATTTACACACACGCAGGGGTATACAATCGATGTTTGAATAAAAGATAGAAATAAAGAATAAGACTTGTGTTTTCTGTAAAGGTGATAAAAATCCCTAATTTGAGGCCGCACTTTAGAAGGAAAACTCAGGAGAACCAACATCTTTCTAAACTTTTTTGGAACGTATAAGACCTAAAGTTAAATAGATAGGAGGTGTGAAAAATAAGGGTTGGATATTTCTCACTTAGGATGATAGAATTTCTAACGTAAATACTGAACTGTAGGAGTAGAATCTATGTTAACTTATGACACTAGCTTGACGGGATTTTGTGGGTGTAATCCGCTGAAAACCCTCAGGAGACAACACTCCTCCTACTAGGGACACCTAGAGATTTAACGGCTTGTTGCACGCGCTCAGTGCAATCGCGTTCCCTGCGAAAGTGCGGTTAGGATTTTATTTTTTGTGAATAATTGGTTTTGCTCGGGACGAGCAAAAGTTAAGTTTGGGGGTATTTGTTCATCACAGAATACTGCATTTTATACCGCCCATTCTTACGCTCGGTTGTTTATAGGTAGGTGCTTTTAATCCGTGTTTGTTACATATTTGCAGGATACAGGTTCTCGGTTCTAAAACGGTGAAATTCATGGAAAACAGGACAAAATCCGGGTTCCTGCCAACCACTGAGAAAACACGGTCTCCGCTCGTCATCCGTATGTTGCCAGATACCAGTTTAGGAAGACAAAATGTCAAATCAATGTCACCTTCATGCACAAGGCTCAATGGCAACAACAAGTTCCAAGAAATCTACGCGGAGCTCGAGGCAATCATGACAAATGCATCCACAAAAGTCCACATTTCCTCAACAGAAATTCTGGAAGAAATGTGAATGTATTTTAAGAAAATATATGTACCACACTGAAGGGGACAGCAGACCAGGGCCGTACTGAAAAGCCCATGCCCTAACTCCATCATAGGGCCGCGGATCCGCGGCCAATAGGGGGTATTGGCGGCGGATCCGCGGCCGTACGGGCGCCGCAGCTTGTCAACTTTTGTGGGTATTTTGGTCTTTTCACATGGGTCCAGTTTGTTGCCCTAGATTTCATTTTCCCTGCCTATAAATACAGCAGATCTGAGCCCAACCAAGGGTCATTCTTTTGTTCTTCTTTCTTTTTAGGATTTAGTCTTTTTCTTCTTCTTCTTCATTCTTTTTCCATGAAAATTATAGTGAGAGCTTTTTGAGTGGGAGATCAATGAAGATGAGGGCTTTTTGTATCATTCTCTCTTGTTTCTTCTTCCTCTTGAGATTCTTGCTTTCTCTTGATCATTCAACCTCTTCATTGAGCTTGAATGGTTAAGGGTTAGTTATTGATCTCAAGGGTCGTATTCTTTCATGGAATTAGCACTTCATTTCACATGCGTTCTCTACCCTTCCCTTGATCTTGCAACCTCTTGATTGAGCTTGCAAGTTTAAGGGTTGGCTATTGATCACATGCTTGTCTTGAGTTCTAGTTTCTTGTTCTTTTTATTTGCTTATTTATTACTTGCTTTTTATTACCTTGCTTTACTTTCTTGCAATTTATATTCATGCACTTTAATTACTTGTTTGTAATCTTTTCTTTTCTTTGTTCTTTTCTTTTTGTTCTCTCTTTTTGGTTCTCTTTTGTGAATGAATGTAATTATTATTGTTAAGAAGAAATACGGTATTATAAGTTAACATTTCTTTACCCATTTCCTTTTCCCGTATTTTCCATTGAACTCCGCCCAAACCATACGCAAGCGCTCCGTTAGGCACCGTACCCTGACAAGGTAACGGTGATTTCTAACCGCGACCGGTTGCGTTCAGTTTGGCCGGAGGCGAAAGCAAGAGACAAGAACGGAAGGACAAGGGTAAATAAGCCGTATTCCACGAATACCGCGCTTAAATCCCCTAATCCACGTTGTTGCCGATTGCTCTAGCTTCAATTGGTCAAGATTCGGCTCAAAGGTTTTGAGTACGGATTTCTTTAGCTTATAATCTCGTATCTTTTTCTTAACAACTTTATACTTGCAAATAATACACTTAGGATAGAATCGAACAACTCATACACAAATTCTTTATTGACTCGTCTAAAACAAGAAAGGACATACAACCTTCTCCCTGTGGATCGACCCGTGCTCAACCGGCTAGCTGCATAGCGACACCGTCTTGATTGCGGTTAACTTTAATTCTTTCAATCAATCGGCTCGACGGGAGTTGTAGCAGGTTCGCTTGTTCTCTTCTGATCGCTCAATACCCGGGTGGCCGTTACGTTTAGCTGACCGCTTGCGGCTTGGGGGTGCTTGATATGATCATCACCCACTGCCGGCGTATTGAAGAGTCTCAGAGTCCCACAATGGAGTTTCCTAGTCCAGGCGAAACGTTGTGGTGCGCGTATGCGATATGCGCATGGACCCGATTAAAATGCGCGTATGGGATACCGTATATTGATCGGGCCGCTAGCTTTTGGTAGGGGTCATATGAGATATGGCCGGATCGGTAAATCAAGTGTTGATTTATCATTTAACCATTAGTTGCTCACTAGAAATCCTTTCTTGTGTTGGAATGGATGTATGAATGCATGTATGTTTTTCTTTCATTCTAGTTTCATGCACATATGGATGTGTATACATACATACATGCATACATACATTTATCATGGTTGGATATATATGAAAATGGTGGCAATATAAGACTCACACCATGGCATTTTTATGAATTATTATTGTATTTATATTTAAACATAAAAGGAAATAAAAGGTTCATTATTGTTTTCTTCTACACTCTTCTTTTGACCTAACCATTCTCACCCACCTTTTAACCTTTGGTTAATTTCCTTTTGTGTTTTAACTCTAGTACAATAATGATTCAACCATGGTTTGAGATGATAGATGGAAAAGATATATTGATATATTTTTCTATTTTCATTAAGAGATAGAGTTATCATCTTCTTCAATATTGCCATTATCTTCTTCTTCCTCCTTCATAGCTCTCTAGATTTTTGTAGTGAGCTATATAATCAACAAGTTAGGATTTTGAAGTGAGAAAGAGAACCACAACACCATTCTACACAAGTATAGCCCACTTGTTTAGGGTGTTAACTTGATTCCGTTCACTTGATCGGAGAAAGTCACAAGCTTGGACAAAGCGGACTCCGGGTGGATCATCGGTGACGTCGAGGAGTTCAAGCGGAGTTTTTTCAACCCCCAAGTAGCCGAGGAGTCTAGCGTAGGGAGCTACAAAGGTTGTACTCTCTAAATCCTAGCTTTCCTTTCATATGTTGATATGGAAATTTTTCGAAACCCTAATCGATTCTAGGAACGATTCTATGTTCATTAGCTTAGCACCCTAAAGACTACTTATTTGGTTCATGTGATGCTTCCAAACCCTTCATGAGGTGCTATGCTAACCCAACATCAACGACAAGGAATGCCCTCATTTGATGCACAAACACTTGTAGGTTCTCTCGATTTACAAGAAGAAAACACTCTTGCAAGATCCTTACGACTTCTATGAAAACATACATTTAGGAATCCTCACGATTCCTAAGGAGAAACGACACCTACGAGATCCTCACGACTCGTAGGGAGAAACACCTTTATGAGACCCTTACGGCTCATGAAGTCAAAAACCTTAGTCGACAGGATTTTAACCCTATTTGCTAAGCCACCTTTGTTCGAACTAACAAAGACAGATGATAATTCGCTCCTGGCAATATCCCAGTTGTAGCGATGCTGATGCCAAAATCGGTATCAAATTCCCAGTCCTTTCATGGCAAATGATGATTCGCTCGAGGCAACATTCCAGTCGCTGCGATACTGATGCAAGATTGGTCTCAGACCATGAGTTCCATACTCGAAAAAAATGCATATGAAATAGCCGAAATGTTTGGGTAACTCGCAATAAAAATCAGCGAGTAAAATATATGCATATAAAAATAGCCGGAATGTTTGGGCAACTCGCAATAAAAAGCAGCGAGTAAAGAAAAAGAAAAATAGCCGAAATGATTGGGCACCGTGAAAAATAGCCGAAATGATTGGGCAATCGCGACTTTCGCGATATAAAAAACTGAAATGATAAAGAAATAAAAAAATTATTAAAAAATGAAGTGAAACTTTTTGCCCTGCAGGTAAGTCCATACTGACCACTGTATACAATCCATGGGCATAAACAAAAAGAGAACCACATGTCCTAACAAACTATATCAAAAGGAGAGTCAGGTCTCAGTGACAATATCTGCATCCCAGAAGACCCACAACAGCGTTCCTCCTCATTCCAGCAGGATATGGACGCGACGTCCACCAAACGGAGCCATGGCAAAGTCCCTAGTTCCAGATTTCAACGGCGACATCTACGCCTAGAGATCATCAACGGCGTTCCTCCTCATTCCAGCAGGATACGGATGCGACGTCCACCAAATGGAGCCATGGCAAAGTCCCTAGTTCCAGATTTCAATGGTGACATCTACAGCCTAGAGATCATCAACGACGTTCCTTCTCATTCCAACAGGATACGGAAGCGACATTACCAATCGGAGCCACGGCAAAGTCCCTAGTTCCAAGACTCTATGGTGCACAGACAACTAAGTGTTAACCCCTGACCTCCCTGTCGTCAAGCAATGCTTCGACACGGAAACATAGCAACTTCTGACCTCCTTGTCGTCAAGCAACGCTTTGACTCGGATACATGTCATCTTCTGACCTCCCTGTCGTAAAGCAACGCTTCGACACGGATACATATCAACCCATGACCTCCTTGTCGTAAAGCAACGCTTCGACACGGATACATGTTAACTCCTGACCTCCCTGTCATCAAGCAACGCTTCGACTCGGATACATGTCAACCTCTGACCTCCCTGTCGTAAAGCAACGCTTTGACACGGATACATGTCAACTCCGGACCTCCCTGTCGTCAAGCAACGCTTCGACACAGATACATGTCAACTCCTGACCTCCTTGTCGTAAAGCAACGCTTCGACACGGATTTATGTCAACTCCTGACCTCCTTGTCGTAATGCAATGCTTCGACTCGGATACATGTCAACTTCTGACCTCCTTGTCGTAAAGCAACGCTTCGACTCGGATACATGTTAATTTCTGACCTCCCTGTCGTAAAGCAACGCTTCGACACGGATACATGTTAACCCCTGACCTCCTTGTCGTAAAGCAACACTTCGATACGGATACATGTCCAACTTCTGACCTCCCTGTCGTCAAGCAACGCTTCGACTCGAATACATGTCAACCTCTGACCTCCCTATCGTAAAGCAACGCTTCGACACGGATACATATCAACTCCTGACCTCCTTGTCATAACGTAACGCTTCGACTCGGATACATGCCAACTCCTGACCTCCTCGTCGTCAAGCAACGCTTCGACTCAGATACATGCCAACTCCTGACCTCCTTGTCGTCAAGCAACGTTTCGATTCGGATACATGTCAACTCCTAACCTCCTTGTTGTAAAGCAATGCTTCGACACAGATAAATATCAACCCCTGACCTCCCTATCGTAAAGCAATGCTTTGACTCGGACACATGTCAACCTCTGACCTCCCTGTCGTAAAGCAACGCTTCGACACGGATACATGTCGACCCCTAACCTCCTTGTCATAAAGCAACGCTTCGACACGGATACATGTCAACCCTCAACCTCCCCATCGAAGTAATGCTTCGACTCGGGAACAAGTCAACTCATCAACCACTTACAAGTCTTCTCGACTTATAAGGAAGAAAATTCTCTTGTGAGATCCTTACGACTCTCAAGAGAAAACGCACTTAGGAGTCCTCACGACTCCCAAGGAGAAAATGCACCTGCAAGATCCTCACGACTCGCAGGGAGAAAATTCTTTATGAGACCTTCACGGCTCATAAAGTTGGAAAGTCTTAGGCAGCGGATCTGAAATTGTTTCCTAAGCCATCACTACCATACAAAGTGTTCAAGATGAACTGTTATTTATCGTCTACAAGTTACACTTACTGGAGTAACATGACAATAACACAGCAAAGAAAGGAAGGCAATAATAAAAAAAATGTATCTTTTATTCACGAATTCAATTGAGTACAAGATGAATCATATAAAAGAATAAAATTGAATGAATACATGTTATTCGAAGATTACAAATATTTAATTGATACAAAGACAGCTACTGAGAAGGAGGCGTTTTCAACAAATCAGCTAGTTGCTCGCGCACTCCCCTCAACTCCTTCTCATGGTCGGCCGCTGCGGCCAGTTTCGCTTCGACTCGAGCCCGTTGCTGCAAGCAGGACGAAACCTTCTCATCGATTTCTCGTTGGGTAGCTTCACGACTCTGCGTAACCCGCTCAATGAAGTCGAGCTTCTGTCTCAATGCCAGCCCGTCCGAAATGCATCGCTACAGATTGTCAAAGACGGCTCTCAGTTGCGTGGCATTTATTTCAACTTGGGCGCACAGCCGGACGGATTCACCTGAAGCCTTCTCGCGTTCCTTCCGCCTCAAGGTCGCTTCTTGTTCAAAATGGTGAAGGAAAAGAACGCTCTGTTCAACCTATGCAGCCCGCTGGGCGTTCAAAGACAACACATCTGGAGCAGGACGCTTGAGCTCAATCTCATGCAGGCAGGCCTCAATCTTCCTGCAGTGGTTAGCCAAAGACTCAACAACGCTTTCGTTATGGAAGTTCACAAGTGTCGCCAGCATTAGATTAACTTCGGTAGAAAAATCTGCAGCGAATGTAGGGGCCTCCGCGTCAAGCTCCTCGATATATTTGCTTAACATACGCAGGCTGGTCACAGCGCCTTTGGAAGATGGACGTCTGGAAAAGGGTCCTTCAGGCATTAAGATTCGAGACTCGAAGGGCGAATCATAATCAGATGTCGGCTCAAGAGATAAAGAAAAATGCACGAGTAATAGGGTTTACTATACCGGCTGTTACAGGTGGTAAAGCTGGGAGTGCCGGAGGCGCGACTGTTCTTTCATCGCCTCCTTCAATTTGTAGTGCTGCAATCAATTTGAAATTAACAACGGCAGGGTCGCCCACCAAAAAAAAAAAAGGCCGTCGGCTAAAAAACTATACTCACCGGCACCAGCAGGTAAAGTGACTTCCGATTAGAAGGAGAAATATGGGGTCAGCACCTGATAAAGATGGTCAAAAAGGACTCCTGCAGGATTGTACCAATACGATGTCAGTACCAAGAGTATATTACCTGCAATGAACCCGATAAGTCGCAAACATATACCTTCCAGCACTCCAGACGACATGGGAGAAGGCAACGGGGCAACAGCTGTCACAGCGGCAACCCGAGACGCTTCAGATAGCGCAATCTCCGCATTTGCTGCACCTACACTCAAAACGAACAAAATGTCATCATATGGGAATGAATGGGATCGAAAGATAAAAAGAAAACAGTGACCCTGGATCTACCTGATAAGTCTCCAACCGAAACCTTGGCGAGAGCGTCACTAGGCACATCAGCTCCTTCGTTCTCCGCCATTGGAATAGTTTCTGCGCCCGTGGCTTCGTCCCCCGATTTGACAAGGGCCGTCGTGACACTCGCGATACCCGCTGATGGCAACGAACCACAAGGAGAAAGAGTGGTGATTAGGGCAGTCCTAGACTCCCGAGAGAGAGTAGCCATTTCGGGCTCTATGGTCGCCATCATCTTGTCTGCCGCCTCAACGTCAGGACTTGGCTCTACAAGATATGATATATAAGAATTTGAAGATCAAATTCCAAGAAAAGACTCAGCGTTATGTTACCTTGAGATGGCTTTTCGGCTTCTTCCCGAGCCGCGCGCACCATTTGTCTATGGACGGTAGACAGGGCAGCTGGGGCGTCTTCGGAAGAAATAGTGACGGATGGAATGGCGCTTGAGCCTACACCTATAGACAAAGTGGCATCACATTCCTTAGCCGCGCGCTTTCTACGCTTCTTGTCGGTCTTGGCAGTGAGAAGTGACCTCCTCAAGACCTCCGTCAAGGACGTCATCATCCGAACCAAGTTTTGCCTCTGGAGCCTCTACGGTGTCCGTCATCGGCTGTTTGAGCGAAGCTTCTTTCGGCAATACTGAGGGAGCTGGGACTTCGGCAGCCGGCCTTGGGAGTGTCGCCGCGTCACCATGCGGGATTGGCACCGCACTCAGGATAACCTGAGCCGAAGTAGTCCCCGTAATAAAAAAAAGGGGATCAGACTATCCATAAAGGAAAAAGGAATGAAGACACAATAAGCCGAAAGATACCGAGGCCCAAAGAAGCGCGAAGCCTCTCTTTTTCCTCAAAAGTCCGAAAGGGAAGCCGCCAGAGCCTTTTAAGCGGAGATGCCTGACAAAGAAGGATGTATTAATAAATGCATAATAAGAGAGATGGAAAAAGCTCAAAACGACATGACTAGAGCATACCCGTCTCCACAAATGATAGCAACGCCGCCTCTGCGCGAGCCTGTTGCTCGGAAGCCATAAGGGCGGCTTGAAGATCGGTATCATCCGCAGGCTTAATAAATAGACCCTTATTGGTCCCGTACTCACTCAAACCCTCGCTATAGGGAGCATGGGGCTCCTGGCTAAGTACGACGTCGAGAGAAAACATCGACTTCTTCTTCTTCTGCGAACGAGCCCCGGCGGCCGACGATAGGAGCCTACGCTTCATGGGCATTTTAGGGCGATGAGTCCCGATCTCAGTACCCACGCCAGACTCGGGAGATGCCGCAGCTACCGTTTCTACAGGCACACGGGGTAGGGGCAGCTCAGGCATAGCACGTGGTACCACAGCCGCAGCAGCTTCCCACAAGGGAGGATGGACGATGGTCCGTCGCTTCAAGGGAACGGCTGGATCACTAGCGGGGGCAGTGCTTTTTGCGACCGAGCAACAATTGTTTTTCTTCCTTAATAACGGCGCCCATCGAATGTTGATACCACGCCACATATGCGTTCAAGATTCACGGAACGCAACTCGGCTCACTGATAAAGAAATTAGAGCCGGTGTTCAACCGCATAAAATGGTGTAATGCGTTGCGAATACCTTCTTCTGTAGCGACTGGCTCAGTTTGGAAGGCTTCGAGCGGGACGCCTTGATTATAACTTGATTGCTGGGCGAAACGGTGCGGGTTGTACCTTATAAACAACGCCGAATCATTCTGCCTTAAAACAAGAAAGCCCGGCCTGATGGAGTATAAATGAAGAATCTCCTGAGCTTTCAAGGTAGAGGCCCCATCTTTAAAAGTGTCACGCAGAGGCTACGCCGTTTTTGTGGATTCTTTGCCGATGGTTAAAACCTTATCGACAAAGGTCATGCCATCTCCAACCATACGCGGACGAAGAAGCACACCCCTAGCCTCCCGCGGTGTCGGAGTTAAAAAAGAAGCGTCAACTAATCGCATAATCCGAGGGAAGTTGTAATTATCATAAAAACGAGGTCGTTTATGGACACCAAAAGCGCCAAGTACGTGCAGCTCGATCCATGACATAAAATAATGTAGCGAGAAAGTGACGGGCTATACCCCCGGCTGAGTGGTATCCGTTGCTAAGCTGAGACCATGGTACAAGTGTGCTAACCCGGCAATTCCGATGGCCACTTGCATTCCCGAAACCATACGATGGGCTGGGTAAAAGACTGATGGCCTCATATAACGAGGGTGCATTGGAAGCACGAACCAGTTCAGCCATAAGCCAATGAACCCCAACACGAACGTCTCTTCGTCGACGTCAGGAGCAGCAAGCTCCGTGAAGGGAACAATAGGAGCAGCTGGAATAAAGAAATTTTTTAAATCCATCTCCGCCGTCGGTTAGTTATCCAAACCAAAACCGAACGGGTCATCAAGCTTAGCGAACAGCGCAGCTTGCTTCAATAAGGCTTCCGGATGAAGAAAACGAGCGATGAAGTCTGCGTAGCTAACTCCATGCCCTCCGGACTCCAGAAATAGACTTTCGTATATATTCAACACCTTGATCAAGCTCGGGAATTGGTGTTGAATGGCATTCTCCGGGGTAATACCCATTAATACTAATTTGGTGTTAAAGATATAATCGTCTGGAGGAAGCAACTCCTCGTAGTGTTCTCCCCTAACGGGTAAGCCAGAGATCTCTGCAAACTCTTCCAAAGATACTGAGACTTTTCGATCCGACAGAAGGATGGTGTGGGTCGGAATATTCTATTGCTCCAGAAAAGCCTTGACCCGCCATGCAGGAGGCACGGAATATTGGAAGAGAGAAGCGTAAATTGCGGGATACAACCCAAGCTTCAGCATCTGCGACTTCTTGGCCGACAAGATATAGCGGGCCCACTTTAAATACCCCGCTGGATGGTGAGGAGTTAGGCCTATCATGTACGGCTGTCCCCATAGGCGCGACTCGCCCTGACATATACGCCGCCCCAAGGTATCCAAAGCCGTCGGCGGCTGTACGGGTATTGCAGCCATCGAAGGCTAAAGGAGACCCTCTGAGGTCCAGTTGACCTCCTCCACGGCATAGTTCACCGGAGGTACGTCAGCATAAGGGATTGCCAAAATAGGCTCCGAAGGTGCTGTGCAAGAGAAGCTCCGAGGGCCCCTGATAATTTTACTATACCATCTGCCCCGTAAATGGAGATTCTTTTGCTCCGGGTCGTGATCTTTGATCAACGCGAAGACTTCCCTGTCCACAGGCGCTTCAGGGAATCCGCTTTCCGAACGGACAAACGGGAAGAAATGTCAAAAGACATAATACCTGCGCGAAAAAGAAAAAAATAAAATTAATTAGCCGTCAAATGCTACAGTTTAAGTTCTTTCACTTGGTACTTTAAATTCGTACCGCACTGCAATGCAGTAGAAAGGGACCAAAGGGGACCCACACAATCTAGATGACAGTTCATCATTAATAAAACAACCTCTGAGACAGTCATTAAATGAAGAAATCCTAAAAGGATTCTCATTTAATGAGCGCCCTTTGGGCCAAGGAGTAAATCTCCCTTGAGAGCAGTGCTCTGCAACAGATATGACATCTGTCATAATTAATCATGAAGGAAATAAAAATTCCCCAAAGAAAAAATTCTGAACAGCCATTGCTCTGTGAAGACGATGGAATCATCCATCAAAACCCTAAAAGAAAAACTTTACTGAGTTAAAAATTCTGAGATCTTTAAGATCTGCAAGATGAACTCTAAGAGTTCTTCTCTAATGGGTTAAGAAACCCTAAGAAAGATCTCTTTAGATCTATGATTTTAATAGAGCAAAGCTCTGTTAAGAAAACCCTAAAAGTTTCTTTAGATCTATGATATGAAAAAGAGCAAAGCTCTGTTAAATAAGTGAAACCCTAGATTATAAAATTATCTCTTCAAAGAATTGATCTTTATCTAGATTTTTGACAGAGTTCTGACTCTAAGAGAGTTCTTAAAACAGAGAGCTTGGCTCTGAAAGAGAATTAATTCTCAGAAAAACAAACAAGAAGATGAACAGTGGTCATCTCAAGGGTCAAAAGCCCTATTTATAGGCACTAAGAGCTGTTTCAACTTCTAAGTTGATCTAATGGCGCAGATGCTGCCACTGCTGCACTCACGTGTAAGCCATATGAGCGCAACGGTGGGGGGGGGGGAATTTGTTTCCTCCAATCAGAACAAACCTCTGTTCAAATTTTGAAATTTGAAATGAAGCGGCGCTTCATAAAAGCACTCACGCTAAATGCGCCAGCGCTGAGAGTCAAAGACTCTGATGCAGCGCTCACGTGAAAAGCACGAGAGCGCCAGCGCTCGCAGCGCCAGCGCTAAGAGTCAAAGACTCTGATACAGCGCTCACGTGCAAAGCACGAGAGCGTTAGCGCTAGCAGCGCCAGCGCTAAGAGCCAATGACTCTGATGCAGCGCTCACATGAAAAACACGAGAGCGCTAGCGCTAAGTGTGCTAGCACCCAGAGTCAAAGACTCTGATGCAGCGCTCACGTGAAAGCACGAGAGCGCTAGCGCTGGAACAAAATGTTCCTCACCTTTGGATCAAAGATCAAACAAAGATGACTAAAAATCATCAAACTATCTCTGAAAATTAGAGCACCGTTGGATTAAAGATCCAATGGTGATTAAATATCACTAAGATACAGAATAAGTTCTGTATGGGAAAAGATTTCCCAATTTTGTTGAAAACAAGAAGATTGCCTTTTGTAAAACAGAAGCCCTAGATCAAAGATCCAACGGTGGGAAACATCCCCAAATCAATTAGAGAAAAGATCTCTTTAACTGATTCAACAAATCAACTTACTATATAAAGGACCCAAGACTTCAAGTCTCACAGAGAGGAACCCCTCCATAAACTTTGAGAAATTTCAAAGAGAAGAGCAAGCTCTCGGAAGAAGAAGAATTTCTTCAAGGTAAATAAAAACAGAGAGATCAAAGCATCTCATCAAAAGAAGAAGAAACTAATTCTTCTTCAAGATCATAGATCTATAAGACAGATGTATTTCATAAAAAGTGATCCTAGCATCTCATCATAAAAAGGGGAGGAGAAAAGAACTTAATTTTTCTTGGATCACAGATCCACAAAGACAAGGTCTTTCACAAAAACAGAAGAGATTGTAAAATAAGAACTTAAGTTCTTAGATCTATGAGACAAAGTCTCCTATGAACGAGAGTTTAATTCTCAGAGTGCAGAACTGATCAAAATTTGCCTAATAAGAGCCTTAAGTGCTCCAATTTAAAGAAGCGCCTCAGCGCTCCTAATCTGGCGCCCAGCGCCCCAAGTGCTATTTTTAAAGAAGCGCCTTAGCGCTCCAAAACTGGCACACAGCGCCGCAGCGCTCCTAGCGCTCCAATTAAAAAGAAGAGCCTCAACGCTTTAAGGCTAGCGCTCAGCGCCAAGCGCATCATGGGTTCCTCACGTGTGCGCTATCACAAATGAAGCGCCTTAGCACTCTAAATCTGGCGCTCATCTCCAAGCGCACCACGTGCTCCTCACGTGTGCGCTGAGAGAATATAAACTGTTCTTTAAATAAAGCCCTAGAGCTATAATGAGTGTTCAACACTCAATAAAAGACAAAAAATTATCAGAACTCAAACCAATGCTCAGTATTGTTAAATGTCCAACATTTTTATTGAGTGGGCCGAGCCCAAGTTGGCCATAGACCCCCTCATTTAGATTAATTGAGCCCACATGCTCATAAATCTTTTTAAATGATCTTAGTCCCAAACTTGACTACAGATCTCCCAACCAACATTGAATCAAGGGTACGTCTCTTCATTCCTCTGATATGTGTCGTTGTAATTCTTCAACGTCTTCAGAGAGGTGACGGGTCCTGACAACCAGACGTTCCATGGACTACGATGTCCCTAAACCCAATGGACCGAAACGTCCCTAAACTAAAACAATAGAGCCTAAATGCTCTTTTGTTGGATATAAATGATCCTGTTGAGTGGATCTTAGTCTAAAAATTAGACTAACGTATCCTCAACAAACATTTAAGTTGATCTTAGTCTCAAATGAGATTAACGATCCTTAAACCCAACCCAAACCCAAATCTAAGAAAATACGGATTTGGACTAATCCACGCCCTACGAGCGACAACATAAATTAGTATTTGTATACAATCCATTGGCAACCAAAAATAAAACAAACATACACGACACGAAGTGACCATCTGGAGAAGGAGAAAGTGGTTACTGCGATGCAATAATGTAATTAACTGCAGGGGCTTGCGCCTGTAGGGAAGAGCAATTAAAAACCCCTCATAATGAGGGGGAATCTGACGAAGTCTGCTATATCCGCCGCATCCGTCTAAACCTTCGGTACATGGTGCCATAAATCAACTTGGCATCTTTGGAGAGGTGGACGGATAAAACCAAATAGTATCTTCCCCTAAATTCAAGCACGACGATCCTTCCCGGATCCGTCTCCTGTATTTCGGCGGCGAACAGGATGATCATTCCATAAGAGTAGGGAATGGTGCAAATGTTATAGCCAAAGCAGTTGGTGAATATCACCTTGTATTACCAAATGGTAATACATTGATTCTGAACGATTGTTATTACATTCCGACCCTGATATGCAATCTTATATTAGTTTCTTTATTATGTAAAGACAGATATAATTTTGTAGTACAGGATAATGTTATGAACATCTTTCCGAATCAAAAGTTGATTGGATCAGGCTCGTTAATTAATGGCATATACGTTCTAAATCAAACCACAGTTCTTAACATACAAAACACACACAAGAGGAAGAGTTCAGAAATGAATGAATCCTTCTTGTGGTATTGTAGACTAGGTCATATCAATGCGACACGACTAGCTAAGTTACATAAGGATGGATATTTAAATTCGTTCGAATTTTCATCTTATGACACTTGCCAGTCATGTCTCAAAGGAGAGATGACTAAAACTCCGTTTAGTGGACACGGAGAAAGAGTTATGGAACTCTTGGGGCTGATACATAGTGATGTATGTGGTCCCCTGTCTACACATGCCAGGAATAGTTCTTCGTACTTCATTACATTCACTGACTATCTCTCAAGATACGGACATGTGTTCCTGATGAAACACAAGTTTGAAACATTTGAGAAATTCAAGGAATATAAATCCGAAGTCGAGAACCAAACGGGTAAAATTATTAAAATCCTTCGATCTGATCGAGGAGGTGAATACTTGAGCACGGAGTTCCTGGACTTTCTAAAAGAGAATGGGATTTTCTCTCAGCTTACTCCTCCGTATACACCACAGCACAACGGTGTATCGGAACGGAGGAATCGCACCCTATTAGATATGGTGCGCTCTATGATGAGCACCGCTGAGTTACCTATTACCTTTTGGGGTTATGTGCTTGAGACAACAACATACCTGTTGAATCAAGTTCCATCTAAATCTGTACTTACTACACCATATGAGATATGGATTAGGAAGAGACCATGTCTTAAACGAGTTAAGATATAGGGTTGCCCGGCCTATGTCAAAAGGAAAAATCCGGACAAACTCGAGGCACAGTCAGTTCTTTGCAAGTTTGTGGGATATCCCAAACATTCACATGGATATCTTTTCTACCACGGCGAGGAACAAAAGGTGTTTGTTTCTAGACATGCCACCTTTTTGGAAAAGGAATTTATTTCAAAGGAAATTAGTGGCAACGAGGTAGAACTGGAAGAAATTCCGGCTACACAAACTGAAACTGAAGATTTATTGGAACCCGAGGATTCGATAGTTCCCAACGAATCTCAGCCTCTCCACCGATCTAGTAGGGTTCCTCATCCACCTAAGAGATACTACGGTTTTCTCATTGGGTGGAAGCGAGGATTGCATCATGGAGGATGATGACCCAACTCGCTTCGAGCAGGCCATCATGAGTGGGGACTCAGTGAAGTGGCTGGATACAATGCGATCTAAGATGGAATCCATGTACACTAACAAAGTATGGACTTTGGAAGTTGCTCCTGAAGGGGAAAAACCCATTGGGAGCAAATGAATCTTTAAGAAGAAACTTGGTGTAGATGGAAAAGTTGAGACTTTCAAAGCTAGACTTATTACACAGGGTTTTCGTCAACGACCAGGTGTGGATTATGACGAAACCTTTTCTCCAGTGGCTATGCTTAAGTCTATCTGGATCCTACTTGCCATTGCTGCATACCATGACTACAAAATCTGGCAGATGGATGTTAAGATTGCCTTTCTAAATGGTGATTTAGAGGAAAGCGTGTACATGACTCAGCCAGAGGGTTTCGTAGACAGTGAGAGAAACGGAAAGGTGTGCAAGCTGCTTAAATCCATCTACGGGTTAAAGCAAGTATCGCGGAGTTGGAACATCTGTTTTGATGTCGTTGTCAAAGAGTATGACTTCGTCAAAAACGTAGATGAACCTTGTATATACAAGAAGGTGCCAGAGAGTAAGGTTGTCTTCCTCGTATTGTACGTAGATGACATACTCTTGATAGGAAATGATATTCCTATGCTGTAATCGGTCAAGCTCTTCTTATTACAAAGATTCTCAATGAAAGATCTAGGTGATACCTCCCACATCTTGGGGATTAAGATCTATAGAGATAGATCTAAAAGGATACTGGGATTGTCCCAATCCAGGTACATTGACACCATACTAAAGAAGTTTAGTATGGAAGAATTCAAGTGTGGGTTTTTACCCACGATCTCAAGAATCACTCTCTCCAAAAAGATGTCTTCCAAGACTGATTTGGAAAGAGCTCGCCTGCAAGAGATATCCTATACTTTGACAGTAGGCTCTATCATGTACGCGATGCTATGTACCAGACCCGATGTAGCATACTCACTAAGTGTAGTAAGTAGGTATCAAGCAGATCTAGGAGAGAGTCACTGGACAGCTGTGAGGAGCATTCTCAAGTACTTGAGAAGAACTAAAGAGATGCTCTTGGTGTATGGTAACGGAGAACTCCAAGTGGAGTCCTTTACCGATTCGAGTTTACAGAGTGATAAGGACGACTCTAAGTCACACTTGGGATTTGTCTTTACCCTTAATGGAGGGGCGGTATGCTGGAAGAGTTCCAAGCAGGATACTGTGGCATACTCAACGATGGAGGCTGAATACATCGCTGCCAACGATGCTGCCAAAGAGGCTATCTGGATGAAGAAGTTCATAACTGAACTTGGTGTGGTTCCATCCATTGAGATCCAATACCTTTGTATTATGATAACAATGGAGCGGTGGCTTTGGCCAAGGAACCCAGGTCCCATCAACGATCCAGGCATATTCTGAGGCGGTATCACTTGATTCCAGGAGATAGTTGATCGCCGGGAGATCGAGATTAGGAGAGTTGACACGAAGAACAATACAGCGGATCCACTCACGAAAGCTATTCCCCAGATACAGTTCGAGAGACTCTTCGGGATGTTGGTTATGCGATACTACAACAGCTGGCCTAGTGCAAGTGGGAGATTATTAGTTGTATGTATGCCCTAGAGGCCATTATTGTAAATATGATGTATATTATAGTGGATGCTTGGACATATAGAGAGAGGACTTTCTTGCTCGACATGATAGTATACTATCTGGTTGCTCTTTATCTTAACATGTATACTTGTCTCTTGATAATGTCTCATGGTTACATGTTGGTAAAGCCCTTAGAATGTGTACTTGACTACCAGGATTATGATGCAGATCATACTAGTGGGGCCATGGTAGTCCATAAGTTCATCCATTAATGTTCATAGTCGTGGGTGTATCGAGACAGGGCATCGATATACCAGAGTAGACTAGCGTTTACGCTTCTCGACCCATGAGATGGGCGATGGATGATCCCATATCCATTGGTGTTTGACATCAGAGATGGTATACGGGTGCTCAGTGGAGACTGGGTACATTGGACGGACTCGCCGAGAACTCCTAGATGATATTATACCTAACATCAGATAGCAGTTCTCTGGTGACAATGGTACAGGTTAGTCTGTAAACCCGAGATCGTCATAGAGTCTTGTGTGATTCCCACTGTGCTTTGATTTCCACCTTACCACGTTCAAGAGGACGTGCAAAACAGTGGTTTTTGGGTACAGTCCCGAGTCACATGGAGGAAATGAGCGATAGGAGGGGATTTCGTCTCTCCCGGTATTGGGGGTAGATGTTGTGCTGTGCTCGATTGGCTATAACTGGAAGTCCCTGGCCAGGGCTGATTTGGAGATTTACTGGTAAGTGTTATCAGTAGTTTTTCGACCCGTTATGAGCCTCGTATCGGCATGACTTATTGAGTTATTGGGGTCTGACGTTTACCACCGCTAGACTTGATATGCGACATCTCAGACGAAGAGACCGGACTGTACGGTAGTGTTACTGACCAGCTTTACAGGAGCTAGAGCGGGATTTCTTGTTGATCTTCTGATCGCTCAATACCCGGGTAGGCGTTACGTCCAGCTAGTACCGATGACGACTTGTGGGTGCTTGATATAATCATCACTTACTGCCGGCGTTTTGACGAGTCTTTAGAGTCCTACACAGAGGTTTTACTGGCTCAGGTAAAACGAAGTAGGATCACATATGTGATATGTGCAGGACCGAGATTAATACGAGTATGTGATAGCACATTCTATTCTTCCGATATTTGTATCGGTCGGTTATATGTGATATAGCCGGGTTATCGAATCAAGTGTTGATTCGATAAGTTGGTACATATAATATTAGTCGGTTATATGTGATATAGCCGGATTATTAAATTAAGTGTTGATTTGATAATTTAGTGTATAATTGTATATTTGATATACTAGTTTACATTAACTAATATTAGCCCACTTAAGCATTTATTTTTCTCACATGTGCACACTTAATATATATGTGATATATATTAATTGTGTTTTATTATGTGTCATGGTTGATGATAGATGCAATATGGGTGTATGAGACTTACACCATGATAAAGATAATGTAGGGTTTATTTATTTATTGTAATTCAATTATTAGTTGGAAATTTGTCACATGGCATGAAGCTTCATGAAGTTTTGAGATCTATTGACTTAGTCCACTAGTTTTGTCTTACACTAGATATTTGTTAACCCAACCATTATCTAAACTCATGGTTAAGTCTCTACATGAGTAATATTAGATACTTTCTCATCCATTGTTGCTATTGACTCACACAACATTATCTCTCTTCAATTTCTTCTTCAAGCTCAAGAGCTTTCTAGCTTTTGAGTAAGTGAGAAATATTAGTGAGAAAATTAATTCTAAAGTGAGCAAAAATCCTACTTCATCATCCTCTACTAGATTAGCACTTTAGTATAGGGTGTTAGCTTCACTAATCTCTTATTAATGAAGTAGTAGCTTGTGTTAGTGTCTCCTCGACGTAGATCATTTTCGGCCTCGAAGACTTTAAGCAAGTTCGTTCCTTTCTTCTTGTAAAGCAATGCTAGAGTCCGGAAGATCACTACTTGGAGCGAAGGGGCTACTACACGGAGCTATTGAATTGAAGGACCGGTCTACAAAGGTTGTATTCCTAGTTCACTTAGAAGTAAAGAAGTTTACTTGTTGTTTATTACCCTAATTCTATAGTAAAGATCCTTGCTTAAGTTGTTTGGCACTTGAAAATTTTAAATACGGTATGTTTGATGCCTTGTAGAACCTTGTTCTAGTGCTTAAGAACCTTATATATTGTACATATGATGTATATTATAGTGGATGCTTGGACATATATAGAGAGGACTTTCATGCTCGACATGATAATATGCTATCTGGTTGCTCTTTATCTTAACATGTATACTTGTCTCTTGATACTTTCTCATAGTTACATGTTGGTAAAGCCCTTAGGATGTATACTTGACTACTAGGATTATGATTTAGATCATACTAGTGGGGCCATGGTAGTCCATAAGTTCATCCTTTAATATTCCTAGTCGTAGGTGCATCGAGTCAGGGCATCCATACACCAGAGTAGACTAGTGTATACACTTCTCGACCCATGAGATGGGCGATGGATGATCCTATATCCATGGATGTTTGATATCAGAGATGGTATACGGGTGCTCAGTACAGACTGGGTACACTGGACGGACTCGTCGAGAATTCTTAGATGGTATTATATCTGACGTCAGATAGCAGTTCTCTGGTGACACTGGTACAGGTTAGTCTGTAGACCCGAGATCGTCATAGAGTCTTGTGTGATTCCCATTGTGCTTTGATTTCCCCTTTACCACGTTCAAGAGGACGTGCAAAACGGTGGTTTTTGGGTACAGTCCCGAGTCATATGGAGGCAATGAGCGATAGAAGGGGATTTCGTCTCTCCCGGTATTAGGGGTAGATGTAGTGTTGTGCTCGATTGGCTATAATTGGAAGTCCTGGCCAGGGCTGATTTGGAGATTTACTAGTAAGTGTTATCAGTAGTTTCTCGACCCATTATGAGCCTCGTATCGACATGACTTATCGAGTTATTGGGGTCTGACATTTACCACCCCTAGACCGGATATGCGACATTTTAGACGAAGAGACCGGACTGTACGGTAGTGTTACTGATTGGATTCGCAGGAGTATGAGCAGGCTTGCTTGTTGATCTTTTGATCGCTCAATACCCGTGTGGCCGTTACGTTTAGCTGACCGCTTGTGGCTTGTGGGTGTTTCATATGATCATCACCTACTGCTGGCGTATTGACGAGTCTTTAGAGTCCTATATAGAGGTTTCCTGGCTGAAGCGAAACGAAGTAGGAGCACATATGTGATATGTGCGGGACCGAGAATAATACGAGTATATGATACCGTATTCTATTCTCGTGATTTATTTGTATCGGTTGGTTATATATGATATAGCCGGGTTATCGAATCAAGTGTTGATTCGATAAGTTGGTATATATATTATTAGTCGGTTATATGAGATATAGCCGGATTATTAAATCAAGTGTTGATTTGATAATCTAGTATATAATTGTATATGTGATATACTAGTTTACATTAACTAATATTAGCTCACTTAAGCATTTATTTTTCTCACATGTGCACACTTAATATATTTGTGATATATATTAGTTGTGTTTTATTTATGTGTCATGCTTGATGATACACACTACATGGGTGTATGAGACTTACACTATGCTTATGATAATTGTGAGGTTTAAATATTTAAAGTAAATCTAAATTAGTTGGAAATTAGTCACATGCATGATGCTTGTAGAAGCTTGTAGATGCATTGACTTAGTCCCCTAATTTTGTTTTACTTAAGATATTTATTAACCTAACCATTATCACTTAGTCATGGTTATATCTCTACATGAGTTAGTATATGATACAAACTCACCCATAGTTGCCATTCACTCTCTCATCTATTATTTCTTCATCTTCTTCAAGCTCAAGAAAAGCTCTCTAGTTTTTGAGAGAAGAAGAAAAATAGTGAGAAAATTAATTCTAAAGTGAGCAAAAATCGTACTTCATCATCCTCTACCAGATTAGCCATTTAGTTTAGGGTGTTATCTTCACTAATCCCACATTTGTGAAGAGGTAGCTTGGGTTAGTGTCTTCTCGACGTAGATCATTTTCGGCCTCAAAGACTTCATGCAAGCTCCTTCCTTTCTTCTTGTGAAGCCATGCTAGAGTCCGGAAGATCACTACTTGGAGCGAAGGGACTACTATACGGAGCTATTGAAGTGAAGGACCGGTTTACAAAGGCTGTATTCCTAGTTCACTTAGTTGTAAAGTTATTTACACTTTGTTTTGTCTAAATCTATAGTAAAGATTCTTGGGTTAGGATTGCTTAGCATGGTAAAATTTTCAAAATGGCATGGACGATACCTCCCGAAACCTTGCTGTTCTGCCAAGCAACCCTACAGTGGTATCAGAGCCTACCTTGAGCTTTAGACAATGTTTAGACGAAGTTAGAAGTCCGATCGAACCCCGAAAACCCAATTTTGGACCCCTCTCTGGAAAATTTTCAAAAATATGGAATTTTTCTTGTTAAAAATATAAAAATCATGCAGGTAATTCTATGGACCCATCTGAAGAACAAGTCCCTAACTTGTCTAAGTGACCGCGGAACCGCAGCTAAAACATGGTTTGGCGGCGGTTCCACGGCGCCACTTGAGAGGCTTGGGACGGGCCTTCAGCTGCTGGTACATGGGCACTATGGTATGGTTCTGGGTACTTCTAACACTGCTCATGTATTGAGCTCTCTGGAAAATTTGGGAATTCGTTGATTCGATCGAAACGTTTAACATCGTCTAGCTATTTATGATTGTGATATAATATTTGGAATCCACAATAATTAGTTATATGATAACTAGTTTGAATTTTATAAATCTAGCAATTTAGTCTCAATTCATCGGTTGCCATGGAATTTTGATGTGGATAAAAAGTCCGTCGCAATTACGTAATGCACGCGAATACTCGCCGGGTAATCTTACTAGATAGCCACGCCCCATAGTCCCGACCAAGTGACTGTAGGAGAACCCCGTTGTCTAAAGCATCCATTCGGGTGCACGCGGCTGCGGTGTTCTGACTAAGTGCACTTTGTCAACGGCATCGGGGGTGATGAGCATTCGATATGGATGTCGGGAATCTTGTTTAATTGCCCGACTTGATATTGGAAAGTGTTTTCAATGTCGAGACTAAAATGCGGGGTTTATAATTATTAGGCATGCGATATCTAAGGAATTCATTACGTTAGGCATGAAATCCAAAGTATGAGATACATTGAGTTTATGATGTCTAAGGTAGTTGTGGATTACAATTGTTGTAGTTTTTTATTTTCTTTTCTGCGACCGTAAGTGTAATATGTGGTGTATCACCAGTTTCGTTGCTATATGTCAACGACAATTAGGATACGCATATTTACTTACGTTGACGATATGTGATGTTATGTGTTGCTGTGATATGTTATATTGGATCGTCGTGTTTTGAATAGGCGGGGGTTTTATGTGAGATGAGAGTTTTTATTTTCATTCATGTAAAATTCATTATATGTAATATTCTTTTATTTGGGCACTTCCGGGTCGAGCATGATATCACCATTGTTGTATATTATTTACTTTTCCGCATTAGGATAGACCCAAGATGGGGAGCATAAGTAACCGGGTTCTAGGGTACAGTGGGAGGCCATCTTGAGGAGTCGAGACCTGGTCTCCTAACTCTAGAATTGGTAGGGTTGCTTGCCGCTCTCGTAGGGGTCTAGGGATGTGGGTTTGGGTATGCATCGTGACCGTGGAATCCGTGTTTTATACAGACTCAAAATAAAACACGGACATCCTAGTATATCCAATATTTCATATGTTGATTTCTGCTGCGATATTCTTTGATGTGATCACTTTATATGTTTGAGACGAATGCTTTATTATTATATATATAATATATAATAAACGTTGCTTATGTTTTGTACCCGCGCTAGTCCCGCCCCGCTATACTGTTAGTTAAGTAACCTAACGGTGCATAACGGGACACTGTGGCGAATGCGGATGGCATTGTCGTTTTTTCTGTGATGCTTAGGAAGTATAAATGATGGGACTTCATTAATGAGATTCATGAAAGAAAAGAAATCTAAAAGATGTTGTAGAATCAAATTTTCAAAAATGGTAGCTCTAGTTTTTGCTTTGCATAGCGGTATTCTTTATAGAATATTCAGCATCTTATTCGATAAGGAAGGAGCCGAGATTCTTTCACTGGGAGTGACCTATTTAGCAAAAGCTAGCAGATGATACAACACTCGGTTTTATTTTTTGATTGCTTCTTTTAGTTCTTGCTTTGCATAGCGGTATTTATGAAATATCTTGCACCCTATTCGATAAGGAAAGAGCCGAGATCCCTTCACCGGGAGTGACCTCTTTACCAGAACTAGTAAAAAGCCTTAAAAAAACTCATTTTCAAAAATCACTTGTTTCTACAACGATATCAAGTTCATTACGCAAACGGTTTTCTTAAAAACCTGTCGTAGCCCTCCGTCATTTCAGATAAGGACTATATAGTATTCATGCCGCACTTGTTGACCTTTGTCAAGGCGTAGTGTGCAGTAGCTGAATGTTGCTTATCTGCTTAAGCATGTGATACGATTGGATTAGGGTAGTCATACGACCTTGTTGGCATTTGTCAAGGGTCGTGCGGGTGGGTTTAATTCAATCATGAAATGACGGGTTGAACTTGACTAGCATCCTATGGTTTGTTGGCCTTTGTCAAGATCATAAGAGGTTAGGGAAAAAATATTATCGGGAATTTCAAGTGATGAAATTTGCAATGAGATTGCATATCTTCTATAAGATAGTTGGATCCCGATACCCACTGCGAGTAAGTGTTACTTCTGGAAGAGTTTTACACATCACAATTAGCCGATCAAGTGGGTGTCTAGAAAGGTGTTAACGGGGTTATGCCTATGGGAAAACGAAGTTTATTTTAATTAGGTCCGTGCAAAAGCACGGGGAACCTCCCTCAAAGTACCAACACTGGCCTGGCTGAAAGATTGGCAAACTTGTAAGGTGTAATTAATCCCGGCTAGTCTTACCTTTTAGGGTTTGAAGGAAGATTTGATAAAACCAGTGGGAGCCATCCTGATTAGATAAAATAATAACCAATCTGATCTTGCAAGAGCATACGCAAAAGTGTTTTCTTCTCTCTCTCTCCAGGTAGCGACCATGTCAGGCCTTAATCAAGATAATAATATGGATGTATTGACTGAACCCGCTTGTTATACTGAGCAGGGGAACGTTGGTTCCGTTCTTTCTTATAATTGTTATAAGATTGAGCAGGAAATAGGGAAATATCCAGATTCCCATGCCGCCCAAATGAAGAGTAAGTATGTCGATGCATCTTCTTCAGGTGTGTTAGTTATCGAGAACTGTTTCTCAGTTCATTCTACGTCCTGGGTATTAGATACCAGATCGGGATCCCACATATGTAATATGTTACATGGGCTAAGGAAAGGTAGAGAACTGGGAATGGGTGATCATTCTGTAAGAGTAGGGAATGGTGCAAATGTTGCAGCCAAAGCAGTTGGCGAATATCACCTTGTATTACCAAATGGTAATACACTGATTCTGAACGAATGCTATTACATACCGACCCTGATATGCAATCTTATATCAGTTTCTTTATTAAGTAAAGAAGCATATAATTTAGAGTACAGGATAATGTTATGAATATCTTCCTTAATCAAAAGTTGATTGGATCAGCTTCGTTAAATAATGGCATATACGTTCTAGATCAAACCACAGTTCTTAATGTACAAAACACACGCAAGAGGAAGAGTTCAGAAATGAACGAATCCTCCTTATGACATTGTAGACTAGGTCATATCAATGCGACACGACTATCTAAGTTACATAAGGATGGATATTTGAATTCGTTCGAATTTTCATCTTATGACACTTGCCAGTTATGTCTCAAAGGCAAAATGACCAAAACTCCGTTTACTGGACACGGAGAAAGAGTTACAGAACTCTTGGGACTGATACATAGTGATGTATGCGGTCCTATGTCTACACATGCCAGGAATAGTTTTTCGTACTTCATTACATTCACTGACGATCTCTCATGATACGGACATGTGTTCCTGTTGAAACACAAGTCTGAAGCTTTTGAGAAATTCAAAGAATATAAGCACGAAGTTGAGAATGAAACGGGTAAAAGTATTAAAATCCTTCGATCTGATCGGGAAGGAGAATACTTGAGCAATGAGTTCCTGGACTATCTAAAAGAGAATGGGATTCTCTCTCAGCTTACTTCTCCATATACACCACAACACAACGGTGTATCGGAACGGAGGAATCACACCCTATTAGATATGGTACGCTCTATGATGAGCACCGCTGAGTTACCTATTTTCTTTTGGGGTTATGCAGTTGAGACAGCAATATACCTGTTGAATCAAGTTCCATGTAAATCTGTACTTACCACACCGTATGAGATATGGAGTGGGAAGAGTCCATGTCTTAAACGAGTTAAGATATGGGGTTGTCTGGCCTATGTCAAAAGGCAAAATCCGGACAAACTCGAGGCATGGTTAGTTCTTTGCAAGTTTGTAGGATATCCTAAACATTCACATGGATATATTTTCTACCACAGCGAGGAACAAAAGGTGTTGGTTTCTCGACATGCCACCTTTTTAGAAAAGGAATTTCATGTAAAGGAAATTAGTGGCAACGAGGTAGAACTGGAAGAAATTCCGGTTACACAAACTGCAATTGAAAATTTAGTGGATCCAGAGGATTCGATAGCTCCCAACGAATCTCAGCCTCTCCGCCGATCTAGTAGGGTTCCCCATCCACCTGAGAGATACTATGGTTTTCTCATTGATGGTGGGAGCGAGGATTGCATCATGGAAGATGATGACCCAACTAGTTTCGAGCAGGCCATCACGAGTGGAGACTTTGTGAAATGGCTGGATGCAATGCGATCTGAGATGGAATCCATGTACACCAACAAAGTATGGACTTTGGAAGTTGCTCCTGAAGGGGTAAAACCCATTGGTAGCAAATGGATCTTTAAGAAGAAACTTGGTGTAGATGGAAAAGTTGAGACTTTCAAAGCTAGACTTGTTGCGAAAGGTTTTCGTCAACGACCAGGTGTGGATTATGATGAAACCTTTTCTCCAGTGGCTATGCATAAGTCCATCCGGATCCTACTTGCCATCGCTGCATACCATGACTACGAAATCTGGCAAATGGATGTTAAGACTGCCTTTCTAAATAGTGATTTGGAAGAGTGCGTGTACATGACTCAGCCAGAGGGCTTCGTAGACAGTGGGAGCAGCGGAAAGGTGCGCAAGCTGCTTAAATCTATCGACGGGTTAAAACAGGCATCGCGGAGTTGGAACATCTGTTTTGATGTCGTTGTCAAAGAGTTTGACTTCGTCAAAAACGTAAATGAACCTTGTATCTACAAGAAGGTGGCAGAGAGTAAGGTTGTCTTCCTCGTATTATACGTGGATGACATACTCTTGATAGGAAATGATATTCCTATACTGCAATCGGTCAAGATCTTCTTATCATAAAGATTCTCAATGAAAGATCTAGGTGATGCCTCGTACATCTTGGGGATTAAGATCTATAGAGATGGATCTAAACGGATATTAGGATTGTCTCAATCCAGGTACATTGACACCATACTAAAGAGGTTTAGTATGGAAGAATCCAAGTGGGATTTTACCCATAATCTCAGGACCTACTCCTCCAAAAAGATGTCTTCCAAGACTGATTTGGAGAGAGCTCGCATGAAAGGGATACCCTATGCTTCGGCAGTAGGCTCTATCATATAGGCGATGCTATGTACCAGACCCGATGTAGCATACTCACTAAGTGTAGTGAGTAGGTATCAAGCAGATCCAGAAGAGAGTCACCGGACAGCTGTGAAGAGCATTCTCAAGTACTTGAGAAGGACTAAAGAGATGCTCTTGGTGTATGGTAACGGAGAACTCCAAGTGGAGTCCTTTATCGATTCGAGCTTCCAGAATGATAAGGATGACTCTAAGTAGGTCTCGGGATTTGTCTTTACAGTCCATGGAGAGGCGGTATGCTGGAAGAGTTTCAAGCAGGAAACCGTGGCAGACTCGACGATGGAGGCTGAATACATCGCTGCCAATGATACTGCCAAAGAGGCTGTTTGGCTGAAGAAGTTCATAACTGAACTTGGAGTGGTTCCATCCATTGAGTATCCAATACCTTTGTATTATGATAACAATGGAGCGGTGGCTTTGGCTAAGGAACCTAGGTCCCATCAACGATCCAGACATATTCTAAGGCAGTATCACCTGATCCGGGAGATAGTTGATCGCCGGGAGATCAAGGTCAGGAGAGTTAATACGAAGAACAATTCAGCGGATCTACTCATGAAGGCAATTCCCCAGATATAGTTCAAGAGACTCTTCGGGATGTTGGGTATGCGATACTACAACAGCTGGCTCTAGTGCAAATGGGAGAGTATTAGTTATATATATGCCCTAGAAGCCATTATTGTACATATGATGTATATTATAGTGGATGCTTAGACATATATAGAGAGGACTTTCTTGCTCGACATGATAGTATGCTATCTGGTTGCTCTTTATCTTAACATGTATACTTGTCTCTTAATACTGTCTCATAGTTACATGTTGGTAAAGCCCTTAGGATGTATACTTGACTACTAAGATTATGATTCAGATCATACTAGTGGGGCCATGGTAGTCCATAAATTCATCCTTTAATGTTCTTAGTCATGGGTGTATCGAGACAGGGCATCGATGTACGAGAGTAGACTAGCATATACGCTTCTCAACCCATGAGATGGGCGATGGATGATCCCATATCCATTGAGGTTTAACATCAGAGATGGTATACAGGTGTTCAGTGGAGACTGGATACACTAGACGGACTCATCGAGAACTCCTAGATGGTATTATACCTGACGTCAGATAGCAGTTCTCTGGTGACACTGGTACAGATTAGTCTGTAGACCTGAGATCGTCATAGAGTCATGTGTGATTCCCACCGTGCTTTGATTTCCACCTTACCACGTTCAAGAGGACGTGCAAAACGGTGGTTTTTGGATACAGTCTCGAGTCACATGGAGGTAATGAGCGATAGGAGGGGATTTCGTCTCTCCTGGTATTAGGGGTAGATGTCGTGCTGTGCTCGATTGGCTATAACTGGAAGTCTCTGGCCAGGGCTGATTTGGAGATTTACTGGTAAGTGTTATCAGTAGTTTCTCGACCCGTTATGAGCTTCGTATCGGCATGACTTATCGAGTTATTGGGGTATGACGTTTACCACCCCTAGACTGGATATGCGACATTTTTGACGAAGAGACCAGACTGTACGGTAATGTTACTGATTTGATTCGCAGGAGTATGAGCAGGCTTGCTTGTTGATCTTCTGATCACTCAATACTCGTGTGGCCGTTAAGTTTAGCTGACCGTTTGCGGCTTGTGGGTGTTTGATATGATCATCACCTACTATCGGCGTATTGACGAGTCTTTAGAGTCCTACACAGAGGTTTCCTGGCTCAAGCGAAACGAAGTAGGAGCACATATGTGATATATGCGGGACCGTGAATAATACGAGTATGTGATACCGTATTCTATTCTCGCAATTTATTTATATCGGTCGGTTATATATGATATAGCCGGGTTATCGAATCAAGTGTTGATTCGATAAGTTGATACATATAATATTAGTCGGTTATATGAGATATAGCCGGATTATTAAATCAAGTGTTGATTTGATTATCTAGTGTATAATTGTATATGTGATATACTAGTTTACATTAACTAATATTAGCTCACTTAAGCATTTATTTTTCTCACATGTGCACACATAATATATATGTGATATATATTAATTGTGTTTTATTTATGTGTCATGCTTGATGATACACACTATATAGGTGTATGAGACTTACACCATGCTTATGATAATTGTGAGGTTCAAATATTTAAAGTAAATCTAAATTAGCTGGAAATTAGTCACATGCATGAAACTTGTAGAAGCTTGTGAATGTATTGACTTAGTCCACTAATTTTGTTTTACTTAAGATATTTATTAACCTAACCATTATTACTTAGCCATGGTTATGTCTCTACATGAGTTAATATATGATACAAACTCATCTATGGTTGCCATTCACTCTCTCATCTATTATTTCTTCATCTTCTTCAAGCTCAAGAAAAGCTCTTTAGTTTTTGAGAGAAGAAGAAAAATAGGGAGAAAATTAATTCTAAAGTGAGCAAAAATCCTACTTCATCATTCTCTACTAGATTAGCCATTTAGTTTAGAGTGTTAGCTTCACCAATCCCACATTAGTGAAGAGGTAGCTTGGGTTATTGTCTCCTCGACGTAGATCATTTTCGGCCTTAAAGACTTCGTGCGAGCTCGTTCCTTTCTTCTTGCGAAGCCATTCTAGAGTCCGGAAGATCACTACTTGGAGCGAAAGGACTACTACACGAAACTATTGAAATGAATGACCGGTTTACAAAGGTTGTATTCCTAGTTCACTTAGTTGTAAAGTTGTTTACACTTTGTTTTGTCTAAACCTCTAGTAAAGATTCTTGGGTTAGTATTGCTTAGCATGGTAAAATTTTCAAAATGGCATGGATGATGCCTCCTGAAACCTTGTTGTTGTGCCAAGCAATCCTACGGATAGAAGCGGTCGAAGAGGAGTACAACCAGTTCGCATCACAATCGGATGTCTAGTTTCGTTCAGTTTTTCATTTCATTTCAGCTTATTTATATATACTTCCTTCTTAAGAGTTATCATATTATCGTATCTTGTATTCAGATATTTTATCAATTGTGAATCTTGAATGTAATAAATCGGAGTTGGATTTCATTCTTTTGTTTGTTCTTATTAGTTTATGTTGCTTATAGACGCTTAGCATATTTAGCTCAATTGGTTAGAGTATCGATCGACAAAGCTCGAAGACGACATCATCCTAATCCTGTTTCCTTACTCTGTTGCAACATCCTTCTTGAGTAATTTCGAGGACGAAATTATTTTAAGGAGGGTAGGATGTAACGGCCCTAGTATTATTATACCTTTGTGTTTTTTTCTTTAGTAAAATATTGTATTTATTTATTCG
Source organism: Agapanthus africanus (assembly GCA_030015575.1). Taxonomy (NCBI): domain Eukaryota; kingdom Viridiplantae; phylum Streptophyta; class Magnoliopsida; order Asparagales; family Amaryllidaceae; genus Agapanthus; species Agapanthus africanus. Next base: position 495,780,922 of record CM057343.1, on the reverse strand, counting down.
TAGTATTTTTTCGTAAATTTTTTTTCTATTAAATATATTATTTTATTATTCTATCTATTTTTCTCAAATCCATTTCTTTAAACTAAATCTTAACCTATTTCAAATTAAATGCAAGATCTGACCCAGCCCAAAACCCAAACCAATATCATTTTCATTTTCTTTTATAAAACTATGAGCCCAAAAGCCCACTTTTTTTTCAAGCAACAGCATATATTTAATTCTAATTAAATACGTACATGAACAATCTTGTAGCACATTGGTTAAGTCCTTTTATTATTATTCCATAATTCAGATGTTCAAATCTTCATTCTTGCAATTTATCAATTTTTATTCTTCTCATAACCTACAAATGAGACATTTCATTTCATCTTCTTTTTAACTCCCAAAATAATTAGAATGGTTATGAGCCATAATTTATTAGAATTATGGTGGCTATAAACATTTTTATATCTCACTCATCTTTCTTTTCATCATCACTCCTTTCTATCATTTTTCAGGGTTGTCTAGCACGGCAGCAAGGTTTCGGGAGGCATCATCCATGCCATATTTGAAAATTTGCTGCTCTAGCTAACCCTAACCCTAGAATCGAAACTAGAAAATGCGACGATACTAAATGTAAACACTTTACATCTAAGTGAATGAGGGAATACAACCTTCATAGACCAGTCCTTCACTTCTAATGCTCCGTGTAGATGTCCCTTCGCTGCTAGTAATGATCTCCCGAACTCTTGAGAGATCCACAAGGTGAAAGATGCGAACTTACTCGAAGTCTTCGAAGTCGAAGATGATCTACGTTGAGGAGACTCGAGCTCATGCTATCTCTTCACTAATGGTGAGAATAGTGAAGCAAACACCCTAAACTAAATGGCAAGTAGTAGAGAATGATGGAGTAGGAAGTGGGCTCACTTTAGATTTCAATTTCTCATAAGGTTTCATCACTTAGAAAAAACTAGCAAGCTTTTTCTTTTGTGAGGAAGAAGATGATGAAGGAATAACTCATGAGGTTAGAAATGCAACCATAGTAAGTGTATGTCATGCACTAACCATTGTAGAGACTAAACCATAGCAATGAGTTAAAATAACTTAAGCTAGACAAACAAGTGGACTAAGTCAATGAAGACTACAAGCTTAACCATGACTCATTATCTAAGTTGTTTGAATTACTTAAAACAAATAAAACCCTAACTTTAACTTAGCATGGTGTGAGTCTCATACTTACATGTTGCATGTGTAACTTAGCATAACACAACAATATATATCACATATATATTTTGTATGCAAAAAGAAAACAACACATTTAACATATATCACATATATATCAATGTATCATAAGTAAGAAAAATGAAAACTCAAGTGCGCTAATATTAGTTAATATAATGTAATATATCAAATATATAATTATACATTAAATTATTAAATCAACACTTGATTTAATAATCCGGCTATGTTTCATATAACCGACTAATATCAACAGTAACAACTTATCGAATCAACACTTGATCCGATAACTTGGTTATATCACATATAACCGACGAATGTCACATATCGTGAGAATAGAATGCGGTATCACATACTCACATTAATCTCGGTCCCGCACATATCACATATGTGCTCTTACTCCGTTTTGCATGAACCAGGAAACCTCTGTGTAAGACTCTAAAAAATCGTCAATACGCCGGCAGTAGGTGATGATCATATCAAACACCCACAAGCTATAAGCGGTCTGCTAAACGTAACGGCCACCCGGGTATTGAGCGATCAGAAGATCCACAAGCATGCCTGCTCATACTCCTGCTAATCCTCTCAGTAAAACTACCATACAGTCCGGTCTCTTTGTCTGATATGTCGCATATCATAGCCTGGGGATGGTATAACGTCAGACCCCAATAGCCTGATAAGTCATGCAGATGCAAGGTCCATAATGGTTTGAGAAACTACTGATAACACTTACCAGTATATCTCAGCAACCCTGACCAGCGATTTCCTGTTATGGCCAATCGAACATAGTGCAACATCAATTCCCAATACCGGGAGAGACGAAACCCCTCCTATCGCTCATTGCCTCCATATGACTCGGGACGGTACCCAAAAACCACCTTTTTGCACGATCTCTAGACCGTGGTATGGTGGAAATCAAAGCACAGTGGGAATCACACAAGACTCTATGACAATCTCGGGTCTACAGACTAACCTGTACCAGTGTCACCAGAGAACTACTAT